>OX940906.1:16835558-19235558 GCA_954871355.1 Cabera pusaria
TATAATTATGTTTTGCAATTCGTCCATCCGCATCTTCAGAATCAACAACTTCACTGCTTTCTTCACTCTCAGAGTATAGTTGTGTGATGAAAGGTTCGTCCAAATATCTATCTCTTTTTCGATACTCTTCTTCTAGTTTCTTGACATGGGCGTGATGATTGCGTGATAAGACGGGATGCGACGTGACGATGATTCTTGTTTCACACCACGCTGCGAGAAGCCGCGCGGCCCAGCGCGGTGCAGCCCGAAGCAGCGAGACGCGCGGTGCCACCGTATTGTCTCAATGAAATGTGTATCTTTTTGTATAGCATATAAAGTTCTATTATGTATGACTCTCTCAAAATGTATGCACCACGTCGCGTCGCGTCGCTGTCTGAGCTGACCATAAGCCAACAAAATATGAATTAATATTTTTGGTAATAACGGGGACACTTAAAAGGTATGGTATAGTCATACTTACCTGTTGCAGCTGCGACGCGCTCATTTACTTTTTCAGATGGAATATCGGGGCGCTAGACTGCTTTTCTTTAAAAAAAAATCTTTTACTTTTAGCACCAACTCTCTAACACCACTTTTTATCACTTTTCGCATATTTTGAGATACTTTTATTACAATAAAAGCACGAAATATCCACAATAAATATCATGTCCAGCTGTCTGTCAAAAGTGATTATGAGTGACACTTTATAAGATGACGGTGTTAGTACCTACTTCGGCCACGTGCCAAATGATCCATGTGGCACTGTAGTTTAACGTGACAACGTCATAACAAAAAATTGATGAAATCGGTGCATGCGTACAATGAGCGTAACGGGACACTTTTTCGTGCATGCAGCCGGCGTTCATCGATTATTCTCAACCTCATGTTCATGTTCATATTCATATGCATTATCCATATTCACATACACACAACAAAACATTGATGAAATCAGCGCATGCGTACAATGAGCGTAACGGGACAATGAGCATAACGGGACATTTTTCGTGTATGCAGCCGGCGTTCATCGATTTATTAGACGTTGTCACGTCAATATTTGTTTTGATACCGTGCCGTGATAGTATGTGTGGGTCAAATCTTGGAAGCTAAATTAGAACGACTGCCTGACGTCCGATTGGACTCACATTTGGAATTCTTGCGTATCTTCGGTTACAATGCAATAATATGGTACCATTTAGCTGACCTGATGGAGCTGGGCTGTTGGGAATGGAACTCAATAATGGCAAATGGTAGGACAGTCGAATTTGATGCAGTATATAACTATTATTGTTTTCATTAGTACTTTTCCATTGCACATGATAAAGTCTTTACAAAAAGCATGTGTTTTATTATTATTTTTTTACTTGTATTTTTTTTTTAATGTGTTGTTTGTAATGGATAAACAAAAACTACTGGGAAAATTTAAAACATTCTTTCAACATGGCTATATATATATTTTTAAATCAGGGTTAACCAATCAAAGATGTTGATGATGAAACAATCAACAGTACTGCCACGACTGGCTAGTTCAAAACAAAATCAAACCTAAGAATAGAATAAATCTAGGCATTTTTCTCCATGAGCTTACTATATAAGGTCGTACTCGTACACCGCCTTGGGTTCGATAAGCCCAATGTATCGTAATACAAGTTTCTTAGTACTCATTCATAACGAATTACTATGCCTGCAGTGTAGTAGCTCACCTTATATTTATTTATTTTCAATTCAATTCTGTATTATGTTGTTATGCCAGCTGTGTTACATGATAACATAGGGAATGAACTTGTTCTCTAATTTATTATATAGTTTTTCGTTGGTGAACTTTCGTTTAAGTTCTGTACAATATGATATAGTTTTCTTCTCAATTTCGGGCCGCTAGCAGTATAATTATATAATCCAGGTTTATGCAATACACAAGAATGACACAAATCAACATTAAAACGTCAAAATACGATTTGTTTACATAAGTATCACTACATATTATAAAACTAAGTCGAAGCCACGTCTGTCCGTAAAAAATATGTATCTAACTTAGATACATTTATTCATTTAAGAATACTAAAAATTTACTTTTTACATAATGCCTTTTAAAACGAATACGTGGGTAATTATTTCATCTCCGATTTGTATGTTTTGCTCAAGAACTCATATTGCCTTATTAGCATACAACCTCGTGTTTACAAATTTTAACAATTGTTGTCTTCCGTTTCACTTATCAATAATCTTAGAATAAATGTTAATTTGTTGTTAGACATTTTGAATGACATGCCAACCTTCATTTTATCTTCTATCGTATCCTGTTACTTGTATGTACGATGCCTGAGAAACCCTTGCGTTTAGTTTGGTTTTACAATGACGCTTTTACCAGCGCTGTTGGTAAGCATAGCGGGCCACGAGCTTTGCGTCTCTGTCTATCACAGTCGTGAATGATGAGAGAGCGCGGGCCATCCGCGCGACTATGTATGTATAGTAACGATCCAAGAGACGCAAAGCTCGTGGCCCGCGGGCCGCGACGCTTACCAACCGCGCTGGTGAAAGCGTCACTGTAAAATCGCACTAAATAGGTTTCGTCAAAATATTTATTATTCAGCGATACAGAGATGTACTACAGAATTATTTGTCATATATGGTCGCTTAGTGGACGCAATCGACTATAATTCATTTAATTTTGGATTTTATATTAAAAAAATAGCTTCATGCACTTTTTCTCCATATAAACTTTAACCGTGTTACTCGTATATTTCACGTTCATCCGTTCGCGCAATTTTCTTAAAAAGGAGTACAACATTTTGCGCTTATCTTACTAATAAGATAAATATAACAGACGTTGCAAAGCGTACATACGTTTTCACACTATATCCCAGCAAAATAATATGATATCTTACATTTATGTCGTTTTCATTTCTAAAACAATAGTTCTAGTTGTGTGCCACCTAACGAAGGCCAGCGTGCCTACCTCCAGTATGGCAGACAGGTCACAAAACAACTTTGACCTTGACCACTATCTCGCCAGGTTGTAAGTGACGATGTGGTCGAAGATGGTGAACACGCTAGGCCCAGAATAGTCTGACTCTCAAGGGCTGTGTACTGCCGAAACACCGTAAGGATATTTTAGGATATGTATGGCGTCAGATTTTTGCCATGATAGTGATAGAGAGAGAGAGAGAGAATGAGAGTGATAAGCTACTTTACTAAGTAGCAAGTCACGCGGAACATCGATATAATGCTCTTCCACCTATGAACAACTACTTTATTTATTTTCTTATATCTATCATTAGTGATAATATCAGCGAGAAAGAATTTCATCACGCGTAATAAAGTATGGTCTCTTTCAGACGTCCAAACGCTAAACACGATGCAGGCGCTGTGCTTCCCCCTCGGCTCGTCGGTGGCCCTTCTCGTCATGTTCTTCTTCTTCGACTCTATGCAGACGCTCGTCGCGATATGTACAGCAAGTAAGTTAACCTTCTAGAATATTCTAGATGGATCTAGAAACACGATGCAGACTCTGTGCTTCCCCCCATTTGGCTCGTTGGTGGCCCTTAGTCATGTTTTTTTTCTTTGACTCTGTGCAGACGCTCGTCGTGATATTTACAGCAAGTAAGTTAATCTTCTGGAAAATTCTAGATGGATCTAGAAACACAACGCAGGCGCTGTGCTTCCCTCCCTTTGGCTCGTCGGTGGCCCTTATCGTCATGTTTTTCTTCTTCGACTCTATGCAGACGCTCGTCGCGATATGTTCAGCAGTTAACTTTCTAGAACATTCTAGATGGATCTAGATACACGATGCCAGTCGCTGTGCTTCCCACTCGGTTCCAGAACAATCCAGTTTTATCTGGAAACATTACTGGTTGTTAGGAACGAGCTGAGGAGGAAACATTCTGCTCGTCATTTTTGGAGCTGAAATAATTGTTAAGCATATTTAAGATAAGATACCATATGACCAGTACCCCTAGTACGAGTTTTCATACCAAACTCGATATCGCATATCGAACAAATGTTGTATCAAAAACAGTAGGTTACCTATAGCGCCTCCAGTGGTTACTACACTTCACTAAAGTTAAACCAATCAGAGAGCCAGAATAAGTCGAAAAGTATATGAGATCTGTCACAAGCGTTACGATAAAAATTCGTACTGAGGGTACTGAAGTGGCTGAGATTTTTAAAGAAAGCTGGGTAAAGACTGGAATAAAGGAGTTATGGTCCGAGTCTAAAAGACAGGCGATGCAGCATGGGCGCATGGCATGCATAGGTAGGAGATGCCTATGTCTAGCTTTGGACTAATGGACGCTGATTATGAAATTACCATAATCTGTGACCATCATTGCCATATGTTATAATTTAAGGTCGTTTCAAAAACTAAAAGAACCGACTTTTTAATGCCACGCTGTGACGCTAGTCATTTTCGAAGTTTTGGGTGTTTATCTCCATATCTCTGGAGGTACTCATCAATCTCGATGAAATTTAAATGGGATCTCATGGGAAGTATAATTTCCTTAATTATAATTCCCTTTCAAATAAAAACATACATTAACTGACGAATTGACAACCTCCTCCTTTATTCTACTCATAAAGAATTCAGTATTTTAATAATTAACAATATTCATATAAAAATAAATCCTTTATTTCAGGTTGTAACCCATATTATATCAATAATTATTAACACAAATTCTCATCGAAGTCTATACTAATATTATAAAGAGAAAACATTTTATAAAGAGCATAGAATACTCATACATTTAGACAATATTTACGAGAGAGAGTTTTTTTTGACCCAGGAACATCCTTTATGGATACCGCTCGTCCGGGGGAGCGAGATGGTTATGGGAGTCACTGCATGAAGGGCACTTTACCCACTAAAAAACCTGGGGTGAGCAGTCCTCCGCCGAGATGGGGCAAGATGGGGTCGCGCTAACAATCACCATCTTGCCCCGGCAGAGCTATACAACCTTCTCTAGCGCCATCTAGATCCTTTTTCTAAACTAATGTTATAAAGAGGAAAGATAGATTTTTTGTTTGTATCGATTTAGCTCAAAAAAACTAGACCGATATTAAAAATTCTTTCACGGATGAAAAGCTACATTATCAGCGAGTAACATAAGCTATATTTTATCCCCGTAATCTGACGGGAACGGGAACTACGCGGATGAAACCGCGAGGTGCTGGTAGTAGTTCATAAACTTGGAAGTATAAGAAATGAGTTAGGTACCTTATGTAATATGATGTTACAGTAATAGCATGCGCAGCACTAGCGTTCCTCCTGACGCCGCTGTGTCAGTACGTGGCGGGCAGCGGCGCGCGCGGCGCCGTCTGCGGACGGTACTCCGCGCCCGAGCTAGCCGCCGCTCTGCTGGCCGCCGCCATTGTGGCGGTCTGGGTGCTCACCGGACACTGGCTGCTCATGGACGGTCAGTCATCTCTACTTCTACTTCTTCATACTTGTACGCTTGTTGTCTACTCTATCCACGCGACATTGGCCAATTGTGGCATCACTGCAAAATCCATTTAACTTCTTAAGAACGAACGCGGGATGCAGTTTTCCATACAAACTTATTCCCCCGTTTCCTCCCTGGAAAATGCTCCTAAAGCAAAAACTTGTTTCTACATAAAATCAAGGTCTGCTGCCCCTATCATTTGCTTTTTTCTTTTGACCAACCAATTGCAAAAAGAAATATAAGCATTCTAATTTCCTCTTTAAGATTTTTGAAGTGTCATATTTTTATTTGCAATTGGTTGCTCAGAAAAGGAAAATATAAGAGTGTAGCTAAAGCTGACCTCAATTTCAATTACGTACCGATTGACAGACGAATGACCGTCTCCGGGGCACTTAATACTAAGTTCAGACCGGGCAATTTTTGTTGTTCATTTTTTAGCGATGTTTGACACGAGTTACATCAAATATTCATTCGATACTTTTCTATAGATTAAATCGCGCTTGATTAGTCAAATAAATATCTTAATTCAAAACTTTATTATCTATAATACCAGCTTCAATGTTCTTCCGAGACAAATCATTGAGTAACGAGACCAATACTTTTAACCGGTACCTACTCAGTATCGATACTAAAAGTACTTGGGATCCAAAGAAAAGTACATCCCTAGGAAATTGAATAACAAAAATCGCCTGGTGTGAACACGGCATAAGATGTGTCATCGCTTTTAAAACAGAGAGCGTCAAGCAAAATGCTGTCTCTGTCTGTACACATAGCTCGCTCTCTTTCTTTCTTTAGCTATCCTCTCTTATCTCTTTCGCTCTTTATATGTAGCTTCCTTACGCTCCTTCTCTTAAAATCTCATTCACCAAATGAGGCCAAAGCACCCCGCACATGCTGCCATAATTTTACGGTGTTCCGGCAGCACACAGCCCTTAAGAGTCAAGAGTATCTTATAGATTTGAGACGGGAATTTAACGTGACTTACGCGATGTCGATATAGTGATCGACATGTTTCGGCCTCATCCGGAGGCCTTCTTCAGGATCTTGAGGAGGATCCTCGCACTGAGTGCGAGGCTGAACGCGTCGGCGAGCGCCTCGCACTCAAGATCCTGAAGAAGGTCTCCTCCGGATGAGGCCGAAACATATGTCGATCACTATATCGACATCGCGTAAGTCAAGTTAAATTCCCGTCTCAAATCTATAAGATACTCTTGACTCTTAAGGGCTGTGTGCTGCCGGAACACCGTAAAATTATGGCAGCATGTGCGGGGTGCTTTGGCCTCATTTGGTGAATGAGATTTTAAGAGAAGGAGCGTAAGGAAGCTACATATAAAGAGCGAAAGAGATAAGAGAGGATAGCTAAAGAAAGAAAGAGAGCGAGCTATGTGTACAGACAGAGACAGCATTTTGCTTGACGCTCTCTGTTTTAAAAGCGATGACACATCTTATGCCGTGTTCACACCAGGCGATTTTTGTTATTCAATTTCCTAGGGATGTACTTTTCTTTGGATCCCAAGTACTTTTAGTATCGATACTGAGTAGGTACCGGTTAAAAGTATTGGTCTCGTTACTCAATGATTTGTCTCGGAAGAACATTGAAGCTGGTATTATAGATAATAAAGTTTTGAATTAAGATATTTATTTGACTAATCAAGCGCAATTTAATCTATAGAAAAGTATCGAATGAATATTTGATGTAACTCGTGTCAAACATCGCTAAAAAATGAACAACAAAAATTGCCCGGTCTGAACTTAGTATTAAGTGCCCCGGAGACGGTCATTCGTCTGTCAATCGGTACGGCCTAGCGTGTTCACCATCTTTGATCACATCATCGCCACCTACCACCGTGCGATATAGTGGTCATACGCTAGCCTATAAGATAAAAAATATATAATTATTCCCCAGCAATGGGCATGGGTCTCTGCGTGACGTTCATCGCCCTCATCCGGCTGCCGTCGCTGAAGGTGTCCACCCTGCTACTGACGGGGTTGCTGCTGTACGACGTCTTCTGGGTGTTCTTCTCTTCCTACATCTTCACCACCAATGTCATGGTCAAGGTGGCCACCAGGTCAGTGTCACCAAATTTGATATTGTCGTTAGGTAATTATTTTTAATTTCTTTAAATAAATATGTTCTTTCGCCGTCTTATAACTAAATATTAAAGGTCATTGTTACTGTCTTAGTTTAACTGACTTCAAAATGGAGGAGGTTCTCTGTTCGTAGACGTTCGTAGAAGAATAGACGTCACCGCTTATCATCAGACGAGCGTCGTGCTTGTTCTGTTACCTTGTATCATAAAAAAATAGCACTTGATCGCGTGAAATATGATCTCGCTTTAGCTCAATTTTTAGCTTTTTGAAGGGTCCGGCCGGGTCATGAAGACCCGGCCAGACTTGAATCTAAATACTTTTTTATAAAACGATTTAATCCCCCAAATAATTTACAAAGTTCCAAGTATTTGTGAACGCTTAGCAAAATATACAGCTTTTAATTTGGACGCTGATTAAACTGGTTTCACCTTATCCTGTATGCTAGCTACTAAAGCCTGTAACGATTCATGTTTATCACAATCTGTGCCCGCGACTTCGTCCGCGTGGAATAGTGTCTTTGGGTAGCATTTTTAAATATTTAGGCTAATTATTTTACAAATAAGACACATGCGTATCCCACCTACACCGCACCGTACCACGCCGCGCAAATCCCCCTCCCCTCTCCCTCCCCATCGCCCTTCCCCTCCCCACTCCGTCTCTCTTCCCTCCACCCCCTTTCTCCTCACTTCCCTTTCCCCCCACTTCCTCTCCCCTCCCCTCCCCGTCTCTCTTCCCCCCACTCCCGTTCCCTCACTTACCTCTCCCCTCCCCTTCCCCTCCCCCACTCCACCTCCCCTCCCCTTTTACTCACCTCCCATCCCTCTCCTCCTTTCCCCTTCCCCTCACTTCCACCCTCCCTCCCCTTCTCCCTCCCCCTTCCCCTTCTCCTTCCCCCTTCTCCCTCCCCCTTCCCCTCATAAACTTTGAATGACATATTAATTTATATCGAATCAACAGCCTAAACAATAAGTTTCAAGCTTCTAGCTTTAAAAATGACGATACTTCCATACAAATTTTCATCCCCCCTTTCAACCCCTTACAACCCTCTTTTCGCATTAAAAAGTAGCCTATGTTAGACGTGTGTAACTCAGGAGTGATTAACTAAAAAGAGTTATATCTCCTTAAACCAAAGATTATATCCGTATATCTTATATTTCACCACCATCTCTTTAACTCTTTTATATCTTCAACGCTGCAACTCATTTCGCGGAGTTAGAGTAAGCGGGATGTAACCATATAACATACCATGCGTTAAAAAGAGAGGGTAAAAGAGTTAGAGTAAGCGAGATGCATATAACTCTCAATGCGTTAAAAAGAGAGGGTAAAGGAGTTCGAGTAAGCGAGATGCATATAACTCTATATGCGTTAAAAAGAGAGCGTCACGGAGTTAGAATAAGGGAGATGTAAACATATAACAATCTATGTAATGGAAAGGGGGCGTAGCGTCACAGAGTTATTAGGGATATAGAGATATAAAAGATATATATATATATATATCTTTTGTTCAAAATGATACGTATCTATCTTTTCTCTTTAAGGATATGGTTTACACATGGCTAGCCTATGTCCGTTCTCAGGCTCTAAACTATCTGTGTACCAAATTTCATTTAAATCGGTTCAGTGGTTTTGGCGTGAAAATGACACAGACAGACAGAGTAACTTTCGCATTTATAATATTAGTTAGGATTATTGTCTCGGCTTTTTATTTTATACTAGCAGATACATGGCGTGTGCTACTACGCTAAGAAAGAAATGTCACCGAATGTGCCTAATGCATTGTTTTAGTCGTCTAAAACCATCTTCACATTATTGCCTTTCTAATGAAACCGGATTGGGGCACATCAGTTGGTTTCAAAGACTATAGCAGACATAAGTAGATTTCTTTTTGTGTTTTATACAAATATATTTTATATTATATTATTTTATATTTAACAGACCGGCAGAAAACCCAATGAACGTGGTAGCGAGACGACTACAGCTGGGCGGAGCGATGCGAGACGCGCCCAAACTGTCTCTACCCGCCAAACTTGTGTTCCCGTCCATGCATCACCAGGGGCACTTCTCTATGTTAGGTCAGTCACAAACACATCTCATACATACAAAGAAACAATATTATTTTTACCTTAGTGGCAGGGACCGCGGAAGTTCTCCATGACAGAGGTGGCAACATAAATAAATCCTCTTTACCAGGTGTACTCTTTTAGGTGGTGAAATTGAACGGAGCGCGATATTTTTGTACATTTTTGTTAATTAGGAATTGTTTAAATAATGTACAAAAATATAAAGTGTAGATAGAAACATCATGTTTGATCTTACAATGTGTTCCTATGCCTGTAAGAGCCGATTCCCATTCGACCACATCATCACTTACCAACAGGTGAGATAGTGGTCAAACGCCTAACTAGGAATTTATAATAACAATATTATAAATCTGAAAGTCACTTTGTTTATTTGTTTGTGTGTCCTCATCACAGTCTTAACGGCTTGGCTGATTTGGCTGAAATGTTGCATAATGATTGCCAATATGTTAGAAAAGGAAATAGGATACTTTACGACGCGGGAGTAACCGCGGGGACATAGGTAGTATGCTGTAATAAAGGAGTAAAAATGTACAATACACCCCAAGCGGACGTCAGTAGGGGTCAATATCGCCACCATCACCAATTCACCACACAGCCCCTGAGAGTATTCTAGACCTAGCCACAGAATACTTAATAGTAATACGTGACCTAACGTGTTCACCATCTTCGACCACATCATCGCTTACCACCTGGCGAGATAGTGGTCAAACGCTAGCGTATAATATAATTAAGAGTTAGATAAATGAAAATGTTGTCGTACAGGTTTGGGTGACATAGTGATGCCGGGTCTACTGCTATGCTTCGTGCTGCGATACGACGCGTACAAGAAAGCCACTCTAGTGTGCCAAATGGGACAGGTGCCCGGACCTCGCTCTATGGTGAGTCACATACATTCCTATTTGATCATTTTTGATATTATCTCTTCCGGAACGGGAAATGGCATAAGTGACGTGCCGGGTAAGCTTGCACCTGTATCATCTAATCATACCCAGACTAGAGATAGGGGAGGACAAGTGAAAAAATATCGATACTTAGCGATTAAAAATATCGATATATCGTCAGTCGCATGTTTATTCATTTACAATCCCAAATCATTGTAGCGAACTTGTATCTATACAGTTATCTATGTTTCGTTTACAAAGTAAGATCATAGACAAAACAAAATCAAATTAATGCTTTTGTTTTGTCGTCTTACCGTTTTACTCCATTTCATGTAGATTGTGGTGGAATTTTTAAAAGTAAACGATGTGTGAGGAGTATGCAAGGAGTAAACATTCGATACAAAACCAGATCTGAACTAGATAATATAGTAATTGATACGAATTCGATACCTCTAAATAAATATCGAATATTGATGTATCGCAATTAAAAATATCGACGATATACAATATATCGATAATTTTTTGGAATAAAATATCGATAGTTCGGTTTCCGTATGTTTTTATATCGATATTTTTACCCAAACCTGTCACAGGCACGGCAGCATCCGACTGGTTTGTCCAGTGCTTCACTTAATATCAGGTGATATAGCGGTCAAATGCTTGTCTCTCAGACATACAACAACTAATGATAAGATGTAATGAATCTGTTTACTGTTACAGGGTTCCCGGTTGACGTACTTCCACTGCTCGCTGCTGGGCTACTTCCTGGGCCTGCTGACGGCCACGGTGTCCGCGGAGGTGTTCAAGGCGGCTCAGCCCGCGCTGCTATACCTCGTGCCATTCACGCTGCTGCCGCTGCTGACCATGGCGTATGTTAAGGTATGTCACTACTACACTACCTACTGCTTTCACATTGAAACATTTTTGTAACATACTTATATTATGTAAATTGTTAAACACAATCCAAAATTTCATCGTACCGACGGGACTCGAACCCGCACCCCCCGGATTACACGTCCAGGTGCTCTGCCAATTAAGCCACGGTTCGATACATCGATACGACGAAATTAGTGGATTGCATTTGTTAACCCAATTATGCATTGGTGGCGCCATCTATGACTACTTATTACGCAAGTTAATCATTCGGAAGAAATCATTACAGTTTTCAAATCCGACGAGAGATGTTGCACTGCGTAAATCAAATATTATGTTTCTTTGAAGTGTCTCACACTTTATATTTTTGTAAATTGTTAAACACAATCCAAAATTTCATCGTACCGACGGGGCTCGAACCCGCACCCCCCGGATTACACGTCCAGGTGCTCTGCCAATTAAGCCACGGTTCGATACATCGATACGACGAAATTAGTGGATTGCATTTGTTAACCCAATTATGCATTGGTGGCGCCATCTATGACTACTTATTACGCAAGTTAATCATTCGGAAGAAATCATTACAGTTTTCAAATCCGACGAGAGATGTTGCACTGCGTAAATCAAATATTATGTTTCTTTGAAGTGTCTCACACTTTATATTTTTGTAAATTGTTAAACACAATCCAAAATTTCATCGTACCGACGGGACTCGAACCCGCACCCCCCGGATTACACGTCCAGGTGCTCTGCCAATTAAGCCACGGTTCGATACATCGATACGACGAAATTAGTGGATTGCATTTGTTAACCCAATTATGCATTGGTGGCGCCATCTATGACTACTTATTACGCAAGTTAATCATTCGGAAGAAATCATTACAGTTTTCAAATCCGACGAGAGATGTTGCACTGCGTAAATCAAATATTATGTTTCTTTGAAGTGTCTCACACTTTATATTTTTGCAAATTGTTAAAATGTAACCTTAACTTGATGAAAATGTGATTAACTTGCGTAATAAGTAGTCATAGATGGCGCCACCAATGCATAATTGGGTTAACAAATGCAATCCACTAATTTCGTCGTATCGATGTATCGAACCGTGGCTTAATTGGCAGAGCACCTGGACGTGTAATCCGGGGGGTGCGGGTTCGAGTCCCGTCGGTACGATGAAATTTTGGATTGTGTTTAACAATTTACAAAAATATAAAGTGTGAGACACTTCAAAGAAACATAATATTTGATTTACGCAGTGCAACATCTCTCGTCGGATTTGAAAACTGTAATGATTTCTTCCGAATGATTAACTTGCGTAATAAGTAGTCATAGATGGCGCCACCAATGCATAATTGGGTTAACAAATGCAATCCACTAATTTCGTCGTATCGATGTATCATCGAACCGTGGCTTAATTGGCAGAGCACCTGGACGTGTAATCCGGGGGGTGCGGGTTCGAGTCCCGTCGGTACGATGAAATTTTGGATTGTGTTTAACAATTTACAAAAATATAAAGTGTGAGACACTTCAAAGAAACATAATATTATACTTATATTATGTTTCTTGAAGTGTTACACACGTTTTTTATAGTTTTGTACATTGTTAAACACAATCCAAAATTTCATCGTATCGACGGGATTGGAACCCGCACCCTCCTAGGAAACTTGCCCAGGTGCTCTGACCAATTAGCCACGGTGGGATCCTATCGATACGATGAAATTGAATTGGATTGCAATTTTAACCAATTATGCATTGGTGGCGCCATCTTTGATAACTTTTTCGAGGTTAACAATTGGTCAGAGCTCCTGGGCATGTTTCCCCGGATCGTGGGGGTTCGAATCCCGTCGGTACGATGAAATTTTGCACTGTGTGTAACAATGTACATACTGACTTATTATTATACTCACTGGTATTTTATTTCTGTCTTCAGTTTTGGAGAAACACAAAAAGACATGTTATTAATATGTACCGTTTCCATCATCATCAGCCAATTTCCGTCCACTGCTGGACATAGGCCTCTCCCATGGCACGCCACTGAGCTCCATACACTGTTTCCATACACTCGCACAATTCACCGACATTTAATCAGACAGTCGCGGTAGTAGGATTCAAGTTTTATAACAATAAAATTAATGAGAGCACATTTTCACGTGCTCGCCGAAACTCCAAAACAGATAGTTTTACCGACTATAAGCATAATTATATCCTTACTAATATTATCAACGCGAAAGTTTGTATATGTATATATATTGAATATGTATGTATGGATGTTTGTTACTCTTTCACGCAAAAACGACTAAACCGATTGAGCTGAAATTTGATATGTAAATAGCCTAGACCCTGAAATAACACATAGGTACTTTTAATCCCGATATTCCCACAGGAACAATGTCTACGCGGGTAAAACCGCGGGCACAGGTAGTCTGTATATAAAATTACTGACTAACACTACAATTTTTTCGCAGGGCGATCTCAGAAGAATGTGGAGTGAACCGTTCATAACGCCGCCAAACAAAGGCAGCGCAGACTTCGACGTCTGAACTTGTGACGTGAGCATACAAACACACGGACAGGACTATCCTACCCTTGCTAATGTGATCTTTGAGCCTCTGACAAAAAAAGAGAACAAATCTTAGAGCCTCTTTCAGATCGAGCGATAAACATAATACAGTTGTGTTGTATTCCGAAACTAGTGAGTGAATTTGCACTTATAAATAATCGCGCTAGCCAATCAGATCACGTGATTTGGTTGCTTCCTCGGCGACTAGCCAATCGGAGCGCGTAATGAATAGGTGACGGAATTTGGATCAAGGTAGATGTCAATGTAACTGTATTGGGTTAATTGCTATATGGTCTTTCACGATGTATATAATGTGTTGAGTACTATACGGGCCTTAAGTCGCGAGGGAATAAATAAATATCTTTTAGGCAATCGTAACCAACTTCACCCGACGTTATGTGAGATATTAGTAAAACGTCAACCTGAAAGAGTATTAAGGAAGACCCTTAAGCACTTTGTTGTTAGTTTTTTGAGAAACTATAATGTACAGTTTATGGATTTTGTACAGGACTTTAATCTCAACGTATTTTGGCACTAAGTGAACAATATTTTGAATACCTATAAGTTGAAATGGCTTTCGCGTGACCAATTACAGCAGTAAAGTAGAATCTCCACAGGAACAAAATTATCATGCATATTACTACAATCTTATTAATTAAAAAAATGTTAAAACCGTAATTTTTTTTTAATTATCAAAGCAGTAACGTAAAAGCAATTTATCAGCCGTTAAACTGCATTTCATAACTACGTATTTGAAAAATTCGCGATGACATTCCAATTTTGTCATATATTCAACAATTTACATTCAAAATAAAGCGGATCAAGAACACACCAAACAAAATGTCAAAATAAAACCATAATATACCGTAAATCTTGTTGGACAGTAAAACCCTTCACAGTGTGAATTGATGTTAAATTAAATGATAATTACTATAAAGACAGTGTACCTATGTTAGGTTAGTTTATGCATTATTTTTGTTTAAAATAATGATACATAACACAGGGTGACTTTGATTCAAGAAAGTCTAACGGCTCGTTTTTATATTAAATCAATCCGGATTTCACTTAACTATTATCAATTTATTATGCAGTGGCTGTGTGAGGGTTAAACCTCATGAATACAGTCTTAGGCGTCCATTACACGATTTACGAATTTACGAATGCATTTTTGCCCAAGCTGAAACGCAGACATTAGCTTCGCTAGGTCAATTACAGATTCATAGAAATGTTAAAATGCAATTTCCAGTTTTCACTAAGAACTCAACACCTATGAAACCTTAACCTAGCCTAATTTTGGCACTTCGCTATAATCGGCTTTCTTTATACCTTAATCTACCTTTAAATATTATTAATATGAATCTGTACTTTATGTATAATTGATAATTAACAATTAAGAAATCCGGATCGATCGAATATAGAAATAAGTTTTAAAATGCGTGTCGTGAGATGTGTTATGTCACGCTCGAGAGATGAGTAACCTCGAAGTCGAGCATGGAGCAAAAACAAAAGAGGACAAACGTTTCTCAAGTCGCATCTTAGCCCTGCAGGCTGGGGCTGTGATATGCATGTTACTAGTAGAACTATTTTTAATATTAAGCTCTTTATTACACACGATCTTCTTCAGTCCCTCCTCTGTCCTCTTCACCAAAGTATAACAAATATTAGAACTGTGAAGGTTGGGTTTTTTTTAAATAGCTTTCTAGTAATGTGGGTTGCACATTAATAGTATTCTTGTTAACCCTCCAACTAAGCTAAATATGCCTGTGACTGGAGTAGGTTCACGTCAATGTGCAATGGGTGGGGGATCAAACTCACGACCTCTCAATTGCCTGGCGAAGCCTTAGCCATTAGGCTATTGCTCATGTTGGTTGTTAGTGCAAAAGCACTAACAACCAAAACCAACCACTATAAAAATAGTGTTCCCTGTTTTTTTTTTTCTGTCATAACAAAATATGACTCTAGACATGCATATCGCAGCCTATATCTGTTACCCATTGTTATGGTTTGATCCGAGACCAGTGATCGTTACTGGACTGTTTTTGTAATTTTATTTTTAAATTCAGATATTTTTTAAGTCTCGCCCATATCTACTGCATCCATAAATACTCATCGTTTTCTATGACTTTTATACCTTTTTCTATTTTATAACTAAATTATATACGTCGCGCAAAAGTTATACGTGAAATAAATATTTCTTGCAAACTTGTTTTTTCTAAATTTGATGCGATGTAATAATGTAACTGAGAAGCTGTTTAGAATATAAATGAATCGAGTCAAATACATACAATGAAATCCTTATATACAGAACTTATTCAATATTTTTTATAACGCTTATTTTCTTAGTTAAATAACTCTTATGCCCGTTTGCACTTAACTTGAGAATCGCCTTAGTTTGTCAAAATAACACAAAATAAACAAATCCGCTACGAAAATCTCAAAATGTAGATAAATATAGGATCATTAGTCTATCAGCAAGATATATTTTGAGATTTTGACTCCCGATTTTGCGATTGATGTTGAGATATTTAAAGTGGCTACTCACGATGCAATTTCGTATTCAATTTATTGAAGGGACGATCGACTCGACATACAACATGTTGAAAGTATGCGTCAACTTGCCGCATCACCGCGCAATTTGTCAAAACAACTCAAATTGAATCAACGGATTGAATACGAAATTGCATCGTGAGTAGCCACTTTTAGGCGATTCTTAATTTAAGTGCAAACGGGTATTATTTTCATATATATTGCTACTCATGAACCTGTAAAAATTCAATAAACGGAATACAAAAGATTCCGTATGTCAGCGGTTACAATGACATTAAAACAGATCTGATTGGCTTAATTACTAATAATGTTCAAGTAGATTACTTTTTAATTGTATTTTTTGTGTCGTAGCTGTTATGTTATGCCAAATTAACATAATTCTCGATTCATTTGCTTAGGAGTATGACCTCACAAGCAGATATGATTTTTTTTTAATATTTTAGACGTGATAACGTGTTATAAATCGATGAACGCCGGCTGCACGCACGAAAAATTGTCACGTTCCGCCTGAGACGAGCGCGCAAGCGAGAGCGCGTAACAAGCGGTAGAGGTACGACGTATGACGTTATCACGTAAAATTATCGTCCGTAAACCGACTTTATAGACAACCAATTTTTTTATTGTTTCCTTTCGAAATTCAGAATGTTTCTTTGTAATATAGCTATGTCATCTCAGAGGCAAGCCAGACAGAAAAGACGTAAGGCGTGGAAAGGGCGCCGCAAATGTAGGTAGTGTCTTTCAAATCGATTTTCTTCCAAAATGTAAGCAAGTTAGTAGAGAAGACGGGGCACAGACACGTGTCTTTCATACGTGTCTTACCTACGTAAGGACGTACATAAGTACCTACTGAAATGCATAGCAAGCTTCGATTTGGTTAACAAACCACTAAACAATATCGGTATAGTGTTGTTACTATTAAGTGTTCAATATTTTGTATTTTTTATAGCTTTATAATGTCCGCTGCGAACAATCTTCACATACCTACATCCTACATCACTAATTAGTAGAACTCAGCTAATGTGGTATTAGGAACCAAGATAAAGTCACAATCAACATTTTGCTATTGAGTACTGAATAAAAATGTATAAATAACTTGTATTATAAAATAAACACCAGTGCACCAATGAGAAAATCTTATCTACACTCAAATTGTAAAGATCTGATAATTAATTGATAAATAGTACCTACCTTGATGAACTTTATCCACGTACTAAATACTACTTTATGAAACTAAATTAAAAAGTTTTATTATGATACAGATTTCTTAACAAAATAATCTAATGTAGCTATCCTTGAGAGCTAGTTCCCATTCAAGGCCTAGCGTGCTACCATCCTCGACCGGATCATCACATTATCACAACAGGTGTATTTTATAGTGATCAAACGATAGACTGTATGATTTTTAAAAATGGTATAAAATGTCTATTATATAGCACTTTGGATTGAACAAAGTGTTTTCAGCTCAATTTTTATAACTGTTTACGGGAAGTGAAACCGTGTTGGGCATGCGAGATTGACCGATGTTTACTTGGCGCATGTGCGTTTGACCGATGTTTGCTTGGCGCATGCGCGGTTGACCGATGTTTACTTGGCGCATGCGCGGTTGACCGATGTTTACTTAGCGCATGCGCGGTTGACCGATGTTAACTTGGCGCATGAGCGGTTGACCGATGTTTACTTACCGCATGCGCGGTTGACCGATGCTTACTTGGCGCATGCGCGGTTGACCGATGTTTACTTGGCGCATGCGCGGTTGACCGATGTTTACTTAGCGCATGCGCGGTTGGCCGATGTTAACTTGGCGCATGAGCGGTTGACCGATGTTTACTTACCGCTTGCGCGGTTGACCGATGCTTACTTGGCGCATGCGCGGTTGACCGATGCTTACTTGGCGCATGCGCGGTTGACCGATGTTTACTTGGCGCATGTGCGGTTGAACGATGTTTACTTGGCGCATGCGCGGTTGACCGATGTTTACTTGGCGCATGTGCGGTTGACCGATGTTTACTTACCGCATGCGGGGTTGACCGATGCTTACTTGGCGCATGCGCGGTTGACCGATGTTTATTTGGCGCATACGCGGTTGACCGATGTTTACAGAGCCACTGTTGTGTTTGTTTAGCAAAATTTGGTTATTAAACTTTTGTTATTGTATGAGTGTAGATAAAGTAGTGTATGAAACTGCACATAACTAGATATTAAAAAGCTCGTGTGGTACTCGTACTCGTGTTTTAATACCCCTACTTATGCAACAGTTTCATGACCACTATTTACATTGGGCACTGCAGTCTTTAAGTTGTTAGAATCTCATTTTTGTATTAGTTTTTAGAAACATGCTTCAACAATATTATTGTACGATAAAATGAACTCCTGCATATGTTTTTAATAGATCCCATTACGATCAAACTTTGTTGTCACTGCCTTAGACTGATGTTTTCACTGAAGACATTTTTTATGCGTTGAAATGGAGTATTATGGACAAAACGTTAGTATATATAGAATTTAAGCTACTAACTATTGTTGTTATTATTATAACAACTGTATTCGTTGTTGTACATTATTTCTCATTGAATTTAATGTTGAATGTTAAGATACTTCATAAGAGATTTAATACATGGTATGTGTGATTTGATTTTTAATAACATTTTTGTAACTCTAATTTTGGATTTTGTTTTTAAATAGATTTATTGTTTATATTAGTAGTTTAATTGATAAGTTTAAAGGCGTGAATGTAATTTAATATTCTCTTAAAACTGGAGCAGTATTTGAGATAATAAAAGTGATATAATTTTTATTGAGGCTGGATCTGATTATGAATACATCACTTATGATTTTAGTTTTACTATTTCTGTAGTATTTAATAATTTGATGTTTACATGAACAATGTTTTCTCGGAGATATAAATGTTTCTGTGTAAAGTGTAATCGACAGAATAGTTTCCAGTGTAATTTTTAGATGTTTATATAGTCACTGAATTTTATCCATCTCTGTACATAATACATAAAGGTAAATGTTAAGATGGATGTGTCACCATCACCGTTCATGGCATCCTCTGATAAGTATATGTAAATATCTGTTCAACCACACTTTTCATTGATCCTGTGTTAAACTGGGAAAATGCATTTAATATTTTTATATAATGTATCTGTGGGATTTTTGTGACTATAAATACTTAATAAAAATATTAGGTGGTAAGATAATATGTTGTGTTATTTCCCCCTGTAGACCTCACACAAACATTGGTATGAGTATATATAAAATGCCAATCTGATGAGATATATATATTTCAACAAACAATAGGGTTAGTACATAGTCTCAGGTTGTCGTCCAAATTGTCTTACACAATGATCAATTATCTGTTAACACACTGGTTGTTGGTAGTTACATTCACTTATTCACTGTTCACACTTTACATTGCCCTTAGAAGTTAACAATATCGTGTTAAATTCTAGCAAAAGACGACTCAGCGCCGCAGCTGGATGCTTTAATAGGGCCGCTACCATTATCTGGAATTGTCTAGAGCCCACAAAAACAAGTAGCCAAAGAACAAATAATAGTACAACTCTAATGTTATTTTTTAATATCAATAGGTTAGCATTTGACCACTATCTCACCTGTTGGTAAGTTGTGACGCGGTTGAGGATGGTAGCACGCTATGCCTAGAATGGTAGCTCTCAAGGATAGCTGCTGAGATAACATTCAAACATTTGCATCACTCACAACTTTGGTCTCAAATACTTGTGGATAAGGTTCTATCTCGTTAATTAAAAAACTAAGCATGTTCTTAAGGGTCGAAATACCAAAGCTGTCTACATTGTTTTTGTAACTTTGATCACAATGAGCCACACTGCTGTGTCGAGAAGTTTGTTTTATTTTTATAAAAATTTCATAAGAAAATAATGCTACAAAATAACTTTTTTCTGATATAGTAGACTTTTATAGTAGACACTTTAGATCGACCAAGGAGTTTTTAGTTCAGTTTATAAAAAAAATTATAAGGACTGCGCTAGGGTGCATGCGTGGGTTTACTTGGTTATGGAGCCGTGATTGTTTAGCTAACTTAGGGTTTTTTATTTGAATAGGTAATGAGTGTAGATAAGGTAGTAGTGTATGATATGAAACTAAATAACTAGGTATTAAAACACTTGTGTCATACTAATAACATTTTGAGCCCCAAAGTCACATATGCATGTGACAAGCACTTACGGGCCCTGTACGTCATGTGTCCTCTATAGATGACAAGAACCATAAAAAACTGCTCTGTATCAGTAGTACAACTGGTTGTACTGGCAGACAGTCATCCGCTATATATCTGCTTCTGCCCCACTTCAGGGTTTCGATAGCAGACGGTCATACTCTTATGCCTATCCGCTTCTGGCCCACTTCAGGGTTTCGGTGGCAGACAGACACACTCTTATGCCTATCCGCTTCTGCCCCAGTTCAGGGTTTCGGTGGCAGATGGTGATAAACTGTACCACTTGGCATACAGAGCACGGAAGTGCGTTAGTACAGTGCCACTTAAAAGGTTAGAAACCTTGCCTATGGCTGGATTTAAAACAAACTCATGTTTTTTTAATACCCTTCATCATGCAACAGTTTCAAACTACTATTTTAGTACTTGTGCAAAGTTGGAAGCTTAGTAAGTGATCACACTTTCTTAACCGTTCAGTGATCATGTGATGAATCTATAAAACACACAAAATGTGGGATGGTTCGGAAAGCAACTTACAAGCAGATATACTTGTATTATACGATTTTATGTTCTACTTCATTACATCACAGAATATTTAAGATATTGACAGCTAAAATGGTATGATAAATGGTATGGTAAATGAGCATGGTAATTTAACTTCTTATTTTTAATTGAAAAGGAGCTAGGTTATGGTAAAGAAATATATTCGTAAAGGGTTCTGTGATTTAGGCCTTTAAAAGTTAAACAAAACTGTCACAATTGAAAGATAATATTTCAGCAAATATATTTATTTACTAGCTTCAATCTCTTTATTAGTATCTCTTTTCTCAATAAATCTCAGTTGTTTCTTCTTCATACGCTTCAACTTCTTAGTATTTGTTATAACTTGTACCACTTCAGCTTTGCGTTTGTTCTCTTCTGTTTTTTTTATGTTTTCCCGTCTTCTCTCTTTCTTCAATTCTTCTTTTTGCTTGAACTGTTCCAATGCTTGCTTAGATAATTCTTTACTTCTCTTTAACTCTAACCGCAGTGCGGTTTTCCTGGCAAAATCTTGTCGCAGTCCTTTGGTCTTGTTTATTGTTGAAAACCTGAAACATAGTTATAAAATGTACACTAACTTAAAAATGGTTTTCGTTTTCCAGGATGATTATGTTGATTTTACATAACACTTACTTCTCTTTATTAGACTTCCAAAACCGCCCAGATTTGGGTTTACCCCTGATAACTTCTGGTTTATGATTAAATTTGATATCATTTTTCTTGGCTGTATTTTGGTCTTCTATTAAGACTGCTGACATGTCACTGTTTTGAACTTTATTTTTCACTATGTCTGCAACTATCGAAAGCACCTTACAATGAGTTTCGTCAGTCATTTTAATAATAATAAGTATTAATTAAGATTAATAATCTGTAAGTATTAATCCCCGTTCTCAAACCAAAAACAAAAACACGTGTGGACAGTGGCTAGGCTAAGATTAGTCTAGGCTAGTGATTGTTTTTTTTTTTTTTTTTTGTGGACTTGGCCATAACACGGTCTGTGTATTGTGCCACTTTCTTGATATATGTTGCTTAGTTTATTACATATTTATTTATTAAAAACGGGGAAACTTATTTACAAAAGAAAGAATAGCGAATATTATTCGGAATTTAAAAATGATCAGAAAAGCATGTTTCAATATATAAGATATGTACAAAATATATACAATATATACAGTAAGTTAATACAAAATATATTATTTACAGTTTAATATCATTCAATAAAATAAAGTCGGATATGGCTTTAAAAATAAGGCAATTATTTGAAGATAACAGGCATGGAGCATTAATCGGAAATTGAATCTTCAGTAACAAGAGAGTGTCTAAGAAGGAGGAACGGTCATACATAGGGCAAGATAATAGTATATGATTTACATCGGCTACGGGATGTCCACAATCACAATTAGGACTATCTCTAATACGGAGTTTGGCAAGATGGGCTGGGCTACAAACGTGCCCCAGTCGCAATCTTATAAGGACAGTTGTGGCCAACTTGCCAAGCTCCGCACTAGAGAACCAAGGTTTCATTGTAACATTAGGCTGCAGTGAGTAGTAGTAAATTCCTTTTGACAAGGCACTTTTTGCCCAAGCTTTATTCCAGGATTCCTGGAGATGAAGTCTAGGCAAAGTAGCCAGGTCATGGCAGTAGTTAACATAAGGATACGTATCACCAGAGTGTATAGCATCGTTGGCAAGGTAATCAGCTTTTTCATTGCCAATGATACCACTGTGACTTGGAACCCAAATGAATGTAGTGGAATAACCTTTCTGAGAGCATTTGAATAATTTATCTCGGGCGTGAATAATGACAGGCATGTGAACTTTTGCATTAAAAGGACATCGTGTTAGGGCTTGAATGGCGCTCATAGAGTCTGATATAATTAATGTGTGTTTTAGTTTTGTGAGTAATATGTATTCCAACGCTTTTAGAATACCAAAACACTCACCTGTAAATGTCGATGTTTCTGGAGGAAGTTTTATTTTTTGCACTATTTTATACTCTCGGTGATAAACACCAACACCAACATTTTGATTGTTCTCATGTTTAGAAGCGTCGCAATAAATATGATGTCATCCAAACCATTTGTCATCAGTTATTAAATTGAAAGTATTGTTAACACCTATGTCACTTTTTACAAAACCTAAATCTAAATGTGTAATAGGAGAAATAGTTAAAGTTTCATAGTTAGTGGTGTAGAGAGGAAGAATCTTCGATCGATAGGTAGGAGCTGATAGGTTTTTTATTTTTTGTAAACTGTTAATAAGACACGGTGTAGTTTTAAATTTCCAGTATGCACAGGATGAGATAAAGTCTGATAATGTGATTAGTATTGGTATAAGAGGATGCTCTAAAAACTGGAAGGCACGGAAAAGAAACCGGTCAGATAGAAACTGCCGTCGGATGCTTAATGGAGGCTCAGAACATTCTGTTTGCAACGCATTTAAGGGGCTTGACTTCATTGCACCTGTTATTATTCTCAGAGCCTTGGATTGAATGGCATCCAATTTCTTGGCAGCAGCTACTCTACACGGCTCTAACAAAAAGCTACCATAATCGAGGACGCTTCTTATAAGAGCATTGTAAATAAGCTTCAAAGAGAAAGGATGCGCACCCCACCAAACTCCTGAAAGACATCTTAACATATTTATACGTTGTTCACACTTTGACTCAATGGATTCGCATTGTGGTATACCTGTAAGCTTAGAATCTAAAACAAAGCCTAAAAATTTTGCTACATTCTTATTGGGTAACAGCGCACCATTGTACCAAATTTCTATTGGTGGTGGATTACGCATCCTGGAGAAAAGGACTGCAACACTCTTATTTACCGACAATTCTAGGCCATGTTCGTCAAGCCAGGTTTTTAGGCAGGTTAGAGACCCTGATACTTTGTCACAGGCATTAAATATTGAGTTATCAATGCAGTAAATTAATAAATCGTCAGCGTACTGTAGAGTTTTAATGGAAATTGGGAGTGAGCGTTCTAGATCGTGTGTGTAAATATTATAAAGTATAGGACTCAAAACCGATCCCTGTGGCAACCCTCTCCACAAGAGTCTGAAGCCACTTGATGAATCTAGTTTTATCGTCCTTCCACTCATAATATTAACCACGAAATTGCTAAGTAGTGCGGGTACTTGTAAGGACTCCAGTTTTTTCTTGAGTAATGGAAGTAATACGCTGTCATAGGCGGATTTTATATCTAAGAATGTAGCTACTACTGCATTATTATGTGTAAGAGCCAACCTAATGTCAGCAATAAGTATACTTATACAATCGATTGAGCTTTTGCCTTTTCGGAAACCGTATTGCGTGTTAGTTAAAATATTTTTAGATTCTATATACCATTCCAGGCGGTTTTTCACAAGATGTTCAGCTAATTTTGAAATTACGTTTGATAAGGCAATTGGTCTATATGACATAATATCGTTGGGTATTTTATTTGATTTTAAAATTGGAATAATAATTTGGGATTTCCACGTCAAGGGGATATTTCCTGTGACCATAATTGTATTAATTAGGTCGAGTATATAAAGTAGTGCGTTATCCTGAAGATTTTTATAAAATGCATAGGGAAGACCATCTTCTCCGGGAGCAGAATTGTTAGAATTTTTAACAATAGCTTTTAACTCCTCGAAGGTAAATGGAGAGTTGAGTCCTGTTTTATCTAAAATTGGTGGTGGAAATGGAATGGTAGTAAATAACTCTTCCTGGGGAACATAAGGTGGTGATAAGTGATCAAGATATTGATCAGACAATTGATGTGGTAATTAATTTTGTTGGTTACTGACAGCAGACTTGAATTTTCTAATATTTTGCCACACTAATGAAGATGGTGTTTGAGGTGAAATAGACGAGCAGTAATGTCTCCAACCAGAGATTTTTTTCTGTTTGAATAGTTTTTTAGAATTCTCAACTGCCTCTTGGACAATTTTAAATTTATCAATTGACATGTCTGTGTTATAATCTACTTCAGCCTGTTTTCTTTTTTTAACAGCATCTGTACACTCTTTGTCCCACCGCGGGGGTGATGGAATAAGGTCCAGAGCAGAATTTTTTAACGGGAACGTTTCGTTTGCAGCTTCCGTTATAATATCAGCCAATTTACTGGCACAAATATGTTCATTGTCTGTTGTTATTTGAGGGAGACATGGTATTTTAAGTTCGACTTTATCACTATATGCTGTCCAATCAGGGTTATTCAATTTATATTTTAGGCATGATTTTCGTTTTGGATGTCTGGGCTTATTCTCAGAAGTACAGATAAGAATTGGGAAATGATCACTTCCATAAGTACTCGGAAGTATGTTCCATATATATTTTAAAGCAAGATTGGGTGTACAAATTGATAGGTCGATGGCACTTAGACCTTCGTTTGGATTTGTTCTACGAGTTGGTCTTCCATCATTTAAAATGCATAGGTTTTGAGTATCAATTATATCAAGAAGTTCACTGCCATGCACATTAGAAGCCGAACTGCCCCATGAATAATGATGACAGTTAAAATCACCCATTATTATGAAGGGCTTGGGAAGAGAATTGATAATTGTGTTAAGCTCCAGTAAAACAGATGAAGATGGGTGTGGAATATAAATAGAAATAAAACAAATGTTTTCTACTATTGCTCCAACTATAGAAAAGTCACTACAATGAGAGGGAAAGGATAATGGGGTGAATAAATAAGATGATTTGATGAGTAAGGCGACACCGCCGTACCCATCATTTCTGTCTTCACGAAGACAGAAATAATTACTTATCCTAAAGGCAAAGCCAGGCTTAAGCCATGTCTCTGCCAATGCAAATATATATGGGTCAAATTTGTTTATTATATAAATAATGTCACTTTTCTTACTAACTGCGCTGCGGCAGTTCCACTGGACAATTTTTGAAGAATTGTCCAGTATCGTTCCGAAATGTATTCATTTCGGAACGGTAACCAGATGGTTGAATCGATTTGTTGTTTAAAGCTTCAATTAAGGGGGCAACGTTGGACGGTAATAAAATATTTTTCTTTTTTAATGTATCAATTAATAGAGTAATAATATCAGTAAGTGTTTGTTGAGAAGTTTGGTCTTGGTTCATAGCATAACCACAGCCATTTTGACTTGGGGGCATATTGTAGTCTTTAATAAGCTCTTGGTGAGCTACGCGGTCGTATCCTGTTGGAGCATTATATCGTGTACGTGGCTTAGGTTGTACAGTTTTTTTGTAGGATGTCCATGTGGGAGTCAATCGGTGGTTAGGCGATGGAGATGAATTTACAGCTGTTGTTGGTTTGACAGAACTTAATATGTCTGCATAAGATTTACCTACTGGTGGGTATATGTTGGACGCTTCGACATAAGAAATTGACTTTTCAGCCATTGATAATTTAATATTTTTCTGTCGCAAAAATTCGGGGCAGCATTTACTTGTTGCATAGTGAAAGCCAGAGCAGAGACAGCATACTGCACTGTCTTCTTCTCGGTCACATGAATCACCTGGGTGTTCATGGCCGCATTTAAAACAGCGTGGCTTAGAACGACATTGTGTTTTTGTATGATCAAACCTACAACACTTAAAGCACTGTATGGTAGGGTACGTATAAAGTTCAACGGCTAGGGCATTATAACATATGAATATGTGCTTAGGAAGGATTTTTCCATCAAAAGTTACAACAACCGATTGAGAAGGTTTCCAAACCGGAGAACCATCAACTGTCACTTTATAATTCAGACGTCTTATTTTTAATATTTTGCCACACCCTGTAGGGACTGTGGTATTTTCTATTATTTCATCATCAGTCCATTCGGCCGGTACCCCACGGACCAGACCCATGCGCGTAATGCTAAAGGTCGGGATAAATGCCTTTAATTTCTCAATTGATAGGCTACTGTTATTGATGAAAGCGTTGGCATCAATGGAATTGCTGAATGATAGAGTAATCTTATTTCTCCCAATACGCTTGACGCTTTCATTTACAATATGTTTAATATTGTGCTTTTGTAAAAATCTGCCAAACGTTAGCGGGTGGAGTGTTGAGCCATCATTAGGGGAAGATTGTTCTCGCTGCACATGTACTACGTAGGGGGCACTGTCAGAGACATCATAATGACTTCGACCGACTGGGATGAAATTATTTTGCTTTTCTTTGGAATTTACATTTTCAGTGACCTTGTTATTTTGTAGTTGCTGTTGTGATTGTGGAGTTGGGGAAATGACCGATACGGGTTCGTTTATTACATCATTGTTACTAGTGGTATGACTTTTCTTCCTTCGTTTGTTGCCACTAGTGGAGGGAATTGGGTTGTTTAATATGCTTTGATTTTCTGTATCACGTCTTGTTAGAGATTCATCAATGTCCATTATCACCTGTTCTAACACGGAGTCGTTTTCAATTGTTACAAAGCATCCGGCTACCGGAACGGGAGGGACAGGAGTTGTTCCACCGGGGTCCGGCGGTTCCTCCATGGTGAAAAGACTTACCTAACTTAAACCTAAACCTACTTAATAATAAGGACTTACCTAGATAAATTAAGCACTAAAAAATATAAACCTAAACAAGATATACACAAATATAATATAACACTACTTATCTGATCACTATTTACATAAAATTTACAATTTTAAAAGTTCAAATCAAAAAATCGCGCCCGATAATTTAGAAGGTTTCCCGCGCTTTTTTCTAAGTGATTGTTATGTATATGTGACGTACGTAGCATCTCCTAACTGGTGTGTGTTATGTGACTAACCTGACACTGACAGTGACTGTAACGTACAGCCAAAAAAGTACTCTGTGCGTACAGCTCTGACGCAACTGTGACGTGATCACAGATTACTACAGTCCGGCAAGTATAACTTGGCGTGCCTGTGCGCCACTGTGCTTTTACTTTATACTTTGATAACAGTTTCTCTTAAACCACTTTTATTTACTTTTGGCATTATTGAACTATTTTAATGTAGCAGATTTATCAACAATAATGTCGAGGTAATTTCTCAAACGTTAAACTCACAGTTTCAATTAAAAGAATTAGTTCCAAAAATCACCACCGCCAAGTTATACTTGTGGCACTGTATATGGTGGAGGTGACTGACCATTGACGTATATATAAGGACATGAAATACCTACAAAAATAGGTGGATACCTACACGTCATAATGGCACTTAAAATAGCTGACATTGACTGTCCATTGGTCCATTGCTAGGATTGTGTCACTCATGGGTCATCAATGGACCAATAGATGGTAAAGATCTTGAATCAAGTCGCCTCCGAAGGGGGAGGGGGAGGGGAGTCCCCCCCCCACAATGCGTAGGTTTTTTTTATTTGAAATTGAAATTAAAAATGTTCACTCGCTCGTATCGCGCGATGTGTGGTCACTGTTTTAACATAACATAACCAATCCTAACCGACAGGTTTTTGTTGCCATACTTTCGTTTCAAATTTTTCAATACCATATCCGTTGCTAGCAACGGAACGAATTAACTCAAGTAAAAGAAGCATCTGTCAATGTCAACAAAATGGCGGCATAACGTTTCTTCTCACGCATTTTGATAACTGAAGTTTTGAAATTAACAAGAAATCAAAGAAAATTACGTTTCATGTCACGTATTCGTAAGTTCTGTTGTAGGATTATAGTAAATTTCAAAAATATATATTTAAATGCATCTCCGGCAGCAAGTTTAGCTTCAGGGTGCTTAGTACAAACCCCCTTAACCGCCCACATTAACAGTTAGTCAAATTAAGGCGACTCCATATAAGATCCAACCCCAAAAGACAATCAACGGCAGCCATTTTAAGTGACATAATGTCGTTAAGGTCCCTCTTTTTGAAATTATTTCCATATAAGCAAATGTATCGCGGCGCCTCCTTGTTTATATGTATGGAAATACATATGTGCTGTGTGTCAGTCACACGGAGGTAGGAATACCTCAATGAGGCTCCATTATTGTAAATTGTTAAACACAATCCAAAATTTAATCGTACCGACGGGACTTGAACCCGCAACCCCCCCTTGAGGCGCCATTAGACTGACACACAGCACAGATTACTCAATAATAGGTCATGGAGTAGAGCTACGGACACACTGCCACGACCTGCGGTCTGTGGTCAGCCTGCGGTCATGCCGCGGTCAGTTGTGATGTATGGAAAACAATGAGGTTGTCCACACTCCAGAAGTGAAAGACCATCTTATTGTTTTCCATACATCACAGACGACCGGGGCTGACTTGGACTTGGACTTGACTATGACTTGAATGTTACTTGTGAATGTGAATACGACTCTCGACAGTCTCGACTCTATTTTATGACGTGAATATCAATTTCAATTTATTTATTTCAGCAAGACGATCAAATTCATATACATACAGGTTAAACAAAAACACAAGAATATGCGCTAACTGAGTAAAATTATAATATATATTTTTATTTTATTTTTATAATATATGAAAACGTAATATATTTTATTACATTGACATACACTTATCTATGGAGCCGTAAAAGTAAAATGCTTTATTTTCCTTTTATAACGGTTTTATATGACCACTCAATTAGTGTATTTAACCAGTGTCAAAGTATTACAAAAATCGTAATTTCTACGGAAAATATCAAGTTTTTGTTGGCAGGTATTCAGCATCTTGGATGAGAACATTGAGAACATAATGAGTATAGGTAGATAGAGATAGGCATTAAGAATGTGGTGGATTTTACTGAGGACGTAGAGTTTTGGTATGAAGTACTATATTTTTAGGGTTTCGTACCTCAAAAGGTAAAATAAACTGGCCAAGTACAAGTCGGACTCGCACTCGTAGGGTTCCGTAACACAGTAGAGTATTCTAGTTTTTTGCTATTCGGCTACGGAACCCTAGAAATGACATTGAGGTTCCTACAATCATTTTTTCTCAAAGTTAATCATTTAAAAGATAGGCGCGTCTAAAGTGGTAAAATGTGTGTCCCCCCTCCCCTCCCTCTAACTTCAAAAGTAAGGGAGTGAAAAATCTAGAAAAAATATATGCTATAGATCTCAATAAAAAGTAACAACAAAAATTGGTTTGAACGACATACAGTCAGCAGTTTTTGAGATCTGGCGACCGCAAAGATAACTTTGTTTTTCATACAAACACTATGAAAAACAAAGTTAATTTTGTAGTTGCGAAAAATCATAGTTATGGAATACTTAACTGTGTTACGGAACCCTACGAGTGCGATTCCGACTTGCACTTGGCCAGTTTATTAAAAACCTATCCATAGACACCCCACACGTATACACGTATAGGTTTGAAGAAAAACATTATTTTTTGTTCCAGTTCATGTATGGGATGGCCCCCCTTAAACTTTTATATTTTTTAATTTTGTATAAAAATCAGAAAGCGGTTTACAGAATACATCTACCTACCAAGTTTTAATTCTGTAGTTCTAATAGTTTCGGAATAAAATTGCTGTGACATACGGACAGACAGACGGACGGACAGACATAGCGAATCTATAAGGGTTCCGTTTTTTGCCATTCGGCTATGGAATCCTAAAAAGGATCCCTTATCAGATAAATTTATTGTCCGTCTGTCTGTCCGTGTCCGTGTATTACCAACGATTTGCTTAGGAACGGGTGGACCTAGCAAGTTGATATTTATACCAAATCAGGCCTGTCGCACTCCACGCTGTAGCTATGAAACTGCAAGTACCTCCGCGCGACCCTCCCGGGTTCATGTTTAGTCAATTAAGTGTCACGCGCGCTCTCGATCGGCCGCGCGCCTTACTTGGACCTACCTCATTATTATATTCCTTGCTTACGATATTAACATATAATAAGACATTAATAAAATTAATATTATTTATAAGTAATGTAAATCTAGGTAGTAAGGCTATCTAGGTACTTTTTGTTTAACGATCCGGTCGTTTAGTAAAAGTTTTCGACTTTTTTTCGCGTAAAAGTCAATGACCTTAAAGATCGTTCACTGTAAGTAGACCTCCCGGGTACTAGTGGCCACCTTCTAATGCAGGGTCAGTGTATACTAGTTTTAGTTTAATACTTATATCAATTGAACAATAAAAGAAGGGGATAGAAAATTGTTTTTTGCCCATTTTTCATTTTATTTGTAAATTTTGTCGTCGCGCTGCACATGTAGGTACTTATATAAAAAGCAAAGAATGTCACACATAAAATGGTATGAATGAATGAATGAATGAATTAATGAATGAATTTATTCAGCTTGTGTCCCTAGGTTACAGAGTTGTTAGAGTTAAAATTACAAATTTAGTGTCACTAGGTCCTACTTTATCAGTATACAAGCATTAAAGTGTTAAGTACTATAATAATATAAATCCTTTTTACAAAATCATAGATATTAATTGCAACTTCAACTAAAAAAAATAATAATAATAATAACATCGATATGTCAAAAATTAAAAATTTAGAATCACATTGTTATCCTTAAAAAAGTCGTCAACAGAATAGTACGCCTAGTAGGTAGGTATAAGTCAGCAGAGTTTCATGTTTCAAGTTAAGATCTTTAGGGAATTTCTATCGACACTAAATCTTGCAAAATATTAATTGTAACCTACTTGAAATTGGTAGGTAATTTTATTATTTACTGTAGGTAGGTTACGTAGATCCTATAGGTAAGTACCTACCTAAAAGAATAAATCTGACTGACTGATTGACTGACATATCAGTGCACAGCTGAAACCAACAAAGTTATACCTACCTACTTACCTACTTATTTAAATTGACTTGGCCTTTTCTTTGACTAACGAACCTTTAACACGATTTTGTCGAGTCAAACGAGTTGTATAGTCCGAGAGCTGATGCAAGACTTGTACTCAGATAAATAAGTACGATTACCAATGTTTACTTAGGGTTTTATTTTATTATTTTTTAACAGTAATACTATATAACTATAGTTAGATTAGTGGCTTGAAAAATCTTTAAAAAAATCATGATGTTAGTGCATTTCATAAACTTTAATGGAAAATTATAGCGGTTAAGAACTTTATTAGTTTAGCAGTAATATCACAGATTATATAATATTACTACGTAACAGATAGGGTCAGTTCGCGGCCCTTCGTTAGTTTGCGGCCTTTGAAGGCGGCAGTAGGTGGTTATTGGGTGTTCTACTCCACCCACAGGGTGGTGGGTGGAGTAGAACACCCAATAACCACAAATTGATTATCTCTCGCCATTTGTGTTTTAGAACTCTCAACGACCCTGGTAAGAACAGGCAAAAAACAGATACAGAAATAGAAATAAAATAACAGAAACGAGCAAACGCAGTTGAGTATATAATTTTGATCAACATGTTTTAGAACTCTCGAAGCCTCCGGTGTAATAATTTTAATAAACATGTTTTAGAATTCTCAAAGCCTCCGGTAAGATCAGGCAAAAAACAGAAACAGATACAGAAATAAAAACAGAAACAGAAACGAGCGAACGCAATTACTAGTTTGCTTATTTGGTAACCAAAAAAACTCAACCGTTCCGCTCATAAGGTATATCGTTTGATCAACTGATGTGTTGTGGAACCCTCAATATATTTAAATTGGTCTGTTATAGATAGAAAAGAACGGAGAAAAAACTGAATTGGTGTTAAAATAACAGAAACGAGCGAACGCAGTTGGGTATATAATTTGATCAACATGTTTTAGAACTCTCAAAGCCTCCGGTGTAATAATTTTGATCAACGTGTTTTAGAACTCTCAAAGCCTCCGGTAAGAACAAGCAAAAAACAGAAACAGATACAGAAATAGAAACAGAAACAGAAACGAGCGAACGCAATTACTAATTTGCTTTTTTGGTAACCAAAAAACCCAACTGTTCCGCTCATCAGGTATATCGTCTGGTGTTTTTCACTAGTAGTAACTGACAATTTACTTACTTAAATCTTACAAACTAATTTTGTATGACGAAATATTTATTAGATCAAACAAGATACATTTGTATAATTCCAGAGCGTAGGTGTTCATACTGGAAATCTGAAACAATATAAAAAATATTACAAAATTAAAATCTGCTACCCCTAAAGCACCAACTTTTATATTTTCTGTGCTTTAAAGAAATGTGTGTATATACGTAAATTAAAATTCAAGCGTAGTCACTCACCATTTTCATCTAAAGGATTTTAATTTATTAAATTCATGAAGATCTCATTGTTCCTGCTGCTTGTCGCTCCTGTAAAATAGAAATTGGTACACATTAGTTTAAAACTAAGAATACACAATTTTATTTTTAAAAATCTTTACTCAGAATAAATCAAATTAAACTTGGAAATAACTAAACATTAAATCAGTGTGTAGTTAATATAAATAGCAATCGAAAAATAATCATTTTTATGTAATTTTTTAATATTATTTTCTTTACCTAACATTTACATAACATGTTCAAAATAATTAGGATCGTTTAAAAAACCGACTTCAACTGTCACTATAATAAATTTGAGTAGCAAGTTTGCGGTTATTATCTCCATATTACTCAGAATAAATCAAATTAAACTTGGAAATAACTAAACATTAAATCAGTGTGTAGTTAATATAAATAGCAATCGAAAAATAATCATTTTTATGTAATTTTTTACTATTATTTTCTTTACCTAACATTTACATAACATGTTCAAAATAATTAGGATCGTTTAAAAAACCGACTTCAAATGCCACTGTAATTAATTTGAGTAGCAAGTTTGCAGTTATTATCTCCATATCTCTGGAGATACTCATTAGATCTTGATAAATTTACAATGGGAACCACTACAAAAGTATAATCTTTGACATAAATATATAATTTAAAAAATCGGACCACAATTGACAGAGAACAAAAATAATAAATATTTCACAGTGAAACATAGAACATCCTCCTTTTTTTAAGTCGGTTAGTAGGGCTTTTTGTCGTATGAAGACCTATTTTATTTTTTCGATTTCTAGTTATTGAGAAAATCTTTATTATATAATACGACAGAAACTTTGTTTGTAATTTTATTTTCGAATCAATCAAAAAAGTTTACGTTGCAAAGTATTATACAATAAAAGCTAGGTACTTACTTGTTAATTCCAAATAGTTAATTAGTATAGAATGAATGGTCTTGTTCACACGCTCGATAGTAGGTACAAACGTACGAAGGATGGATTGAGTTACATGTACATCGTAAGCATTTCTTTTAAGGGTTCGCATACACGTTCGTTTTTAACTCTGCGATTGAATTGTTCTGTAGGTACAGATAAATCATGTCCCTATAACCTGTAAATGTTTATACCATTAAGTTTGCACTGTACAGTTAATTGAATGCTATTTTAACCGACACCTAACCAAGGAGTAGGTTCTGAATTCGTCGGAATCTTTTTTTATGTATGCTTCTCGATTACTCAAAGATGGCCGTACCGATTTAGAATATTTTTTATATTGTTTGAAAGGACACACTTTCCAAGTAATTTCATTTAAATTTCATCGAGATCTGATGACTATCTCAAGAGATATCGGGAGACAAACACATCAAACTTGGCACATGACTAGCGTGACATTTGAAGTTAGTTCTTTTAGTTTATTAACGATTTTAAATTATAATTATAACCATTCAGTTAAACTATCATTCATATGTATAGTCAAAACTATTTAGTGAAAACGAGCAGTTAAAACTCAAGGTGTGTAGCGGCCTTACGACAAATTATTTTTAAACAGACTTAACAGATAGCGTTTGTACGAATTACTTTTTTGTTTGTTATATCAATCATTTATGAACTGATTTGTTTTTTTCTTTTTACCGACTTCACATAAAGGAGGATGTACTCAATTCGTCTGTATAATTGTATTTTTTTGTTACCTCAGAACTTCATCACTAATTAACTGTGTGTGGATTTGGAGAATGTTTTTATTTTTTATAAATAGAATATGTTTACAGTGTAGTTCCATTTTAATTTTATCAAGATCTGATAAGTATCTCCAGAGATATGGAGATAAAGACCTCAAATTTAGTACTGAAAATGACTTGCGCAGCATGTGAAGTCGGCTTTTTGTTTTGTGAACGATCTTAAATTATGTAAAAATGTAAATAGTAATACTTTCCGTGTGGTGTATTGTACAGTTCAAATAATTAGATACCGTCTTATTATCTAAACACATAAAATATGATTGCAATATTTTATGCACTGACTTTTAATTTTACGTAAAACATTAAAGGCAATCCGGACAACCGGGCCCCCTACCTATTTACCAAATCCGTTGCCAGAACCGATGATGTTAATTTTTTTCAAAATAATCATGCTGTTGCATGATTAGGTGCTTTAATAGTAGTATACAGGATGTATTGTAATGCTAAATAATGAAATGTAGCTGATCAGAATGTTCGTTTAAATTGAGCTAAAATAGAGTTAAAATAGAGAAAATATAAGGCGCGTCGCTCACTACCAAGTCGTGGCGGCGTAGTATTTTTGGTAAATGCATGTTGCCCTTTAATATCATCTGACAGAATATACACTCACGAACTAATAAACTGCACCAAAGTTCAGTATTACTTTCGAATTAATTGAATGGTCTTTTCCAGTATACAAACATACACTTAAGGATATGATACTTCGCTGCTATGAAGTTAACGAACCAAACTATAGGTTTCAATCTAACGTTTATATTTTATTTCTAAGGCGTCTCGGACTTTGATTTAGTTTAATATTCCGTAAATGTAGGTTTACCCTACCTAATTAGATTATTAATGTTGATCAACCAAAGAGTATATCAAAATAAACTTTAATAATGTGAGTGCCTGTTGTGGGGTTTTATAATGAAAAACAATCAATCAATTAATTTATTTATTAAGAATATACCAATAAAAAATGTTCGTTTTATAATGATTAACAAAGCCCTCTGTACTCAGCCATATACAACTTGACATTAATTTTAAAATTAAATTATTTGAAAGGTAATAGTTAATGTTATAATTTATATTAGTTATAATAGTTAAAATTTTAAATTTGTCAATTAATATTCTTGCACACTATAGTAGGCTTACTTCAGCCATGATAAATTACTTTATTTGACGTCTAGAATAGGTTTGCGTTTGCATGTAAAGCTGCTTAATGTTTTATTCTAATGGAATTCTAGTGGGGTAACGAACGCAGAACCATATGATAAAAAAATGACTACCGTACCATTCTTCTACATTACATGATTATGTATCTAGGTAATATTAGTAATTAGAGATGTTTCAGTTTAGCATATTTAAGCAAGGATGTAGAATTGAAATTTAAATTGTAGTAAGCGAGGAACATCTTCTTCGCTGTTCACGATGATATGGTAGAAAGAAGCACACCGTTGCCGTTTATGGGGCAAGGTTTATTATATGAGATAGAAGTATTACCTGATACTAGAATACTTAGGAGAATAAATAGGGGAAGAAAGCCTGTGAGTGAGGCGTTTTAGGCGGAGTTTGCAGCATGCATGTTCTTAAGACCTTAGATGCCTGGGTCTTACACCCGGCCTGGTGCAGCCTTAGGGCTACTCTGCCCCCTCATTCCACCTGGTAAACACCACAACATGTTACAATGTATGGTAATCATTAGATTATTTAAAGGGTATGTTCGCGGGGGACAAGTTTGAGCATTTTAAGAGAAGCCTTTCCTGACCCTTACTAATAATATTAGGGAAAGATTTGAGAGTAGAAAAGTGGAAGTTATAGTCGCTATCTCACTGCTTTTAAGTTTATAATATATATGGTATTATTATATGTTAATAAATATGCCACGTACATGACCGTTAGGTCTAAAGGAAGGTTTTTAGGTAAGAAATATAACACTACACAACAAGATTTTGGATGAAATGTACAATTTATGCGCCCATCTTGTTAGACGGATTCGCATGGAAAGGTGGATTGATTTCAATGAAATTATACCTGTATCTCGGCGTTAGACAGAGATCTAGCTTTAAGCTTAAGCTAGAATATAACATCGATATAATTTGGACACTTCGTGCATAACAAGTTAAATATGATAACTCACAGTTTCAGTGTCCCTCAAAACTTTGAACAAAAAAACAAAATGGATGTCAAGGCGTGCCATTGACCACTGCACAGTGCACAGAGTACTGATCTGATACTGAATAGCCCTACTACGTTATAAGAGTAGGCACTTCTCTACATTGTTGATACCCGATTTATGAACGTACTTTATAGCCAACCTAACTTAACGGAAAGTATTGCTTATACATTTCATAGAAACTTTTTTTGCAGGGTTAGTTGGTACAAAGTACGTTCATAATTATGGGTTATTTAATAATGTATGCAATGTCGCGAGACGACCACTGTATATTTTTAATTCATTAGCGTCCTCTATGGAGAAACTACGTAACTACTACGATAAGTAGGTTATCATTGAGTATTTACCGTAAGATTTTATCAATTTTTGATTAGACCAAAACTTTGTAATGATTTCGACAGATAGCGTGAAATTTAAATAAGGAAGCCGTTCGATATTGATTATTATATACGAGGAGTTTATTGGATCCATTGATCGAGTTATTTAGATTGAATTTATTTATTGAGTTACCTATTGGAGAGCAATTATTTAGATATATTTATAGTATTTAGTTATTGGTGAGTTTATTAGTGTTCCCGTTAGATGGTGGGACTAGTATAAAAGGATGTATTGGATTATTTAAATTATGGTACTTTTATTAGTTTTATGCTAGATTTGTTGGTAAGATTTTAGGAAGTGTTAATAAATGAAATAATTCAAAACAACGATGTTAATGTATACGATTATATAATAAATTTCTTAAATATATTCATGATTAACTGTCTGTGAGCAGATTTTAAACCATTGCAAATCCCAGTTACATGAAAAATTAGCTATTATTAATTTATAATTATATTATTAATTAATTAGCTAAAGATTTGTGCCCTCTTTGAGAAACGACGTAACTATTACAATAAGTATGTTATCATTGAATATTTTTTTAATTCTTCTTCAGTCAGTTCAGTCTTATAAATTTATAAGACCCTAACTTGTAATAGTGCCGACAGATTAAAATTATTGTATTATTATTATGCGCTTTCAAATTTATTTATTTGTAGTGGATTTTAGGGAGTAATAAAAAATAAATTTACCAAAAAAAAAACCTAATCGGTTCATAAACAGCAGTTAAATATGAGTTTACAATCAAAAACATCATACATACAAATCGAGTACGACGTATCTTGTTTATTGAAGTCGGTTAAATAGTAATCTTTGCCGAAGGCCTCTACACACATGGAGTTTTAATTGCAATAAGTATTCGTATTTTATTAAAATAAACAAATTTGAACTTAATCTATAGCATAAAGCTACCTACTGGTCGCACTCAAATAACATGAGAAAAACCTTTTCTGTTACCCGACTACGATAGAATTAAAAGTGAATGTATAAAATATTACACACACTAATAATAAAAAAAATATACAAATATACAACAAGTAAAAAAGTCAATTAATCATCAAATCTAACATTTGAAAACAGTCTTCATTATTCACTATCTCACCTGATGTTTCGTTTCGTGGTCGAAGATTTTATGAAACAGCGTTTGTTAATTGCAAACACTTATATGTGGTTAGGTAATGATGTAAGCAGGCCTAATAATGCACACAGGAAGTATTTGGTTCATAAACAACAGTTAGGTATGAGTTAATCGTACATACATATGGAGTACGTATCTCTGTTTATTGAAGTTGGTTAAAAAAGTAATCTTTGTCTCTGGAACATATCTGGAAACATACCTGGAGTTATGAGGCAACAAACAAAAAATCATAAAATCAAATCGAGAACGTATCTCCATATATTGAAGTCGGTTAAAATGTAATATTTGTCTCTACAGCATAAATCAAGCCTTAATTATAGAATGTCGACGTAGCCGTAAGTCGATACCCAGTCACCTTTTATCAACAGTGTAGGGAAATAAACTGACCTATATCTTCAATTATGTATCTCTAAGCGGATATATAGATTTAGATCGTTCCTTCCTCTTACCAAAACCTTTATATATCCGGTATATCTTAATGAAGATTTTTTTATTATTCAATTTCAACCGTGATATATAATTATTTGGATCACATCATCAATAACAACAGGTAAGAAAAAAAAATTAAAAAAAATGCAAGTTACGACCTAATAATGTTAAATAATATAGGTTTTAAATCTCGACTATGCTTAATTTTGGATATGGAATATACTAACGGATATAATGTGTCTTTTTGAGTGAGTTTCAGATATATCAGAAGCAGTTATACCAAGCGGATCAATATCCTTTTATGATCAAAATTTATTATTATATGGAAGGATATACGATAGTTCCACTCCTCTGTCAGATACCCAAGCCTATTGCAAAGGTGAAATATTCTGTTAAAATACGAGTACTTACTACTTTTTAGATTGGAATATTATTTGCTGACAAATAGGTATTCTACTGAGACTGATAAAAATAGGGTTCTCTCATGTCATTTGAATCAACGCAATCCTCGGAGCTAGTAGCAAGCCAGGGGGACGAGCATTAAATTGATCGTTTTTATGTAGTACGCACTCTTTCATCAAATATTACTTATTAGTTCAATAGAAAAAGGCGATTACACTGCGATCGACTTGGCGTACAAATCTTCATATAACCGGTTTATAGTTCGGTACCTTGTGCGTTCCATCTCATTTATCAATAAAATACCGATATATAAAAATTGAATTGAAGTTGAAGTGTACTATCTCCATGGTTAAGATTCAATAGCTCAAGTGTTAAAATTTAGGTCTGGTAAATGTTTAAAAGTTATACAACGTTTTGTAGGAAAAAAGTGTTTATTTGCTTATGTAACTTTAATAAATAAAACAGTAGGTACTACATTTTCATGTTTAAAACAAATTACTTACTATAATTTAGACGTATTTCACATAAACAATGTAAACAAATTAAGTGTGCTACTACTTACTTGATTAATTAAAAATGCTAATCACTAATTCAGAATCACTGATCATATTTTCAGTTAAGTAACTAGTAAGTTTAAGTTAGGAAGCGTATACAAAAACTCGATTTTTCAGTATTTTTTTGCTCGATGGTACGGAACCATGGTAAAGTGTTAGTCCAACTTGCATTTGGCCAGTTTATTTCTTCACACGGTTGATAAAAGGTTTTGAGTTACAGCTTCGACAACATTAAAGGCTAAGGGTGTTGTACATACGTTTTAACTCTACGATTTAATTTTAGTTTGAAAGTTTTCGTATATTCATATTGAATGTGAACATGTAGGCTTTTTTTGCGTTGTATTTTTTGGATTTGTAAGTACTTATTTTACGAATGAGTAGACCATCTTCTGGGAGTAGCTAGATCAAAGATTTAACGTTCCTGTACCCATAAATCATGTCCTTACAGCCTATTCATTTTCAACTATCTATATATTCACCTAGAGTTTTAGCTGCGCGTTTTAACTAAATGTTTTTAATTAAAATAGCATTCGATAGTTCATGTATATATTGAAAACTTGAGTTTATAGATATTTGAAAATGAATAAACTATAAGAACATGATTTATCTCTACATGACAGTTTAATCTTAGATTTAAAACGTATGTACAAACCCTTAGCTTTTAATGTCGATGAAGCCGTAACTCGAGACTTCGTTTGTTTTGTTAAAATATCAGTACTTAATACCTATTAGATTGGAATATTATTTGCTGACAAATAGGTATTCTACTGAGACGGATAAAATAATAGGGTTCTCTCATGTCATTTGAGTCAACGCAATCTTCGGAGCTAGTAGCAAGCCTGGGGGACGACCATTACATTGATCGTTTTGTATGTAGTACGCACTCTTTCATCAAATATTACTTATTAGTTCAATAGAAAAAGACAAGACACTGCAATCGACTTGGCGTACAAATCTTCATGTAACCGGTTTTTAGTTCGGTTACCTTGTGCGTTCCATGACATTTATCAATAAAATATCGATAAATAAAAATTAAAGTACAAATAACATTTTAAGAAAATATTATTGTAACATGCTATTGGGATAAACTGCAGCCTATGTCACTCTCGAAGTCCTCTGACCAACTTTATACAAAATTCACATAAATCTGTTGAGCTGTTTTGACGTGAAAGGATAAATAACATATAAACATACTTTTACATTTTTTAAACATTAAAAGTTATAATAATATATTTTTAGTATTATATATTTTATTGTGATTTTGTTTTAGTTATTATAATATACAATGGTTTGTAGGAAAAAACGTCTTGAAGCACCACTGTCGAATACAACCAGTCCGCGACACAGACAAAAATCACCTTTTTTACTTATTCTGTGGTTTTGGTACAAAAATACCTTTGATTGTCCAGTACTTGAAGTATATATCTAGTCTATGGTAAAGATTTAATAGCTCAAGTGTTAAAATGTAGGTCTGCCAAATTTTTAAAACATTAAAAGTTATAGAATGTTTTGTAGGAAAAAAGTGTTTATTTGCTTATGTAACTATAATAAATAAAACAATAGGTCTGTACTATATTTTCATGTTTAATACAAATTACTTACTATAATTTAGACTTATTTCACATAAACAATATAAACAAATTAAGTGTGTTACTACTTACTTGTTTAATTAAAAATGCTGATCACTAATTCAGAATCACTGATCATATTTTCAGTTAAGTAACTAGTAAGTTTAAGTTAGGGAGCGTATACAAAAAACTCGATTTTTCATTCAGTATTTTTGCTCGATGGTACGGAACCATGGTAAAGTGTTAGTCCAACTTGCACTTGGCCAGTTTATTTCTTCACACGGTTGATAAAAGGTTTTGAGTTACAGCTTCGACAACATTGAAGGCTAAGGGTGTTGTACATACGTTTTAACTCTACGATTTAATTTTAGTTTGAAAGTTTTCGTTTATTCATATTGAATGTGAATGTATAGGCTTTTTTTCACGTTGTATTTTTTGGATTTGTAAGTACTTATTTTACTAATGAGTAGACCATCTTCTGGGAGTAGCTAGATCAAAGATTTAACGTTCCTGTACCCATAAATGATGTCGTTACAGCCTATTCATTTTCAACTATCTATATATTCACCTAGAGTTTTAGCTGCGCGTTTTAACTAAATGTTTTAAATTAAAATAGCATTGGATAGTTCATGTATATATTGAAAACTTTAATCGTAGAGTTAAAACGTATGTACAAACCCTTAGCTTTTAATGTCGATGAAGCCGTAACTCGAGACTTCGTTTGTTTTGTTAAAATATCAGTACTTAATACCTTTTAGATTGGAATATTATTTGCTGACACATAAAAATATGTGCTATAAAACCGTGGAACAATTGGTAAACCGTCACATTCGGCGAGAGGTAATCCTACCTTGGACTCTCAGAATGAACTTACCATGGTTCATCCAACCGTATGTGTTTAGGCAATGAGAGATAATCCTACCTTGGACTCTCAGAATCACACTTGCCACAATTCATCAAACCCTGTGTGTTATGAACACAGTTGGTGGGAGATAATCTTACCTCAGGCTCCTAGAGTGAGTTCATCACATACGACGAGAGATAATCCTACCTCGGACTCTCAGGATGATACTTACCATGGTTCATCCAACCGTATGTGTTTGAGCATCGAGAGATAATCTTACCATGGGCTCTCAGAATGACACTTACACAATTCATCCAACCGTATGTTTTATGAACACAGTTGGTGGGAGATAATCTTACCTCAGGCTTCCAGAGTGAGTTAATCATATACAGCGAGAGATAATCCCGCCTTGGACTCTCAGTTTATACTTATATTGCTCACTCAGCCGATTGTGTTTATACATCGCATGCGGCGAGAGATAATCCTGCCTTGGACTCTCAGGATGACATAAGGGAGGGGGTTTTAGTCAGTAGGAGTCTGACATAACCGAAGAGTCTGTGCTCAACGGCATCCAATGAGGATTTCCCCCTCCGACGAAAAAAAAAAAAAAAAAAAAAAAAAAACATTTGTGTTAGAAACATAGTTGGTGGAAGATAATCTAACCTCAGACTTCCAGAGTGAGACTTACCATGGACCACTCAGCCGATTGTGTTTAGGCACCACATGAGATATAATCAATTTTAAGATAAAATGATATAACAAACGAGTTGATTAATAGTACATTACGGTACAAGTGTGTAATGTTGGTGATTACCGCTGAGGCGCCATTGAGATCCGAGCCGTTAGGTGAAGGTCTTAAGAGAGCCGAGGACGGTATTCATCAATACACACGTGTATCATACGACGTTTTTTAACACACTTGTGAAGAAAATAATACAAAAAAATCATGTTATATAGTAGACAATTATAGATATTTTACCTTGGAGTTTTCAGGTAGTAAACTTTCCATAACGTTCAAAGGGCTTCACATCTTATATTGGGCGTTGTACAACATAAATCATTTTCTTTATAACTAGTACTTTTAGACATTTCAATTAATAAATAACTATAATTTCATCAGCGAAAACGAGTTGTGAAAAATGTTTCGCAATGGTGGGAAAAAATTCATTAGTTTTCCAATGCGCGCGCATCTAACAATGGCGATCGGCCATAGACTAAAAGAATGAGGTTTATTTATTTATTTATTTTTTTGTTTGACGCGGTTAGCGTTTTGGCCACGTACAGAATGGGGAATTATAGTTTTTACAGACAAAACAAAAGTTATAATTAAATAAAAGTTTTGTTTATTAAACACGTACAAGTTAAAATTATCTATTTAAACACGAAGTTGTTTAAAATGAGCAAGCAATAGGTATATTAATTTATTTGTGCTATTGCACACGATCTTTTTTGTATCGAAACTTTTTTAAGAACAAAGCAACACAACCAATAAAATTAAAAAAAAATATCTATAACTCACTTGCGAATAATAGTAATTAAAAAGTCACAGTTTGATAACAGGCGTCATTGTGTGCCTGATTGCAGTGAAATAAAAGCCACTTCATGAGCAAGTGTATTAAAAACGATATACCCAACTGCGTTCGCTCGTTTTTTGTTATTTTAACACTGACTCAGTTTTTTCTCCGTTCTTTCCTATGTATAACAGACCAATTTAAATATATTGAGGGTGCACAACACACCAATTGATCAAACGATATACCTGATGAGCGGAACAGTTGGGATTTTGGTTACCAAAAAAGCAAATTAGTAATTGCGTTCGCTCGTTTCTGTTTCTATTTCTGTATCTGTTTCTGTTTTTTGCTTGTTCTCACCGGAGGCTTTGAAAGTTCTAAAACACGTTGATCAAAATTATTACTCCAGGGTCATTGAGAGTTCTAAAACACGTTGATCAAAATTATTACACCGGAGGCTTTGAGAGTTCTAAAACATGTTGATCAAATTATATACCCAACTGCGTTCGCTCGTTTCTGTTATTTTAACACCAATTCAGTTTTTTCTCCGTTCTTTTCTATCTATAACAGACCAATTTAAATATATTGAGGGTTCCACAACACATCAGTTGATCGAACGATATACCTTATGAGCGGAACGGTTGAGTTTTTTTTGGTTACCAAATAAGCAAACTAGTAATTGCGTTCGCTCGTTTCTGTTTCTGTTTTTATTTCTGTATCTGTTTCTGTTTTTTGCCTGATCTTACCGGAGGCTTTGAGAATTCTAAAACATGTTTATTAAAATTATTACACCGGAGGCTTCGAGAGTTCTAAAACATGTTGATCAAAATTATATACTCAACTGCGTTTGCTCGTTTCTGTTATTTTATTTCTATTTCTGTATCTGTTTTTTGCCTGTTCTTACCAGGGTCGTTGAGAGTTCTAAAACACAAATGGCGAGAGATAATCAATTTGTGGTTATTGGGTGTTCTACTCCACCCACCACCCTGTGGGTGGAGTAGAACACCCAATAACCACCTACTGGCGGCCTGTTTAGATAATGGTTGAGAAATTGAGAATAGGAATGCCATCTCATTTTTTTTCAATATAACTTAACTTTATTATGAAGTTGGACAACACTCTTTTGACTTCTCACAGGTACCCAATCTTTTGAAATTGCTAGAACAATAATAACGTGAGAGCAACAAAAGCATGTTCAATTCACCGTTCTCGATACACGTGCCCGCACGTTGCCGAAACTACGGAAAAAATAGCGGGCACGCACTTGTTCAAAGGTATGTAATATCGTAATACAATCATTTGTTGTGGTGATAAGTAGATTTAACTACGAGCTTATGAATTATACATTGATTTTTTTATGTATATTGTGTATGAATTAAACAACTGTGCAAAATATTGGGTGGTCGCCTAGTGAATTAGGAAAAATACGATTGTGTTGGTTTACGGCCGGGAGGCCGGGTTACTGACGCGTCGCGAGTAATTTGATTTATGACCATACATATAGTACCTGGTGTCTCCCAATTGGGCCTTTTTGTTCTACAAAGCAATTACAACCTTATTGTTAAAGCATACGGATTAAATTGAATTTGTCAAAACATCTGCAGTGCACCATCCTTTTAATTAAGAGCCTTTAAATTGTTAATATAATTATAAAATTATTAAATAAAGTTGATGCTTTAAAAAGTATATTTTCTGATATAAATCTCTCCCTAGTTCATTAAATATCCCAAGTCCCATACATCAAGTCCCATCCGTGTATTGATTATAGAAAGTATTTTAAATCGGAAGTAAATTAATAAATGTTTTTTAATTCGAATTTTTTATTTAAAGATTAAACTATTACAAAATAAAGTTTTCCTACAATGGAATAAAATACATAACTATTTTTGGTCGAAAAAGTGAGTCAGCTCCTAGACTATTATAATGTTACAAGTCAAATAACCTACGATTCTAGGCGAGTACTATTTTTTCGCGTTATTTTACTTACGCAATCTAAAACTAATCAATTTTGATTGAACTTAACGTATTTTCAACCGACTTTCCAAACAGAAGGAGGTTCTCAATTCGTCTTGGTGTGTATGTTATGCGATTACTCCGTCAATTGTGAACCGATTTGAATGACTATTTTTTTAATCGGTAGGGTTCGTTGCCGAGGTGGTCCTATTGTAATTTCATCAAGATCTGATGTGTATCTCCAGAGATATGACGATAAACGTCTCAAACTTGCAACTGAAACTGACTCGCGTGGCATGGAAGTCGGTTGTTTTAGTTTTAACTATCTTAATTATACTATCACATAAACTATCTTAATTATAGTATAACTGTAGTACTTTTATCCTACCTCGACATTAAACATTAATGTAGCACTTATTATCAGTAATGTACTCATTACATTGTTCTACCTCAGAGTATTCTCTTCATAACATTCAACCCTGTAGCAGAGGCCGCGAGTTTACCGAGTTATTCAGACTCTCGCTGTGCGGACTTACGGTGCATTTTACTGTGCGCAACACGCGGTTCATAGTTACTATTAGTTGATACTGTGACGCAAATTCAAGGTCGCACTCGAGGCGTGAAGCGCATTTTGAACGTTACCAGCGTTGTAACTAGGTTTTTTTCTCGCATTTTTGCCCTCAGGGAGTGCAATTTCTGTACTTGTACTATTCATTATTCTGTGACCAAATACTGAAGTCTATAGTTCCAATTAGGTGTATAAAAATCAAAGTCCTGAGTCAGCACGATAAAAATATAAAGGCAAATTTAGATTTTCGCGAAAACTTGTAAGTACCAATATTTACCTTAATTTTCAACTTTTTTATTTTTCAGAAATTTTCCTTTACTTGTGTGTAAGACCTTGCTTTTACCAAAATTGACAATTCTAGGTCAACCGGAAGTATCCTGTAGGTTTTGGATCGAAAGCCTATAGGGTACCTAGTGAAACTTGAATTTAATTAAAACAACTTTTTAAAAAGCACAATTTTAATTTGCGTCCGATACGCATGAGCGAAGAATTAATAATGAATTAAATCTAACACATAAGTCAGCTCTACAGCTACAGGGATTTACCGGGGATTGTTTTGCATTTCAGCACAATTCAGCACATCCCGTTGTCTAGACGCGTTACACGGCAGTTTGCGTGTTTATAGTTATGACACGATCGCTAGTACTGGAATGCATGACTTCTCCCTCCCTCACTTCGAAATTATCGGGTGAACACCTGTGAACCCGAGAATTTCGATACATAATATATTTCTTAACATAATATACCATGACTAATACTAAGACTATATATAAAATCAATGTTCCGACACTTATATCCTTAACGTTAATAATGCTATTTTCACTGATATTTCCATTTACACTTTCACTTTTCGTTAACACATTTGATAGATGTTGTAAATTAGACAGTTCAACTTCATCCAGGTTGACAGGTTCAATCTCCGGGGAAGACGTCTTTACTGGAGGTATCTCGGGCAGGTTGATGATTGGTAGTGCAGGTAAGTTTATGTCTAACGTATTTCCTTGGTGTTTCCTCATCTTGATTCCTCTGATTTCAGCTTCGCAGTCATCATCAGCAGTCAGGATGTATGTACCTTGGATATGGTGGTATGTGATCTCTTCTTTACAGGTCTGAGTAAGTATGATACTTGACCTCGTGTAAATCATCCATCTGTCGAGTTGTATCTTTTCGACTTTGACGTCTTCTATTTTAACTGGAATCGGCTTGCATTGTGTTGTATCGTCAGCAAAGGTGATCAGGTTAGCAACGCATACATCCTTAACAAAGGATGGTGCATAGTCTTCTTCACACAGGAACAAGGACTCGTCTACTTCTCTGCAGGGGCGGTGGAGCGACACAGTTTTCAACCCTTTCGCCAAGAGGTAAGGGAATTTAGGAAGGATGAGACATGTTTCGTTGAGGGTGTTGGTAATAGGCAGAGGAAGAATTTTATAGTACATATAAATATCGTTCTCAACAAGAGGTATATCTAATATAAAAGTTATTTGATTTTCCTTTATATAGACTTTTAAATTAATACATTGTTCCAACTTTAATATATTCTCTGACTTAACAGGGAAAATAAGCTTATTTAGTTTTTCAATATCCTGTAACATTATCAGTAGTTCATTTGTGTCAATAATAGCTTGATGTAACATTCCTAATTTACTAAAAGCGACAGTTGTCTCAATCTCATCCAGTTTTGAATAAAGCGTTTGAAAGTTATGTAAAAATAGATTCGTTTACTATTTTCATGACACTCTGATTATTACTTGTGTCATTTAGTTGTTTTCTGATATCCCAAATTGCTTTGTCTAATTGGATGAAATTGTTTTTAGTGTTATTAGTAATATTTACTAATGACTTCAACATTTCAGCAATAACTGTGACCTTCTTATCCATTGCATTTTGTTTTCCTTTTATACCGCTTATTAACGCATCGTACCTTATAGCGTCGTCATTGTCTAAATTTCCTGACACTAACTTAATAAATGAACCTAGAGGGTTTAAAATGCCACGCTTACTTCTTTTTGATGGTAATAATTGATTTAGCTTTTGTACAGTTAAATTGCGAACATAGTCCGTTTGGGTTTTTATGTCGTTTAGTTCTGAAGTGAGATATTTCTGTCCAAAATGACTCAATACGTGTTTATTTAAGTTGGTATACCTGTTAACATTAAATTCTAAATCCTCACGAATTAAACTTAAGTCTAAGATCTTAATTAAAGTCCACTTATCGTTACTAATGAGTGCCTGGCCTTCCTTTATCGGGAGTATCCCGGGGTTGCGGTCGATCCGCTGTAGTAGAAGGGCCAGGGCCGCTGATACCTGCACCAGGATCAGGACGAACCTGTGAAGGACGTTTTAAATCCTTTATATGTGCTTTTGTTTCACGACCTTTTATTTTTAACGGTACGATGTTTCTAACATTTTTCCAGTCACTCTAGCTTTTGTATAACGAGGCTTGTCCTTACTTCTTCTTTCATTCACACCTTTTACATAGATCGTATCACCATCTTTAACATTGAATTCTGTTTCACCTCCATGCTTTTCTTTAATTCTTTCTTTCTTATCTATTGCTTTATTAGTACTGTGCTTTACTCGTATAAATATATTGTACGTTTTTTATGGTCTTGAACTAATTTTTGGGTGTATTCTTTGTTGAACTCTACATTAAAAGAACTTGTATAATCAGTATGTCCGAAGACAACTTCGAATGGGGTTAAGCCTGTTGTACTATGTATAGTTTGGTTGTAAGACATAAGCGCATATGTCATTACAGATGCCGCATCAGTAAACTTATGTTCGTAGTTTGCCAATCGATAAATCTCTATCAGAGTCGAGTGAAATCGTTCGACGATTCCCATCGAATTCGGATTGTGAGGTGTGCCTATGTGTAAATCTATTTTATAGCAATTTAGGGTTTCCTTAATTAAAACATTATTAAATTCCGCACCTGAGTCGGCACTTATTTTTTGTGGAACTCCATACATACAGAAGTATTTAAGCAGAGCTCTTATGACTTCAGGTGTGGTTTTACTGCAGATTTCGATTGCCTGTCTGATTTTACTGAAAGCATCGACTATTGTTAGGTAAGCTTTTCCATCTATACTGAACACGTCTATGAACATTTCTTGAAATGGTTTAGTCTGGGTTTGAGTCAATTGAAGTTCTGGCTTTAAAGGTCATCTATCGTATTTCATTGTTTTACAGCCTTCACAAGAGTTTATTATTGTTGATACAGTGAGCTCCATGTTAGGCCAATAGTATGTCCGTCTAAGGTGCACCAGAGTTTCATTAATGCCTCTGTGGCAAGTTTTCCCTATATGATACTTGGAAACTATTAGCTTTTGTTCGTTTTCATTTTCTACATAAACTACTCTCTGGGTACATTCAAATATCTTTACTGTATCTTTTTTGAAAAGCGCTATTGTAGCCTCTGCGAACTGTTTCCGGTGTATGTCATCCTCGAAATAAATAAAATGTTTTATTTTGGGATTGATGTATTCTTTTGAGAATTGCTTAACTAAATCTGGCCTATTTACTGGTAGATGGACTTCCAGTACTTTCTGTTTCGGTCTAGACAGATCTTTTACGGTAATTTCCTCTTTGAACCAAGTGTAAACGAGTATTTGGCTGGGTTTAGTATCTATAGCTTCGTGTAGAATGGGTATGCCTGATGTGTCTGTTTCGAACATTGAATGTTCTGTTTGAGATTTTTCAGATGCTGAGAGCGTGTTATCGGTTTGAGGTGGTATGGAGAAAGGTGATCTTGGACCATTATTTATTGACATGGTCTTTTCTGAGTCTGATGATAAGACTATGGTGCTATCGGTTTCAACGTTGGGTTTTTGCTGCATTTTTTGTAATTGTTCAATATCTCGCATTACTTCATCGATATGTTTTTGTAACTCTTCCTCACCCACGTTAACTTTCATTGATTGATCGTCACTGTCTATGGCATTTACTTTAATGCGCGATAAGGCATCGGCAACTACATTTTGTTTCCCGTTTTTATACACGATATCGTAATCAAATTCTGCAAGTCTAAGTTTCCAACGCGTGAGTTTACTATTGTGTTCTTTCATGTTATTTAACCATGCTAGGGGACGATAGTCGGTATATATTGTAAAACGCCTACCGTATAGATAGGGTCTAAAGTGTTTAACCGCCCAAACTATTGCAAGTAACTCTTTTTCCACGGTACTATATCGCGCCTCAGTGTCGTTGAGGGTGCGGCTGGCATATGCAATCGGTTTGTCGGCACCTATTGGCCCTTTGGATATTACCGCTCCGATTGCGTAATCTGAAGCATCGGTGGTCAGGATGAATGGCTTTTCAAAATCCGGAAATTGCAAAATTGGGGCGTTTACTAGTAATTCCTTGCACTGTTCAAATGCCGCTATAAATTCATCTGTGTGTTCTATTTTATTACGTTTTTTCAAACAACTTGTGAGAAGACGGGTTATTTTAGCGAAATCTTTGATAAATTTGCGGTAATAGCCAACTAGTCCCAGGAAACTTTTGATTTCAGTTGTGGTACGCGGAATAGGGAAGTTCAATACTGTCTGTATTTTATCATTATTTGGCTTAAGGCCTTCCTTTGTTATCATATGGCCAAGATAGAGGACTTCGTTGCGGAAAAACTCGCATTTGTCCAATGTTACTTTTAGGTTGGTGGCCCTGAGTCTGTCAAATACCATGCGTAGTTTATCTATGTGTACCTGTAAGCTTGATGAGTAAACAATAATGTCATCGAGATAGACAAGGCAATGTAATCCTTGAAGACCTCTCAGGACTTTGTCCATTGCTCGCTGGAAAGTGGCCGGAGCCGTTTTAAGACCGAATGGCATCCGGGTGAACTCATAGTGTCCGCATTGAGTCGAAAAGGCAGTTTTTAGTCTGTCCTCTTCTTTAACCTCAATTTGGTGGTATCCGCTCGCCAGATCGATTGTACTAAAATATACGGATTTACCTAATTTATCAAATAGGTCTGCAATATTGGGCAACGGGTACTTATCGTCTGTAGTAATTTCGTTTAACCGTCTATTGTCTATGACCATTCTGTATTCGATTTCACCGGAGGCATCGGCCTTTTTTGGTACTAAATGAACCGGCGCGCTCCACGGGGAGTGCGATTCTCGGATGACGTCATTTTGAAGTAAGTTTTCGACTTGTTTTTTTATTTCCTCATTATAAACCGGAGGGTGTCGGTACGGCCTAATGAATATAGGGTCTTCATTTTTAGTTCTTATTTCGTGTTTTACTCCGTTGGTAAATGAAAGCGGTATGTCGTCATAATGAAATATGTCTCGGTACTCGTAACATAGCTTTTCTATACTTTCTTTTTCCTCTTTGTTGGCGTGATCTAAACGTAATTTTTGTAAATTTTGTTTTAGTAGCTCGTCGATCTCGTATTCATTCTGTATCATATTTACATTACATTCTTCCTTTTCATACTTGGTTACTCTCAGTGGTTTTGCAAAAGTCATGGTCACCCTATCTTCAGAAGCGTTCTGGATAATAGTGTATGCAAACGAATCTACACAAGTCACTATCGCACTGGGCATTCTTATCCCCATTCCAAAATCGACATAATCGATTATGGCCTCACCATTCAGTAATTCAGTCGGTACTTTCACTCTTGTCTCTGTTCTTGGTTCTATTGTTATCTCATACGGTGGGTTATAGATTATGGGAATTTCCGCAGAAGGCGTTTGTAAAACCTGATTTTTCATATCAATTTTTGCTTCTAATTGTTTTAATAGGTCTGAGCCTATCAAGCCGTCGTAACGGTTGTCGACATCGAACACATAGAATTTGTGGTTCCCTAGACTTTTAAACGTTTTTAACATTGGGATGTATATAGCCTCATTGTGTTGGCTGCGGGCGTGAGTGCTAACAACTTCGAACGGTTCAAAATATTTATAATTTTGAAAGTATTCATTTGCTTTTGCAGGACTAATAAATGAGCGTGTGCTACCTGTATCTATCATAAAACGACCATTTATCTCAGGTATTTTAATGTGGGGCAGCTTTAAAAGTGAGTCACAATTTAATTCTATCACTTCGGATAGGAGTTTGAGGCCTGTACATAAAAATTTTCAATATTGTCTGGCTCTTCGAAATGGGTATTTTCATTTATTTCCTCATATGTTTGGGTTTCAGGCATATCTAGATTGTAGGCATAATTTTCGTTACTGTAGTAGCAGAAATTGGGGTCACTGTACTCGGGGGAGCTTTCAACAAGTTCAGTTTTATAAAATAAATTGTCCGTCGCAGCATCTGTCGGACCGGTCAACATATTCTGTCTGAATGGACGGGCAGTACGCATTGAGACATCAGTATTTTGGTTTAGTTTTGGAGCTTGCAACTGTTGATTGGGGATTCCATATTTGAAATTTTGTTGAGGAATAAATCCTTGAGGTGGTGGTGGTCTATTGAAGTTATTATTAAGCTGTGGCCTGTAGCCTTGCTGTGGGATGCCGTAATTAAATTGTGGTTGTTGTCTTGGGATACCGAACCGAAAGTTTTGTTGAGGTGCTGGGTTTGGATTGAATCTAAATCCAGTTGGTTGGTTTTGGAAAGCTGGTCTGAAACCTTGGGGTTGTTGTTGGGGAATGCCAAATTTAAAATTTTGGCTAGGCATTTGGTATTTATGTTGACCTTGGTTATGAGGTAACTGGGGCATACCAAACTTATGTTGACCTTGGTTATGAGGTAACTGGGGCATACCAAACTTAAAGTTTGGGGTCGCGTTGGGGATTGCTACTGGTCCTGGCTGGGATGATATCTGAGGTTTAAACGTCGGGGGGTTGGCCTGTTGCCGCATTTTATTTCTAGCATTGTACTGGCTCATAAAATTTACCTCCTCTGTGACTATACTCAATGCAGATTCTAATGTAGTGCAACTCTTAAGTCGAACAATCCTTATAAGGTCTTCCGTAAGATTGTACAGGAAAACATTCAAGGCCAGGTTATTATAAACAATCATTTTTGCAGCTTTTACGCCCTCATCGGTCAAAAGATTCACTTTCGCGAATAAGGTACTTCGCGTGTATTGTATGCGATGGCAAAAATCTATATAAGATTAGCCAGATTTTATTTTCAACTGCTCTAGTTCGATTGCTATGCACTCCTCAGAGCGAGGATCGCCAAAATGTTGAATTAGTATGTCCTTTAATTTTTCCCAACAACATATGTCATCCCGTTCGCTTAATAAATTAGCAGCTCTACCAGAAAGCCTGCTAGAAATCGCATGAAATACATAAAGTTTTTGCGCGGGAGACCCTGCAACCGGTGCGAATGCGCTATATACGTATTGAGCCTTCTTTATAAAAAGGTTTAAAAGACCCTCGTCACCTTCGAATTTAGGAATTATACATAGTAAGTCCTTCGGTATCGCCCTAATTTCTTCCATTTTTTAAATCTTTTTACCTACTTTCTAACACTAAACACACTTAACTTTGACACAATGAAATACATGTAAAAACACAGTAAAATAAACACAAAACACAATAAAGTACACACAAAAATACAATACAATATGCACAATAAAGGAAAATCAAATGTCGATATTAGATATTATGTACTGCAAACAAAAATAAATGAGGAACAGGCAGGAAAGTGCGAAAAGGTTTACTCACACAGTTGGCGCTCTCATCCTTCTGTTGGGGCAGGCTGAAGATGCGTTGTCTCGTTTTAGCTCAATTTCACTTATTTATTTGTTCGTTGGATTTCCACGCAAGTGCAAGGCGGCACGGCGATTAATTGTAAACTCGATGTTCACGTCAAATATCGCGCGCGAAAATCCTACCGACTGCGCCAGTGAAACTTGAATTTAATTAAAACAACTTTTTAAAAAGCACAATTTTAATTTGCGTCCGATACGCATGAGCGTAGAATTAATAATGAATTAAATCTAACACATAAATCAGCTCTACAGCTACAGGAATTTACCGGGGATTGTTTTGCATTTCAGCACAATTCAGCACATCCCGTTGTCTAGACGCTTACACGGCAGTTTGCGTGTTTATAGTTATGACACGATCGCTAGTACTGGAATGCATGACTACCTACTTCCCGTTGACCCAGAATCATAAAATTTGGCAAGAAGCAAGGTCTTGAATCACTTAAGAAGGAATAAATCTGAAAACCGTAAATATGTAGTTTAATAACCAAAAGAATAGGTAAATTTACAGTTACAAACATAATATTTGTATTTGGTGCAATACATTTTCTATGGATCGAACTACAAAGTTAAGTTTGTCCTTTAATCTAGTCTGAGAAGTTGGTACGGAAGCCTCGGTGGGCGAGTCCAACTCGACTTAGCCCGGTTTTCATTTTCTAAATACTTGTGCTATTCCGCGAGTTAATGTGTGTTTCTAGAAAAACAGCACAAGGTTATGAAATATGGCATTAGTAGTACTAAATCACTATACTAAACTACCTAAATAAACTATCGAAAGTCACATCCAGAATGACTTCAATGGTTGGAACTAGACTTGATTGTGATTTAACCTGAATTTTACTGTATTTGGTTTTGTGCAAAAAGAAAACCGTCGTAGAAATTGAGGGCGCGCGTGTTAACGGTTCTATCTTCTTATTTACTGTTTTTGTTGCGTTGATAACACTGCTCTGTCATACGCCTCTGTCAACACGCACGCCCTGATTTCTACGACGGTTTTCTAGTGTCATTGCAAATACGACTAAAAAATTTTAATACTTTGGTAGATAAACGGAAAATCGACTTTACTCCAGTAGATACTTACTCTTATCATTATCGGGTGGTACCTTGTACTATTCATTATTCTGTGGTGGTACTAGATCGTAGATGGATAGATATTACCTTCGTTCCTTACCTTTGAATGTTAGTTCATCGTAAATCAGTTCTCATTTTGCACAAACTTGTGTTTACAAACTTTGAATTCCTCGATACTGGCTAAATAAGCTTGTTGTATGGAACCGCAATGAAATAAAAAAGGTTCAGGGTTGGCTGTCAGTGTCACTATAAAATCAAAATGTCATTGTCATTATATCAATTATGAATATGTCTGTGTATCAGTGTGACTATTTGTGGCAGATTTTTGCCAGTAAGGCAGATTTGGAATCTAGATTTTAACTCTGGCAGATTAAAGGGCCTTCTTCACGATCCATCCCGGCTGTACGTCAGCTCAAGGACATGCACGATGCACGATGCAAAAGTACCGTGACTGAATAGGCTTGACGTACGTCAATAATAATTATTAATTGTTTGCTGGACTTGCACGACCGATTTTGCATCCAGCGAGCACCGGCACCACCGCGAGCGTCGTGCAGATGGACAGTGAATAACGCGGACGTACGTCACAGGCTTGGGCTTATTATATCCTACAGAGGAGTGGATATATCGTATATGATTCCATATAAAGATATATATTCGCTCAGTATATCCGCTTAATATATCCGCTTAGTATAACTGCTTCGTATGTCCGGTATACCCATGTAAGTTGTGTTTCAGACATTGCAGAGAAACTCACTTAATATGACAAATTATATCCATTAGTATATCCCATATCCAAAATTAAGCGTATTTGTTGTGTTTTGAACTTGCATTATTATTGTACCTGTTGTTAGTGACGATGTGATCTAAAATAATGATATAGCACGGTTGCCTAGAAAATACCTATTCAATAACGGCTTGACTTTTTAACCGACTTCACAAAACAGTTTTCTGTTTCATCAAGATATACCGGATATATGGGATATATTAAGATTTGGCATGTGGAATGAAGGATATATATCCGCTTAGGGATATATATCCGAAGATATAGATGTGTCCGGAGTTACCCAAGCCTAGTACGTCAGAGCAGTCCAGCATCGTGCGGCTTGCTGGTGTATGGTGTATAGACTTGCTGTACAGCAGATTTAACATATACGTATAATTTAAAACATTTTTCGTTCTATTTACACTGCTCGCTTGATATGCGCACGACAGTCAGTACGCTACATCCAGCGCCGCGGCCTTGAGCTGACGTACAGCCGCGATGGATCGTGAATAAGGCCCTTAAGCTGACGATTCCAAAATGTGGCAGATTTCAAGGATTTATGAATGATATGATATAATTATAATTTTCTGTTTTTATTTAAGGTATAATATTTTTATTATACATATAATTGGTTGGAAATCTACATAAATTGAATGACAAGGTATATACACTTTATGTTTATCCCTTAGATTATAACCTTCCCCCCGCCTCCGCTCTCAATAATATGATGGCATATTTTATGCATTTTCTGGAGTGGTTGGTTGGTGGTTTGGCAGATTTTTTGACAGTGTCCGGCAGATTCGCCATTTTTCTGAATTTTGAGATGGTCACCCTGCTGTGGATCTGGATTGTGTTGTGAAGGAAGTGATTCATTTCATTTATACTTTCAACTTGAAGAATAATTTCCAAATTCCGATAATTCCTCCAAAAATACTTGGTTTGTTAGATATTGTGATCACGCTACATTTTTAACTTAAAGCTTAAATCTATCTCAACCAGTAACTTTATCGTTGTGATAGCTTCATTTTCGTGGGTGGTTCATTCTCAACAGGAAAACCCAGTAAAATGCCTGTAAGTATCCGCTTAGCTTCCTCTCTTAATTCACTACGCCCTACCACTCGTACGTGTACTCATTAAAACTTTCTGTTTAGGCATATCACTCCACTTTAGTGGACTACACGCAGTCAGTCGGCAACCTAGCTTTGCTGCCGATTCGTACTACATTCCGTGGACCGGCGCCGATCAGCCCTAAGATAGAGCTGGATATCGTCGATGAGGCGCTGAATTACTTTAAAGCTAATGTATTCTTCAGGTTTTATGAGATAAAGGTACACTGACACTTTATTATGTAGCAGTTTAGCAGAGTAATAAGTGTCATATAGAAATGTTACATGTGAGACTCAATATTATTCAGTTGTGTACAGACATTCTATTGAATTTTCTAATAGACTACATGCCTACTCTACTAGGAACAGCCATAAATAAATAAAAAAACCTCGATGACTAGTTCATTTAATACTTCAATAAAACCCTGGTAACTCTGGTGGTACCTGGTAATCTTATCTTGCGTATAAAAAATACTGACCTTCATGGATGTGAGCTATCAAATATACCACTATGTTATTTTTATATGTTATACACTACTATGCTATATTAGGCCCAGTATCCACCAAAGCAGAGAGGAGAAGAGACAAAAAAAAGATGTGTTTTGAATAACCAATTAAATTTAGTTTTTTCCACATCTCTGTGCTTTGCATCAGTGAAAAAGATCAACTAGAGAGAAGAGATATCTCATTTTTCTATAGAATTTTACGAGCAAGTAAGCGGAGCGGCAGATTGGACATGTGTAGTCAGGCAGCCGAGCGATGCCCGCACTGTTTATCCAAACCTACCCATGTCAATAATATAATTGTAATTGCAGTTGCCTCACAACTTAAACAAATTTTTGTACTCCTGAAAATTATAACTTTTCTTTTTTTTAATTTCAGTCAGATTCAGACAGAGTTCTGATATACCTGACACTGTACATCTCTGAATGTCTGAAGAAGCTTCAGAAGTGCTCCAACAAGAACCAGGGCCAACAAGAGATGTATATGCTGGCTATATCTAAGTTCGACATTCCCGGAGAACAAGGGTTCCCGTTAAACTCAGTGTATGCCAGACCTTCTAGTCCGCAAGAAGCTGGTTAGTCCAACTAATATTATAATTATGAAATGTTTCTAAAGAGTTCAAATTAGGAAGGCCAAAAAGCAGGATTATATAGGGATATTTGGAAAAAAATGGGAGACCTTAGCCCAGCAGTGGGATCAAATAAGTTAGCTAAAAAAAAGTTTTAAAAGATTTCTAAGATAAAAATACATGTTTTAAATACATTATTTACTGCTTTCAGAATTAATGAAACAATATTTGCAACAGTTACGACATGAGACAGGTGGAAGAGTTTGTGAAAAGGTATGCTTTTTATCAACATTTTATTTATATTTCATCTTATTTATTGTGGTGTGGCATAACTTCTTGAAGTGAAGGAAAATATATAATTTTTTGGTCTGACTAGAACAGTGATCATTTTGACAGAACTACAAAAGTATAAGAAATTTTAAGTCGTGAAGTCATAGTCCGGTCCAAGTCACACCCTCTGAAATATGTGACTTTTAGGGTCAGTTCACGCCGAGACGCGACGCGACGTGACGTGACGATGCTTGTGATTTCGCGCCGCGCGGCGCAGCAAAACGTCCGACGCCACCAAATTATCTCAATGCAATGTGTATCTTATGTTGTAATAAATAAAATTCTCATTTGTATTTTGTGGCTTCACTCGAGGCCGCGCCTGAGCTGCAACGGTGCAGCGAAAAGCCGCGCGGCGCAGCCTGACGCCGCCTAACTATCTCAATGAAATGTTATTATATTATGTTATGTTATTGTGTAGTAAATAAAGTTCTATTTTGTATAACTATCTTAAAAAGTGCGCCCCGGTCCCGTGTCATTGCGGTCTGAGCGGACCCTTACTCGGCTTTCCGTGGAATTTTGGTGTGAAAACAAAATGACATATATCAACATTGTACTGCTTCCCTACACTCACACTAGCGCAACAGTGTAGGTAAGACAGTTGGTCAAATGCAAGCCTTTTGTAAAAAAAAAACTCACCTGTACTTCAGAGAGGGTGTAAGAAAGTGGAAAATATTTATTTCAAAGTGTTTTTCTATTAAAAAAATACAAATACATACCGATGAGCCTTTGATAATATTTTATAATCTAAGGTGTGAATATAGTTAAGGGACATTATTTATTTTGCAGGTGTTTGCTACTGAAGACGGCAAGCCCAGCAAGTGGTGGTTGTGCTTTGCTAAGAGGAAATTCATGGACAAATCTCTGTCAGGGCCTGGACAATAAACAAAACCTTTTGTAGCTAAAAATAAGCATTTCTTTTATTGTAACACAGTATTTTTATTTCTTGCTCTTTGTCAATATTTTATACTTGAGAAAACGGTTTATTGATAAATAAAATCAGCATAAGACATATTTAAAATATATTAGCAAGAGAAAATTACAATGTAAATTATTCCACGATTCTTATTGTTAATAAAATCTTATTCAATAAAATGTGTTTGACTGCATGCTGAAAATTATTTTACTGGTCCTGTCGGATGTATGGGAATTGGTAGAGATGTGAAGGTAGCATACTATTACTGATCGGCTTAAGCATTCCATCGATTCAACCCACATGGCACATACCAAACAGACTTGTAATTGACTGCTGTGCATCTCAAGGAGTCAATGTTTAAACCCATACCAGGACCTGTAACAAGGTTAAACTAACCCCAAATCAAAGCATTTATTCAGCATGTAGGCAGTATTTATATATGCACATATACACGTCAAAATCATAATGAAGTAGTAAATTGATTTATTAGTATTTGTAAATTGTTTATTCATATAATTATTTTTCAATAGTTTTAATGCTACACAATCAGCTGCACATTTATTTATAGGGTAGTTACCTATAGACATTTAAATGTGGGTAGACCTATAGACTATACCTACCTATACTCACTTGTAAAATTTTTACCTAAATAATTTTTTATATACTCTTTTGTAAAATTTTATCAAATCTTATTCTATAAATCGTTAGCAACTGTTATACTACAGGCTTGTATTTAATCAAATTCATGAGTGAAAAATCACCAGATAAAGTAATTTAATATCTATGAGTTGTAAACTTGTGGTAAATTACACATTCATATTAAAAAAGAAATAAACATTATTAGATATACTTTAAATAAATATAGATCGATTTGTTCAGTTCAGGCCATACTCCTTGATAAGCTGTCCAGCGATAACTAGTCTTTGTATCTCTGATGTCCCTTCGTATATCTCAGTAATTCTGGCATCTCGATAGTGCCTCTCTGCAGGCATATCTGACACATAGCCCATGCCTCCTAAAATCTGAAATAAAGATGACAGTATTTTAGAAATAAGTAACACTAATTGCATCGTACTAATGTGCAAGATCACTTATTGATCCATCTATCCTACTTCCTTCCTACTCATCCTACTTTCTGCTATCCTATCCTTCCTACTATATTATAAATGCAAAAGTAAGTGTGTGTGTGTGTGTGTGTGTGTGAATGTTTGTTACCACGTATCTCCATAACTATTATACCGATTTTAATAAAATGTAAACCGTAGATAGTGTAGGCTCTGGAATAATATTTTTGAAAATCATCCCCTAAATGGTTTAAATAGGGTGATAAAGATTCTATGGAAAATTTTATTCCTTGGGCCAATTCACTCAAAACTCTGTACAAATAAACCTTTGAACAAATCATAATAATTATATTATTTATTTTTTCAAATCTACCCCGAGGCGACGTGTAAAATGAATTTTTCTTGGATAAATCATAAAAAAATCAAAAATGTTTATTTCCACGTATTCCTTAGTCTTGGTGATAACCGTTGGAGTAGTATTATTATCTGTCCTGTGCCGTTGGGGCAGACTGGTTCTAGAGTGGAGACCGCGAATCGGCAAACGTAGCGTAGGACGCCCTGTGACTAGGTGGAGCGACGACATTCGCAAAGCGGTGGGCAGTGATTGGATTGGAAACAAAGAGCCGAAGATCGGGCTCAGTGGCGTGTCTTTGGGGAGGTCTACGTTCAGCAGTGGATTGATACGGCTGATAATAATGATGATGATTTCTTGGTACGATTCACTCAAAACTTGTTACATAGAAACCTTCAAAAAATAATGAGTCAAGTATCTTATATTTTTTCAAATCTACCCCTGGGGGAGAGTAAAATAAATGTTGTTTGGAAGATTCATAGAAAATTTCTTGTTTGTTTAAATAAGTTTAAACAAACAAGACTCCATTATTATTTAAGCAAACTTGTCATAGTATTTTTATATGAATATATACATTATTTGGCAATAATCGTAAAAACTATCAAATAAAAAAAACCGGCCAAGTGCGAGTCAGACTTTTGTCCCGCACACGGAGGGTTCCAAACGCCATCTAACGAATATCTAACGAACTTCTAACACCAACTAAGTAAACGTTAACAACACAAAAGTGTTAGTAATTAATATTATTAAATATCTGGAAGACCGCGCTTTGCTCGGTATTTTTTGCCACTTAGAAAAATATGACTCTTCCCGACATCTATTGGCGAATATTAATACATTTTTTTTTAATTGAGAGCAACTAACTGCTTTAACAACACAATAACACTAAAGCTACTTCTTCTCGCCAATACATGTCGGGAAGAGTCATATTTTAAGTAGTTTATTGAAAACACGAATAAAACAACATTTTCTGAAAATGAATCCTAGCTAGATCAATTTATCGCCCCCGAAATCCCCTGTATACTAAATTTTATTTAATCATTGGAGCCGTTTCCGAGATTCAGATTCCGAGATTAAGGTAAACACGATAGCGCCATCTATGATGCTAGATGGCGCTATCGTAAAAAACACGTTTATTGTTTTAAACCCTTTAATTTGTAACTTTGTTCTGTTCTTAGTATGTGTTGTTATAGCGGCAACAGAAATACATCATCTGTGAAATTTCAACCGTCTAACTATCACGGTTCATGAGATACAGCCTGGTGACAGACGGACAGACGGACAGCGGAGTCTCAGTAACAGTGGCGTAGCGTGGAATTGTGCCGCCCGGAGCCGAGGCAAATTTTACCGCCCCCTTATCTTCTCATACTATAAGAATCTTTGTCCTAACATACTGCCATGGCTAACAGATAACGAACAGCCTAAACCACTGGTCGTAGAGACTTAAAATTTGGAGGGTATATTTGTCTTAGTTCGTAAAGATGTACTAAGAACTTTTTAAAATTCACCCCTTAAGGGGATGATATGGAGGTTCAAAGTTTGTATGGAGAAACAAGATTAGATTGTCTTTTTAACCGAGTTTCAAAAAAGGAAGTTACTGAATTCGACCGTATATATATATTTTTATGTTTGTTCGCGGATAACTTCGTCGTTTATGAACCGAATTCAATATGATACTTTGTACTGAAAATTAATAGCGCGCCATTTGAAGACAAGTGCTTTAGTAAATAAAAAAGGAAATATGTGTTTCAGGCTTTTTCGAAATTTCTCCCCTGGGTGAAATGGGGTAACAAAGTCTGAAAATCAATATTGTTTCGGATTGCGCTGAAATTTTACACGCAGATAGTTATAACGACCCTCTGAGATTTTTTTAAAATTCAATCCTTAAGGGGATGAAACGGGGTTCAAAGTTTGTATGGAGAAACAAGATTAGATAGTCTTTTCTCGACGAAACTTCACACAATTGTAAATTGTTAAACACAATCCAAAATTTCATCGTACCGACGGGACACCTCATGTCCAGGTGCTTTGCCAATTAAGCCACAGTTCGATATATCGTTACGACGAAATTAGCGGATTGCATTTTTTAACCCAATTATGCATTGGTACGATGAAATTTTGGATTGTGTTTAACAATTTACAAAAATTTAAAGCGTGTAATACTTCAAAGAAACAATATTTCACACAATTGCTTTAGTAAAAGTGAATTTAAGATACTTATATAATGACTGAGAAATCGTAGGAAAAATAAACAGCGTATCTTGAGATTAATATATAACATTCCTCTCAATGTATAAATATCCTATATTCATTTTTGTCGTCACGTGTCACCCGCTTCAACGATAAGCGCGCGGGTGTTTGCAGGCATCCCTACGCAAGACCTATATATCAATGTACGTAGCTATAGCACATCTGCTTACAACTCTCAGCAAGCTGGCGGGCTCATAGCCGCGCTCTGTATACTTTAGTAATTATTGCTCTTTGGGCGTGACTATATTTATGTATGTTAAGAATTGACGGAGTTCTGAGGTAACAAACATTTTAAAAAACCGTCAAATTATGAACCTCCTCCTTTTTTGTGAAGTCGGTTAAAAATGAATCCGTATTTCCCTTTGTCACGCGATAATTTTAAAACGGGTGTACCGTATTGGCTAATACTTTTTTGTGTTTTTATGATAGAAAAGTTGTAGGTAAATGAAAGAAGTTATAACCGCGGGGCACTTCTAGTGATAATATCATTCAAAATACCTTTATTCAAATCATCAAAACGTTAAATTACATTTTTCACTCCTCTCCTAACCTTGGTTTTTATTTAGTGTTTCATTTCTTAGAATAGGATGTTTTGTATTGAAATGTAAACGGTCACAGTTAGAGCTAGACTTTTATGTCTCTTCGCAATTAATATGTGTAATATTCGCTAACAAAGCAACACTTGTATGTATTGCTAAAATTTATGCTGTTTTCAGTCACGTAGTGACATGTAAAGCTGCCAATCATAGCCAATAAATAAAATAAACCAATTCATAATACGAAATATCTAGGCTATTTAAACTGAGATTTTTGTTTATATGTTAGTCTAGATTCTAGAAAAAAGACGGGAAGAATTTAAAAGGAGGAGTTTTTGAATTAGACTGTTTTTTTTGGTACCTCAGTACTCCGTCATTTATTAATATTTTGATTAAGATGATATACTTCTCGTTTAGTCTCATTATAAATTCATCGACATATGAGTATCTCAAGTGATACAGAGATAAACACCTCAAACTTACTACTGAAAATGAATAGCGGGGCATTTAAGAGCGAACGCGGGATGCACTTTTCCATACAAACGTATTCCCCCGTTTCCTCCCTGGAAAATGCTTCTAGAACAACATTTGTTTCTACAACAAATCGAGGTCTGCTGTATCCTCTATCATTTTCTATTATTGACCAATCAATTGTAAATAGAAATATGGACGCTTCAAAAATCTCAAAGAGGAGATTAAAAGGCTTATATTTCTTTATGTAATTGGTTGCTCAAAAAAGTAAATGATATTATAATGATTTTTTGTGGAAACTAATGTGGTTCTAGAAGCATTTTTCAAGGAAGAAACTGGGAAATACATTTGTATGGAAAAGTGCACCCCGCGTTCGCTCTTAAAGTCGGTGTTTTTGTACGATCTTAAATTATTTTATAGCACAGTGTGACCTAAACCCGCACTGTACGCACGCTTTTCCGTGACTTAAATAGTCGATTATTGCATGTGGTTTAGCACCCTCGCTGCGCTTGGGTGCCAACTTCACGCCGTGCAATAATCTTCTATTTGACGTAAAAGCGTAGCAAGCGTAAAGTGCGGGTTTATATCACACTGATATGGATTGACTGAATAATATAAGATACTCGTAACTTAAGTTGTCTATTATTGCACTGCGTGAAGTTAGCACCCGAGCGCAGTGAGGGTGCTAACTTCACGCCGCTTCATACCCGCTATAACAACAACTACTAATAATATCGTTTAAAAACTAAAAAAGAATCGACTTCAATGCCGCGCTATTCATTTTCAGTACCAATGTTGAGATTTTTATCTCAATATCTCTGGAGATAAAAAAAATATATACGGTGGAATTGACAAACCTCCTCCTTTTTTTGAAGTCGGTTAAAAACAGAATAAAGATAAAAATAAAAGGGGGTCCCTATACAAGAAACGTGTTTTATCAGGCGTTTCGTTTTATACTCGATCTTACAAACCGTAATAGTTAGAAACTTGAAATTTACTTATAGTGTGTATATTACAATGGCTGCTATAAGATCCAATATTAAAAATTTAAGGGGGTCCACATACAAGAAGTATTTTTCCGGCATTTTTTTTAATCAGAACCATACGGCTCTGGGGGTCCAACACGCACTTGGCCTGTTTATTTATATAGATAAGTTCAGACAACTTATATTGGCGGTATCTACGGAGTTCGCCGGGTCAGTTAGTTGTTAAATAATTTGTCTTATTAACAATTTTACAAATTGTACATTGTGTTGGATTGGAAAGGCGAGATAGTGGTCAAACACTACCCTATCATACTAGCATTAACTATAGTATTTATTAGTATTATATGTATAACAGTATTTTTGTATTATTAGCTATAGTATTGCAACATATTAAATAATAGTACAAGGTATTGCACAAAACAGGTTTACAAGATATTTTATATTTACCGTCCCAACAAATACTGTTATTACCTGTATACATTGGTGAGATGTGAAGGTAGCAGCTTCAGAAGCCGCCAGCTTGGCCATAGCTGCCTCCTTAGTGTACGGAAGCTTGTTATCCTTCAGCCACGCCGCACGCCAAGTGAGCAGCCTCGCTGACTCCAGCCTCATGGCCATGTCGGACAGCTTGTGCTGAATGGCCTGGAGCTTCATGATGGGCTTGCCGAATGCAAGACGTTTAGATGCATACTCAATAGCTACATCTAGTGAAGCCTGAAATTTGTAAATTATTTTTGGCTCAAATTAGGAACAGGATATGATAAAGTAGAAGAAGAAAAGATAGATTACTCTGCATGTATACAACAGTAAGAAAAATACTAAAACTAGAACAACTACTAATGGAACACAAACACAATAGCACTCCTATGGTATGTCGATTTTAAAACAAAAAATCAATGTCTACCAAGAACTGGCGCATACCTCGGGCAACGCATTAGTTTCGAGATTCAAAGAGGTAATGTCACCAGCTTTTTGAGTACTCTACCAGCAAGCAGTGACCTAAATTCCATTTATTATTTGTAGTGTTTATTTTAATTATTGATATGATTCATTATGACTAATAAAGTCATAGTTACTATTTTAGTGTTATTAGTTAATTAAATTGTAGGAACTTTCTTTGCAATATATATTTAAAGTGAAAAATAAAAACAAAAACAAATGTATTAATTATTTCAGTTTATATATTTTATTTTTAGCTTGAGGGTCAGCGGGGCCAGCAATAAATTTACTGTACCAAGAGGAATTATGTATTTTTACAAAACAATAAATTATTACCTGGGAAATACCTAAAGCTTGTGAAGCAACGCCAATCCGTCCTGCGTCCAGTGTCATCATGGCAATTTTAAAACCGAGTCCAGGTTGGCCCAGTACATTCTCTTTTGGCACCTCGCAGTCTTCAAACATCAAGGAACAAGTTGATGAGCCTCTAATTCCCAACTTATCCTCCTTCTTTCCCAATTCTAAACCTTTAATTGGCTTGGGTACTATAATAGCCGATATTCCTTTATGTTTTAAACTTTTGTCAGTTGTTGCGAATACTACTGAAGCTTTGCTTTCATAGCCGTTTGTGATCCAGCATTTTGTTCCGTTGAGTACGAGGTTGTCTCCACTTTGTTTAGCTGTGGTGGAGGCGGCTCCTGCGTCTGATCCATTACCTGGTTCAGATAGGGCGAAGCATCCCACTATATCACCTAGAACAGTTTATTCAGGATTTTAAACTTAAGTAAGTACATACTGTTAAGTGTTAAGTAAGTACATGGCCGTGTAATATATGTTTTCTCTTTAAATATATTAAGGTATTCAAAGATTTGCTTTAGTACCTATGAGAATATGCTGTGATTTCCTACATAAATCACACACAACTGTCTCATATAACATTATTTTAGGTCTATTGATGAATATATTATTTTGCCTCTTCTGTGAATTTGTCACTACGTCAAATGATTATTATTTGTTGATGTATAGTGTATATTATTATTATTTGTCATGTAAAAAATGGCTAACTAGAGTATTCCAGGGTATGTTCCATATTATGCCTTAGGGTCGGCTTACACCGCGACGGTACGCGGCGCGCACTTATTAAGAGAGTATTACAAAAAATAACTTTTAAATAACTTTATATACTTTACAAAAAGATACACATTTCATTGGGTTGGTTCGGAGGCTTCAGGCTGCGCCGGGCGGCGTCTCGCTGCGCCGTGCGGCATCTGGCTGCACCGCGCGGCGCAGCGGGAAGAAACAATTTCACCGCGTGATACACAACTACAAAATAAGATACAAATTGCATTGAGATAATTTGGTGGCGTCGCGTGTTTTGCTGCGCCAGGCGGCGTCGGACTGCGCCGCGGGACTCCAAATGTATCGTCGCGTCGCGGTGTGAACTGATAATAGAATTACCCTTAATAGAATGTCATTTTTCTGATGTTGTGGTCTGATGATGCAACTAAACAAAAATCTTGAAATGCCAGGTCAATATATTATTTAATGGCAATAAAATAACATGCATAAATATATGTTTCTATATTTTGATACTATCCTAACTGAAAGATTATATTTTTATAGTCAAGGCTTGGAAACCAAAAATTCAAACCGGTTTGGGAGTAAGTACAAATTAACTTTTTATTTTGGTTTTCGTTCGTTCTATAAACCGCTATTGAACGATATTGTGCAAAGAACTTTTTGATGAAGGTTTCGTTGCATAAACCGGTTTAGAAGTCAGCGACCACTTTTCAATTTACAGCCGTGTTTGCACTGGAAGCAAGCAAACAACGATTTAGCAATTGTAAATCACATTTTGAAAACAGCGGTCGGTCATAAAAATTATACATATATGGCTAATATATGAATGAAATAACACAATGAAAAGTGCGAGAGCATGTTTTTTTATCGCCCGTGGCAAATGCAAGTAAGTATGCGTGAGCCTCTCGCAGTATAAACCGGTTTATAGAGGTTTTTGAATGAAATAATTATAAAACCGGTTCATGCAGTATTAAATCCGATTATACATAAACCGGTTTCTAGCCCTGCTTCAAGCAAAATAATTGGTGAAAACCAGTTTAAACCTTTAAGAAACGGTTATGCGTAAACCGGTTTCAAGCCTATAGTTAGTAAGAATTAAATGTAATGTAGGTAGTTAACTACTACATTTTTGTTTGAAGTTGTCATGGCACTCACAATTACAATAGTTGGTAAATTTACCACCAACTTACCAGAACAAAATGGAGTAACAAACTCTGCCTTTTGTTTATCAGTCCCCCAGTGTAGAATAGGGCCTAAATACAAGGAATTATTAACTGACATGATCACTCCCGTCGAAGCGCAGCCTCTAGATATCTCTTCAAGAGCTATCGCATATGCGAGGTAGTCTAATCCAGCGCCTCCGAACTCCTCAGGTGTAGCGATTGCCATCAATCCTAAATCTCCCATCTTCTTGATAGCGTCACCGGGATACAGATGCTCGCGGTCGTATTTCGCCGCGTTCGGCTTCAGTTCTCCTTCCGCAAAGTCCCGACAAGTCTTGTACAGCATTTGGTATGTATCTGGTAAGGCTGACAGCGAGGCTATACATCTTGATTGGCGAAAGCTAGCGGGACCTAGAAATTTTGGGCTTTCTTATAGGTAGTTACTTATTGCCGTACCATAGGCCTTACTTTTAATTTGTATAAGACCTGTGGACCTTCCATTGGCCTATTAGCATCGTGTGTGTGTTTGCCTGACTTTCGTCAGGACATATATACTTAAATCAAACATTGATATTTTTTATTTCTTACAGGCTAGCGTTTCACCACTATCTCACCTGGTGGTAAGCGATGATGAACGGCAGATTTTCTCTTTGATGGAGGTAAGCTACTTTTTGGTCGCAAGTCAGGCGGAACATCGAATCGATATAATATGCTCCTACCACTTGAATTAAATTAAGTAGTTCAATACACACTTACCTGCTGCCTGTAGTAATTTACAGAATGTAATTAACATTTTGATTTACTAATCAAAACAAATGAAAAAACAACTCTTTCGAACTTTGAACTTTCATCCGAGCCAGAGCCACACACACACACAGACTAAGTAAGTAGTGAAGTAGAGTAGAGAGATGCTACCACAGACTACAGAGGGGGATGCTACACAGGGCTGCGTTCACGACCTACACTTGGAGTGCACCCAAATGCTCTAACCCCGTTCACGACCTCAGTCTCGCACTCGGTTGTAACAACTGTGTCGTTCACGACCTCGGTTGTTTGACTCCGGTTGCAACTTTTTAACCATACGTTTGTGACAGTAAATTTGGCGGGAAAAGCTGTAATTTTTTTAGGGATCTGAAGAAATTTGCACTGTCGAGACCAAGACGTGACATGACGAGATATTAATCGTAAAAACAAACAGAAAATATTCGGAAACAAGAAATATAAATGAACATAACCTCGAAATTCAAGTCTGCGCAAAATGTTAAAGTCACAATTTGAGTGAAAAACACCCGTGGTCGTTCCGGACCTTCGAGCGAGTTGCAAAACAACCAAAAATCCTTCTCCGGAGGACGTGAACGCAGCCCAGGGCTGCGCTCACGACCTACGCTCGGATTGCACCCAAACGCTCTAACCCCGTTCACGACCTCAGAGCGTCACACTCGGTTGTCGCAACTGTGTCGTTCACGACCTCGGTTGTTTCACTCCGGTTGCAACTTTTTAACCATCAAATTCGATGGTTAGAAATCGCTCTGACGTTTGTGACAGTAAATTTGGCGGGAAAAGCTGTAATTATTTTACAGATTAAGGGGATCGGAAGAAATTGGCATTGTCGAGACAATGACGTGACATGACGAGACTTTAATCTTAAAAACAAACGGAAAACATTCAGAAAAAGAAAAATATATGAACATAATCTCGAAATTCGAGTCTGCGCAAAATGTCAAAGTCACAGTTTGAGTGAAAAACACCCGTGGTCGTTCCGGACCTTCGAGCGAGTTGCAAAACAACCAAAAATCCTTCTCCGTAGGACGTGAACGAATCCGAGCGAAGGAAAGATCAAGGTGACCATCTCAAAAATGGCGAATCTGCCCGACACTGTCAAAAAATCCGCCAAAATCTGCCAAATCACCAACCACTCCAGAAAATGCATTAATTATGCCTATGCGAGAGGGCGCAGGGTATAATCCATAAAAATAAAGTTTATATACATCATTCAAGCTTTTATAAATTCCCAACCCAACCAAATATACGCATTATAAAAATATTATACGTTAAATAGAAACAGAAAATTGTCAAAATACTATTATAAATATATAATTCATAGAGATCCTTGAAATTTTCCAAATCGTCATGTTAATCTGACAGAGTTAAAATTTAGGTCCCAAATCTGCCTAAATGGCAAAAATTTGCCACAAATGGTCACACTGACACAGACTGACAGACGGCTGAGACGGCGAAGATCACAGATTACTATATGTGGCAAAGATTAAGCAGGCAGACCATGGACAGAGTATTAGACGAAGGCCGTAGAGGGAAAATTAAATACTCCATCCACAACAAAGGCAGAGTTTAAGTTCCTTTTTTTACTCATGTGGTTTAAGTATGTAACCGTGGATATTAATGGATTTGGTTTTTAAATAATAATAATAATATGAGAAGGATAGAACTATACGATTTATTTAATCTGATCGGGGCCCCTAGACAAAATCTAATTTCCTGTTTTCATTCACGCTAACGCAAGTTCAAAAATTATGGAATTACATTTATGTTTCCGCAACAAAAATGTCATTCCCATACATTTTGAACTTGCGTTAGGGTGAAGGTAAACAGGAAATTAGATTTTGCCTAGGGGCCCGGGTAACACTATGTATGACGCGATAATTTTTTTATTCACATAACAATTTCAGGGTTTTTGGCGGAAACGAGAAAATGTGTGTGTGCTCTCATATTATTTAATTACTAGCAGCCCGCCCCGGCTTCGCACGGGTAGAACGTATATGCCTACAAAATTTGCATCAGTTTGTTGCATCGAATATAAAATATGGACATATTTAACAACTATCGTCATATTTCATCCAATTTACACAAAACCTTAACGAATTATTCACCTAAACCTTCCTCATAAACACTCTGGCTATTGGTGAAAACCGCATGATAATCCGTTCAGTAGCTATTGAGATTATTGTGAACAGACAGACAGACGCAGTGATGAACTTTGATTTATAATACTTACGTATTGATATTGGACGGCTTTGGCGTAAAGGATAGTTACCCTGATTCTGACCCGACGGTCGTTGGTTCTAATCCTAGCTATATACCTACCAATGAAAGTTTTATGTGCATTCATGAATCATTAGTTTTCGTACAGTGGTAGTGGAATCATTAAATCTACCAAAAAGCAGCTTACCACCAAGGAGTACATCTGCCGCCGTAACCTTACGGCGTTCCCCGACGCAAAATGTAGGGGTAATATAAGTTTAACGTGTGTATTTGTGTGTCTGTCTGTAGCATCTTAGCACCTAACCGGATGAACCGATTTTGTTTTTATTATTGATAGTTTTTTTTTGTTTGATATATGTCTTCATCGAGAGTTTTCTTAGCTTTGATTCATGAAAATTCGTTCAATCGTTATAAAATTATGAGCATTTTTGTAGTTAATTGCGCTATGAAATCAACTTTCATTGGTCTGATCAATTCGAAAATCTTCTTCTTCAACGATATTGTAAGAACATGGAAGCCTCCTGGACTCTACAGAATACTGAAATCCTCACCAACTTACAGCTCAGATTTTAAATGTCGTGTTTAGAGTCATTGGAAAAAGCTATTATACATAGATCAGTCGGGGTGGTTTAAAATATTATATAATATTATTATATATATAGATGAATATTATTTTATACAATAGATCATATTATTATACTATATTGACTTCAAATTGATTGTGATCGGTGGGGATCTACAGCATAGCTAAGCTTATAATAATATGTTCGTAGTAACTATGACCTAATCTGTGGTTTCACTGCAAATATTTTATTAATTTTGCTATGCGTGTTTGTGAAATTCGTGATATCTTCTAGAGTTTCATTTGAATTATATACTGTAAAGGACAATTTTAATCTATAATATGTGGCCAAGCTAATTAACGTAATTATTTGGATAAGGATTAATATTATATACTTGAAAATAGCCTTGGAAGTTATGTAATATTTTTAACAAAAATTTTAAGATTAAAATGGTTACTGTGAGTCAACCTTAAGAGATAGACATATGCTGTCGCGGACTTTTTTGTAGGTCTTATTAAGTTGTACAACTCTAGCATAGAAAATATTCTTCTATCTATTTTCATTTTTTATTTTTATTCAATTAAGCAGCGTTCGTCAGAAACGTGTTTTTTCAACCGTTTATTTGCCGACTTAGGTTGCAAATTAGGTCTCTACGAATGTACCTTTGATTTAAACGGGATAATATATAGCCTATTTTCATTCCGAAAGTCCATTCTATGTATTAGTGAAAGAATTTTTTAAGTCGGTTCAGTAGTTTTTGAGCTTACTCATTACAAACATACAAAAATACAAAAATACAAATGTTCTCTCTTTATAATATTAGTATAGATAAATGATAATAATTACTCTAATTATTAAAGATTGTTAACCATCAAGTGACAAAGAAGTTATATCTACCTACCCCAACGGGAAAATGGCGTGATTTTATGTTTGTATATAAGTGACGGTGTATAAGAGTATATGGTAACAACACAATAGACGAAAATTCGTTCATAACAAAATTCCACTTCAGTAAAGTTTTAGTAAAGTCCACGTCATAACTATGACTTTAATTTGACTTTATAAAACTTGAAAATATGTAATAGTTTGACACTGGGTAAATAGGTGTGAAATATCTCACGAAGTATATTTAATTTTAATCATTAGGCAGAAATTTTTGTCTACGCATAAAACGTATCCAATTTTGACGAGACTCGAGGAGACTTGCCGAGACCTGACGAAAATCGATGAGACTCGACGAGACTTGATGATACTTGACGAGAATCGACGAGACTTACTGAGATTCGACGGGACTTGACGAGACTCGTTGAGATTCGACGAGACTTGATGAGATTCGACGGGACTTGACGAGACTTGACGAGATTCGACGAGTCTCGACGAAACTTGACGGAAAAGCACTTGATCTGGTCTCATCCTACCTCTGTAATAGAATACAGATGGTTGAGGTCAATGGCGTCTGGTCATCTGAATCCCTCATAAAAATGGGAGTTCCGCAGGGATCGATCTTAGGACCATTTTTATTTCTAGAGTATATTAATGACTTATAATGTTGTATATTTAACATTTGAAATTTTCCTGGATAGGCGTATAACTTTCCTTAATGTTTTACAATACCTATAGTAGCTATCTTTTTTTTGCTTATTGTTACTTTTTTGATATTTTATGTACATTTTTCACTTATTTTGGCTTGCAATTTTGATGACTTTCATCTTCCAATTTTCTTTTATTAAATTATTATACATAAGTTATATAGTAGAGAATATAGGTCAATAAATTCTGTGTAAGCCTTGTTTGAATCAATATGCTTGAATACTTCCGCAAAGGTAATTTGTATTTGCAGAATTTGTGAAGGTTTAGATTATCTCGGTGATTCCCAAAGTGGTCCAGGTGGACCCCCAGGGCTCCACGGGAGACTCGACGGGGGTCTACGTTGGCGTAAAAAAAATGGGGGTTCTCAAGTTATGTATGGGGGTCCACGAATAAATTATCTGGTTTTGATAATGAAGAACAAAAATGTTAGCTTGACTTTATCTATCAATGTAAGCGGATAATATTTTAAGAAGGTGTAACTGTTACAGCAACTGTGACGTGTAAAAACTTGCATGTAAGATATTCAGTACAATGCGATTTGAGTTTTGGAAAGCGTCACCCACCCGTCCAATAGACTTGTGCTGTGCTTGCAATCTTTCATGAACTGAAGTTCATGAAAGATTGCAAGCACAGCACAAGTCTATTATACATATTACAGGGTGTGAGAAGAAAACGCGATGATGAATCATCGCGTTTTCTTCTCACACCCTGTGGGGTGCGAGGAAAGGGGTCAGGGCTGAGCCCTCTGCCCCTGGCTTCAACTCCGCCCATGAGAATAGTTGGGTCTTTTGAGTCTTCAGGCTTCTTTGTCGTAGCCGTAGGCGGTCACTATGTGCTGGGGCGACTGGGCCGAGCCAGGTGAGACCCCGTTCGGGGAAGCCCAGCTAACCCGGCAGTGACTACCCTCGGCTCCGACGTATCTTCTCCATCTTCCTCGGATTCTGTATCCCATTTCACAAGGTCTCTGGAGTATGGCTTCATGCGTCCTCCTCCTCTTCGTTCTTCAGGCGGGTGGCGTGCAGCGGATTGACTTATCCGCCGTCCGAAACATTTTGGTGGTCAAGCTGATGACAAATTCGTCGATTCCTTCTTCCATCTTGAGGTCCCGTTTGATGACGTCATTTCGTACGTAGCGAGGTGCTCTAACCATCACGCGCAGTAAAAGGGTTTTCTGTCTTTGGAGGCGAGTCTTGTTTGTTTGACTTATGTACGGATACCATGCTGGGGCTGGGTATGTGAGGCAGGTCCGTACATAAGTCTTGAAGATCATAAGTTTTGTTCTCATTGGCAGTCTTAATCTGAATATGGGTCTTAGCTTCGCTCTTGCGCCTTTCGTCTTGACCTATATTGTCTTGACGTAGGTGTTGAAGTTGTGAGGCAGGTCCGTACATAAGTCTTGAAGATCATAAGTTTTGTTCTCATTGGCAGTCTTAATCTGAATATGGGTCTTAGCTTCGCTCTTGCGCCTTTCGTCTTGGCCTATATTGTCTTGACGTAGGTGTTGAAGTTCAGGTTGCGATCTATGTCCACTTCCAGGTACTTCACGCTCTTCTGCCACTGAATCTCTTGAGTTTCAGTGGCGGTGGCAGTCTGATGTGTTTCCTGTAACTAGGGCCTGCGTCTTGCCCACGCCGCGAGTCTCCATTTCTGAAGCCAGTCGGGTAAGGCGTCTAGGGTTTCCTGGAGCTTCTTCACAGCCTGTATCGGTTTAAGGTGGTTCGATTTCCATACAAAAGTATATTGACAAATACGAGTAAATGGATCCAAAAATTGCAATGAAATCACATCTATTAGTCTTTATACAACTCTTTACATACGCGAAATCCAATCTTACTACAAAATTTGATTGTGTGTATTGCCGCGATCGTCAGACGTTGCCAAACCGTGCGCTCGCTGAAAAGGCGACGATGCCAGACCGCTGAAATGCGAGTCGCCGCTTTTTCAGAACTTTTTCAAGTTTTCATTAGCATTACAGTACTTATTATTATAGTTTGTGGCCTTCAAATATTTCGTCGGTTTATCGGTTAGGTTAGGCTCTAACAAACTCAAATTTAGTTTTATTTTGTTTCTAACCGACTTCAAAAAAGGATGTTTCTCAATTCGACCGTATATATTTTTTTATATTTGTTCGCGGATAACTTCGTCGTTTCTGAACCGATTTTGATGATTATTTTTTTGTTGGAAAGGAGACATGATGTATGTATGATAAATCTTCAGAGATATGGAGATAAGCACGTCAAACTTGGTATTGAAAATTAATAGCGTGGCATTTGAAGTCGGTTCTCTTTTTTTAGGTTTTTTTTTTAATGGGTCTTATCGCTTAGTGTTTTTTGGAAATTTTGGACCATATTGGCATTTTTGTGATATTGAAATTGATACCTGTACCCCAAGTTTTGAAATTACGATATTTTTAACCGACTTCAAAAAATATGTTTCTCAATTCGACCGTATAGTATTTTTTTATGTGTGTCGATATCTTCGTCGTTAATGAACCGATTTTGATAATTCTTTATTTGTTGGAAAGGAAATATCCCAAGGGTGGTACCATAGTAATTTCATTCAGATCTGATAAGTATATCTAAAGATATGGAGACAAACACCTCAAACAAACTGAACATTAATATCGCGGCATTTGATATCGTTTCTTTTAGTTGGGACTACCTGGGAAGGGCCTTTGAAACAAAAAATTTTTTGACTTTGAAATTTTTCAAATTGATTTAGGTATCTTTGAGTAATCGGTGAACATCTTTGAGTATTCTGGCTGAATACTCAAAGGAAAAGGCTTCCGTTTTTACCATTCGGCTACGGAACCGTAAAAATGAGATTGATTTTATTATAACGGACAAGAAGCGTATATTTTAAGATGTCACAGTGATCAGGATCACTAGGTTCAACACCGTAGTATTCACCGACTGGTCTTTTCATCGCTCTTATACGAATACGAAATCGTATCATACGAAAACGTCTTATACGAACACGGCTATCCTCTGAGCACCATTAAGAATATTTATGAAATTCAATAAAATATTTCTTACAAGTTAGTTGTTTGTATAATACACGATACATATTGATTAGTTTGTACTTAGCGATCTCAGATGAGAATATTTTCTTGTTTCATACTTTTTAGAGAGTGATTTTTCAGTAGTCGGGTTTTAGTTTTTGAACTTATGTTTTATTTAAAGCATTTTGGGGTTTTTGGATAGATGTATAATGTATATATGTTAACATACTTACATACATACATAGTGATCAACAAACATATACACACACACACTCGCCCTACAAAAATATGATGTACTAAACCCTATCTTCATCTTAAAAACCCTATTCAACGATACCACACACGATAGGGTGGGGTGAGATTTTTTTTTAGTTCTGGACTTCGTCCCCTCTAGGGGGCGCCGCATTCAATTTGTTGTGACGTCATATAGCCTATAACCAGCAGACAAATAAGACGTGTCCAACGACACCTCATTTGTTAAATTATAATAAGTAGTTTAGAAGTTATGAGGGAACATATGAACATACATACAAACATACATACATACATACCCACATACCGGTCAAAAACATAACCCTCCTTTTTGCTTCGCCGTAATCGGGTAATTAATATACCTTACATATGACTTACTGTTTTTATTTTGTTTGTAATTTATAATCAGCAAATGCCTTCTACTCGCTCTCGTAGTCACATAGGCTACATTTTATCGCAAATAGCAGTTTCTATTAGATTGTGGGTAAAACCGCAAAGCACAACTAGTACGCCAAATGCTTTACTTTGGGTCCTTAGCACTCTGTGCTTTGGGATCTACAGAACAGACTCCAGCATGCAGTAACGAAATGTACGTTGAACCTCGCCGAAAAACCACCCAATAGCGTTAGTATGAGTAGGTACAGTTCACATCATATTTTCTCTCGGCCCTAAAATCCCTCGCTAAGTCACTACGCTCAGGACTCAGGATCCTCGCTACGCTCGGAATATAAAATAGCGGCCTCGCAGAAACGTAGGTACTATTTTATTAGACATTATTTTTTTAGATACCCAGTTAAAACAATGCTAGAAACTAATGAATTAAACATTCATTATGTTTTGCCCATAACAAATATAAGTAGGTTCTAGACATTCTTAAACTTGTTGTCACCATAAAAGAAAGAGACAAACTCCGTTCAAGGTCGGCCTCATGTGGGCTGGTTTTGCGGTTTAGTGCGCAGTCGAGTTTAATAGATAGTAGCAGTCTTTGGTCCTTGTCTAACAACCTGCTAGTCTTATATATGTTCTATACTATATGCATAGTATTCAGACTAATATTATAAAGAGAACACGTTCTTTCAAGTTCAACTTTAGATAATATGTTATTTCACGAAGCAAGTGCATCAGTTTCAATATCGTGGAAAATATCGTTTGCGCGATGCAGGATCTCATACATTTAGGCGATATTTAAAGGAGAGCTATTATAATCTACGCTAGTGCCATCGCTGGATCATCTTATAGAAACCTCTGTCTGTTTGTTTTCTAATCACGCCTAAACCGACGATTTTATCATACTGAAATTTAACATGGAGATACGTTATAGCGTAAGGATGAACATAGGACATATAGGATAACATATTTTTTGTCAAAATAAAATCGTATAATCGTTATAAGGCTATAGAATACTTTTAAGTGCGGGAGAAGCCGCGGGGCACAGCTTGTAATATCCATATGAAAGAAAGGGATCAACTCCGACACTCCGTTCAAGGTCGGTTTCATTAAAAATTAAATTAAATTAAAATGTATTTATTTCAGGCTCATGCCCATATTGGACGAATTACAATGGTAGGTACACAGCACATTAAAATAAGATCGTAAAACTAATCAAAATGTCACAATCATAGACTAAAGAGATTAAATTATAAAATTAAATTACAATTGTCATACAATAATTAAAAGAAGATTAGATGAATGATTACAATATTTATGTCATATCAAAAATAAAATAAAATAAAATTCTCGTACTCCTAATATACTGACACTACTACAACATACATCTGACACTACTAGGAACATGTCTATTGCAGCAGTCCAACCTATCTGCGATCATCCTTAGGACGATGTTGGTGCTGCCCCACACCCTGCGCACCAGGGACGCACTGCGTCTGCGCACACTCGCGTGGAAGCAGCTGGTGTGTGCATCCGCGAACATACCTGAAGCGCTGCAGAAGCGGGGCAGCCCCACCACCGCCCTAAAAGCGTTATTATATTGAACGCGAAGGGCTCCATAGGCACGCTGTGTGTAATTGGCCCACAGACTACACGTGTAGAGGGAGGTGCAGTACGCTCTAAAGAGCGTCACTTTCACCTCCCCCGAACAACGTGCAAACCTGCGGGCAATCATGTTTGCTCTTCTGGATAGGGCCCTTCTTTCGCGATCAATATCGTCATTGTCCCTTAGGTCAGACGTGACTATATGCCCTAAATATTTAAAGTGATCCACCCGCTCCAAAGGGACCCCATTGAGAGAAACGGGTGGAACGTTTCGGAGTTTTTTCGTACGTCCCTCAAAAACCATGTATTGGCTTTTAGCCACATTATATATTAGTCCATGATAAGAGGCGTACTCCTCACACATCAGCATCAACTTCCTTAGGCCACATATCGACGCACTCAACAACACCATGTCGTCCGCGTAACTCAAATTATTGACACATACGCCATCAATGTGGCACCCGACACGTGTGTTACTGAGCCCGTCGATAAGCGCGTTCATGTACACACTAAACAGAGTAGGCGATGTGAGCCCGCCCTGCCTCACGCCGCACTCCATTCGATATGTATCTGACATTGTGCCCGCCCACCGCACGCTGTTGACCTGGTGACCGTACCAAAACTTGAGGACGCTGACAAGTCCCCGGGGTACATCAACATCCTCAAGCTTCTTCCACAGGATGTCGTACGAGACCAGGTCAAACGCCTTGGATAAGTCGAGGAAGCACGCGTATATAGGCGTTTGCCTGTCTGTGTAGTATTTGACGGTATGCTTAAGACACAGTATAGCACTCTCAGTAGATAATCTTGGTCTGAACCCGAATTGATTGTCGTGCAATGTTATGATTTTGTTTAACTGTGTATTAAGCAGACCGTCAAATATCTTGGCAATAATTGTCGCTAGAGAGATAGGCCTGTAGTTCTTTTTATCGGCGAGATCGCCGGTCTTATTTTTAACTACAGGAACGACAATAGTCTGCATAAAGTTATCGGGCAGATATGAATGACTCACGCATAACGAGTAAAACATCGCCAACACTCCAAAGATGTGAGGACCGGCATTCTGTAAATGTTCAATGCTGAGCCCATCATGTCCGGGAGATTTTCATTGGGACCGGTGTACGCAGTCGAATTAAATATTAAGTACAGGCCTGTGACATCTACTTATAACTGAAAGCGTACTGACAGACTCTACTTACCATAGAGAAAGTATATAATATTTAATCCATGCTACTTACACAGCTTTTTAATATTGTAGTCAACCAACTTTCAAGCTTACGCCACTAATATAAAGAATAAATTGAATTGTTAGGTCCTTGACAATGAAAGCGCCATCTATCTGTCATTCCAATCCATTCAAATTATATTTTTTTTAATGAAAATTGAAATCTCAAATTTTTAATTTACTGTCAGTGTCATCGTCTGTCATCAAACAAAATAGAAAAATAGAAATAAAATGATAAAATGGATATATTATTGAGATTAATAAGCAGAAGGCCTACAAAACTAACTACACCTAAGATATTTATTAATCAAGCAGCTCAATACACTAGGTATGTACTGTATACAAGTTAATGAATAATGTCGTTACGTAGTACCTAACCTTAAATTTGTATTAAATCGCTTTTCAGATTGGCAGAAGTAGGAAAATTAGAATTGCCTAAGCCTTCGGGTAAATATGACACTGGTCAACTTATATTGCATAAAGTTTTCGGGTACAGAGGTGTGATTTTGTTCCCTTGGCTGGCGAGAGTTTATGACCGAGATGTTACACATAATAAAAAAGAGAGTCCCGACTCCTCAGCGTCGCCTGAGTCGGCGGGAGACTCTCTATCTAATGTCGGGAAAGAGGTGAAGGGCAGAACTCACACATTCTACCAAGTTCTCATAGACACGCGAGATGCTCCTTACATAGTAAGTATTTTGTTATTACCTTGGCACTGAACTGACTGACCATAAAAGTAGTGAATCAATATAATTTAGTGACACAACACACTTCATATGTAAGATATTTAAATATATGTACTTTATATGATAATCATACACTTTTTTTTTACCGATAATATACTTAATGCACCTAGTTATTATTGTTATTATGATGCATGGGTGCTCATGAATCGTTACTCGATTTAGTGTGCCACATAAACTATATTGTTTTAAAACTATCAATAACAACAAATTAACATAATAATTGCAAATCCTGAAATATATTTGTTCAGTTTGTATATTCAATTTAGATTAGTGGCCTGTATTTTAGTTAACTTTACTTTAGAAATTAATCTTTCACTTTAAGCTCTTTTTAGTTGTGAAGAAATATAATGTGAGTAGAAATTTAAACAATTTAAAACTACTCTAAATTCATTACTCACATTACAATATAAAATTTTAGTACCATCGATTTTCTTATTAATATTCTCTTACATACTCAGATTACATTCTATATTAAAAAGTTTTATCAGTTTTATAAGTACTTATTTATATAATTTTATTTCCGACTTTGCAAACAAACATCGACATGAGACCCGAATGGAAGAAAAAGGTATAAAAAACAGAATCAAGTTAAATAACTATTTCATTTATTAATAATAACATAAATTCTAAAGCTTTTGTAATGTGTCTGCTATGCTTTATCCGCACTTTGTAAGAATTATCCGATGATTGGTGACCTGCTATCTGACAACTGTCTTGAAAGCCAGTTCCCATTCCAGACCTAGCGTGCTACCATGCATAACTATGTTGTCACTTACCACCAGGGGAGTTTTTGAAAAACTAGCCTATCCACTATGAAAAAAACCAAAGGCAAAAAGTGATTTAAGGATTGTAGCATGCTAGGCCTGGAATTGAAACTGGTTCTCAGGGGCAGCTGAGAAGCCAAGCTTAGCCTAGTCTACTATACTAGCTATCACTTTGCAAAATTTAAGCTTTTTCATTTACCAACAGGTGATATAGTGGTCTAATGCTAGCCTATAAAACATAAAAAGCCAAATCGATTAAGCCATTTAGTTGTGAAGAGTTCCTAACAGACAGATGGATAGAAAGATAGAATTGCTTTTGAAATTATAATATGAATATATGCATACATATATAGCATTTACTTTTACTGAGTATTAGTATGTGTGAAAAACTCGCCCAATCTCAAGTCTAAGGCATTAATGTGTGTTTTTCATTTATGTTTAGATTACACATATGTTAGTGTAAGGTGAATAGTTCTAGTCAAGTCTAATCTATTGTCAGAATGTAAGGTCATAGAAAAGATAATAATACTACGTAAGGTCTAACATCAAGACCTACTATTATATTAGGTTCTGAGGGCCTAGTGTGAGTTTTTTAGATTAATTTACTTACTCCATCATATTGAAGTAAGCACAGATTCGTATGGAAATTACAATGTTACCTATTATGTACACTAGAATGCGCTTTTAATTTACATACAAATCTGTGTTTACTTTAACCTTTGAAGCGCCAAAGTCACATATATGTGACAAGCACTTGCGGGAACTGTACGCCAGCGTCTTCAATAGAAGACAAAAACCGTACCACTTGGCGTACAGGGCGGAATGCTTTTGTAGCGTGGCACTCAATAGGTTAATGTAATTGAGTAAGTGACCAAAGCTAAGGAAACATACTAGAAACTGGAACTTACATCTGTGGACATTCAACCTAACCTAAATCTAATCCTAAACCTAATTTATCATTTGAAACAAGGTACCTTACAAAGTGTAGAAAAAGCTTTAACTTTTTAAGATCACCTGTGACTAAAATGAGAATGTCTCTTAACTCTCTATATATGAGAGAGACATGCATACTTAACTAAACTATGTACTTATACATTACATATGCCAATTGTAGTCATCCTTGCTCTATAACCCTGCCCTTATAAATGAAGGTTATTGAACACTTATCTCATTTTCCTATACATTTTTAAGTGTTTTCAACAGAAAAAAAACACCTTCCTTAAGTCAATTTATTGCTGTTTTGCTCGCCACCTGTTAAACAATGTAACTGATTTTATTGAAGAACTAAAGTGTGAAGCTAATAGTAAAAAATAAAAATTATGTACCGTTTTTAGTTGCTTGTAAAAAATTAAAATCTTTAAAAATAATATTACAAATAATTATTTTTATGTTTTGGACAGCGGACAGACAAGCACACTAGATTGCTATCTCACCTGATGTAAAATGGTGATGCAGTCTAATATGTAATATAATAAAAATAAAGTAAAAGTAATATGTAATCCTTTTTTGTCCTCTCATTTTCTCCAAAAAAAATGAAGACAATAATATAAAAGACAAAGACAAATAAAATAAATAAAGACAGAGACAAATTTATTCTTGACAATGGATAATAATATAAGTTATAATTTTTATCCATCTGCCCTGCTAGGAGGGAAGGCAGGTCATGAAATCTTGCTGGTTTACCCATATTAATTAGTAAAAACTTAAATTCTTAAAGAACAACTTACATTTTTTATTACAATTTGTGCAAACATTTGGCCGCTATCTCACCTGATAGTAAGTGACGACGCCGTCGAGGATGGAGAACACTTGCTCAGTAAAAAGCTATTGTTACAAAACATACGTAGGTACATATATATTCACATAAATAAAAATTTTATTGTTATCTCATAGCAACTTGGTACTAAAAGTAACAGTCTAATTAACATCTACAATTAATATCATCTCTTCTTTTTATAAAACGTGAACAAGTAAACCATTTTACCATAATTTTACTGATGTCAGAAGTCAACAAGCTGCTAATAATGTTACAATTTTGACATTCAAACTCTGAGAATAAAGGCTTGCACACTTCGACGGCTGGACAGGGCAGGGCATTTTGAATTTTGACAAGGTAAATTCATAAATATTGATTTCAAAGCTTACTGGCGAGGGCCAAATCCTCTATGCCCTGCGGTCAGCCGGGGCCGGTGAGCACTGGCGTTTGGAATCTATATCTTGTTACCATTGGCTACGTACAAATTTACGTTGGCAAATTCAAAATGATATACCGTTTGCCAGTATGCGGACGCTCTTAATAAAGTCTTCAATATAATATTCAACCATAAAAAAAAAACAAATATTGTTTGGAACTTAGAACCCTAATAATTTCCAGAAGAAAGGGCAGGACAGAATCCATCTCTACACACTTATCAAGATAATTTGTTTCCTGAATATTCTACTAAAATGTTGACTAATTCAGCAAGACCTAATAACTCACAATGTGCCTAATTTAACAAGGGGCCTTATTCAGTATGGCCATTTTAAAGTCTTACCGTGCCGTGTTACGTTATCTCCGCGTTATGGTATTCTCTATGCCAATTAAAACGCGGTAGGGTAAGGTTATGAGCGCGTTTTGAGCTGTCAAAATATCGTGACATATGAGGACGTGTAACGCGCGCGTTTTGTATAATTTACCTATCGTGTGGCATACAGAATACAATTTTTAAATAACGTGACGTGGCGCGTTAAGGAACGCGTTATCTCATTGGTCATACTGAATAAGGCCCAAGGCTACTTATCACAACATGACACATTAATCCTAAGGTGTCATAAGGAATCATTCACCCACCATCTATCACACGTAGCCTGTCATCTCTTGCAGCGAGCTCAGACAGAGGCCGTGACATTCCTGGGAAACCAGGAGTCCAGCCGGAGTCTGTACGCCATCCCCGGACTGGACTATGTGGCTCACGATGACATCATACCGTACACCTCAGTGGAGAGGGTGCCCTTGCAGCATGAGCTCTTTGATAAGTTCCTCATGCATAATCCTGATAAAGGTGAGTGGTGCTTAATTCACTTAATTTCTTGAATTTTTTAAATTTTTATTTTGTTATATCTTATAGTATAACGATTGACCACTATCTCGCTTGGTGGTAAGCAATGGTGTGATCGAAGATGGAGAACACGCCAGGTCTAGAATACTCTGACTCTCAAGGGATGTGTTGCCGGAACATTGTAAAGTTATGGCGGCAAATTTTCTCCGTGATAATGGTAAGCTATTTTTTGGTAGCAAGTCAGGCGGAACATCGATATAATCTCCTACCACCTGTGGAAAATTATTTTATACGAACAATCAGAGCCACAAGAAAAAGCCATCAACATGTCCGTATCTTTAAATCGGAAATTTAAAGATAAAGATAAAGATAATTTATTTGCTTATTTAGCAAGATGAATGGTAGAATTACGTTGTGCAGTTCCTCGGCACAGTTCCTAAAACGTGTCCCATAGACTTATAGTGAATTCGCTTCGATGCTAAACTACTCATCCGATTTTCAACTATGGGAATTCAAGACGCCAGGCTTACCTCGAGATTAACAAAGATCTCTCTCTCGCCAAGATGAGCATACAATACAGTATTGGTCATAGACGTTATGAGTATATTACGATACGTGTGACTTAAGTAGTCTAGGTAACTTCACAACCTAAGCTTGTACTATTCATTATTCTGTGACCTAAGTCACGAGTATCGCATATTATTTTATAGCTGTCAGTGTGAGATAAACCCGCACTTTACGCTTGCTACGCTTTTCCGTCAAATAGAAGATTATTGCACGGCGTGAAGTTGGCACCCGAACGCAGCGAGGGTGCTAAACGTCGTGCAATAATCGACTATTTAAGTCACGGAAAAGCGTGCGTAAAGTGCGGGTTTAGGTCACACTGTGCTATAAATAATGAATAATATACTTGTAGTACAACTTTCAGTAGTGTGAGTTGTTTTCCTTCTGTTCAATTGCGTTTTAACTGATGATTTTTATTGTAATGTTAGGACTTCTGCTAGTCCGCCTGGGGCGGTACCACCACTTTGCGAATTAATTTTCAGCCGTGAAATAGGAATGATTTTCGGTTGAAATGCCAAGATTTCCAGTGAAATAACATGGCATGTGAGACTCAACATCTTTATGTCTCGAGGTAACAGGCGCAGTGCAGTGGCATGCCGCTGTATCTGTAATAGGTAGACGTCATCGCTTACCGTCAAGCGAGCGTCGTGCTTCTCCTGTTACCTAATTATCATTAAAAAAAATGTGTGTCTCATTTCTCACCAATATCGACAGATATACATTATTTGCTGGTCGCTACAATTGCTGAAAACTATTCTAACAGTTAAATAGTAATTACACTACATCTATGGTTTCAGATTATGTCTATGTTATGTTTCTTTAAGTGTAACAAACCCTTTTTTATTTTTGTACATTGTTGCTCACAATCCATATTTTCGTCATATTCATAGGATCGTACTGTGGATTAACTGGTTAGAGCGCCAGGGCATGTTTCCCAGGAGGCGCGAGTTCGAATTCCGTCAGTACGATGACATTTTGGATTGTTTGTCACACTAACAATATAATATGTTTGGTTTTAGATCCTCCATTCATACCTCAAGAGACGCTGCGGGCGTGGCAGAAGAAGAACCACCCGTGGCTGGAGCTGAGCGACGTGCACCGCGAGACGACAGAGGGCGTGCGCGTCACCGTCATACCCTTCTACATGGGCAGCCGGGAGTCTCAGAACTCGGCAGTTTACTGGGTCAGATTGGATACACATTGTTATTGACCCATCATACCATTTTCTACTATTTATCAAGCGGCAATAGTCCAATGGCTAAGGCGTCGGCCTGGCGATCGAGAGGTCGTGCGTTCGATCTCTACCCATTGCACTATTGACGGACACAAGCATATTTAGCTTAGTAGGAGGGGTTAACGACTACTAGTAATGGGCAACCCACATTGATAGTATGCTTTATAATAAAAAAAATTAGGTCAGTGCTGAATGACTAGTCTAGTCCAAAAGTAATTTCAAAGTCGTCTAAATTTAGCGCATATTGCTTCCATAGTTACTTTCCACATAATTTTTTACCCTGAATATTTATCAGAACTCGAAATGATAGCAAATGAAATAGTACTCAAATAATATAAACTAAAAAAAAATATTGGTCTCTTTTAATATTACATTTATTTTTCTTCGTAAATTTGACAAAATTATAAACCACTAAAAGTTTATTTTGTATTCCAGTGGCGCTACTGCATCCGACTCGAGAACCTGGGCACGCAAGCGGTGCAACTACGCGAACGTCACTGGCGGATATTCTCACTGTCCGGCACGCTGGAGACAGTGCGCGGCCGCGGCGTGGTGGGACAGGAGCCCGTGCTAGCGCGCGCCTCGCCTGCCTTCCAATACAGCAGTCACGTGAGTCTGCAGGCGCCCAGCGGGCACATGTGGTGAGTGCACACATTCTCACTATCAAGCACGCAGGTGCTGTTAGTGTGTTCATTTTTAAGTGCTTATTGTGTATTTTGCCACTGTCAAGTATTAAAATTCTTCAAGTTTTTTAAGAATTCAAGTCATAAAGATCAAACAAAGTCACATTTCAGGTCAAGTTAAAGTCCAAGTTTTCCTCAGGAAAAATGTGGACTTTATTAAAGAAATTCAGTAGAATTTTGGTGAGAATGTAAATAGCATGTTTTTCAACATTGTGCTGATTCCCTACACTCGCACACAGTCACCGGCACTTAATGGTTACTAATCCACATTTATTACACATTAACTTGCGGAAGAACACAAGTTTTAGGAAAAATACAATGAGAGCATACACACTTCGCGTTCCCGCCAAAACTTTTAGCTAAGGTTAACATTAACTGTATGTTTCCAGGGGCACATTCAGAATGGAGCGCGAGGACGGGTACACGTTCGACTGTCGCATCCCACCGTTCTCCCTCGAGAGCAAGCCTGACGAGACTGCGCCGGTCGCCCCCACACCCGCCACCTAAACACCACTAGAGGCTACACTCACACTGACCAGGGTCTTGCTACACAACTACACGGTTGGTAACAAAACATTCTAACTGCTATTGGATGTTGTTTCAATCCTAATGAATATTGGGTCCGAGGTACGATAGAAAATCCTGAGTCCCAATTCGGTAAGCTTGCGACTGAAAAGTACAGACAACGCAATACCATTGTGCGTCTTCTTTGACTAAGTCGTACTCTGTCAAAATTGGCTAGTGAGCGAGTGGCTTGCTATATAGCAGTTCGCTAGCTTACAGAATTTCGGGCCTTGCCAACCGTGTAGCTGTTCCATCTATAGTAGTCACGTGACAACTTTCCAAGGCGAAAAGTGTGAAGTTCGTTCGGTTGCGAGAGTTCTAGAACGTTTGTTTGTTCTTCGTTTCACGGCCAGTGACTTCGCTAAGCGCTGAGCGAGACATCTGGCACAGTGTTTAAAGCTATAGGGAACTCACGGTCTACACAAAAGACTATTTATGGTCATATAAATTGTATAACAAGATAATTATAATCATCCATCATCCAAAAAAATCTGAAAAACAAAGGAAGGCAAACAAAAAAAGGAATTTTGTGACGCAAATATATTGAAGGCTATTTGTGGTTCAGTTGACCACAAAACAAATCAATTATAAGAATAAATATTACAATCTTGACTCTTTATTTTACAGGGGGCCTTGACAAATTAACTTTCTATCTAATAGAAAATAAGTATATTTGTGGCAAACTCGCCACTACTGAATGTCAGTCAGATATACCTATATAATTTGATAATGATAACATAGCTCGACTTTTTTTGATATTTTTAGACGCGCTAGTTGCTTTCGAAAACTACTTTAAAAAATTGCAAAATTCTTATAATTTCATAATTTAGACTAATTTGTCTTTAAAATAAGGACTGTGGGTTCCATATATGAACTAAATGCAATTAGATCATGACTTTTCTTCGAAATAGCTTCTTGAAGTCCTCAAAATGAGGTGAAGGTAGCCTATTCTGTAACATCATTCAGTACCAGTCATTATTTTATATTTTTAACAATTTCTAGTAAAATAAACGATTTAATTTATTAACAACTCGTTGAGCTCATTAGAAATAGATGTCTATTAATTGCATCGATTTCTTTAAAATCTTAGGCGTTATATTTTCTAGATCTGTAATAAATTACAGTATTCTGTTTATAAACGTGTTTTATTTGCGACCACTCATCTTACCACCAAGCGAAACAGTGGTCAAATGCATTTATAGGAAAGGATAATGTCTCGACTCTGATAGTAACTAAGGATTGTGTAGATGGGATCGAGCACAAACACAACTACACAAGAAATGGAAGACTTCAAGAAAAGCGGGCGTTGGAGAACTGAGTTTAGTTTTATAAACATTTTGTGAGGCCATCTAACCTACGATTCTACGTTGGCAGTCGAGTTGTTAGATGTTATAAAGTTTCGTTTTCCTATTCATATTTCGCTAGTAATACATATGATTAAGATAGCTTGAGACGTTTATCGTCATATCTCTGGACATACTCATCAGATCTCGATGAAATTACAGTAGGGGGAACACCTTGGAGATGTACACACCGATTGAAAAAAGAATGATTCGAATTGCGTCACAATTGGCGAAGTAATCGCGTAACAAACATACAAAAAAAAACGACATACAGACGAATTGAGAACCTCCTCCTTTTTTTAAGTCGGTGAGTTTGCTACAGGCACATGAGTAAAGAAAAGGTACAGAGACAAACCTAAGGAACGGACAAAACGTTTACCTATTTTTGTAGGGTTGGTACAAAAAAAAAAACAAGAAAAATCTTCATCGTACTAAAATCCTCCTTCAAGGAAACATGACCGTGCTTTTTTAAATAATTTTTCAATTTCATCATTGTCGACAACGATCATGATCTACAGTACTACGGATATGACGCTACTTGCCGGTAATGTTCCCAAAAAGCTAGCGACGTTACCTCGTTGTATAGCTAGGCTAATACGTTGGCCGAGGTAAGCGCCAGCTCTTTGGTCACGGGTGATGTCAATTAGGCGGCTGGACATCTCCTTAACAAAACTTCGGGCATCTCGACCCCATGGGCCCATTGTTTCGACCCTAAACGGAAGAAATATGTATCCATCACCAATGGTAGCATATTTCCTCCGTTTGAGGTTTTCTGCAGCATCCGCTGCCGCGCCCGCTGACCGTGAGGTCCCGCATATGTGGGACGCCGCTAATGTGTCAGCACATGTGGCCTCCCACACCAATGGTCTTCCTCGACACTATGGCACTAACGTCATACCATCGGGCCTCTTACTATCGTCACGTGATATACCGTTCGGCTCTAATATAGCCGGCACGTTCACGGTGGCAAGGGCCCGACGGATGACGTCGTTTATTGTGGCGTGGCGTGAGAGACGCCCTGTACTGCGGCGGCATGACAGGCCGTGGTGGCCTAATCTGACCACTTCACTGCCGCAGTGACAATTGTGAGGTTCCGTCCTAGAGATGCCCAGACGCAACCCTATGGCAATAGAAAAACTTTCATTGTCCATTAGAGTACCAATGTTGGATGAAGGTAGTGCTTGTAACCAATAACCAGATTCTCATTTCGCGCGTGGCAAGATGAAGAAGCAAGAAGCAAGCCCGGACTTTGTTATCAACACTTGTCTAAAATTTGATTTTGTACAATTTTACAAAGGGGCTCGTCCCATTGAGAGAGGCAACATCTAGTTCGCTTCATCGGAGACAATTAAATCTAAAAAGCTGTCAAAAGTGAATTTTTATGTATATGATTAAGTATATACGATTAAGTATATGAATAACAAACTTAATACAAGTAATCTCCGAATTGATGGACCAGCAAGACCAGTATTCATATCGGAAAACTTGACGTACAAAATGAGGAAGCTCTTTCAAGCAGCGCGTGAATTCGCTAAAACCAACAGTTATAAATATTGCTGGACCGCTCACGGAAAGATATATATCCGAAAAAATGATGGTGGCCCGCTAATCAGGATAAATTCCGAACAAGATTTCACTAACATAAATGTAAGCAAATGACTAGTCTTTAATATTAATACTTTTATTTTATTTTATTTGACATGTATGCTAACTGTAATGTTTTTAAATTTCTCGTTTATTATTTTAAGAACTATTAATCATTATAATGAACCTACACAGAAACTAACCTACACACGCACACAATCCGTACACTCACTTACAAAATATAACACACACACACACAAAACTAACTACAAATTAGTGACCGAAGGAAATACATTAAATAATTATATGAATCTGCCACGTCTTTTGGTAAGATATTTTTATTTGGTTATAATATCAGCGATCATTGGTTGTATATTTGAATATAGTTTTCTTAACTTCAACTGCTCCAAAAGTATGATCATATTTTTAATTACTATGGGTAATGGATAATACAAACAATATTAATGATGAGGTCGAAAGTCTTAGTGTGTCAAATTCATTTAAATGTGCACCGGAGGACTGTGAAAAATATATCACTAAGACACCAAAGTCTCTTACTATTTTTCATGCCAACATACGTAGCATTAACCGAAACATCGACGAATTACTAATTTTACTCACAAGAATTGGAATCCCATGTGATATACTTGTTCTTACAGAGTGTTGGCTAAGCAAAATTAATAACCCTCCCACTATTGATAATTACATATGTCATTTATCTAGATTCTCATCACAGAATGATGGTGTTATTATATATGTAAAAACTAACACAAATTTTGAAGTAACTGATCCGGAGATCGATAATTGCAATTGCCTGGTTGTGAAATATGGACTGGATACCGACGTAGTCGGTATTTACAGATCCCCATCTTTCAGAAAAGTAGACACATTTTTGGACGGACTTAATTCACTTCTTTTGACACTTCGTTCCTATAAAACAGTAATAATTACAGGAGATATAAATATAAATATTGCACCAAACTGTAGTGATAGCTCCTCAGATGAGTATTTAAATATGACTGCTTCTCATGGCCTCTTACCAGCCCATGTTTTCCCTACAAGAGGCAATAATTGCATCGATCATGTCATGCTGAAATCATACTTTCAAAGTGCGACAACTGTTATCGTTGAGACAAGTATTACTGATCATTTCCCAGTTATTCTGAACATAGAACAATCAAATATATCTTTCAACAGAACTTCTAAGGAAAGGTTACATTTAGATCTTCACACCATAAGCGAAGAACTGGCAAGGACTGATTTCACTTCTGTTCTTACTTCAACTGACGCCAATATTGCTGCCGAATACCTAATATCTAAAATAGCATTCATAATTACAATTCACTCTAAAATCATTAAAATATCAAGAAGGAATATAATTATAAAGCCCTGGGTCACTCCAGGTGCATTAAGATGTATCAGACACAGAGACAAGCTTCATAAAAACGTGAAAAAAAATCCACTTAACATAGTCCTCAAGCTTACGTATTGTCGTTACAGAAATTACTGCACCAACCTACTTCGTAAACTTAAACAAAATTATGAGCGCCAGCGGCTTGAAAAAGCCTGTAAAAATCCAAAAGCCACATGGAAAATAGTAAAAGATATATCGGGATTAGGATCTAACCCATCTCCTTCTACAAATTTACTAAGTATATGTTCTGACCCGATGGAATCGGTTAATAGAGTAAATGGTTTCTTTGTTAATATAGGTAGAGATTTAGCAAATAAGATTATTCATACGGATGGTCCTGCAAATAATAATCTCATCGAGAAAGAAAGAAGCGGCTCATGCAAATCAATGGCACTTCTACCGACTGAATTTAAAGAGGTTGAAGCTATCATTATGAACCTCCGAAATGACTGTGCCACCGGCTGGGATAATATCCCATCCAAAGTCATTAAATATGCACGCCACTCTCTCATACCATCCATAACTCATATATGTAACATGTCTATAGCAACTGGAGTTTTTCCGGCTGCTTTTAAAAAAGCTGTGATACATCCTATCTATAAGAGCGGAGACAGAAGCAGTGTCAATAATTACAGACCAATATCTGTCCTGACTATTTTGTCAAAAATTTTGGAAAAGATCCTTAATAATAGATTGATAAAGTTTCTCGAATCTAATAATATAATTGCCCATAACCAGTTCGGATTCAGAAAGGGAAAATCCACGGAAGACGCAGTTCTTGAGCTTACTAGACACATTGTACAAAACCTTGACAATAAGTATAAGGCTCTATGTATATTCTTGGATCTATCCAAGGCATTTGACACTGTTTCTGTCACTCTCTTACTTCTAAAGATGGAAAGCGTGGGAATTCGTGGTGTTGCTTTGGATATCTTCAGAGATTATCTATCGGATAGAAAGCAGTGTGTGAAGATAGATCGATTCGTTGGTTCTGACAAGGCTATTTCATACGGCGTGCCGCAGGGTAGTGTGCTGGGTCCCTCTCTTTTTATTCTCTATATCAACGATCTCTGTAAAATGTCAGTACCAAACTGTAAAATTTTCACATACGCTGATGACACAGCCTTATTGGTGCACAGTGAGAGCTGGGAGTCAACACAAACCGTAGCAGAAAAAACACTAAAGGCAGTAATGACATGGCTCTCAAATAATATGCTAACCCTTAATGTCGAGAAAACAAAATATATAGCTTTTTCACCTACACATTCTTCACAGCCTTCGCCAGAGCTTAATATCAGAGCTCACAGTTGTAGACGTAACAATTTTCTACCATCATCATGCACATGTCTCAAATTAACACGCTGCTCGTCTATCAAATATCTGGGAATCATCATAGACAGCACTCTCAACTGGAACTGTCAATTGGAAGCGCTCATACCTAGAGTCAGAAAACTAATGGTTGTGTTTAAAAAACTAAGATGTGTCGCCTCTGCAGATGTACTACGATTAGTGTATTATGCCTTGGCGCAATCGGTCATAACCTACTGCATTACGGTATGGGGGGGCACTCACACCACTAAGATGCTTCGATTGGAGAGGGCGCAAAGAGCGGTACTAAAAGTCATGCATAAGAGAAGCTTTAGGTACCCAACGATTGTTCTCTACCAAGAATGTGCTGTTCTTACAGTGAGACAATTGTTTCTCCTGCTTGTAATTTTACGCAAACACTCACAAGTTCCGTTTAACCCAAGTCAACACTCCTGTAAACGCGTAAAGTACAAAGTGTGTCCAATAGAATCCAGGAGATTAGATATTACAGCGCGCCATCCCTCATATGTCAGCTCCAGGATTTACAACGCAATCAATGAAATATTAAATATTTATCCCCTTAACTCGTACAAATGTAAAGAGATTCTTATGCGCTGGTTTAAATCACTGTCTTACGAAGAGACCGAAGAACTTTATAAAACATATCTGTAATCATACCTTCATTCTCACAATGCACTTAAACACAAGCCTACACACATGCAGTCACACACAATACACACACACACACGCATACACACACAGACGCACACACACATACACACGCGCGTTCACCCTCTCTCACGCACACACATACTATTATTTGATTTTACGTTTGTTACATGTAAAGAATTTATTAATAATGAATATTTTACCGTTTTATAATCGATATGAAATACTTCTATTTACGTAATAATTAATTCCAATAATAATTGTATCATTATATTATTTTATCCTGGTAAAATCAAATCGACTGAAGATATAATTATTCTACCTACATTAAACATTATTATGAATTGTTTATAATAACTGAAATATTTTCAATAGCGGATTAACTATCATTTCTAATTGTACTCGTTATATTATTTTATTTTATTATGTACTTAAATAACTAAATTAATAGATAATTGTACACTAAAATATAATCATCGAAGGAAGGAACTAGCTACCAAAATACAGGTGTCTTAACACCTACTTTGATAGTCAGGGCCGCACTCAAATTGATTGTACATTTTATGAAATAAATAATTTTTAATTTTTTTTTTTTTTTTTTTAATTGCCTTTGCGTACTAAGATTTTTTGGTAAAACCGAAGTTACGAAATGTCATGATGTGTCACAAAATGTCATGATGTGTCACAAAATGTCATGATATGTCATTAAATTTCATGGAATGTCATGAAATGTTATTAAATGTCAAGAAATTTCAATGAACCTCCTTAGGCAGGTCACTATACAAGAACATTTATAAGCCAAAATTTAAAATAACATTTTCCCACCCTAGAGCGGAAAAGACCTACTTTGCATGCACTTATCATGGAACCAACCATCACTTTTCGAGTAGATAGGATGAAAAATAATATAATATAACGCGACGCGTCACCACGAGCGACAGCCTGAGTTAAAGCACCAGCCGAGCCACTATAAACCGGTTTCACTCCGTTCGTGACAGGCGGCACACAGGCCGCTAGTGGTCAGGCACACACGCGCGTCTACGTCATCATCACAGCGCGCAGTTGTATGAAGCTTTGTCTCTGTTCCTTTTCTTTACTCATGTGCTACAGGTATGACGGGTAGGTAATTCTTGCATGCTTCACATATACTTATAAATAGATTTTTTAGAAGGTTACGTACTAAGGTATACCAATAAATATCACGCTTACCTTGAAGATACCTGTTCACTACCGGGAAACACAGACGCCGGCTAGAAATAACATTGCTTAGCTGTATGTATGATGAATGATGAAGCAAAGTTTTATCGTTCGGGTAGATGGAACGTTCACCATAAAGTGATGGCGCACATCGGTACATCTGGTTATCCGATAAAAGAAAGAGGATGGCGGAACTAAGTAGTTCTCTGAGCACAATAAACTAGCGACTTTGCGGCGATGCTCTAGAAGTCTAGACTTTGGAGCCTTTTGCCTACAAGTCCAATTTTTTTAATATCTTTCAGGTAATTAACTTATGATTCTTTTTCGTCAAAACGACAAGACAACTCGAGACAAGAAATAAAACTACAAATTCACTTCTCTATGAGATTTCATAAGATTTAATAGAGGTAAAATTTTGCAAATGCACTAAAATATACACACAAGCTAACAACAAATTTGTACAATTATTTAAACTTATTATAATACAATTTATATTATAGCCATACCAATCATGTACATCATAATGTTACTAAGTATGTTTTGATTTCATCATCTTTCGCATATTTATACATTCACCAAGACATGGCTGGATCGGGGCTAATGCATCAGTTAGGAAATTCATTTCTTCTACTCATTGAGGTTAGATTATACCTCAATGCTTCCAACTATATAATATAAATGTAATAGATACATAAAATAGTTGGGGAAATAGAAAATACGCAATAACCACATGGATGCATTAGCCCCACTCGGATTACTTATTTCAGTTTGGGAAATAAGAATGCCAATGAAAACGGCATTATCTCAGCTAAAATAAACTCTAACAATAAAGCTATAACACCCATTACCGTTAGAATCGTCATTAATTGTTAAAAGGCACTCGCTATGTCGTATTCATATATCTTGATTTCTTTGGTAAAATACAATCAATTGTGCTGATTATCACATAATTTTCGATACAATTTACAATAGTGCACGCAATTACCTAATACTGTTTAGTATCTAATAATTTTATAATAATTATGTACCTATCTACATAGGTACAGAAGGGCTAAGGTGCAATTATAAAAAGTAAAATATCCCGAATGTACTACGTGTTATAATATGACTAACATATTATAAAACAAAGTCCCCAATAAAACCATAAACAATCCGTGTAAAGATAATAAATAATCATCATTATACATATTCATAATTTTTAGGGTGCCTAGGTAAAACTATCTAGAAGTTAACTCAATGTTGCAATATGTTCATCTAACAATTATAATACACTCGAAAATGCCAATTTTAAGATAAAAATACGCGGTGTTCCAATAACACAGTTTTTATAAAGCTTTTAATTTGACAGCTCTAAAACTTTTCGCGTCTCTTTCTTTCTTATGAAATGTGTTTTAGTAATACTATTTTTAATCTACACACCCTTTTTTTCTAATTTGCTTTTGATGTAATTTGGGACATTTGCATCAAATAATAAATATAAATTTTCATGACGATTATAAGTTTACTTGATGGTATAATTTAAAATGAAGAACAACGAGGATAAAAAGATACAAAGTGAAGAAGAGAGATGTATGTTAACAGCCAACTGGATTTCGTCGCGCTGTGTCATTTGAAAGTGTATAGGTAATACATTTTATTACTTATATTATTGTTTATTTATACATGTCACCACTGAGCTTAGTTGTTGTAGAGATTTACTACGACAACATGGCCCGCCCCTCCAAATTACTGTATTAATGTGTGTGTGTTTCACATCCTTACGAACGAGTTTGTATGTAGTTGTAATTATTCGTGTTCAGTGGCAGGCCGGCAGCACCAGTCCGCACACATGCGTGGTGGTGCGTTGTAAATACTTTTAGACGTTTTGAATTTTGGAGGGGCGGGTCATGTTAATGTATAAATCTCTAGTCCCTAAACAAAAACAAACTTCATATTTTATAACAATTACAATTGTCAGTAAGTACTTGAATCTATGGTTTAATTATGAACACAAAGATAACATACAACTGTAGCGGTAGGTATTTCATATGAATACTTCATACATGAAAAGGCTTCGTCTTGATTTTTGCTTAAAGATTGGTTTCACTTTACTATTCCGTTATACGGTTTGGTATATGATGTCAAAAAAAAACAATGCTATGAAGGCAATGTGATGATATAATTGATGAAGTCATACAACACTGTGCCATAAAGAATTATATGTACCTGTTATTAAGGTTCCAGCTCAAAGATCCACTCTGTATAGTTACCGCGTAACGGTTAAAAAAAATTATGACAAAAATGGTCGCACGTCCGCAATATACCAGTTCCCTATACCCTTTTAAGAAAAGGGGCTAATTCATACATTTCAATTTTATATATCGATTGAACTGAACATTCATAATGAAGCTCGGGCATCCTATACACGTATATAAAATTAATACATTCCAATTTTAAATGTCGATCGAATTGTTCATTCATAATGAAGCCTGCACATTACCTGGCCAGCTGTATAATAAGCGCTGCGCACATTTCAAAGAACTCCATGGTGTGATGACCCTGCGGCTGTGCTGGCATGGTCATCGGGGGAGCGATGGGCGAGGGGCTCTCGTCGCCTGACTCCTCGCGCTCGCCGGAGAGAGACTTGAAGTCTAGTAAGTACGACTTGTAGTCCACTTGGTACAGCTGCAGCGACATCTTCACGAACTTATCTGTCATCTTGTTTAAGGTTCGCACTCTGTAGAAAAGAAAAGTATTTCGAAATATTAATATTGAGGCGGCTTACACATAGTTTTTATGATCATCATAAATAGTGATAACTTGTACATTGTTATATACAATATCCAAAATGTTCCCATACTGAATCGACGGAATACGAACCCTATATCTCGTCGGATCTGAAATATTTAATGATTTCAGACGAGTAATTTACTCCTAAACAGTTATTACAGATGGCCACCAATGCATAATTGGTCAAAAATGCATTCCATTCGTTTCGTCGTATCGGTGTATGGGGTCGTATTGTAGCTGAATTGATACAGCACTGGGAATGTTTCCCAGGAGGCGCAGGTTCAAATCTCGTTGGTACGGTGAAAATTTGGATTGTATATGACAATCTATAAAAATATAAAGTGTAGATAACTAGTCTTATTAACCCCTCCAACTAAGCTAAATATGCTTGTATCTGGACTGGGTTCACGTCAATAGTGCAATGGGTGGAGTTCGAACTCACGCCTCTCGTTGCCGCTTCAATTCCGCATAGTTAAGATGTAATATAATGAATTACCTGACATGGTACGGGTTGATGACCTTCCACTCGTAGTCGAGCGCCTTCATAGCTCGGAACACTTCCAACATTATATCGTTAGGTTTGCTCTGCGATCTGATGCCTAGGTGCCATTTTGCTCTGAAATTGTAGTTAGTTTTATATACAGTATATGATATGTATCGGTTCATCATAAAGGGATAGACAGTTATTTAAACTCATATTATTATGAGAAAATTGATTGTTTGTTTGTTGCAATTTAACTCAAAAACTACTGGACCGATCTCAAAAATTCTTTCATTATTGGAAAGCTAAATTATCAGCGAGTAACATAGGCTATATTTTATCTCCGCAGTATCACGGGTACGGGAACTACGCGGGTGAAAGCGCGAGGCGCTGCTAGTCTGACATACATAGCTAACGGCGATATGTTCGAGACAACCTTCGGCTGGATAGGATCAAAATATAAATGATGCTATATTTTATCTCCGTAGTATCACGGGTACGGAAACTACGCGGGTGAAAGCGCGAGGCGCTGCTAGTCTGACATACATAGCTAACGGCGATATGTTCGAGACAACCTTCGGCTGGATAGGATCAAAATATAAATGATGCTATATTTTATCTCCGTAGTATCACGGGTACGGAAACTACGCGGGTGAAAGCGCGAGGCGCTGCTAGTCTGACATACATAGCTAACGGCGATATGTTCGAGACAACCTTCGGCTGGATAGGATCAAAATATAAATGATGTATGTGTACCGTTGGGATGTAAGGGAGCACAAATGCCACCTCAGTGCTCCTAGCCAACCTCACCTGCCCGTGGTGCATCCTGCTGACCGACGAACGGGGCTCTGGCGATCGACAAATGGCGGTATAACCATTTCAAATCATGGCGTAGCTAAATATTACAGGCCGGTGACGTCACCAGTGCAAGGAGCTACGTCCTGCGATTGCCAACCCGCCTGCCCAGCGTGGCGATTAGGGCATATTCCTTCCAATGAGCCTAAGATCGGGCTCAGTGGCATATCTTGGCAGAGACCTACGTCCAGCAGTGGACTGACACTGGCTGATTATAATGATATGTACCGTTTAACAGGCGTCCCTCTTGTCTTGTCGGCGGGCGGGTTCGGCGCGGGCGGCACGGACGAGTCCCGCAGCGGAGCGATGCGCTCCGGGTGCGGACGACTGCTCTCCGTCGTAGTCGGAGGGGAACTGCCTGTCCAGTGTGCAACATACATTACATTGTATACATTACTACCAACTCGCTCCGGCTTCGCACGGGAAGAGCATATACACATAACATACAATCACGCCTTTTTACCGTTGGGGTAGGCAGAGACTACTTCTTTCCACATGCTACGATCGTGACATACCTCTTTCGCTTTTTCCACTTTCATGAGCGCTTTCATACATGCTCGCCGGTTATAAGTACTTTTGACTTGGCCTTTCTTTCAAAACGTCTCCGATCGATCATAGTCGTTGTAGGAAGAGACTAATCTTAGGAAAAGTAAGAAGATCAACAAACATTTGTAATAATGAAACACAATAAAAAATAACGCATGCTGACCACAGTACATATCATGATCCGAATGGAACTGATCGGCCGTCTGTCAGCTGCATAATATCGTTCAAATAAAAATGGCTAGGATTTGCGACCAAAAGTATGATAAGTTAAGCACTTAAGTTGGGCACTGGCCCAACTTTAGCTCAGTTGAAGTAGTAGAAGATATCAGAGCATATTTTCTGTATACTATGCTGTTGCTGTTATTTGTACTACGTAATCTAGGCTTTTGAACAACTTTCGAAAATACTCACTCCAAATGCAAATAATAGCAAATTATATTTCACACTTTCTTCCAGCATATATGACACATTTACATACCTAATTGATCTGTATTATCGGTAGAATAACGTCTGTAAATTAGAGGTGAGGCGTATTTAAATAAGAATAGGTATTTTACGAGACTAGGTGGCATCTATTCCTGCTTTTGACAGACACCTATTCTATCTAGTTTTCGATCTCGGACTACTAACTAAAACACGACGCGATGTTTCACTCGAATCTATGCCGTATTTCCATTGGCATAGTACCGCCGTACGCCGTAGACGCGCTGCAATAACAGTGCGAGGGAGAGGTTAGCATTTGCATGCATTTAGCATTAGCATAGCATACTAAATACGAAGCTATAAGTTGTTAGAGCTTACTAGCAACATAAAAGTCCTTAATCTCAGCTTTGGCGGCTTCATCAGCAATCCTCTTGTTATCAATGATGAGATGGTAGGCTATAGCCAGCTGATCGTGAGGGTCCCCACTGAGCAGAGCGTTGTGGACCTCGTACTCCTTGACGCCAAACTTGTCACACACCTCGGCGATGGCCTCCGTGTCTATCACACTGCTGTCCTGGAAGTGGGTGGGATTATGGTTACTTCAGGTGTCATATTCTATTTATGTTCAGGTGCTATTTATTAACTACTTATCAACCGACCTCCAATAAGGAGGAGATTCTCAATTCGACTGTATGTTTTTTTTTGTATGTTTCTTTTGAATGATTGTTTTTTTAATCGGTAGGGTACATTTTCGAGGTGGTCTCATTGTAATTTCATCGAGATCTAATAGTAATAAGTATCTACAGAGAGATAACGATAAACGTCCCAAACATGCTACTAAAACTGACTCGCGGGGCATGGAAGTCGGTTGTTTTAGTTTATAAACTATCTTAATTATTGATTTGATAGTATTGAAGGCTGGTGTCCTGGGCGTATGGGTTATGTTATGGCTCACTATTACAATATTAAACCTTCATTTCTTTCCTATATTTTAAAAAATGCACTCCAGCAGGGCTAGCATGGCAAGGGGTCTATTTTGTCTTTCCACCCATCCATGTTTTGTTTGGTGGAGAAGGCAAATAATAAGTAAAGTTTTTCGACAATTATAAACGCCCGCTGACTTTTAATCAATTCTTTTTTTAAACTTTTTAATACGAAACAAAATCAAAACTCGGGGTTAAAATTTACCAAGCGTTTAAATTGTTTTGTTGGTCTCCTGTCAGTGGCGAAAAACAGGGAATAGTACATTACGTGCCAAGGGAGGAAAGTAGGACATTTCAACCCGCGCGATATTGTCACCCGAGCCGAAGGCGAGGGTGACAAAAGCGTGGGTCGAAAAGTCCTGCTATCTTCCCGTGGCGCGTATACTATTTTTCATCATACCAGGACCGAAAGTTTAATGACATTGTATATAAGAAAAACGAATGTAGTTCAAATTATTCATTGAGGGGGTTCGGGGCGAAGCCCCGATGGGGTCCGGGGCGAAGCCCCGGTGGGGGGTTGGGGGGGCGACGCCCCCCCAGACGAAAGGGGTTCGGGGCGAAGCCCCGATGGGGTCCGACGCCCCCCCAGACGAAAAAAAAAAAATTAATAGTTTTAATTATCTTAAACTTAATAGATATTATTAATAATATTCGACATAATTAAATATTCAATTTTTTTAGTGAGAAAAATAGTATTTATTATCGAACGCAAACAAAAAACATTGAATATTGAATAGGAAATAACAATATGTACATAAAATAAGTAATTAAAACAGTAAATAATACTGTATTATAAATGTGTCATTTAATAATTATATTTCAATTTTCATTATCATAATACATAATACGATGCAATTTCTTCCAAGCAATAAATTGATTGTAACAATTTTTATATCGCTGTACCGATTTGGAGGGTGCTAAATTTTGAGTTATTTCCGCAGCTTCCGCAGCAATGTTTCGTCGCACTTCTTCATCTTCAGAGTCGTCACGTGAATAATCCGATGAATTCATTGTCGGGTTTTTTTTTACACAGCTGTATTCACTTATTTTTTATACACAAGTTTTTTTCTATGTATATTTTTGATGTAATTTTTATCAGAATCAGAAAATTTGACTCTTATTGAAATAACAACTGCACGGTTACCATGGTAATAAGTTATTTCAAATAGATAACGGGAAGAAAATTAAAACAAAAATAGACTAAATTTTAAACTGTCACTAATTGTGAGCAGTCTGAAATATGCATCTTTCTTCCCACAAACAAAAGAAGAAATTCAAACTTTCGGCCTCGGAATGATGAAAATAATTTTTCATTAATAGTAATAAGTTATTTCAAATAGATAACGGGAAGAAAATTAAAACAAAAATAGACTAAATTTTAAACTGTCACTAATTGTGAGCAGTCTGAAATATGCATCTTTCTTCCCACAAACAAAAGAAGAAATTCAAACTTTCGGCCTCGGAATGATGAAAATAATTTTTCATCATTCCGAGGCCGAAAGTTTGAATTTCTTCTTTTGTTTGTGGGAAGAAAGATGCATATTTCAGACTGCTCACAATTAGTGACAGTTTAAAATTTAGTCTATTTTTGTTTTAATTTTCTTCCCGTTATCTATTTGAAATAACTTATTACCATGGTAACCGTGCAGTTGTTATTTCAATAAGAGTCAAATTTTCTGATTCTGATAAAAATTACATCAAAAATATACATAGAAAAAAACTTGTGTATAAAAAATAAGTGAATACAGCTGTGTAAAAAAAAACCCGACAATGAATTCATCGGATTATTCACGTGACGACTCTGAAGATGAAGAAGTGCGACGAAACATTGCTGCGGAAGCTGCGGAAATAACTCAAAATTTAGCACCCTCCAAATCGGTACAGCGATATAAAAATTGTTACAATCAATTTATTGCTTGGAAGAAATTGCATCGTATTATGTATTATGATAATGAAAATTGAAATATAATTATTAAATGACACATTTATAATACAGTATTATTTACTGTTTTAATTACTTATTTTATGTACATATTGTTATTTCCTATTCAATATTCAATGTTTTTTGTTTGCGTTCGATAATAAATACTATTTTTCTCACTAAAAAAATTGAATATTTAATTATGTCGAATATTATTAATAATATCTATTAAGTTTAAGATAATTAAAACTATTAATTTTTTTTTTTTCGTCTGGGGGGGCGTCGGACCCCATCGGGGCTTCGCCCCGAACCCCTTTCGTCTGGGGGGGCGTCGCCCCCCCAACCCCCCACCGGGGCTTCGCCCCGGACCCCATCGGGGCTTCGCCCCGAACCCCCTCAATGAATAATTTGAACTACATTCGTTTTTCTTATATACAATGTCATTAAACTTTCGGTCCTGGTATGATGAAAAATAGTATACGCGCCACGGGAAGATAGCAGGACTTTTCGACCCACGCTTTTGTCACCCTCGCCTTCGGCTCGGGTGACAATATCGCGCGGGTTGAAATGTCCTACTTTCCTCCCTTGGCACGTAATGTACTATTGTCTTTCCCCCGGTGATAAGGCCATGCTAGCTCTGCAGTTTAATTGTAATTCAAGGTGAGACAGTGAGTCCTGTAATGATGTTCCGCTTGAGGTGTACTGTGCATTCATCATCATAAAACAATGTATTTTTTTGTTTATGAACTAGATCCAAATCTCACTTAACAATAAGTGACTGTTAGGTATTTCATTTTGTTTTTAAATTTAAACGTACCTAAATACATAAATATAATAATTAAATAGATACAAAATTATTATACATATAAATGAAGTAAATAAGTATTGTTATTGCATAATTTAGTAAATCACTACATAATATATTGACTGACGAAATTTTTGGGGGGTTGGGAGATCATGCGTACGTTTTCACCAGTAGACCCGAAGTCCTAAGTGTCACGGTGTTTTAGATAAGATTATTTTGTTTTTAGGGTAAAAGAGGTAAAACCGTACCTCAAAAGGTAAAAAAGGAACCGTTATAATATCACTTTCTTGTCCATCTGTCTGTCTGTCCGTGTGTCACCACCGGGGCATATGGGCGAATTTTGATTTGTGCGACAACTTGTAAGTACCAAAATGTATCTTAATTTTTAACTTTTTTATTTTTCGGAATTTTTCCTTACTTGTGCTGTAAGACCTTGCTTTTGACCAAAATTGACAATTCTAGGTCAACCGGAAGTACCCTATAGGTTTTGAGTCGAAAACCTTTAGGGTACTTTCCCGTTGACCTAGAATCATGAAATTTGGCAAGCAAGGTCTTACAGCACAAATAAAAGAAACATTCCGAAAGTAAAATAAGTTGAAAATTAAAGGGTGTCACCATACATACATAGTTTACGCCAATTAAGATAGACCTCTGAGATATATGAGTGCTCATACAATTTAGAGGTCTAGCTTAATTGGTACCTACCAACGTTGGTACGGAAGCCTCGTTGGGCGTGTCTAACTCGACTTGGCCGGTTTTATTTTCTTTTAAGGTACGGAACTAAAAAAACCCCAAAAAAACAAATAAAATCTTCTCGTGCTAACTTTTTTGTTTGTGGTTGTAATACGGCAAATAAATGTGCTTGTGCTGTTGTGCTGTATTCTAAGTAATACATTACTTAACACATTTCCCTTTAAAATAAATAGATCTGAGCTTTGAAAGTCGTTAATAATATGTATAGGATGTGGTTAATAATCGAAATATTAAAAAAAATGTACAGTTAAAAAAAATTGTGCTAAGCAGACGCGTTGAGTCATCTCGCTGATTGCATAACACTTGTTTACGTCGGCCGGCCCGTGCAAGCGGGTCGAGCCTATTGTTATAGTTCTACCACAGTTTTACAATCATACAGTTGAGAATGGAATGTACTTGCGCAATAACAAATTACGTTCCCCGTGACATACCGATACGCACGGACACTACACCTTCGTCGTCGTTAACACCTGCCGCAGCAGCACCTCAGGCAAAACTACAGATACCTTCGAAACCTACCTACGCTGAGAATCCCGCTTTGGTCCCAAGTGAAGAAGCTCCAGTAAATTCACAGGTAGAAGACGGACCCGAGGCCCCTCCGAAGGTAAACAAAAGGAATAATAGACGTAAGAAGAGAAGAAGTATATCAAACGATGCAGTAGATAATTATGGTATAAGTGACATGGAATATGATGAATCTTATACAAAAGACCATTCTGGTATTGAACAAAATTATATAAATAGACAGAAGCTACTCAGTTCCTTTAAAAGCTTATGGTTACAAATTAAAAATATTATTTTAGAGTGGAATCAACCAACTACAGATAAAATACATAATGTTATTCAAATATGTGTAGAATTCATAATATCTTTGATCTTTGACAATATACCAGACTGGTCTTTTTTATTAAAGATCGTCAACAATTATGGATAAAGTCCTTAAAGTAAATATTGCGCATTGGAACGCACAAAGTGTAAGACCTAAATTAGCAGCCTTAGAACATTTGTTATGTCAAGACCAAATTCACATTTTAGGATTAAGTGAGACTTGAAGTTAGAGCCTAGTAGTTCATTATCAATTAAAGATTATAATATACTTAGGCGAGCTAGGATGGACTCATATGGTGGTGTTTCAATAGTGACTCATAGATCAGTGAAAGCTAGGATGGACTCATATGGTGGTGTTTCAATAGTGACTCATAGATCAGTGAAAGCTAGGATGGACTCATATGGTGGTGTTTCAATAGTGACTCATAGATCAGTGAAAGCTAGGATGGACTCATATGGTGGTGTTTCAATAGTGACTCATAGATCAGTGAAAGCTAGGATGGACTCATATGGTGGTGTTTCAATAGTGACTCATAGATCAGTGAAAGCTAGGATGGACTCATATGGTGGTGTTTCAATAGTGACTCATAGTTCAGTGAAAGCTAGGATGGACTCATATGGTGGTGTTTCAATAGTGACTCATAGATCAGTGAAAGCTAGGATGGACTCATATGGTGGTGTTTCAATAGTGACTCATAGATCAGTGAAAGCTAGGATGGACTCATATGGTGGTGTTTCAATAGTGACTCATAGATCAGTGAAAGCTAGGATGGACTCATATGGTGGTGTTTCAATAGTGACTCATAGATCAGTGAAAGCTAGGATGGACTCATATGGTGGTGTTTCAATAGTGACTCATAGATCAGTGAAAGCTAGGATGGACTCATATGGTGGTGTTTCAATAGTGACTCATAGATCAGTGAAAGCTAGGATGGACTCATATGGTGGTGTTTCAATAGTGACTCATAGTTCAGTGAAAGCTAGGATGGACTCATATGGTGGTGTTTCAATAGTGACTCATAGATCAGTGAAAGCTAGGATGGACTCATATGGTGGTGTTTCAATAGTGACTCATTGATCAGTGAAAGCTAGGATGGACTCATATGGTGGTGTTTCAATAGTGACTCATAGATCAGTGAAAGCTAGGATGGACTCATATGGTGGTGTTTCAATAGTGACTCATAGATCAGTGAAAGCTAGGATGGACTCATATGGTGGTGTTTCAATAGTGACTCATAGATCAGTGAAAGCTAGGATGGACTCATATGGTGGTGTTTCAATAGTGACTCATAGATCAGTGAAAGCTAGGATGGACTCATATGGTGGTGTTTCAATAGTGACTCATAGATCAGTGAAAGCTAGGATGGACTCATATGGTGGTGTTTCAATAGTGACTCATAGATCAGTGAAAGCATAGAATAAAGACAACATAGAATGCTTATTTAGTGCTTTCGTAAAGACCTAGCCTAAGACTTAATATCGTCGCTGGTACCTCGTAGTTCCGCTTAACGCCGCTAGAGGCGTAACATGTACAACGAAGTGTTATTTTTTAGTGCCATCTATCTGGCGTTACCGGCGACACTTGACTTAAGGTCGATCGAATCCATATTTATATTTAATCCATATATATAAGCGATAGATGGCGTTAATATATCTATATAACTATATATAACGTGGGCTAGTGGCATAGAAAATATAATAATACTACGTATAGTGGTTAGTGGCACTGGCCACGAAACCAAAGGTCGAAAGTTCAAAACCCACACGGGCCAATTCTTTGTGTGATCTATAGACTGTTCCGAGTCTGGTTATAATTATGTCCTTGTTAATGTTATTGTTACTTGTTAATGAAGTAAATCCTACTAACTTCTTTTCAGCTTGTGGGAGATTCAATTTGACTTTAAACTGTGAATTTAACTATTTTCAAATGCCGTTCAAGTTATTTTCAGTAGCAAGTTTGAGGTTCGTTTGAGGAGTTAATACTCCGCATATGTCTGATGATACAATGTTAAGGTCTTGAGATGTTTGCTTTTGGGACCCCACCCGTAGCTCTTATCTTTTTTTTATTTTTTTGTTTCATAACTAACAATTAGGGCAATTAGGATGAGTATCACAGTTTCCCAATTCACTTTACCTAATATTATCTTGTATATAAATACATCTTATAATATCTATAAGCCAGGTATTTACACAAATTAACCTTTTCGTAAAAAAGGAACCAATTTTGATAAAATCTTACGTGTTCCCTAAGGGTCAGTTCACACAGAGCGCGACGCAGCGCGCATTTTTAAAGACAGTGATATAAAATAGAACTCTATTTTTAAATGATTTTTTAAATTTACGATGAAATATATATATACGCATTTGACGCTAACAGACATTTTTAATTATTATAAATTTCTGTATTTTTAATAAGTTGACATTATATCTGAAATCATAATATTATTACTGAAATATAATCATAATAATAACTATATACCTATCAATAATATAGTATTTATGTTATACATTTTCACATGTCATAGATATGACTAAATAGAAGGACTATGAATATTTCAGAACATCCTAATGTTAACTCTATTTTTTGTGGAATAAACATTCATTTCATTTCATGTTGCAGAATTTTTCGAAAGGGGTAGGTAACAAAGTCTTTTCACGCGATAACTTGAAAACGATCGAACCAATTTGACTATTTCTTATTTGACGTATTTTATGTTATAAAGGTTTTTACAAAAGAAAAGTTATAAGTAAATAAAAAGAGTTACTAACGCGGGCGAAGCCGCGGGGCACTTCTAGTATAATATAATACAATATGTGATTGTGATGCGAATTAACAAAATTTGCCGAGAAAATAAATTTCTTGTTGTATTTAATAACTAATAAGGGGGTCACCTCTTTGTCAACCGGCTTCCGAAATGTAGGAGGTTCTCAATTCGTCTTTATGTTTTTATTTATGTTGCATGATTACTTCGTCAATTTTGAACCGATTCGAATGTTTTTTTTAATTGGTAGAGTACATTTCCTCGGTGGTGCCATTGTTATTTCATTGAGATCAGACAAGTAAGTATCTTCAGATATAGGGGATAAACACCTCAAACTTAGTACATACTGAAATTGACTAGCGTGGTATGTGAAGTCGGTTTTTCTCATTTAGTAAACGATCTTTAATGTTATAGCAGCCATAGAAATACACACTATGAGCGAATTTCTATGTACAAAGAAATACAGACCTCCGACTGATAAGACTGGAAGATAAGCGATAAGTCCACCCATTGTACTGTTGTTTTAAGTTTAGTGTTTACTTTATTATTGTTATATACCGGCTGTAATTCACGTACCTTTAGTCGAATTTTCTCGACCTAGGTTTCGAGCGAGTCAGTCGCTCTTCCTCGGGAGTGAGGTCACGCGGTGAGATCGCGATGTTCAACATCGCGATCTCACTCCCGAGGAAGAGCGACTGACTCGCTCGAAACCTAGGTCGAGAAAATTCGACTAAAGGTACGTGAATTACAGCCGGTATATAACAATAATAATGTTACAAATTCACGATAATTTTAAAATTAGTGTTTACTGTTTCTTAAGTTGGTTTTTATTGGTGTTTACTAAATAAATTTGTGTATAGTATACCTACTCTGGTAAAAAGTATATAGGTAATATTACCGTGGTTTCAAGTAACCCACTCGATAGGTAAGCGACGACGCGACTCACGCGACGTTGCCAGATAGGACGAGAGACAGAGAGAGAGAGGTCGCATCCAATCCACTGCGGACGGCAGAATCGCAAGTGCGACGTTGCATGGCCGTTTCGACTCACGAGATGAGATGCGAGACATCAATCATTTATGATCGTACAAAACGAAAAAACCAAATTCACATGCCGCGATAGTCAAAGTAATAATCATGTCATCAAAGTATACAAATTTGCTTATATTGTTTATCTCCATACCTCGGGAGATAATTGCCATGTCTGGATAAAATTTGAAAGGAAAAATTTTTCAAATCGGTTAATATTTGACGGAGTTCTGAGGTAACAAACTATTATTAATTACTACTATATTTTTAAAATTACCTACTACGTGTACTTAATTAGAAGAAAATAACAATTAGTTGTTACCGTATCAGTATCTACTAAGTTTTCTGGTTGACACCTACTTCCATATACTGCATATACCTGTCTACATCATCATCGGCCTTGCTCACGCACACGCGTCTGAGCTCAATCTTCAACTTTTTGTTTCCAACCGCTGCCAGCCAAAACATACAAAAAATAATACGAATTCAGAACCTCCTCCTTTTTAAAAGTTGGTTAAAAAAAGCACGAGAATTTTCGTGTCCTCGGGTTCGATCCCTTGACTTCACGTTCGTAAAGTAAATTCTCAACACTCTAACCGCTGAGCTACGATGTCGTTTACATTAAGTTGAAATTTACAGTAGATTTGCTATCGTTTTCAGTTTGCATTTATGTGTATAATATTTGTTAATACGTACATGTGCTAAATATAAATAGGAGTGAGGACGTCGCTGTTTTGAGGTGTCCATTGACTTAGATCTCCAATAAAATTATCTGATGCGAATTATATGATGATGTTAATGAAAATAATAGACATAGGCATTTAAAATTTTGCTAACTGTAAAAAGAATAGAAATTTGTTTATTTTATATAAGTTTAGGTTTTTAAAAAATAATCAAAATGTAACTTCGAAAAATAGCGCCATCTTGTCGAACTGACTTGACTAGTCACACCTAAAATTACCTAATAACAATCTTTGAACATTGCGCCATCTGCCGGATTTTACTGTAACATCATGCTTTACTAGCTTACTTTGTATTTATTTTAAAAATAGTTCAAGATGTTTTAACAAACCGAACACAAAAAATTAAAAATATGAATTCGCTATATTTTTGTGGATGTAATACAACTAAATATTTATATTGTTCCTAAAATTAATATATATGTCAAATCAGTAAAGTAAAAAACGTTTTTTCATTTATTCCTAAAAAACTTTTTGTCATTCGGAACTAGTAACGCCATCTCGATCAGATTTAATTGTCGTACTAGAAGCTCATAAGACATTATCGATCTATTTTTTTATTCCTTCATCTATGGTGAAAGCTAGGATGGACTCATATGGTGGTGTTTCAATAGTGACTCATAGATCAGTGAAAGCTAGGATGGACTCATATGGTGGTGTTTCAATAGTGACTCATAGATCAGTGAAAGCTAGGATGGACTCATATGGTGGTGTTTCAATAGTGACTCATAGATCAGTGAAAGCTAGGATGGACTCATATGGTGGTGTTTCAATAGTGACTCATAGATCAGTGAAAGCTAGGATGGACTCATATGGTGGTGGTTCAATAGTGACTCATAGATCAGTGAAAGCTAGGATGGACTCATATGGTGGTGTTTCAATAGTGACTCATAGATCAGTGAAAGCGCAATTATGTCCCGTTCAATTAGTAAATAATGGCATAGAAAACATAAGGGTAAAGCTGTTGAATTGTAAATGTATAGAAAATGTTCTGTCAATATATGTTCCACCAAATATCCGCACAATGCCGGCTGATTGGGATACAATATTTTCGTTAGTTAGTGATAAGACTGTGATTATAGGAGACTACAATGGGCACCATTTGTTGTGGCACCAGATGTTAGCATTCCGTTCATTAAAATTTGTTTTAACCTTAAAAGTAAATTTACGCCAAAACCATACTGGACTCCAACTCTTTCACAATCTGTAGCACAGAGAAGACTCGCATTAGCGCAATTTAGAGAAAACCCAACTCCATCAAATTTTAAAACATTAAATAAAAAAATTGCAGATTCACAAAAGTTAATTCGGACTGCGCGAAGTGAATCATGGCAAAATCGTTGTACTTCTATTGATCAAACCACGTTAGTGAGTGATATGTGGCGCCACATGAGGTGGCTCAAAGGCTATAGATCACCTAAAAATAATATAGATAATTCACTAGCTAAGAAACTCTCTTATGTAATCTCTGTCCAGATTTTACAATTCCTCCGCACCCTCACTTCTCATCTAGAAATTCAAAACTAGAAAGTCATATTACTAAGCAGGAATTTGAGAAGAGTATAAAAGATAAAGACACAACACCTGGTTCTGATCCTATATCATATTCAATTATTAAAAACCTCCGTAATATCGGTAAAAACATACTCCTTTCCTTTTATAATATTTTTCTATCAGTAAGTTTTGGCGTGGCGCCAAATCCGAATAGTCCCTATTCCAAAGCCAGGCAGAGATCTATCATCGGTCTCCTCTCCTCACTTAGACCTATTGCTCTCATATCTTGTCTATGTAAGATCCTCCACTCTATTATTAATCACAGACTGGAATGGTATCTCGAACACAATGGACTTTTTGCTGATCAAATGACCGGATTCAGGAAGGGTCGTTCCTGTTTAGATAATTTAAGCGATTTAGTCTCTAATATTCAAATTTGATTTTCAAGAGATCAGTTAACTATTGGCTGTTTCTTCGATCTAGGAAATGCATATAATAATGTAGATGTAACTAGTATTTTATTGACTTGAGACCAAATTGGAGTTGGGTCTATGTTTTGTAATTATCTAAGGACATATCTAAAGGAGAGATTAGTAAACATTGAAGGTTCAGATTATAACATCATTAGATGCACAGGATGTGGACTGAGTCATGGCGACCCAGTGTCACCTTTATTATTTAATGTCGCAACTATCCATATATGCAAGTCAATCCGCAATATATATATATATCGCAATATGCTGACGACTTCGTCCTATATTTTGCCTCAAATAGTATATTGGAAGCCAGTACGCAAATTAAAACAGCGTTAGACACATTAACTGAATCATTTAGGCACCTGAATTTAGATATATCCACATCAAAGAGTAAGGTTTGTTTATTTAGAAAAGGACAGCAAAGACGTTTTGAGGATCCAAACATAATGATTAATAATAATGCTCTTGAAATTGTGGACTGTGTAAAATACTTAGGGGTGTGGCTGGATCGTTCACTTAGGATCTAAGTGAACAAAGTGATCTAAGTCTTAGATGGTGGAAACATGCGAAACGCCTGTTAAAGTAGTCAAGTTCTTTAATATTTTTAAAGTTCTGGCTGGTTCAGGTTGGGGAATGCACCCCAAACATTGCATTTAGCAAGTAATGTAGATCTAGTATTAGAATAAGTAATAATGTAACTGTTAATGGATAGCCTAAATAAATAAATAAATAAACATCTACGAACGTTATATATTTCTATCTTACGAAGTTGCATTGACTATGCCAGTTTCTTGTATGACAATAGCGCTAAAAAAACTTTAATTGTAATTGATAGAGCTCAAAACCAGGCCATGAGAGTCATCAGCGGCTTCATAAGATCTACACCAATTCACGTTATGGAGAGCGAGCTCAACCTCCATCTATTATATTTGCGTCGAAGATATGAGCTGGAAAATACTGGTTGCGTTGTAAATCAGCTTCAAATAACAATATAAACAATTTCAGAACTGAGTAGTTTACGCAGCAGTCAATATTGGATTAACAAGAAAAAACAGCTATTAACTAACTTACATGATAGCCTCAATTATTTGTCAATTAATTCCAGTAGTAAAGCTGGTATGTTCTCTCTAGATACTAGGGTAACTAATATAGACAGATATATCTAAGATAATTAACCATTGTATGGTTAATTATCTTAGAGGATCAATATCAAAACCTAAACGTTACTTCAATACTTATCATTTAAAATTATTGACGTGCCAATATATTAATAAAAAATATAGAGAAACTCACAAAATCTTTACAGACGGATCTAAAAATGGAATGGATATTGGATACCTTCTACCTTGCACACGAAGAACAGAGCATGATGTTCAAAATTAATGCAAAAATATCCATTAAGAAGGCTGAGCTTGTTGCTATTGCAGAAGCTCTGGTGTAACGAGGTATTTCGACTCGTTACATATTTTTCGCTTGGAAGCACCTTTCAGCTTCTAAGACTGACAAAATTACCTTTTGGTTTTAAATAATTTAGAACATTTTCGTATTTAGCCATTTTTAGTCGATTTTAAATAATCGAGTTATTACTTGGTCTGTGGATCATTCAATATCCTATAGACAATCTTTCAAAAAAAAAAAAAATTTGACATCTGTCAATTCTCGATCGGAGACGTCACTTTTTCTTGTCCCTGGGGCCTACAAAGAGCTAAACTTTTTGTATTTTTTCTTAATCAGATTTAACAAGATGAATCCATCTTGTTAATTAAATATGCGACGCTAATTGGCGTGCATATTATGTTCAAGCATGTGTTAACTACGTGATTTTGCGGTGAGTCAATTTTTGATAACCTAAAATGTTTCGCGTCATCCTTCATGGCGACAAATTACAATCGGATTTTTGGTTACAGCCTTTGGCGCTGTTTGTGCGACGATGGGTGTCGTCAACTGTTTGTGCGACGATGGGTGTCGTCAACTGTTTGTGCGACGCTAGATGTCGTCGTCTATTTTGAGCGGTGTGCTCGACGCCGAATTGTTGGGTTTGCTTTGGAAGAAATTTATAATAGCCATGCCGCGCTCTCGACTTCACCGGACGCTGCAGCTAAGCGAATTTCATTATAACTCTTTTTATTACCCTTAAAACTTTGATTTCGTATTGGCAAGATGCAAGAAAGACATTAGAACGAAAGATTATAGTAAGAAATAACCAAATTTCAATAGTAAAATGTAAAATAAATTAACCTCAAAAGTAACGAAAACCGAATGGTATTTATAGTCAAATGTTTAGACATAGTATTCCGGCTTTAACTAAGTAATGTGTAACACACTTTGGAGGTAAGGGACGTTTTGAAGTATTAAAATTTGTCATACATTCCCAAAACAGTGTTATCATTTGCCTGTCCCCCGGTCCGAGATTAAAAGTCTCAATGACACCGCTGATTTATCCTGGTAAGTTTTAGATCTTGGTAGAACAAGGGCGCTCGATATTCATAAATACTGTCTACCTAACATTAGTTTTTAGCTTTTTATACTCTATAACCTTCATGTTACAACCAGTAACATTTATATTTTTATAAACAAAATTTTTTTATTACACTGGCATATGTGGAATCAACTTATCTCATTAATGTGTTGGCTCAGTGTACCTCGAAAATTCGAGGTTTTGAGGGCCCGGTGGCGTAATCGGGAGAACGTTCGGCTTTGATGCCGTGGTACCGAGTTCAAACCGCCGTGCAGCAATGGATTTTTCTATCGAAAAATTTATGTGCGCTTTTCACAGTGGCCCTCCGGTGAAGGAAAAACATCGTTAAGAAACCAACGAAACCCCCGCATGGTGGTAGGACACTATCTAGTGTCCGCCTGGCCAGCTACCACCCTCAAGTTAGAAAATCTGTCACCAAACATCTAATGTGTTCCGGCAGCTATCCTTGAGAGCCAGTTCCCATTCTAGGCCTAGCGTGCTTACCATCTTGGACCACATCATCACTTACCAACAGGTGAGATAGTGGTCAAACGCTAGCCTATAACGAATAAAAAAAAAAAAAAAAGGTACACCGATAGCAATTGTAAACTTTAAACTTTCGCGATTTGAACACATAGTTATAAATAAAATATCTAACTGAAATATTTAACTGTAATATTTAACCTAAACATTCAACTGAAATATTCAACTAAAACATACAACATAAATATCTAACTGAAATATTAAACTGAAACGAGTTGGGAGCGACGGAGCCGGCAGTCGCAGCGTCGTCGAGTGTTTCAGTTCAGTTCAGTTGAGTGTTTCGGTTAAATATTACAGTTAAATATTTCAGTTAGATATTTTATTTATAACTATACACCGATAGCCTACAGTATTCTAGACTAAATAATAAAATTACAAAAAAAAAATGTTCAGATTATTCTACAATGGATACCATCCCACATTGGTCTAGAAGGGAATGATAAAGTTGATATTTTAGCCAAACAAGCTTCCAGCGACGGGATTTCTCTTGATTATACTCCTTTTTATACAAACTTTATTTCTTTAGTTAAGATACAATGTTCTGATTTATTTAAAGAATATTTTGATTTAAGATCTTTAGAATAAAGGTATCTGGTACTGCACGATACAGCCACAACCTTTGAATGCCACATGGATTGACAATCATATTTTGAATAGAAAAGAAACTGTTACAGCATTACAAATTCGTGCTGGACACATTCCATGCAATAAGTTTTCATTTTAATGAGAAAATCTTCTACACTCAATTGTCCAAGTGACTGTAACGTTTTAGACGATCTGTATCATGTGCTTATTGAATGTGTCCGAAATGAAGACAGTAGAAATAGATTAAGTTATAATATAAGACAATTCGGCACTTGTAATAGTATTCTGGCTGAGCCACTTTTGGACTCAACCAAAATGTTGTACAAACTAACATATAGATAAGTAACCAGGCTGACATACTCATAATTGTCAGAGAGGCCATTTTTAGGATTTAAAAAAAATAAATTGTAAGGAAATGAGGTAGGTATACCATGTACAACATCACTGACTTGGATGAGTCTTGTAAATCATTCAGGATCAGAACAACTTTTTATAGCTGTTGTCACCTAAATTGCTAAACCTTAAGTGATGTTAGTGCTTTTTAGCTGCCACCACCCACAAACATATGGTTTAAAAAGCAAATGGAAACGTTAGTTGAAAATGAATGCAGATGACAACAATTAGATTCTCAAAAATTAAACCCGACTATTAACCTTTTGAGTGTCACACTACAAACACACTCCCGTGTCCTGTACCCTCAACGGTACGGTACTGTACAGTTTTTGTATTCTATAGGCATTGTTGGCATACAGGGCCCGTAAATGCTTGTCCAACATGTGACTTTGGCACTCAAAAGATTAATGCCTGTGATGGTGTGGGTAAGCATAAGACCACAAAACAGCCAATTGGCAACTTGGCAACCCACAAATGATACATGAATATAAAATAAGAAATATATACAACCACCTGTTCCACGGGCGACGGGAACAGATATCCCGGCAGATCCTTCTGGAACCATTCATGTTTCTTCACATCTTCAATGGTGGCTCTCTTCATGGGATCCACTTGCAGCATCATACACAATAAACTGACTACACTCTTGTTCAAGTACTCAGGTATGGGGAATATGCCAGACTTGATCTTCCGAAACAGGGTTGGCACATGCTCGTCGTCGAAGGGAAGCGTGCCACAGAGTAAAGCGTAGAGGATGACCCCACATGACCAAACATCTACTTCAGGTCCTGCGTAAAGTTTGCCTGAAATTACCTGAAAGTATGAAATAGCTATTTATTGTTTATCGATTGATAGTGATTTAAGAGGAAGGGATTAAGGGATTTTAAATTTAGTTTACATTTCAATTTTAGTATTAAATATAAATTATTTTAAAAATATATGTATAATATTTAAGTAGTAATTAGTATTAAACATATTAGAAATTAAGATTTAGTAATATAGAAATGATTAACAAATTTTGTACCAGCAGTTGTGGTTATACAAAAATTAAGGGGGAACCAGGATTAAACGAGGGCAAAGTCACAGGGTGCAGATAGTATATAATATATAGAAATAGAAATAAGATACGAACCCTATAGAAAAACACATTAAGAAGTGTTAATGGGCACATTTTTAGTAATATTCTAATAGTAAATTTAATATAATTTATTACTAGTTGTTATAAGGCAAGATTGTAGTGGTAGTGAGATATTTATGCCCAGTAGATAAATCATTATAATGAAAAAACTACTAATCTCCAATTATAAATTACTCTATTTAGTATACCAATAACAATAGTGTATCCAAGAGTCTTTAAAACAACTTACTTCAGGTGCAGCATAATTCGGTGAACCGCAGGATGTTCTCAGAAACTCTCCATCCATCATCATGTTGGAGAGACCAAAGTCGGCAATCTTCACATGCATATTGTGGTCTAACAACAAATTCTCCGGCTTCAAGTCTCTATGTACAATCATATGTCGGTGACAGTAGTCTACGCCTGATATGATTTGTTGGAAGAATCTCCGAGCTTCATGCTCTTGTAGTTTGCCTCGTTTGACAATGTAGTCAAAAAGTTCACCCCCAGAGACATATTCCATGATCATGAATATGTCAGTTGGGGTAGATATTACCTACAAACAGTACATATTTACAAAACATTTCAACATGACGCATATCAATAAAAACTCTATGATTAGCCTAAAACAAACCTAGATTATTTTCAGGGTCAGAATTAGAATTAGCAACTGTGATTCAAAATTTACTAAAAATATGCTGTTATGTGATTCATCTTGTACAATATTTTCTAGGCCAGAATAATGATATTACCTGATATAACTTGATAATATGAGGATGTCTGAACAGTTTGAGATTCTGTATCTCACGCCTGATCTTACCGACGACATCGAGAGACTTTATCTTCTGTCTGTTGAGGATTTTCACGGCGACCTTGTGTTTCGTCAGCAAATGCTCCCCAATCTTTACTTTACCAAAAGTACCCACTCCCAACGTAGCTCCCAAAGTGTAGTGCCCGATCTTTACAATGGGCTGGTGCCCGCTGGCTGTAACTAGCTTCTCAGACATTTTTGAGCAGGTGGAAATAGGAGGTGTAACGAATTGTAAGCAACCACTTCACATTTGTATAAAACACGATAAGCTTCCGCGAAAGCTCACAAACTTAGCACAATTTAACTACACCTTATGAAATCACATAGTAAAGCCAATTAGGACGAGTTTTACGCTTTATTTACGATTTAAAAATATAATACGCAAAAAGAAAGAATCCATGAAATAGTCATGACCAGTCTACTGAAGCTGCAGTACAAAAAAAAAGATCTATGAAAACTAATGAAAAGGGGGGCGCTTCCGATGGAAGTCTATATTCGTCTCACTCCCTATTTCTTACTATCTCTTTCGTTTGGTTGTCATAATAAATGCCATCAAGTAGCATGATGTGAAGAAAAAGAAGTTTCATCTCTACTTAGTCTGTGGCTAGCATGTATTTCTACTTAGCCTGTGGTAGCGTGTTAATCGGCTTATTCAAAATAATTATTTTATTGTTTTATTTTGTGTTTTACAATAAATAACCTAGTGTGGATGTTAGAAAGCATGCATTTAGCATGAATTTAAGGTGTGTGGTTATTAACACCTTCCTACAAGGAACTGAAGTGATAATGAAACATAAATAGTGAAATATGCGGGACTGCAGACTTACTCTACTAAACGTTATTTTATGGCAAGATTTCCACTTTATGAAGCACAGTAAGTAGAATATCTTAAAATAATAGCCGTTTACTGCTTCTTTAGGCCAAATATCTCAATATTTCATCAATTAACAATCTTTATAAACTCTTTGTGAAAAATAGTGCGGGGCGCATTGCGGTGCTTGTCGATATCGATAGTGTATATTATTATATAGTTATGATATGATCAGTGATCGGAATAGAAGTGTAATTTCGCGAGATGTCATGACGATATTTTAATAGGGATAAACCATCAAAGTGATTTTGAGTAATTTTAACCAACAATGTCCGCAAGCTTATCCTCATCATCGGGCAATGATTTCATCCTTCTGGTGATGAATACATCAAGACAAACTTCAAGCTACCGCAATTGGCACTATATCTAGACCCTTTCAGGCGTCCACTCATAACAATTTTGCTTCTGCACAGACAACACTTATTATTCAGTTTTCATTAGGTCAATGACGCTGAATAGCTGGTTGAATCTGGCTAAGTTTACGTAAAAGTTTAACATGTGATATTATGATAACTCGCGATCCCAGTTAGATACTGAGGAAAGGAAGATTTTGCTGGTAGATTATACATCAGGCTAGGTATGGCATGCACAGTTTAAGTATTACTACACCCTTTTGTTACACCTTGTATAATTTACAGCCAGTGCTGGATTTAGAGGTCTGGAGGCCTTGGGGCAACATAGGAGTGGATGCTTCCTGGCCCCAAATTATTTTCATAATAAAATGAAGATAGTTTTTCAGTTGAGTTTTCCAATAAATAATTTATTGTGAAACCAAGTAGTAGTAGATTCCTTTATTTATAACCAAAAATAATATAAATATAATCGGAAATAAGAATGATCTGAAGTGAAATTTTAGCGTTAAGGAATTAAACCTTCCGAGCTTTTTAGGGTTTGGTACCTCAAAAGGTTAAAAAAGGAACCTTTATAAGATCAATTTTTGTCCGTCTGTCCGTGTGTCTGTCTGTCTGCCCGTGTGATGATACTGAGATACTGAAGATGAAGAAGAAACTGAAGATATTGAGGTCTATAGTCCCTATTAAGTGTATACAAATCAAGATCCTGAGGCAACACGATAAAAAGATATGGGCAAATTTAGATTTTCGCATAACTTGTAAATACCAAAATTAACCTGAATTTTCAACTTCTTTTTATCTTCTGAAATTTTCCTTTACTTGTGCTGTAAGACCTTGCTTTTAACTAAAATGTACAATTCTAGGTCAACTGGAAATACCCTATAGGTTTTGGGTCGAAAACCTATAAGGGTACTTCCCGTTGACCTAGAATCACAAATTTTGGCAAGAAGCAAGGTCTTATAGCACAAAATAAAGGAAAAATTAGGCCCTGTATACAGCATGCCCCAGAAATTAGTGTTAAGCGATAAACTAATAAGTCAATATTACATTACAGGTATATCGTTATCTTAAGCTGCTGATGCCGATGCCGAATGAGCGAACCCTACAGAGCATCATACTCCAAAAATAAAAAGCTTGATAAAATTTAATATTTTGTTTTACTGCCTATCATTTTCTCAAACTGGTTTTGTCTTAGTGATGGAGTTGTTAAACCAAAATAGGAAAAATATAACTTTCACAATCTAACCACTAAAAAAAAATTAGTTAAGTACAATATATAACCTTCTAAAGTATTGACCAAGCAACGGTAGTTCGATCGTTATCGATGTTTTTGACGACACGGTACATCACTAGGTTTTTTTTTGTTATGTTGGTCAATTAGCAGAAGATTATTTCGCTGGTATTTTGGCTACTATAAAAGCCCTGTGTTTTGACATTTCGCTATTTGGTCAGTTTGCTCTATGGGAGTCCCGACTCTTCTTAACGTAGTGGTTATATTCTCTTTGGTCATGACATGATCATGACATCTGTCTGACTGAGTGACTGCAGTGAAGTGCAGTGCAAGTGAAATGACAAAATTGTCAAAGTTGACAACTCTTATGCCTCCTCTACACTACTCGCGAAGTTGAACGAGGTTAGACGAATAGAATAATGTTACATTATTCTATTCGTCTAACCTCATTATTAATGTAGAGAGGCAGTTCGGCTTACTTCGTCCAACTTTACCTCGCTTCGGCCGACTTCCGTTTGTTGTCGGTTTTTGCGCCCGAGTCAAAGGGCACGAATGCGCTCCTCGCGAAGTTAAACGAGTGTGTACGGACTTCAGTCTACTTCGCCGAGGAACTTCGCGAGTAGTGTAGAGGAGGCATTAAATTGACATTGACATAATTGACATTTTAAAAAACCGCATAGCAGTTGGGCTTATAGCTGCGTTCTAAAAAAATACTAGTGATATGACGCAGTATGTTGACATTGACATATACTGGCAGCATTATTGTCTATGGATGAATACCGCCAGCCCCTCCCTCCCCTCACTTCCTGACCCCGCTCCGCCCTGTTATTTTTTCTCGCGGTCAGATCTATTGCGAAAATTTTTATTGTTTTGGAGATTTTTAATGTGTTTTCTATCCCAATTTACTGAATTTATCGTGTGTTCAAAATGGATAATTGCGGTATATGCATGAAACCAGCCGTGGTGAGTGTTCGGTGCCTCTAATTGCCATCCTTTCTTATTGCTCGGATCATTATTTTTTGTTTTCTTTACGAGAATGTTACAAAAATAACATCATGGAAGAATTTCAGCCCTATATCGCTACGAAATTGATAGATGCACCCAAGCTGGCTTTGTTGCAGACATTAAACTGTGCCGTGGCAGCTAAAAGTATTGATATAAAAAACATTCAAAACCTGCCCGCGTTATTTTTTTTATTCTTCTTTGGTCGGACGGTCGCCGTGCTTGTTTTTTTTACGTCTGGCTCAGTGCCGTATAAAAAAACGAATGAATTCCTTTTTTTATTTGGATAGTGAACCTTGGCATACTCGACAGCCACTGCCTGTTATTTTACTTTACATGTTGTATGTCTATCATAGTTACTTTATTAACACTCTTCAAATTATTTATTTGCTTCAAGTATGTAGGTAAAAGTTTGGTTTTGCTTTATATGTTCTTATTTATCACAGGAATACTTTTAATGATTCTTCATTTTAATGAAATAAAACAGTAAATATTGGCATAATTTTACCAAAAGGTCTTAATACTTCATGGGTAAACATACAGACAATGTTAGTTGGATAAAAATAATTATGTTATATTAAACATTGCCATTGATATTATCCATTAGGCCCCAAATTGTAATTATGCAGAGCCTGTACACTTTTTCTTTTGATTGTTTATTAAAGTCCAGTAAGCTATCTGTTTGTTTAATATTGGAAACATGTCACCTTAAACGTGGTATTCAAAATAAAAACCGGCCAAGTCGAGTTGGACTCGACCAACGAGACTTCTATACCAACTTCACAGATTAGGTTGAAGGACAAACTTAAGTTAGTAGTTTGATCCATAGAAAATGTATTGCACCAACTACACATCGTTAGTTAGTTTTAGTAATTATATTGTTTTTGGAATATTTACCATGTTTTTTTTTTTCAATTTGAGTTTCCGATATTTGATATTGATGTTCACGGACGAACTGAAGATTGCGGGTGAAGAGGGTATCACGAGCAAACAAAGCGATCTACCTGCTTTTTTACTTGTTTCGGTCGTTCGGTGCCCCTACCATTTGTTATCGATGAAACTCGTTCACGACACACAAAAGAACAACATGGTAAATATCCCGAAAACTTTAAAACTTACAGTTTTAGTAAATTAACTTATTTTTAGGTATTACACTACATATTTACGGTTTTCAGATTTATTCCTATATAAGTGCTTCAAGACCTTGCTTCATGCCAAATTATATGGTTCCTGTTGCCTTCGAATATAAATAAAATAAATAAGTTTTGATTCCCTTTTGGAATTGCAAAATATGTGAAAAATGCTATTTAAAATTATCATATCGTCTGGGATCTTAAAATGAGTCACCTGAATTTGAGGATTCTGCTGATGTGGGAGGGTCAAGGGGGTTTGTCTTAATCCTCCCAAATAGATTTTAGCTGCCGGAGTTATGTCATAAAAAGCTATGCATTTCCGGCGGAGGGAAATGGTGCGGGAGGGTTCCTCACGTCTCCCCCTCCACTTCCCTAAATTCAGGCGAATCGATTTACTTACAAGTTTTATTTTTTCACAGCTACTTTTCGGTTGCAAGTTAAGTGGTAGGCTACTTTTCAGTAGCAAGTTAAGCAGATCATCGATATAGTGCTCCTACCCATCCGTCCATACCTAGATAAACACCCATTAATGCACATAGAAAAATTCATTGGTGCATGGCTAAAGTTTAAATGGGCAACCTCCTGATTCGAAGTCAAGCCATGTACCCTTTATGTCAACGGGCTGTCAAGATATTGTTGTATGTGATAAGATCATCACAATGTGTTGTGGTTATGGTATTTTTGATGTACATTAAAGACTTTAGTATTCTGTTGTAGTCAATAAGTCTGATAAAACAAAGTGTTATCTACTAGCTCTACCAATACAAAATATTCTTGGATGTTTCTATTACATTAATTACCAGTTCCATTATTTATTATTTTCTTGAAAAAAGTATGTAATTTTTTTAACTTCACAAAACAGGAGGAGGTTATCAATTCACCTGTTTAAAAAAACAAATTTAAACTCATGTTACCTTAGAACTTGGCCATTTACGAACCATATTTGATGAATATATTTTTGTTTGAGAAAGTATGCTTCCTGTTAGGTTCCATTGTAATTTTATTGAGATCTGATGAGTATCTCCAGAGATATGGAGATAAACACCTCAACAACAACCTACCAAACCAAACAACCTACTGAAAATGATTAGAGAAGCATTTGAAGTCTGTATATTTTTCGTTTTGTAAACGGTCTTAAATTATTTATGACGTGCCGTCAATTTATTTTTTGCTGTTGAATTTTTTCCAACTAGTTTCCTTAGGAGTATCAATATAGCACAAAATATTTTTAATAATTAAGACCTTGTCTAGTTCCCTGTACTTTGCACTTCAATTCATCTATTTTTTGTGGTTAAATTTTAATTGAAATAGGTGTGATTGCTTTTAAAAGTTGTTTAAAATTTCTATACATATACTTTGGGTTCCATACCCAAAGTATATGTATTGCACCCCATTGGGACCCTATTACTGAGATTTCCCTGTCCAGACGTTCATCTGTCTGTCACAGGGCTAATCTTCAAGAACTTAAAATATTTACAAAGTGTGTAATACTATTGCCACTATAACAACAAATAATATAAATAAAGTATTGTTAAAAATTAAAGTAATTAAAGGTCTGTTCACATACAAGAAACGTGTATATGTTTGGCGCTTCTCGTTTGATTTTATGAACTGTAATAGGCACTTAAAAAACACAGTGTTTACTATGGTTGCTATGACAACAAATAATAAAATTGATATGTTATTAAAATTAAGAGGTGTACACAAGATACATGTTTATATTTCAGATTTTTTTTTATCTTATTAAATATTGTATGTATAGTCGTATCGTATGGAACCCTTCGTGTGCGAGTCCGACTCGCACTTGGCCGGTTTATTTTAATTGTTCTCGAAACATGTATATTTAACACTGTGTACACACACTTTCATAATTTACTGTTCTTGATTTATTTACAACCGATACTCCATGGTTTAGCCTGCATTAAAAGTATCTCATCACTAATACCATAATGTTAAATACTAAGTATACTAAAGGAGCATAAAAATGTGGCAGGTGGTGGCAAATATTAACAATGATCTAATAAGTAATAAAAGAGATGTGATGCGCAACTAACTTCATTCAAAAGGAGCTGACACATGGTCTAGTTGGGGAAAAGAATCAGCCCACTAAGAAGAGTTGTAATGAAACTGTAATATTATATTTCAGCAACTATTTGAAACAAGCAGTGATGGAGTGTATGCTTGTTTCAAATGTCAGCCGCTGGTGCCTGAAGTCACAATTGACGATAGCAACAATGAGCAAACAGAGGAAGTTATTGAGCACCCCCCGTCTGATCAGGTACCTACACATTATGAGGCGTCATTCACTCGCTGTTTTTTTCCTACTGCGTATCGTCCACGATGCAACCGACGACAGTCGTATTTTTAACGTTATCGATGGTAACGGTTTAATCTTGCATGGTTGCTGTCAGATTGTGCATGTTCTGTCCATAGGTCTATTATCTTTTCTGTGACATGATGTTCTACAGATATAGTGCCTATAGCTACGCGCCGAGGCTTTGCCTACTTTAAAAAATATTCTATGTTCTATCCTACCATATTAGCAACTCTGCTAAATTTCAGTCAAATCTGTCCAGCCATTTAACCGTGAAGAGGTCACTAACAAATATACAAACTAACTGCCTTATCAATACCAATATTATAAATGTGAATGTGGACATTTTCCACAGGGATAGCCAGTTTTATTATTTAGGCTATTGGGTACTTAGTAACGCGGGCATGGCTAGTTTAAAATATTGGTGCTGATGTTGAACCTATAGAAAAGCATGGCTTTTGACTCTTTTGTAGTCAAGATATTCAATTAGATGGGGTACTACATTATGTTGCTTATAAAAGGAAACGTTACTACTGCATGGTTTAGGCATTGATGACATTTAGGGCTGTCACAAATCGGCCACTCGCTTAATCCACAAAAAGGTGACCTACTGTGGCTTAACACCGTACATTAAGTTCGCTTATTCTGACAGATGCACAGTTCTTAGGGCTGCCAATCACGCATTGCAGATATTTCTTAATGCACCGCAGCTTTACTCGCATTAAAAAGTATCCTACATGTTAATCCAGGTTATATACAGCTGTATGCCAATTCATCCAAATATGTTCAGCCGTTTTTACGTGAAAGAGTCATAAACATCTCCGTCTACTATACTCACCAACTTAACTTCATATAATATCATCTAGATGGCGCTGAAGCATGGTGTATCGTTCTCCATGTAAATATAGTCTCAATGTATGACATTCTCATTCTGCATCGCGCAAACGATATTTTCCGCGATGTTAATACCTACTAGAATCTAAATGGACTTGCTTCATCTATAAATAGCTTAAAATTTGAACTCTGGTAAAGAAACATTTCGTATTTATAACATTAGTAGGATGCACCCGCATATTTAAGTGCGCACGGCTTGTTTTCGCTCAAAAGTACTAACTATCTGTTAAATATACATTATATTATGATTTGTGTTAGCACTCCAGTGACAGATTTCCATATTCGATCGATACGGATTTCACGTGCCAAAATGCAATCTGCAGTTGTCAGTAATCCGGATCGATTGAATAGACTCCTGCGTAAATGTATATGCACCTTTTTTCGAAGAAAGAAGAAAAAATTGCTGAATTGACATATACAATTAAGTAATTTGTGTTAGCACTCTAACTCTGATAAAGATAAATTGAGGGTAGTTCCAACGAACTCTCACCCACAATTTCCAGTCTTCTCGTGACCACGATAAATGCAAATTCAAAGTCGAAACGTCGAGGTAAATAAAACTAAGTAATGTTTTAGCGAGATAGGTCCCGTATTTTAATATTTATAATGTGTTCTAATCGCGAAAGCTTGCAGTTTACAAACACTAACGGCCAATTTCACCGGTTCTTGACATTGATTCAGATAGATGTCTGAAACAAATTACCATATAGCATTTGTCATTTTAACTGGCAAATAAGTTCCTAATTGTCTATCAGAGACACACTGAGGAAACGGCGAAACTGGCCCTAAAAATTAACATCTGTCCCTGTCGCACCCGCCTGCTTTCGTGAGATAGAATTGTAGTGTGATAATGATATCTCTGAAAGCTGTTTTCGTTGGTGTAGGACGGCTCAGAGACTGGGTACTACTGCAGCATTTGCCACAAATCATTCCAGAAAAACATGCAGCTGCAGAACCATATGCGCAACCATCGGGCCGAGAGACGCTTCGTCTGCACATACTGCAATAAAGGTAATAATATTACATCTTTAATCCTATTTACACATAATTTTTAAACTACATATAATTATATGTATGTACAACTGATATGGAGATAAACACCTCAAACTTCCTACTGAAAAACCATACTTTTGATCGAACATGTATTGAGTAGATATGCTATGGCTGCTTTTGCCGTTCGACCTACGCCGTGCAGCAAGGAATTAACGGTGTAAATGACCTATTCCTAGGTGAAAGTATCACACACTTATGTATAACCTTTCGCAAAGCGGGCAGTGACTGGAAAAGAAGAGCCGAACATCGGGCTCAGTGGCGTATCTTGGGAGATGCCCTACGTCCAGCAGCGTACTGACACTGGCTGAATATGACGATAACCTTTCGTGTATTGTTGCAGCATTTTCTCAGTCCAACAATCTAAGGGCTCACCTCCGCATCCACACCAATGAGAGACCGTTCAAGTGCACTGAGTGTGGGAAAGCTTTTACTCAGGTAAATATAATATTTTTAAATATTTTTTTTTATATATGACTGAATAATCGTTTGGCTGCAATCTCACCTGATGGTAAGTGACGATGCAGCCGATTGCTCAGTAGAAACCTACACTCTAGACTTAAACATTCCTAGGTTGTATTTCCGAGGAAAGACCGTCGCGTCGCGTTTGCTGAGTGTGTGCCATTTTCGAAACATGTGTTTACAAGACTACTAGTAATGCGCATCCACATTACTCGTAAGCTTTTAAAAAAAATCGATATATTGTTATATACAATCCCAAATTTCACCGTACCGACGGGACTTGAACCTGCGTCTCCTGTGTAATATGCCCGGCGCTGTAATAATTCAGCTACAGTACAATGCTACCGATATGATGACACTAATGGATTGCATTTTAACTAAAAATATGCATTGGTGGCGCCATCTATAAAGTAAATTACTCGGATGAAACCATTACAGATTTCAGATCCGACGAGAGATATTGCACTGTTTAAATCAAATATTATGTTTTAATAGTCAATCTATATAGTTAATAGGCGCAGGTCAAGTGCGATTAGATACGCGTGAGTGACAGAGTTTAGATACAAGTTAAAAAAGGTGTGATTGGGTTGCAATTTTTCTTTCGTCTTTTACTCGCTAGCTTACAGAATTCGAGGGTTATACGTGACCCATACTCATGATAATGTGTTTCCCTCAACGCCTTTTTAACCGACTTCAAAAAAAGGAGGAGGTTTCTCAATTCGACCGTATATATATATATATATATATATATATATATATTTTTTATGTTTGTTCGCGGCTAACTTCGTCGTTTATGAACCGATTTTGATTATTCTTTTTTTGTTCGAAAGGAGATATCCCAAGTGTGGTACCATGGTAATTTTATTGAGGTATGATAAGTATCTCCAGAGATATTGTGATAAACATCTCAAAATTGGTACTGAAAATGAATAGCGCGGCATTGAAGTCGGTTGTTTTTTAGTTTTTAAACGATATTATACTATAATAAACTACTGTGCACTAACCGAAAAATCGGCCCGAATGAGACTGACACCACATATATAATATATTATTACTATACATATAGTATAGTACATATAAAGCACTAGCAGGTAGTTTGACAAACAAGGACACACTCCCATCTAGGTTCCTTTCGTTTGGGCTGTTCTGGACCGGTAGTCTCTACATGAATAGCGATGAAATTCGAACGATAATCGTCGATACGAAAAGAGATACAGATAACAACTGTCTAGCTGCATCTCATCCTAACAGACGTTTGTGATGACAAGACGCATCGCTATCAATGTAGAGACTTTCACCCCTGGTGTACTCAATTACAATCCTATGTTCAGATTTGTAAAACATCTGCTGTGCACGATCCATACTCGTATGTATATAGTAAATCACACAATCATTGGTCGCCTTTGATGCCAGAAGTACCGAGTTCAAACCCCGTCTTGCACCAATAGATTTTTCTATCGAAAAATTTATGTGCGCTTTTCACAGTGGCCCTCCGGTGAAGGAAAAACATCGTTAAGAAACCAACCCCCGCATGGTGGTAGGACACTATCTTGTGTCCGCCTGGTCAGCAACCACCCTCAAGTTAGAAAATATATCGCAAAACATCTAATGTGTTCCGGCAGCTATCCTTGAGAGCCAGTTCCCATTCTAGGCCTAGCGTGCTTAACATCCTCGACGGCATGATCACTGACCAAAAGGTGAGATAGTGGTCAAACGCTAGCCTATTAAATTATTTAAAAAAATTGGTTGTCTGTAAAGTTGGTTTAAAAAATTAAAAACAATGATGTTTATGTTCATATGCATATCCATATTCACATTTATACAACAAAACATTGATGAAATCGGCGCATGCGTACAATGAGCGTAACGGGACACTTAATCGTGCATGCATGCAGCCGGCTTCATCGATTTATTAGAAGTTGTTACGTCAAAAAAATAAAAGAATCCATGGTTTCTCCCCAGGTAACAAACCTAAACAACCACGTCCGGCTGCACACGGGCGAGCGACCGTTCGTGTGTCCGGAGCTGGGCTGCGACAAGGCGTACGCGCAGGTGACCAACCTCAACCAGCACCGCAAGCGTCACCTCTCCGGCCGCCCGCTGGAGAACTCCTATAGCTGTACCGTGTGCGGGGAACAGTTCCAGCAGAGGAACCATATGTATACTCACAGGTGAGGTGCACTTACAACAATACAATACAATACAATACAAAAACTCTTTATTGCAAACCAATTAGGTACATATCTATTACAAAAATAAAAAAATTATGTCTATGTGGTATTACAATGGGCGGTCTTATCGCTATTAGCGATCTCTACCAGACAACCTTTGTATGGACAGATATACAAGAAGAATAAGACGGTGGTGTACAATAATAAGTATATGTACAACATTAAATGGTAGAATAATATAAATAACTCAAACATATATACTACACATATAAAACATACTCTATATCAATACAATACATACATTACAATACATACCAATAAATAAATAACAATACATTATACTTTCAATAGTTTAAATGCCAGTTTATGTATAGTTACACAAGTGAGAGATAATGAGTTTTCAACTTGTTTTTAAAAATTGCTAATGATTTGGCTTTTCGTATGTCCAAAGGTAAGTCGTTCCAGAGTCGTGCAGCTTGTACTGCAAAGGAATTGGCAAAATATTCAGAAGAATGAAAAGGAATCTTTAAAACTAAGTTTTCAGCGGAGCGTAAGGATAGGGAGTGTGAGTTATGCAAGAATTGAAAACGTAGTTTAAGGTAAGGAGGAGTAGAAGGAATGAAAAGGACAGAGTATAATAAAGAAAGGATGTGAGCATTCCGGCGCAGACGAATGGGTAACCAGTTCAGCTTTTTTCGAAATTCGGAAATGTGGTCGAATTTTCGCAGACCATATATGAAGCGGATACAGAAATTTTGAAGGCGTTCTAGTTTATTGAGCTGTTCCTCGGTTAAGTCTGGATATGAGGCATCGGCATAATCGAGTATTGGAAGTAATAGAGATTGTGCAAGCGCAACTTTAGTGGTTATAGGTAAAACATTCCGGAGTCTTCTGAGGGAAGGGGCGGAAGCAAACATCTTGCGACTGGTTTCTGCGATTTGTGGTATCCAGGATAATTTGCGATCAATACAAATACCAAGGTTTTTTACAGTGTCACTAATTTTTACAATTGTCCCATCAAAAATGACTTGTGGAAGGTGAAACCAATCAATTTTCGATATTAATCTCGAGCTGCCTATAACAATACATTGTGTCTTAGTCGGATTAACCGTCAGACCATAGGATTTACTCCAGTTGGAGATTTTCTGTAGATCAGAGTTTGTGGTCTGGATTGCATCAGATAATTGTAAGAGAGAAGCTTGCGTGTAAATTTGCAGATCGTCTGCGTAAAGGTGGTAGGACGAAGAGAGTTGAAGTGAAATTGTATTTATAAAGATTGAAAAGAGAAGAGGGGATAGAACGCCGCCCTGAGGGACGCCCGCCGTCGTATCACACCACGAAGAATAAGTATCATCGACACGAACACGTTGGCGACGTCCATACAGGTAACTGCGAAACCACGAAAATACCGTCGGAGATATATTAAGGGAGCGCAGCAGTTCCAACAGTATATCGAAATCAACGTTGTTGAACGCATTACTAAAGTCTAACAGCGATAGAACTGTTAGCTGTCCATCGTCCATACCTTGTCGGATATCGTCTGTTATATTGACTAGAGCTGAGACTGTGCTGTGACCAGGACGGAATCCGGATTGGAAAGGGTTTACTAGATTATTTCGGATGAGGAAAGAGGTAAGTTGCTGATGAACAAGGCGTTCAAGGATTTTAGACAGGAAAGGAAGAATAGAAATAGGGCGATAGTCAGATAGTGAAGAGGGATTGCTTTTTTTAGGGAGTGGGGTTATCTGGGCTTCCTTCCATATGGAAGGAAACACGCCACTAGACAAGGATTCATTAAGGATGTATTTGATCACAGGCACAATCTCATCTAAGATAGGTACAATCATTTTCCGGCTAATAGCATCGCAGCCAACTGCATCTGACGATATCGACTGTATGCTCGCCTTAACATCACGATCGGTAAATTCGTTAACAACAAAAGGATCATGGTCCGGAGTTGGTATTCTAGATAGGTGAAGTAAAGTAGTAGCTTTTGTAGGGCCATCAAAATTGGCAGACGAAGAGAAGTGCTGGTTGAGAATATCAATATTTAAATTATTAGGGATGCTATTTTGTCGTGACTTACCAACTCCTAATGACCGTAGGAATTTCCACACTTTCGCGGGGTTTTCATTTTCTAAGTTTTTGTGAATGTGTCGGCGTTGTGCGTCTCTACACACCTTATTACAGTTGTTACGATGCTTATAATACCTATTTTTATTATCTTCTGTAGGCTTACATTTATACCGCGCCTTGGCTGTCATCTTCTTATTTATAGATTTACGGATATCTGCTGTGAGCCAAGGAGCAGGCAGATGTTTCATTCTGACAGGTCTCAATGGAGCATGTGTGTCATAAAAGTGTGTTATTATACGATTGAAACAATTTACTTTTAAATCAATATTAGTCGCACTTACTACATCTGACCAATCAATATCACGAGCATAGCTTCGTAAGTTTTCCAATTTTATACCACTAAAGTTGCGCTGTAAAAGAATCTTGGGCTTTGTTTTGGGTGGACGAATATTATATGAGAGGTAGATCATATCATGGAAAGAAAAGATATCAGCCGCACACTGACCATGTCCGCTGACATGAGATGGTGAAGAAACTAGAATTAAGTCAAGTAGAGAAGGTGAGGAGTTAGGAAAGTTATGTGTAGCGTTTAATGGAAGTATGGTCAGATTATTTGAAATAATAGTGGATTCAAAACAAGATGCCCGGGTGTCTTTTTTGAGCAAACAGGTATTGAAGTCACCCATAATTATAGTATGCTCATAAGAAGGACAATAATTTTCTAAAAGATTTTCAAGAGAGCTAAAAAAATTGATGCGAAGAGAGGGACAGTAATACACGCCGAGAAGAAGTTTAGAGTGAGATAAAGTAACCTCAAGGAAAATATGTTCACCAGCATTCAGGGGAGGAGGCTGAGTTGACATATTAAGCACGGAGTATTGTAAGTGTGATCGGAGATATATGGCAACACCGCCACCACCACTACCAGTACGATCATTACGAATTAATTCGAACCCTGGAAGAGAATACAGCGTCGAAGGGAGACAGGGCTTTAACCAGGATTCTGAGACTAAAATAGCGTGTATACTATTATGCTCAAACGATGCCAACATATCAGTAAAATGAGCCGGAATGCTTTGGGCGTTAATATGGAATACATTAAATTTTTTTGAAGCATCCAATAGCAGTGAGTCTATCGTATGCGATAGACTTGGAAAACTACTGAAGCTGTCACAACTACTATTAGACAAAGTAGAATATGGTGAAACAAACTCATCACACTCGCTATAATATTCACTATTATCACTCATAATAATGATCTACTGAAAATACAACTATAAAAATATCTTGTTATATAGATATAATAACAATAATTATAAATATATATATATTATATATAGGTATTTATTTAACTATCAAAACACCTGTCCACCTGCCAGCTGTGCGGTTTAAGAGATTCGTTTAATAAAATATTACTTAATCAAGTCAAGACTTTACACTACTTGTACTAATTTACTAAATACAATAAAATAACGACAAAAAAAGTCGTGTAACAACAAAACAAAGTTACAAATAAAATATATATATATATAAAAAAAAAGAACACTAGGCAAAAACTTAATTTATATTTGGTCCGACTGGGTTAACTTACTCCCTAACTGCAATAACTAAACGTTTTGTAGATTAACTATAAAGTAATTATCGAAGGAAATTTACGCTTAGATCGGTAATAAAAATTAAGTACGATGGAAAGTAAATAAAATATCTTGGCTATATCACTGGCTGAATACTCACAACGTGTGTAGTCAATAAAAGTATTGAAAACAACAGTGATATAATAGAGATGTCAGTGTCAACTTGTCAAGTCAGTCGTATAGTAATCTGTGGTAAGTAAAGTCAATTCAATTTTGTAAACAGAACAGATTAGAAGGAAAAGTTTTGATTCTACACGTAATTGTAATTTGTAAAACAAAGCCCCAAAATGAAATTAGTAAGCCACACTGAACTACCTTCCACCAGAGATTATAAAATTGTTTTACAAACTACCTCAACCCAGTCGGCGAGACAGATATACATTTATATAATAATGAATGCTCACTACCAAGAGAATACAATACTTATGGCTCACTACTTCTTGGCTGCAGCGCGCTTCTGCCTGCTGGATGCTACGACTGCCTTTGCCGCCCTTGATGATGTTTTTGGAGCCACCTTCGCTATTTCATCGAGGTCTGCTTCACAGATTACTCGGTGGCGGGAACCATCAGAACCGAGGACGTACACGTAACCTTCCCGGGTCCAACATTTGGAGACGCCGAAGCGTTGTCGGGCTGCCATGAAGGTCGAATGACGGGACTTGGTCAAGAACTCCGAGATGGTAGTACCCGTGCCTTTCAAGTTCGACTTCGCGGCCCAGATGGTATCTCGTAGTGTGCAGTCTCGAAACTTGCACAGAATGGGCCTTGGCTTATCCGAACCACCTGCACGTCCCATCCTGTGGCATCGGTTGATGTCACCTGCTGTAAATGAGGCCTGTCCTAGCTGCTTGGTGACTGTAGTGACCACCACAGATGCTGTGTCTTCATTTGCACCCTCTGCTACACCATGTATGAGAAGTATTTTGCGACGGCTCCGCATTTCAAGCTGGTCTGTCTCTCTAGCAAGGCACTCAATTTGACCCTGTAATGCTCTAAGGGATGTGACTACAAACTGTTTAAATGTAGCAAACTCTGCTGCCAGTGTTTCATCGTTATCAGCTGGCGGTGTCTTCTGAAGTTTGCCTTCGAAGCTGTCCATTCTGTTGTAGAATGTTGTCATGAGGTCATCCAGTGTCTGCTTGAAATTAGCGGCATCCATGTTCAAGTTTGTTGTCTATGTAGGTACAGTGATAGTACAAAAAAAAAAACTGAAGTGCAAATAATATCTTGAATAAGTGATTATTGGAGTGGATAACACAGGATGGCAGGTATGTAGTGTTATAATTTCATATTATTTATTTATATACTTCAAATTGTTGACTATTATATTTTTATTTAAATTAAATAAGAGCACTGTGATAAAAGGTGTTTACACTTTCACACCTACCCGCCAAAAAAAAAAAAAAAAAAAACAACATCATCAGCCGGTGGCAGTCCACTTATGGACGTAGGCCTATCCCAAGTCACGCCACTGAGCTCGATCTTCGGCTCTTTGTATCCAGTCACTGCCCATCGCTTTGCAAATGTCGTCGCTTCACCTGGTCACAGGGCGTCCTACGCTACGTTTGCCGAACTATATTATACCGAAATTATTTCAAATTGGAGTATATTTCCTGGACCTGGAATGCTGTGCTTTCTTTGGGCGGCCTTTGGGCTTTTTTACCGCATCCCACACGTACAATAGAAAATGGTGGTAATCGATGATGCGGTCGAAGGTGGTGATCACGTTAGACCTCGATGGCGGTTTCTCCATGATAGTTGTAAACTACACTTTTGTAGAAAGTCTTGCGGAACCTTAGCTCCTGAGGGTTACGAGGGATAAGATTAATCAAAGGTTAATGAAATGTAATATGACTAAATGTAAACATTGTAACAGACGCGAGGCGCACGGCGAAGTGAAGAGTCCCGTTCGACAGCGAGAGCGCGCCGTACAGAAAGTTCAAGTACAAGTGCCGGATGAATCGCAGACCGACGGTGATGAAAGTAAGTAACTAAGTACATACCATTATATTATTGTATTACTAGATGTGCCCCGCGGCTTCGCCTACGTTAAAAAGTATAGTTCAAGCGTACGAGTGCTGCAAATCCCTTAAATTTCCCGTCCACTATGAGGTAGAATAAATAGTGCATTTTTATGAAAAACTGTTATTAGGTTAATTCATTTAATGATTTAAGTATAATTAGGGTAGGTTCGGTCGTTAGGCACGTCTTCTTGTCGACAAAGCCTATTTGAGACGCTTTTGTATATTGATATGTTACTGTGTATGTGTGACAGAGCTCTCGTACACGTGCGTGTTCAGCGCGTGCGGCGAGGTGCTGTCCTCCCCGCGCGAGCACACCGAGCACCTGCTGCGCGCGCACCAGCTGCGCGTGCTCGCCGCCGCGCCCTCCGCCGCCAAGCGCGGCCGACCGCCCAAGGTGAACAACAAGGTCAGTGTCCGGCTCGCTGGACCACATACTGTACTGTGATGTCACACACCAGCACCAGCTGCGCGTGCTCGCCGCCGCGCCCTCCGCCGCCAAGTGCGGCCGACCGTCCAAGGTGAACAACAAGGTCAGTGTCCGGCTCGCTGGACCACAAACTGTACTGTGATGTCATACACCAGCACCAGCTGCGCGTGCTCGCCGCCGCGCCCTCCGCCGTCAAGCGCGGCCGACCGCCCAAGGTGAACAACAAGGTCAGTGTCCGGCTCGCTGGACCACATACTGTACTGTGAATGTAATATCACACACCAGCACCAGCTGCGCGTGCTCGCCCTCGCGCCCTCCGCCGCCAAGCGCGACCGACCGCCCAAGGTGAACAACAAGGTCAGTGTCCGGCTCGCTGGACCACAAACTGTACTGTGATGTCACACACCAGCACCAGCTGCGCGTGCTCGCCGCCAACCGCGGCCGACCGCCCAAGGTGAAAAACAAGGTCAGTGTCCAGCTCGCTGGACAACATACTGTACTGTGAATGTGATGTCTCACACCAGCACCAGCTGCGCGTGCTCGCCGCCGCGCCCTCCGCCGCCAAGCGCAGCCGACCGCCCAAGGTGAACAACAAGGTCAGTGTCCGGCTAGCTGGACCACATACTGTACTGTGATGTCACACACCAGCACTAGCTGCGCGTGCTCGCCGCCGCGCCCTCCGCTGCCAAGCGCGGCCGACCGCCCAAGGTGAACAACAAGGTCAGTGTCCGGCTAGCTGGCCCACAAACTGTACTGTGATGTCACACACCAGCACCAGCTGCGCGTGCTCGCCGCCGCGCCCTCCGCTGCCAAGCGCGGCCGACAGCCCAAGGTGAACAACAAGGTCAGAGTCCGGCTAGCTGGACCACATACTGTACTGTGATGTCACACACCAGCACCAGCTGCGCATGCTCGCCGCCGCGCCCTCCGCCGCCAAGCGCGGCCGACCGCCCAAGGTGAACAACAAGGTTAGTGTCCGGCTCGCTGGACCACAAACTGTACTGTGATGTCACACACCAGCACCAGCTGCGCGTGCTCGCCGCCACGCCCTCCGCCGCCATGCGCGTCCGACCGCCCAAGGTGAACAACAAGGTCAGTGTCCGGCTCGCTGGACCACATACTGTACTGTGACGTCACACACCAGCACCAGCTGCGCGTGCTCGCCGCCGCGCCCTCCGCCGCCAAACGCGGCCAACCGCCCAAGGTGAACAGCAAGGTCAGTGTCCGGCTCGCTGGACCACATACTGTACTGTGACGTCGCACAGCACCAGCTGCGCGTGCTCGCCGCCGCGCCCTCCGCCGCCAAGCGCGGCCGACCGCCCAAGGTGAACAACAAGGTCAGTGTCCGGCTCGCTGGACCACATACTATACTGTGACGTCACACACCAGCATCAGCTGCGCGTGCTCGCCGCCGCGCCCTCCGCCGCCAAGCGCGGCCGACCGCCCAAGGTGAACAACAATGTCAGTGTCCGGCTCGCTTGACCACATACTGTACTCTGACGTCACACAGCACCAGCTGCGCGTGCTCGCCGCCGCGCCCTCCGCCGCCAAGCGCGGCCGACCGCCCAAGGTGAACAACAAGGTCAGTGTCCGGCTCGCTGGACCACATACTATACTGTGACGTCACACACCAGCATCAGCTGCGCGTGCTCGTCGCCGCGCCCTCCGCCGCCAAGCGCGGCCGACTGCCCAAGGTGAACAACAATGTCAGTGTCCGGCTCGCTGGACCACATACTGTACTGTGACGTCACACAGCACCAGCTGCGCGTGCTCACCGCCGCGCCCTCCGCCGCCAAGCGCGGCTGACCGCCCAAGGTGAACAACAAGGTGAGTGTCCGGCTCGCTGGACCACATACTGTACTGTGACGTCACACATCAGCATCAGCTGCGCGTGCTCGCCGCCGCGCCCTCCGCCGCCAAGCGCGGCCGACCGCCCAAGGTGAACAACAAGGTTAGTGTCCGGCTCGCTGAACCAAATACTGTACTGTGACGTCACACACCTCCTGCGCGTCATAGTAGCTAAACTTCCGCAAAACATCTGCATAGTTATTTTATTATGAACTAACCGCACATCCAGCTCGAAGGACCACAATGTATTGACTGTGTAGACGCAGTTGATTGTATCGTATCTTAACTATATTTGACTTAAAGAAACATAATACGCCTACATGCTGGGTTTTTTTGTAAGTACTCTCACTTGTATTAATAATTACGTCGTATCTATTTACAGATATTGAAAGACCCGCTAGAAATAAAGGAGGAGGATTATCATGAGGTACGTTACGTGGATTAATTTAAGTGTAAACCTTAAAATATATATTTTTTAAATGTACTAATGCGCTCTTACCGTATACCTCAAAATAGATACCATAAAATAGTATACCTTAAAACAGAAAAAACCCTTTTTAATAGTCTCAAAAATATTTCGTATCAATAATATTTGTTATCTGATTTCACAAAAATGGAGGAGGCCCACAATTCACTTATTTGTGAGTTATTTAATTTAATTTTAGAATTCTGTTATTTATTTACCGATTTGAAAAATTTATATTTTGTTTGTGAGGGTATACATATTTTCCGTTTTGTCTCATGGTTACAATTCATCGAGATCTGACGAGTATCTCCTGAGATATGGAGACCTCAAATTCGCTACTGAAAATGACTACTTACTTAGCGCGGCATGTGAATTCAGTTTTTTTCGTTTTTTAAACGATCTAAGATATTAAGTGACGATACGATGTGTTTTCGAAGTGGAAGACGGTAGAGAGGTGCTAAACTACCAACTTTAGTCCACTCACCCATTCCAAACCCTAATCCGAATTAATGTAATCTTGTCCACCGCTTTAGGCTAAAGGAAGTTTTACATAGTGGCAGTAACTGACGTCAGTCGACTGCCGAGTCAGCAGAGAGTGCTGACCTGGCACTGCCATCGTATAAATTGATTTCAAGTCAGTACAGTACTGTCGCGTCAGCACTGACTTCAATATTCCCGCTTCATATTTTCGGCGTCAGTCCGTTCCCCTCGCCAGCCGCGCCAGCGCGCAACTGTCGCTGTGTGAAATGTCGAATCAGTCGTTGGTCAGTCGCTGCCACTGTGACCATAGTGACTATAGTACGGTGACCACGTTGCGTCGCATCACTTGCGAGTGGTGCGACGCACCGCATCACAAAATGACTTTTCTGTTTGGATAATACTTCTTCTAACATACCAGTTACTTCTTGCATCATGACAAACGTAAATTTTCTCAACAAATTATTTAGTTTTATTTTTTGCTGTTTTCGAGAATTCATTTTTCCGCACTGACTTTACAAACGTGTGCTCACCGTGAAAAGCTTACCTCGACTACTGACGAAATACTGAACTGCGTCTAAATAGCACGACTCAGTTTTCGGCGCCAGCACTGACGCACAGTTTTACAATCATACAGTTAAGAATCGCCTTTGATGTTGGACGACGCCGCCGCGGTCCGCCGCCCAAGTAGGTACTTACGCTATCAACCGCAAATGTGCAAGGGTTGTCAAAAAAATCTACGAGCTGATAATATTAAGAGACAAAATATGTTATTGATTTTGAATATACAATAATACACCTTTTTAAATAAATATATTTAAGAATAAAACAACTGACTTCCATTCCCCGCGAGTTAGTTTCAGTAGCAAGTTTGAGACGTTTATCGTCATATCTTAATGAAATTACAATGGGACTACCTCAGAAACGTGCCTTACCGATTACAAAAAGAATTATTCGAATCGGTTTACAGTTGAATGAGTAATCGCGTAACAAATATACAAAAAATTGACGACTAAAATAATTTATCATAAGTGTTGAAGAACCCGTAGCCCATGCGCGAAGTGTAGGTAGATATATCAAATAAACGTATTTAGTAGTGTAGTGTTAAACTCTGGTTTACACAAGATCATAGCGACGTGATGCGTACGTAATTACAAACCTCAGTTTATATAGAAAATCATTGCCTATATTATATCTTATATCTTCTTATATATAAAAATTAATCCCAATTTCCCTTGGTCACGACATCACGCGTGAATGGCTGGACCGATTTCGCTAATTCTTTTTTGTCGTGTTTATTATCGTCTGGAGATGATTCTTATGAAAAAAAAATTAAGATTAAGAAAGTTGTTTTTAACGCAGGCGAAGCCGCGGGGCACAGCTAGTACCAAATATAAATGATGCCAATAGTCATTTTTTTTCAAAAAGCTTCTTGATGTCATTCTTTAACCTCAACTCAATTTTACTAAATACCAAGGTAATGGGTAATTATTAATTTATAAAAAATTAATATTATGTATTACATCGTATTAATTTAATAAATGAAATCGTAACTCAGAACAAGTCACAAGTGTCCACGAATAAAATTAATGTCATCAACTCGTAATCATCGTAATCAGATTCTCGTAACAAAAAATCGCTCGCGCTTTAACACGTTCACGGCGTCCCTCAACGTGCGATCCCACAAACTAAGCTAGATTGTGGGACGCGGTCCGCGTCGCCCGCCTCCCCGCGTGTATCCCACCGTTGCTCTGCGCAAGTACATTCGATTCCAAACTGTATGATTGTAAAACTGTGACTGACTTCAGTTACTGCCACTGTGTAAAACTGCCTTAAGCATTGTGCAAGTCACCATACTGTTTTATAAAAGAAACGTCTTACACTGTTTGTCCACCGCCCCTGTTACCGGGACGTCACCATTAATGAGATTTTTATGGGTCGAGTTCAAAATGACGTAAAAGCGATCGTCCACCGCGACCGATCTCGGTGGTTGAGTTTGTTCTAGCTGTCAAGCGTGGCAAAAACAATAACCGATCGAACGGTGCCGTGTGATGGCAATGTGTGGACAAGATCAAACGTGTTTTGTATTGCTAGCCAATGCAGGCACATCAGCCCGTCACAATCTCGTGCGGAGTTCTAGCGGTCGCACCGATCTACTCGAAATATCGGCGGCCGGGATGACGGCGCCCGGTGATGGACATGCAGTGGACAAGCTGCCATACTATACATATGTACCGCTACTTCGGCGCCGTCATCTCATTCTCGTTGACGTCTAGGTGACGTCGTCGGTGGACAAACGCCGATAGGATTTATGACGATTTGTATTTGAGAAAATGTAACTTTACATTTACAATCTGGCACATTAAATACAAATGTTTATAGTAGGATATTTTATGACAGACTCCAAATGGCGAGGCATTTTTTAGGGTTCCGTAGCCGAATGGCAAAAAACGGAACCCTTATAGATTCGTCATGTCTGTCTGTCTGTCTGTCCGTCCGTATGTCACAGCCATTTTATTTCAAAACTGTTAGGACTACAGAATTGAAACTTGGTAGGTGTATTCTGTGAACCGCTTTCCGATTTTTATACAAAAATAAAAAAATATAAAAGTTTAAGGGGGGCGCATTCCATACATGGAACTGAAACAAAAAAAAAATTTCTTCAAACCTATACGTGTGGGGTGGGGTGTCTATGGATAGGTCTTCAAAAATGACATTTGACATTGAGGTTCCTAAAATCATTTTTTCTCAAAGTCAATCATTCGAAAGATAGGTGCGTCTAAAGTGGTAAAATGTGTGTCCCCCCCCCCCCCTCTAACTTTTAAAGTATGGGAGTGATAAATCTTAAAAAAATATATGCTGAGAATCTCAATAAAAACTATCAACGAAAATTGGTTTGAACGAGATACAGTCAGTAGTTTGAGATATGGCGACCGCAAAGATAACTTTGTTTTTCATACAAACACTATGAAAAACTAAGTTAATTTTGTAGTTGCGAAAAATCATTGTTATGGAATACTTGACTGTGTTACGGAACCCTACGAGTGCGAGTCCGATTCGCACTTGGCCAGTTTATTTACAAGTACCATTTTTAGTGGGCAAAGCCGCGGGGGATAACTGGTGTATGTTTCATTTTTTCTCAATTAGCCTCTCTTTATTTCAGGTGAAGATTCTGAAGCAGCCGCAGTACATGCCGAAATTAAAAGTTCAAAATTTATTCCAGTGAGTGAGTTATGCATCTACCGGCTATTGAGAAAACATTTTATCATAGTATATCAACTATAGTGTGTCAACGTTATACGAGGTGCGTATAGTGTATAAAAACTGTATTGAAACAGTCTGTGAATATTGTGTTTTTGCAATTTGACAGCTTTGAAGCTATTGGCGTCCCTCTCTTACTTCAGAGGTATGACTGGGACAACATTATATTTATAGAAAATGTTTAGCCATTTTAGTATGACTTAAAAAATCTTGCCTTGAGTTTAAAACTGTTCTAGAATTTCTGCTAAGTACAACTTTCAATAGAAATAGCTTATGATCAATTATCGCTTAGAGTCCATACCTACGAGTAAATCGTATTTTAAGTAAATCGTATTTAAGTTGAGTAAATCGTATAGTAATCGTAGTAAAAAGTGTTTTTTTGCCTAACTACAGGAGGGTTATTTCAAAAATGAAGTATCGTTGGAAGCGTCTTGTTTGACCGCTAGTTATAGGCTACGTGATGTCATATTACATTGAAAATTGAATATGGATACGCCCTTTAGAAGATATTAAGCCATGAACTAAAAAAAATGTTTTTTAATTTTGCCATTTTGGGTATCAAATGAAAAAGTTTAATTAGCTCATTTCAAATAATATGTATATTGTTGCTGTTTGCAAGCACCCGTAAGTTGGGAATCATTTTAAAAATTGGAACGTGGTCATCGGGTTATAGTTTTTGAACTTAATTTTAACCTTTTGAGCGCCAAAGTCACATGTATACGTGACAAGCACTTGCGGGCCCTGTACGCCAAGCGTCGTCTATAGATGACAAAAACCGTACAAAACTGTACCGCTTGGCGTACAGGGCACGGGAGTGCGTTTGTAGCGTGGCACTCAAAAGGTTAATACTTGTTCGTCAAAGGCATTTCCAAGAAAACATCTACAATAATAAATCACCTCGTATGATCTTGACAACCGTTTCATCATAAGATAGTGTACATTATTGAGTTAGTTCAAGAGAGTTTGAATCTTAACTTAGGGCCAATTATATAGGTTTAAGTATAGTTTTATTAATAAGACTTGTACTTAGTTAAATAATCATAAATCTAGCTTTGTACTATAACGCCTGGTGCTTTGTTGTGGCATTTGCGTGCCAGAGGGGAGTGGGGAGGGGGGAAGAGAGGGGTTATGCCACAGATAACTCACATAAGTGTTGGTCTCGTGATCGGAACGCACAACGTTAAATAAAATGTATAAATAACAATAACATTGTTATTTTTCGTATTATCATGCGTACATGCTTAAATTAGTAGTCAAATCAAGTCAAAGCAAGTTTATTCAGTATATGGGCAAATTAAAAATCTGCACTTACACACGTCAAATAACATTAAATAGATCATACAATAATAATTATTCTAAATATAACAAAAACATAACTTATTGCTTTGAATTTAAAAAAACAAAAGTAATGAGCCATTAAGCTTTCATCTAAATGTCGAAAGTCACACTTAAAACAAATGATTAATTCCCCTGACTAATGTAGGGTTGCCAACCGTACGATTACGTGCACGGTTGTAATGTATGGTATACCAAACAATTTAACTGCAAATGTATGCTTGTGATATGAATTTCATGGTATATGGAACGGACCATAATGGTGATATGCGTTCCGATCAAGAAGCCAAAAATGTTATGTAGAATAGATAACGCATATGCACAATTGCACATCGATGCTTTCATGCACTCGGTAGAAACAAAAGACGCAGCTGCTATTTTTCATTAATATTTGCTGGCAAAATATGTGCGGTGCGTTTTGTTTGTTTTGCACGAGATATCTACTGGCGATGATCATTGAGCCTTGGTACACCTTATACAGAATTAAAAAATATGTATGTATGTACACTGGGCAGCGATGAAAGTGGGAGACAAACGTAAAACATCAAAGAACATGTCTATTTATAGATAATAATAAAGTCAACTAAGTTTCGCGGATTAATCGCAAATCGGACCAAAATTCAGCTTATTTTATGACATTTAAAAGCGATAACTTTTGAATTATTTGAGCAATTTAGTTTATTATAAATTAATTCAAAGTTTATTATATTATATAATTATAGCTCATTACTTTAAGAACTATAACCTTTTGCATATTTGATACTATATTTTTATAAAAGTGACAACTGATCGTTTTTACTGTGCTTAGTTACTTTTAGCAAAATAAACTTCATAATCTTGAACTGAATGACTTTAAAAATAAAATAGATTACACAAAGCTAGCCCTAATATTTTGTATGAGCTTTTTGTCATCACCCCGCTTTCATTGCATCATAAGTATATGAACGCAGAGGTTATCGATTCACGAATAGAATAGAAAGAAAATATCTTATTTTATGGCATTTATTCATCAAATTATCTTCTAAAGTTGTTAAAAGGCGTTATTATCGTCTACGATGTAGACTCTACATCTATATCGTTTTCTAACATCCATGCAGAGTAGATATTTATTATGTTAGACGGTAGTTTAAAAAATACCGGCAGGTTTATGTATTACTGAGACTGTTTTGCCGAATGTTACAAAAAGAGAACTTTGCATTCGCCGCGTGTTTTAATCGCTCAAGTACATTTAGAGTTCGTGAAAAGTTACATGTTGTAATCGTACTTTATTTTTGACATTTTTACGTTTGGTAAAAATTGTACTTCAACACATTTTTTTTGGAATTGCGATCTGTTATTTTACTGTGTTGTATATAACAAAATTTAAATTATTTTGTAAATAAAATATGGTATAGAATCCTGTATACGGTTTAGCCAAGCCTTTATATTATAATTTAACATATTTAAAAACATAATATTGTAATGTTATGATCGATTAAAAATACATGTTAGTTTACTGTAAACTAAATGTTAATTATACATTATATTATCAATAAGTAAAAAATGTAATATCATAATTATTTTATATGAGAGACTTGCACAGAGCAGCTTTGAATAAGTGGTTCTCAATTCGTCTCGTTTTTTTGACGTGACAACGTCTAATAAATCGAAGAACGCCGGCTCGGACCTACTCGGACGCCGGCTGCATGCACGAAAAATGTCTGTTTTAGACATTGGACATTGGACATTTTGTTTTATCCCACAATGGACATTTTGTTTTGTCCCGCTACGCTCATTGTACGCTCGCACCGATTTCATCAATTTTATATTGTATGTATGTGAATATATGGATATGAATTCATATTCATATTACATGAACATGAATATCAATGTTTTGTTATGACGTTGTCTCGTTAGACTATCGTCCGTAAACCAACTTTACAGACAACCAAATTTTTTTGCATATAAAAAGCCTACTTGAAATCACGCCAATTATTTTATGTGTGCGCGTGTAAAGATTTACACGCGCATTAAAGTCGGCGTTACAATAAAATCAATTTTTATAGTTATCTATTAGTACGGTAATAGCATTTTATGATCCGTTTTATTGTGCTTAAAAAACGTAAAAATCTATTTATTTAACTATGTAATTATTTAACTAAACATCTGTTTATATTGACAACTTAAGTCACTGTATAAAATACAAACGTGTATTGTAAACGTAGAACATTATTACCTATTAAAAAATGGTTTTGTGGTAAAATCGTAAAGGTTCAAGTTTGGCAAACATTTATGAAATTATATGTTATTTTAACTTTTGATTAAAAGATGGTTTAAATTTAAAATTAATTAAAATTCGTGCATAAGGTAGTGTTCGTTCGCCTGAACAGGTAGTTTTAAAAGTTAATAAATCAAAGCACTATAAGTATTAGAAATTGATCTCTAAAATTTGTTCTCGAAATCGGCGGTGAGGAAATATAATAACATTTAGAGTAAAACAAAATATTTTCAAACAAAGTAGAATATAATACATTTTATCTTTAACTAAAGAAAATATTAAGAAAATGCTTTCTTGTGATTGGTGTAATTTATTAGGAACATAATTTAATAATAATACATTGTAAAGTAAGCTTAAATGAGTAAATATTTGGGCTTATTCTGTATGCTACATTTATACCTAACTAGTATTTTAATATTATTGTTCTTTTAATATGTCAGTACAATGAAACATACTTTGGATAAAATGCGTTTGGTCCATAATAAGCGTATAATGTTTTTACATATAACACGAATATGTAAACATGTAATGTAAGATAATACGTTCAGAATATACTTCTAAAAATACTTTTATGTTTAGGTTTGAATGAGCATAACAGAATCGCCATTATATTAATATACTTATAGTGATATTAAGTTAGTCCGAAAGGCTAAATATAATGCAATACAGAAATACATTTATTTTTAGCTAGTGTAAGTTTTAATAAAATACAAAATTTAATTTTAAATTGTTTTAATAAACTTACTCAAATCAAATGCAATATAAACAACTATTTTCGGTAAAAATAAAAATGTCTATGTTTTCAGGCATTATTATTAATTTTATGAAAATGAAAATGAACTTTATAAAATAACAAGAATATTTACATTGTATAATATGTATTAATAACTCTCAATAAAAAATGATTAATAACTATGAATATCTAGCTTAAGGTGCAAATGTTCCTATGAATGTAAAAATATCGGTTTGAGTACGTGAGTTGGATATGTGTAGTTTATATATAAATATAACATTATTGTCAGTTTGTCGATACATTTTCTATTACGTAAAGATAATAAATTACGCTGTAAAATAATATGGTGTTTTATTGAGCTTTCATCCCATTTAGTGGTTGGACTTCAGCTAGTTCGCCTGATGTGGTAATTTTTTCAGTTATTGAAGCAAGTTTCTAATAAAATTACAGTGCATGTGACACTAAGGCCGAGTTGCACCATCTTACTTTAACTATAACAAACTTCAAAGATCAGTCAACTCCATTCAAAAACACCGGTTATAGTTACGGTTAAAGTAAGATGGTGCAACTCAGCCTTAGATTTAGAAAGAAGAAATGAATATTGCGCTCTCCGAGCTATATTCACATGTGTAAAGAAACGGAACAGAGACAAAACTTCTAAGAAGTGGATAAAATGTATACGTATTCTTGTAGGGCTGTTACCAAAAATGTTGTAGGGTGCATCGGGTAACTCCGAAAATCGGGGAATTCTAATGATTAAAGTTTTCCAATCGACACGGCAATATTTCATGCTTTGGCAACATGCACCTAGCGGCCATTTTAATACGCATCCGCCCGCAAGTCACCTCAGGCTGCTACGACCGACCGCGCGTATTTTCTTTATTCCCTAGATTAACGTTTTTTTTTTTGCAATTCTGTGTAGGCTTAGAACTATCCAGCTCAAGATTTTTTGCACTTTTCAGATTTAGCCGAATAGGGAAATTCCGAATTTGTCAATGCCTTCTAAGAGTTTGAGTACCGTAGGCTACTTGTACGGGTAATTCCGAAATGAAAGTGGCACTCATGTAATGTTTGGCCCTTTCCAAACCGCTACATACATTTCGTGAAGGTAAACCTGAACGAAAAAGAAACATGTGCTTTAAGGCATAACTACTTAAACTTTTGAGTGTCATTCAGAATTACCGAACATAATTCGGAATTGCACTCTGACAAAAAAAAAATAACAATGTTTTCAAACATTTCTAATTATTAATTACAATGATATATTTATACAAATCTTAGCAATAGTACTTGGTCATATATTCACGCAGACGGAGTGATATAAACTGGTAACATGAAGTCTATCAATTTTGACATATTGGTGATAATACAAAGACCCTGTGAACTCATCAAAAATTCATTCGTAAATACCCGAATGCACCCTACCCAAACTAGACCCTGCCCGGTGGAACATGCTGTGAAGGTAGATTTATTTATCCCACCTCTGTTTCCATCTCGCTCACGCTTACCGTAAAAACATCTATCAATACAAATTCAATATAAATAATTAAATAGGTATAATACATAATTAGAAAAATATTCATCTAATTAATCTTTTTTTTCATCGTCGTAAGCGATTAAATTTGATTAGCAGACTTCATATTTGACAAGACACATGCACTATACATGTCACTAAACATAAAATAAAGTCACGAATATAAACAAATATGAAAGCTCTGAGTTGAAACACCCACCGAGGCGTATACAGCGGTTTCGCTCCGTACGTGACAGGCGACACACAGGCAGCTAGTGCTCACGCACACATGCACTACTACGTACTTATCTCAGCGCAGTTGTATGAAGCTTTATCCACAGTCTTTATCTCTGTTCCGTCACAGAATAAATAATCGAATATCGGAGCGAGGCAGGGACAGTGTTGTATGATATGTTGTTGCATGTGGTTTTTATTGCAGTAATTATTCATTGTCTTAATTATTTTCTAAAGTGAAACTCCGGGATCAACTAAGCCAGAAGCATAGAAAAGATAATAATAGCCAGAAGCTTATTAATAAGTCGTCAATCCGGCCCCCGTATCACGAAAATCAGAGAATGAGCGAAATCAACTAAATGACGGGGACGGAGCTATACAGCCTACATAGCTGCGTCCCCGTCATTACGTTCATTCAATGATTTTCGTGATCAGCTCCCGGGTCCCGTAAATCACAAAAATAAGTGTATCTTAAATGAACGTACCTACTTATTTGAGCTTTAAATAAACAAGCACAATCATTATATAGGGATATTATGACACACCCTTTGATAATATACATGTCTTATAATCAAAGGACCACACCATTGTCAAAGTTAAAAAAAAATAAAAAATATACTGTTAATTATAAGTACAGTGCCACAAGTATAACTTGGCGGTGGTGGTTTTTGGAACTAATTTTTTTAATTGAAACTGTGAGTTTGACGTTTGAGAAATTACCGCGACATTATTGTTGATAAATCTGCTACATTAAAATAGTTCAATAATGCCAAAAGTAATTAAAAGTGGTTTAAGAGAAACTGTTATCAAAGAACAAAGTAAAAGCACAGTGGCGCACAGGCACGCCAAGTTATACTTGCCGGACTGTAACTATGTGATGCAATAATATTTTTTTATTTTTGGTTTTAATTTTTATTCAGCGCTTTAACAAAGCGTTTACTTTACTATTACAAACTAAATGAATTTACTCGCGTTTATTTTTCGGATTATGCTCCGACCGGTTTCGACTCGATTTGAGAGTCTTCGTCCCGTGAGCGGCTAAGAAAGCTGTGACTCGCGGCGTGCCGCACGAGCTGCGTCTAATTTTTGTTTCAAAATATAAACATTTATTAATTATTTTATTAAGATTAGAATTTATAGTTTTATCAGTATTTTTTTTAATTATTTTATTTATTAACTATAAATTATGAAATTTATATGTTAATAGTATTTTTAGTATTTTCAGTTTGTGAGGGGGCTTTAGGACTTTCTATTTTAGTTTCTTTAATTCGAACTCATGGAAATGATTATTTTAAAAGATTTAATTTATTATAAATATTAATGATAAAATTTGTTTTTATAATAATTTTTATAATTCCTTTATGTTTTATAACAAACATATTTTGAATGGTTCAAATAATATTATTTTTATTAATATTTTTATTTATAAATTTAAGTTTAAATGTTAATAGTTATACTAATATAAGATATATATTTTCTTGTGAAATTATATCTTTTGGTTTAATTTTTAGCGACCAGCGCGACTATCGAAACAAAAAAGAAAACTTCAGTCGCGCTGGGAAGCTCGTGCGCACGGTAATATAATAAATTATAATATTACCGTGTCGTGCGGCACGCCGCGAGTAACAGCTTTCTTAGCCGCTCCCGGGAGGAAGACTCTCAAATCGAATCGAAACCGGTCGGAGCATAATCCGAAAAATAAACGCGAGTGAATGCCGGTTAGTAAAAAACAAAATTAGAATATCACTCGGGAGAATTTCATAACTCTGAATGAAATTATTTTGTATTTCATTAAACGTGCCTAAGGATCGAACTGCGATGTTAAGTTTGTACTTTAACCTAGTTTGACAAGTTTGTGCGCAAGCCTCGGTGTGGGAGTCCAACTCGCACTTAACCGTTTTTTCCCTATGTTATAACATATTGTACCGTGGTACGGAACCATTCGTGTGTGAGCCCGACTCGCACTTGGCAGTTTAATTTGCTTTTCGTCTAACATTTTGCACTGGGAATGCCAGGAGGTATGGCGAGGCGCAACTACTCGTTTCATTAGTTAACTAACACATTTGTGTTGATAAAAACATAGATAAAAAGTTTTAAAGATTAATAAAGTTTGACCTTCGGCAGATGTAACATACAAATACATAATATGCTATTTTGTTAAGGAAGATTTTATAATAGGTAAAGCTGAAACAGGTTTTATGTGATTTGTGCGTTTACATATACCTGTGCTAAAATTCAATAGTTCTTTATATAACGGATAACCGTTGAGGTATGAGTTGTTAGAGTGGACTGTGTATTGGAAGACGTGGGGTAGGGCTTTTTTTTAGACGGTAGAGAGCTGGCAAGAGCTGGATAGAGTCGCCGAGGTTAGGTAGGTAGGTACTGCTCAGTAACCGGAAATTGAAGAGGCCTCTATTATGTCGTAAGTCGTAACTATTATACAATCTGTGCCTCTACGCTCAGCCCTGGGGCCTTATTCAGTATGGCCATTTTAAAGTCTTACCATGCCGTGTTACGTTATCTCCGCGTTATGGTATTCTCTATGTCAATTAAAACGCAGTAGGGTAAGGTTATGAGCGCGTTTTGAGCTGTCAAAATATCGTGACATATGAGGACGTGTAACGCGCGCGTTTTGTATAATTTGCCTATCGTGTGGCATACAGAATAAAATTTTTCAATAACGTAACGTGGTGCGTTAAGCAACGCGTTATCTCATTGGTCATACTGAATAAGGCCCCTGGACTATTATCTTTTCTGTGGCTGTTAACTAGTAGTATAGTAAGTAAACATTATTAAATACAATCCAACATTTCGCCGTAATAGACATTATAAATAATTAGATTGTAGTTACATAATAATGTACAAAAATATAAACAAAGAAAACTAGTTCCTTAGTACAATAATGTTAACCTACTTCGTCATTATTGTCCTGTCTAGCTAGATACATACGAGTACATTTGATCTTCTGTAAATGAAATAGTATTTGTTTTAGTTGGTTCATAGAGGATCACTGAATTGACAAGCAATGCTATTGAACAGACCTCGTTCAACCTACTTTTAAGGAAAATATTTCTTGTATACTTAGTCAACTATTATTTATTCTGTGACTTAGGTACTTATAACTACTTATTTTCCTGAATACTGTTTACTTACCAGTATTCTTTATTTAATGTAAGATTAATATTTAAGTATTTATACAACTAATATAACAAGTGATGTCATGTGAAATACATTTAGTAAAAGTCTATTTTATGTTTAGCTATATATGAGTACTAGCTGATACCAGCGACTTCGTTCACGTACCTACGTACACCAAGAATTTAGTAACCCTTTTTCATCCTCATGCTATAAAGAATGTCCATGTTAAAATTCAGTAAGATCGGATCGTCCGATTAGGCGTGATTAGGTAACAAACAGACAGAATCACAGCGTTACAAAAGTTTTTATAATACTAGCATATTAGTATGGAAGTATGAATTCATGTCCTATTCTAACCTGCCGGCTATGATATTACGACGTCTGCAGACAGACTCACGAGGTCAACATAGAGCCAAATGTCCTGCTATACCTACATAATTATGCAGGTAATAGCAGGACAACGTCTGCCGGATACGGTAGTAATACATATAAATGTGTTAGCGCAAACATCGAGGCACACGTAGTACATTCATATGGATAAGTGCAAATGATGCACTTATCCATATGAATGTACTACGTGCTTCCATTCGAGCTTAAGGTGGTGATAAGATAATTATCGACTTGTTTCTGCTTCGTAGAGCTTCATCTCGAAGTGCATTCTAGGCCTGACTGTAACCACGACAATGTTATTAGATAACATTATAACAGATGTCTTTTATTAATTTATCTATCCTGTAAGTGATCGCTACTACTTGTACTATTAATTATTCTGTGTTGTACTTGTCTTTTATTAATTTATCTATCCTGTAAGTGATCGCTATACTTGTACTATTAATTATTCTGTGTTGTACTATTTATTATTCTGTGTTGTACTATTCATTATTCTGTGTCGCTACCGAGGTCGCGGCCGCCGCGCCTCCGCTCGCAAGATGATCGCATTGGTCTGCTTATATACTACCTACCTGCTATATATACCTACTTTATACTGCCTATATACTTACTTTGCACCGTGTTGAGTCATTTCATTCTGTGCTGCTACTGCAAAGTGTTCACAAGTTTCCAAAGTAAGGTAAGAACAGTCATGTTTAATTATAAAATGTGTTTATAAAATGTATAAGGCAATTATATAATATTTATGTAGGTACTTTTTGTAGGTTTATGACTTTTTTTTTACATTGCCCACATTCCTATATAATGATAATTACGAATTATGTTTAAAGTGATTTAATCAAGGCTACTATACATATTATTGCCATTTATTTTATTTGGAACTAGTTGCGTCTCGCGGATTCGTACGTTATAAAAATATTCTATATTCATTATATACTATCGTATTCATGTACTTGCTTTCCCATTTAGGGTGAGTTTCACCGGTTCTTGATAAAGTATCAGATTCTGACAGATGATGCCATATAAAAGCTGTCAAAAATCCGTCAGATAAGTTCTCAATATCAGGAACCGATGAAATTAGCCCTTATTGTGGTAAATGTTAGCTAAATGTTCTAGTCGTTTTAGTGTGAAAAGGTAACATGGGTGCCGACAGAGTTCGTTTCGCATTTATAACCTACTAAGATATATAGATGGAAACACGTCTTATGAACACCTTATTACATACAGAAAGAGTTATTACATTACAAAAATAAACTGGCCAAGTGCAAGTCGGACTTGCACTCGTAGGGTTCCGATTCCGTACCACACTACAATATTTTATAAAATCGAGCAAAAATATGCTGAAAGAAATCACGTTTCTTGTAATAAATTGACAAATCGATCTAGCTAGCTTTTCATTTTCAGAAAATGTTGATTTATCCCTTTTTTCAGGGAATTAAAAACTCCTACAATATAATTAGAATATGAAGGTAAATTTCGCCATTGCTACATTGTTACGATAGCTCGGTGGGAGATCGTTCGGATAGCGATCAGGAGGATCCCGGTTCGAGTCCAGACGAGATGATTAATTTTTCCAAGTTTGTTATTTTGTAAGAAGACTATTATTGGGAGCCAAAAAAATTCATAAAACACGATTTACAGAAAAAAAATTGCTAGCAAAGCTCGGTCATCCAGATATTATTATATTATATTACCGTGTCAATTCCAAACATATATTAAAACAGGAGCCGCGTCCTTATTCAGTACAACGCCATCTTACGAACACTAACGCCAACTAAGACCTGATTTCACCAAAGTAGAATAACTCTTCTCGTCTCGAAGATACGATTATCGAAGGAATATAAAGAAGATTATATGTCTAAACATTCACACCTCTCGCTCTTCCACTCTGGCGACAATTGACTCGCAATAGAATATTGATAGTGTCGGTCTAAACAGAATTTTCTCGTATTTCGATTCTCGCACTCAAAACCGTTCAACCCGATTTGTACGATACTCGTATGAACTTGAAAATGTCATACGAGATCGTGTTTATACAAGTCGAGACTCTTATAAGCAAGAATCTGCTTACTATACTTTTGTTGTGTAAACAAACTTAGGCAATTATCGCCTAGCGATAAGTCATATGTGAATCTCGTATGACATAATCGTAGGCGAGATTTCTTCGAGGGTCCTCTCCCCTCCAGACTTTGTTTACATCAGACGTACTGTTTGTAACTTCTTAATTAAAAATCAATAGTCGTGGCAAAAGTGACGGAAACAAGTTACAGTGTGTTAATGTATATAATACTTTGTACTGGCTACCACTCCTATGTAAAATTGTGTTAAAAAAAAGTGTCCTGAATTGCTTTTTTAATGGATTTAAAATAACAACACAGTGAGTATTTCTAATCGCCTACCTACATCATATTATTTAAATCTGCAACGCCCTTAACGCCTGGGATTTTCACGATCGCAAAACACCCAAGTAAGAACTGTGCCGGCTATCACCGAAATCACAGTTTATCATACTCAGCAAAAGTCGATTGGAAAATAAATTATATCACACAAAACTTATCGATACAAAATGATGCACTCGCCGCCAACTAGATCTTCAACATCTGACATACCATCTGCAGTGGAACAAAGCAGAGAATCCGCTCTAATAGTAAGAGGTGAAAAACGCCGCCGGGTAGAAAACGACGACTATAAAGAGCTCGACACTTTTAAACAGGATATGAAGGAATTTATAGTGGCCATGATGAGTAAACAAGACACCAGACTAGAAAATCTGGAGAAAAGGATATTCGGAAAAATTGATGAATCCAGTACAGACCTAGAAACTACACTGAGCTTCATGTCCGGACAGCTAAAAGACGTACAGACTAAGATAGATCACCTCGAGAGCGAGCGGAAGGACCTCTACTCACAGATATCTTCTATTGAAAATAGATTTGATGCCATGGAGAGAAATTGTCGTAAAACTTCAATAGAAATACGTGGACTCCCCAAACAGCAACGGGAGACCAAACAAGACTTATTTAGTCTTGCCCACAGCGCATTAAAGGCTCTCGAAGTCGATTACCAGCAGGCAGATCTGAAGGATGCATTCAGACTGCCAATAAAGCGGGATGCCACAAAATCAACCCTTGTTCTTGAATTCAACAACACCCTCACCAAGACGAATACTATCAATGCCTACAAGAAATTTAGTAAATCGTACAAACTTACATCCCACCACCTAAAATTGACCGGGGAGGAGTCAAGGCTGTTCCTCTCAGAACATATGACAGCGAAAGATAAGCAGCTCCACTTCATGGCAAAGGACTTTGCGAAAAATGAAGGTTACAAGTTCTGCTGGGTCACGAATGGAAGAGTTTATCTGCGCCAAAAGGAAGGAGCCCCACATATACTTGTGAAGAACAAAGATGAACTCAGCAACCTTTCCAATAAAAAGTGACTATATTATTATATATTCTGTCTTGGTATTCACTTCTATATCTATTGCAACCTTCTATGTCTTCTAACAGCTCAACAAATTATAAACATTAATGGATATGCTTGCAGTTTGCAATTAAATTTGTTCTCCGTAGTTATAAAACAAAACATATGTGTGACATAGTTTAATAATACAGTCACCCAATACAACACATACACTAACGAAACAACTGACAGATATACAACACACACTCAATTGATTTTTACACAACAGGACAAACAATACTCACAAAAAACACCAACACATTTACAAAACTCTATATTCGTCTCTCAACAACGTACATTATATACAACTAATACAACCAACACAAGGGTAACGATACATATTAGATATTTATCTCAAAAACAAATATACGGACTTTTATGGTTATCAAATAATATTACAAAATGGAGTTAGAATTAACAAATGATATGGATGATACTAAAATAATAAATAATGCGCATATACCAATGCCTGAATTGTGTAAGGATTTTCTTGGCAATATCATAAAACAATTTACCATTGTAACTCAAAATATACGTAGTGTTAGAAATAATTTTGATAATTTTACAGTATTTTTAACAAGACTCGATTTTCTACCGGATATTATTGTTCTTACCGAGTGTTGGTTAGACTCACTTTTCACACATGTCACTTTAGATGGTTACATTTGCCACAGCTCTAAAACTTTCCTTAATCAAAACGACGGTTTAATTATTCTAACAAAATCTGACCTTAATATTCAAATACATGAACCTAATTTTAAGGATGGAAATTGTCTAATAGTGGATATAGGTAATACACTCTCTGTCATAGCAATATACAGATCACCTTCAGTGCCCAATATAGACAACTTCCTTGACTCTATGGAATATATTATAAAACAAAATAAATGCGAAAGTCTTCTAATAACAGGTGACATGAACATCGATATAAAACCAAATTGTGTAGATGTCAATAAAGCAGACAAATATTTAGATCTGATTGGACACTATGGATTGGTACCGGGACATGACTTACCTACACGTGGGCCAAATTGTCTGGACCATGTACTTGTAAAGTCCAGACAAAAATCCCGAGTAGCTGTGTGCATGTCAGACGTCTCGGACCACGATTCCGTGATAACGAGTATAGAGGGTAAGATTAAACAAAGAGACCAGTCAACGAATAAAATACTCAAAACAAATTATGTAGACATTGTCCAAGAACTGAACCAGTTTGACTGGAGTATTCTATATTCAGAAACAGATGTTAATAAAGCCGTAAACTACTTCACAATAACTCTTAACTCAATTATTAAATCAAACCAAACAAATATTATTGTAAAGAATTCAAAAACTATACGCAAAAAATGGATTACACCTAGTTTAATGAAATGCATCAAAAAAAGGGATAAATTGCATTTAGACTCAAAATTACATCCAAATGATAAATTACTGAGCAACCAATATAAAACCTACAGAAATTACTGCAACAACATTCTACAAAATCTAAAAAATGAGTACGACAGCAAACTAATTAAAGACGGCAAAGGAAATAGCAAGAAAATCTGGGACGCTATAAAAACTGTAACTGACTTAAAGTGTACAAAACCCAAAAATACAGAATTATTAACTCTTACTGAACGCCCAAGTGATTCATTAAATCTTGTTAATCAATACTTGGCTAATATTGGAGAGGATTTGGCTACCAAAATTCTTGACAATCTAAAAGTTTCTGAAAGACTACTAGTTGATGCGGTCCGCATTGACAATCAAATACCAAACTCATTTTTCCTGAAACCCACTGATGAATTTGAGATCATACAAATTCTAAGCAATTTAAAAACAGAGTCAGCCCCAGGACCAGACAACATTTGCAACAAATTATTGAAACTAGGAAAAATTAAGCTGGTTAGACCCATCACTTACCTTTGCAACCTCAGCATTCGTTCAGGTGTTGTGCCGGGATGTTTGAAGGTTGCTAATGTTTGTCCAATTTTGAAAGCCGGAGATCCAAAGATAGTGTCGAACTATAGGCCAATATCTCTCTTAAGTACTTTGTCGAAAATATTAGAGAAAGTAGTGAACAAAAGGCTGCTTAATTACCTAGAAACAAATGAACTTTTGGCGGAAAACCAATATGGCTTTCGCTCCAACCGATCCACGGAGGACGCAGTTGCATCGCTGGTCATGCAGGTCATGAATAGACTTGATGCAGGCTAGAAATGCACCGGTGTCTTCCTGGATTTAGCGAAAGCATTTGACACCGTTTCCCGCCCCATACTTTTGGCCAAGCTTGAACAATCTGGCATCCGTGGCATTGCGCTGGAATGGTTCAAATCATACCTCTCTGACAGGAAACAAAAAATTAAGTTGGGTAACCACTGTAGCGAGATCTGCAACGTTTCTTTCGGGGTTCCTCAGGGAAGCGTGCTGGGTCCTTCTCTATTTTTGTTATATATTAACGATCTTTGCAAGTTGCCCATACATAAAGCCCAAATTTATACTTTTGCCGATGACACTGCAATAATTTTCAATAACAGCACTTGGAATGAAGTCTACAACAATACCCAAGACGGACTCCAGCTGGTGACCGATTGGCTAAACAGAAACTTGCTGACATTAAATACAGCAAAGACAAAATTCATCGAATTTAAAATTTCTATCCGAGGCGTACCGAAAAATCAATCTAGACCACTTAAAATACACAAATGCAATGACACTGAGAGCACTAGCTGCGCGTGTGCGGAAATAGGCAAAATAACTTGTATTAAGTATCTAGGTGTCCTGATCGATGACAGATTAAAATGGCAAGAACACATTAATTTAGTCTGTTTGCGCATACGAAAACTCAAATATATCTTTCTAAAACTTCGGAAATCAGCAGACATCGATACCATCAAATTAGTCTATACATCATTGTGTCAATCTGTTCTTAGTTATTGCGTGACAGTTTGGGGATCGGCTTGCACTACATACCTTATTAGATTAGAAAGAGCACAAAGAGCTATATTAAAAATTGCTTTTAATAAATCTTTTACATATACCACCACCAAATTGTACCAAGATTGTAAAGTATTATCAGTGAGGCAACTTTATATATTAGCTACTGGCCTAAGATTTCACAAACATGCTCCAAATGAAATAGCTCACTCCACTAGAACTCAACGACTGATTAAGTGGAATATCCCCTCAGTCCGCACATTTTTTGCACAGAAATCTCACTCGTTTCTTGCACCATATACATACGCCAAAATGAACAAAATTCTTGACATATTTAGATGTACTAGATATATTACAAAAAAGAAAATAACAAACTGGCTGCTATCACTAGACTACATGCAAACTGACGAACTCCTAAGGATTCCTAAATAAAATTGTTACGTCAATACCCTAATATCGTATATTTGTAACATACCAAAAACTTACACACACACACACACAAAGACACACACACACACACATACACACACACATACACTAATGTTAACTTCACTTGTACTATACAGTCACTTACCTGTCGATTGTTAAGCAAACTTATTACTTAAGTCAAGATCTTTGTCAACATGGGAGAAACTAGTTCTCATAACACAGGGAATCCTAGCATGAGAACTAGTGTAACTAATAATTATTACAAATCTTTAAAATAGATTTAAACTATAGCATAATTTAATGAATTGTAATTTGATAATTTTTGTATTTGTTTTTTTAGGGAAAACAAATTAACAGTAAAATAATGAAATTTTGAATAGGAAATAGTTATAAAATAAATTATTAATTTTTTTTTATCGCATTGTATGAAATAATTTAAATAGCATTACTATAATAATTAATTATTATTATTTATTTAATGTTTTGTTAATGCGATCTTTCTATGATATGTCAAATATTGTAATTTGTAAATTATTTTGGAGAATAAAAATTTATTATTTATTATTATTATTTATTTATTTTAGTTCTTGCCTGTATGTAAACATTTTGATACGATTGTGTTATAGCGATTATTGCTTGTGATAGTAGCGTATGGTTTCTCGTAAGGAAACGTACGAGAAACTCTCCCCGTCTAAATGGGCCTTAATTGCTTTACTGACACAGTACTTCTACTCGCCAATAGATGTCGGGAAGAGTCATATTTTACGTTGATTATCAATAAAGTTGATTATTGAAAACACGAATAAAACAACATTTTCTGAAAATGACTACTAGCTAGATCGATTTATCGCCCCCGAAATCCCCTGTAGGTGTACTCAATTTTATTTAATCGTTGGAGCCGCTTCCGAGATTCAGATTAAGGTAACGACGGTAGCGCCATCCTTGATGCTAGGTAGATGGCGCTGCGCTATCGTAAAAAATTTACTTTTTAACTTTGTTCTGTTCTTAGTATTTGTTGTTATAGCGGCAACAGAAATACATCATCTGTGAAAATTTCAACCGTCTAACTATCACGGTTCATGAGATACAGCCTGGTGACAGACGGACAGACAGACAGACAGACAGACAGACGGACAGCGGAGTCTCAGTAATAGGGTTCCGTTGGTACCCTTTGGGTTCGGAACCCTAAAAAACAAAGGGTTGCACTCCGGGAGTGCCGGCAGAAGTGAAAACTTGAACATTAACGTTGTGCATTTGGTCACAGAATACTTAATAGTGCTTAGGTCTACTCTACCTCCGTCTTACGAATCTTCAATCAGGTCACGTGTCCTGACCCGAGTTTAGCATTTTTATCCATCCTAAAAAGTTTCTACTCTCCCTCCGTCTTACGAATTTTCGATCAGGCCACGTGTCCTGACGCGAGTTTAAGATTTTTTACCCATCCCAAAAATGTTCACAACGCCGCTAAACAAGTTTTCACTTCAAAAATGTAAGAATAAAAAAAAAAAGTATGAATAAAATGGTTGCTATGTGTCTACCTTAAGAGTTAGACATGTTATTAACTTTTAATACCGCTTACTTTTTAAAAATCTTACTAGCTTTGCCCGTGTTTATGCCACCCTTATCACTTAGGGGTATGAAAAATAGATGTTGGCCAATTCTCAGACCACCCGATATACACACAAAATTTCATACAAATCGGTCCAGCCGTTTCGGAGGAGTTTGTTAACAAACATCGCGACTCGAGTATTTTATATATAAAATTCTCGTGTCGCGATGTTTGTTAACAAACTCCTCGTGTCGCGACAGCTTAATCTAATATTATATTAAGCTGTAAATCTTTTCCATGGACACTTATCTTACCTCTCTCTACAGGTGTACCCGTTCAATGATGGATCGTTGGCAAGGTAAAGTAGCGGTGGTGACCGGTGCCAGTGCCGGTATCGGCAGCGCGGTGTGCCTGGCACTGGCTGATGCTGGCGTCATCGTCGTGGGGCTGGCCAGGAGAGCACCACTCGTTGATGTAAGTATATATAATAAGATGAAGAGCTGTTTTTTTTTTGTTGCGCACTTTGTATTCTTCCGACACAGGTCAGTGACATTTGTAACAGCTGGGTTAAGATTGTTTTATTTTATAGGATAGTTTTATCTAACCCGTTGATGAGTGACGATGTGGTCGAGGATGGTAGCATTGGTAGCACGCTAGGCCTAGAAGAGGAGCTGGCTCTCAAAGATATCTCTCGGCGCATACTAGTGTATAGGCGATTTTACAACTTGAAGAAGGCAGCTACCACCTTTAAGCTGGAAATTCTGCATCATCTGGAATCGGGCAACATGTTGGCCAATATAGACTATAGAACCTACGTAGTAACTATTATATAATCTGAGCTATATAATAGTCGTTTGTCTTATAGAATATTAGCTACACAGAAAAAAAAAACCTCTGTTCGGCGGTCTAACGTGTCGTCGCCGTCTTTAATTTATCAGACTGATTTTCCATCATATGCCGCGTCTTTATAGTAAGGTGCCATATCCAAGAGTTAGTAAGTATATCGCAGTGATATTTTCGCCGTGCCACCAAAACAAAAGAAACGTTATGGATCACTCCACTCCACTCGGTGATATGATCATGGCGTAGAACAGGTGAATCGAGTGAATGACGAGTGAATCAAGTGAGATTGGGGTCAAGTCTAGTCTACTATGTACTACAATACTATAGAAATAAAAAGTATGGAGGAAGCGAAACGTCATCCTAGGTCTGTGGTTCTATAATACTAACTTAGTAAAATTAACTTACTACAGGATGACGTTTCCCTACCTACTGTTCATTTTTACAAGCTTTTATTATTTTATAACCTACTATGAATGCCCCTAGTCTATAATAATATTATAAAGAGATAACATTTGTATTTTTGTATTTTTGAATTTTTGTATGTTTGCAATGATTTGGCTCAAAACCTACTGAACCGATTTAAAAAATTCATTCACTAATACATAGAATTGACTTCCGGAATGAAAATAGGCTATATATTATTCCGTTTAAATCAAAGGTACATTCGTGGAGACCTAATTTGCAACCTAAGTCGACTAAAAAACGGTCGAAAAAACACGTTTCTTACAAACGCTGCTCAATTGAAAATAGATGGAAGAATATTTTCTATGGAAGAGTTGTACAACTTAATAAGACCTACAAAAAAGTCCGCGGCGGCATATGTCTATCTCTTAAGGTTGACTCACAGTAACCATTTTAATCTTTAATTTTTTGTTAAAAAATATTACATAACTTCCAAGGCTATTTTCAAGTATATAGTATTAATCCTTATCCAAATAATTACGTTAATTAGCTTGGCCACATATAATAGATTAAAATTGTCCTTTACAGCATATAATTCAAATGAAAACTCTAGAAGATATCACGAATTTCACATACACGCATCGCAAAATTAATAAAATATCTGCAGTGAAACCACAGATTAGGTCATAGTTATAACGAAAATATTATTATAAGCTTAGCGATGCTGTAGATCCTCACCGATCACAATCAATTTGAAGTCAATATAGTATAATAATATATTATTACTGTATAAAATTCTATTATATAATATAGTTATGATCTATATATAAACCACCCCGACTGATCTATGTTTAATCTTTTCAATAAAAGCATTCCAATGAATCTAAACACGACATTTAAAATCTGAGCTGTAAGTTGGTGAGGATTTAAGTATTCTGTAGAGTCCAGGAGATGTCCCAGCATCAGGTCAATGCTTCCATGTTCTTACAATATCGTTGAAGAAGAAGATTTTCGAATTGATCAGACCTATGAAAGTTGATTTCATAGCGCAATTAACTAGAAAAAAGCTCATAGTTTTATAACGAATGAACGAATTTTCATGAATCAAAGCTAAGAAAACTCTTGATGAAGACATCTATCAAACAAAAAAAAAACTATACAATATAATATCGTTTAAAAACTAAAAAACAACCGACTTCAATGCCGCGCTATTCATTTTCAGTACCAATTTTGAGATGTTTATCTCAATATCTCTGGAGATACTTATCATACCTCGATAAAATTACCATGGTACCACACTTGGGATAGCTCCTTTCGAACAAAAAAAGAATAATCGAAATCGGTTCATAAACGACGAAGTTATCCGCGAACAAACATAAAAAAATATATATATATATATATATACGGTCGAATTGAGAAACCTCCTCCTTTTTTTGAAGTCGGTTAAAAAACAAAATCGGTTCATCCGGTTAGGTGCTAAGATGCTACAGACAGACACAGATACACACGTTAAACGTATATTACCCCTACATTTTGCGTCGGGGAACGCCGTAAGGTTACGGCGGCAGATGCTCTCCTTGGTGGTACGAAAACTCATGATTCATGAATGCACATAACATTTTCATTGGTAGGTATATAGCTAGGATTAGAACCAACGACCGTCGGGTCAGAATCAGGGTAACTATCCTTTACGCAAAAGGGCCGTCCAATATCACTACGTAAGTATTATAAAACAAAGTCCATCACTGCGTCTGTCTGTCTGTTCACAATAATCTCAATAGCTACTGAACGGATTATCATGCGGTTTTCACCAATAGCCAGAGTGTTTATGAGGAAGGTTTAGGTGTATAATTCGTTAAGGTTTTGTGTAAATTGGATGAAATATGACGATGATTGTTAAATATGTTCATATTTTATATTCGATGCAACAAACTGATGCAAATTTTGTAGGCATATATGTTCTACCCGTGCGAAGCCGGGGCGGGCTGCTAGTCATTCATAAAGTACGTCACACTAATTCGCGAAACCCCTCCTTAGTGTGACGTCACATATTTTGTTAACACTAGTTACACAGTAGAGCTAGTCTGAACTCGCCAACAAAACATACAGATAGAGTAGAAAATATTTTTGATGTTTTCTCTTCGATATGTGGCCGGTAACGGAATCCCGATTCAATATTTTGATTCGGAATTCTGAAACGGAATTCCGAATGTATGTGGCCGGGCCTTAGATGTATTACATTTTGAAATGTGACGTCACGAAACTTAGGAACCCCTCCCACCCCTTTCGTCGACCCCCTCCCTCCCCCTTAACATGTGACGTACTTTATGGATGGTCCCTTACCTGACACGATTTTTATTATAGAAACTGAAATCAGCCGTGAAGGGCAAAGGCAGAATAGTTTCGCGACAATGCGACGTGTCCAGCGCTGACGATGTGGCGGCCACCTTCAGATGGGTGGAGCAGGAGTACGGAGGTCTTCATATCCTGGTCAACAACGCGGGAGTCTTGCATTTTGGACAAATAACTGGTACTTAATTATATGGATCAAAGACCGTCGATGTTAGCCGCATTGTACAACAGCTACGAAAATTGTCATAAAATGTTCGTCTTCTGATTATCCAAAAATGTTATTAAATACCTCGTAGTACATAGTTAATTGTTCGTAAGTATTATAGGAAGGAGGAATCTAGTATCTTATATTTCGCGGCTCGCCGCTCGCTACCTGACTACGAGAAGTGTAACGGAACGCGTTACAAAAACTCGATACATTACAAATAAATGTTGCAAGTCAGTGTCCGCCTTACCGTGAAGTCATTTTTCATAGGTAGGAATTACAAAATCATATTTTTGTCTGAAAGGACAACCCTGTTTACAGACTTCTGTAAACCTAGGGTTGTCCTTTGTCAAACTATATTAGCTGGATAGGCTCGTGTCGAAAGCCTGACGATTATTGTTTCGACTTTCTGTAACACGTTGTATATAATCTACGAATAACTTTATCCGTAAATAATAAATACTTATAGGTATATTGAGACACTGTCTTGATTGAAGAACACATACTTCACGATACTTTACTGAAGCGCGATTTCTTTAAATTGTGTTCAAGTATTGTATATCAATTGTTTCAGACGTGGGAGATAGTCCGTTGAGCGAGGCGAATCTGGTTTCAACCATCGACATCAATGTTAAGGGACCCATTATCTGCACTAAGCAAGCGGTTTCCATCATGAAACGACACAGTTTCGATGGCCACATCATTACCATCAACAGGTGAACATTTTTAAAGCAATACTTATTTATATTACCAATATGCTTATATTTTTTGCTATTTGCTATGGAAGCCATTTGAATTATAAACTACTTAATTTAAGACCACGATGAAGACCAAACTACCAAGAAAACCTTATTGCATTTTCTTAGTTCTGAAGTGGACATTACGGCGTTGACTTGTTATTAATCTATGCACTTTGTGGTGGAGTTGCACCATTTTGATAGAGTCACTGCTGTATGCAAGCTGGATGACAGCGACAAAGAGCTGAAAATGAAGCTCATGCATGGGACATAACATTGGAGTGGATTATGTATGGCCAGCTGTGGACAGAGAGCTAATAGGTATAGTAGGACTAACTACAAGTAACCCCAGTGAGTTAGTCATGAAACTAAGTATGGCCCGACATGGCCTCAATTGGTTATTTTTAGGGTTCCGTACTTCAAAAGGTAAAAAAGGAACCCTTATAAGATCACTTTCTTGTCCGTCTGTTCGTGTGTCACCACCAATTTTCTCAGGAACGGGTGGACCTAGCAAGTTGAAATTTATACCAGATACTGAGGTCTCTCTATAGTCTTTATAAGGTGTATAATAATCAAGGTCCTGTATCAACACGATAAAAAGATATGAGCAAATTTAGATTTTCGCGTAAACTTTTAAGTACCAAAAAACTACCTTGATTTTCAACATTTATTATTTTTCGTAATTTTCCCTTTACTTTTGCTGTAACACCTTGCTTTCAACCAAAATTGATAACTCTAGGTAAACCAGAAGTACCCTATATATGTATTGGGTCGAAAACCTATAGGGTACTTCCCGTTGACCTAGAATCATGAAATTCGGCAAGATGCAAGGTCATGAAGCACTTATAAAGGAATTAATCTGAAAACCGTATATATGTAGTTTAATAACAAAAAAAGGTAAATTTACTATTACCAACTTATTATTTGTACTTGATGCAATAGAACATCCAACCCTACAGTAGCAGCGGCCTTATCAAAGGCGCGTGACGGGCTGAGTAATTCAAACTCTCGCTGCGTGGACTTAAGATGCATTTTGACTCAGCACGAGCGCCGCAACACGCGGTAGGCTATTTTATTCAAAGTCACCTCTGAAGCATCATGAAGCATGCGCAACGCTTGAAACCGGTTTATGCTTAACCGTTTCTTTAAGGTTTAAACCGGTTTTAACCAATTATTTCACTTGAAGCAGGGCTAGAAACCGGTTTATCGAAAACTGGGTTAAATACGGCATAAACCGGTTTTTTAATCATTTCGTTCGAAAACCTCTATAAAGCGGTTTATTCTAAGAGAGGCTCACGTGTACTTACTTGCATTTGGCACGGGCGATAAAAAAACATGCTCTCGCACTTTTCGAAGTTTGCTTGCCATATATGTATAATTTTTATGACCGACCGCCGTTTTCAATATGTGATTTACAATTACTAAATCGTTGTTTGCTTGCTGCCAGTGTACACACAGCTGCAAATTGAAAAGTGGTCGATGACCATAGCTAAAACCGTTCTAAAACGGTTTATTCAACGAAACCTTTACTAAAAAGGTTTTTCTCAATATCGTTCAATAGCGGTTTATAGAACGAACGAAAACCGAAAAGAAAAGGGCATATGTACTTACGCCCAAACCGGTTTGGATTTTTAACCCGGTTTCCAAGCCTTGATGTAGCGTATTCAAGTAACGTTCAAACGTTACCGACGTTGTAATTAGGTTTAATCTCGCATATTTGCTATGAAAGAGTGAGCCATCTGTACGTAGTACTATTATTCTGTGGCAATAGGTACATTTTCTATGGGTCGAACTACAAAGTTAAGTTTGTCCTTTAACCTAGTCTGGGAAGTTAGTAAGAAAGCCTCGATGGGCGAGTCCAACTCGACATAGCCCGTTTTTTTACTTTTGTGAATGCTTAACTATTCTAAAAGATGTTTTTATCGGTACCGTTCTGTTACAGCATAGCGGGTCATTACATACCGTTAGTGGGCACATTCAACGTGTACCCGACCACAAAGCACGCCATCACGGCCTTCCACGACTCGCTGGCCACGGAACTGGCAAACTTCAATAGCAAGATCAAGACTACTGTAAGTAGGCCACAGTCCACGTCACTATATGTACCGATTAAAAAACGCAAAATATTTAAAGAAACAGGCCATCATTAAACATTATTACTACTAGTATAAAACAAAGTCGCGTCTGTACGCTTACGCAACAGATTCTAATGAGGTTTTTATCAATAAATAGAGTTATTCAAAAGGAAGCTTTATAACTATATTATATAGGAATAAACGCGGGCAGAGCTGCGGGGCGCAGTTAGTAATAAATTAAATAATACAAGCACATACCTTGATTTATGCTACGCAAATAATAAAATAACCTAGATGAAGCCGCCAAAAATTATAATATTGTTGGAAAAACTAAGGAACGACGTCGTATAACTCACATCATTTTCAGTGGCATTTGAGGTGTTTATTTTTACTACAATATTTATAATAAGGTAGAATATTTCTATGATTTTTATATATTTTGATAATGTTAGATAGATAGATAGATAGATAACTCTTTATTGTTACACCTTCTTAAAACTAACTTACATAGTAAACTTAAGAATAATGTGTTACAATGGGCGGTCTTATCGCTAATAGCGATCTCTTCCAGACAACCTTAGGATGGAGAGGATAGAACATGTGACTAATGACGGGTGTATCTAACATCTCTAAACACTAATCACTTACATATATACCTATAAATAAACTTAACTATCTTATATAAATACCTAGTGGCTCAAATATTAAGCGTAAATTAATCTTATGCAGCTAGAACAGTATAATACTAAATGACCTTGAAAATGAATAAATAAATAAATATATCAGGGGACTCCAGTTACAACGACAGATAATATTGCTTTAAATGATCCTTAAATATATTAATGGATTGAGATGCTCTAATGTCCTCAGGTAGAGAGTTCCACAGACGAATAGCCTGTACTGTGAAGGATTTATCAAAAAACACAGAACTGTGAGGTGGAAAACTGAGGGTATAGTTTTCTGATGACCTAAGAGAAAGAGTATTTGCGCTATGAAGGAAATTGAAACGTTCTTTAAGATAACGTGCAGTATATGGATTAAAAAGAATATTGTAAAGAAGGGAGAGGATGTGAGTATTCCGGCGAAGACGAATAGGAAGCCACTTGAGCTGAGAGCGAAACTGAGATACGTGGTCGTATTTACGTAGGCCAAAAATGAATCCAATACAAAAGTTTTGGAGACGCTCAAGCTTATTTAGCTGATCCTCTCTAAGGTCTAGATAGCAGACGTCAGCATAATCAAGAATGGGATGTAAGAGAGACTGAGCGAGGGCAATTTTAGTGGTAATGGGAAGAAAATTACGAAGTCTTCTAAGCGAAGCCCCTGCTGCATACAGTTTACGGCTAGTGTTTTGAACTTGCAAGTCCCAACTAAGACATTGATCCATTACGAGTCCCAGATTCTTTACAGATATGCTGAACGGAATATCGATACCTTCGAAATTCACCTTTGGAAGCATTTGCCAATCCACTTTCGTTATAAGTCTAGAGCTACCGATGACCATGACCTGAGTTTTGGTGGGATTTACATTGAGTCCAAATGCTTTACTCCATACAGATATACGTTGCAGATCAGCATTTGTGGCAGCAATAGCATCTGATAGTTTGTCGAGAGATGCTTGGGTGTAAATCTGAAGATCGTCTGCATATAAGTGGTAGGAAAAAGAAAGATTATGAGAAATTGAATTAATAAAAATGGCAAAAAGTAAAGGAGAAAGAACGCCGCCTTGAGGTACGCCAGCTGACGTGTCACACCACGATGAAAAAGTATCGTCAAGGCGAACACGCTGCCAGCGCCCGTACAGATAACTGTGAAGCCAATCGATTACCAATGGAGATACGTTAATGGAGCGCAATATCGCTAAAAGGATATCAAAATTAACACTGTTAAACGCGTTGCTGAAGTCCAACAATGTTAGTACCGTCAGATGTCGGTTTTCCATGCCGAGGCGGATGTCATCGGTGATTTTGACTAATGTACTGACGGTGCTGTGGCCTGGACGGAAACCGGATTGGAAAGGGTTAAGAAGGTTATTTAGGGAGAGGTATCTACTAATTTGATTGTGGACAAGACGCAAATTTTTTTCATACAAAACTTTGTTCATAAATTTTCAGTCACTGACCACAGTTAACATTGAAAATTTTATCACAGATTATTAGATTATTGCCAGGCCAGAAAAAAAAATAGTTCCGTTTCAAGACGTTTTTGCCAACCTTTAAATGAGTCTAAGGTTGGATTTATTCCAGACCATCACCACAGATTATACAATAGTTACTACGTCCATCACCGATGACTGTCCCCAACTTCCCAGTACTCCCGCCGTGGGGACAGAGTCAGACGGGCATACTTATATCGCATCGATGTTATATCGGTATTCATCGACAATTGTTGACGTCGATGTCGGTATTATGCTCGGGCCGGATCAGGAGGTAACTATTAAATAATCTGTGCCTAAATCTACTCGACTAATAATAAACAAATGACTTCTCTCTATGCTTTGAAGTGGATCATACTGGAGTGTATAATACCAGCCTAAGTTTTACGGTAGGTAACTAAATGTATTTTTTTTTATAAAACTTACTAGCAATGTATGTAGTTTGCACATTAGTAGTAGTCTTGGTAACCCCACCAACTAAGCTAAATATATATGCTTGTGTCTGAAGTGGGTTCACGTTAATAGTTTGCATGGTGGTAGGACACTGTCTAGAGTCCGCCAGGCCAGCTACCACCCTCAAGTTAGAAAATCTGCCACCAACATCTAATGTGTTCCGGCAGCTATCCTTGAGATCCAGTCCTTGAGAGCCTAGCGTGCTACAATCTTGACCGCATCATCACTTACCAACCGGTGAGATAGTGGTCAAACGCTAGCTAAAAAAATAATAATAGTGCAATGGGTGGGGATCACAGAAATAGTAATAATAACCTTATTATTCCTATTTCTATGGTGGGGATCGAACTCACGACCTCTCGATCGCCAGGCCTCAGCCATTGGAATATTGCTGCTTTTCATATATAATATATATTTCAGAGCATTTCCCCGGGTCTGGTGGCGACGGACATGGGCTCCCGGGTGGGCTTGCCGGACGAGCCGCCGGCGCCGGCGCTGCTGCCGCAAGACATCGCTGACGCTGTGCTCTATGCACTGTCTACCCCGGCGACCGTCAATGTAAGTTAGCATTTCAGTAAGAATAAATCAAGTTTTAAATTACCTACTTCTTTTTTTATGATATAAGGTAACAGGAAAAGCTCGACGCTCGCCTGATGGTAAGCGATGACGTCTACCTATAACAGATACATCGGTAATTCTGGACTACCAGAATTTTGCATGTCACTGCACCGCGCCTGTTACCTTGAGACATAAAGATGTTGAGTCTCACATGCCCTGTAATTTCACTGGACACCTTGCCATTTCAAGCGGATTCCTATTTCACGGCTAAAAATTAATTGGCAAAGTGGTGGTAACGCCCCTGGCGGACTAGCAGAAGTCCTACCTCTACAAGTCCTACCTAAATTTGTTTCCCAGTAAGTAACATAAAAGGGTCTTTCTCTTCGAATCAGTATCTTTTTATCTATTTTCTAAGCAAGCGTGCTACATCGTAGACCGCATCTTCATTGAACAGTGAACACCAGTGAGATGGCGGTCAATCGCATACTTATTCTGCTTAATAAACTGGCCAAGTACAAGTCGGACTCGCACTAGTAGGGTTCCGTAACACCGTTAAGTATTCCATAACTATGATTTTTCGCAACTACAAAATTAACTTTGTTTTTCATAGTGTTTGTATGAAAAACAAAGTTATCTTTGCGGTCGCCATATCTCTAAAACTGCTGACTGTATCTCGTTCAAACCAATTTTCGTTGTTAGTTTTTGTTGAGATCTACAGCATATATTTTTTTTAGATTTTTCACTCAAATACTTTAAAAGTTAGAGGGGGGAGGGGGGGACACACATTTTACCACTTTAGACGCGCCTATCTTTCAAATGATTGACTTTGAGAAAAAATGATTTTAGGAACCTCAATGTCATTTTTGAAGACCTATCCATAAACACATATAGGTGTGAAGAAAAAAAATTTTTTTTTTTACATTACCATGTATGGGATGCCCCCCCTTAAACTTTTATATTTTTTATTTTTGTATAAAAATCGGAAAGCGGTTTACAGAATACATCTACCTACAAAGTTTCAATTCTGTAGTCTTAACAGTTTCGGAATAAAATGGCTGTGACATACGGACGGACAGACAGACAGACAGACATGACGAATCTATAAGGGTTCCGTTTTGTGCCATTCGGCTACGGAACCCTAAAAATCGAATAATAAGGTGCAATTTACGGATAAGAAAGTCGCGTTCTATCCTAAACCTACATAACTGTACTAATCCACATACTAAAACACTCTCATTTTAGTGAGGAGAAATCGAAATGTTGTATAGTATAGCTGCATCTCTACCGTAGTAAGATTGATATAAAAATGAATGTGGTAGCGTGTAGTTGTGAAAATATATACACAACATGATTACTGACTAGCGTAGCGTTCATCGACTTTCAATTTGAGAGGTTGGTTCGAAGTACTTTGTTGTTTAGATTTGTAAACTTTTAAAAGACTGTCATGGTTAAAGTTCTAAATAAATACAATGAAAATGATACAAGAATCTACTAAAACATGTTCCACCTGAACCTAATTATTCTTATTTCAGATTGGCGAGCTCACTATCACACCGGTTGGCAGTCTCAGAATCTAAGCATAGCTTCAAAACTTTTGTAATTAACAAAAAAACTTTTGTAAATAACATTTTGTAATAATTATCTTTTTGAAATATAAAACAGACAAAAGTTTAAAGAATTTATTTACAATAAGTTATGGCACATTATGAACTAGTTACGTAATAATTTAAGATCGTATAAAAACTAAAAGAACCGACTTGAAATGCCGCGCTAGTCATTTTCAGTACCAAGTTTGAGGCGTTTGTTTCCATATCTCTGGAGATACTCATCAGATCTCGATGAAATTTAAATGGGACCACTTGGGAAAGCATACCCTTACAAACAAAAGAAGAATTTCTAAATCGGTCTAGGCGTGGCGTCTTTGAGTAATCGGGAAAACCAACATAAAAAAAAATTCGATAAGTTGAAAACCTCCTCCTTTTTTAAAGTCAGTTAAAATAGTTTAAAGGGTAGACGCGTTGACGGATGATGAAGACGCTAGACCAATGATGCTGGTGCCAAACTGCAGGAATGCTCTCAGAATGGTCATCTTCAAGGTCCACAGCGGAGACACCTGCTCGTCTGAATCCTGCTGACCTGACGATGAGGCACCACTCTGTCAAAATAAAGAAATAGAAGTATTATCTTTCAGTTAAGCTGGGAAATTACGAAGAAGTTGAAAAGAAACAAAAGAGAGACGAAAAAAAAGAGCAGGTGAAAATAGACTCAAGAAACGTTGAACGTTAGAAGAAGAAACGTTAGAGCGTTGAGGAGTAAGACAACAATGACAGTGATTATATCAAAAAGACAAAGAAAATAAATAGGTGCAGGGATGAAATGAAAGAGTGCTGAAGATACGAGTACTATACCAGGAAATAACATGTCATGATTTACCTTAACATATTATCATGAATCTGATGATACTAATATTAAATTCGCTATTTACTAAATCTTACACAATACAAATAAAATTAACAAAAGTAGTTTTATTTACAAAATAAATTAGTTACATTTTATATTACTAACATAATATACTACTTACTTACTCACTACCATTTCATTGCAAACATGCTACATTATGTTTTTTGTACTTAATAAATATATTTGTATTAGAACCGGTATCCACCAATGCTTTAGTTGGGTTGAGCATAATTATGTACCTGCAAACTTAGGAGTCGGATTCTAGTCCATGAACTAAAAAATCTAGACGTTTATATTTGTAATTTACAGCACTATAACACATCTCTGCTTAGCTGAAATTGTCTTATTTCTGATCGACAAGCACTTGACCAATATCTCACCTGATGTTAAGTGTCGATATGGTCTAAAATGTAATCGTGCTAGTCTGGGAAAAGGAAGACAGCAACACGACGAAGCGCTGGACAATTAACTTTTGTCCAATCCACATTGCTCAACTATCCTAATAACTACATGTATAATCCAAGTTCCAAACGTGTTCCAACTTTGGTGGATACCGGACATTACCCACTGGATCAAGTGCACTATAATTTATAATATCTATGTACTACAAACGAAAACCAATTGAATTTTTTTTGAACAAGCTAAACCATTTGAAATAGTTAAGTTAGTCATTGAACATGATCTGCGTTGTTCAAAACCGAGTCTTGTCATGTCTTTGCATTATCCTCTGTTCACCAAGGATGTGAGCTTCCTCCCGAACTGCTTTTGGACATATCTCCAGACAGTGACATCAGTAAGCTGGCGAAGAAGCCAGCAGAGTCAGACACCATCGTCTTCCCGTTATCTTCATTAGAATCCTCATCGGAACCACCTTCAGCCTGTCGAATTACTCAATGACATTATTACATACATTATTATATTCATATACATTTCTGTATATATTGTTATAAAAATACTTAGTAAATTTTACTCTAGCAATCGAATAAGGTGACCAAAATTATATTTTGATGAGCAAGCAGCATATACATACTCATAAAAAATAACTTTACCATAATTAATAGGAAAGGTGGGAGGAAATTATAAATAGGTATATTTACGTACCATACTAGTGCCTTTAACTAGTTTCGATAGTAAGTTTCCAAAGAAAGCTCCGTTGTTGTTCTAAAAACAGAAATATGAATTGTAATTGTTTATAAAATAGTGGTAAAAATAATAGTAAATAATTATAACTAAATACGTACCGCTCCCCCACCAGTAATCGTATCCAGTGACGTCAAAAGATAGCTAGCTATTATTGATCCGGGATTTTCTTCCCCTTCAGACTAAAAAAATTAAAAGTTTTTTTAAACCCATGTTAAAATTTAAGTAAATCCATATCTCAATATAATTCTACTTACTAGCAACCCAACAAAAAGACCGAATCCAGACGCAAGTACAGCGTTTAAATCGAATCCGTCTCCCTAGAACAAAAACAGATTTATTTTATCAGTATTTTTAATTTACAGGCTTATTTTAAACCAGTTTTACTCATATAAATATGTTCCATTTACTCACACTAAGGCTGACCACTATTTGACTAACTGTGGCCAGTAAAGTTCCCAAATCCGAGCCGTCTTCCTAAAACATTAAACAATAATTGATCACACCGTCATTTGTTATATCTACCTTACATTGGCTACAAATGTTATTACATACTCCACCACTGAGTCCAGCAAGAATTCCAAGAACCCCGCCTCCTTGTCCGTCACTTTCAGGTTCATCTGAATAGTCAGAATCATTATCATCTTCACTGTTATCACCGTTAGAATCTTGCTTTGATGCCTTACTGTTATTATCATCTTGGTTATTCTCTACACTTTCCTCAGCCGCATCATTGTGTTCTTCAGACTCAGACTCAGATGAATTATCATCATCATCATCGTCATCATCATGATCATCCCCGTTGCTATCACTCTTATCATCCTCTTGCCGTTGAAATGGTGGTGTCAAAGTTTTTATATAGTCGATTTCTATAATGTTGTCCGCGACGTCTTTACGACGAAGGTCGTCTTGTTTTTGTTTGCGGATTAGATATTGTTTGATCATGTTTCGTATAGCGCTCTGAAAAATATTTTTACAAGCAATAAATACCGCACTGTTACAGTAAAGTATAGCAGCAGTGTTTAAATAAGTGTTTAAATAAGTAAAAAAAGCCTAAGGGCCAGTTTCACCGGGTCCTAGATAGCCCTATTAGAAACTTATCTTACCGATTTTTGACAGCTTTTATATAGCATCATCTGTCAGATAATTATCTGAAACTTTATCAGTAACCGGTGAAACTGGACCTAAGAATACCTAATTTCCATTATCATTAATCATATTTATAAATAATTACATTTTCAATTAAAGCCTTATTTTTTGTATGACATAAGCAAAATATATACTTCCTTATTTTAAGTGAGTACAAAAAGTGTGCAAACTTACCTTGAAAACAGAGAACTGCGCCCACAGACCAGTTAACCTGGTTTGTGAATGTGCTCTCAAATTCTTGTTAATGGGTGCCCTTAGGTTCACGTGCAGTGCAAAACAACAATCTGTGGTCAAGTGACGTAGTGAGCGGTGACCGTGGCTGGCAGGTTATAGTTGACCTAGTCGGCGGCAGGCAGGAAGCATGAGTGCAACGGTCGTTGCCGCCTTAATAAGGGCTATAAGGTATTATAATTGCACCAGTAAAGAATTTATTTGAAATTTCGTTGTTGAACTTGAATTTGCTCTTAAAATAAACACTGGAAAACCTTTTATTTACACTTCCGTTGTAGTGACTTGCTGTGACCCTTGACAGAGTTTTGACACTTGTGTGTGGTAGTTTAATTAAAATTAAAATCGCAGGTATAAATAGTATTATATGCAAAATATTACTTTTACTATATCTACAATTTTTATTTTTATTTAGCAAAAGTGATCTTTTGCTAATATTGGAATATATAGCATTGAATGATTGTCTTGTATTTTGTATCAATTAGCCTGCAAATTGTTTTGGTACCCGATTTCTAATCCAAGGGTCGTAGGCTCGGACCTGGCCGTACGATGCACCCGTCTATCAAAACAATTACTTTTAGTTGAGCTATCGTCATGATGCATAGTAAATTCTTGGGTGATGAAACCCTGACATATAAAATACTTCACACGATGATATTTCCTTTAATAATTATTGTTATCCACATCAACTTGCGGTTACGTTACGTGAACGTCAGTAAAATAAACATGGATTCGCCAAACCGCTGGGTCCACCCGCGACTTGGTGATGAATAGCAACATCACAGAATAATGAATAGTCAACGTGCTAAAAAACTACACCAAAATTGGTAAAGAAAAACCTTGACACTACTTGACACTAACACCATCCAAGGCCTACCTACGGACTTAAACTAAAACTTACATTGGTAATGCTACTGGAACCCGGGAAGAGCGCAGTAGCAAGATTTAGCAGGCTGATGAGGTTGCTCCCTCCACCATTAGATGGCGCCACGTTAGACTCGCCGAAATCTTCATCGTCGTCGAAACTTGACACCGTCGTGCTGCTGGTCTGAGACGCGCTTGCTACTTGGTCGTTGAGGTCCTGGAAATTATATATATTATGTATTTATGGAAATTATATATTCATTATATTTGACGTTAACTAGAGAGTAACAAGTTCGCCTGATGGCAAGCGTCAACGTCGCCCATGCAACTTGTTACACATCGGAGCCATTCATTAATCTGCTATTTAGGTGTTGCTTTATCATGTTATGTTATGTTTTCTTTATTAGCATTAAACATTTCGACTTCAGTCGTTTTTGTATATAATAACTCTCCTTTTTAGTATCTCTGCGTGAAAAAGCTGCCAGTAACTAATTTCACATTAATACAAATCAAAGATTGAGTATCGAACATTTTCATCTATTATGGAATTTTGCAATCAATACTTATTTCACCCTTTATCACTTAGCTTATTAGGCTAAAATTGGCACACATGTTTGGTTCTCGTGAAAATGCTCGATAACAGCTTCTTTTCAATTTTGTAACTTACGAAAAAGGAAGGTTCTTAATTCAAAATTGTAAATATATATTTTTCCACCATTATTTAATTATTAATTTAATATTTACTAGACTGCATGATTTTAGACAAAGAAAAGTCATAATTAACTTTCTTACAATTTTATGACTGCACTGCCAACTACATATCTAATTATCATGTCATTTCGCTTCTTCTTTGTATCTATCATCTCAATTATTTGTAAATACAATTTATAACCCAATATTTAATATCAAATTCACATAAAAAAATAAAATATTCTTACCATATTATCATCTTCCAAGTCGTCTCTGTAAGGTCGGTATCTATCCCTTGATCCAGCGGGTATACAGAATGCATTCACCAGGAGGGAGACGACCAACATGATACACAAACAACTTCTTGAACCACGAGCCATGTTGCACTAAAACAACTTTAAACAATTAAAATATAAAATTATATTTTATTTTATTTACGTCCAAAATATCCTATGTTATGCACTGGATGTCTTAACAAAACTGAACAAGATAGGAATGGGCTCTTGTAATATACATTGTTCTCTATTAGCAAATTAGGTGAAAGCCGCCCTAATGAAAGCTATTATACAATATTCTTTAGTGATTCATGGATTATTTTAATAGCTAAAGGATCGGTTAAGTTATGTTATTTAATGATAAGCTGAAAGTAATTTAAGATTACGATACATTATAGTATTAAATCTTCAAAATAGTTAAGTTAATGGTGACTAGTGTATGTTGGATTGCAATTTGCTTGTTATTTTTTATATCTAATTGCATTATTATCTATTTTATTGCACCATCCCCCGTTTCCCATCAGACTAATTGAATGGAAGTATCATATAATATGCGCCAGCGATATACAGTCGCGCATTCTTTCAACCCGCGATGAATTATCACATTCATAATACGTCTTGCCAAGAAGTGGAATTCCTTGCCGGAGTCTAAAAGTATCCAATCTAAAGTACCATCATGAGGTCTTCTTGTCCCGATTCACTTGTAACTTGAAGAAAAATGTATTGCTACATCGTAGATCACGCTATCACATTACATAAACTGAGATAGTGGTCAAACACTATAATATCACAGTTTCACAATCCATTACGAGTGAATCGTGACTAGAAGACCTCAGCAGGGCTAGCATGGCAAGGGGACTATTTTGTCTTTCCACATATCCGTGTTTTGTTTGGTGAAGAAGGCAAATTATAAGTAAAGTTTTTCGACAATTATAAACGCCCGCTGACTTTTAATCAATTCTTTTTTAAACTTTTTAATACGAAACAAAATCAAAACTCGGGGTTAAACTTCACCAAGCGTTTAAATTGTTGTGTTGATCTCCTCTCAGTGGCGAAAATAGGGAAATCATTTTGTCTTTCCCCCGGGGATAAGGCCATGCTAGCCCTGCAGGATGCTATAACCACATATAACCACGAATGACAGACCACAAAGGGTAAATGATCTGTGTCATAAATAGGTATATCTAATCTGCTTAATCATAACCATAAATAGAACCATTTTTAACCGACTTCAAAAAAAGGAGAAGTTTCTCAATTCAACCGTATATATATTTATTTGTTTGTTCGCGGATAACTTCGTCGTTTATGAAACGATTTTGATAAATCTTTTTTTGTTGGAAAGAAGATATCTCAAGGGTGTTACCATAGTAATTTCATTGAGATCTGATAAGTGTCTCCAGAGATATGGTGATAAACACCTCAAACTTGGTAGGTACTGAAAATTTCAAACAACACCGATTTCAAAAGCGCGGCATTTGAATTCGGTTCTTTTAGTTTTTCAAACGATATTATCTTGAATACGGCATTTAAGAATATGTAACGTAAAATAAATGTAAATAAAAGAAATCTTATACATACCGAATATATAAACTGAAATAAAAAAATCAACAACGATAAATCGCACCACTTTATATTGTTCCACAGGCCACTAAGATCCGTCTGGCAACTTGAACACTCAGTATGCACTGATCTGTTTTTGTTTTAATTTTTTATCAGTTTCCTTTCCCTTTTGGGTTTACCTAGGAAGTGACAAAGTAAACATATATATACATACCTGTCTGACTAGATGTTGTCGATGAAACTTACGATGGTTGATTGCTCCACCGATCGCTGAAAGGAATATCTTATAACTTACGATGTTTCCTTTTGTATGCATGTATAGGGTGTTGTTTTTAGGAGGCATAATGTAACACATACACTACAGGCACTAATGTTAATTTTAGGGGAAGTTTTTATTTTGGTTGGAGTAGAAGATATTGAAACGAGATTGCTAGTGAACGTTTTCACTTCTTGGCAAGCATGCTACACCCTCGATGACATTGTTATATTCCACCGGTGAGATAGTGGTCAAATGCTTGCCTATTTACAATAACAAAAAAGTTCAATGTACTGAGCGCAACTATTTCATACCTCTAGAATATGTACCTATCCCATATCTATATATATAAAAGAAAGTCGTGTTAGTTACTACACTTATAACTCAAGAACGGCTGTGCCAATTTTTATGATTTTTGTATTTTTGGAATTGTCTTTGTCAGGAATAGGATAATAAGTATTAAAAACAATGAATAATTGACCTAAAAACATTATAATATAAGAAAAAAATATTTTGCCAAAATGTTTCTGGGTTTAAAAACTGCCAATCATTTGATGTTCAATTGTTTATCCCGCCGTTTTTTTAATAATTATGGCTCCACACGATTAGTGTATTTAGCCAGTGTCAAGTGTAAAAATTCTTCCCATGTGTGGATAGCATTACAATATTTGGATTATCGCGTATTTTTATTTGTTTAATTATGGCTCCACACGATTAGTGTATTTAGCCCGTGTCAAGTAGTAAGAAGTAAAAATTCTTCAAGTTTTTGTGAATTCAAGTCACGTAGATTTTAAAAATGTTAAATATTGTCAGTAATGATATTTGTTTGACATATTTATTGATTGTCAAATATGCGTGCGTTCAGAAATGTATGCTTACAAGCAACGTAAAAAAGTGTATATTTCTTTTTAAAGCCTAAAAACAAGTTCATCTAAAAGGTAACACGACATTCATTGTCTGTTAGGTGGTACGAAGTTCGCCGGGTCAGCTAGTATCTATATAGTTTAGAACCCTTATTCGTAACAGGCTACTCTCCGAACACCTCAACTTGATTTAAAACATAATTATACCGTCTGTATATTTCTTTATTTGTTTTTATATCTTATAGACCAGCGCTTGACAACTATCTCGCCTGGTGGTAAGCGATGATGTGGTCGAAGATGGTGAACACGCTAAGCCTAGAATACTCTGACTCTCAAGGGCTGTGTGATCTTGAACACCGTAGGGCAGATTTTTGCCTTGACGGTGGTAAGCTATTTTTTGGTACCAAGTCAGGTGGATCATCGATACAATATGCTACTACCACCTGTAGACGAACACCCGTGGTAGGATTAGAACCGGCGGCCTCTCGCTTAAAAGAAAGCCATCTTTACGCCAACGGGGCTCTAAATCTTAACTGAATATTACAAATAATAATACACCCAACAGAATAATATAATCGCAGCCTGTATGTGTGGGCGTGGTGACAGCTTCCGATTGCGGCACTCGAGTTGCCAAACCGACGCGTCCTCCCATCCGGCCGCGGCTGCGACGCTCCGCACTGACCGCTGCTTCCTCACACCTCCAAACTGTCCTCACCCACTTCCACAATGTAACAGGTACTTCTGATGATCATGCTCATCATCAATATGAGCCTGTATTAGTCCACTGCTAGACATAAGCCTCTTCTAGGGTACGCCACTGAGCTCTATCTTTCTATTAAGTATTGCTATGCACCAACATTTTTTTTAAGATAACTGAATTCTTGATCTATTATTTCAAGAATTTACCATGTTTCCCACTCAGTCCCACAGATCACAATCGGACAGATTTTTTTATTTAAACCATGGAGGATAGAAGTAAACTTTAGAAGCCTTGTTTGTCAATTGGAATCAAATATTTAAAATACGAAATTCATTTTTCATATTTGTTTGATTCCCTCTACAGAATCAAACTGATGAGGCGGGTACAAATAAAGAGATTAAAGCACAAGACAGCAATTTGGTGGTATAGGACATACTTTTAATAAAGCAGGCAAAGCTGCGGGGCGCAGTTATCATCTATCTATTCTATTATCATTTTTGGGGTTCATTACTACCTCCAGGAAGGTGACATGCCTAGTAGTCGCCTTACTGTTCTGTCTGCATTAAAAATTAAAAAAAACCGGCCAAGTCCAGTTGGACTCGCCCAACGAGGCATTCGTATCAACGTTGGTTATTACCAATTAAGCTAAGTTAATTGTATGAGCGCTCATATAACTCAGAGGTAGGTATACCTTAACTGGCCTAAACTATGTATGTATTGTATTATCACATGGGGGGATACATGTTTTTGCGAAAATCTAAATTTTCCCATATCTTTTTATCGTGTTGACTCAGGATCTTTATACACCTTCAAACAGGATTTTTTTACACCTAATAGGGACTATAGATCTCAGTATCTGGTATAAATGTCAATTTGCTAGGTCCACCCGTTCCTGAGAAAATCGGTGGTGACACACGGACAGACAGACGGACAAGAAAGAGATCTTATAAGGGTTCCTTTTTTTCCTTTTGAGGTACGAAACCTTAAAAATACTAAAGCATCAGGTGCAATGAAGCTGTCTCGACCAATAATGGTTATCAGTACCATAAGTTTGAAATATATTACAGGAAAAATACCATATATTAGACAAATGCTTTATTGATTATGTATTTAATAACGTATTAAATATTAAAGATAAGATAATAACGTTTTTTGAAGTAACTTTAATTCAAAACAACTCAATTTAATTCAAGAAAAAATCGGTAAATCGTATACCAATCAACAATGGTAGATAATAAAATATAACCCCTTCTGTTTGCTTCGCCGTAGTCGGGTAATTAAACTAGTAACACTTTGGAGTTCTTGAAAGGTCAACAAAAGATACATTAATTTTATTTCAATTTTAGCAAAACCAAATTAAATAACAAAACATTACAATAGAATTATAGTAGACATATATTTGTCAAATTTATTTACAGTGAAACAATTATTTATATAACACAACATCAGCTGTTAAAAACGTAGGTATTTTTATATGTATATATACCCATAGACCTTGAGCTAACTGTAGGTACATCATGCTAGCAAGGAAACGTGCTGCAAGGCTATAGGACCCTATATTTAGAGAGTAGGGTTTCTTTTGACCTACGTAAGTCAACCTAATTATTATAAGTACATAGTTATAAACGAGGCTATTATTGATAATAGCGGTTATTTATAAACGACGCAATAATGGCAACGTTACAAAAATTCGACCAGGATGACTATACAAACTACGAATTTTTTACAGTTTATGTTAATGGCCGACATAGTGAAGTATGGATTGTAAAACTGTGGTGGAGTCACAACTACTTTAAGCTACCTGCACATCGCATACATAGCATGGAGACCTTCCCAGTCTTCCACCATAATCTGGTGAAAGGATATACCTATGTATATTGTATCCTCTCTTCAAAGATGTCAGCGTCATCCGTCACTATAAGGCACATTTAATATAATAATAATCGGTATTCCCGAGTCACAATTCCTTAAAAGAATTAAAGTATATTATCGCAATAACATTAAGTAAATAAGTTTATAAGAGCTTTCAGAAGCATCAATTCTATGTAACTGATGTATCTCCAACAACGGCATACCTACAACACCCACCGACTATAAGTTATTACATTCTTCTCATGGCTTTCATGGAGCCAATCTTATATAAGGCCAATCTTTAAAATTACTCGTCGTCGGAAGAACCAGCTTCTAAGCCCATGCAATTATTTACCGGCACTATTCACTTTATTTATAGATTTTTCTATACCTACATATTTCCAAGTCACGATTACAAAAAAGGTAAAGACGAATCGCAATAAAATTAGGTGACATCATTAGTCATTACCTTCAAACGCCTTTAGCTCTACGAGTCAGAATATCTACAACAACGGTATACCTAGGAAAACGAATTACTCCTCATGCAGTCAGTCAAATTTCAAATACAAGATTCACAGCAACTCGTTCTCTCCGTTACGCCTATTCAAAACCCATGCAATTCTTCATCGGCTCATTTTAAGTAACTAATTTATAATAATGTTTTATTTATAACAATTTTGTTTTAGGTAGGAGGCAGGTTTAACAAATCAAAAGTCTTGGAAAGTCGACTGTCTGTAAGTCGCAATTTGTTCAGAGTTTAATCAGTGCCTACAGAAGCATCAGCTCTAGGCGGATGTAGTTTCTCCAGCAAGGGTATAGCAACACCGACCAGCTCCTCCCAAGCAGCCAGTCTCATACAAGGTCCACACTCGCACTCCTCCCCTCCTATGTCCCCCTCCTCGAAGCCCAGGTCTTCTCCGGAGAGAGCCTCGTCTTCAGACATGTGGTCGAGGTGTAAGTCTTGGTCTACGCTTAGTGCGCGGGGAAACTTGTCTCGGGGGTCGTTGTTGTTGTTTGCGAACTTTACCTGGGAGAATGTATTAGTGATGACCATTTATGTTAATTTAGAAAGTTTTTTTTTAAATTAGAGATGGAGTAGGAGATGGATGATGGGTGAGTTATAGTTTATGAATCATATTCGTTTTTATTATTGTGTATTATTCTTCCAGTTATTAACTAAGTATTCCTATCCTTTTATTACTTTAAATGTACCTATGTACTTATGAGTATGAACACAGAATAAATAATAGTAAGTACAAATATGAGTTTGTTCTTATGAGTATACTTAATATTTTTTCAAGTAGTTAAGTAAGTAAGTAGGATTCTTACTGTTACTTAATATATGTCCTTATGAGTAGATACCTACGCATATTACTTTTTGTGTATTTGTGCTGTGTAATTTGTGTCCTGTGGTACATAGGGTCACCGAGAGTCGGTAGTGTACCTACGAAGTGTACCTACCTTTATTAAAAAGGTACACTTCGTTGATACACATTATATATTTGTGTCAATGTCATGTGTCGTGTGTTTACTTTAATAGTAAATACACGACACCGATACACTTTTGATGATGATAATGATGGATGAATGATTGATTAGCTTACTTACATGATGTTTGAGCAGCGAGGGATCGCTGGCACGCCGGTCTCCCGGGCGGGATGCTTCGCACGCCGTGAACACAGAGTCATCGTCTGACACAAAACACACACATATACTTCATTACCTAATGTGTGTCACTATGCCGGGATTATGAGATATCACAACATACCTAGATGGATACTCATCAAATCTCGATAAAATTATACAACAATTTCAAAATATTAATACAATGATAAAATGAAAGATAATCGATAAATACCAACAAAAAGTGTGGTATAGTACTTAACTCAACTTGGCCATCACCGGGTTAAAAGGTTTGCCTCTCGTAAATGTACATACTGTATATGTATAGGAACACCTTGGAGATGTACTCTATAGATTAAAAAAAATAATCTTTGCGGAATAATCGAGTGAAAAACCACTCAACCTTATTTTAGGTCTGTTAGGTACCTAAAATTAGGCATAGGAAACAGTAGCTACCAGGAATTTACACAAAAACCATATAATATTAACCAATATTATAAAAAATAAAGATATAAAATAAATGAGAAAGTTCATTAAAAAGTTTTTGTTATCTCTTCAGTTTCAAATATTTTGGCCGTTTTCATTGGCGTAGACTCACACAACAAATTTATGAGAAATTTATATTTTCGTTGGGGTTTACGCAAAATTTCATTAAATTCGACCGCGATCAACAGTACCTACGAGAATATCCTATTCTGTAATCAGTATGGACAGGCAGGCCGTTTACAATAAAAATGTTCGTACCCCTTCCAAATATTTATTAAGTTTTCGTTGGGGGACGAAAACGCGAAGCGCATCTTAATACCAATAATTACGAACTTCATCATAAAAAAACAACCTTGAAGAATGACACACTTCTCGAAATAGACTTCTTTTAAAAAGATCTTACTGGCTAAGTCCCAGCTTAGGTTTTAGTATATTTATTTTAAAGATTTATTTATTCATCTCTAGCTATATTGCTTGCGTTCACTAGATAGGTTATATTTTGAAACAAATCTATATAAACTAAAATATATATATATATATATATATATATATATATATATATATATATATATATATATATATATATATATATAATATATATATATATATATATGTATATAGCAAAATAAAAACTAAACTGCTGCATCCTGCTTCATTCGAGCATTATGAACATTATTTATATTATCTATACAGTAAACATCAAATTTAAATTAATAATGCCTACATAAAAATGTGGGGTAACAAAGAAATAAAAAAATAATCATACGAGAATAAAGAAAATGCAAAATAAAAAAAACTGATTGACCCCGACGTGATTTGAACACGCAACCTTCTGATCTGGAGTCAGACGCGCTACCGTTGCGCCACGGAGTCATTGTGTGTGCCAACCAAATTTACAAACGCTATCCATAGCGAACTTATCAAAACATAGCGAGATGAGATAATGGCAGATTGGCAAAGTTTAGTGAACCTACCTAGATATTGTATCGCATAGCGGGACGGTATCAGTACTTAGGTATGGTATACAATACTTAGGTATAGCTTTATTTGCGATAAATGTTATATTTAAGTATTGTACCTTGTTCATAAATAATAATTAACGTAGTTTAAAAACTAATAAACAGACTTCAATAGGGATGTTGCCTGGGTCAAAAAATAGTGATTCTAATTAGTCCGTCAGTTAGAATATCATAAAATATTGGACATGTATTTTTTTATTTTACAAATCAATAGAAATTGACAAAGATAATGAGCGTCAAAGTTCGGGAGTGGGGCTCGTGACGTCACTAACCGCTAGAAAGTAGTACAGTTTGTGACGTCACGCGGAATTTCAACGCTCTATATCTTCGTCATTTTTTGTTTAATTGAAAAAATAAAAAATATGTATCCATTATTTTTAGGGTCCGTAGTCCTGACAAGGAACCTTTATAGTTTCGTCATGTCCGTCTGTCTGTCTGTCTGTCTGTCCGAGGTTTAGCTAAGAGACCGTTAATACTAGAAAGCTGTAATTTTGTAGGGGTATGTATATAAATTACGCCGACAAAGTGGTGAAATAAAATTTTGAAAAATATTTTTTTTAGGGTAGCTACCCTAAAAAAAATATTTTTCAAAATTTTGGGAGAATTTGAGGAATTTGGGAAAAAATTTTGATTAGGGGAGCTCCCCTACATGAGAAGTGGGGATTAATTTTTTTCGTCGTCTACCCAACGTGTGGGGTATCGTTGAATAGGTCTTTTAAAATGACTTAAGGGTTGCTAATACCATTTTTCGATTGAATGCTTCATTTACGAAATATTGAAATGTAAAGTGCAAATTTTTGTTCCAGTAGAGCGTCCCCCCCTCTAAAAGCTAAACTGCTGGCTTGAAAAATCTGGAAAAGTTCGTGATAATAGTGCATTTTATAAACTTTAAAGGAAAATTATAGCGGTTAAGATTAGTTTAGAAGTAATAGCCGTTAAACTTGGGTGTTGGATAATTTTGTACCAAATACAAAATCCTTAGAATAAATCCTTTAAAGTGACAAAGGCGAAGTACCTAGTTGCTTGTTTATAACGGGTAAAGACTACTAAAGACTTGCATTGAATAACGGGCTACTACGGAACCCTACACTGCGCGTGGACCGACGCGCACTTGGCTGGTTATTTGATAATGTTAATGACGGACAAAAAGTTTTTTTAGTAAACTAGCCTATTCACATGCCTTCCGAGACAGTTTAAGTAGCAAGTTTGAAATGTTTATCATTATATCTCTGGAGATACATAGCAGATCTTGATAAAATTTAAATGGGACCACCTTGGCGATGTACCCTACCAAAGAAAAAATAATTCGAATCGATTGACAATTGGCGGAGTAATCAAACATTCAAAAAAACATATATAGTTACAGATGAATTGGGAACCTTCTCCTTTTTGGAAGTCGGTTGAAAATACTTTTAATACATTGTTAACTTTACGTGGTCAAAGATGGTATACACGCTATTATAGACCTAGAATACTCTGACCTCAAACTATCATAAAAAAGGCAGACGGTGTCGTGCCGAACACCCGAGTGAACGCAAGTTCAGTAATACTAAATGCTTGAGTAATACGCTTCCGCGCTCAGTTTGTTGCCAAGCGGCAGCAGGGTCGGACACTTCCGTGCAGTATTACTCCGCAGCGTTGCTTACGTAGTAAACATGCCGTATTGACTATGCCGGACTGAGCGCGGAAACTTATTACTCAAGAATTTAGCATTACTGAACTTGCATTCACTCGGGTGTTCGGCACGACTCCGTCTGCCTTTTTTATGATAGTCTGAGACTCTGACTCTCAAGGACTCTGCGCTTACAGATTTTCTCCTTGCCAGTGGTAAGCTAATTTTTGGTAGCAAGACAGGCGAAACATGCTCTCTTTATAACCAACTTCACAAAAGGAGCAGGTTCTCAAATCGTCTGATTTTTTTGTACCTATGTTCACCGATAACTCAAAGACTTTTTTTAAAATATTTTTTTGTTAGGAAGGGTAAATTTCCCAGGTGGTCCCATTTAAATGTCATCGAGATATGTTCATTAGTTCTCCAGAGATATGGAGATAAACTCCTCATATTTAGTACTGAAAATGACTCGCGCGCGGTATTTGCAGTCGGTTCTTATAGTTTTTTTAATAAGATAGTTAAAACAAAAATAACCGACTTCCATGCCGCGCGAGTCAGTTTCAGATTTCTGAACCTCGGAATATCTCCTTTCCAACAAAAAAATAATTATCAAAATCAGTTGATAAACGACGAAGACACATAAAAAAATACGGTTGAATTGAGAAACCTCCTCCTTTTTTTGAAGTCGGTAAAAAACTAAAATTTAGTGTTCCGCCACGTAGACACTCTTTTACGTAGTATTATTATCTTTTCCATGGTTCCGCTCACCAATGAACATAGTCAACGCTGAGGCAGCCTGGTACGCGGTGTCGGCGTGTAGCGGTGTGTGTGCGTGTGCATTCCACACCGCGCGAGCCAGCAGGGCGGCGGTGGCGGAGTCCCCGCGCGCGGCCGCCGGGTGGAGCGCGCGGGCCGCCAGGGAGCCCGCGCGCCCGGACTCCGCGCCCGCGCCACACACGTTCACCAGCACGCCGGCCGCTGAACAACGGACTGACGCGTCTTCTGTTCAACATTAAAGAAATGCAAGTAATAACAGAGTACCTTGCCTGATTTTATGCTGTCACCTTATCGGGTCACTTGTAGCTACCTAATGTTATATTATAATTAGCTCACCATGGTCCAAGAAGGGCGTCAGTGAATCCAAAGCTCCTTCCAATATGACGAGTTGTGCGGCGCGCGTGGCGCGAGTCAGGTTGCCGAGCGCGCGCGCCGCCTCGCACGACGCCGAGCCTCCACTGTTCAGGTACCGACATGTTACTGTGGACACAGATACATTAATAATATTCAGGTAAATGTACATATACATCGATGATAAATAATTAAACTTTAAATAATAACCAGCATCCACATTTCATTTGCTGGTACACAAATTTAAAGTCACTCAGCGAGCTAAGGAAAGGGCTATGGCTCAGAGTTTCTCTGAAGCATCGAATCCGAAATGACGTAGTCCGACAAAGAACTAAAGTTATTGACATAGCTCAGTGGCAGTGAGCCAACCATATCGGCCGAAAAACTGACAATCGATGGGGTAAACGAGTTCTTGAGTGGTGACAGAGTAAGTAGGACACCCTCAGACTACGAGTAGGTGAAGCAATGATCTTTGCAAGGCGGCTAAAGTTACGAGTGTCTCTACTCACCTTCCGAGTACTTCCGACAGGCAAAGGAAATACCATTGGTGTGAAAGACGTCATTGAGCCTCTCGGGCAGATATAAAAGTTTCTAATTATTCAAGATTGCAACGTTGACAGTTCTACGATGGCAATGAGATAGGAAGAAAACAGCTACCTCTACAGATCCTGTCGAGTGTCTCGTCGAGTGGGTCGGGGGGGTCTGGCGGTTCTCGGTAGAAGGTGATATTGTTAAGGGTCGCCAGTGCAGCTGTGGCCAGCTCCTCGCGACGTTCTGATAGACTCACGTGCTCAACGTCTGATCCTACCTGCAGAATAAACTACTTTAGATGCGGTAGGTAGGTAAGAAGTACAGTGCCACAAGTATAACTTGTCGGTGGTGGTTTTTGGAACTAATTATTTTAATTGAAACTGTGAGTTTGACGTTTGAGAGATTACCGCGACATTATTGTTGATAAATCTGATATATTAAAATAGTTCAATAATGCCAAAAGTAATTAAAAGTGGTTTAAGAGAAACTGTTATCAAAGTACAAAGTAAAAGCACGGTAGCGCACAGGCACGCCAAGTTATACTTGCCGGACTGTAAATGGTTGTTTCAATAACAAATATTGATTGAACTTGTGGTTATGTTGATTGGACGCAAGCATTTCTTCACGATGATATCTCACTTGTAATGGGTAATTTAAGTATAATTTTCAGTATAATTTTTAATTCAAAATCGGGTTCTTGGAAAAATATTAGACTTTTGAAAATTAGTACTGTAGGTAGGCACTACCTATTTATTTATAATTTGACGTGCTCTTTTTTAGGGTTTCGAACCCAAAGGGTACCAACGGAGCCCTATTACTGAGACTCCGCTGTCCGTCTGTCTGTCTGTCTGTCTGTCTGTCTGTCTGTCCGTCTGTCACCAGGCTGTATCTCATGAACCGTGATAGATAGACAATTGAAATTTTCACAGATGATGTATTTCTGTTGCCGCTTTATAGCGGCAACAAATACTAAAAACAGATCAAAGTTAAGAATTAAAGGGGATCCCCATACAAAAAACGTGTTTTTACTATAGCACCATCTATGAACGATTGTTTACCAGTGTTTCTCAACCTTTTTCATGACGCGACGCGACTCCCTTAGTATGAAAAAAATTCGACCTACTTGCACTGTTTATAATTTGTATTTTGTTGTATTTCTAGCTTCTACCCGCGGTTTCGTTTGTGTGGCCTACAGGAAACAAATTACATATTTTCTTTTAGACCAAAAATTATAAGCACTCTCAGTCAAAACACCTACTTTACTCACTCTTTAATTAATATTTTCTTTAAAAGTATGTTTTCAAACTTTGTTTTTTTCTTATACTGAGGCTTCGCGACTCCCTTATGGAGACTTCGCGACCCCCCAGGGGTTCGCAAGTGGCGCGACTCACACGTTGAAAAACACTGGTTTTTTGTGTTAACTAGAGATGCGCTGAATATTCGTTTGGTATTCGGTATTCAGCGTATTCGGCATCTTTTCCATTATTTGTATTCTGCCAAATTATTCGGTTTTGTTGCCAAATATATTCGGTCCAAGCATTTCTATTTTCTTGGCTCATGAAGCCAAGGTGTAGAACTAATAGAAAAAACTTCTTATATAAGATTTATGTTATATATAATAAGTCAAAGAAAACATATTTACTTCTTAACCTATAGTTAGTAGGCATAGTCAACATTTATTTTAAGCCTTAAATCAACATTTAATTTAAATCTCGCAACAATATTTATTTTTAAACTTAATATCAACATTTTTATAAACCTCAATTAAATCCATTTAAATCCATCCAAGTTCCTCGTCTAACCAGCAGTGGCACGTAGCGCACATGCTAGAACTTGTTTACGCGGCAAAACAATGTAATTGTAAACCGAATAATTCAGCCGAATATCTGTTTCGGTAAAGGTTAAACCGAATAATATTCGGTATTCGGTAATTCGGCGAAACCACTATACGGCGCATCTCTAGTGTTAACGTTAGTTGGCGTTAGAAGTTCGTTAGACATTCGTTAGATGGCGTTGTAGTAAATAAGCATGTTTAGCATGCATGCATTGACACGGTATTTATATTATCGATGTACTTTGTACTTTATTTTTCCGGAAAATTTTGTTTAATCGGAACCCTACTTGTGCGGGTCGACTCGCACTTGGCCAGTTTATTGAATGTCGTTTTTGCTACCTTGAATGTGCCGCTCGCGCCTCCATAAGAAGGTGTTATAGGAAAAAATGGTACCAAAGAACAGTTTAAGAGAGAACGCGGGGTGCATTTTTCCATACAAATGTATTCACCCGTTTCCAAATGCTTCTAGAGAGCAAAATTAGTTTCTACAAAAAAATCAAGGTCTGCTGTAGCTACGCCTAATTATTTGCTTTTTTTTTTTTTGACCAACCAATTGCAAAAAAAAAAATAGGCATTCTAATCTCCTCGTTATTATTTTTGATTTATATAATTTTGAAAACTTTATTATTACTATTGATTTTTGAAGGGTCATATTTCTATTTGCGATTAGTTAGTTGGTCAAAAAAAGAAAATTATAGGGGCGTAGCAACAGCAGATTTTGATATTTTGTAAAAACAATTTTTGCTCTAGAAGCATTTTCCAGGGAGGAAACATGGGAATACATTTGTATGGAAAAGTGCACCCCGCGTTTCCTCTTAATGATATCTTCCGTAGGATTTATTTTAAGGTGAAAATAGTAATGTATGAATATGTCCAAGTTATAAGTAAATCTCACCACATCTGTGGTACATTTCTCCGCCAGTTCCAGACATGCCAGCAATGCCTTCACCGTCCTCTCAGCGTGAGTGTCCGCCAGACCCCGACCAGCCCGCTCCGCCAGGCAGAGGTTCGCAACCACGCGCACCGTCTACAAATAATCACATACTTTATAGTGTCTGGATAATTATTCATTTACTTACTACCTACACTTTTTTACCTACACCTTCACGATTTGTCTGTCAATTGTGGATAGATTTCAAAAATCTGTTTTTATTCAGATAATGTTTATTTCGCAATAGTCCAATTTATATTTCGTGCAGATCTTCTAATTATCTCCAGAGATATGGAGATAATTACCTCAAACGTGGTACTAAAAATACTGAAGTGTGGATGCGCAATGAGCTGTTGACGCTATTGTTGACCTAACGTAGCGGCTAAATGCTACAAATTGAACAGTTGTCACAGTAATAGTAATAGGGAATATGCATGAAGCTCAGATTTTTGGAAATAATTTTTTTTAGAATCTTTGTTGTCCTGGAGTTATATGTAAAACCTTTTTTTTATTTAATTCCATTTTATTTGCTTATAATAATAAATTAAAAATGCAATTTAAGCGAGGGAAATTTAAGCTTGTAAAACAGATCACCATTGGTCGAATCGAAAGTTGACGTCATTATGCACAACTCCACGTGATAGAAACATTGAGCGCGGGAACATAAAAATAAATGTATGGTGTGGTCTTATTGTATTTATTTTCAAATATTGTGTTTGCCGCGTATTATTGTGCAAAAATGTATATTACTAACCATTTAATATAGATAAAAATGAGTACGAGATTAGAGAAACTTAATAAAAACTATAATAATATATATAATAATATAGTTTAATAAAAACATGCCATTGGCTAAATACAATAATCGCTCGGTGTCTTAGTTAAAGAAAAAAAAGCTAGTTTGCTTCAAGCGGCGTGTGTCTAACGTAAGTGCGTGACGTCACAATGTATTACCAAAGAGCCCGGGAAATGATGGCGTTTAAACTGCTCAAATTTATTTGTATATTTAAATGTTTATTTAAAAAATAATAAGACTAATTCCAGCAGTATTTTATTTTTTTATTATGTTATATGGATGTAATGAGTGAAATAAAAATATAAAAAGAAAACATGCATATTCCCTATTATACGAAGTGTAGTACTTACCGCAATTTGTAAAAAAAACATATTTTGATCGGTATAGAAAAGATATGTATATACATTTACCTTGATTAGTACATCTTCATTTGAACCGTCAGAGCCACCCAAATCAGAACCTGTAAAAAAAACAAATGTTTCTGAAAAAAATATCGTATTTCTCTATCAAGTGACATCGTGATCCTTTGTCAATCTCCAATTATAGAAGGAAGTACAGATAGCCACATATGCACTAAAGTATAGTGTCAAAATATGTTGACAGTGAGAATGATAAGTATGTGTATATTCTTCAGTACGACTCACCAACAAGATGTAAGTCAGGGTCTACGTCTAGATCTTTGACATCTTGTTCGTGTCGCTTGGTGTAGGACTCCAGGATGGTCAGCAGTACGTCGATACCGCCCTCCTCGTTGTAGATCTAAGGGAAACACTTTTTATTACTAACTTGCTGTGCCCGCGACTTTACCCGCGTTAAAAAGTATTCTATGTAGTATGTCGTATGAACTATCTGGTTGCGAAATTTGTGGCAATCTTGAATCGCCTTCATTCAGGTTTCATGATTCACAACTTTTTAGATAGACAATTTATGTTTATTTTTATGACGAACGTTTTCAAAATTTAAAAACCAATGACGGAAAAATATCGGGATGTGAGTCAACGAAACAAGAAAGGGACTTTTAAAATAACCGGCCAAGTGCGTGTCAGGCCACGCGCAGTGTAGGGTTCCGTAGTACCCTGTTATTCAATGCAAGTCTTTCCCCGTTATAAACAAGCAACAAGGTACTCCGTCTCATTTTGTATTTGGTACAAAATTATCCAACACCCAAGTTCAACGACTATTACTGTTAAACTAATAAAGTTATCTTAACCGCTATAATTTTCCTTTAAAGTTCATGAAATGCGTTATTATCACGAATTTTTCCAGATTTTTCAAGCCAGCAGTTTAGCTTTTAGGGGGGGGGGGACAAAATTACAGCTTTCTAGTATTAAAGGTCTCTTAGCAAAACCTCGGACAGACAGACAGACGGACATGACGAAACTGTAAGGGTTCCTTGTCAGGACTACGGAACCCTAAAAATGGCTGGAGAGACAATTTTACAGATTTTGATTTTGTATATTTTATAAACAAAAATAAACCAATACCAAATAAACTTATAAGATAATTGAAGCTAACACCGTGGAAGATGTTCACAGGATTTTGGATACTACTGTCTGATACTGATAAGATAAAGTCGACCATGATAAATGTGCTAAACCAGGCCGGTATTTACGCGAGCCTCACTGGGAGATTCCTTAATGAAGCAGAGGATGCGCCAGAACATTTGTACCTAGTTTTTAGTTCAGTGTAAGTGTATTTATCAATACAAGTATGTTAAATGTATTAACATGTGTTCATATTTCCCCATTTAGGTTCTATCCACATCAGGCTCTCGGTAACGCTACATACCGTTACGTTACAATTTGCATACAAATTATTTAGGAGAAGCCAAAATCACCCAAGTTCATCAGTGATATTCGTATCCTAAGGGCATTGCAATAGGTCTCCAGCACCTCCCCACCATACCAAAGTCCTGGATACTTCATTTTCCTAGCTTCGCTTAGCGCAGTAAAGAGCTAAGCGGAGCGACGTCTTTGTAGGTAGGCACATACAAAATAAGCGAGGAACGCGAATGAGAAATGTGCGCGAGGGATGAGTGCGAGGTATCTGTGCGAAGAATGTGTACGAGGGATGAGTGCGACGGACGCAAGCGAGGATGTCTCTTTTAGCCTCTGCTCCAAGTACTCCAACTGCGTCGCAACCCGCCCTCATATTGGAAAAACGTCCGCTACGCATTCTCGCGTCGCTCATCTTCGCACCGTTTCACAGCTCTACATCCTCATCCTCGCACCGCTTAGCTTCCTCACAAATCTTTGGCGGAAACATTCACATCATTCCACATATCCTCGCTTCATTCAGTTTCGTCGCACATCTCTAGTGGAAACGTAGCCTAAATCTAAGACCAGCCACAGTCACACTTAAATTTTCTGAATATGTATGTAATTGGCCAAACAGTCAGTATTTCCAAGATACGCGTTCTTTCAAGGGTTGATATATCAAGACTTACATCGTTCCTGGCACGTTCATCGTGCGCCGCCATGTTCCCGAGCGTGTACGCGAGCCGCACGGCGAGCGGCGCGCGCGCGGCACACGCGGCCAGTGCGACCAGTAGAGCGCGAGCACTGTTCGGTGACTCGCAGAGCCATGTGCAGCAGCTCTTTTGTACTGATAGCACGCTGTAATGAAATAACAACATTTATTTTCGTAAAGATTTTACTTTAATGTTTTTTATGATTTATATCTTATAGGCTAGCGTTTGACTACTATCTCGCCTGGTGGTAAGCGATGATGTGGTCAAAGATGGTTAACACGCTAGGCATAGAATACTCTAAGGGTGTGTGTGTTTCCGGAATACCGTAAGGTTATTTCGGCAGATTTTCCCCTTGATAGTGGTTAGCCACTTTTTGGTAGCAAGTCAGGCAAGACATCGACATAATATGGTTCTACCAAATCAAATCAAAATTAAATCAAAACATTTATTCAGTATGTAGACAGTATTAATATACGCACATATGTATACACGACATAATAATAAAATATATCATAATCACTACCACCTGTGAAAACCTATTATATTGAAGAGACAAATAATCAAACAGTCATCTGATCAACAAGATTCCCAACCTGAGACATCTGGCGACGTTGGTGAGCACGTCGCGGTCAGTGTGATGCAGCAGCGAGCCGAGCAGCGAGCCGAGCGCGCCGCTGCTCACGAACTCCGCGCCGGTGTTGGGCTCGCTCGCCAGGTTCCGGAGGGCGCCTGTCAGCTGATACACTGCGTGCGTGCACTGCTCCGATACTGAACGGGGATTTTCTGCTTTCTGGAAAACAACATTTATTTAGAACAAATAGAACTATTTACAATTTTGATATACCCTCCTCAGATATGAACTTTAATTTATCGCTGAAGTACCTGAAAGCTTAGAAATTGACTGATAGCGCTAATGTGAGGCACTTTATTTAACGCTGTGATAACATCGTACAGTTTAACGTATACAGCGGCGCGTTACACTCACCGCGGTGTGTAGCAGCTTGATGTGTATAGTAGTGAGATGTACTCACTACGGTTACTCTGTGCTGCGGTGTTTAGCAGCTTGATGTGTATAGTGGCGAGATGCACTCACTGCGGTGTTTAGCAGCTGGATGTGTATAGTAGCGAGATGCACTCACTACGGTGACTCTGTGCTGCGGTGTTTAGCAGCTTGATGTGTATAGTGGCGAGATGCACTCACTACGGTGTTTAGCAGCTTGATGTGTATAGTAGTGAGATGTACTCACTACGGTTACTCTGAGCTGCGATGTTTATCAGCTTGATGTGTATAGTGGCGAGATGCACTCACTGCGGTGTTTAGCAGCTGGATGTGTATAGTAGCGAGATGCACTCACTACGGTGACTCTGTGCTGCGGTGTTTAGCAGCTTGATGTGTATAGTGGCGAGATGCACTCACTAGGGTGTTTAGCAGCTTGATGTGTATAGTAGTGAGATGTACTCACTACGGTGACTCTGTGCTGCGATGTTTATCAGCTTGATGTGTATAGTGGCGAGATGTACTCACTGCGGTGTTTAGCAGCTTGATGTGTATAGCGGTATGATACACTTAATACGGTACTTTGCAGCTTGACTTATTTAGCGGATAGATGCACTCACCGCAGTGTTTAGCAGCTTGATGTGTATAGCGGCGGGATAAACTCACCGCAGTGTTTAGCAGCTTGATGTGTATAGCGGCGGGATACACTCACCGCCGTGCTTAGCAGCTTGATGTGTATAGCGGCGGGATACACTCACCGCAGTATTTAGCAGCTTGATGTGTATAGCGGCGAGATGCACGGCGCCGGCGCGGTGTGCTCGTGCACACAATCTTGGTTCCAGCGCTAGGACTCGTATAGCGCCGGCTCCATACACGCAGCACTCACTCTCTGACACTGGGTCCACGCGACCGCAGCCTTCCACTAACAGCTCTGCGCAAAACAGATTCCTACACAATTCCCATACTAACACCATCATTGAAAAATATAACAAAAGGCCCCGACTAATATCTTAATAACCTCAGGTTAGGAGGACAGATATACGGGCCAAAACTAAAAATAAAAAAAAGTGGTGTGGTTTTATGAAACCACGATGCAAGTGAAACTTTTTGTTTACGTGTAGTTATGGTAAGCTATAATGACAGCAGTTGACATGAAACATTAGCATGTATACAAATATGGCTGCGGAAGCGTCCGCCAATCACAGCTAGACCAAAATGTCATACATTATCTTATCCAATGCACCAATCAAGCTAAAGCACCGGCTGTAATGCGACATACGATAGATGAACTAATAAAATTGTGGCGACGTCATAAAAGTTTCACTTTAAAAATGAATGTGGCCATTCCCAAATATGGCGGCGTTTGGGTGTGGGTAACTCTATTATGGGGGTAATTTGTCAATATAATTTGCTGTTCTGCACGTCTCTCAAACATCGCTAGCCAAACACCCTGTATATTTCGCTTCAGAATAATTATAGCTAATGTGACGTCACACGTGCCCAAATACTGGCTAATTTGAAAAGGATTTTTTTTAGTGTCACATAATATTGTACTTTTTTATTTATCTGATAGATTTACAACAAAATATTAATAAATACGAATTATTTTAATTAATTAATTTAAATAAGTATGAAATGACTTGACTTGAGAGCGATGTGATTACATTTTGATTAAGTACCTTCTATAATGGAAACATCTTTTCGCGGCTAAATTACATAAGTATTGTTATAAATTTGATTCGATTGCCTTAAACGGAGTTCCTCTCGAAGTTGTTGACGAATATTTCTACCTTGGGCAAATCTTGCAATTGAGCAAAAACAACTTCGAGAAGGAAGCTCGCAGAAGGATACAGCTTGGATGGGCAGCATTCGGAAAACTTAGTCGAGTCTTTACATCGCCCATACCACAAAGCCTGAAGACGAAAGTCTTTAACGAGTGCGTCCTACCTGTTATTACTTACGGAGCCGAGACGTGGACACTGACGGTGCAACTAGTTCACCAATTCAAAGTCGCTCAGCGAGCTATGGAGAGGGCTATGCTCGGAGTTTCTCTGAAGGATCGAATTCGAAACGAAGTCATCCGTCAGAGAACCAAAGTAATCGACATAGCTCAGAGGATTAGCAAGCTGAAATGGCAGTGGGCCGGTCACATCTGTCGCAGAACCGATAACCGTTGGGGTAAACGAGTTCTAGAGTGGAGACCACGGCTCGGCAAACGTAGTGTAGGGCGCCCTCCAGCTAGATGGAGCGATGATATACGCAAGCTGGCTGGCAGCGGTTGGAAACGAATAGATGAAGATCGAGCTCAGTGGCGTACCATGGGAGAGGCCTATGTCCAGCAGTGGACGGAAATTGGCTGATAATGATGATGTTATAAATAGATAACAGTGAACATTTCTTAAAAGCATTTACTGTAAAGCAAAGTAGTAGGTAAAATAGTTTTTGCTATATCATAGCCATTTCAATATGCAAATAGTAAGTTTTCTTGTTTGAAAGTTGTGCCAAGGCAAAATCTAGACCACAGTCGTTCATAACTTTATATGATTTCGCCTCTAGTCAAATTTATGGGATGACGTATATTTAACGGCTATTATTTTATGTAACGTTGAAGGTGAACCATTAAATGATAATTTACCGAGTAAATTGGTGTCCCTGAAGAAATGGTCGTTTTTGTCGTTCCGTGCTATTTTGAAGACTAACTTGCACACTGCCGCTAAATGTGTGCCTGTCACGCGCATCTGAGAACATCAATTAGGCGCTTAAAGCTTCATTTTAACGGTGCTAGATTTTGTTTAAAAATACAAGGATATGGAGGGAATATATACAAGGACTTAAAAATGTAACAGTTTATGTATTTTTATATACTGTATAGGCAAGGGTTTGACCAATATATATAACTATAACTACAAATCGGCGATGACCATAGATCGAATTTTTGGGGTCAATTAGAAAACTAGCGTTGCGTGTCTAGGCAATTGGACACACAACAATTATGCTGAAATTGATCCTTTAGTCGTTCATATTTACTTTAACCCTTTATTCGTATTTCTTATGTACTCTAAATATGACGATAAATTATTTTTCAATTTCAATTTTTTTTTCATGTTGATAGTCTCTCCTGGTCGTAATCGATGATGTGGGTCGAAGATGGTGAAAACGGATAGAATACTGACTCCGCCTGGGGCTGTACCACCACTTTGCCAATTAATTGTCAGCCGTGAAATAGGAATGTTTTTCGGTTGTAATGGCAAGGTGTGCAGTGAAATTATAGGGCATGTGAGACTCAACATCTTTATGTCTCAAGGTAACAGGTGCAGTGCAGTGACATGCTAATTTCTGGAAGTTCAGAATTTTACATGCCGCTGTATCTGTTATAGGTAGACGTCATCGCTTACCATCAGGCGAGCATTGTGCTTGTCCTGTTACCTTTAACAATTAAAAAAAAGACTCAAATATTGTTATTATTTCCTTTTAAACATATAGGCTAGCGTTAGACCACTATCACCTGTTGGTAAGTCAAGGATTGTACTGCACGCTAGGCCTAGAATGGGAACTGGACTGGCCCTCAAGGACAGCTGTTGGAACACATTTAGATGTTTGGGGACAGAAATCCAACTCCATGGTAGCTGGCCAGGCGGACACTAGATTATCCTTCGTAAAAATCTCTCAACTTTATTACAGACACTTACCGTGAGCATAGCTCTAGCAATAGCGACGAGCACCCGTTCATCTCCGCTATCAATGTGTATGTACATGGACCGCATCACCAGATCCCGCAGGCTGGATGCGGGGGTGGCGACGTCGATTCGTTTCTGTAGTGTAGTCAGTAGGAGCATGATGTGCTCTACGTCTCGATTGCGGTGGGACAATGCGTCGCATAGCTCCAATATACTCATACTAGACGGATAGAAAAATATACGATGATTAAGAGAAGGAAATTCTTGTTTAAAAATCATCTCGAAAATATAAATCAATGTGTTTGTAACATTATTAACGGTATATACCGGCTGTCATTCTCCTACCTTAAGGGTGCGTATCAATGAGAGCTGTGCGAGGAATCTAAGCTGCAGACGAGGAATGAATCTACCAATATTATTACTTCATTTTCCTAGCCTCGCTCAGGTAGAAAAGGGCTTAGCAGAGCGAGGTCTCTGTCCATACTATTAATACGAGTACTATAAAAGAAATGTGTTGCGTGAGATGTGTGCGGCAGACGCGAGCGCGGATGTATGCAATGCATAGTTTTAATAATCAATACAAGACTATAAACAAATTTATTTTAGTGGCTATTATTAATTGTCATTCATAAATAGACTGCCAGACAAAAAAATCTCCTTGAGTGGCGTGCGGGAAGTGCGGGAAAGAGTCAGTAACGCACCCTCGCTTCATTCTTCTGCACACCGTTTCCAAGCTCCGTTACAAATCCTCGCTTTGCTCATTTTCCTAGCACATCTCTGGCGGAAGGTCATCCTGAGTTGAATTTTCTCGACCTACGTTTCAAGCAAGTCCGTCGCTCTGCTTCGGGAATAAGGTGACGCGGTGAGTTCACGATGATCTTTGAGTTCTTAAGGAGCGTGAATTACAGCCGACTTACTAGTACTCGTATAACGCCAATAAGGAAATTACATGAACATAGTTTTCTTTCATATGATGAGCTGTTTCATGCCTGTGTCTAATTAAATAACTGGCCATTAGTTAATGACCGATTAATATATAAGACCCTTGATGTGAACGACATATGTTGAATAACCTTTTAGGTTTTGTAAGGAGTACTTGTAAGGTTTTGTAAGAAGTACTTGTAAAGTTTTGTAAAGAGTATTAATAGGTACGCGTAATGGTTTTTTTTACCAATTAGCCGAATAACCAATAGTCATAAGAATAAACGATTTGTCGCTGCTTATCAATGTAGGTAGGAATATATATTATATATATAGTGTCTCCAGAATGTAGGACTTCGCAACAAAGGATCTATGAGGAACGCTGATCTTCGTAAAGTGGCTGGCAGGAACTGGATGTGGGATCGAGCTCAGTGGCGTTGGCGTACAACTCTAAAGGCCTATAGTTGCTAAAATCTTATATAGACTTCTGAAAGCTTCTTGTACAAATTATACATTGATCTTATTGTATGGTACCTGTCTATCTGATATACTGAAGTGTTCGGCAGCTGGACAGCCAAGTGCTTCACTTCGATGTCTCCGAGAGTGTTCCTGTTTATATTCGTGTCGCATGATAGAGACTTAGTTCCAGCAAACTGTTTCCTTTTCGAGCCCGAATTTGGACTTAACGCTGGAAATATAATATTTTATGATGCACTTGTATTGCAGGCTTTAAAAAGGAGACAAAGATGAAATGAAATGAGAAGATGAATGATGATTGAGAGATAGATACCTACGTCTGTACTATTCATATGTGTTATCATATGTGTTCATATGTGCTATCATTCTGTGCGTGGGCACAGAATGATGTAAAAAAATCAACACGTAGGTGTTGATTTTTTTACATAGGAACACTTTTGAGTTTAAATTTAAATGTAGCGGTATCAAAAATGTATGGATTTAAACCAAAAATAATTAATAAACGAGAGTTTAAATTTCTTCTTTCGAGCTATAGCTAAGACTAAGTACTATCTTACCAGGTTACTTACATTTGCTCAATGGTACTATTGTCCGCTGTATATTGAAGTGGTCACCAGAGACATCACCGTCCGATGCGCCGTAAGCTCGCACTACTGATATCGTTTGTGCTAATTCTGTATCTACTTTTGTTTCTGTAAAGGGAATAATAGTCACTTCCTAAATTTGGATGCCACCACCAGGGACCTATGCAACTATGTACTATGCACCGACGACGTTCTTAAACTTATTATTAGCAATGATTTTCAAGGAATTGATGTTAATCAATTTGTGCGATAGTATCTTTTTTTCAACTGACTCCCAAAATTCATCTTATTATCTCTTCTTTTCGTGTATTTGTTGCGCGATTACTCCGTCAATTGTGAACCGATTCGAATGATTTTAATTTTTGTGGGTGGGGTACAATTGCACAATGTTTCCATTATACAATTTATTTATTTATGTGTTTGATCTTGATCAAACTCGAATATAAGTAACTTAATAACTACTTTTATATTTAAAAGAATAAGCACAAATATAAATTTTCTCGAAAACTCGATATCGTTGACAAACCGTAAAAATGTGAGCCATCTTCCAGTTTTGCTTATTTTACAAAGTTTCTATAGCTTTCTAAAGTTTCTAGTAGGCTATCCGTATTTCTTACAAACAGTTAGATACTACACGTAAATTACAATGTAAAATTACCATCAGCCCCGTGTGAAGTGTTACGCCTGTGCAGCGGTTTCGCCCGTCCACTCAAGTTAGGCAGTTTCGGGAATGCGCTCCATCCGTCGCCAGCGCGCTCCTGCATTGATCGTGCTTGATTTCGAAGCTGGATGTGACAACAATATACATACTTATATAACTACATATACTTACTTATCTACAGTTACGCTTGTGAGAAGCCTATGATCGAAAATAGAGCCATGCAGATGGAAAGCATATTTTTAACCGACTTCAAAAAATAGGAGGTTCTCAATTGTTGTTGGATGATTATATTTCTTTTAATGTATATTCGGGCACAACTCCATTATACATATAAAGACGGATTTGCAAGTGTTTTGTTTTAGAGAAGTTTATTCCGAAATTGTCCCATTTAAATTTCGTAGAGATCTGATGAGTATTTCCAGAAATATGGAGATGGATAAACATCTCGAAAAAGAAAAGACCTTATTGCGCGCACTTATCAAAAAAAACAATTTTCGAATAGATAGAATGTGCCGGATACATATCAAATTACACATCTTTACATCTGCCAGAAAAGTAAGGGTAAATGAGTTCATAATCCAAGAAATGTGCCTACGAATCAAAATAGTCTCTATCTATTATGTAAACATAAGTGGATACTAACTGACAGCTTTTTCCGATAGTTTTGGCTGGTCTCAGTGAGCAGGATACCGTCGAGGGTGGAGTCGTCTACGCCAGTGATCCGGGCGCCCATCGTCAGCAGAGCTTCTTCGCTGCTTTCCGACAGGCTTAGATATTTGAGACTGTGCAATAAGTACAAACAAATTTTTAATATTCATCGTCGCATGCATCTCGACTAGGTGAGCTATAATATCGTTTAAAAACGAAAAAAGAACCGACTTCAATGCCGCGCTATTAATTATATAAATTTTGAGGTGTTTATCTCCATATCTCTGGAGATACTTATCATACCTCGATAAAATTACCATGGTACCACACTTGGGATATCTCCTTTCGAACAAAAAAAGAATAATCAAAATCGGTTCATAAACGGCGAAGTTATCCGCGAACAAACATTTAGGGTCTTGACAGTCTGCAAACTTATCGGCACATAATCATTTTACTTTCGGACATCTGCTTTGCATCAATCCAATTAGGAAAGTAAGGTTGTTGTTCTTCTCATTATGAATTATGGTTTAGCCGGTCCCCACCAGATGACGTAAGGTCATAGAAAAGATAATATACTACGTAAGTACGTAGGTAAGGTGCAGATTACCTAGTAGGATATTTCATTCATTGAAGGTAAATAGACTTACTCGTAAGCACTAGGCGGTCTGGTGTCCTTGTCCTTCCTCCGTCCGTCTCTACGTTCAGCAAATAACGTGCGCTGTGGCTCACGCGGCGTGAACGGACGACGCGTGCGGAGCGGCCGCAGCACGCTGCCCGCAGCGCTCGACGTGCCGCTCATTTCTATAGGATTGCCAAGGAAAATAATAATAAACTTAGTATTAACTTATAGTTAGTGTTGACAAAAGCAAGTAAAGTGTGGATGGACTGTATGATGGAAGATATGGATAAAAGGAGTGGATGCGGAAATAACTGCGGATAGACCCCAATGGAAGAGAATGACATGTTAAACCGACCCCACTTAAGTGGGATAAAGGTAGGAAGATGATGATAATGATGATGATAGCAAGCACAGGTATTGGGCATGTTCTAATAACAACACCCTGCACTGCATTGTGCCAGGGCACTGCTGTCCGCCTACCAACTCCATAAAAATCTGTCATCAAGGCCAGTGTTCAATTAATTGCGGCCTCTAAGCTGGCAGAGGTCATTGTCACTTATAGGGTCAATATCCGCCCGCTTCCGCAGGCTTAATGGGGTAGGTTTCGTTCGTGGCTCACCACCCACCTAACACAGACAGGTTACCAATCAGTTAAACTGATACTTATAAATATTTTAAAAAAATCAACTCATAATGCAAGTGCATTACTTGGACTGTATTATGTATTTTAACCTCCTCCAGTTTTAAATTTTACCAGAAGTGTCCCGCGGCTTCGCCCGCGTTAAAAACTCCTTTTATTTACTTAAAACTTTTCTTTTGTAAAAACCTTTCTATCATAGTCAAAGTCAAAGTCAAAGTCAAAGTCAAAGCATTTATTCAGTATATTGGCAAATAAAAAATTTGCACTACGAGTGTATCGTCAAATTACATTAAATAGATCATATTCAATATAAATTATTATAGATATAACAGAAACATAAATTATTGCTTTGAATTTACAAAAAAAAAAAAGGTATTGAGCCATTCAGCTTTCATCTAGACGTCGAACGTCACACTTAAAACACATGTTTAATTCCCCTGATTAATTTAGGGTTGCCAACCGTACTATTACGAGCACCCGCAACCCAGTGGATGTTTCAGTACTTCAGACAATTTTTATTCAAAAAATTGTGAAATAATGAAACATAATAAATAAATAAAACGCAGACTAATTGTACAAATCATATTTCGAATGGAATTGATTGTCCGTCTATCAGCTGCATAATACCGTCTTAACAGGTAACCCTAGATCTGCAAACAAAAGATGAAAACTGATTGACTGTTGAATCTACTGATGTTTCGGAAGTACTCCCATCAGAGAAGAAACACCAAGAAACTCTATGGGTCACTTATTTTAATTCATTTTTGTTTTAATTCATATTTAATATTTTTTAAAAGGTACAACAAATAATTATCTTATCATACAATTTATATTATATCTTGGAGCTTGGGGCATTCAGGCCAAGCATTTTTGTCATTCATATAGTCAATTAATGTATAGTACGATTTCTTCATTAAATTGGATTTTACAAAGGTTTTAAATCTGCTCATAGACAGTTGATCAATATATTTAGGAAGTTTATTATAAAATCGTATACAGTTCCCCAAAAAAGAACCACTAACTTTCCACAACCTGAATTGAGGTAAAATTAATCTATTTTTGTGTCTTGTATTGAAATTATGTACATCGGACCTCTTATCATAATCATTCAAATTTTTGCGTACATACATAATATTTTCATATATATATTGACATGCCACTGTGAGAATTTTAATCTCCTTAAATTTTTCACGAAGTGAGTCTCGCGACTTCATGGTATATATAGATCGAATAGCTCGTTTTTGTAAAACAAATATAGATTGGATTTCGGCGGCTTTCCCCCACAATAAAATGCCATAGGACATTATACTGTGGAAGTAGCTAAAGTAAACCAATCTAGCAGTGGATTCGTCAGTCAAGTTTCTAATTTTACGTACTGCGTATGCAGCGGAGCTCAATCTACCTGCTAGAGCCGATATTTGAGAACCCCATTGTAGCTTTGAATCCAGGGTGATGCCCAAGAATGTAGCGGATTCAACAAATTCTAGTGGTACATCGTTTATTAATATCCTGCTATCAATGACACCCTTTCTTACATTTGGCAGCGAGAATTTAATACATTTAGTTTTTTTGGCGTTCAGTAATAAGTTATTGGTTGTAAACCAATTCAAAACCTGTGTGATTGATTCGTTAACATCGTCAAATTTAGGCGCAATCCTATCTATTTTGAATATTAAGGATGTATCATCCGCGAACAAAACAATGTCACATAAGTTTTGCACGAAAGACGGCAAGTCATTAATATAAACTAGAAATAAAAATGGTCCTAAGATCGATCCCTGCGGAACTCCCATTATTATGAGGGATCCAGATGACCTGACGCCATTGACCTCAACCATCTGTATTCTATTACAGAGGTAGGATAAGACCAGATCAAGTGCTTTTCCGATAACGCCGTAGTGTTTTAATTTGCAAATTAGCGTTTTGTGACAGACGCAATCAAACGCTTTAGATAAGTCATAAAAGACATCAAATAAGAATTAGCCAAATCGGTTCCGTTTTCATGTTATTGCGTGCGTAAAATCGGGATTCATCCCAAATTCAGATTTGTTACCTACCCCATTTCGAAAAATCCTGCAACACATATTACATATTTATTAACAGAAGTACCTATATTATGTTTCTTTGAAGTGTCACACACTTTATATATATATTTTTTTGTAAATTGTTAAACACAATCCAAAATTTCATCGTACCGACGGAACTCGAACCCGCACCTTACACGTCCAGGTGCTCTGCCAATTAAGCCACGGTTCGATCCATCGATACGACGAAATTAGTGGAAGTACCTATGTAAAATTTCGAATAAAACAGACTATCTCATCTTGTTTCGCCATACAAACTTTGAATCCTCGTTCCGTATCCGGGGGGAAATTTAAAGAAAATCCTGTCTTAACGGATACCGGATACCTTCGTCATAATAACCATCTGCATTCTAAATTTCAGCGCAATCCGAGACAATATTGTTTTCAGACTTTGTTACCCCATTTCACCTTTTTAGGGGTGGAATTTCAAAAAATCCTGAAACACGTATTGACTTATTTTTTAACCGACTTCAAAAAAAGGAGTAGGTTTCTCAATTCGACCGTATATATATATATATATACATATATATATATATTTTTTTTATTCTTTGTTCGCGGATAACTTCGTCGTTTATGAACCGATTTCGATTATTCTTTTTTTGTTCGAAAGGAGATATCCCAAGTGTGGTATCATGGTAATTTTATCGAGGTATGATAAGTATCTCCAGAGATATTGAGATAAACATCTCAAAATTGGTACTGAAAATGAATAGCGCGGCATTGAAGTCGGTTGTTTTTAAGTTTTTAAACGATATTATTTACTGAAGTACTTGTGAGAAGTTTCGAATAGAAAAGACTATCTAATCTTGTTTCTCCATACAAACTTTGAACCCCCGTTCCATCCCCTTAAGGGATGAATGTTAGAAATTAATTTCTCTGAGGGAACTAACGTCGTAATAACTATCTGCATGCCAAATTTCAGCACAATCCGAAACAATATTGATTTTCAGACTATGTTACCACATTTCACCCTCTTAGGGGTGGAATTTCAAAAAATCCTGAAACACGTATTGACTTTTTTTTTTTTACTGAAGCACTTGTGAGATGTTTCGAATAGAAAAGACTATCTAATCTTGTTTCTCCATCCAAACTTTGAACCCCCATTTCACCCTCTTAAGGGGTGAATTTTGGAAAATCCTTTCTACTAAACCCTTACGTACTAAGACAAATATATCCTCCAAATTTCAAGTCTTTACGACCAGCGGTTTAGGCTGTGCGTTGTCTGTCAGTCAGTCAGTATGTCAGGACAAAGATTCTTATAGTATTAGATTGACCCAATTTTCGAAGAAATATGTTAAGTAGACAAGTGAAGACAACAAAGGACTCGGTGAAAGAACAAAGAAACCAAAGTTCCGTGCGCTCTCATGATCAAAAGTTTCAATCGCGTGCATCCTAACCTAATAGAATTAGGTATTCCCCTAGCAACGTCAGCAGGAAATTAGGGCGCCAATTTAAAAGGCCTATCCTTTCTTGTTCTAATGTAAAAGAAGGGCTTCCTGATTTTCCTAGCAAAATGAACTACATACAAACTTTTCACGAAGCTGAAGGTTTTGGCAAACATATTACAGTTGTTTGTTTACATGCCTGATATCATCCATGGTATTCTGTTGTTTACCCGCCAAACTCAATAATTCGTGATGGCATGCACGCGTTTTATTTTTGTTTATATTTATATTTTGCTTTCTTTATATATGATACTCGTAGTACTAGCTGACCCGGCGAACTTCGTACCGCTAATATAAATAAACTGTCCAAGTGCGAGTCGGACCCGCGCACGCAGGATTTCTATTGAGCAACATTTGTCTGAAAAATACATTTCTTGTATGGGAACCCCCTATATTTTTAATTTAATTTAGTTTTTATTATTTGATATTATAGCAGCCATTGTAATATACTTACACACCATGAGCTTGTACTATTAATTATTCTGTGCCATGAGTAAATTTCAAGTCTCTATCTATTAAGGTTTGTAAGATCGAGCATAAAAAGTCTCAAAAACACGCAAAAATAGCGAATACCCATGTATGGAAGCGTTGAACCACAAATCATATATCAATACAATGACAACAATTTCTGAACGAACCAATAATAACAACCTGAGACAACCATCAAAATTCAAAATATTAAAATTTAAATAACAATTCATGACATACAAAAAAAAGCCTTTAGATTTAAATATAATAACCAATACCCTCCATATAGTAGAAGTAAAGAACTACAACCTGTTAGGAATAAATATAGATACGCACCTTAACTGGAAAACACACATTTCAAAAATCAAAACCAAATTATCTCAATTCATATATGCCCGAACAATATTAAAAATAAATACTAACATAAATACAACTTTAGCAGCATATTATGCATACGCATATTCGTGGCTAAGATATGGAGTAATATTATGGGGCAACAGTACTGATGCCGACCAATTGTTTATTATGCAGAAGAAATGCATGCGCATAATATACAACATCCGACAACGTAACAGTTGCAGACCCTTCTTTGTCGATCAAAAAATATTAACACTGCCATGTATTTACATACTCGAAGCAGCAATATTCGTAAAAAAACATCCACAATTATTCGAATATGATAAAAATCCGCGAAGAAATCATCTCCTTAGATTGCCAGAGCCCAAGCTAGAAATTGTAAGAAAAGGCCCAGAATATATGATAATAAAACTTTATAACAAAATACCCATAGACATAAAAAATGAAACCAAACATACATCCTTTAAAAATAAACTAAAAACATTTCTTATCCTAAAATCATATTACACTATAGACTCTTTCTCCTAAAATCATATGACACTATAGATTTCTTGAACGATAATGTAAAGTAACATACCTAAACAATTAAAAATAATATGTTCATATCTCTATTTAAGGAAGCATTGTAAATAGATACTTAACTAATAAGTACTAAATAATAAATACTAAATAATAAATACTAAATAATAAATACTAAGTAATAAATAAATAATAAGTAAATGTCATATTTAGTTCTGAAAAATAGTTCCTAATTAGTATTAAGTAACCTAATTAAGTAATAGAATAGAAGTTAATATGTACACTATTTTTTAATAATTATATACTTACTTATTACTTAGATACCTGATAAACCTGTCATGTCAAGGTTTATTATAAATGCCATACCCTAGTTACAGGGTCCATGTAAATGTATACTTATAATAAGGACACTTTTATATGGTTTGCATGAATAAATAAATAAATAAAAATAAAAAAATACCTACGCGATAATCCGAGTAATGTGGATATATTATTATACTGTCGATTCAAAACCCTCAATGTAATACCTGCTTCAAATTTCAATTTGAGAGTGCAACAGAGTGCAACAAGGTCTACCTACCGTACCTACCGAAGGGACGAACGTCAAATGTTTCACAGGAAAGTAGGTAGAACAGTTTATATGGGAAAAATGAAATTGTTGTTTTTACTAACTTCCTCGCAATTATTCCAAATTTTCTAGCCGTTTAAACCTTCTCTGGACTACGACAAACATTTCAAAATCAGCTAAATCGGCCCAGCCGTTCTCGAGTTTTAGCGTGTTCGCGCCAAACGCCTATAAAAACTGTGTAGCAAGCAGCCTGCATCGATATACCCGAAATGTCACACTTTTTAGGGTTCCGTAGCCGAATGGCAAAAAACGGAACCCTTATAGATTCGTCATGTCTGTCTGTCTGTTTATCTGTCTGTCTGGCGGTCCGTCCGTATGTCACAGCCATTTTATTCCGAAACTGTTAGGACTACAGAATTGAAACTTGGTAGGTAGATGTATTCTGTAAACCGCTTTCCGATTTTTATACAAAAATATAAAAGTTTAAGGGGGGGCTGGGGGGATACATGAAATTAAAACAAAAAAAAATGTTCAAACCTATACGTGTGGGGTGTCTATGGATAGGTCTTCAAAAATGACATTGAGGTTCCTAAAATCATTTTTTCTCAAAGTCAATCATTTGAAAGATAGGCGCGTCTAAAGTGGTAAAATGTGTGTCCCCCCCTCTAACTTTTAAAGTATTGGAGTGAAAACTCTAAAAAAAATATATGCTGTAGATCTCAATAAAAACTAACAACGAAAATTGGTTTGAACGAGATACAGTCAGCAGTTTTAGAGATATAGCGACCGCAAAGATAACTTTGTTTTTCATAGTGTTTGTAAGAAAAACAAAGTTAATTTTGTAGTTGTGAAAAATCATAGTTATGGAATACTTAACTGTGCTACGGAACCCTACGAGTGAGAGTCCGACTTGCACTTGGCCAGTTTTTTTTTCTTACATTATTCCATGAATACCTCCTATGGAGTCACTAAAATTTGTACAAGGAAGAATATACACGATAAATAATTCGGAAGCATTTTTAATTATATACGCCTGATTAAGGAACTCCCGCACATAGCGAGACTAACGAACAGCAATTGATTTTTATATATAAGATTAGAAAAGCAAAGACATGTAATCGTTAGATTCGTAGCGTTGCGTATGTTATTGTCTATACGTAGGAATACTAGTGTAGTCGTTTGACCGCTAAAGCGACCTTTTAATAGGTAATTACACAAAAATAAAGCAAGTCACATAAAATCAGTTTAGCGTAGGAGCCAACACCTAGAGCTAGAAAAGTAGTATCGCGTGAGTTAACAGGATTTCTCCGTGGCAACGACGTAAACACACGGCTTGACCGCGCGACCTCACCTTGGGGTTGAAAACCTTCACAAACCACTCCCAACTAAGAAATACTTTACTTCAACATTGATCTACAACTGATTTGCATGAGAACTTATGCAAAGGGGCTGCTTTGTGATAGGTATTAGGACTACAACGTAGTCATAATAGTCAGTTTACATTCTCGACACGGTTTGTATTCTTTTCATCAATGGTTGGCATCGTCTATCGTCGATCAATCAAGTTTTAAGAATACCAAGTAGTAAGTACTTACCAAGTGTAACTTTAAAATTTTAGTTTGTGTCTAACTTTGAGGAATCTAATTATGATCTTACACTTTTATAGAGTTGAGGAGATACACTATATTTATGAAAATTGAAAATCATTGAAAATCTTTGGCTCAGACAGATAACTTAGTGATTATCTAATAAGGGTTTCGACTTACATCGAATATTTAGGTGCTTCACAACACAAAAATAATATAGAAAATTACTGTGGTATTATATGTTTAAATTCAAAAACAACAAAGGTGACTTCAATCAGTGCATCAATCCCTATAATCCAAAACCCTCGAAATGCAAAAAATCTATTTGTATTATTACTTATACTATTCATTATTCTGTGGTATTATGTGGGATCCCTTTAATGCGCATAATTTTTAATACTATATAATATAATATAGTACTAATATATTATATAGTACTAATATATTTTGCTTAGGCATAACGGGTTGTGCATAATTTTTAATGGCATACTTGTACTATCATTTATTCTGTGCCCTTTGTCTCGACAACACAATCTTGCTGGCGAAGCAATCAATTCACATCAGGCAGGTATACAAAGCAAGACAGTATTACAATCTTGAAAATATATTGATTGTTTAAGTATGCTAGTTACCTTACCTATCGTCGGCTTACGTTAGAGTTTCGTTAGAAAGAGTAAACCTAGACCTGCAGATACTACTTACATTTTTAAAAAATTCAATTGTTAACTTCGGAGATATGGAGCGAAAGAACTCAACACATATTTTTTTTTACTAACTCGTATACTTCTTTCAATTTATTTACTTCATTGTCTTCTTGATGAAAAACAAAGCTTTCTTCTACTGCTGAGTCACTGCTATCATAGGTTAGTTCGCGTGTTGCGTGACTTGCGACATAGCACGAATAGACGTGCGATATGCGCGAATTAACTTTTCGGTCGAAACAGCTATTATATACTGATTTTAATTATCTATTTTACGACAGATTACTAACCATTAGCGTGCTTATTTGCTTAGTTCATAGTTTTTATTGCATTTGTTGAGTAAGTTGTTTGTACAACTTTCTGTGGGTAGATGTTAGGCAAGTTGTTTTTATACTTTTACTACGAACGATGAATATATTTTCTTTGAATTTAACGTGCATATAATATGCACGTATAAACATCAGTGTTATCCAGTGTTGCCAGTTTTTTTTTTTGCTAAGTCGGGATTTTAGAACTTTTTGAGTGAAAACAGCGGGATTCTTTACAAAAATATATCTTTTTATTTGAATTAAAATTACGTTTACGTGACAATAGATGGCAAAAATAGCCATAGAAATGCGTGCATGGTCGAGTTATCTCCGAAAAGCGGGACCGAGCCCGGCACGCGCGGGGCATTTAATTTTGATTTAAAAATCGGGACATCCCGCCAAAATCGGGACGTCTGGCAACGCTGTGTTAGCCCCCCGGTCAAAGTCAGAAAATAAGGAGACTTAGATCGAGACAGTTTAATTTCTTTAGAGAGTATTCACTATATCTACTTACTGTTCATTGTTAAATATATTGATTTGTGCTTTCGTGTAATACGGGAAAATTCCAATTTATCTATTTATGCCCAGTTCAACGATCCGTTTGTATGTTATAGGAACCGGGCATTAGTAACTTCAGTACTTACCTAATTGCTAATCTAATTAATAGAACCGTGAAGATAATTCTGAAGCACTTCAGATAGTGAGTGTATGACGTCAGTACTCATACTACCTAGCATGTGAGTCTACAGACATACAAATATCAGCGCCGACTATTAGGGGGTGACTCTTTTTTGTGAAACATATGTCTGCTCAGTCTCTCTGCTGCTTCACCGTAGTCGGGTAAAAAGTACCCAACACCCACGCAGCTACTGCTTCACATGATTGAATTACAAGTACACGTCTAACTTCTAAGATAGCTCCACTCTTAGGTACCGCCGATAAAAACCACACTGTCAGGCGATACAATCTCATGACTGAAACAGTTAACTTTGCTATTCTTATGTAGAATTAATGCAGCATTCATTTATTGAAGGATATATTATTTGACTATTATTTACTAAAAGTGTGTAAATGGTGATTTTACAGACACCACATTTCAAGTAGCCACAACGGTCACAGCCTACAGCCTAGCCTCTTTGCTGAACCAATCGATGTTGTGTACACGGACTGCAACATGCAATGCAACGTCGTAAACGACTGAAAAACTGCATCCTTAGCTGTTTTATTGAATCAAAGTAGTATTTCTTGGGATACCTCCGTAAATCGCAGCCCTGGCTTCGCTGATGATCTCTGCGGAGGTCTTCCTTCGCGGCGGTGCGTAGAACGGGGCTCCGGCGCCGCGCCGTCCGCCGCGCTCACACATCTTACCCGATCCTGATCAAACAAACAGAATTCATTAAAATTATAATAAAGAAAAGTCACATCCACCGTGCTTATATAAATAAACGTGGTTGTTTGCATGCTTAAATAAACAGAGGAATAACAAAAAAAATGCAAATTAAAATAGAGTGAACATTAGAGTGTCGTAAGACTTTCACGCCCCAAACCACAGAATAAATAATGGTACAAGTGTACCCCAACAAAGTATCAATCCATTGCAGTATTTATGCATGTGTCATAAATATTGTATTACTGACCAATGAGCCTTGAAACATACAATATGTACGTTTGCCAAATTGAAATAGCTGATAGAAGAGGTCATTACCCCTCTTTCCTCCCTCGGGGACCGGCTAGGGGACCTCAACATATTTTAGATGCCGATTTAGAGTTATTTTTGAAAGAAAAAACCAATATTTATCATGAACACTTGAATTTAAATAAAATCTTCCATGAGTCTTCATAATTATGTTTTATTTTAAAGTGTAATTTTAAGGAGCATTGAATGGACTGTTTTTTGTGGTAAATGCGATAGCTTGCGTTTTATTGGGGTTGAATTTCACAAGATTTTGTGATCCCTAGCTTGATGCTCTGTCGAGAGAGCACTCAACCTGTGCAACTAGCTCCGTCCTCCTTTTGTCGATTTCTAACCTGGGGATGTTTATACGGCCTGAGTATTTGGCATCACCCGTGCTATCATCCGTATAGCAATGAATATCACTGATTTGTACTAAATCGTTGATATACAGGATGAAAAGCGTGGGCGATAGCACGGACCCTTGAGGTACGCCGGCATTAATTGGCATGGTCTCAGAACAAGCACCATCAACAACGGCCTTTATACTGTGACCATGCAAAAAATTACCAACCCACATACAGTCTTTCAGGCAGGCCGTACTACGGCAACTTCGCGAGAAGAGCCCCATGTCAAACCCGATCAAAGGCCTTAGCAATGTCAAGGCTGACTGCGAGGGCTTCTCCTCGACTCTCAACGGCCTCTCCCCAGCGATGAGTCAAGTAAGATAGTAGGTCACCAGCTGTCTTCCATGACGAAATCCGTACTGACGGTCACTAATCAGCTGGTGGTCCTCGAGGTACTTAAGAAGCTGTGTGTTGATGACTCTTTCCATCACTTTGGAGAAAAGGGATGTAATCGCTACGGGCCTATAATTAGTAGGGTCCGTACGGTCACCCTTCTTTGGAATAGCGTGGACATGGGCTACCTTCCAACAAGATGGCACGACGCCTTCGTCATAAGAAAAGGAGAACAATCGCGTTAAGATATGAGACAATTCGGGAGCACATCTCTGCAAGACTATCGCCGGTATGCCATCCGGCCCGCTCGACTTTCGGACGTCTAAAGATACGTAACGTCCAAACGTTGAGAAATGCGGATTTCCTGCATGGAATACTCGCAAGTAGGTAGTGTTGGAGGAACAGAAACTTTAGCATCAAGAGTAGAATTAGAGGCAAACAGAGACCCTAGTAGATCAGCCTTCTGTTTCGCACTATAGGCCAGAGTGCCATCCGAAGTTCGCAAGGACGGTAGAGTGGATTGGCAATAGTTATCTTCGGCTGCTTTAGCAAGCGACCAAAAAGCGCGACTACCTGAAGGATAACTTATAAGCTTGTCACCAATCCGTCTAATGTGTTGGTATCTTGCTTTAGCGGTGGCCATATTTTTACGTAGTAATAACCACAGATAAATAGAAAGTTTGTTCTGCACTGAATGCTTTCATGTTACTAAGTTTTTCAACGTTTTATGTATATTTGGTGGGGCGTTCTTATTACGTGCTCAAAATAATAAACAATAGTTAAAAAAAACTAAAAAAATACGCTTTTATAGAAAATTAAACTAAAAAATAGAAAATAATTTTTAATAAATTTGAATTAAAAATAGTGTAAGAAAACATGATTTTATTGTAAAAAAAGCGTGGGGTGCATGGTATCAATAGTTCCAAATATTTTATGAACAGATATGACTAGAAGGGTTATTTTGATAATATCCTGAAAAGCACCCCACGCTTTTTTTACTATAAAATCATTTTTTCTTACACTATTTTTAATTCAAATTTATTAAAATTTATTTTCTATTTTTTAGTTGGATTTTCTATAAAAGCGTATTTTTTTAGTTTTTTTTTAACTATTATTTATTTTTCATTTTTTAGACGAATTAAAAAAAATCCTAGTAAGGATAACGGGTCAAAATGTTTAAAATATTGAATTGTCATCGGTCCTTAATAAGTATGCCAATTTTCGAGTTAATCCGACGTTTTGAAGGGGGTTAAAATCATGTTCAAAGATTCCGTTACATACTAACATACAAACATACATACGTCTGAAGCTAATAAAAGCGTATTAAAAAGACATAGTAGATACTAGTCACACAAAAATAAGCATAATGCTTTATCAATTTCCTGGAACTATAGAAAAAATATAGCGACGAGTCTTTCTAATTATAAATTTCGAGGACAATAAAATGAGTCATCAATGTTCTTCGTACAATGACACTGGTTCCAGTAACTGGGCCAATCATTACGATGAATACTTCATGCGTTTTAATGAGGAAGCGGCACATCACGTTAGCGGCCCAATTAATTGACAGGAACTGATGGATTTGCCCGTCCACTATCCTGTCAATATATAAATGTTGAAAAAATTACAAATATATTGTACTTGTAACTAACTAGGGTTTGGGTCCCGGGACGTCTCGTGTCTCGAAGTCCCGGGAATTTTCATAATTTTAGCTGTCTCGAGTCCCGGGACTTTTCAGTCGAGACTCGAGACGAGACAAGGCTGTTGAAATTTTTATGTAATTATTTTTATTTTCAAATAATTGAAGGAGCCTAGCGTCTTCTGTTAGTTTAATGAATAATTACTTGGTCTACTACGTAAGTACTGAGTACACAACACAATAAATAGGATTGCCGCGCCACCATCGTGCCGCCATTTTGGTTGTTCTGTCACGTTTGGATTATGATTGTCTGTGTCAGTTGAGTCAGTCAGTCGTCAATTTTATTTATGATGTGAGTGTTGTGTGGTGTTTCTTTTGCAACAGCGCTTTTGTATAATTGACGACGCCCATAAATATAATGTACATTTAATAGGTTATAATTGATGTTTTCAAAGAACACCTTATTCCTTTAATTTGGTCGGGTTAAAACTCGCAAATTGCGTTTTTTTTTTTTTCGTAAATACTCATTATCAACCCTCTACTATCGTGTATTATTTTATGTTTTCTTATAAAAAAAGATAATAAAGTGTTACTTACTCACCGAATAAACATATAAAATGTATTTGGATTATTATCATTATTTTTTCAATTTCAAAAAAAGTCTCGTGTCCCGGGACTTTGAAATTGTCGGGAATTCCCAAACCCTATAACTAACTGTCTTGACGGACGATGACCCTTATGGCCTAAGTTCCTACGAAATTCCGAGACATAAAAACTATTTAAATCTCACAAAAATTTGCCTGGCGTCTTTTAGAATTTAGAATATTTCTTTTTCAGAAGACCTTATTCGGACTATTGCCAACATATAAAACAATAAAAAAACTCGGTCCAGCCGTTCTCTATTGAAGCGTTTACCAACAAACAGCATTGATATTGTTAATCGAATCCTACTTCCTACTAATGTATGGTTGGATGTTAGTTACTCTAAATCATGAAAAAACGGCTGAACGGATTTGGATGTCATTTGGCACACAGAATATCAACAACAATATTATAAATGTAAAAGTCAGTTTGAGTAATTGTTTGTTTGTTTGGGACTTCTTCACGGTTAAACGGCTGGACCGATTTAGCTAAAATTTTGCACAGAGATAGCCAGTAGACTATATAAAATTTAACAAAGAGATACTTTATAGTATAAAAGTATGCAATAGCATACTTTAAAAAGTATGCTATAGCATACTTTTTAACGCGGGCGAAGCCGCGGGGCACAGCAAGTATATTGTATATTAGCACAGCTTGTATTTTATGTTGTATTATATACTAGCTCATACCCACGACTTCGTTCACGTACACCAAAAATGTTATCACTGTAAAGTTCTGTCAATCAACATTTGTGTAATCTGAGTTAATTAAGTTTATTATGTGTAAAAGTCATGATTTTATTTTCACAAAATGTAGCCTATGGTTATCCTCATGCTATAAAGTATCGCTTTGTTAAATTTTAGTAAGATCGGATCGTCCGTTTAGGCGTGATTAGGTAACAAACAGACAGAGTGACAGAGTTACACACGTTTTATAATATTAGTCTAGAAGCCTGGACAGTTTTTACCTGGATACTTTTTATCGCAGGCGTAACTGTGCGGCACAGCTAGTATATATATATATATATATATATATATATATATATATATATATATATCTCTGCAAATATATTTTGACTTAAAAGCTTTAGAGCTTTGAAGGACAAGACATTGAAAGATATTCGTATGCCAAGGTCATCAACAATATAAATACCTACGTAGAATTAGTAACTTTGTTAGTTATATAATATATAACTATATAATATATAACTAATATATAAATACATAACACCTATGTTGCACATATTATGTATTCAGTTTAAAGGACAAAGTGGTCAGTGTATGTAGGTCCATGACTTCTCAGTGTTGCCTATCACCGTGCCACCATATAATACCTACTTACTTACCTGTTATATGCAAACGTCTTGCTCAGGCAAGCATCTTGGTTGTACTGCTACCTAATATTTGTGTTAGTTCATTTTCAACTTTATTCTAAAGTCCATGACAAGCCCTCACCCTATAACTAGTTGTTCCTTTAGTAGCTCCATTGTCAGTGATATCATTTCTGATGCACACCGACCTAGTTTAGAAACTTATCATTTATTCTGATCAAATAACACGCGATCATGGCCTTTGTGCAATTGCATTTGAATCTATTATTTGTATTGTGTATAATTTTACCATATTTTTGCTATTTGAGTTCATTATCTGAATGAAAATGATTATAGATTATTAAAGCATGAAATTTATTTGGTATTTTGTTATTTATATACATACATCTTTATTGACTAAAGTAGTTATATATAATATTTACTTTTATTTTTATTTTTTAATATTACTTATTGATTTTAATTATATTAAATTTAATTAATTAATTTTCAATTATAGTATATATATTATATTATATTTTAATAACTTCATTAATTTTTACGTAATTTTTTTAAAGTTCATTGTAAAACAAACAAAAATTAAGACGTTCGAACAATATTATTTGTTACACAAACCTAGGATAACAATATTATATCCTTAATCTAATGAACTTACGAAGAAAACCTGTTTGTAAATAAACATTTGCAAACAGATTTTCTTGCCGCTTCACGCTAGTTGTATTTTGTAAAAAGGGAATACATACACACAATATGCTGCAAATCAAACAATTGAAAACTGTAACATTCAATTATTGAAATAAGAACTTACTAATTTACAGTTTCGCGTAGAAGAACGTATTAATATGAACAAAAATAAGTTGACGAGTTTCCGATACGAAGGGCGGGCGGAGCGAGTGGTCCGCTACGCGCCCTACACGACACTGCTACGCGCTACGACACGTCGCCCCACGTAGCACTCTACTACGGCAGTAATTTTATTGTTATTTTACTTTACCTATTGAAACGGAAGAACATTTTTTGCGCCCTAATACGACTTATTTACGACAGAGCGTAAACATGTCATGTCGATAATTTCGCGTGGTATTTGACATCGGTTTGATTGATTTAAAAATAATACAATACATTTGAACAAGCACGACTTTCGCGTGATTGTAAGCGATGATGTATAGCTATTAAAACGCAGTGGAATGCAAAATTATTTTCAAAATTGCAAAGTCTATGCATATAACGTCGTTTACGCTGGTTGCCGTGATCGATCGTATACAGTATCAAGGAACTAGCCGAGCTACACGGCTCGGAGCGAGTCGCCTAGGCTACGGGTTGATAAACACAATCAAACTGCCAAAACATTCACACGAAATACGCTATCTATTTATGTAAGTAAGTGAGAGTGATATTCTACTAGCAAACCCCCCTCGCGGCTTCAGCTCCAAATTGTAACCCAAGTTACTCGTTGGTAATGTAGCTTTTGATAGGAGAAAGAAAATTGTAATTTATTCAATATTGGTCTAATAGTTTATCCATTAGAAACAAATATAGAACAGGAAAAGAACTGGAACAGAGCAGAAACAACAAACTGCAATAACCCAATGGTTAAGGCGTTAGCCTGACGATCGAGAGTTCATGAGTTCGATCCCCACCTATTGCACTATAAATGACGTGAATTCACTCCAGACACAAGCATATTTAGCTTAATTGGAGGGGTTATCAAGACTACTAGTAATGTGCAACCCACGTTGCTGGGAAGCTGTTAAAAAAAATAATGTGTACGCCTAACAGCATGCCACCTTACCGTTATCTTTATACAATTAGATGTCGTGTCTCACATGTCCTATAATTTACTGGACACCTTCTCGTCCGTTAAACCGAAATACAAATACATTTTGAGGTTGTACAGTATCGGTGGTACAGGTATCAGCTACAGGCGGACTAACAGATTGTTAAACACAATCCAAAATTTCATCGTACCGACGGGACTCGAAGTACTCGAACCGATGGATCGAACCGTGGCTTAATTGGCAGAGCACCTGGACGTGTAATCCGGGGGGTGCGGGTTCGAGTCCCGTCGGTACGATGAAATTTTGGATTGTGTTTAACAATTTACAAAAATATAAAGTGTGTGACACTTCAAAGAAACATAATATTTGATTTTACGCAGTGCAACATCTCTCGTCGAATTTGAAAACTGTAATGATTTCTTCCGAATGATTAACTTACGTAATAAGTAGTCATAGATGGCGCCACCAATGCATAATTGGGTTAACAAATGCAATCCACTAATTTCGTCGTATCGATGGATCGAACCGTGGCTTGATTGGCAGAGCACCTGGACGTGTAATCCGGGGTGTGCGGGTTCGAGTCCCGTCGGTACGATAAAATTTTGGATTGTGTTTAACAATTTACAAAAATATAAAGTGTGTGACACTTCAAAGAAACATAATATTTGATTTTACGCAGTGCAATATCTCTCGTCGGATTTGAAAACTGTAATGATTTCTTCCGAATGATTAATTTACGTAATAAGTAGTCATAGATGGCGCCACCAATGCTTAATTGGGTTAACAAATGCAACCCACTAATTTCGTCGTATCGATGGATCGAACCGTGGCTTAATTGGCTGGACGTGTAATCCGGGGGGTGCGGGTTCGAGTCCCGTCGGTACGATGAAATTTTGGATTGTGTTTAAGAATTTACAAAAATATAAAGTGTGTGGACTAACAGATGTTCTACCACTAAAACTATTGAATATTCCTTCATATTTGTCACATGCCTATTATCTATTCTATAACTGAGGGCCCGGTGGCGTAATCGGGAGAACGTTCGGCTTTGATGCCGTGGTACCGAGTTCAAACCGCCGTGCACCAATGGATTTTTCTATCGAAAAATGTATGTGCGCTTCTCACAGTGGCCCTCCGGTGAAGGAAAAACATCGTTAAGAAACCAACAAAACCCCCGCATGGTGGTAGGACACTATCTAGTGTCCGCCTGGCCAGCTACCACCCTCAAGCTAGAAAATCTGTCACCAAACATCTAATGTGTTCCGGCAGCTATCCTTGAGAGCCAGTTCCCATTCTAGGCCTAGCGTGCTTTACCATCTTCGACCGCATCATCACTTACCAACAGGTGAGATAGTGGTCAAACGCTAGCCTATAACGTATAAAAAAAAAAAAAAAAAAAAAAACTATCATAAGATAGAGCGTACTCCTAAAAATATATCTCAGCTATCTCTATTTAATGAAGCATCTTATATATATTATATAATATAAAACGTTTTACATACTTTCAAAAAGACCAATTTCGCATACCGTCCATGTTATTTGCCAGTCAGAATTCAGGATGACTAGTGCGAGTTTTATTCAATTTCAATTCAATTTCAAATTAATTTCAATTTCAATTTATAGATTGGTTTACCTACACAATTACGTTATAGTAAACGCAGATTTGTATTGAATTTAAAAGCGCCATCTAGTGTGCATAAGAGCTAACATTGTAATTTCCATACAAATCTACGTTTACTTTAACGTGATCGAGTAAGTAAATAAAAACTAAAGAAACTCGCACTAAGCACTCTGAGGTGTTGGTACGTAGTACTTATACGTATTCTGTGGTGTTGGGCTTGGCGCATGTAAGGCGTCCATTAAACGATAGGTTTTGCTGTCAGTTTGCTGGCAGTCACGGCTGTGACTGATCGTCTAATGGGGTGATTGACGGTGACTGACTGATATTTACATACAAAAACCTTTGAAATTCTGTCACTCTGTCTATTTGTTACCTTATCACGCCTCAGCGGACGATACAATGTTACTGTTTAACAAGGAGATACTTAACTGAACTTTTTGTGAAAAAAAATCATGATTTTTACACAAATTTAAATAAATTACATAAATGTTGATTGACAGAGCTTTACAGTGATAAAAATCTTGGTGTACCTAAGTGAACGAAGTCGCGGGTATCAGCTGGTATGAAGTACTCGTATGTTTTTAAAGAAATAAAGAATCTTTAACCCGAAGCGCGGCGTCACTTAAGGCCACTATATTACAGCGCAGTAGGTATTTAGCGATACCTCCGTCCGTCCAATCACGTAGCGGGAAACTGTCAGCCAGCTAGCAAAAGTGACACAGGTCCTACCTCGAGGACGCCGCGCGGGCTACTGAAGTAAGGCGCGCTGGCCACTTTGTTATATAATATTGTGTTAACAAAATAAGGATTATTTTGAAACTATGTAATGTATAGTACATTTAATTTCCTTTAAACTTCTTTTCCTTTAAACTTTTTTTTTGACATATTTATTGTGAGTAAGAGTTTAATGTACTTTAAGTAATACCCATAAAACGATTTAAATTTCTTTGTTTTCGTAATTTTTTATGATCAAGTGAAGTCATAAATGTCGTATTTGAACTATTAAATAATCAAGAATGTTTCTTAAACTACATCATATATTTTTTTCTGATCAAAACAAATAATATTTTATTGTTTGCTGTTGAATCAAAAACTTGTTGATTTGGAATATTTCGGCCTTAGCTGTAGCCGCGGCGCGGCGACGTGCTAGCGCTAATGATCCGCCGCGGTGACTTACGCCAGGCCTCCCTCACTCGCCATAGCTACAGCGCTTTATACCTAAACTTTCGACCAGCGCCGGCGTTGGTAATGTTGGTATCCGCCAGTTGGTTGTCACTGCTCACGCGCGCGCAACGTATATTATTATTCAAATGACGGGATAACTGCGCATTCGTATTCTATATTAGAAACGCTTTGTTTTTTTCATAGTCATTTTGCGGGTTTGACAAGCATACTTTTTTTAGCATAAAAAAAAAATGCTTGTCGATACTAAAATGGCAAGACGGCGTAAAATTTACTTTTCCGACTGAAAATTCGACTCTTAGTTAGGAACTTTGATATAATTTTATGAGGTAAATAAAAATAATTCGTTAACTTTTTTTATTTCATTGAGTCAACCCTTTTCTGTATCGGGCGCGCGCCTGTACATCGCGCGCTGAACGAAGTAATAACAACGCTAGGTTGAGCGCCTTAGACACATTTTTGCTTGTATTGTCTGAAATAAGCGTTGGTATTGTGTTTTCGTAGAGGAGTGAAATATCTGTTACGTAGCAACTATCGTATAATCTGTGCTTACGCTTTAAATACGAGTATCTGGATATTGCTATGCTATATATATATATATAGGATCTTGCATTGATATAAGTTTATATGGAACCACTCTGCAACTATTCTTTACCCTACAAACAAACAATATTTATCCAAATCGGTAAGGAGTAACTACCTGTTTAAGGTAATTTTCAACATTAAAACAGCAACATTCACACCCTCCTTTTGGTAAGTTGGTTTATTCCTGAATAACTTCGTACCTACCTATTCTTTAAACTTCTTACGCTTAAGTATTTATTCACTCTCAAAGTCCACATATGTATCTGTTTTGTCACGCTGCTGCCTACATCACAGTGAACCCAAAATAGTTAAGCGTCATCCTAGGTCTGTGGTAAATACCTCGACAGCTTCTACGGTCGGACCTTACAAAACTTTCTTGCTCAAATATAGTAAATTGCCATTTACCCCACCAGGGTCGCCCACTGGTGAGGCACTACGATTTTTCTCCATTTGCTAAACATAGCCTGTGACATAACCCTACTACCACAGCTACTAAGTACTAATTACGTTCTACGATGTCTATAAGTGCTGCGGTGGTGCACCGCTACGAAAATATTCCCATTTGCCTCAGTCCGTGCTACGTTCTACGATATTTATGAAATGTTACCTATATAATCTATATTTTGCACACATGTTTTATCCAATTCTGTCTTAGCAAGTTGGTTGTACTTACTTAAAAAGCCATAAATTCTATTAGTCTAATGCCACTCAGTATAATAGATATATACTACATAAACTATATCTCCAAATAGGGATGCATCGGGCAAAAGCCGACGATTCTTGCTCCTGCTGAAGAAGAAAATATAATTCACAAAACATGTTTGATTTACCTACTACTGTTTCTTTATAGACGATAATAACTTTAGGTAAGTAATTATGTACCTAACAAATGTGAAAAAAAATGCAAATTTTACAAGCAAATCTATTACAGATCAACCACAGACTAAGTAGAGATAGATCCATTATGTTACTCTTTGGATAGATCAACAAAATCAGTATAGTTATTTACCACGGGTTAAGTATTAAGTGGATGTGGCATTTAAATAACAATAATAATATGACAAGGATAAAACTATACTATCACTAGTAGGATACTATCACTCTGCGTATGCGATTTAACAAACTGGTTCCAGCACTGTAACCAAATTCTTGTGCACCCATTGGCTCTCACCCGCTGTCATGTATGACCCGACCAAATTAGAAAGAAAGAAAGAAAGAAAAATCATTTATTCAGCGGTCCTCAAGTTAAAGTACAGATGAAAAATATATTTGACATTTTGAGTAAAAAAACTTAACAAAATAAAACAAAAAAGAAATACAATATGAGGTGCTGAAACAGACCAGTCTCAGCACAAATGTCTAGATTCTTGGATCGTAGACTCCAAAACCAAGACGCTGATTTTCAGAATGGCCTGAGAGCGGGAGTAGGACTAACACCTAAATTACGTTGTTCATTTGATCGTTCCGAGATTTGATCTTATAGTTGGCATATGTATCACGTGTTCATCATTTTAGTCGGGTTATATCTCTATAGCTATTTCATTCGCATACGCTAATGTAATTCCAATAACTATATATTTTACTAGTTGCGCCCCGCGGCTTTGCCCACGTTGAGTCCTCGTGAAATGTGATAAATGAAGAACCGCTCGACCGATTTTGTGCAAAGTTCACATAACCATCTACTAAATAGTCCGAACAAAGCCTGAACATTTAAAAAGCTTTAAACACATTGCGCTTAGCTGCACTCCTGAATGCGACTGATCTCTACCACCCGAAATTATGCCTAGAGCTTTTGTCGTTGGTGGAATCATGCGTCTATAGAAGACGACTCAAGCATTGTGTGTTCACGGCTGTTGAACACAGCTGCGCTAGTGGCTCTTGGACGGTGTCCCGTTGGAAGTAGTCGATCAATTTTGCTAGGATATTAGTAAGATCGACTATGACAAGCAATATTTCACTTAAGAACGTGGAACGTATTGGCAGGGTAGCTTACTACGTTGGGTACTTGTACTATCACATGGGCGCCGGCAGAAATAATTTCCAGGTGGTGCAGATTTTAGTTTTCTTACAAACTTTGCCGTATATGATTGTTAATAAAAAGATGAAATTTTAGTCTGAATGTTCGAGACATTTACAAATTTCTGACTATTCATTATAAATTTATTATATATTTTATTTATTTTTTATTTCAATAATTCTTGTTGATCCCGAGATTCCCAAGGGGTGCAAGTGCACCCCCTGGCACCCCCCTGCCGGCGCCTACTATTATTCATTCTGTGGTTTGGGAAGCTCCGTAAAAGAACTGTACTATCCACATCTCACAACTAGGTAACACTGAAATGGTAGTAGGCGTATCGTATGTGCGTATTCTTAGTGTCAGCTTAGACCGCAACGCGACGCGACGAAACGCGGCGCGCACTTTTTAAGATAATGTTAATAAAACTAACATTATTTACTACACAAAAAGATACGAATTTTCTTGAGTTAATTCGGCGGCTTCAGGCAACCGCATGATACAAAATAGAATTTGATTTACTACATAAAAAGATACACATTTCATTGAGATAATTCGGCTGCGCCGCGCGGCCATAGTTTTACCATATGATTGTAATACTATGGCGCGGCTTCTCGCTGCGTGGCGCGAAACCACAAGCATCGTCCGTCACGTCTCGTCGCGTTGTGAATGACCGTTAGCATACTCGAATAGGGCTGACAGTTAAATATCTAAATAACTATGCCAAGCAAGAACGGTGTAGCTTTTTATGCGTTGTTGCTGTACTAAAGTACAAGAGCATAAATGAGATATAGGTAAGCGTAGAATTACACATTAGGTTACATTACAAGTACTTACTTAGGTACAACCACAGATTACTATATATATAGGTGGCACAGCATGTGTACGAATATGGGTGCTAAGCTTGTACAGTTAAAATAATAAAATAAAATTGTCATAAATAAGTGGAATAAAATATATATCTCTAATGTACATAGCTAGGTGTACATTTAAGATAATAAAAGACGAGTTTATGAGGTGCATTTCAAACTACGCTATACTATACCTAGTATGATAGCTTAAGGCATGTACCTAGTTCATAGCACAACAATATCGCTAACCATACATTTAATATAGAACAAGTTCACACCTAGCTTTACTGGATATATATTTGCCGGCTTGCTTGTTATGCTAAAACACCAACCACTCCAACAAATGCATAAAATTTGCCATCATATTATTGATTTATGGCATAAAATAAGGCATAATAAAACCGGCCAAGTCGAGTTGGACTCGCCCATCGAAACTTCCGTACCAATGTTGGTTGGTACCAATTAAGCTGGACCTCTAAATTGTATGAGCGCTTATATAACTCAGAGGCCTATCTTGATTGGAGTGAACTATGTATGTATGGGGACAACCTTTGATTTTCAACTCTTTTTTATTTTTTTGAATTTTTCCTTTATTTGTGCTATGAGAACTGAACTGGCTTCTTGCCAAATTTCATGATTCTAGGTCAAAGGGAAGTACCCTATAGGTTTTCGACCCAAACCCTATAGGGCACTTCCGGTTGACCTAGAATTGTCAATTTTGGTTAAAAGTAAGGTTTTATAGTGCAAGTAAAGGAAAATATCCAAAAAATAAAAAAGTTGAAAATGAAGGTACATTTTGGTACTTACAAGTTTTTGCGAAAATCTAAATTTCCCATATCTTTTTATCGTGTTCACTCAGGACCTTGATTTTTACACACATAATAGGGATTATAGATCTCAGTATCTGGTATAAATTTCAACTGGTCCACCCGCTCCTGAGAAAATCGGTGGTGACACACGAACAGACAGACAAACAGACAGACAGACGGACAAGAAAGTGATCTTATAAGGGTACCTTTTTTACCTTTTAAAGGTACGGAACCCTAAAAATAAAGTTTACTTTCTCATTCAAACTTTTACAAAGGCCTAGGGGTATAAGCTAATAAAATCTGTCCCCGGAAGAAATCTGATTGATATTTATACGACATGTAGGTTCTAATAAAATATTTATTTTCTGAAAGTTTGACATCTGTAACTCAGTTGTTTTTTTTTCTAGGGGTATAAGCTAATAAAATCTGTCGCCGGAAGAAATCTGATTGATATTTATACGACATGTAGGTTCTAATAAAATATTTATTTTCTGAAAGTTTGAGATCTGTAACACAGTTGTTTTTTTTTTCTAAAGCAGAAAATGTAAAAAACATTAAAAAACATTTTTTCAAGACAGACTGCAGCAATTAATCCAATTTTTTTATATATCTTTACGACTAATAATAGCTATTATATAAAAAAATTGAGAGCTTTATAACATCATAGCATCATAGAAAAATTAAAAAAAATATTTTTATATAAATTTTTTTACCATGATACAATTATGGCACAATAACAAAAAAAATCGTACCTTTAATATTTGCCTATAATAATGTAATATTTATTTTAAAATAAACTGGCCAAGTGCAAGTCGGACTCGCACTCGTAGGGTTCCGGATATGGAATACTTAACTGTGTTACAGTTAAGTATTCCATAACTATGATTATTCGCAACTAAAAAATTAACTTTGTTTTTCATAGTGTTTGTATAAAAAACAAAGTTATCTTTGCGGTCGCCATATCTCTAAAACTGCTAACTGTATCTCGTTCCAACCAATTTTCGTTGTTAGTTTTTATTAAGATCTACAGCATATATTTTTTTTAGATTTTTCACTCCCATACTTTAAAAGTTAGAGGGAGGGGACACACATTTTACCACTTTAGACGCGCCTATCTTTCAAATATATGACTTTGAGAAAAAAATATTTTAGGAACCTCAATATTATTTTTAAAGACCTATCCATAGACGTTGACACCACGTAAAGGTTTGAAGAATTTTTTTTTTGTTTCAGTTCCATGTATGGGATGTCCCCCCTTAAACTTTTATATTTTTTTATTTTTGTATAAAAATCGGAAAGCGGTTCACAGAATACATCTACCTGCCAAGTTTCAATTCTGTAGTCCTAACAGTTTTGGAATAAAATGGCTGTGACATACGGACGGACAGACAGACAGACATGACGAATCTACAAGGGTTCCGTTTTTTGCCATTCGGCTACGGAACCCAAAAAATGTGACTCTTCCCCGACATCTATCGGCAAATAATAATACTATATTTTTTTTAATTTAGAGCAACTAACTGCTTTAACGACACAATAACACTAAAGCTACTTCTACTCGCCAATAGATGTCGGATAGAGTCATATTTTAAGTTGATTATTGGAACACGAATAAAACAACATTTTCTGAAAATTAATCCTAGCTAGATCGATTTCTCGCCCCCGAAATCCCGTGTATACTTTATTTTATTTAATCGTTGAAGCCGTTTCCGATATTCAGATTCAGATTCCGAGATTAAGGTTAACACGATAGCGCCATCTATGAACGATTCATAGATGGCGCTATTGTAAAAAACACGTTTTTTGTTTTAAGCCCTTTAATTTTTAACTTTGTTCTGTTCTTAGTATTTGTTGTTATAGCGGCAACAGAAATACATCATCTGTGAACATTTCAACCGTCTATCACGGTTCATGAGATACAGCCTGGTGACAGACGGACAGACAGACAGACAGACAGCGGAGTCTCAGTAATAGGGTCTCTCTATCATCTACGACTATCATGCATTTATATATAACTAGAAGTGTCCCGCGGCTTCGCCCGCGTTAAAACCTTATTTTATTTACTTAAAACTTTTCTTTTGTAAAAACGATTCTATCATTAAAGATATCAAATATAAATTAGCCAAATCGGTTCACCCGTTTTCATGTTATCGCGTGACTAAGGCAATTCGGGATTCATATTTATAAAACCCTAAAAACCTAAATTTACAGACTTTGTCACCCACCCCATTTCGAAAAATCCTACAACACATACTTTATCCCATCTTGTTTCGCCATACAAACTTTGAATCCCCGTTCCGTATCCGGGAGGAATTTTCAGAAAATCATTTCTGAGCCGATACCTACGCCGTAATAACTATCTGCATTCTGAATTTCAGCGCAATCCAAAACAATATTGATTTTTTGACTTTGATTTTTATATTTTATATTGATTTTTACCCCAGTTTATCCTCTTAGTGTGGCATTTTGAAAAAGTTTGAAACTCGTATTTACTTATTTATTTACAGAAGTACTTGTGTGAAATGTCGAATAAAACGACTATCCAAACTTTGAACCCCCGCTTCATACCCTTAAAGAGTGTATTTTCTTAGCGGATACCTAAGTCAAAATAACTATCTGCATGCCAAATTTCAGCACAATCCGAAACAATATTGATTTCAGACTTTGTTACTCCACTTCACCCTTTTAGGGGTGGAATTTCTAAAAATCCTGAAACAGGTATTTACTTACTTAAGTACTTGTGTTAAATTTCGAATATAAAAGACTATCTAATATTGTTTTTCCATACAAACTTTGAACCCCCGTTTCATCCCCTTCAGGGGTGAATTTTGGTAAATTCTTTCTCAGAGGGAACTAACGTCGTAATAACTATCTGCATGCCAAATTTCAGCGCAATCCGAAACAATATTGATTTTCATACTTTGTTACCCCATTGGGGTCCCTCTTAGGGGGGAATTTCAAAAAACCTGAAACACGTATTACTTTTTTTTTATTGAAGCACTTATGTGTATGTATGAAGTTTCGGATAGAAAAGACTATCTAATGTTGTTTTTCCATACATACTTTGAACCCCCGTTTCATCCCTTTCAGGGGTGAATTTTGGAAAATCCTGTCTCAGAGGTAATAAATGTCGTAATAACTATCTGCATGCCAAATTTCAGCGCAATCCGAAACAATATTGATTTCAGACTTTGTTACCCCATTTCACCCTTTTAGGGGTGAAATTTCGAAAAAGCCTGAAACATGTATTTACTTACCTACTTAAGTAATTGTGTTTAATTTCGAATATAAAAGACTATCTAATATTGTTTTTTCCATACAAACTTTGAACCCCCGTTTCATCCCCTTCAGGGGTGAATTTTGGAAAATCCTTTCTCAGAGGGAACTAACGTCTTAATAACTATCTGCATGCCAAATTTCAGCGCAATCCAAAACAATATTGATCTTCACACTTTGTTACCCCATTGCACCCTCTTAGGGGTGGAATTTAAAAAAAACCTGAATCACGTATTTACTTCGTGATAATAGTGCATTTCATGAACTTTAAAGGAAAGTATAGCGGTTAAGATAACTTTATCAGTTTAGCAGTAATAGTCGTTGAACTTGGGTGTTGAATAATTTTGAACCAAATACATAATCCTTAGAATAAATCCTTTAAAGTGCAAAAACGAAGTATCTAGTTGCTTGTTTATAACGGGTAAAGACTTGCATTAAATAACAGGCTACTACGGGACCCTACACTGCGTGTGGCCCGACACGCACTAGGCCGGCTATTTTTAATGTTAATAAAATTATAATTTTTTTTAATGATAACACATCTACATGTGAATTTAAATTACTATGCAAAAGCACAAATCAATAGGCGTGATAGTTTTTCAGTAAAGTGCACCACAAAAGTGCTCAGGTTGTGGGATAGTGTTAGGGCTCGCTTCGCTCGCCCTGATAACATAATAGTATACCTAACGTAGTCTAAAATGTGCTTTATCTTAGGTTATTATACAGTGTGGAAATTAAACTCAGGCCCTGGAGGGAAACTACTTTAAATCTCTTTTTTTTTTAAGCTATCTCATTTTACTTAAAGGAGACATTCCTTTATTTTTGAAAAGAAACAAATCTGCATTAAAAGATTTTTTTTAAACTCGCTTGCTTCGCCCGGGACTCGAACCAACTAAAATTAAAAAAAATAAACACTCTTTATTTTAATATACTAATCGGTAGTATTAATATTCAGGATAAAGTTTCTCTAACAAACATTAGGTCTTAAAAATAAAAATAATCGTTAAATCTAACATCAACTTTATTTTACTATCAATTTTGTAACACTTAAATTATTTAACTGATAAATTGTTCGAAATGAGCCCCGTCGTTCCGGCTACACAACATTAGTCGATGAAACTTGCTATGAAACCGTTCAAGAGCTAAGGATTGCGATAGAAAATGTTATTAGGGGCATACACCACAACACTTTGCTGAAGGCTACAAGAAATGAATTTCAACATTTCGAACAATTTATCAGTTAAATAATTTAAGTGTTACAAAATTGATAGTAAAATAAAGTTGATGTTAGATTTAACGATTATTTTTATTTTTAAGACCTAATGTTTGTTAGAGAAACTTTATCCTGAATATTAATACTACCGATTAGTATATTAAAATAAAGAGCGTTTATTTTTTTTAATTTTAGTTGGTTCGAGTCCCGGGCGAAGCAAGCGAGTTTAAAAAAATCTTTTAATGCAGATTTGTTTCTTTTCAAAAATAAAGGAATGTCTCCTTTAAGTAAAATGAGCTAGCTTAAGGATTTAAAGTAGTTTCCCTCCAGGGCCTGAGTTTAATTTCCACACTGTATATACATTTTGCCAAAGCCTCGGAGAGAGGATCGGACGTCACGTCGTACCAACTTCTTAATGGTTTTGTTGCGCACCTGGTTAATTGACAAAGCTGAAAATGGGTCTGTTCGTCTCTCTTCCATTAATCGAAGTGTTTCTGCCGAAAGTTTGGGCTTTTTGCCCGTACGCTTGCTCTCGCAAAACTTCGTCCCTTCATCCCTGAGGATTTCCACCACATCTTCGAGTTTTCGGTCTACGTCATCTATGTTTCCATGGCAGTGGACCAATTTTCCAATTTTAATTGGAATGTTTCAGACCCAACAACGGTTTGGAGTAGGTTTGGTCGGAGCGTGGACTTCATCAATCGGGATCTCTCGGCTTTAAAGTCAATATCCAGAGAGCCTCGTACAAGTGGGTGATCACTTCCAGTATGATCCTAGTGATCACTGACCCAGTGAGTGAGACGTCTCTGAATATGCGCCATTTGTCCGTAATGATGAAGTCAATCTCGTTTTTAGTCACAGTGTCGGGGCTTTGCCTGAATTGGAATACTTGACACCGGTTAAATACACTAATCGTGTGGAGCCATAAGAACATTGAAACAAAAAAAAACTTCCCCCAGAGGTCGTGAACGCCAACGAGAATATAAATAAATACTACGTGAACGCAGCCAGGTCCAGGCCCGCGACATTGCATACATAATTAAATCACTCATAGTTATGAACGTACTTTGTACCAACAGTACCAACACTGGAAATAATACTTTCCATTAAGACAGGTTGGCTACAATGTCTGTTAATAAAAAAATCAAGTCATTCATAAGCTTTGGTTAGCATTGTTTGTGCGTGATAATGTACAGTGCGACATAAAAGAGTTGACAATAAATGAGGGCGCCACTTTTGCTTTTGTATCTTGTATGTAGCAACACAGTTAGAAACAAACGTTTTTGATACTTGTATTATTTTTGCAAATATAAGATTTGCAAGACATTAATTTTTATTTCAATGGAAACCTATAAGTATCTATATAAATTCTATAGTATCTATATACATTTTCTATACATATTATTTCTTTACAAATTCTTCTTTATATGCTTATTTCGTACTTGCATTATTCAATAAGTGAAAACAAGTATCAAAATTCAGTAGTCCCGCAATAAATACTAATTTTTTGGTGTTGCCTGTAAGAGTGACTGGTTAGTTCTTAAATAACTAATTTCTACTCTTTTATATTGCACTGTATGTAAAGCTTAATATTTTATAACATTTTAAATGAAAATCTCATGTTTAATTGTAATCGGTGACAAATCATTACGATAATATGAAGTTTGTGGTGTGGGCGAGTCAGAAAAACGGCAACGTGATAAAGTGTGTGTGTGCTCTTATTGTATATTTTCCTAAAACTTGTGTTCTTCTAGGATTTAATGTATAATAAATGTGGATTATTAAATATTGCGCTGAATGTGTGCGAGTGTAGGGAAATAGCACAATGTCGAAAAATATTCTGTTTGCTTTCACATAAAAATTCCAATAACTTAAAACATGAATAGTGATGAGCAACAACTAATGTGTTATCGATACAACATTTAATGTGTAACTGCAGCATACAAAAGATAATAATACTACGTATAGAACGGACACTCTGTTCCCCCCACCAATTCCGGGCTTCCTCACCCCGCCACCAATTTTGATTTGTCGAGGCGTCAGTCTGAGCAAGGATGCTACACGCGTACGGCTACAGAACAATAGGTACTACTCTCGCGGAGAAGAACATCAACTTCATACATTTATGTTAAGACCAGTAGACACCGAAGGTTCAAATTTACGTAGGTTCTTATTATGTAGGTATATTATAAATACTTATATACCTATCTATATATTCGTATTTTAGAATTCATTTTCATAGTTATGTCGTTTATTGCTGGTACGTTCGAATACCAGGTAATGAATTGAACAACGAACAAGTCAATTTGGTCCGACCGATGGGATCGCACACTCGCACACTTCATGTTTGTTCATTAACCGAGACGAGAGTAACATTAGTGATTATTGTAATCGTAAATCGTAATTACCTATTATGTAAAATGTGTACATGGAATAATACTTTCGTGTAGTGTAATCTAATATACCTACCTACCTACTTCGCAATTGAGATGAAGTGTTGTGATTTAATGTTTCTGTAGACGATGGTTTACGAAATAGCGACTAATATTTTTAGTGTTAAAAGTTTTTTGGGTAAGTGTACAAAAAATATTCATACGGTCAGTACGTAGTACGTATGTACCTAGGATGATGGATTTCCATCATCCTAGGTATGTACGAAGTAACTATTATATAATCTGTAATACGGTGATTACGGGCGACAACCTTAGACATCACGCACACAAATGCACGTATAGAAAAACGACATGTGTGTAGTGTCTGTGTCGGTGTCACAGTGTCGGTCGTTAAAACGCTAGTTTGTATGGAGATTTAGTCGAGTGTCAGGGGTGTGACTGCAGTATGGCTATTCTGTAAACTAGTTTACGCATCTCGCAAGCGGTGAGATTTTAATGTCGTATTACGAAATTCAACTGTATTTCAATCGCATTACGATTTGAATTTCGTAGTACGACTCACCGCGGATTCCACTTGCGAGATGCGTAAACTAGCTTACAGAATAGCCCTACTGATGTTGTATACGGCTCAAACTCACGATATGGCGGAAACGAAGATTTCGTGTACCTACCCATACAAAAACTAAAAGTTTGACATGTCACGTCTGGATAACACCTTTCCTAAGGCTATTCAATCGTTTGTGAATAGAATAAAGTCATAATGTATGAAAAGTTGTTAATTCTAAGTTGCATTATGTTCTTTTGTAACCATTATCATTAAGAGCCAATTTCCGTCTACTGCTGGATATAGGTTCCTTAATTTTACTATGTAATATGTAATGTAATAAGCAAAAGCAGAGTCCGTAGCTTCGTTTTATTTACTATACCAAATTAACATAGGATTAAATGATACCACTACTCCTCACTTTTTTTACTTTTATCGATATCGATAGACAAAAGCAATTCGTTATGTTCCATCCCTAGACCAATATTCCTGTTTTCATAATGTTGGCTCTAGTTTTGTATTGTTAGGTTGGTAACAAAGTGCTTTCATAATTCGGTTATCAACAATGTAGGGAAATGCCTACTCTTATAACGGCCTCTACATAACGTAGTAGAGTGATTCCCAACAAAACAAAGAGAGTAACATAATATAAACTGTGATTCCGTACTCTGTTAACGTAGTGGTTATATTCTCTTTGGTACTCTGTGGCCAGGTCAATCTGGTCAATTGGGAATCGGGGTTCGGGATCAAATCCAGTCTACTGAAGCTGCAGTACACAATAAACTGGCCAAGTGCAAGTCGGACTCGCACTCGTAGGGTTCCGTAACACAGTAGAGTATTCTATAACTTTGATTTTTCGCAACTACAAAATTAACTTTGTTTTTCATAGTGTTTGTATGAAAAACAAAGTTATCTTTGCGGTCGCCATATCTCTAAAACTGCTGACTGTATCTCGTTCAAACCAATTTTCGTTGATAGTTTTTATTGAGATCTACAGCATATATTTTTTTTAGATTTTTCACTCCCATACTTTAAAAGTTAGAGGGGGGGGGGGGGGGGACACACATTTTACCACTTTAGGCGCGCCTATCTTTCAAATGATTGACTTTGAGAAAAAATGATTTTAGGAACCTCAATATCATTTTTAAAGACCTATCCATAGACATCTCACACGTAAAGGTTTGAAGAAAAATAATTTTTTTTTATTTCAGTTCTATGTATGGGATGCCCCCCCTTAAACTTTTATATTTTTTATTTTTGTATAAAAATTGGAAAGCGGTTCACAGAATACATCTACCTACCAAGTTTCAATTCTGTAGTCCTAACAGTTTCAGAATAAAATGGCTGTGACATACGGACGGACAGACAGACAGACAGACAGACAGACAGACATGACAAATCTATAAGGGTTCCGTTTTTTGCCATTCAGCTACGGAACCCTAAAAAAGATGTATGAAAAGGAGGGCGCGTCCGATGGAAGTCTATATTCGTCTCACTCACTATTTCTTACTATCTCTTTCGTTTGGTTGCCATAATAAATTCCATTAAGTAGCATGAGGTGAAGAAGAAGAAGTATCATCTCTACTTAGTCTGTGGGTTGCATGTATTTCTACTTAGCCTGTGGTAGCGTGTTAACCGGCTTTTTCAAAATAATTATTTTTGTTTTATTTTGTGTTTTACAACAAATTACCCAGTGTGGACGTTAGATTCCTTTGAATTTATGATGTGCGATTATTAACACCTAGCTTGTAAGTGTTAATTAAACATAAATAGTGAAATATGCGGGTTAAGGACTGCAAAGACTGACTTTACTAAACGTTATTTTATGGCAAGATTTCGACTTGAGGAAGCTCAGTAAGTAGATCAACTTAAAATAATAGCCGTTTACTGTTTTTTTAGGTCAAATATTTCCATATTTCATCAATTAACAATCTTTATATATTCTTTGTGAAAAATAGTGCGGGGCGCATTGCGGTGCTTGTCGATATCGATAGTGTATGTTATTTTATAGTTATGATATGATCAGTGATCGAAATAGAAGTGCATTTTCGTGAGATGTCATGATGATATTTTAATAGGTACAAACCATCAAAGTGATATTGAGTAATTTCAATTAATTTTAACCAAAAAAATCCGCAAGCTCATACTCATCATCGGGCAATGATTTCGTCCTCCTGGATGATGAATATATCAAGACGAACTTCAAGCTACCGCAACGGGCACTATACCTACACCCTTTCAGGCGTCCACTCATAACAATGTTCCTTCTGCACGGACAACACTTATATTATTATTCTGTTTTCTAATGAAAACAGAATTCAACCAGATTCAACCATAAATCAGCTATTCAGCGTCATTGACCATTAGGTCAATGACGCTGATTTATGGTTGAATCTGGCTAAGTTTACGTAAAAGTTTAACATGTGATATGATAACTCGCGATCCCAGCTAGCTACTGAGGAAAGGGAGACTTTGCAGGTAGACTATACATCAGGCTAGATATGGTATGCACAGTTTAAATATTACTACACCCTTTTGTTACACCTTGTATATATTACAGCCAGTGCTGAATTTAGAGGTCTGGAGGCCTCGGGGCAACATGGGAGTGGAGGCTTCCTGCCCCCAAATTATTTTCATAATAAATGAAGATTATTTTTGAGTCGAGTTTTCCAATAAATAATGTATTGTGAAACCAAGTAGTATAGATTCTTTTATTTATACCCAAACATAAAATAAATATAATCAGTTTTTTTTTTATCTGAAATGAAATTTTTTGCGTTAACGAACGAAACCTTCCAAGCTGTTTAGGGTTCCGTACCTCAAAAGGTAAAAAAAGGATCATTTACAAGATCAATTTCTCGTCCATCTGTCTGTCCGTGTGTCACCACCGATTTTCTCAGGAACGGGTGGACCTAGCAAGTTGAAATTTATACCAGATACTAAAGTCTATAGTCCCTATTAGGTGTATAGAAAAGAATGAAAAGATATGGGCAAATTTAGATTATCGCAAAAACTTGTAAGTACCAATATTTACCTTCATTTTATTTATTTTTTATTTTTCGGAATTTTTCCTTTACTTCTGCTGTAAGGCTTTGCTTTTAACTATTTACAATTCTAGGTCAACTAGAAGTACCCTATAGGTTTTGGGTCGAAAACCTATAGGGTAATTCCCGTTGACCTAGGATCATGAAATTTGGAAAGAAACAAGGTCTTATAGCACAAATAAAGGAAAAATCAAAAATATAAAAAAATTCAAATTAAAGGGTGTCCATACTACATACATATATACATACATAGTTTCGCTAATTAAGATAGGCCTCTGAGTTATATGAGCGCTCATACAATTTAGAGGTCTAGCTTAATTAGTACCAAACAACGTTGGTACGGAAGCCTCGGTGGGCGAATCCAACTCGACATGGCCAGTTTTTTAACCGAAATATCGTTGACGATTCAGAAGTTTGACATTTTTTTCTATTGTGGGGGCCCCTCTTGTGAAGGCCCCGGGGCTGCTGCCCCGGTTGCCCTCCCCTTAATCCAGCCCTGTATACAGCATGTCCCAGAAATTAGTGTTAAGCGATAAACTGGTAAGTCAATATTACATTACAGGTATATCGTTATCTTAAGCTGCTGATGCCGATGCTGAGTGAGCGAACCCTGCAGAGCATCATACTTCATAAATAAAAAGCTTGATAAAATTTAATATTTTGTTTTACTGCCTATCATTTTCTCAAACTGGTTTTGTCTTAGTGGTGGATTTGTTAAATCAAAATAGGAAAAATATAAACCTTCACAATCTAACCCACAGACTACAGAGGGGGGTTATCTAACCACTAAAACAAAATTAGTTAAGTACCTACGAAATATAACCTTTTAAAGTATTGACTATTGACCAAGCAACGGTAGTTCCATCGTTATCGATGTTTTTGCCGACACGGTACATCACTAGGATTTTTTTGTTATGTTGGTCAATTAGAAGCAGAAGATATTTCGCTGGTATTTTGGCTACTATTAAAGCCCCGTGTTTTGACATTTCGCTATTTGGTCAGTTTGCTCTATGGGAGTCCCGCCTCTTCTTAACGTAGTGGTTATATTCTCTTTGATCAAATCAAACAAGAAGCTAATTCAAAGAGCCTTTGAAAACATTGAAACTGCATCAGAAATGGAAAACGCATTTTGTTTAATAGATGATCTGTGTAGACTGTGTCTGGAAGGACCTGGAACACGAAATATATTCGAATCCGATCAATTGATACATGATATTCTCTTGTGTACAGGCATTCTAGAGGTAAATTGTATTTAATGTTTGTTTTCGAGCTGTTCTTATCCATTCTTCGTTTTCCCCCATTAATGAGGATCATGAACTCCTTCACCAGTTAGTTGGTTCCTCAGTTTGCCACTTAGTTCTATCTACAGCGGCTTGTAGAGCCAAACACAGCCAGCCACAGATTTGTGTATACAGGTGTTTCGAGACTACTGCGGATCTGGTCCCAATCAGCGCATTGGATTAGGACCATGAGACCTCTTGAAGGGACCCCGCTCCTCAATGTGGTCCGTATGAATTAGGTTCGCGAACCTAATTCCACCTTAGTCACAAGCAAACTGGCGTTTGTGTAGCACATACAGAATTACATGTGCAATGATCGCAGATCCATTTATAGTATCCATATCATTAGCAACAATATCTTCCTCTGTTCTTCATGCACATCAAGCTCGACCTTAGAAATTTATGCTTTCATGTAGTTGTTTCTAGTTCCATTATGTTTATGTGGCATAAGAGCGAGTACTGCATCTACCTTTTTATATTGATGGACCTTTTCCCTTCTTTTATTGCAATTTTTTTTGCAATTGGTTGGTCAAAAAAAGAAAATGATAGGGGCGTAGCTACAGCAGAACTTGAATTTTTGTAGAAACAAATTTTTCTCTAGAAGTATTTTCCAGGGAGAAAACGGGGGGAATACATTTGTATAGTGTGTAAGTGCACCCCACGTTCCCTCTTAATGGTAAAATTTATCCACAAATATATTGAGGTTCGTTATTGCATTTTAGTGCTCACAAAAAAATACATGCAAAATTGGCTGTGCTGTAGCCTGAGTAGTATCACAATTTATCATCTAATATATAAAATTCTCGTGTCACAGTTTTCGTTGCCATACTCCTCCGAAACGGCTTGACCGATTTTGATGAAATTTTTTGTGCTTATCCGGTATCTATGAGAATCGGCCAACATCTATTTTTCATCCCCCTAAATGTTAGGGGTAGTCCACCCCTAAATTTTTTATTTTATTTTTTTTACAAAATTTTTAATTTCTATTTTTTATGATACAACATACAAAAATACATACAATCCTCATTTTTCACCCTTCTACGATCAACCCTTATTTTTTAATAGCCATTTATTTATATGGCAAAACAACGTTTGCCGGGTCAGCTAGTATTTTATATATATTACAAACCCATATAATAAATATATGATTTGCATTCTAGATATCTCGCAATAATAAGCTTCCACAATCAATCTGCACAAACTGCATGTTAAAGATAGAAGCAGCGAAGGACCTGCGGGAGTATGCTGCCTGCAATACCTTATATTTACAAGCATTGTTAAGTGAAGAAGAAAATGTGTATGAGGTAAACATTACCTACCTAATTATAATATAAAAATAATCGTTTACTGAAACTTTCTTGAGATAATTAAGATATTTTAAAACCTAAAACAACTAACTTCCATGCCCCGCGAGTCAGTTTCAGTAGCAAGTTTGAAATGTTTATTGTCATATCTCTGATGATACTTATCAGATCACGATGAAATTACAATGGCATCACCTCAGAAATGTACCCTACCAATTAAAAAAACAATCATTTGAATCGGTTCACAATTGATAGAGTAATTCCGTAACATACGAGTACATACCAAAAAAAAAGTAAAAAAAACATACAGACGAATTGAGAACCTCCTCCTTTTTGGAAGTCGGTTGAAGAGTAGCTTACCATGGCGAAAATCTGCCGCCATAGCTTATCGCTCCTCCTCCCGGTTTTTGTAAGAGTTATTAAACAAGTTGCAAAACCCTATCCACTAAAGCAGAGCGAAGACTTTATGCAATTCCATTGGTTAATATTGGTACAGGTCCGCTCCGCTCTTCTCCTCTCCGCTCCAGTGGACAGTCAGCCTATAAGTCTAATGCAAGGCCTTAATTTATTATCACATCTTCACTAAGCATCAAGTGAGATAGTGCTTAACTACAATTAAAAAAAAAAGTATTGTTTCAATTTCCTTACGTCGAAAGAGAGAGAGTGAGACCATATCAGCATTGCTCTTATTCAGGTTTTGTAAGAATGTTGTAGAAAAGCTTTTGAACTTGTGGTGGTACATGATTGTTCGATATGTAACAAACACACATTACATGACACATTTATTACATGACACAATTATCAAGTAAACATAGCAAAAGCAGAATTTTAACGCTTTGAATTAGAAAAAAAAAACAAAAGTAATGAACTATTCAGCTGTCTGTCCAACCATCCAATTGTTTACGTCAGAATATAAAAAAAAAATTAAAGTAGGTTAAAACCAACCATACATGTAACTGAGTGTTTCAGTACTTCAGACAATTTTTAGGGTTCCGTAGCCGAATGGCAAAAAACGGAACCCTTATAGATTCGCCATGTCTGTCTGTCTGTCTGTCCGTCCGTATGTCACAGCCATTTTATTCCGAAACTATTAAGACTACAGAATTGAAACTTGGTAGGTAGATGTATTCTGTAAACCGCTTTCCGATTTTTAAACAAAAATAAAAAATATAAAAGTTTAAGGGGGGATCCCATACATGGAACTGGAACAAAAAAAAATTTTTTCGTCAAACCTATACGTGTAGGGTATCTATGGATAGGTCTTTAAAAATGACATTGAGGTTTCTAAAATATTTTTTTCTCAAAGTCAATCATTTCAAAGATAGGCGCGTCTAAAGTGGTAAAATGTGTCCCCCCCCCCCCCCCCCTCTAACTTCTAAAGTAAGGGAGTGAAAAATCTAGAAAAAATACATTCTGTAGATCTCAATAAAAACTTTCAACGAAAATTGGTTTGAACGAGATACAGTTAGCAGTTGTTGAGATATAGCGACCGCAAGTATAACTTTGTTTTTCATACAAACACTATGAAAAACAAAGTTATTTTTGTAGTTGCGAAAAATCAAAGTTATAGAATACTCTACTGTGTTACGGAACCCTACGAGTGCGAGTCCGACTTGCACTTGGCCAGTTTATTATATAAAAAAATAAAAAAAGTGAATAGTGAAACAGAACTTACAGAAACGCATACCGATCACAGTACATATCATGATCCGAATGGAACTGATAGTCCGTCTGTCAGCTGCATAATACTGTTTAAGTATGAAGGGCTACGTGTCCAGTTAAACTACAGGGCATGTAAACACCATAATACTAAAATGTAAACTCATCAGTTTTTATCGCGCGCGCATCCGTGACGAGCGGTTGTTTACCGCTATGTCGTGTCGTAAACTAGTACTTAAAAATGACGAACGTCATAAAATGCAGTGTGTACAATATTTTAATAGACGAATTGTTGTCATATATACAATTTGAAAAATCCTTTCTTTGCGGATACCTCCGTCAAAATAACTATCTGCCAAATTTCAGCGCAATCCGAAACAATATTGGTTTCAGACTTTGTTACCCCACTTCACCCTTTTAGGAGTGGCATTTCGAATAAGTCTGAAACACGTATTTACTTATTTATTTAATGAACTACTTGTGCGAAGTTTCGAATAGAGAAGACGTATCTTATCTTGTTTCTCCATACAAACTTTGAACCCCGTTTCATCCCCTTAAAGAGTGAATTTTGAAAAATCTTTTCTTAGCGGATACCTACGCCAAAACAACTATATGTAAGGTTGTCTGGAAGAGATCGCTTTAAGCGATAAGACCGCCTGTTGCCACATTGTTTTATTTACCATTTTTTACTTTTAATTTGTATGGTGTAATAAAGTGTTTATCTATCTATCTATATGCATGCCAAATTTCAGCGCAATCCGAAACAATATTAATTTCAGAATTTGTTACCCCACTTCACCCTTTTAGGGGTGGCATTTCGAAAAAGTCTGAAACACGTATTTACTTATTTATTTACTGAAGTACTTGTGCGAAGTTTCGAATAGAGAATACTATCTAATCTTGTTTCTCCATACAAACTTTGAAACCCCGTTTCATCCTCTTCGGGGGTGAATTTTGAAAAATCCTTTCTTAGTACACCCTTACGTACTAAGACAAATATACCCTCCAAATTTCAAGTCTACGACCAGCGGTTTAGGCTGTGCGTTGTCTGTCAGTCAGTCAGTATGTCAGGACAAAGATTCTTATAGTATTATAGGATATGGTTATCGATGATAGTAATCAATTTTAATGGTGTAAAAATGAAATAAATGAATCTAAATCTATAGCAATGTAATGTCGTATGTTGCGTGAAACCTTAGGAATGTTTTTTATAACATAACATTAAAGATGCGGGATCCGCGCGGGATTGAGTAATACCGCATATCAATCTCGAGGGATTGAGTGAGCTCCGGGATTGTAATCCCTAGTAATGATGTATTCAGATGTTTGTCGGAATAGGTTAAAAGCAATTGATTTTCCTAATGAATGCTTACACTGTGCATAGGTATAGCTATTGTTTTGACACAAACCACAAAAGCGTTCTGGATAGATTGTATGCCGATATTGTGTCCGCCCTTCGTGATGCAGCCAGCGAGAGTCATGGGAAACGGCGGGCTGGCGGAGTGGGGTCGCGCGTGCAGGGGTGAAACGATCACGTCTGGGATGCTTACCGGGGGACCAGCTAGGCTATTCTGTAAGCTATCTCGACAGCTGAATCCGCGGTGAAATTAGAATTTCGTAATACGAAATTTAACCTTATTACGAACGTGATACGATTGAATTTCGAAGTACGAAATTCGAATCTCACCGCGGATTCCGCTGTCGAGATAGCTTACAGAATAGCCTAGCAGGTCGAGGTTTATAGAGTGAGTGCAGTGTGGTAAGCCTAGATCGGGGTGTGAATACTCTGAAATGTGTGAAAGCGGAAGGGTGTTCAAACGACTGAATTGGTGCCAAAATCATCAGGACCAACTTAGCATGGACGTCCTCGCTGAGAAACATTCCAGTGGAGAGTTTTGCGATTTTAGAAAGGCTACGAGTAAAAAAAACGTGCGTCCTGGTTTACCGGTAAGTGTCGATGATGTGACTGATTCTAAGGACATTGCTAACACATTTAGAGACTATTTGGTTTGACTATTTAGAATCGTTTGGCACGAAAAAGTGGGGGTGGAGAGGGTAGGTGAGGGTCCCCCTTTCACTACCCCACCACTCTCATTATAAGGTAATGCATAGTTTTTGAGTTATGATTTTTTTTTCCAAAATCATAACGTCACTAGGCAAAAATTTAGAATCGTTTGGCACGAAAAAGGGAGGGTGAGGAGGTGAAGGGGTAAGGGAGGGTCCCCCCTTCCTTTTCTCACCACTTTCACTACAAGGTAATGCATAGTTTTAGAGTTATGTCTATTTTTGTAAAATCATAAACTCACTTTTTAGGGTTCCGAACCCAAAGGGTACCAACGGAACCCTATTACTGAGACTCCGCTGTCCGTCTGTCTGTCTGTCTGTCTGTCTGTCTGTATGTCTGTCTGTCCGTCTGTCACCAGGCTGTATCTCATGAACCGTGATAGTTAGACTGTTGAAATTTTCACAGATGATGTATTTCTGTTGCCGCTATAACAACAAATACTAAGAACAGAACAAAGTTAAAAGTTCAAGAAAAGTTTTAAAAAGTTTTTTACGATAGCGCCGCGCCATCTAGATGATCATTAAAGATGGCGCATCGTCTTTACCTTAATCTGAATCTCGGAAGCGGCTCCAACGATTAAATAATATTTAGTATACAGAGGTTTTCGGGGGCGATAAATCGATAATCTAACTAGGAATCATTTTCAGAAAATGTTGTTTTATTCGTGTTTTCAATAATCAACTTTATTTGATAATAAACTTAAAATATTACTCCTCCCGACATGTATTGGCGAGTAGAACTAGCTTTAGCTAACTGCTTTACCCACACAGTAACAAATGTGTGGAAAAAGCAGTTAGTGGCTCTCAATTAAAAAAAATAGTATTATTATTCGTCAATAGATGTCGGGAAGAGTCATATTTGTCTGTTTAAGTGGCACAAAATACCGAGCAAAACTCGGTCAACCAGATATTTAGTAATATTAATTACTACTATTACTATTACTACTATATAATACTATTCTACCTTTGTTTTAACGTTTACTTAGTTGGTGTTCGGTTCGGAACCCTCCGTGTGCGGGACAAAAGTCTGACTCGCACTTGGCCAGTTTTATTTGTAACACTTCGCTGATCAATATCACTGTTTTTTTGGATGTTTAACAGCCTTTTTAGCGCTTCGCCGGCCGCTGCCGCGGCACGCTCGCTTGGCTCGCGCGTTGTGTTGTTGCAGTTTCAACCTAACCTAACCTAGTTTTTTTCTGGTCGGGTGTTCTTATTAATTTAGTAGTGGTAAATCATATTACAAAAAATATCGAACAGTTATGTAGCCCTTGTAACTATTATTTGCGCTTTGTTTTTATGGTTTAGTATATTTTAGGTTAGATTTTGTTTATATCGTTTTCTTGTAAAATATTACCTAGTTATAAGAAGGGTTTTGTTACAGTCAGGGACCTAACCTCTACCCATCCCCACAACATTTAATATCAAACTCATCCAACCAAAAATCCAAAATCAAACCCAATAAAAATAGGCGTAACTCAAAAACCATGCATTACCTTTTAATGAGAGTGGTAGGGTAGTGAAGGGGGAACCCTCCCCTTCCCATTCCACCCCTCTACCCCCCATTTTCGTGCCAAACGATTCTAAATCCAACCCGACTATTTTTCTGTACAGTCTCCTCTGGGAACGGGGGGTGGGATGCTCAATGCTGAGTTACCAAATGAACCGGTTGAAGTTAGGTTCCTGGCTAAAGACGTAGACAAAATAGTAAATGCCATGTGTAAAGGCAAATCTCCAGGGCACGACGGACTCAGCATTGAGCATCTGCAAAATGCTGGTCCTCACAAATACAGAGTGTTGGCGATGTTTTACTCCCTGTGCATGAGTCATGCTTACCTACCCAGCGACTTCATGAAAACGATTGTCGTCCCTGTAGTAAAAAATAAGACAGGCGATCTAGCTGATAAAAAGAACTACAGACCGATTTCGTTCGCAACTGTAATTGCTAATATATTTAACGGTCTGCTTAATACAGAGTTATATAAATACACTTTGCACGATAACCAATTCGGGTTTCGACCCAAATTATCTACTTGACTACTGATACTGCTATACTGTGTCTTAAAGCATACCGTCAAATACTACACCGATCTAAAAACGCCTGTGTACGCGTGCTTCCCTGATTTCTCAAAGGCTTTTGACCTGGTTTCGAACGAGATCCTGTGGAAGAAGCTTGAAGATGTTGATGGTTCGGACACCAGGTCAACAGCGTGCGGTGGGCGGGCACAATGTCGGACACCTATCGGATGGAGTGCGGTGTGAGGCAAGGCGGGCTCACCTCGCCCACACTGTTCAACATCTACAATAATCTACATGAACGCGCTCGTCGATGAGCTCAGCAGCACACATGTCGGCTGTCATATTGACGGTGTGTGTGTTAATAACTTGAGCTACGCGGACGACATGGTTCTGCTGAGCGCGTCCACATGTGGTCTTAGAACATTGATGCGGCAGTGTGAGGTATATGCAGCACGGACTTATTTACAATGTCGCGAAAAGTCAATACATGGTATTTGATGGAGGCACAAGAAACAATCAAAACATTCCACTCATCAGCCTCAATGGTGTGTGTCCCTTTAGAGCGGGTGGAATGTTTTAAATATTTGTGGCATATCGTTAGAGCCAACCTCAGAGACGATGATGATATTGAGCGGGAACGGAGGGCAGGGCTCTCGAAGAGCAAACATGATTGCCCGCAGGTATGCACGCTGCTCGGGGGAGGTGAAGTTGACGCTCTTTAGAGCGTACTGCACCTCCCTCTACACGTACAGCTTGTGGGCCAATTACACACAACGAGCTCATAGATCCCTCCGCGTCCAATGCAATAATGCCTTTAGAGCGGTGGTGGGGCTGCCCCGCTTTTGCAGCCCCTCAGGCATGTTCGCGGATGTACACACAAGCTGCTTCCACGCGAGCATGCGCAGACGCAGTGCGTCCCTGGTGCGCAGGGTGTGGGCTAGCTCTAACATCGTCCTGAAGATGACAGCTGGACGACTTGACTGCGCATCCGGCACTGCTGCTACAAACAGGTTCCTAGCAGTGCCGGTCGTGTAAACTAGTCTTATTTATTGCATGATCCCATTTTAATTTTAATTAGTTGCAAGATTTCTATTTATTGTGATTTGTGACGATTTTTACTATGATCATACTAATTTTAATTTTAATTTTATAATTTTATTTATTTATCTATTGATTTTATTGTTAATTTTAATTATAAACTGAATAATAGAATGTATCCTTAACTATAATATGATATTGATATGAAATTGTGAAGTAGGAACTTGCCTGGAATAAAAGATTTTTTAAAATTTTATCAAAGTGTAAAGAAAAAAAAATCTGTCAATCAAAACAATCAAATATACAATGGAGTTTCACTTTTCTGAAGTTTACAGTACCTATGGCCGAAATAGGTTCAGGCTCAACTTAATGCTGTATAGCACATAATGCTGCAGCACTGAATTTCAGCACTATCTACTTCCTAACTAATATTAAAAATGCGAAAGTAACTCTGTCTGTCTATCTGTGTCACTTTCACGCCAAAATCACTAAACCGATTTAAATAAAATTTGGTGCACAGATAGTCTAGAGCCTGAGAAAGGACATAGGCTACTTTTTAATGCGAAAATAGGGTTGTAATAGGTTGAAAGGGGGTATGAAAAGTTGTATGGAAGTATCGTCATTTTAAGAGCTAGAGACTTGAAACTTATTTTTTAGGCTGTTGATTCGATATAAATAAATATAACATTCAAAGTTTGTAAAAGTTTTACCCTCAAGGGTGTAAAATAACAATAGGGGATGAAAGTTTGTATGGAAATAAGTAAGGTTCATATGAATGTTCTACTAAACGGATTTAAAATGGAATTTGGTACACAGATAGTCTAGAGCCTGAGAAAGGACATAGGCTACATTTTAATGCGAAAATAGGGTTGAAAGGGGGGATGAAATGTTGTATGGAAGTATCGTCATTTTTAGAGCTAGAAGCTTGAAATTTATTTTTTAGTCTGTTGATTTGATATAAATAAATATGACATTCAAAGTTTGTCAAAGTTTTACCCTCAAGGGTGTAAAATAATAATAGGGATTAGGGGATGAAAGTTTGTATGGAAATATGTAAGGTTTATGTGAATGTTCTTCTGAACGGATTTAAATGAAAGTTGGTACACAGACAATCTAGAGCCTGACAAAGGACATAGGTTACTTTTTAATGCGAAAAAGGGTTGGAAGGGGTTGAACGGGGGGATAAAAAGTTTTATGGAAGTATCGTCATTGTAAAAGCTAGAAGCTTGAAACTTGTTGTTTAGGGTGTTGATTCGTTATAAATAAATATGACATTAAAGTTTGTGAGGGGGATGGGGAGGGAGGGGAGGGGAGGTGGAAGTGATGGGAAGGGGGAGGGGAAAGGGGAGGAGGAGAGTAAAGTAAGGGGAAGAGGAGGGAGGAAGAGAGAGGGGAGAGGAAAGTGAGGGGAATGGGGGGAATAGAGAGGGGGAGGGGAAGTGGGGGAAAAGGGGAGGGGGAGTGAGAAGTGAGGGGGAGGGGAGTGAGGGCAAGAGAGAGGGGTGAGGGGTAGGGAAATGGTGGAGGAGGGATTACCGTGGCGTGGTACGGTGCGGTGTAGGTGGGGGATACGCATGTGTCTTATTTGAAAAATAATTAGCCTAAATAATTAAAAATTCTACCCAAAGACACTATTCCACGCGGACGAAGTCGCGGGTACAGCTAGTTTTATATAAATATCTTGTTTTCACAGATTGCAAAGCCCAAAATTGTATTATCTTCTACATCAATATTTGAGGCAGAGGACGGTTTGGTAAGTAATTTTAATTGAGTATTTATGCCATGTTAGATAATGTACCTATTACTTAGCAAATGTGGCATGTATAGCAAATCGAGAGACATTCATTTGATTTCATATAAATCCTATTTAAATACAAAATAAAATAGTATTATAGTTCAATATCAATAAGACGAGTCATTCATCTGCTTGCTCTTCACTGGGAGTGTTATGCCAGCGACCCCAAGCATACCTTCACTTCATAAAGCAGCAATATGCACAATCCACCCCAAGCGGTACGTCAGTGCACTATGTTTAGCCCTTACCTCAAATTAGAATTATATAATTATTTATGTAGTATTGGAGTTGTGTTCAGATAACGAAATTCTAACATTTTTATATTCTATAGCATCAATCTGTGGAAGTGGAAGATATTGGAGTGGTTTTTTTTATAATAAAAGTGAACTTTTGTCAACAAGAGGAAGTAAGTCCCGATACAAGAAACGCAATTTTTGCTTATCTTGTAACAATATTGTACGAACCCTATATATGCTAGTCTGACTAGCACTTGGCAGGTTTATTTTTGTTTTTTTCATTCATAAAACTGTTGTTTTGCAGATCTCATCGACAGAATGTATAGACATACTTTCAGAAAATCATATAAATATTGCAAATAGATTTTCCAGTGAAAAAAAGACTGTACCTGAAGGTAAAAGACTGAGAGAAAATGAATCTGAAACTGTTCCTGCAACCAATGAACAAATTGTAATTATATATTTTTAATTGTTTGTACCCACATAAATATTATCATCATAATCATGTATTAATGTTTGTTTCAGACAAAAAGGCCAAAAATATCAGTGAGATCCTTAGCAGACATCAATTCTGACTATAATTCTTTACTGGTTACGGTAAGCATTTATTTTACGTATAGTACCTTTCAACCTACTTAACTTAAGGCCAATTTGGACTAATTTAGTAATTAAAATAAAGTAGTAAAAAGTTTTATTTAAATAATTTAAGCAATTAATGTAGTTGGCCCGACACATTATACAGAATTACTCATCACTTGCGAAATAACTAACGTACCTAATCCGAAGCATTTGGTAAGTTTACTCTACCTTTATTTTACAGACATCATCTGGCAAGGATAAAAATGCACTCAAAAGTGATCATAATTCATGTAAAACGGATAATCATTCATTTAACAGTGAACAAAACAGTAGTGAAAAGGAACATAAAAACAGTAAAAAAGAAGATAGGAATAGTGAAAAAGAACGTAGGAATAGTGAAAAAGAACATAAGAATAGGAAAAAAGAACATAAGAATAGTAAAAAGGAACATAATCGAAGTAAAATAGAAAATGACAATACTAAAAAAGAACATAAGAGTAGTAAAAAGGCACATAAACGAAGTAAAATAGAAAATGAGAATTGTAAAAAAGAACATAAGAGTAGTAAAAAGGAACATAAACGAAGTAAAATAGAAAATGAAAATAGTAAAAAGGAATATGACAATAGCAAAAATGAACACGACAACAGTAAAAAGGAAGACTATTCAAGTAAAACAGCACAGCTACCTAAAACTGAAAAGAGTTCGCCATCTAAAACATCTTCAATGAACTCTGGAGAAAATAAATGTGATGTAAGTAGTACAAATTTTTTACAATGTTCAACCGACTCGCAAAAAGAAAGAGGTTGTCAATTCTTATGTATATTTAAAAAAATATTTATGACGCGTATTACTCCGCCAGTTGTAAACGGATTTTAGTGATTCTTGTTTTCATGGGTAAGTTTCACTCCAAGGTGCTCCTATTTAAATTTTATCAAAGTTTGATAAGAAGTTTATGTGAAAGTTGTCGATAAACATCTCAAATTTTGTACGAAAACTGACTCGTGCGGCATGTAAAGACAGTTTTCAACCGACTTCCAAAAAGAAGGAGGTTCTGAATTCGTCTGTATGTTTTTTTGTATGTATGTATGTTACGCAATTACTCCGTCAATTGTGAACTGATTTGAATGATTCTTTTTTAATCGGTAGAGACGTTTCCGAGGTGGTCCCATTGTGATTTCATCGAGATCTGATGAGTATCTCCAGAGATATGACGATAAACGTCTTAAACTTGCGACTGAAATTGACTCGCGGGGCATGGAAGTCGGTTGTTTTAGTTTTTAAACTATCTCAATTATTCGTTTTTAAACTTCTTCTGTACATGTTTTTGTCACTGAACTCCTCTTAAACGGCTAAACCGATTTTGTATAATCATTGAGGATATGTGAAGTGTGTGGTGTAAGTAAGAGAAAAAAAGGGTGTGAATTGAAGAATGTGTGTAAAGATGTCCAAAAAGCTGTATTTGAGAAGAAGAAAGCATGGCAAGACTGGTTAGCTTCAAAAGCCAACCTAAGAATGCAAAAAAGAACGACTGAAGATGTAAGCAAGGCAAAGGAAGAGTATAAAAGGTTAAAGAATGTAGCAAAGAGGTTGTGGATAGAAAGAAAGATAACGATAGAGATGAATTTGATAGGAGGTTATCTGACGACTTCCAGACCAACATTAAGTTTTTCTGGAAGTCCATAAGGTCAGCCAGAGGAAATCTTAATATCTCGCAACTGGACAAAGTCAGAAATCAGGATGGCAGTATTGTGAGAGGAGAGGAATGCGTTCTAAAGAGATGGAAGGAATATTTTAAAGTTTTTTTTTTTAAAATTTGAAAAGGAAGATATGCAAGTGCCAGTGACAACTGGTAACGCCAATGAAGATGGCGACGAAAGTAATATCAGCATGGAAGAGATAATGACAGCGTTGAAAAGTATGAAATCGGGTAAGGCTGCAGGGTATGACAGGATTTCGGTCGAGATGCTGAGGGCTGGACAAGGTGTGGTAGCGAGTCAGCTGTATCGCCTTTTTAACCTTTGCTGGAGGAACGGAATTGTTCCAGAAGACTGGTGCAAAGCCGTCATTGTGCCGCTATACAAAGGAAAGTGATCACAGCAAGACTGCAAAAACTACCGCGGCATTAGCTTACTCAGCGTCGTTGGAAAATTGTATGCAAAGGTACTGATTACAAGAGTGACGAATGAAACTGATAAGAAAATGTGGGATGTACAGCGGGTTTCAGGAGAGGAATGGGATGCATGAATCAGGTCTTTTCTTTACGAAGCATAGCCGAAAAATGTTTGGCGAAACACCAAAAGGTCTATTGCGCTATTGGTCTTCGTAGACTTGGAAAAGGCCTATGACAGAGTGGTGAGGAATAAATTGTGGTCAACATTGTCTATGTATGGGGTGGGCCGCAGCTTGATACGAGCACTGAAATCACTCTATGAGGGTTCCAGTTCTTGTGTCAGAATAAACGGAGCGTACACAGACTGGTTTAACATCGAAAAAGGTGTTAGACAGGGATGTGTAGCATCGCCAGTGCTGTTCAACCTATTCATAGACAATTGCTTGGAAAGTGTGTACGGATTAAGAATGAATGATTTAACCATCAAATGCCTCCTATACGCTGATGATCAGGTGATATTAGCATCATCAGAGGAGGAGTTGCAAAGAATGGTTAATATTATGCATGACGCCTTAAAAAGCAAAGGGATGAAAGTGAATGTAAGCAAGACCAAAGTAATGGTTTTTGAAAGAGAAGAAAGGATGACTGATTGTTATGTGACGATTGAAGGAGAAAGAGTGGAACAAGTGAAAGAGTTTGTGTACCTGGGTTCTAAGTTTACGAGAGATGGTAAGTATGAAAGTGATTTGAGCGAAGAGTTTTGGCTGGAAACCAAGTGAGTGGGGCACTACATAACTTTATGAGAAGTCAGAACGTGTCTAAAAAAGCACGACTGGCTGTACATAGGGGAGTGTTGGTTCCCACACTCATGTATGGTAGTGAATGCTGGGTATGGCAGAAGAAACATGAAAGTAAAATTAATGCTGTAGAAATGAGAAGTTTGAGAAGTATGATCGGAGTGACTCTGATGGATAAGTTATAAATAAAATATCTAACTGAAATATTTAACCGAAACACTCAACTGAAATATTCAGTTGAGTTAAATTTAGTTAAATGTTTCAGTTAAATATTTCAGTTAAATATTTCTGTTAAATATTTCAGTTAAATATTTCGGTTAAATATTTCGGTTAAATATTTCAGTTAAATATTTCAGTTAAATGTTTCGGTTAAATATTTCAGTTAAAAAATTTAAATTAAAAAGTTTCAGATCAGTTGAAAGTTTCAGTTAAAAATTTCAGTTGAACATTTCAGTTAAACATTTCGGTTAAATGTTCGGTTAAGTGTTTCAGGTGGCTGGGAGTGGAGCTCGTTGTGCGTGCGGGTGCAGTGGGTGGCAGAGCATCGCAGGTCGTTGTCCCTGGTGCACGCGCCGACTTGCTGCGTCGCTGCCTTCGCTCGACGACGCTGCGACTGCCGGCTCCGTCGCTCCCAACTCAACAACACATCCATAGCGGACTACCAACTATTTCATGTTTCAGGTGGCTGGGAGTGGAGTTCGTGGTGCGTGCGGGTGCAGTGGGTGGCAGAGCATCGCAGGTCGTTGTCCCTGGTGCACGCGCCGACTTGCTGCGTCGCTGCCTTCACTCGACGACGCTGCGACTGCCGACTCCGTCGCTCCCAACTCGTTTCAGTTTAATATTTCAGTTAGATATTTATGTTGAATGTTTTAGTTGAATATTTCAGTTGAGTGTTTCGGTTAAATATTACAGTTAAATATTTCAGTTAGATATTTTATTTATAACTATGTGTTCAAATCGCGAAAGTTTAAAGTTTACAATCTGATGGATAAGTTGGAGAACAGCGTGGTAAGGGAATGTTGTGGTGTGGTAGAAGATGTAGTGACAAAGATAGAGAAAGGGATGCTTAGATGGTTTGGACATCTAGAGTGGATGGATGAAGAAAGATTGACGAAATAGATTTATGAGACGTGTGTGAATGGGCCAGTTGGTAGAGGCCGACCTAGGCGAACGTATCACGACCAGATCGGAGACGTTTTAAAAAAAGGCCAAGTCAAAAGTACCTATAACCGCCGAGCATGTATGAAGACGCTCATGAAAGTGGAAGAAGCGAAGGAGGTATGTCATGATAGTAGCACGTGGAAAGAAGTAGTCTCTGCCTACCCCAACGGGAAAAAGGCGTGATTGTATGTATGTATGTATTGAGGATATTTGAGTTGGTGCCTAGATGGTTCATATTCAAAATTTGAACCGATAGTTGGTGCTGCGATCGGGCTGACAACGTCTGCCGGATCCACTAGTATATAATGAAAACAATAAAACCGGCCAAGTCGATTTGGACTTGCCCACTGAGGCTTCCGTACCAACGTTGGATGGTACCAATTAAGCTAGACCTCTAAATTGTATGAGCGCTCTTATAACTCAGAGGCCTATCTTAACTGGCGTAAACTATGTATGTATGGGAACACCCTTTAAATTTCAACTTTTTTTATTTTTTAGAATGTTTCCTTAATTTGTGCTGCTAAGACCTTGCTTCTTACCAAATTTCATGATTCTAGGTCAACGCGAAGTACCCAATAGGTTTTCGACCCAAAACCTATAGGGTACTTCCGGTTGACCTAGAATTGTCAATTTTGGTTAAATACAAGGCCTTACAGCAAAAGTAAAGGAAAAATTCCAAATAAAAAATATCAAATTAAATAAGTTGAAAATTAAGGTATATTTTGGTAGGTACCTACAAGTTTTCACGAAAAGCTAAACCTAATAGGGACTATAGACCTCAGTATCTGGTACAAAATTTAACTTGCTAGGTCCACCTGTTCTTGAGAAAATCGGTGGTGACACACGGACAAACAGACTGACAGACGGATAGACGGACAAGAATGTGATCTTATAAGGGTTCCTTTTTTTACCTTTTGAGGTACGGAATCCTAAAAACGGACCGAAATAGTTAATTTCGAAGCTATAATACTCCTGCGTGAAAAAATCGTTAAATCGTTTTTAATAAAATGTCAAGGCTAGAAACTATTTGTGTGCGAAAATTCATTCAAATCCGTTTCCGTGATTGAGTAGGTACCTAACAAATATACAAATTGCGCTCTTAAAAAATAAGTATTACCTGGTAGGATTTACTGACCTACATAATATATAAATACAGGTCGGTACATTGATTTTAAAACTTATTGTTATACATTCCAGGTATGTGCAAAGGTATTTGACACTCCAAAAAAGTTGTACTTGCACAACCGTGCTCATTATAAAACTCTATACTGCCCACTGGATGCTTGCCTGAAGAAGTTTGCGACTAAAGGAGACCTACAGAAACACATACGAGCCCATACCGGGGAGAAGCCTTTCAAATGTAATGTTTGTGGTAAATCTTTTTCACAAAACGTTACCTTACGTTCTCACAGAGAGACGGTACACAAACTTAATAATATGAAGGTAGAAAAAGATCCCATAGGATAAATAAGGCAATTTGGCATTTTGTATACTTACTGTAAAACTCAGATGAAACCGACAATGTATGAACCTCAGACTATCATAAAAAAGGCAGACAGATTCGTGCCGAACACCCGAGTGACCGCAAGTTCAGTAATACTACATTCTTGAGTAATAAGTTTCCGCGCTCAGTCCGGCATAGTCAATACGGCATGATTACTACGTAAGCAACGCAGCGAAGTAATTCTGCACGGAAGCGTCCGACCCTACTGCCGCTTGGTAGCAAACTGAGCGCGGAAGCGTATTACTCAAGCATTTAGTATTACTGAACTTCGGTTCACTCTGGTGTTCGCCACGAATCTGTCTGCCTTTTTTATGATAGTTTGAGGTATGAACAATAGGGAAGATGCAAAAGAGATATTTATGCATTGAATTTTAATTATTTTGAAGTTATAAAAATGTTACAAAAATATAAAAAAGCGTTACTGCAACTTTCTAACTTTAAATAATGAAGATTTTAACTAGACATTTTAGTAAACAATATTTCCGCCAAATATTCTTTCTTGCTATTAGTTTATTTTGCTCTGCTTCACGGCTTGTCACTACAATACAATATAAAAACTCTTTATATGCACACCAAAAAATAAAAAATAGAGACAGAAACAAATTATATGAATGAGTACAAATGGTGGTGTTATCGCTAAAAGCGATTTCTTCCAGTCAACCGGGTAAGGAGAGGAATAGAAAATATATTATTAAAGGTAGTGGTGTGGCAAAAATTTTAAAATGAACAAATAAAAAAAAGTATGTGACTATCAAAATATTTTATATAGATATATAGTCACATACATACAAATATTCATATTCATATTCCAAACTCCAATAAGATATATATAACACGCGAATTGTTTGTGAAATGTATAATTCGATGTCACAGAATATCACAAGCACAAGGTATAAGTTATATAGGTATACAGAATAACGCTGGTAATAGAATCGCGGAGGAAGAGTAGAGTTTCAATAAAAGATCGTGCGCGCAGCTAAACTGTCGCCAATGGAACTCTCGCGTCCCGCTTGGGGCGCTCGCGTCGCGCATCTTCGCGGTTTGTTGCTAACTGCCCATGCGCGACGGATAGCTACTATGGAGGGAACGTATGAAGTGCGCGGGAAACGCACGCGACCGATAGTGCGCGTAATATTTGAAAATCCCCGCGTTACAGCCTCCCCCTCTAGCCTAACGTTACGTCCCGGATGTTTGGCTAGCAATCGTAAAGACGTGGCCTACCACGCTTACGTTTCTCCCTAACCGGGGATCCAACCTGTCCAGCGAAAGGTGTGAGGTGCGAGATATGATATCTGCCTATATCCTCTCCAGATCTACCATTCTTGAAAGTTGAACGTATAACCTGGCCTGCCCCAGACTCGCCTAGTAGTCCTGCAAATACTGGCCTGCGTTCGCGCTCAGGTATCACAGCTGAGCGGAAGTCTTCTCCATCAACAGACTCAAATCTATGATTGTGGAGCATCATGTTCGAAGTACGGTACCCACGCTTGAACCTCGGCCTCCCCCTAAAGGGTTCGTAGGACCTTCGGTCTTTGCCGACCTTACGCACCTCTGGGTCCATGGTAAGGCGTGCATCAAGATCGTCGGCGTAAAACAGACGGTGTTTGATCGAGGCAGCGTGCATCAACACAGAGTTGGTTGCGCTTAACTCAGCGCTGGTCGTCTTCGGCTCGACGCCGGTCGCCCTTGACTCGGCGCTGGTCATCTTCGACTCGGCGCTGGTCATGCTCGACTCGGCGCTGGTCGTCCTCGACTCAGCGCTGGTCGTGCTCGACTCGGCGCTGGTCGTGCTCGTCACGGTGCTGGTCATGTTCGACTCGGCGCTGGTCGCCCTCGACTCGGCGCTGTTCGTCCTCGACTCGGCGCTGGTCGTCTTCGACTCGGCGCTGGTCGTGCTCGACACGGTGCTGGTCATGTTCGACTCGGCGCTGGTCGCCCTCGACTCGGCGCTGTTCGTCCTCGACTCGGCGCTGGTCGTCTTCGACTCGGCGCTGGTCGTGCTCGACACGGTGCTGGTCATCTTCAACTCGGCGCTGGTCGTCCTCGACTCGGCGCTGATCGTCCTCGACTCGGCGCTGGTCGTCTTCGACTCGGAGCTGGTCTTGCTCGACTGCATACTGGTCGTACTCAGAGTATACGATTGTACAAACTCGTATTCGCTTTCAGGTTCGTCTTTAAACTTCCACCTACCATTAGCTACGTCGAGTACCATACCTGCCCGCGTTAGAAAGTCGACACCGAGTAACGTCTTTGTGTCGTCGCCGGGTAATATTAAATACTCGCACGTAACCTCACGACCCTCGATAGCGATCGGTACGGTAGCGGTCAGCAGCCTTTTACGCGATTGAGATCCGTCGGCCAATCGTACGAGTCGTTGCGTTTTTCTAAATTTGACGTCTGAATCTTTCAAGACTCGGTATAGCGACTGACTCGCGATGCAGTGAGAAGCACCCGTGTCTACAATCGCTACTCCTTTATGGCCGTTGACAACAATATTCACCGTAGGGTGAACTGTGTCTTCATGCAGTTTAATACTGCAGGTGAAGTCGGGTGTACAACTAGTATCTTGTCCTGACTCGTCACTACTCGAGTACTGCCGACTCGATCGCAATGCATACGCATTGCGATCGAGTCGGCAGTACGGCTGCGTTTCTCACCGGTTTCCCCTAGTCTGTCAAAAACCCTGTTGCATTTGACCACGGTCTCCCCTGTTTTAACGTTAACAACATCGATCGTATTGAAAGTGATCGTATCGCATTCGACAGTTCTCGTCGATGTTGTCGAAGAGTTACCCATCTTGCAAATATCACACCTCGACCTCACAGTCCCTTCTTTCCCGCAACCGTAACAACGAACGCTCGTAACCGATTTAATATTCGCGGCGTTATTGCTACTACTACTACTAGAACTAGGTTTCTCTCGTTTCCGACATTCGTCGGTCGTGTGTCCGAACACACGACAGATTGTACACCTAGGCCTATCTCTTTTCCTATTCGTACTACGCATGCTATCGGTCGCGTCCGTGCCAGCGGTAACAGAAGAGTTTCTACTTTTCGACGGGGTCAATGACCTAATAGGTCGAGATGGAGAACTATCGGGAATAGGTGGTTTAACTTTATAATCTTTTATCGCTTCCTCCGCGGTTCTTACCTTACAAATCAACGCGTCGATGTTAGACACAGAGTCCCGCGATACACGTTTCTTGACACGACGGTGTAGAAGTCCGTAACATATGTCGAGTTGCACGCAGTCGTCTAAGTGGTAGGGCAGCTTGGCGATGAGGGCGCGCGTCTTGCACAGGAATCCGTCGCCACGCTCGTCGTCTCGCTGCTCGGCGGCGAAGATCTCCCGGAACACTTTGTAGGCCGGTTGAGTGACGCCGTACATGCCGCGCAGCCGGTTGAGCTCCTGTTGCCACGACGTTACTGACGCCTTAACGCCTCTCCACCAAACTGCGGCTTAGCTTCGAGCAGCATGGGGAGTCCTCGAAGTGCGTGATCATCGCTCACGCCCGCACACTCCTTGTAGACTTAGACGCTGTCGAGGAACGCCTCCAGGACTTCCGTGTCGGGTGATGAGCCGGTGAATCGCGCCGTGCACGCGGTGAAGTGTCCCGCGGCGGCGGCGATGCTGTTCCCGCTCACGCTCGTCGGTGTTGATGTTCGCGCCGGCGTCGACTCGCTGCGGTCGCCGGCGGTCAGCGCTGCAATTAGCTTTCTGTTTGATTCTTCTTGTGCCTTGGTCATGCTGCTTATCAAAGCAGTTAAAAACTGCCCGGACAGGTGTTCGACGGGCGTTGATGACTGCGTCATCGGCATCGCGCCGGTCGCGGTCGCAGCTCCGTCGTCGGTGCGGCCGTGGTTGCCGCCCTCCTCGTCCGTGCGCGGTGAGTTCGTGACATCGTCGCCGACTCCTTGTTGTTGCTGGATCGTTCCACTCCTAGTTGTCGGTCCCATATTTGCGGTAAACCGGTGTTGTGGAATGTCCGTCGAAGCAAGGGCGGTTCAACGAAAATGGTCGCGGAGTGCCTCACCGAAATGTTCGTGCCCGCGTTGGCGCCACTATAACACGCGAATTGTTTGTGAAATGTATAATTCGATGTCACAGAATATCACAAGCACAAGGTATAAGTAATATAGGTATACAGAATAACGCTGGTAATAGAATCGCGAAGGAAGAGTAGAGTTTCAATAAAAGATCGTGCGCGCAGCTAAACTGTCGCCAATGGAACTCTCGCGTCCCGCTTGGGGCGCTCGCGTCGCGCATCTTCGCGGTTTGTTGCTAACTGCCCATGCGCGACGGATAGCTACTATGGAGGGAACGTATGAAGTGCGCGGGAAACGCACGCGACCGATAGCGCGCGTAATATTTGAAAATCCCCGCGTTACACATATAGTTATATACCGTTAAAAATCCTTTATTTTAATACTACACTCGATGTATTTTGAAAACATTAATTTTTTTTTGAAGTTTGTTTTTGGCGCCCTAAAATCCATAATTTGTTTTTTTTTTTAATTTTTATATACCCATTGTCACTCTAACGACTAAGACAAATCTATTGACACACCACTCACTCTCCCGTTGGGGTAGGCAGAGACTACTTCTTTCCACATGCTACGATCCTTACATACCTTTTGCTTCTTCCACATTCATGAGCGCTTTCATACATGCTCGCCGGTTATGAGTACTTTTTTTAAAGTTCTAGTTAGCCTTTCTTTAAAACGTCTCCGATCTGGTCGTGATACGTTCGCCTAGGTCATATGTAGATTCATGCATCCCATTCCTCTCCTGAATGTATATAAAATTCTCTCCTGTATGAATATAAAACACAGAAATATTAATAATAAATATTATGGAATATTTCTGTGGAACTAGGTAGACATATATACGTATACGTAGTTTCTTTATAATATGTATATATACTAATACACTTATATTTGTATACCTAACTATATATTCGTATTTTAGAATTCATTTTCAGGAATGAAACAACGATATACACGTAAATAAACCTTAGTTTTTAAATATTGCATAAAAACTTTCTTAATAATTTATTTATCTTTGTCACTTTTTCAAATCAAGTAACTTAAGTATATGAAATGTCACTACCTAACTACACTATTCAAATAACGTAAAAGATTTTAGTTTGTAAAAACTTTCGCAACTGTTTCACTCGCACGCGTATCGGTCTTCGTTCGCAGCTAGACAAGTGTCTTAGTTATGGCGTATCGCGTTCAGTAAATGAGCATAATTTTATTATCCATATACTTTTGAAACCATAGCGAAGTACTGGCTAGCAAGTCTAAACCGACTTCAAAATGAAGTAGGTTCTTACGGTGACATCCTTAGACTTCACGCACACAATTGCGCCTGTAGAAAAACGACATTTGGGTAGTGTCTGTGTAATAGGTCGTTAAAACGCGAGTTAGTATGGAGATTTAGTCGAGTGTCCGGGGTGTGGTAATTGTAGTGTCATTCTACATGTAATTTTTTAAAATGGAAGTAAAAATATAAATAATGCATCTTCCCTAATTACTTCTATATTGGAATTAATTAATTTTAACTAAACATAATGGGTCTTTACCGCTTATTGCGACCGTCAATTTTAGTGGAAGATGAGGCATATATACAAATAAAACCTCACTAGATATAATGCATTTAACAGCACACAATGGTTCACATACAGCTCCTACTTTTCGTTTTATACATGATAAAGTATATATATATATATATATATATATATATATATATATATAGATTATAGACATTAGCGTACGCGAATGTAATAGCTATAGAGATATAACCCGACTAAAATGATGAACACGTGACACATATGCCAGCTATAAGATAAAATGAACGACGTAATTTGGTCGGGTCATACATGGCAGCGGGTAAAAGCCAATGGGTGCACTAGAACTTGGAGCCAGTTTGTAAAATCGCATATGCAGTTCTCTGCGTATGCAATGAACAACATTTTTTTATCCTTCTGGATAAAAAATTGTTGGTCATCTCGCGCTCTCATACTAGTGATTGTATAGTTGTATCCTTCTCATATGATTATTTTAATGACAAGTCTATTTTAATATACTCTGTCTACGGTTTTATAATATTCATATTACATACATACATATACAAACTAATAATTTTAGGTAGTGTAGGTAACCTTTGCGTCTCTACTTCCCTTAATTAAGTTCTTGGATATGGTTGATTGATGAATTCCCAAAAATATCACATCTAAGTAAATTTCGTATGTCGAAAGCCGAAGGCTATTCATATTTTAGTAGTTACTACTATAGATTCGATTTTAATTCAAAAGTAAGTACAGCGATCGATTTTTTATCCTTTTAATTAATTTATAAAAAAGTTAAGAATCATAACTGTTTAAATTATTTGTACTTACCTACTAGCTATTATTTGGTCAACTAGTCAAACTTTAAAAGATCTAGAAAATCTTTACATTTATGAGTTCTAAGAATTCTACTCTCCATCTATGCATGTATGCAGATACAGGCTATAAAGTATTATTATTTAATTAAAACTTTAATTACTTTAAAAGTAATTTTATTAATAGGAATCATTAGATCAAAAAGATAATATTAAATATTATTGGCTTTGATCTGCTGCCTCATCAATTATAATGTAACCTGTAATGAAAACCTTTTTGAAATTCACTTGACATTTTGGTACGAAGTAAGACATACAGCTATACGGCTTATGCATGCATCACCCTTGCTTTTAATTTTTCAATTGCGCTATAGGCATTGGAATGTATGAATTTCATATACCTATTTTTAACAGGCATTTGAATCAGTAATTGTCTAAACAATAAACATAACGACAGGTACTAAAATACGGTAGATTTCTTGCATCGCCTTGCAAAATGTCGTTATTTTTAAATCTGTTATGTTATGAACTATTACTCTTTACTTAATGTAACTCATTTTTAATTTGAACTGTTTGCTCAAAAAGTAAAATAAACAAATATTATGCATAAAAATAGCTTTTATTTATATAACATTAATAATTATTTACATACCTTTATAATACAATTAGATATAATAATCGATAAATAACAAAGTTAATATTTTCATTACTTTCTATTTTCCTGTATAAGTAGTAAGGTTAATACAGTGCCGTAGAACTATTACTTATTATGTTACAGTAAAAAGTAGTAGTTAACCACATATATATATACAGTAGATAACGCAAGTATCACGATTTGTATTAAAACTAAGCGTGTCAACTTTTCAATACAATCTGTGACGGCTCAGCCGAAATGTAACGGAACAATTTATAGGAAATATGTCCTTGCTTTTAGGGGCTCGAAATTTTTTGGACTATTGCAGTGAATTATCATGCAGCGAGGCATTTTTATAGTTTTCGCGGCCGTCTGGCTGCAAAAACAGACGCGCCCAACCTGGACGTTTTGGCGGGCTTCGGACACGGGATGTACACGCATTTGCGTTATCTATTGTATATATATATATATATATCTCTGTGTAGTTAACATTAAAAGTTTACCAACTAGATTATTAAAATATCCAGAAGAGTTAAATAAAATGCATTATTGCCCAGACTTTCTTTCATAGGGACTTTTAGTATCTGCACAGAAACGCCCAGTGACTGCGCTGCAATGGCGCAGTCCCAGCCGTGCACCAATGGATTTTTTTATCGAACAATATATGTGTGCATGTTACAGTGGCCCTCCGGTGTAAGAAACCCCCGGCATGGTGGTAGGACACAGTCTTGTTTCCACCTGGCCATCTACCACCCAAACATCAAGTTGGTAAATCTATCGCTAAACATCTAACGTCTTCCGGCAGCTGTCCTTCAGAGCCAGTTCCCATCGTAGGCCTAGCGTGCTACCATTCTCGACCGCATCATCACTTACCAAAAGGAGAGGTAGTAGTCAGACGCTAGCCAATACAATATTTAAAAAAAGCTGGCAAGATGGTATAGGTGCTTGGTAAGCCTATAATGTTACCACGCTAAATCAAGGTATTATTGATTTAATTTTTTATCAAAAACAGAAATTACATTTTGACACCTTAAATTTATCTAATTATCTTAAAAAAATTGCATTATGCAGCTATACTGCGTGTAATCTCCCTCATTCCGTTACTTAAAATCGCGATTAATATGATCGGAGCTTATATCACAATAACACCAATAGTATGGTTTCATCACAATGCCCAAAACATTTTTTTACAATAAATGTTGATTAGTCAAACCTAAACTATGGAAGAATGCTTTGGTACTCTCTATCCAGACTAATAACTCTGTTACTGTCTGTTTGTTACCTAATCACGACTAAATGGACGATCCGATCTGACTGAAATGTATCAAGGAGATACTTCATAGCATGAGCATAGGCTACTTTTTTCTGAAAATAAGATCATGATTTTTACACAGACTACGTAAATAGCTCAGATCAGAGAAATGTTGATTGACAGAGCTTCAGTGATAAAATTCTTGGTGTACGTGAACGAATTCGCGGGAATCGGCTAGTAAGACATATCCTCGGAAAATTTTAAACAACGTGATAAATTTGTCAATATCTATACTCTGCAAATGGTTTGCCGCTCCTGATGTACAATATTGGCATATTTGGTGGTGAATATATCGGTAATATGATCGGCCAAAGTCGGCTTTGTAGAGTCGTCTCTGTCACTCACATTTCTGCTTAATTAACCGACTTCAAAAAAGGAGGAGATTATATGTTCGACGTGTATGTTTTTTAGGGTTCCGTACCCAAAGAGTAAAACGGGACCCTATTACTAAGACTCCGCTGTCCGTCTGTCTGTTCGTCTGTCACCAGGTTGTATCTCATGAACCGTGATAGTTAGACAGTTGAAATTTTCACAGATGTATTTCTGTTGCCGCTATAACAACAAATACTAAAAACAGAATGAAGTTAAAAATAATAGATAGTCCCCATACAAGAAACGTGTTTTTTTCGGCATTTCACGCCATCTATGAACGCTTAGTTAGGTAAACGTCCCATAGATGGCGTTATATTGAAATGTCGGTCCCTAAAACCTTTGTTAGTTAGATGGCGTTACTGTAGTGTGGTACGGAACCCTACTAGTGCGAGTCCGACTTGCACTTGGCCAGTTAATTTTATTTTATGTATGTTCACCGATTATTTTAGGTCTATGATTAGTCGCTGATTTGTTTTACGAAACGAAAAACGCGTCCGAGAAATCCAAGGTAAAGTATAACTGCTTATCAAGCTGGCTTTATTCTGCAACGTTCGATGTGTACAATACAAATTGTTGTTTGATGTTTGGATGGTTTAATGGAAAACTATTTAATTGTTTTAGCACTGTTTATTTAACCTGGTTTTATAATATTTTATATTTTCTTATTTTTTACGATCTTTTAAACTTCATCTTACAATGGCGTACGCAGAGAGATAGATGCTTGACATTGACAGTTAAACTACGGAGTAGTGTTGCCCGTAGTTAAGCACAAATATTACTAACATAGCTTACTAAGGTCAACACCTTCTCCTTTTTTGAATTCTAATTTATTACAATTAAAAAAACAATAATTAACAATTTATGTTTAGTTTAAGTTATACAAAATATTTACTAATATATATACTTCTAATACTTATAACAATATACTTACATACATGTATTTTTATTTATTATGAATTTAGTTATTCTCTGCGCACAAACTAATTTTATATTACTTAATGCTAATTAATTTTATTACTGTTCTTAAAGTTTTATCCAGCAAAATTAAACATTCTTGTTCACTATAATCTATGTTATTTTATATACTATCATGCAAACTTATCTATAACTCTAATTGACTTAATTTTATTACAATCATATTTTATTAACTTTGTTTTATTTACCCTTCCTTTAAATTACAATTTAAATTAACAATTTACTTCTGTGATACTCAAATTTAATTTTTGAAAGTGGTTTTGTGAATATATCAGCCACTTGTTGATCAGTAGAGCAATATTTTACAATAATATTTCCTTTAACAAAATGTTCATGTATGAAGTAAAATCGTACATCAATATGTTTAGAGCGTTTGTTGAACGATCCTGTTTTTATTAATTGAATGGAGCTCTGGTTGTCTATATTTAATATTATTTTAATTTCACAATCAATAAGTTCCATTATCAATGATTTTAAATACAATGTTTCTTTGCAGCAATCTGCAGCGGCAATATACTCTGCTTCAGTTGATGAAAGACTTACAATAGGTTGTCTTTTAGAACACCATGAAATTGGTCCATCAGATAACATTATCACATATCCGGTAGTACTACGTCTGGTGTCAATATCATTTGCATAATCAGAATCACAAAAAGCATTTAACATTGATATATTACCATTTCTTAAGTATTTTATTCCTTTATTTTTAGTTCCTTTTAAGTATTTTAATATCTTTTTAACTGCTATGACATCTGTCTGACTAGGATTTTCTAATTTTCTACTGGCTTTATTTACAGCTTGCGCAATATCCGGTCTAGTTCTTGTTGATAAGTACAATAATCCTCCCACACATTCTCTATATGGAAAGTTTGTTTGCGACATCATGTCTGTCTCATTCTCTTTTACAATATTACACGGTATAACAGAAGGTTTGGCATCTAGCGTATTAAAGTTTCTAAGTAAGTTTTCTATATAAGTTTCCTGCTTTAAAATAATTCCAGTTTCATCTTTACATATTTCTAAGCCGACAAAATGTTTAGGTTCTTTGTATAATTTTATATCAAATTCTTTTTCTAAATGAGATAGAATGTTCTCCAATTCTTGTTTATCGGTTGAGATAGCGAGTCCATCATCAACATATACAGCAATTATAATACTCTTACATGCATTTGTGAATACACAATGATCTGTTTTTGTAGAAGTTAATCCTAATTTTGACATTGTTTGAGTAAAGGTCTTATTCCATGTAATTGGTGCTTGTTTCAAGCCATACAATGCTTTATTTAATTTACAAATTTTGTTAGATTCTTTAGTATAACCGTCTGGAATATTCATATATATATCTTCATCTAATTGACCATATAAAAATGCTGTTTTTACATCAAAAGTTACAATTTCACAGTTTTTAGATGCGGCAATAGCAAATAATGATTTTAGAGCTGATTGACTTACCACTGGGCTGTAGATCTCGTTGTAATCTATACCTTTTTGTTCAAAGCCTCTTGCGACAAGTCGTGCTTTGTATTTACCATCTTCCTTCACACGAAATACCCATTTATTGCTTAGAATTTTCTTACCATTTGCTTCTTTTCTATCTACTAACGTCCATGTGCTGTTTTTATCTAAAGATTCCTTCTCCGAATCTATTGCCTTCTCCCAATCTTGTTTGTCATCTCCTGTAATAGCTTCGCTGTAAGTCAATAATATATAGTCATCAAATCTCTGTGGTAATCTCCTTACTCTCTGGCTTCTTCTTAGTCCACATTCGGTGTGATAATTTGTGTCATTTCCAGGTTGTTCATTATGTGTAGTATCATTGTCCAAGTTAATCTCCGTGTCTTCTTGTTGTGTTATATTAATATGATTATCCGTTGTGTTAATATTTTCTTCTTCTATCACTGGTTTTATTTTATTATCTTCTTTTGATTTTATTTCTCCTTCTTTGTTTTCATTTAATATTACAACATCTCTGTGTATTTCTACTCTCCTTTTATCTACATTCCATAGTCGGTATCCATTATTTGCATACCCAATCATGATGAGCCTTTTACTTCTCGGGTCTAGTTTTTTCACATGTTGTCCCAGTTGTTTAGCGAACATGATGCTACCAAATATCTGTATATTTGATAGGTCTGGTTGTCTGTTGTACCACACTTCATACGGGGTTTTATTATCAAGTGTTTGACTGGGCAACCGATTGAGTAGGTAGGTAGCACAGTAAACTGCCTCACCCCACATCTCATCGTTCATGTTTGAATCAAATAATAATGCTCTGACCTTTTCGAGTATAGTCCGGTTCAGGCGTTCTGCTTTCCCATTCAATTGTGGTGTGTATGGTATAGTATAATCCAGTTTTATTCCTTTTGTTAGACACCATGATTTTAAATCATTACTTCGATATTCACCTCCGTTGTCACACCTTATACATGAAACCTTTTCATTCTTTTCTCTTTCCATTTCTTCAATATAGCTTTTTATGTAGTTACCAGCTTCACTTTTATGTTTTAATAAGTATATTTTAGTAATGTGGCTGTAGTCATCCATGATTGTCATGAAGTATCTATTTCCATCATGTGTTGATACGTCAAACGGTCCGCAAATATCTGTATGTATTATTTCTAATATTCTCTCTGCTCTCTTTCTTTCTGTATTAAATGGTAATCGACTTTGTTTAGCTTTTATACATATCTCACATTGTTCTTCTATTTTTCCTTTACCTTGTATTTGTATGCCATTAGCTACATTTGGTAATATTTCCAAAATGTCTCGTCCGGGATGGCCTAATCTTCTGTGCCATTCTAAGGATGTACCCTTCTCTTTTGCTAGGTATAACTGGTCTTCACATATCGCTTTATTTATGTTTACATAGTATAACCCATTTTCTTTTTCACCTTTTAGTATTAACTGTCCACTTTTATGAATTTCGACATCATCCTTGTGAAACATGACAGATCCATTGTTGTTTGTAACTGCATTTACTGACAATAAATTTTGTGACAGTTCTGGAACATATAGGGTTTGTGTAAGTTCACGATTTGTGCCTTGTACAGTTCCGCTTCCTTTAGCTATCATAGTCTCATTGTTTGCAGCAGATATCAGTGACTCTTGTTCTTGATATGTTTTCAGTAAACGGTAGTCATTTGTCATGTGTGATGTGCTGCCGGAGTCTACGACAAACTTTATTAAGTTATCATCTTTCTTATTAGTTGTTAATAATGCTGCATTATGCTTTTTATTTCTGAAGAAACAAGTTTGTTCGTTGTGGTTTGTTTTCTTACATATTGTGCATTGTTTTATATTATTTTTGAATCTGCAGTCCTTTTCTAAATGATTATTTCTTTTACATATATTACATACCTTGCATTGCGCTTTGAAATGTCCCGGTTTGTTGCATTTATAGCATCTTTTATTTGACACAGCTTTGAATGCAATCTGTTCTTCATGATTTGTATTCCGAGACTCTTCGAGTAACAATCTATTTGTCAGATTTATTAAGGTCCTTTCAGCTACTGGTGTGGATTCCCAGGCTGTAGCAAAGTATTTGTAATGCTCTGGTAAGCATGTGAGTATTTTATTGATAACCATTTCATCCTCAATTTTATGTCCGACACTGTTTAATCGTATACTCAAATTCTCAATATAAGTAATGAGCTCGTTTATAGTCTGAGACTTTTTGTTATATTTATAGTTGAAAAATTCTTGTAATAAGTTAGCTTTATTCCGGTTCTCTGATCCTTCAAAGATACTGCACAACTTTTCGAACATTTCACGAGCGGTTTTACAAGTCATTATGTGGCATTTTAGCTTTTTATCGATGGTTTGTAATATCATTTTTTGCGCTTTGGCATCCTTCAATTCATCTGGCTTTGATGGTGGAGGAGTTTCAGATGACGCAACCTCGACGAAGTCAACGAGTCCGTAAGCTTTTAGATGCACGGATATCTCAAACTTCCACAGATGAAAGGATTCGGCATCACATAATTTTTCAATCACTTCTTCGTTGTGACTCATTTTTATGCTTGTTCTTCAACGTGTTTAGTTAATAGTTTAACTTTTTTTTACATTTATTTGCAATGTTTCTAACCTTAAATAACCACCACGTTTTTACAACTTTTTTATATGTATATTTTTCGGTGACTGGGCCCATAACCTGTTGTTTGATGTTTGGATGGTTTAATGGAAAACTATTTAATTGTTTTAGCACTGTTTATTTAACCTGGTTTTATAATATTTTATATTTTCTTATTTTTTACGATCTTTTAAACTTCATCTTACAATGGCGTACGCAGAGAGATAGATGCTTGACATTGACAGTTAAACTACGGAGTAGTGTTGCCCGTAGTTAAGCACAAATATTACTAACATAGCTTACTAAGGTCAACACAAATACTGTGGTATTATGTATGTACTAAGTGTGAGCCTATGTGAGCTTATGTGCCTTATGTATATTCTCTCTCCTTGTGTTTGTATATTTGTTTTGTCTTGCTCACACTTCGATTGATAACTCTCTTATCATTCAATTTAAATAATATACATTTTTGTAACTCATGCTTTGTTTTGTGTGAATAATAAGGAGTTATTTGCATTGTATTGGTACCTTACCATAACAATAATTACATAACTGTACCTAGTATATTTCTATTCGTCGAATATAAACCTTCAACATCCCTCATTAGAATATAAGAAACCAAGCTATCCTAGAAATGGTTCAGTGGAATGCATACAGAAGTAACAAGAATGTACAGAGTGCGACTACGAGGCCGATGATGAGGGAATCTCGTCGCTTGCGCGCGTTGATACGGTAGATTAGACTGTTTAGCATCGGGAACCTGAAAATATAAAGGTGCAATTTATGAGCTGTATTTACAGAATTCGAATAAATGTACAGTCTAAAATAAGATTGGTATAAAAAAGAACCGACTTCAATGCCGCGCTATTAATTTTCAGTACCAATCTTGAGGTGTTTATGTCCATATCTCTGGAGATACTATCAGACCTCAATAAAATTACCATGGTACCACACTTGGTATATCTCCTTTCCAACAAAAAAAGAATAATCAATATCGGTTCATAAACGACGAAGTCATCCGCGAACAAACATTAATATATATATATATATACGGTCGACTTGAGAAACGTCCTCCTTTTGCGAAGTCGGTTAATAAAGGGCCGAGTGGTGAAGTGGGAGCAATGGTCGGCTTTGACGCCAGCCGGCCTAGCATAGCGGGTGGATAAAAAAAAGTTAGTGTGCAGAAAGCTACGCGGCAAAGCTCTCGATGGGCGAACGCGAGCGAAAAAAAGAGACAAGTTACGGTAGAACGATCGCCGATCTATCTACCGTACGTCAAAGGTGTGACTGATAAAATCAGCCACTACCTGAGACGTAGGTATGATATTAAAACGACGTTCCGCCCGTTCTCCCAACTCCGCCGACTGCTGCGTTCACCTAAGGATCAAGAACCACTTATGGGACCTGGCATTTACAAGATTCCCTGTGAATGTGGCAAATGCTACATCGGTGAGACACGAAGAAACATCGCGACACGGATTCAGGAGCATATTAGAAGCGTCAAAAATGGTGATACCGTTCGCTCGGCGGTCGCAGAACACGCTCACATTTCGGACACCAGGCATTACCTACGGTTCGATAAGGTCTCTGTGCTAGCGAGGGAGAAGTTTTTCGTTCCTCGTAAAGTACGGGAGGCCATCGAAATCAACAGGTATCCTAATTTTAACCGGGATCGTGGGTGGACAGTACCGCCGGCATGGGTGCCAACATTGGGCGCTTCCTACCCCGATGCCAACATTCAACAAGGCTACCATGCAGTGGACACAATCAGCACAGTATGCCTACAACCTAACATAACAGTATTAAATAGCGATGACGAATCGGAGGCAGAGCCGAACGCAGAACCCGAGCGCACCCGAAGATCTACGACACCACCCTTGCCAATGGTAGCGCCTGTTTCGAGTCGTCAGTTGCGCCGGGAAGCGCGGGCGATACGACGTGCGTTGCCGCCATCCTAGCCGCTCCCAGACGATGACCTACGTATTAGGTTGAAACCTGGTCGGAGCACATCCGAAGTAAATACACGCGAACAAAAGCCGGTACGTTCACATTAGAAAGCTACGCGTTAGAAGTAAAACTTCAAAGTTCATTCAATTTTATAAAACGTACCGTGAGTATAATCGATTGTTACTATTTAACCGGTAAACTACTTACGTGATAATGTTGTTGTATGTTAAGTTGATATATTTAATTTATTTCTCAACATCACTAAATATATTTTTATACAACTCCCATTTGTTGAACTTAGCGGGCGAATGCCCGAATGATAGCGAATACGTCTTCGTAGTTACGCCGTTCTACAATAGAGAGCGTTTATAGATATAAAATGTGGCATGACGCTAAACGCTTACGTCACTTCCGTTGATTCGGACCGTGACGCTACGTCACTTCCGTTAAATTTAACCCCAGTGCGCCTGAAGAAGTTATATTTCAATTATGTCACCTACTTTTCTCTACTGTAGAAAATTCAATCGTATCACGATCGTAATACGGTTAATTTCGAAATTCAAATCTCACTGCGGATTCCGCTACCGAGATAGCTTACAGAATAGCCCTACTGACAAACTACAAAATGTTGTTGTTAATGGAAATAATTTTTATCCAGCTGCCATGCTAGGAGGGCAGAGGTAGCCGGCACAAATCCCCGCTTTGCCCTAATGGATTTTTGTCGGAAAGTAATGTATATGCTCATTTCATTTCACAGTAGCCCTCTGGTGAAGGAAAAACAACAACGTTAGGAAACCAACTTGACCCCAACTTGTCAAAGTTGACTAACAAGCAAGCGGCCTAACTAATCGAAAGTAGTCACCGCCGCCTATAAACACCTGCAACACAAGGAGTATTGCCAATTCTTTGCCTTTGCTTTCATGTATTTGTGGAAACAACAAATCGTAGCAAGACGCGTCGCGCCAGCGTGGCCACCGGGTATAAGAAATGTTAGCTGCTAATATATGCCTAATAAGTGGTTTACCTGTTAGCGATGTTATTGAAGGTGGTCTGCATGCGCTTGAACGCCTGCCGCTGCGACGCGAGGTGGTCCCGGGCCTCCATCGCTATGTTGATCTGCTCGTCCACTAGGATGTGAGAACTGAAACCAACAACATTTGTACACAGTTAGCTAGCTTATCTATCTCTGCTTTACCTTTAGTAAGCTCAAGAGCAGGTTCACAGACCTGCCTGGTAGCCATTATTAGGAAACTTATATATCTGTCAGATTTTTATCTCACTGAGATCTCATTCTGGTTCTACCCTAGGCAACAGAGCACGTTTCTGTTAGCATTCACGCCAACCGCAACTTCAAAATTAATGGAAATTACATTGAGAACGCCTTTCTGTGTCCCATACATGCAGCGTTTGGCGTAAATGCAAACAAATGTATTTTGTCTAGGGGGTTAGAACCGGGATGAGGCCGGAGTGAGGTTCTAGGCTTGAAATGATGTCAAATTAACTCAACAAGAGGGAAATGAAGTTACACAGCCAAATTGCATCATCCCTACTAATTACATGTTTCTGCTTTCATCATCATCATCATCAGCCTATACTTGTCCACGGCTGGACATAGGCCTCTCCAACTGCACGCCACTGAGCACGATCCTCGGCTACTCTCATCCAGCTCTTGCCAGTCACCTTGCGAACATCATCAGGATCACTGGATCACTGTCCTACAAGATAGAGTTTTAATACTAGTTTGTGGGGCAGGGAACCAACCCCCTATATTAATAAAAAATAGCCTTAATTCAATTCAATGAATACCATGTATACGTTCAATCTCAATGTATTTAGCTCTAAGGCTCATATGTTCAATAAATATTTTTATTATTATATTATTATTATCATCGCTCCACCTAGTCTGAGGGCGTCCTACGCTACGTTTGCCGATTCGCGGTCTCCTCTCAAGAACTCGTTTACCCCAGCGGTTGTCGGTTCTACGGCTAATGTGGCCGGCCCACTGTCACTTCAGCTTACTAATTCGATGGTCTATGTCGATGACTTTAGTTATCTGTCGGATCACCTCGTTTCGGATTCGATCCTTCAGAGAAACTCCGAGCATAGCCCTTTCCATAGCACGCTGAGCAACTTTAAATTTGTGGACCAGACCAACCGTGAGTGTCCACGTTTCGGCCCCGTATGTAATGATGGGTAGGACGCACTGATTGAAGACTTTCGTCTTGAGACATTGTGGGATTGGCAATGTGAAGACTCGACGAAGTTTCCCATATGCTCCCCAGCCCAGCTGTATCCTTCTACTAGCCTCTTTCTCAAAGTTGTTTTTACCTAATTGCAGAGTTTGCCCGAGGTAAACATACTACTTAACAACTTCGAGAATACTGCCCTGCACCGCAATTGGTTCCGGATTTACATGGCCATTGAACATAAACCTTGGTTTTACCCAAGTTTATCCGGAGACCAATGTGTTGAGAAGAGTCAGCTAGGCCGTTCAGCATATCTTGCAACTCTGACAACGTTTCCGCCACGATGACAATGTCGTCCGCAAAGCGCAAGTGTGAGAGGTACTCGCCGTTTATGTTAATACCACGTCCTTTCCAGTCCAGCGTCTTGAACATATCCTCCAAAGCATTTGTGAACAATTTGGGGGATATAACATCCCCTTATCTCACACCACGATGCATGAGGATAGATTTAGACTGCTGGTTCTGCACTTGTACGGTCATGGTAGCGGCATTGTACAGACCTCTCAACACATTGATATATCGCCAATCGACTTGGCATCGCTGCAAAAATTCCAGAACAGACCTGGTCACGATCGAGTCGAAGGCCTTCTCATAGTCCACAAACGCTAAGCTAATAAACGCCGATTATACTCACTGGTCTTCTGTATAATCTGTCGCACTGTGTGAATGTGGTCTATGGCGCCGTATCCTCCTCGAAACTCGGCCTATTCTGGTGGCTGGAATTCGTCGAGTCTTCTTGCAAGACGGTTCGTGATGACTCTTGAAAACAGCTTCTAGATGTGACTCAGCAGGAGCGAAATAGCTCGGTAATTCTTCAGAAGAGTTTTATCACCTTGAAGAACAACACGACAACACTCCTGCTCCACGCCTCTGGAGTACTCCCATCAAAGAGGACAGTATTAAAGATTTGCTGGAGCTCCTTCATTACAGGTTCTCCACCAGCTTTCAGGAGCTCAGTAGTAATACCATCCTCTCCGGGGGCTTTTCCGTTTTTAAGCTGTCTAAGAGCCATCTCGATTTCGTTTAGGTTGACCTCTGGCAAGTCTTCGATAAAGTGGCGCGTCAATGTGGCTCTAGAATCCTCATTTTCGGGATCAGGTTGAGATGCATGCGAAGCGTAAAGCTGGCCATAGAAGTGTTCAATTTCCGAAAGAACCTCTGACTTGGAAGCAACGACCGTACCACCGGCTGTGGTCAACTTCGTCAGATGACTTCTTCCAAGAGATTGGGCAAACACTTTTGACCCCCGATTTTGCCCAACTGCTCGTTCGATAGAGCGAGTATTGGAATTTCGAAGGTCACGTTGTACGAGTTTGGCAATCTTCTTGTTCAGAGCTAAGTTGCCTAAACAGCACAATAATGTATATTTCTTCTATAACATTTCTAAGCACATCTACAAATGTGCTTAGAAATGTTATAGAAGCGGCTAATTTTCGCTAATAAAGCATGGAATAAATATATTATCTTGTACTTATGGAATAAATATATTATCTTGTACGTATATATTAATCTACACTATTATGTACACATTCACATATTTTTGATAATAAAGACTTTTTTAAATTGTAAAATTGAATTGTTTAGAGCATGCCTTTCTGACGAAGTGACTGGTGGCTCTTCGCGCCGTTCCTTTATTAGGTCGAGGGTTTCTTCCGATAATTTTGACTTCCCGCCTGTACGCTGTAGTTCGCAAATCTCAGACCTTCCTCCCTGAGGATTCCGACCACATTTTCGAGGGCCTGGTTTATGTCAACGCTGTTTGTGGTTCCCACGACAGTAAATCGATTTTCCAGATTTGACTGGAAAGTTTCAGATCCCACTATGGTTTGGAGCAGGGTGGGTCGGAGTCTAGACTTCATCAAACGGACACGTTCCTGTGGGGCTTTTCCTTGAAGAAAGAATTCATTAAGAAGCGTTGAAGTCGCCCATGACAATGTTGTAGTGGGCCTTGGTGGTTAAGTGAAGGGCCTTCGATATATCCCCGAACATATCCTCAACTTCATCGTCCGAGTGTGTCGAGGTCGGTGCATAAACCTGCACAACTTTGAGGCTATACATCTCCGTCAGCTTGATTACAAGGTACGCGACCCTGCTCGACACACTCGAAACTTCTAAAACGTTGTCACAAAGAGCTCTATTTAACAGGAACTCTACGCCGCCCTGGGATTGTTGGTCTCCCTATCGGAAATAAATAAGGTGGCCAGATTCAAGGGTTACGGTTTCCTCCCCCTCTCTTCGGACTTCGCATAACCCAAGAATATGCCACTTTGTCTTTCCGAGTTCGTGCTCAAGTTGCGCCAGGTGCTTGTCTAGTTTAATCGTTCTGCCGTTATACGTCGCCAAGGTCAAAGGTTTTTGGCAGCCATCCGTAACCCGGGGATTCTTCGCACCCCCTGCCCTGCCGTAACCGAGACCGCCGCCGTGATCTGGAATAGCAGGGCGACCGGGAACTGGGGGCCGTGGTTTCTCTGAACTTGCCATTGAAGGGTTTGCTCGTAATTGCCACGCTGAGCAGGCGGGTTGGCAATCGCAGAGCGAAGATAGTCGCACCGGTTTCGCTGCTGCCCGACACCGGCCTGTTGCATTTAGGTAGCTACGGATGTTCGTCGGTCGCCGTCGCCTCGTCCGTTATCTAGCAGTATGACCACTAGCAGGTGAGGTCGGCTTGGAGCACTAGATGATGTTGTGCTCCCAAACATCCCAGTTCAACAACATTCTGTTTTGCACTAGTTCAATCAAAGGTGTATATAGCCTCCTTGCAAAGTAACAATGTACCTGTGTAGATGGTTAGCCTCCTTGGTGTACTGGTCGCGGCGGCTGAGGCCGGACACGGCGCCGGGCGGCGGGCTGCCGCCGCGTAGCAGCTCCTCGCGCTCGCGCCGCGCGCTCACACGCGCTGACGTCTTCGTGAACTCTTGCTGGTAGTCCTGGGATCAAACACATTTCATATACAGACGGTGCACTTTCTCTTTGACATGTTAAAATTGAAACATTGCTTTCCGAATGACATCACACTACAATCTTTCATTGACAATTTCAAAATTAAATATGACCATTAGGTCATTAGGCTAAATTATTATAAATCGAATTATTATACTAATATTATAGAAAACAGTAAAAGCGCATCTAAAGGTATATGGAGCGTAATCAATAGAGAGAGAGGGAAAAACAACGCACAAAAACTGAACTTGACTGATATTTTAAAAATTGTGATGGCAACAAATTTGATAGTGCCAAGGAGGCCGTAAACATGAATGAATGCGCGCTTCCTGGACGCTGCGGCCGCGTGTGGCGCGCCCTCAGCTGACATCGCCGGTGTACGCCGAGCCTTAGAGGCAGCGCGCGCGCCCGCCTACCGCTCGCTTAGACTGCGTCGGTTCACCGCGGATGAAGTGTACCGCATCGTTACTACCCGGATCCCTCCGAAACAATCAAGAGACGTATACGGCCTCTCTATGGAACTGATCAGGATAGCTATCGCTCCCCTAGCACCGATATTGGCGACGCTTTTTAATATCTGCATCAGAGAAGGATCATATCCTGAGTCTTTGAAAGTCAGCAAAGTGTCGCCAATATTTAAAGGAGAAAATATTGATGGATATAGGCCTGCGTCCATATTACCAGCGATAGCCAAGATTTTTGAAAATGGTTTGAGCACAAGATTATCTCAATATCTGCACTCAACTAATGCACTATCAGACCAGCAATATGCCTATCGCGGTGGGCGCTCGACTACCTGTCTTACGCGTGAAGTGGTCACACGGGTGATGGCGGCTCGTGAGAGCAAGCAGCATGAGGCCGCTCTGTGTTGTGACCTGTCTAAGGCCTTTGATGTAGCCGACCACAACGTACTCGCGACAAAATTAAAACACTATGGTATAAAATCTGCCCCATACCATCTATTTACAGATTTACTGCAGGGGAGGTCGCAGATGGTCGACGCAGGAGACGGCATAACTATGTCCGATGCCTTGTCTTCAACGATAGGTGTAGCACAAGGTTCCTCGGTCTCCAATATCCTATTTTCGCTTCTGCTGAATGACCTACCGGATGTTGCCACTGTGGCTGACATACTGATGTATGCTGACGACGTTGCCGCAATAGTCACAGCATCCACAGTGGATCACTTGGAAGCGAAAATGAACCAAACTGCCACCTGCCTAGCGACATGGTTTGGCATGAACGGTCTGGCTCTCAATTTGAATAAAACCCATTTTATTCACTTCAATCTATCAGGTAGGATGACGAAGCCTTTATCCGTCCAAGTAAATGGGATTACAATTGATCAAGCCGGAAGTTCAACATTTCTTGGCTTCGAAATTGACAGAGGTCTGACGTGGGAGTGTCACATTGATAATCTATGTGCAAAATTAGGTAGTGCAAGCTTAGCTCTGAATCGAGTATCTCTGGTAGTTTCTCGAGAGGTGGCGCGCTCGTGCTACTTCGCCACAGTACACTCGTTACTGCAGTACGGTGCGGAGCTGTGGGGGCGTTGCGCCGAGTGGAAGCGCGCTTTCCGGATGCAGAAGCGCGCCGTCAGGGCGATAGTACGAGTCTCGCAGGACAACTCCGCTAGACCCTACTTCAAGGAATTCGGGATCCTGACACTGACCGCCATCGTGATATATCAGGTGGGGGTCTTTGTGAGGACTAACCTTGAGCTATATGAGAAACGAAGCGACATGCACGCCTTCAATACACGTAACAAAGACAAACTTGTCGGTGTTACGCACTCCCTCCTCAAATCCAGTAAGTTGACGCACGTGATGGGGCCCACCCTCTATAACAAACTTCCTAGGAGTATTGTGGAGGCTCTTACCCTGGGTAGATTTAAGAGCAAGCTCAAGCGCTGGCTGATTGAGCAAACGTTCTATGATTTTAACGAGTTTTTAAAAATAAAATAATGTAATTAATTGTGATTTACTTTTAGAATTGACATTGACTATACCCGAATTTTTACTTTTATTATTATTATATATTGTTTCTATTATAATTGAATGTATACTTATGTACATAAGTTGCATATTATTTATATATAACTAAGTTACTTACGTAACAAAACTACAAACAAATGATGTGTAAATGAGTTTTATCAATAAATTAGTATTTGAGCACTACTGGCCTTAAAGAGACCGAACTTGAACAAAATTTGTCCCTTGCTTTTGTATGGACCACATTATATATATACTATACATATAATATAGTACATATATAGCACTGACAGGTTACTTGTTAGACAAGGACACACTCCCATCTAGGTTCTTTTCGTTGGGGCCTTTTTGACATAGCAATTACAACCTCATGTTTGGAGCATGTGGATTAAATTGAATTTGTTAAAACATATGCTGTGCACGATCCTTATATGGTAAATCCATGCCTGGGATAGATAAATACATAGGAACACTTTATTAAACACCTTAAATAAAAGAAATAAACATACATTATAATATACAGTGAGAGTGCAGCAATAGGCAGTCTCATTGCTTAAAGCAATCTCTTTCCAGACAACCTTTGTATGGAGATAAATGTAACAAAATATGAGGGTTAATGGTGCATAAGCCAAGAATCCAGATTATTTAAAACAAATTCCTAAAAAATACAAACGCAAGATATTATACTTTTATCTATGGTATTCACCAGTTCCTGATAAAATATCAGACAGACAATGTCATATAAAAGTTGTGAAAAATATGTCCGATAAGTTTCTTATAAGGGGTATTAGTAACCGGTGAAACTGGAAGCTGGCCCTAAGTGGAAGGGCTTGGCCCAATGACCAATGAAACAGTAACAGGATTTACTGTATGTTTGTTATGTTTATTGAGTATCAACCTAACAAATAATATTGTACATCTATAATATTGTGTCGCTAGCATTTGACCACTATCTCGCCTGGTGGCAAGCATTGATGTGGTTGAAGATGGTAAACATGCTTGGCCAATAATAATTTATCAAAATTGGCAAGCAATTTTTCAGGATTATTTTGTACATCACTAACAAATAAGTCTTTTAATAAAGTACATAATGTTTAAAAGTACAGAAAACCACAAACCATTAATATTTCCCTGTGCCTTTTGATAGTGTGCATAGTGGCGACTCCACTGGGCGCTATGTCTGCCATTTTGTCATTTATACTTGAAAGCTGAAACAGAACACTATCATCATTCATTATCAGTTAGTATTGGTCCACTAATGGGCATAGGCCTCTCCCAAGACACGCCACTGAGCCTGAACATCTAGATGTGTCATGATAATGTGTGCAGAGATGTCACGTATCTTCAATGACAACAACACAGTTGTCTTTCATGTGTTTAAATCCCAATATATATGCAATTTGGAGTTCAGGCAAATTCAATTTAAATTACTATGAATAATTTTTATCAAGTTTATGTATCAGTTTTGACATTAGCCACCAAATATAACTCACAGCACATATGTCTGATGTAATGTCAGACTTTTCAATACAATAGATATATTTTAGGTATTATATGATACACTAAAGATATGACTGTGCAAACCATGTGGTTTATAATTAATTAATAGGTCTCTTTAGCGGTATGAGGTGTAAGGCGGGAAGTGACCAGGAGTCATCGAGCTGTGGTTCCCTTCATGCCTTAGACCTTGTACCATAAACCACATGGTTTATCAAGTCTTATCAAGGTCTCTTATCTGCGGTGGCATGTACTATATAAACCTTTTTATACAAATAAATGGATTCTTGAGCTTTACCTTATTTAGAAGCTGTTGCAGCTCCATAGACATAGTGTCAAACATATCATCACTGTTTATGAGAGGTACACTCTCTGAACTGAGTCCCGCTGTAGTGGGGCTAATACCAAGTTTACTGAATGCTACTAGCTTCATATCTATGTCATTCTCCAGGTGGCGGGCTTGCTTCCGTTGTTCTAGAATATATCATTGTCTTAGTAGAGGGTAGAAGGAATAAGTAATTTAAGATATTATGTTTCTTTGAAGTGTTACACACTTAATATCTTTGTAAATTGTTAAACACAATCCAAAATTTCATCGTACCAACGGGACTTGAACCCGCAACCTCCGGAATAACATGTTCCGGTGCTTTGCCAATTAAGCAATGGTGCGAAGTGACGTAACGACGAAATTAGTGGATTGCATTTGTTAACCCAATTATGCCTTGGTGGCGCCATCTATGACTACTTATTACGTAAGTTAATCATTCGGAAGAAATCATTACAGTTTTCAAATCCGACGAGAGATGTTGCACTGCGTAAATCTAATATTATGTTTCTTTGAAGTGTTACACACTTAATATCTTTGTAAATTGTTAAACACAATCCAAAATTTCATCGTACCAACGGGACTTGAACCCGCAACCTCCGGAATAACATGTTCCGGTGCTTTGCCAATTGAGCCGGTTTATTCCGGAGGTTGAGGGTTCAAGTCCCGTTGGTACGATGAAATTTTGGATTGTGTTTAACAATTTACAAGTAATTTAAGGTTTGACAAAGGTTCTGTCTTTTGCAACATAAGACCAAAAGCACAGAATAATGCATAGTTGGCACAGGCAGGCTACAAAGCAATGTTTCAAAAACCAAATTATGATTTTTTTTTTAATTACAATTAAAATTTTATTGAATTACCAAATTATGAAAAAAGCAATTTTGAATTTGTACTTAGTTCATAAAAACAGCCATTCTATGCCTTTGCATTATGGAATTTCAACATGCTACGTCATGAAGTCTTACAATAGGTACCGGCGACAATACCTACTAGTTACCTATTTAAATAACTCACCTTCCCACGAAGAACCCGTGGTGGTAGACATTGTGTTTCACTTGAAATTACACGTCGTAATCAGAGCACTAGTAAATAAATAGCGAAGATTTAATTTCACTGCATGAAAAGTATAGTTATTTATATATCATTCTATTAATTCCTATCACAGATCAAAGAGATCACTGCCACATTGTGGATAATGAGAAATAATGAGAATTTCAAAGAGAATATAATACTACGTTAGAGAATTTGAGAATACAACAATTACTTTAGTTAGTGTGAAAGAGAATATAAATACTACGTAAGTTAGTGTCAAAGAGAATATAACCACTACGTTAAGAAGAGTCGGGACTCCCATAGAGCAAACTGACCAAATAGCGAAATGTCAAAACACAGGGCTTTTATAGTAGCCAAAATACCAGCGAAATAATCTTCTGCTAATTGACCAACATAACAAAAAAAAACCTAGTGATGTACCGTGTCGTCAAAAATATCGATAACGATCGAACTACCGTTGCTTGGTCAATACTTTAGAAGGTTATACAGTGTGGAAATTAAACTCAGGCCCTGGAGGGAAACTACTTTAAATCCTTAAGCTAGCTCATTTTACTTAAAGGAGACATTCCTTTATATTTGAAAAGAAACAAATCTGCATTAAAAGATTTTTTTAAACTCGCTTGCTTCGCCCGGGACTCGAACCAACTAAAATTTAAAAAAATAAACACTTTATTTTATTATACTAATCGGTAGTATTAATATTCAGGATAAAGTTTCTCTAAAAAATGTTTGGTTACTGTTCACTTTTAGCAAGTAAAAGACACGTAACAGTTCTGTTATCTCTCCAACACCACAGAATAATGAATAGTACAAGTACCAACACTCAAAGACTTCGTATGAAGTATGGACGTATAATTTGTATGACGCCCATGGACTTCTTTTTATGGGGTCATGTAAAAAATGTTGTTCATGAAACTTGCTATGAAACCGTTCAAGAGCTAAGGATTGCGATAGAAAATGTTATTAGGGGCATACACCACAACACTTTGCTGAAGGCTACAAGAAATGAATTTCAACGGCGACTAATGTTGTGTAGCCGGAACGACGGGGCTCATTTCGAACAATTTATCAGTTAAATAATTTAAGTGTTACAAAATTGATAGTAAAATAAAGTTGATGTTAGATTTAACGATTATTTTTATTTTTAAGACCTAATGTTTGTTAGAGAAACTTTATCCTGAATATTAATATTACCGATTAGTATAATAAAATAAAGAGTGTTTATTTTTTTAAATTTTAGTTGGTTCGAGTCCCGGGCGAAGCAAGCGAGTTTAAAAAAATCTTTTAATGCAGATTTGTTTCTTTTCAAATATAAAGGAATGTCTCCTTTAAGTAAAATGAGCTAGCTTAAGGATTTAAAGTAGTTTCCCTCCAGGGCCTGAGTTTAATTTCCACACTGTATATTGTACTTAACTAATTTTGTTTTAGTGGTTAGATTGTGAAAGTTATATTTATCCTATTTTGGTTTAACAACTTCATCACTAAGACAAAAGCAGTTTGAGAAAATGATAGGCAGTAAAACAAAATATTAAATTTTATCAAGCTTTTTATTTTTGGAGTATGATGCTCTGTAGGGTTCGCTCATTCGGCATCGGCATCAGCAGCTTAAGATAACGATATACCTGTAATGTAATATTGACTTATTAGTTTATCGCTTAACACTAATTTCTGGGGCATGCTGTATACAGGGCCTAATGTTTCCTTTATTTTGTGCTATAAGACCTTGCTTCTTGCCAAAATTTGTGATTCTAGGTCAACGGGAAGTACCCTTATAGGTTTTCGACCCAAAACCTATAGGGTATTTCCAGTTGACCTAGAATTGTAAATTTTAGTTAAAAGCAAGGTCTTACAGCACAAGTAAAGGAACATTTCAGAAGATAAAAAGAAGTTGAAAATTCAGGTTAATTTTGGTATTTACAAGTTATGCGAAAATCTAAATTTGCCCATATCTTTTTATCGTGTTGCCTCAGGATCTTGATTTGTATACACTTAATAGGGACTATAGACCTCAATATCTTCAGTTTCTTCTTCATCTTCAGTATCTCAGTATCATCACACGGGCAGACAGACAGACACACGGACAAACGGACAAAAATTGATCTTATAAGGGTTCCTTTTTAACCTTTTGAGGTACCAAACCCTAAAAAGCTCGGAAGGTTTAATTCCTTAACGCTAAAATGTCACTTCAGATCATTCTTATTTCCGATTATATTTATATTATTTTTGGTTATAAATAAAGGAATCTACTACTACTTGGTTTCACAATAAATTATTTATTGGAAAACTCAACTGAAAAACTATCTTCATTTTATTATGAAAATAATTTGGGGCTAGGAAGCATCCACTCCTATGTTGCCCCAAGGCCTCCAGACCTCTAAATCCAGCACTGGCTGTAAATTATACAAGGTGTAACAAAAGGGTGTAGTAATACTTAAACTGTGCATGCCATACCTAGCCTGATGTATAATCTACCAGCAAAGTCTTCCTTTCCTCAGTATCTAACTGGGATCGCGAGTTATCATATTATCACATGTTAAACTTTTACGTAAACTTAGCCAGATTCAACCAGCTATTCAGCCTCATTGACCTAATGAAAACAGAATAATAAGTGTTGTCTGTGCAGAAGCAAAATTGTTATGAGTGGACGCCTGAAAGAGTCTAGATATAGTGCCAATTGCGGTAGCTTGAAGTTTGTCTTGATGTATTCATCACCAGAAGGATGAAATCATTGCCCGATGATGAGGATGAGCTTGCGGACTCAAAATCACTTTGATGGTTTATCCCTATTAAAATATCGTCATGACATCTCGCGAAATTACACTTCTATTCCGATCACTGATCATATCATAACTATATAATAATAATACACTATCGATATCGACAAGCACCGCAATGCGCCCCGCACTATTTTTCACAAAGAGTTTATAAAGATTGTTAATTGATGAAATATCGAGATATTTGGCCTAAAGAAGTAGTAAACGGCTATTATTTTAAGATATTCTACTTACTGTGCTTCATAAAGTGGAAATCTTGCCATAAAATAACGTTTAGTAGAGTAAGTCTGCAGTCCCGCATATTTCACTATTTATGTTTCATTATCACTTCAGTTCCTTGTAGGACGGTGTTAATAACCACACACCTTAAATTCATGCTAAATGCATGCTTTCTAACATCCACACTAGGTTATTTATTGTAAAACACAAAATAAAACAATAAAATAATTATTTTGAAAAAGCCGATTAACACACTACCACAGGCTAAGTAGAAATACATGCTAGCCACAGACTAAGTAGAGATGAAACTTCTTTTTCTTCACATCATGCTACTTGATGGCATTTATTATGACAACCAAACGAAAGAGATAGTAAGAAATAGTGAGTGAGACGAATATAGACTTCCATCGGACGCGCCCCCCTTTTCATTAGTTTTCATAGATCTTTTTTTTTGTACTGCAGCTTCAGTAGCCTGGTTAGTGTCAGTAGTGGATTATTTGATACTCATTACCACAGAGTACATTGAATATATAGGGAGATACTCCGACCGACTCCCATCTACGACTTGTGGACTTGTTTGTGGACATTGGACACAAAGAGAATATAAATACTACGTAAATTGGACATGGACAGTGGAGTGGGTGGAGCCAAAGAGTAGATAGAGTGTGTGTGGAGTAAAGTAGGTATCAGTATATATTATGTTACTCTTTGGTAGGTATAATAAAATAACTGTCCATAAAGGAACAGTGAAGTGGAGCAAGCAAAAGCAAATTAAGCAAAGCGGGAAGAGAAGAGCCAAAGATCGGGCTCAGTGGCGCATCTTGGGAGAGGCCTACGTTAGACGTGTGTAACTCAGGAGTGATTAACTAAAAAGAGTTATAGGTATCTCCTTAAACCAAAGATTATATCCGTATCACAGAGTACTTTTATATGATCCGTATACTTACATTTCACCACCATCTTTTTAACTCTTTTATATCTTCAACGCAACAACTCATTTCGCGGAGTTAGAGTAAGCGGGATGTAACCATATAGTATACCATGCGTTAAAAAGAGAGGGTAAAGGAGTTAGAGTAAGCGAGATGCATATAACTCTATATGCGTTAAAAAGAGAGCGTCACGGAGTTAGAATAAGGGAGATGTAAACATACAACAATCTATGTGATGGAAAGGGAGCGTAGCGTCACAGAGTTATTAGGGATATAGAGATATAAAAGATATATATATATCTTTTGTTCAAAATGATACGTATCTATCTTTTCTCTTTACGGATATGGTTTGCACATGGCTAGCCTACGTCCAGCAGTGGACTGATACAGGCTGATGATGATGATGAGTAGAGATGGGCGTTGATTAAACGAACTAGTTAAAAAAACCGTCCATCGACTCAGACCGTCAACGTTAACCGTTCACCGATCAACTAGTTGAATCCATAGACGGCAAAATTCAAGAGTATAGAAAAACGTATCAGTTGACGTCAACGAACGGAGGCGCGCCGCGTGATTAACTGTCAACTTGAATTCGAACAGTAACATTAGTTGTTAGCACCACAGGACGGCACGTTGTAGACGGTTGTAGGTAATAGTGTATTTTATTTACGTATATAGTTTCATTTTTTTTATAAAAAAGATTACTCGCAATGTGGGTTGCACATTACTAGTATTCTTGTTAACCCCTCCAACTAAGCTGAATATGCTTGTGTCTGGAGTGGGTTCACGTCAATAGTGCAATGGATGGGGTGGGGATCGAACTCACGACCTCTCGATCGCCAGTCCGACACCCTATCCATTGGGCTATTGCCGCATTAATAGTTCTATATGCAGACTTAGTATTTAAATTTCTTAGAAATTTACGTCATGATATAAAACTAAAACATACCTACTTACTTAAAATCAAAACATATATATTGTTGAAAAAAATTAAAATACAAAATACTACGATAACGATTGAATTCAAACGAGCACTGCGAAATGGACTATGGTTAAAGCATTAATTAGTTAATCGTTAAGTTAACTAGTTAATCGACTAGTTGAAGGAGGTTAATTCAACTGTCTAGTTGCGTTAACGAAAAATACGTCAACGACCCATCGCTAAAAGCAAGATTAACAAGAAGTAAGCAAGCAAAGCAATAGTTCCGTTTCGTTCCGATTTTTTTAAATATTTAATTATGACTCCATACGATTAATGTATTTAGCCAGTGTCATGTAATAAAATTCTTCAAGGTTTTGCTATATTAAAGTTTTAAAGATGTGTCAAAGTCACATTTCTGGTCAAGTTTCAAGTCAAAGTCTAGTCCAAGTCCACGGATAAAAGTATTCTTCGTATAGATAGTCTATTCTCCGTGTTCAAGTCATACCCTCACACCCCAGTAAATATATGGACTTTACTAAAGATTTTCCTTAGATTATTAACTAAATCAATAATCTAAGATATTTTCAGTGGAATTTTGGTGAGAACGTGAATAGCATGTTTTTCAACATTGTTCTGGCCTATCACGAAGATAGGCTGAATGAACGAAATGAACTAAATGACAGGGACGCAGCTATGTAGGCTGTATAGCTCCATCTCTGTCATGTTCATTCATTTCAATCCCTATCAAACTTCGTGATAGGCCCACAAGCCCCCATATCTTCTTGCCTAGTAACTTTTTGGGAGATAAAACTTTACAAATTATATATTGTGCAGCTATTTTATCAGAATCCTTGTCCTTGAATATGTTCAAGATGCAAGTATAAAATATAAACGGATATTTTGTTGCCACCGTATAGGTTTCACCGTACCTATAATAAAATGTAATCACAGAATGTAATTAAATAAATATTTACATTTTCCAATTTTGACATTGTGCGCCTAAGTACGTCTCGGAACATGCTTTAGTCCTAGGATGATGGATTATAAATGGATGGATTATAGATGGATTATAAATCCATCATCCTAGCTTTAGTCATTGTTCCGAAAAGTACGTAGTATTATTATCTGTTCTGTGGCATAAGTGTTTGTTCGAAACTATTTCTTTCACACATTAGCTAAATAACCGTAGAAAGAATGAGATGGATGATGAGATGGAGATGGGTTTAGTTAATAGATTTTTACTCGATATATTGTTGTATCAACAAGTTTCGAAAAGTATTGAATGAAAGGCTCGTATTGTTAAGTACTAGTTACTTATTAAACTAACTAATATTTTAAATATTTTCTAGGTTCTCTATTATTGCCTACTTTTTATAATATCCGAATATCGTATTTCAGTGCTAGTTCATGCGTGAACTGTTTGACAGTGCCTATTTATATTAGTGTTCAAGCGAAAAAGTGTTTTATGGCATGGGAAAAAGGATAACTTAAATTTGTCTGATTTGCAATCTGACGTGTTATGTCGATGTCCAACATTTTCAATTGCTAGCTATCTCTTTCATGTACCAATATTCTTGTGTTACCTATTCTGCTCGCACAGTTTACATCACCCCACCCATTGCAGTTGTCTTCCTTTCTTTGGTAATCGGTTTCGCAAGTGAGGGTTGTTGATTTTGTTATTATTTATAGTTTCTGTGAATAAATTGGTGATTCCAAAGCATCAAATAATGTGGAATAATATAAACTATCACTTAGAAATGTTAAGTTATTGTGATTTTTTGTGTCGTGCGATAGGAATACTAAAACAAGGAACATACTGAAAAACAAGGACAAAGACAGCTCGATATTGTAGCTGTAGGTCAAAATGGCTGGAACCGCGGTCAATAAATTGAAGAACTTGAACTTTGAGAAAATATGTCGAGCCTGTTTGGAGGTAAAGAGAGACATGAGACCCCTGTTTGAACAGCTGACTGCGACGATGCTGATGGGCATTTCGAAAGTGCAGGTGAGATGACAAATTAATAAGATATTTTTGGAATGTATTTTTGTCTCTGTCGCACTCGCAGGAAGCGCGTATCGCTCGTATCCGCAGCAACCGTCTCTCATCGCGTCATCTTTGTTTAGAAGTCATTGAGTATTCAACAATTTTGAGCTTCTACCTGAGGAAATCCGAGCGGGATTCTCGAAATTCAGTTGAGAAATGTGATTCTGTCTCTTTCGTACGTACGCATTGAAACGGATGTGACATGAGATAAAGAATGCATACCTACGGATGACTGAGATAGGTATGGTGAAAGCAATCCGGGAAAAGGGGCCGACCGATAATAAAATTGTAATAGGTATTTTTACACTTAATTCATAGCGCGCTGTAAATGTATACCTCAGAATATATAATTGAGATTTATATCTCGGATATCTCAGATCTCTGAGACGGGCATTCATGGGTATAACTGGGTGATTTAAAAAAATGTAGTTATTAATAAAGTAAAAAAAACGTACCTACCTAGGTATAGCCTTGTAGGTACTATTATTTACTCTATGCTGTGGTAGTTATAGCTAACAACTTGTGTGATATCATATTCAAGATATGTCAAAATGGTCAAAATGAGAACCCTTCGCTACAAACTAGGGAACAACCAAAAGACAGTTTTTAACTGACTGCACAAAAAAGGAGGTTCACAATTCGCCGGACGTTTTGAAGTTAAAACTTCTTTAGCGTCGTTGTGAATATTTGGGATGGGTTAAAAATGTTTAACTCGCGTCAGCACACGTGGACTGATCGAAAATTCGTAAGACGGAGGGAGATTGACCAAATGCACAACGTTAATGTTCAAGTTTTCACTTCTGCCGGCACTCCCGCAGTGCAACCTGTTGTTTTAAGGGTTCCGTACCCAAAGGGTAAAACGGGACCCTATTACTAAGACTCCGCTGTCCGTCTGTCTGTCTGTCTGTCCGTCTGTCACCAGGCTGTATCTCATGAACCGTGATAGTTAGACTGTTGATATTTTCACAGATGATGTATTTCTGCTGCTGCTATAATGACAAATACTAAAGACAGAATAAAGTTAAAGATAATAGAGGGTTGTTGTAAAACATGCTATTTGCGTTCTCACCAAAATTCCACTGAAAATCTTCAGTAAACACCACATCTTTACTGAAGGTATGACTTAGACTAGACTTTTACTTGAAAACTGACCTGAAATGTGACTTTGACCCATCTCTATGACTAAAATTAATAAAAACTTGAAGAATTTCAATACTTGACACTGGCTAAACACAATAATCGTGTGGCGCCATAATAAAACTAAAAAAAAAAACAAACTAGGTACCTATTGTATACCTACCTACCTACTCAAACACGCCTGAACCGAATCGGAAAATTATTTTTTGTTTGAAATGGTATGCTTCCCAGGTGGCCATTTAAATTTGATCGAAATATTTTCAGGAAGTATCTTCAGAGATATGGAGATTAACACCTTTGTACTGAAAATGATTAGGTTCTATTAGAGAGGAAACGCGGTGTGCGAGGAATTTTAAAAATGGGTATAAGTAGGTAGGCAAAGAAACTATTGCCGTCGGGCAGTTCGAACAACCAACAAGAGTGCGATAGGGACAACTGCAACTCAACCCCTTTTTGCCTAACTACAAAATGTTTACTAAAATAAGGTTTCGTTTTACGCAGTAACTATTATATAATCTGTGCTCAGGTGTCTGTGGGAGATGGTCTGCCGAGCCAGCTGTGTCTTCAGTGCGTGCACCAGATCTCACGGTGCCACGCCTTCAAGGACCTGGTGGAGAGGAACGACCTCACGCTCCGAGAACGTGCGAAGTACCTCGCTGAGGAGGAGCTCAAGAAAGAACGGGAAGAGGTAACCTTCATATAAAATCGTCTCGCGACCACGATCAATGCGACTTGGTCGAAACGTCGAGTTAAATAAAAATTAATGTTTTAAGCGCGATAAGTCCCGTATTTTTACCCGTCTACGGCAAAGCGAAAAGGAGGGTTATGTTTTTGACCGGTATGTGGGTATGTATGTTATTTAAGTATGTATATTTGTATGTATGTTCATCTGTTCCCTTATAACTTCTAAACTACTTATTATAATTTGACAATTGAGGTGTCGTTGGAAGCGTCTTGTTATATTTATAACTATGTGTTCAAATCGCGAAAGTTTAAAGCTTACAAAAGATATACCTAGTGATCAAAGACCTGATCTTGCTACTAGTGGGCCTGGCCTTAGATCTTTGACGGCTGAAGTCGTGGTTTCCAACTTTGCACTACCCATTATGAACGTATCACCAAATGGTTTAATCAACATCCCATAACCTTTGTTTTCCGCATCCAGAAAGAGAAGCTAATGTCCCTGACCGTTGCGGACAGCTACATGCAGTACATAGAGCCGCTAACCAACCCGTCGCAGATCCTGGACGGATTTTTCGGCGCCACGCCCGCCGCGCCAGAACAGACAGAGATAAGCAAGGATGAACCGAAACTTACTTTCGAAGAGAAGGTAAAATGCGTACCTACTTACTTACCTTACCCCATCGACTTCATAACAATTGCTATGAAGTCGATGCCTTTGCCACACAATGCGCCTCATAGAGGTAAGGTAGGTAAGTAGGTACTGAACTGAACTTTTGACCTTCAGATATTTTTCCACTGGTAGGTTTTGCCTACCTACTGTTGAACTAACAAAGTCCTTTGTCCCAGTAGTTCAACTGCATATACTTACTGTATAACTGTATAATTTTTTAAAGAGTTGGAGCAGCTATGTTTTTGTTATGCTTATTTAATGTTATATATGTTAAGGTCGCGTTACTTGGTTAAGTACCTTCCTACTAGTTATTTTGTAAATGTATCTCGATATTTTGCAACTGCTACCCGAAGCCGGAGTCAGCTGTACAACCATCCACCTCGGGCAAGGAGGAAGAGACTCTTAACTCTGACGAAGAGAACTACCTCCAGCTGGTGGTGTTCCAAGCTACGTCGACCGTCTGTCCCGGGAGACACGTGTGTAACCTCTGTCACAAGGAGTTCAAACATGCTCGCTGGCTAAAGCAGCACATGAGGTCGCATACTAACTGGATCAAAGCGAACTGCAAGAAACCACCCATGTGCCCCATCTGTGAGAGGACTTTTAAGGTGAGCTTCTTTTTAGCTATGATAATTAAGTTTTATTTACTAACTATGATATATAGTTACATAATGGTAAAGAATCTTCGAGCATTTACCAAAATGCTCGAAGTAAAGAATTGTATGTAGATCTAGTATGGTTCTGTTCAACTACATTATTAACTTGGTAGTACCTACTATAAATTACTCTGTGATGCTATTTCGAATGCAGTTTCTTAAACGTAGTGAATTCTAGGGCTGTGGATATTACAGACCACATTGGGAGCGAAGCGAAACGAATGTGAGTTTGTTTCGCTACGTGGTAAGAAACGTAGTTTAGCTTCCTTGTACTATTATTTATTCTGTGCTTTAGCTCTGTAGTTCGTGTTGTATGAAAAGTCGCGTTAGCGACATGAGCGAAGCGAACTTCTCTTCTTTCGTTTAGTGTGGTGTCATCATCCAATGTGGCCTGCGCTTTATATAGTACTTTATTTACCAACAGAATCGTATAAACTTATGTCATTTGCCAGGGTCCAGGCATGCTAAAAATGCACATGCGTACGCACGAGCAGCGACCGCCGAAGCAGCCAACTTGTTCCGTCTGCCAGCGGCAGTTCCCCACCAAGACGTTACTGTACCGACACAGACAGACACACTTCGAACAGAAGACCCACCAGTGCACCGTCTGTGAGAAGAGGTTTTTCAGCGGCTACGCACTCCGGTCACACATGGCCAGGCATAGAGGCGAGAGACCTTACATCTGCTCCAATTGCAATAAGAGCTTCTATAACCCTACGGATTTGAAGGTAAGTGTTTTAGGATTATCTACGTGACTTAAAATTGTTCATCTCTTTTTATTAATTAATTGAATAGAAACAAATATTGCGGCTAAAATGTCCTCTTTTTCTTACGTAGGTACCCAATATTGAGCAAGAAAGTTTTTTGTGATATTTATGCCTCGGAGATTTAACGTAAATTAAAATAACGTAGGTATCTTTCAAAGCATTGTTGTAATCTAAACTAAAATATCCATGGTGTATATACGATACCTTCTAGCTAGTCGTAAACTGACGTGACAGACATTACGCCACAATCTAACTGTTGGAACTTTTCTTCTTCGTCTTTCATAACCTTGAAAGCTTCGTTGAACGTCTTCTTGGCTTTCTTGGACATGTATTCAGGAAAAGTTATGTTGAATCTCAAGATGAGACGTCCTTTCGCCTTATTGGGGCAGGCGGGTACAGGAAGACCTTCGTCCTCGATGATTTTCTCGTACGTGGGAGTGATGACGTCGTCGATTTTGACTCTCAACACCCTGTCGTCCAGGGTCTTCAGCGTAATAAAGTATCCCGTCAGTGCTTCTTCTAAAGTGATCGTGTGTACCGACAGGAGGTCGCTCAGACCGGATCGAACGTATGTGTCGTGCGGTCGGTCCTCGGTTATAAATATAACATCAGCCGGAATCCTCGTCGGACCTTGGTCACCCTCTTCCTTGAACCTAACCTCTGTGTTAGGATAGATTCCCGGTTTGATGGGAATCGACAGAACTTTCTCGCGGAGCTTTAATTCTGAGCACGTTTCGTCCGTGAATACTAGTCTCTGTATCTTCATTTTCTTAAGACCTCCCCTGAAAACCTCCTCGAGAGATAAAGCCAACGGGCGGATGATCGTCGGATCCTTCTCCTTATATCCTTTGCCGAGCGGGGACTCGAACATCGGGTGTGGGTTCTCGTAGTAGTCGAGGAGGTCGGCGTACGGGTTGCTCGTGCCGAAGAACTCGTTGAAGGTGTGCGAAGGTTCCCCGTGGTAGGTGTAAGGTTGGATGTACTCCGAGGGGCCTGGCACGCCTCTCTTGAGCCCCTCCTCTCCGTACTGATCGTACACAGCTCTGTGGCGATGGTCCACGAGCACTTCGTAGGCTTCCCCGATGAGTGCGAAGATTCGTTTCATATTCTCGTCGTTGTCGTATCGCTGCGGGTTGTACTTGAGCGCCAGACGGCGGTACGATTTCTTAACTTCATGCTGTGTGCACGAACGTTTCACGCCTAGGATGCCATAGTAATCGAAACCCATCTTAAAACTATCTTAGTTTCTAAAAGTATATCAAATTAATATTGTTGTATGAAAAACACTGTGCATGCATTTATTGATTTATTATGACACCCAGTGTCAGAAATGACAAATATATTTTGATCTCAAATGAGATTATTACCGTAAAAGTTTTCAATCTGATGTAAATAAGTTTGTTTTATATTAGATAATAGTTTTATTGTAAAAAAAAACATTATTACCAAAACCCTACTTGCACAGTAGGGTAAATGAAAATAGTAAAAAAACATGTACCTGCTCCTACAGGTGAGATAGTGGTTAAAAGCTAGCCTATATAATATAAAAAATAACCTACCTATTTCTTAAACTGAAGCGGGAAGCCGCGCGCCACATCCTCCATGCCGCCACAGAATAATGAATAGCACAAGTAGTGCCGCGCGCTATAATTTTGACGTATTGAGTACCACCGTGCACGCCACGCTTGCATTGTGTTGTCGCATCGCAATGCCGCCGAATCTACGGCGTCGCAGCTAGGTATCAGTCATCGATGTATATGTAATTATGTACTTACATGTACCTGGATGGTATCAGTCAGTGTAAGTATGTTATGTTAGTACAATGCGCAGCACGGCGTTTCCATCTCCGTTACCGCACCGACTGCGTTGTCGAAAGTCAATGTCGCATCCTTTGATAATATACCTGTCGCATCGCGCTGTGTGGCATCCTAACATTGAGATCCATGATTGAGGTATACCTACATACACGAATATTTTTCTGAAATACGACCGAAAGTTGGTCGTCACAACGCAGAGCAATGCGCCTGTGTGACCTCACTCTTAGAAAACAAAACTGTTGCACTTCCTGCACTAAGTAGTCATGATCATCAAATACTCCTAAATATTTACTATTGTGGTTAGATCATAAAAGCGTGTCTTAAACCAATTTATAAATGTTAAGATTACCTAGATACGTAAACAGTACATATCAGACAACAATCTAGCGATTAATTTTAAACCTTATTCTCCAAACATCAAGGTCCATTTCCGGCTGCACACGGGTGAGAAGCCGCTGAAGTGTGCAGAATGCAACAAGACGTTCCGGCGACACTCCACATTGTGCCAGCACATGAAGAAGCACAAGGGCATCAGGAACCACGTGTGCAATGTCTGCAACAAAGGGTTCTACGAGATCTCTAAGCTGAATGCGCATATGAGAGTCCATACCGGTAAATCTGAATAGTTCACATTGGCTAAGCTCCTAGCTTTGTGAGATAAGTAGTGGTATTATTTCTAGTGATGGTTTGATCACGGTCTCATATGATGTTAAATGAAGATATAAGCTAGACTCGTGCTTCCCGGAAGTGCCGCTTAACGAGTCAATTCACGTATCATAAACTATCCCGACCTGTAATTATATTGGTTCTCTACTACTAGAATAATGATTCATTTAAAACTACAATATCATCAAGAGTTAGTCATATTCATACTTACTTGATTTTTATATTACCTTTTAGTTTATTTATCGAAATTACCTTTCGACCCGTTAAGATAGAGTCTCCTTCTAGGATGGTTAGAATGCTGGATGCGCACTTTCAGAAGAAGATAAAAAAGGCGACCTAACGTTGGTCAGACTAAAACCGGTTATGTTTGTTTAACACCCGCTCTCACGGGCGTAGCCAGAGGGAGGGGGGTGATTAATATTTTGTATTTGCCGCGTTGCCACCATTATGCGATGACACCACATCGCATTCGGTAACCTTCGTATATTTTCGATTTTCGTGCTGCAGTAACTATAATCTAGGTGCTCTGCGGCTGTACCTGTTCCCTGCACCGCTCGGCAATCCAAGCAATTTTTCGTTTTTATTTTATATTTTCGTGGATCCCCTCCCCGATACTAAAACCTCCCGCTGTCCTTCCACCAGGCGAGCGTCCATACGAGTGCCAGTTCTGCTCGCGGCGGTTCGCCCAGCAGTCGGCGCTGATCTACCACCGGCGCACGCACACCGGAGAGAAGCCCTACCTGTGCAAGGTGTGCCCCGCCAAGTTCACCACCTCCTCCGCCAGGAACAACCACATGCTCACACACACCGGCAACAAGAGGTCAGTGTTGTCTAACGGCTCAGACTGCTTTAAAAAGGTCTAACGGTATCTTAGTCGAATAACTGCCTGGGGTGTCTTAATCCGCCTGGTGTGATACCACCCCAGCTTTGTTGCTTTTGTTTGACCACTATATCATGGTACGCCGAATAAGTTGAGGGTAGATATGAGTGTTTACGGGGATCCAAACAAATGTAGGTATCGTAAGTATTTTCACAGAGTTTAATTAACATCGTCAATATTTAGCATAATTTAACTAAATTCACTTGACGTACATCAATATATATAAAAATCAATGCCACTTTTCGTTGTAATTTTATAACTCAAGAACGGGCTCACCTTATCCAAACCAAATGTTTAGGCTTTGTTCAGACTATTTAGTACATGGTTTATGTGAAGTTTGCACAAAATCGGTCGAGTGGTAAATGAAGACATTTATCACATTTCATGAGGAAGCAACGCGGGCAAAGCCGCGGGGCGCAGCTAGTTTAGTATAATTATGTAGCATCTTATATCATTTATTATAGAGAACCTATTGTTTAAGACAACCCTATTAAGGTTTTTTGACGTGATAACGTCTTATAAATCAATGAACGCCGGCTGCACGCACGAAAACGTTCCGCGTGCAAGCGACAGCGCGGAACTAGCGATAGAGAAGCACGATCGTATCGTTATCGTATATTATCGTCCGTAAACCGACTTTACAGACAACCAATTTTTAGATAATATTAAGTTAAATAACTATTGTAAAATGTGTCAATAATAAATAAAAATCACCCGACGTCAATCACGTCTGTGCCTGGGTCTCCACTCAAGGATACGTTTTGCGACTCGCATCCATTTTTGCAATTAGTCCTCCTGCGCTTGTCCACTTTTTCTTCGCTATTGTTGCCATAACATCCTTAATTGTGTCTTGCACCGAATCCATATGTTTTAAGTGTGTAGCAAAGAGTATTTAATTAAAAATATTGGTGTTTATGGTCCTGCTAAGACAAAAATGTACTTCCAGATTCGTATGTCCGATCTGCTTCAAAGGCTGCACATCTCGCACAGAACTCCGCGTTCACACCAGCAAGCACACCGGAGAGAAACTGTTCGAGTGCACCGTCTGCAACCAACGGTTCAGCTCGGCCTCCTACCTCGCCGTGCACCGGCGGTACCACACGGGGGAGAGGAAATACCACTGTAGTGTCTGTGGGAAGGGTGAGCTGTTGTTATTGTACCCATACTTAGGTACTTATATTAGATTCGCCGAGCCACAGATTATATAATAGTTACTACGTAAGTCGAGTGCCGAGCCGATTACTCGCCGATTATCGATTAGTGCTCGCAAATCACCGAGCGTTTTTCGTGCTCGCTTTGCTCAGCTGATTGTTGGTAAATATGTTCAAAGTTAACGAATATGAATATTTGTGCGAGTTTGGGATACTCTTTGGTGTACAAAAATTGCATATACTTACTAGGTATATCTTTTATTTTTTACAAAATAAATTAAATTGAAATTAAATAAATAAATGTATACCTTGTTACTCTATAATGGATTACTTACGCAAAACTTTTACTGAGTTATTGTCTGCTAACTGAAAGCATAGATGAAGGTATCTGAAAGTATATCGAGACCGCCACTCATTTACCGTTTTTGTCAGCTTACTCAACGTTAAGTATAATATGATCATAAAAACTAATTTGAAACTTATAGATTTAAAAACGGGAATTTTTATATAGCGATCAACGAATCAGTGCTTAACTGGAACGCCTTGCACTCAAGATCCCGATGAAAGCTTCCGAATGAAGCTGAAATATAAATTGATCGCTATTTCGACATCGCGGAAGTCACATTAAATTCCCTAATTTAAATTAATAAGATTACGTATAATATATTCCAGGTTACATAGAGTCTAGTTCATACAAGAAGCACTTGAAAACGCACGAGGTGAAATCTGACGAGTCCTCCTCGGAGCCCGCCGCAGATGACAACAAGCCTGACGAACAGCACGGGGAACTCGCGGAGGGAGACACCACAGGTCAGGATACACATAGAACCGCACTTCATTCAATAATTAAACTTAAGCTGTAGACCCAACCAATGCTTGTTCTTGTAGAGCATCCTTTTCTAATATTTTCTTTTCCATATTCTTGTATATGAAAAGTCAGAGGTCTTCGGGCGATCTATTACTATATTATTTTACCTACGATTTGGTGCAATTTTTCCGCAGTTCAACAAAATCAAGCTCAACTTCAAATACAAGTGCAGGCTCAAGTGCAGCCGCAGCCTCAAGTGCAGGCTCAGGGGCAGCCTCAGCCGTCGCCGCAGCCTCAACAAGAGCCGCAACAATCTCCGCAGCCAGAACAGCGGCGGTACAAGTGCGGCCTCTGTGTCAAAACTTACATGTATCTGCATAGCTTGAAGAAACATTTGATGACGCACATTGTAAGTCTGATTTATTTCTTAACAATTATTAAATTCAACAAAATAACGTTTTAGACCATGGTGTTACCGGCTGCACCCATTAAGTTTTAGTTGGTTGGAGTCTGACATTACCACTTCATTGCCCCGCGATAGAGTGGTACCTGTGCTGGTTTCCCCATGTTAAAAACGAAGTACCTACCGTATAGTTTATATTTATTTTGTTATAGCAGACTCCTCAACAACAACAGCAGCAACAGCAGCAACAACAACAGCAAGTATCACAAGTGCAACAACAACAAGTTGTTCAACAGCATCAAGTGCAGCAACAAGTGCAGCAACAACAAGTCGCGCAACAACAGATGTCGCAACAACAAACACACCAGCATATCCAGATGCAACAAGTGCAACAACAGGTAAGGGAACCTGTTGTACCTTAGACACATTTTTGTTATTAATGTTTTCTTCAAAATATACTGGTTCTGCGTTGTGTATTTAATGTATTACATATGTTTATGGGGATGTAAGGGAGCACACATACCATATAAGTGCTCCCAGCCAACCTCACCTGCTCTTGGTGCATCCTGCTGACCGTAGAACGGGGCTCTGGCGATCGACAAATGGTGGTATAACCATTTCAAATTATGGCGTAGCTATAAATACTACAGGCCGGTGACGGGCAGCAGCGTTACTGGTGCGAGGAGCTACGCCCTGCGATCGCCAACACGCCTGCCCAGCGTGGCGATTAGGGCATATCCCTCCCAAGGGATGAAATAAAGATGGAAGGTCCCAATATGCCGCGGCTCCCAGTTCACGGTCGCCCCGCTATTCCTGACCACGGCGGCGGTCACGGTAACGGCAGGGCTGGGGGTGCTAGATGAACATCTGGTGCAGCTGGAGGAGGAGCTGGTACACATAAGATGGCACATTCTGGGGTTATGTGAAGTCCGAAAACAGGGGGAGGACACCATAACTCTAGGATCGGGCCATCTTATGTATTACAGAGAAGGAGACCAGCCATCCCAAGGCGGCGCCGGGTTTTTGGTCAACAAGGTTCTTAGTGACAACGTTGTAGAAATTTCCAGTGTGTCGACCAGGGTAGCGTACCTCATAATTATGTTAACCGAGAGGTACAACCTCAAGGTTATCCAGGTATACGCACCGACCTCGATACACTTGAATGCCGAGGTGGAGAGCATGTATAAAGACATCACTAGAGCCTTACATACCACCTCTAAGGCTCACTACAACGTTGTCATGGGAGACTTTAACGCCAAAGTGGGAGTACAGACTTGCGGCGAATCGTCTATAGGACCACACGGATTTGGGAGTAGAAATCACAGGGGGCAAATGTTCGTCAATTTCCTCGAGAAAGAAGGGCTTTTCTTGATGAACTCGTTCTTCAAGAAACAGCCCCAAAGGAAGTCGACGTGGCAAAGCCCCGACACTGTGACTAAAAACGAGATTGACTTCATCATTACGGACAAACGGCGCATATTAAGAGACGTCTCAGTGATCACTAGGTTCAATACTGGAAGTGATCACCGACTTGTACGAGGCACTCTGGATATCGATTTCAAAGCCGAAAGATCCCGATTGATGAAGTCTACTCTCCGACCGAAACTACTCCAAACTATTATTGGGTCCGAGACATTCCAATTTGAATTGTAAAATCGATTCGCTGCCTTGGAAACCACAGATGACGTAGACCAGAAACTCGAAGAAGTGGTGGAAATCCTCAGGGATGAAGGGACGAAGTTTTGCGAGAGCAAGCGTACGGGCAAAAAGTCCAAAATTTGGACAAAAACACTTCGGCTAATGGAAGAGAGACGAACAGACCCATTGTCAGCTTTGTCAATTAACCAGGTGCGCAACAAAACCATTAAGAAGCTGGTGCGACGCGACCTCCGATCCTCTAACACACTCTTGATTAAAGAATCAATTGAGTAGAATCGGGGGTCAAAAATTTTCGTGCAGCCTCTGGGTAGAAGACACCTCACAAAGCTGACAACGTCAATGGGGAACGTCGTCGCATCCAAGTCGGAGATTCTGTCAGAAGTTGAAGACTTCTACGGCAAGCTCTACGCATCGCATGCTTCAAGGCCCGTACCCGATACTGAGGATTGTAGAGCCACCTTAACCCGCCACTTCACAGAAGACCTGCCCGCAGTCAGCCGAGATGAGATCGTGATGGCCCTTAAACAGCTCAAAAATGGAAAGGCCCCAGGTGAGGACGGAATCACAACGGAGCTTCTTAAAGCTGGAGGAGCCCCAGCTGTAAGCCAGCTTCAACAGCTCTTCAATTCTGTTCTCTTCACTGGGAGAACTCCACAGGCATGGAGTAGGAGCACGGTGGTTTTGTTTTTCAAAAAAGGAGACAAAACGCTCTTGAAAAACTACCGCCCGATTTCGCTTCTGAGCCATGTCTATAAGCTGTTTTCAAGGGTCATCACGAACCGTTTTGCGCGAAGATTCGACGAGGACGAGTTCGAACCTCCGGAACAGGTCAGGTTTCAAAGCGGTTATGGCACCATAGACCACATCTGTATATGTCTGTATAATGCCGCAACGATGACTTTACAAGTACAGAGCCAGCGTACTAAACATATCCACCTGCGTCGAGGAGTGAGACAGGGGGACGTCATATCCCCGAAACTGTGCACTAATACCTTGGAGGATATGTTTAAGACGCTGGACTGGAAAGATTGTGGCATTAACGGCAAGAACATCTCTCACTTACGATTCGCAGATGACATCGTCATTATGGCAGAGACGCTGCAGGACCTACAAAGAATGTTGAATGGCCTAGCTGATTCTTCTCGTCGCATCGGTCTCCGGATGAATTTGGATAAAACCAAAGTCATGTACAACGAGCACGTTGTTCCGGAACCGATTGCCGTATTTGGAATCCCACTCGAAGTTGTCACTAAGTATGTTTACCTAGGGCAGACGCTCCAACTAGGCAAACACAACTTCGAGAAGGAAATTCAGAGAAGAATTCAGCTGGGCTGGGCAGCATTCGGAAAACTCCGTCGAGTCTTCTCGTCGCCTATACCGCAGTGTCTAAAGACATACGGAGCCGAGACGTGGACACTCACAGTTATGACCAGCCCACTGCCACTTCAGTTTGCTAATCCGTTGAGCTATGTCGATCACTTTAGTTCTCTAGCGAATTTCTTCGTTCCGGATTCGATCCCGCAGAGAAACACCGAGCTATGGAGAGAACTATGCTCGGTGTTTCTCTGCGGGATCGAATCCGGAACGAAGAAATTCGCTAGAGAACTAAAGTGATCGACATAGCTCAACGGATTAGCAAACTGAAGTGGCAGTGGGCTGGTCATATCTACCGTAGGACCGATAACCGTTGGAGTAGACTGGTTCTAAAGTGGAGACCGCGAATCGGTAAACGTAGCGTAGGACGCCCTGTGACCAGGTGGAGCGACGACATTCGCAAAGCAGTGGGCAGTGACTGGAAACAAAGAGCCGAAGATCGGGCTCAGTGGCGTGACTAGGGAGAGGCCTATGTCCAGCAGTGGAGTGATACCGGCTGATAATGATGATGATGAATGTTTTTAGGGTTATCAATGTACAAACGTGCTATTGGACTCTGTAACGTAAAACATTTAACCATCTCAAAACATAATGATTTAGGTAAAGATCAAAGTACAACACCCATTTTATACCATGTAACTCCATTGCCAACTTGTTGTAACAGGTGCAACAACAGATGCAACAGCAACAGCAGCTGCAACAACAAGTGCTGCAAGTGAGTGGTGTGCAGCAGTTGACGGTGCCGATACACGCGCAGCACGTGCCGCAGAGCATCACTGTCTCCGGAGTACAGGTACTGCGCTGCTTACATTACAAGTACATAATGCTGCAAGTGACGTGCTGCAGCTGACAGTGCTAATACACGTACAGCACGTGCCGCAGAGCATCACTGTCTCCAGAGCACATGTGCTGCTTACATTACAAATATTTAGTGCTGCATAGCAACAAGTGCTGAAAGTGACGAGTCGCAGCTGATGGTGCCAATACACGTGCCGCATAGCATCACTACACTATCTCCGGAGTAGAAGTACTGTGCTGCTTACATTACAAGTACATAGTGCTTCAGAATGCTGATGATCCATTCTGTAGTGATTTAAAAAAAGGCGAAGGTAAAAAAAAGAAAACGGAGGTCCTATGTTCATAAGGTATGACATAATTTTGATGGTTTTTTTGGTATTGAATTCGTTATAGTTTCATGGTAGTTTAAGTTTGATCGCACTAATAAGAAAAAAATCACGTAATTTTTTAAGACTGTGCACCTTCAATTTCTTATGTTTCAATCTAAATGACCGTCCAAACCCAAACATAGCTATGAAGAGGTCACAACAGCCTACAAACTGACTTTCGCACTTATAATATTAGGTAATGTTTTTTATTATATAAGGTAACAGGAAAAGTATGACGCTCGCCTGATGGTGATGCGATGAACGCCATAACGTCTATAAAAAAATGCAAAATTCTAAATAGACAGCATTATGCGCGTAACTGCACTACGTCTGTTACCTTGAGACATAGATGTTCAGTCTCATACGCCCTGTAATTTCACTTGACACTGCCATTAAAACCGAAAACATATCTACCTATTTCACGGGTAAATAATTGTCAAAGTACTGGTACTTTTTCAGGCAGACTAGCAGGAGTGCTACCAGTATAAATATTGGTGTCGTTATACTTAGTAATGTTGTATGAATGTGCGCAGCAAGGAGCGCAGCACGCGTACCCGGTGATATCGTCGGTGCAGTCACTGCAGCTGCAGCAGACGCAGCAGGTTAACTCGGTAACTTATCTTAGATGTTGTTTACACTCTGCCGCTTTGATGCACTCTACTCGCCAAAGAGAATATAAATACTACGTAACTACTCACCACCTACTCACTATAAACTAGTACCACAGATAAGAAATCTATGCTAGTACCATAGACGTAATATAAATCGACAGCGCAAAACGGCCCTGATGAGACCGACCTAGAACGGAGTTTGTCCCTTTCTTTTGTATGGACGACTTATATCTATATAATATACATATACTATAGAACATATATAGCACTAGCAGGTTGTTAGACAAGGATACACTCCCATCCTGGTGCCTTTCGTTTGAGCCGTTTTGTTTTACAAAGCAATTACAACCTTATCGTTAGAGCATACGGATTAAATTGAATTTGTCAAAACATCGGCAGTGCAACATCCTTTTATGTTACGTCTATGGCTAGTACAGATATACTACTTACCACAGAGCAAAAAAACTTCTATTAAACTACGACAAAGAGAGATAGAAAGAGATATGCCTATCGCATTTTATAACTAGCGCTTATAAACGCTTTGGGGTTTATAACCTATCCCATACCTACATCCGTAGGATATTTGGTAGAGATCGCTCTAAGCAATACGATCGCTCATTGTCAAATCATCGAATAAGTAGAAGTACATCGAATAGAAGTAGTAAAATTAAAAAAAAAATTAAATATTGTTGAGTTTGGTAACTATAATATGGCAAGACCAGTATCCATCTCTCATAGATTTATTGCAACTATCACCCATCAAACTAGCTGACTGGCATAACCTTAGCCCTGTCTGTACTCTTAGTACGAGTTATGTCACACCAGGCCTGTCGCACTCCGCGCTGTAGCTATGAAACTACAAGTACCTCCGCGCACCCTCTCGGGTGCAAGTTCAGTCAGTTAAGTGTCACGCGCGCTCTCGATCGGCCGCGCGCCTTACTTGTACCTACCTCATTATTATATTCCTTGCTTACGATATTAACATACAAAAATATTATTCAGTATGTCTAAACGAAGGGCTACAAAGCATTGCGTAGCATACGTTTATACATACTTATACGTTTTTACATACTCATTTTTAATTGAACGTAGAACATTATTTTCTACCGACTTTCCAAACAGAAGGAGGTTCTTAATTCGTCTTTGTGTGTATGTTACCCGATTACTCCGTCAATTGTGAACCGATTTAAAAGATTTTTTTTTAATCGGTAGAGTTCGTTGCCTAGGTGGTACCATTGTAATTTCTTCGAGATCTGATGAGGGTCACCAGAGATATGACGATAAACGTCTCAAACTTGCAACCGAAACTGACTCGTGCGGCATGGAAGTCGGTTGTTTTAGTTTTAACTATCTTAATTAAACTATCACATAAACTATCTTAATTAAAGTATAACTGTAGTACTTTTATCCTACCTCGACATTAAACATGAATGTAGCACTTTAAATATACTCATTACATTGTTCTACCTTAAAGTATTCTGCTACCAATTAAAGGCTTCAATAAGTTATCTTATAACATTCATCCCTTTAGGAGAGGCCGCGAGTTGCCCGAGTTATTCAGACTCTCGCTGTGCGGACTTACGGTACATTTCACTGTGCGCAACACGCGGTTCATAGTTACTATTAGTTGATACTGTGACGCAAATTCAAGGTCGCACTCGAGGCGTGAAGCGCATTTTGAACGTTTGTACGACGTTGTAACTAGGTTTAAGAGATGCCTTTTTGCTCTCAGGGAGTGCAATTTCTGTACTTGTACTATTCATTATTCTGTGGCCCTATCTGTACTCTTAGTACGAGTTTTCATACCAAACTCGATATCGTATATCGAACAAATTTTGTATGAAAAACAGTAGAGCGCCTCTACTGGTTTTCACACTTCACTAAATTTACCAATCAATAAATTGACCAATCAGGGAGCCAGAATAAGTCGAAATCTATGTGAGATTGGTCAAAAACGTTTACGATGAAAACTCGTACTAAGGGTCCTGTAGAAGCTAATAGGAACAAACAGTCGTCATACCGAATTATACCCACCTTAATAGCTGATACCCGCGACTTCGTTCACGTACACCAAGAATTTAGTAGCCTATGTTCACACTCATGCTATAAATAAAGTATCTCCTTGTTAAAAAAAAAAAAAAAAAAAAAAAAAAAAAAAAAAAAAAAAAAATTTCAGTAAGATCGGTTCGTCCGTTTAGGTGTGATTAGGTAACAAACGGACAGAGTGACAGAGTTACAAACGTTTTTATAATATTAGTCTAGATGTTAGGTACAGTAACCATATTGTTATAATAGTAAGGTCCAGTTTCACCGGTTCCCGATAAAGTTTCAGATAGTTGTCTGACAAATGACGCGATACAAAAGTTGTCAAAAATCTGTAAGAGTCTGTAAGTTCCTAATAGGCTTATCAGGAACCGGTGAAACTGGCCCTAAATGTTCTGATTGTGTGTTAAGCCCATGGACGTACTACATATAGTTATAAGGATTGTGTACAGCAGATGTTCTTACAATTTAATCCGTATGCTCTAAACATAAGGTTGTAATTGTTATGTACATCGAAATGGCCACAATGAAAGGAACCTAGATAGGAGTGAGTCCTTGTCTAACAACCTGCTAGTGCTATATATGTACTATACTATATGTATAGTATAAGTATATTACATGTGGTCCATACAAAAGAAAGGGACAAACTCCGTTCAAGGTCGGTCTCTTGCGGGCCAGTTTTGCGGTTTAGTTCGCAGTCAAGTTTAATATAGTAAAACGTCTTTGATTATATGTAATTGTTAATGTTCTGATTGTGTGTTACAGCAGCCCCAACAACTGCACTTGCAGACCATCCAGATCCACCCACACCAACAACCGCAGCCGATACAGATACATGTAAGTAGGACCTTAGGGCCAGAAATTGCATGTTTCTTTTCTTTATTTATAGGCTAGCGTTTGACCACTTGTTGATAAGAGACGATGGGACGGAGGTAGCGCGCTAGTCGTAGAATGGGAACTGGTTCAATTCAACTCTTGTGAACCAAAGTGTTATTTAACCTGCTTACCGACAGTATTGGAATTTTAAAGCACAAAGCTTACGGAAATGACTCACAAAAGTACCGATACGATATTGCGCTGAGATGTTTTCTTAAAAAATATGTTTTTATATCACATAGGCTAGCCTTTGAGCACTATCTTACCTGAAAGCAAAGATTTGAAATCGACTGCACCTAATAGTAATGCCACGCATAAACATCGTGCCTCATGCGTCTTTACGCTCTTGTGCTCGGCGATGCGAGTGGTTGAGGATTGTGGCCCTATTGGATAACAGGACCAAAGAGAATATAAATACTACGAACAGGACAATCAAGACGCTCGCCTGGTGGTAAGCGATGACGTTTGCCTTCCACAGATATATACTGCAACCACAGACTTAGGGATTTAAACATAGTGAATCTTATGTCTGTGACTGCAACATAGAAAACTAGGTATTTATGCAAAAGTTTTCCGCGTAACTGTACTGCATCGATATACTGAGTCCCAAACGCCCTTTAATTTCACTGGCCACTTCGTAAATGGTACCTACCAATCAGTACCAACATGATAATATCGAGTAATTGTAAGATATTTAATGTATATGTTATTGCATTAATGTGACATGAACTTACCTATTGTAATGTGTAGGCGGTGGGAGTACAACAAGTCCAACAACAGCAGCTGCACGTGGCCACCTCCACCTGTCAGACCATGCTGCCCAACATACTGCAGGTAAGCACAGCACTATAGTAGTGTTATACACTCGCTGCACACTGGCTCATTAATCATAGTAAGGCTAGGGCGGTGAGCATGTAGCGCGGGCGCTACGCCGTTATCCATAAAACCGGCCAAGTGCGTGTCGGGTCACGCGCAGTGTAGGGTTCTTTAGTAGCCTGTTATTCAATGCATGTCTTTACCCGTTATAAACAATTGCAACTAGGTACTCCGTCTATGTAATTTTAAAGGATTAATTCTAAGGATTTTGTATTTGTTACAAAATTATCCAACACCCATGTTCAACGACTATTACTGTTAAACCAATAAAGTTATCTTAACCGCTATAGTTTTCCTTTAAAGTTCATGAAATGGGGCTTTTATCACGAATTTTTACAGATTTTTCAAGCCAGCAGTTTAGCTTTTAGGGGGGGGGGGGGGGGTATGGAACGCCCTACTGGAACAAAAATTTGCACTTTAAAGTTTAATATTTCGTAAGTGGAGCATGGTATTTTATAGGACCTATTAAACCATACCCCACACGATGGGGTAGACGACGAAAAAAAAAACATCCCCACTTCTCATATAGGGGAGCGCTACCCTAAAAAAAAATATTTTTCAAAATTTTATTTCAGCACTTTGTCGGCGTAATTTATATACATACCCCCACAAAATTACAGCTTTCTAGTATTAACGGTCTATTAGCAAAACCTCGGACAGACAGACAGACAGACGGACATGACGAAACTATAAGGGTTCCTTATCAGGACTCTGGAACCCTAATAAACGAGGGAGTCATTATGGCACTGCACTACACTATCTATAGCAATAATGCGTAGCACTCCGCCCGCTCATAAGATAAGACCCATTAACATGTATACAAATATGAAGCGTCCGCCAATCACAGCTAGACCTAAATGTATATCATACATCATATTCACCAATCAGCACCGGCGACGCCGGCATGTCGCGACAAGCGTAAATGGATAAAAAATAGCAAAAGGCGATGGAATAAAAGTTTCAGTTTAAAAATCGCATATATCCTCTTTATATTATTAGTTTAAATGAAACACTATGTAATGAATATGTAACAATATATGAATGTTGTGTCTTGCAGCTGCAGCCGGGCACGGTGGTGTCGGGGCTGGGCCAGCAGGAGCTGGGCGGCGTGGCACACCGCATCATCCTGCAGCCCCCGCAACACCCGCACCCCGCAGTCTACACCATACACCACTAACCTACCAGTACACTACACCACACACTAACTACTGGGCGGCGTGGCGCACCGCATCATCCTGCAGCCCCCGCAACACCCGCACCCCGCAGTCTACACCATACACCACTAACCTACCACTACACTACACCACACACTAACTACTGGGCGGCGTGGCGCACCGCATCATCCTGCAGCCCCCGCAACACCCGCACCCCGCAGTCTACACCATACACCACTAACCTACCAGTACACTACACCACACACTAACTACTGGGCGGCGTGGCGCACCGCATCATCCTGCAGCCCCCGCAACACCCGCACCCCGCAGTCTACACCATACACCACTAACCTACCACTACACTACACCACACACTACTGAGCGGCGTGGCGCACCGCATCATCCTGCAGCCCCCGCAACACCCGCACCCCGCAGTCTACACCATACACCACTAACCTACCACTACACTACACCACACACTAACTACTGGGCGGCGTGGCGCACCGCATCATCCTGCAGCCCCCGCAACACCCGCACCCCGCAGTCTACACCATACACCACTAACCTACCACTACACTACACCACACACTAACTACTGGGCGGCGTGGCGCACCGCATCATCCTGCAGCCCCCGCAACACCCGCACCCCGCAGTCTACACCATACACCACTAACCTATCACTACACTACACCACACACTAACTACTGGGCGGCGTGGCGCACCGCATCATCCTGCAGCCCCCGCAACACCACTGACGACGTCAAAGCGAAGCTGCCGTTTAGAAATATTGAGTCAATAATATTGAGTTGTAAAAAGAGAACCGTCGTGGATTTACGATGAACCAAATAGTATCGTATATTATTTTATAGCTGACAGTGTGGCATAAACCCGCACTTGCTATATTTTCCGTCAAATATAAGATTATTGCACGGCCTGAAGTTGACTAAACGTCGTGCAATAATCGACTATTTAAGTCACGGAAAAGCGTGCGATAAAATAACTATCCATAAAGGCGATAAACTAACATTCAAAGGTAAGGATGGACGGCATATACCTACCTAGTTCCACCCGATAATGATAAGAATAGGTACCTACAAAGATATCAAACATTTTGAGTCGTATTGACAATGACAGAGCAATGTTGTCAACGCAACAAAGACAGTAAATTAGACGGTTTTCTTTTTATACAGACTAGTATAGACATGGACCTTTAATTTCCTTGCGATGCATATAGAAATAGAGATATATATAAATAAATTTAGTTGGCGTAAGGTTAGATTACTATGTTGTATCAACACTAGATATGTTGTTATCGGAATTGGTTTTTGTTTTGTTTGTACCTTTTTCTTGTAAATAAATATATAATAGAACATGCTAACTAATCTGCTGCGACAGCGCCACTGCTGTCATAGTATAAGTATCATTAGTAATATTTTTTCCAACGTGCCGGATCAGTTTGTGGCTAATTTAATTTAGTACCTGATATTTCATTTACACCTTACTTTAAATCATACAGTTGTACAATATTTAAATGTATGCAATAAAGCTATTTTACTAATTTATTGTGGTTATATTAAAATAATAAACAAAATGTTATCCGTCCAAAGGTATTTATTAAATAAAATTAAAATTAGAGACCTGTTTTGGGCTTAGACTGATGTTCAGAGTCAAAATATTAAAATATGCAACAATAATTACGTTAATGTTACGAGTAAATACGAGTACTTATTCGATACTTTACTCGATTAAATTGCGCTAATTATCTAATCGAATTAAATCGACTCGATAATCTAGTCTTTACATTTAATCGATAATCAATCAAAGAGCTTAATTCTAAACTTTAGTATCGCTTTATCATCATCATCATAATAATTAATTGCAGAAATGTAGTAGGTACTTCCGAGGCACATGATTGAGTAACGATACGAGTACTTTTAATCGATACCTGCTCGGTATCGGCACACCTAGCGACACTCCTGCACGTGTAATCGCGCGACGTTGATCTTCTGATTCCAGAAAATGATAAAAGAACTTTAATTCTAATAAATTAATGTTTTATGAATTATCTACCAAGTATCACATAGTATGATGACAATTACCAATAGGTTATTCAAACTCCGCACTTGATGGGGAATGCGTTATTTAGGGATGCGATTTTTTAAGCTCGATCCGATATTATGGATCGTAATGGATCGCAACGTCTCGATCGCATGCATTTGATTCGATTTTCAAAAGATTGATCCAAAAAATATCGCATGAAAATACATTTCTTTCAAACAGAAAGGGTTGGTTAGTTCAACAAGGCAACATAAATTACATTAACCTGAAAAGACTAATGTCTAATCCTATTAAAAGTAACTTTCAATAATTATAGGTATACAAGTACATGTATGTCTATGAAGTATAAAAACCACACAACAAAACAATGAATTATGTAATAATATTTGTAGTTATTGATAATATACTTTGTGTGCAAATTAAAATACATTACACTGTGTGCAAACCACAATGTTTGGACTGCGATCCGATATTGGATAGAGTTGAATCGATCCACGGTCGGATCGCATGGTTTCGATCCGATCGGATCGGATCTGCGCATCCCTAGCGTTATTTGAGCGAGCGACTCCTTGAATTTGAGGTGCATCTATAATTTATAGCAACTCCCATCCCACACTCCGCGCATTTTACGAGCACACGTACTTGAGTGTCGCGTTTTCTTGACAGACATATATTCTATGGTATCTGTTCCAACGTATCGATACCAAAAATACTTACTTGGAATATACATAAAAGTAAGTATGTAGTACATCCCTAGGAAGACAAATAAACAACTAGAAACTAGAACAACTAAATTCGCCTGGTGTGAACTCGGTATAAACCATCGCTTACAATATCTCGTAAAAGCGTAAAATTACATCAGGATTTATTATTATTGAGAAATTGATTGAAAATATGTAGGAAATATTTTTTATGATATAAGGACAAGCATGACGCTCGCGTGATGGTAAGCGATGACATCTATTATCATTTTCTGATTACGCTTATAACTGTGCGACGCGTCATTCTTGATACAAAAATTCAGATTGGCACAAATTTATATACAAAATATTTTAATGCACAGTAGACGACCGCTTTGAACGATCTATCGATGTCTATTGTGCTATTTGTATTAAACACGATATCACAATATATTATCGTGCTATATTCGAGGGTGTATCGATTTGCAACGTAAACATTAAAACCACCAACATATGGTCGTATGTAAAGCGATCACCTGCTTCGCACCGAAGGCCATCTTATAATCGAAATTTATCAAACGCCGCGTGCCTGACGCGACCTGCATATAAAAAGTATACAAAAATAACATATTCTGCATACACAACTATCAAATGTCATATTATACGCGCTGGTGTCTCCCGAACTGACCGAGTTATATGTATCTAGACCTGAAGCGAACAGGGGGGCCTATCACGAAGTTTGGTAGGGATTGAAATGAACGAACATGACAGAGATGGAGCTATACAGCCTACATAGCTGCGTCCCCGTCATTTAATTCATTTCGTTCATTCAATGATCAACTGTCAAATTTCGTGATAGGCCAGCAGGACTAGATTGACCGTGAAATAAGTAGGGGCCTGATTGTTGAAACCAATCGGCGGATCACGATATTTGATAGTGGTTGAAATGAACGGAGTGACAGAGATGGAGCTACACAATACAGCGTGTAAAGCTGCGTCGGGGTTCTAACTGTCAAAAATCATGAAAAGTCCCCGGATCGATCCCATGATCTTAAATGAATGAAGTGAGAGAGATGCAGTTATATAGCCGCGTAGTTGCATCCTTCTCATTTCGTTCATCTTTACATTCAATGATAATAATTACAAATTTGGCAAAACAGCCGCGGTGTAATTATCTGATAGAACAACTATGCTTTACCATGATGACACATCCACATTCATCAGTTTCATTGTATACACAGCGAAGGAATAGAATTTCCTGCCAGAATCTTGTTTTTCTGGAAGTATAATACAGGAGGATTTTCAAATCGCGAGTGAACAGGTATCTTCTGGACAGGGTGCTACATCCTAGACGTGATCGTCATTTAACATCAGCTAAGATAGTGGTCAAGTGTATAAAAATTTAATGAACTCATCCTATTGTTCGCGTAAGCTTCGTCAGTCACGATATCTCGGTCAGAATGGGCTTTCCATACAAAACGGTCGTTTACAAACTAAAGACAATGCGCTGACGACAGACAGCACTACACATAAAGAGGTTGGGAGACGGTCGAGCGTCAAGCGACAACAACGTACATTTTCATCTTTAGCCAAGCATCTTGACCGTTTCAATATCTGCTTGATGCTTGAGACGAGCATTACGTCATTTCCGCATTTTTGCTTGTCGCGACGGCTTGACGCTACGTTTTGATAGTGTTCGCGACCGGCTTGACCAATCATAGCCACATATTATATAATAGTTACTACGAGCATTATGGCGGACGACGCTACCTATCTGTAAAACGATCGGGCATGAAGTGAGAAAGAGAGAAAATCTGCTTGACGGCCGCATAAAGCCGCTTGGCTCAAGCAAATTAAATTTACGTGCTTGCCGCTAGACCGTCTCAGAGCCTCTTAAAAGAATAGCTAAAATATGGACGAAAGTTTCCAAAAACTAACGACACATTTAGGCCGATAGAACAATACTCAAGCACAGATTAAGTAATCTTTAGAATTAAACCATTTGATTGGTTAAATCACGCCTTTAATTCAATACTACTACTTCAATGAATTTCTATAAATGGTTTATTAAAGTTATTGGAATGTTTGGAATGATGTTGCTAATTCTTTGGAAACTTGCGTCGATTCTACTAACTTATTTACACTTTATTTACATTAACTTTATTCACATTCCCTAATTTCACAGTCTCGGCTCTTATAAATTTACTTTATCTAGATTCTACAGTTTCATTTGATTTAGTAAAATATTTAGCATTTCACCTCTTCACTTGAATAAACATGAAATGTTTTTATTACTGTTATTTTGTACGATTTAATTACATCATATACCTAACTGAACGGCAGTGATAGAGCAATTATGTAAATAATATTTTATAATTAATGATTCAGAGACAGGACACGACGCCATTGTTTACATGCATACTTTTAGGATATTAAGCAAAAATTGATGTATCTTAATATATTTAATTCTTCTGTATGTGCCTGAACTCCTCTTACATCTGGACCGACTTTGATGAACTATTGTGTGATAGTTTGAGTTGGTGCCTAGGTGTTTTTGATTCACAATTGGCTCCGATAGGTGGCGCTGCGATCGGGCAGGACAACGTCTGCCGGATTCGCTAGTATCTCGGAACAATGACTAAAGCATGGAAGCCAGGCTAAAATAAAAATCGAGTAAGCTATATTTTATTCATTTATGGCAATTAGCATGTCATAAGGTGTAAAAGAAACAAAACATGGCTGTTTGTTTTTATTATTTTTAAACGTGTCACAAAGCTAAAATGGGAAATGTCAAATGGTCACCTTTGGTCATCTTATAATGCTAACAAATACAAAAGTTCTATCCAAGACGTCAAAATACTATATGTCAGCTATCAACTTAGTTTTGCAGTTTTATGTTTTGTCGATACGTGTCGCGGGTTTGACGAATTCACTGAGTGAAAAAAGCGATATAATTATTAATTTCTGTCTGAGAACGTGACCAGAAAGTAAAAGTATATACTTACGTGAGGTGTACAGTGCTTTGCACAAGATGGGTTGTGTTGTTGAAGGGTGTATTACGGATTTACGCACCATTATCATACTATTTCTACATTACGATGCAACGCTTTTTTATAATTATACTGAGTGAAAAAGAGAAGATTTTAAAGAAAAATTTCACGAACTAAATTTTCGCTAAATAACTAGGTTTTTAATCATTTAAAAACCTAATCGGAACTAACTTTTTTCATTAAGATTGATAAATTGATATCATAACCATTGTCTAATTTTTCGTGTGTTCCCAAAATCCTACTATTATTTGCAAAAAACGTTTTATCAATAATACCTACGACATACACAACTCATAGAATGAACAGTCTTGTATTTGGATTTTTTAATAAAATTAAATACATATTTTCTTTGATGACTGACATCGACACGATAATATCGATGATAAGCCCATCACTAGCCAAAAATTAACTTGTGACAACCTGCATGATAACGAAACAGAACGGCATAATAAGTCTCTTTCCTACGCATTATTAACATCGTAAGTAAAAAAAAGTAAACATACGTATTTCATTTCTTATTTTAGCCCGGCTTCCATGCTTTAGTCATTGTTCCGAGGCTAGTATACTAAATAACACAATGACAGTTGACAGTTGATTGAACTTGACAGTTCACTATCAAGTGTGCATACACGGGATTCAACCCGGCGGTAGGCTGAACACGTAGAAAGTATAGACCATAGTTGAACCATAGTAATTAGGTATAATAGTTGATAACAGAGACCGAGAGTTACAGACGTATCACTTGGGTACATCACCGTTATCTTCCGGCTTGAAGCCGATGTAAGCTGGCTTGGTGGTGAGTCCGGGCGGCAGGCTCACGTCGCGGAAGTACCGGTGCAGGCGCGCGGTCTTCGCTGAGATGCGCTTTACCGGGTCGTAGACCAACATCTTCTGTAGAAGATCCATGCCCACCTCGTCGAGGTTTTGTACCTGCAACGCATACAGGTTCTCTGATGACCTTACAGAAAGGGAGTTAGAGCAAGAAAGAAAATCGAATCGAGCTTTTAGATCAGGTTGAGTTAAGGGGTTTAACAGAACGCCATAGAGAATCGAAAGAATATGAATATTCCGGCGAAGACAAATGGGAAGCCACTTGAGCTTTTGATTTGCGCGAGATTCTGAGACATGATCATATTTTCGGAGACCGAAAATAAATCGATATATAGAATATCAATAGATATTATTAAACAATAGAGTCAGCTCGTTCGCTTTTGCAGCTAAATAGCTAAACTAATAAGACTGATATTTTACAGGAACAGCCTCTATAATGTTAAGGACATGTACGGGATACAATTTAACGCGGATGGAGTTGAATAATGTATATTATTATCTAATACTACTAATATGTATTAAACATGTGAAAATTTTAATGATTGTTATTCAGGTGTATCTCCAACAGCTGACAGAACACAATAATGATAATTAATGCAAAAACAGCTACACAGATTAAGATGTAATTTGGAACACAGCACACATTTATAGCTTACAATAGATAACACATAGGGTACATATTATATTAACCGAAGAACAGCTAGTTATCCATATATGGCAATGTAACTCACATGGTTGTGAAGGTTGAAGGTGTTCCAGTTGGGGAAGGTAGGCTTGTAGTCGGGCAGCGAGGACACGCCCGGCCAGATCTCCTCCGTCGGGGTGCGCAGCATTCTGATACATACATACACTATGTTTATACTATCTAATGTATGGTGGTCATTGTTAATGGGAGGTGTTTGGTTGTGAAGGTTGAAGGTGTTCCAGTTGGGGAAGGTAGGCTTGTAGTCGGGCAGCGAGGACACACCCGGCCAGATCTCTTCCGTCGGGGTGCGCAGCATTCTGATACATACACTATGTTTATACTATCTGATGTATGGTGGTCATTGTTAATGGGAGGTGTTTCTTCCTGCATCCATAGCTCCATAGACCCTACAGCTATACGTGATACCTGGATTGGTAGGCTTTAACAGTCTCTCAAACCACCCAACGTACAAAGAGATATTGTCAATCAATTTGCCAAGTTTCGGCGTTCAGTACAGATTTTCTTCTCAACACCAGTAAGCTACTTTTTGGTAGCAAGGCGGAATATCGATATAATTCTACTACCTTAATTAAAGTAAACCATCAAGTGGTTAGGACTATGTATGTGCTAATAATAGTATATCACGATACGTGTGACTTAAGTAGTTGATTATTGCAATAATAGACAACTTAAGTCATGAGTATTGTATATTATTTTATAGATAGCAGTGTGACATAAACCCGTACTTTACGCTTACGCTACGCTTTTCCGTCATAGTCGATTATTGCACGGCGTTGAGTTCGAGTGCTAAACGCCGTGCAATAAAAAGACTATTTAAGACACGGAAAAGCGTGCGTAATGTGCGGGTTTAGGCCACTCTGTGCTATAAAGAATATTACAAACATACAAAGGTAGGAGCGAAAAACAAAAATACCGTTTCATTAGATAATAGAATATAGTGAAGATTACCTGAAGATGCGGAATAGCTGGTCGATCTCCGAGTCTCCCTGGAACAGCGGCTTCTTGGAGGACATCTCCGAGAATATACATCCTATTGACCACATGTCGATGGGGCACGAGTACCTGCACACATTCACTGGTTAGAACACAGTTTACTTCATAAGGCAGTTGGTTGCATAAGTGGCAAGACTTCTGTGGTTCTGTTTGAAGGGTAAGTTCAGTAAAAACTAATGACTAATGAAATAGCAAAGGTGCAGTGCAGTGATACAAAAAATTTTAGCAATGTTGGATTTTGCATTGACAACAATGACTGGATACAAAGTGCTGTAGATCTGGCTCAGTAGCGTGTCATGTTGGGAGAAGCCTATATCCAGCAGTGGATTACTACTGGCTGATTATGATAGATTTTGCAAGATAGGTAGTGTCAGTTCTAGCGTCTGCCTAAACTGCTTACACATCAGTTCAGCACTATGGTTGTGCTACTCAAGCCATAAATATTTTTTTTTATGTTTCTTGAAGTGTTACACACTTTTTTTTTGTTGATAGTTACACAATCAAACATTTCATCATACCGATGGGATTCCAACCCCCACCCTTCTGGAAAAATATGCCTAAATGCTCTGACAAATCAATTGATCTAAAAATTTTGGATGGATTGTGTATCAATACATTTTTTTTTTTGTAAATGTCCGTAAAACATGAGGTTATTGCCTGTGTGTGTTATCGCCATCAGTAATTAGAAGTAGAAGGAGATATGTACCTCTGACTGCCCAGCAGCACCTCCGGCGCGCGGTACCACAGCGTGACCACCTCGTGCGTGTACACACGAAGCGGTACGCCGAACGCGCGCCCGAGACCGAAGTCTGCCACCTGCAACCACAGAACACATTTACACTACTGGTAAACTCGGGTATTACAGAACAATACCCAAGCATGAATCCACTATAGCCACTAGAGCCATTTGTTGGCTAATTAGGCGTGATATAGTAGTATTGCACACTATACGTAATAGAAACGGAATGTCCCCGTAGTGGATCAACAGAGCCATCAAATAACAGCAGCTACGGCTAGCTGACACCTTGCTTTCAGCAAGGCATTACCTGGGAAAATGGCAGCCTATTTTCAACAACCTTATATCAATGTTGTCACAATGATTTTTTAATAAAAGCCCACAAAATAAGTTTGTACAGCTTTCTGCACGTCACGTGAACGGTACAATGTATCTATGGCAAGCTTTAACCAACTGACTTATCATAAAGTCTGGCATTCTAGAACTATACTAGAGCACTGTATATACTCGTTCTTGGTACGAAGTATAGCTATTTGATTGGTTATCTGGGTTCTCCGGGGTATATAAGGGTCAGCTCATACCGAGACGCGATACGGCGCGCACTTTTTAAGAGAGTGATACAAAATAGAACTTTACTTCGGATCAAGCCTGAGCATCAGGATCCCATTGATTAGTTACCTGAAATAAGTAAAAAAATAAAACAGATGTATAAGAAACAATGAGTAGAGTATGAGTGTAAGACATACTTTAATGATCCCAGTCTTGTCAATGAGCAGGTTCTGAGGCTTGAGGTCTCTGTGCAGGATGCGGCGCTGGTGGCAGAACAGGATGGCACTGTTGATCTGGCACAGGTAGCTCTTCACTATGGCTGGGTCCATGAACTGTCCATACATTACAACATCTTTGGTCACAAATATTACCTATATTGTTTCGATTATGTAATCAATCTACCAAATCATAATTTAGTGTAATCTAGTGTAGTCTTGTGTAGTAAGTATTATTGTGATTGATATATCATGTGTATGTACTTCTCTATTGGAAACAACATGTAGTCTAGTAGAACCTGGCACATTCCACATCCTTTGCTAAAGACACTGAATAATTCCAGAACTGTTAGGGCAGTGAGAGCAAACATTTTATAGTTTTTTATTTATATATCTAATAGGCTAGTGTTTGACCACTATCTCCTCTCCCTTTTTTTTTTAACTTTTAACCAATTTTTTACAGAAAATTACTAACAATATTCTAAAAGTATGAGTGCATCATTTTTAGGGTTCCGTAGTCCTGACAAGGTACCCTTATAGTTTCGTCATGTCCATCTGTCTGAGGTTTTGCTAAGAGACTGTTAATGCTAGACCGTTAAAGCTGTAATTTTGTAAGGGTCTGTATATAAATTACGCCGACAAAGTGGTGAAATAAAATTTTGAAAAATATTTTTTTTTAGGGTGGCCCCCCCTACATGAGAAGTGGGAATGAATTTTTTTTTCGTAGTCTACCCCATCGTGTTGGGTATCGTTGAATAGATCTTTTAAAATGACTTAAGGGTTGCTAATACTATTTTTCGATTGAATGCTCCATTTACGAAATATTAAACTTTAAAGTGCAAATTTTTGTTCCAGTAGGGAGTCTCCCCCTCTAAAAGCTATACTGCTGGCTTAAAAAATCTGGAAAAATTCGTGATAATAGTGCATCTCATTAGCTTTAAAGGAAAACTATAGCAGTTAAGATAACTCTTAGTTTAGCAGTAATTGTTGTTGAACTTGGGTGTTGGATAATTTTGTACCAAATACAAAATCCTTAGAATAAATACTTTAGAGTGACAAAGACGAAGTACCTAGTTGCTTGTTCATAACGGGTAAAGACTTGCATTGAATAACGGGCTACTACGGAACCCTACACTGCATGTGGCTCGACGCGCACTTGGCCGGTTATTTTATATAGGTAAGCATTAGACCATGATCCCAACTGTTGGTAAGGTGATAATAATGCTGATGAAATATATCACTGCTATCGTGTGAAAAAAATAATCCTCCTCACTTTGCCAGATCCAAGTGAATCCATATATTTTTTCAAGTCCATAGACAGGAACTCAAATATCAGGTAGAGACGCGCATCCTCCATGAGTACATCTTCTAGTTTCACTATGTTCGGGTGACACAACTCTTTCAACAGCGAAATCTCTCTGCAATGTGGAAAATTTGAAAGTTTTAACATAAATAGTAGGTGTAAAATTTATTGATAATGTGATTTTGAAGGTACAGTCCATACTGAGTGAGTCCGGACGTAATGGCCCATTTTCTTGAAGACTGTAATGTTTTTTTTATATTCGGTAAATTCAGTACATTTTTACTGCAGCTACAGCAGAAGAGATATCTACCCTTATAGTCCCATCTCAAAGAGCTGGTATGCAGAGTCCTATGAACTAACATTAAACAGTCAAATAATTATTATCAGACAACATTTATTTACAATGAACCAACTACTAATATAATACTGTCAATGATATCATTGAGTAGATTTTTTATGAGTGGCTTGAATAGCACCTTCAGACAGGTGTATATTAGTTGTAAGTGAATCTGTAAGTCCAAATCAAATCAATTAATTAAGCTGACAATGTAGCACAATGTTGGGACTAAGTAGTGATAAATAGATTTTTTTTAAAGATTTAATTTGTAAGCCTACTCTAGGTTCTTGCATTGCGTAAAATTCCTGTATAACCTAGTAGAAGTGTAACGTTCAGAGCGACGTTTGAATCGCAGCGAGCTTACCTCACTGCGGTGGAAGGAATGCCCTCGTCCTCCGATTCCAAGCGAATTTTCTTCATAGCCACGAATTGTCCAGTTATTTTATTTTTACCTTTATATACAACACCGTAAGTACCTTCACCAATTTTTTCAATTTTGAGAAAATCATCCATTTTGGAGTGTGATTTTGATCGGTTTTCTTTTCTAGGTAGTTTTTAACCTTCTTTTTATATGGTTACTGTACTAAAAGCAAAAAAAAGTTCTATTTTTTTTAATGTATCCAGGCTATTTCTACACAAATAACTATTATTGAAATAAAAGTCAACAAACTTTTGCACACACCGATGCCACGAAAAAAATCACGAAATCTCGTCTCAACGAATTTCAATTTCGAATTTTGTATTGTAACTTTGATTGTTAGTTGTTTGATAGTTATGTAATTGTCACTGTCAAAACATACTCTTTTTTTATTAGGGCTCCACACGATTAGTGTATTTAGCCAAGGTCAAGATATGTTCTGATATTTGGTCCCCTAAAAGGAATACCTACGATGGCCGCGAGTAGGATGCAGAGGTGGGCTCTCATTCTTTCTGCGTACGAATTCGATATTCAGTACGTTTGTACGAGTAAAAATGGCGCAGACATTTTGTCTCGATTACCAGTTTTTTATTAAAAAAATTCAAAAATCATTTATTCACTTCAGATACGGTTACAATAAAAAGATGTTCATAATTGTATGGGTTCAGCATACCTTGCCTATTTGGCATGTGAATGATGTACCTAATGTACTCGATGGTACTCACAGGTACGATGAGTATAATGGCAACTAAAAAGTTTTATGAAGTAGGCACGCCACATACTACTTACTTCACATTATCGCTAGGATGATGGATTATAATCCATCATCCTAGCATTATCGTAACCAGTCTAGCGAAACTCAATGAAATAATTCGTTCTATGGAGTTTGGCAGTCAAATAATGGTGGGCGGAAACTTCCATCAAAGTACCACAGTATCCTTTCTCTCTTTTCTTCCGTTGACATTTGACAATCTTGCTGAGACTTGACTTACTTCGGCTATATTGTTTTGTTTCATTTGTTTGTTAATAATACAAGTTCTTTCAAAGTTTGTTGTGGGTTTTCGCAACGTGATATATCTTAAAATAAGAGTTTCTACTATGACAGCATGGCAGCGACCTTAAGAAAAAAATTAAAACAATTCTATTATATTGTATTCAAAATAAATGTATTGTATCTGATGAAGGCTTATTATTTGTCTCTGCCCACATTTCAATCCGACGATGTGTTAGTACCAACTATACATCTTCATGGGTGGTCCTAATACAACTAGTTAATATATAATTTTATGAGTACCCAGCCCGTGTTTTCGATAAAATATATCGATATCGATAAAATGTTATATTATATGTAGCCGCACTAATTATTTAGTCTGTAAGGTTGGCAGACACTAGTTACCACAGATAACTAAAGTCAATAAATGTCTGTATGTTGGCATTGTAGTGACTGCCAAATGAATCTTATTGGCTTGTTATTGGCTAGTACCTACTGAGTGTTAGTATATATTATGTTACTCTTTGGTACTGAGTCCCGTCTCTTAACGTAGTATTATATTCTCTTTGATCGTAACTTACAATTACATAATATACTTAACTTACAATTATACATGTAACATACCTAATATTTATCTATTCTTACCTACCTATTTATATTATGTTTAAACTCTAAAAACTCTCTAACAGAATAGTAATTTTGTTCTAATAACCGCTGAAATCGTTTTCTTCTATATATTTAAAATGTAAATGGTTTGAAAGATTCTGGGATATGATTGTAAACCTTTATTGCCATTACATAGCAATTTCTATGAAACAATTCAATATTACATTGTGGAAACATAAGCTTATTCGGGAACCTGGTGTTATAACTGTTATTGTCTTTTATTTTTTTTTAATGTTCAGGATGTTTTTTCACAAAATTGCATAGTTCATAATGTACATTGAAGGGAGCGTAAGTATCTTCAGGTCTCTCAAAAGAGGTTTGCACGAATCTGTAGGGCAGACGGAACATATTGCACGAATGCAACGTTTCTGTGCTATAAAAGCACGATTTAGGTCAACTGAATTGCCCCAAATTACAAGTCCGTATCGTAAAACTGAAGCTACATACCCGTGGTAGGCAATAATTGATGTTTGTTTTGAAGCTACTAGAGAAAGCCCGTGAAGTGCGAAGACAAAGCTATTTAATTTAGAGCATACAATGTCAACATGCGTTTTCCAGTCGCAATGGTGGTCTATAGTGATTCCAAGAAATTTAGCTGTAGTTGTTTCATTTATTTGGTCATTTTGGTATTTAATTAGCAAGTTCACAGGTTTGGACCTTATATTATGAAACTGGACTAAACTGTTTTTTTTTTAATATTGACTTTTAGATTATTATTATTAAGCCAATCGACAACGTTAGTAACTGTTTCATTGATATCTTGTTCATAGTCTTTATTTTTATTTTTAGATATAATTATTGAAATATCGTCCGCAAATATTACACATTTGTGAGTGGTTAGGTTAGGTAAGTCGTTAATGTACAAAAGGAACAAAAGAGGACCTAGCACGCTTCCCTGGGGGACTCTAAATTTATTATGTAATAATGTCAAAGTATATAACTGAAAGTGGTGTGTTAGAGTTGATATGTTCTGTAATATTTATAGATTTAAAAACGGGAATTTAACGTGACTTACGCGATGTCGATATAGCGATCGACATATGTTTCGGCCTCATCCGGAGGCCTTCTTCAGGATCTTGAGTGAGGGACGCTCGCCGACGCGTTCAACCTCGCACTGCGGGCCGCTGCTCGTGCAGCGCGGGCGGACGGAGCGGGCGGCGGCGGCGGCGGTGGTGGTGTTGGCAAAGCACGTCACCAGTGGCAACAGTGAGGAGGACCTTGAGTTCCGTCTGCCGGTTGGATGAGGTTTCGTCTGAAGTAAACAGCAGTGATGAAGACGAAGCCCTCCAACCTAATCCCGCGCCTCCACTATGTACACCGCATCATCACCCCCCACCAACACCACCACCGCCGCCGCCGCCGCCCGCTCCGTCCGCCCGCGCTGCACGAGCAGCGGCCCGCAGTGCGAGGTTGAACGCGTCGGCGAGCGTCCCGCACTCAAGATCCTGAAGAAGGCCTCCGGATGAGGCCGAAACATATGTCGATCGCTATATCGACATCGCGTAAGTCACGTTAAATTCCCGTTTTTAAATCTATATGTTTAAAATGAACGTGAGTTTTTATAATAAAGTTCTGTAATATGTTTGACTAGAAGGAAACTTGCTAATGTAGTAGATTTATTCTTTTGAAACCCATTTTGCTCGCTTTTTAAGATATTGTTTTTTGTGATAAAGTTAATAAGTCTTTGATACATGATCTTTTCAAAAACCCTTGTAAATATGGGTATTAAGATGATCGGTCTATAATTATCAATGCTTAACTTATCGTCTTTTTTGTACAAGGGTTTAACTATGGAAACTCTTAGAACTTCGGGAAAAACACCTTGTATTAAGGACATATTCATAAGATATGTAATAATACCAGCAATCTGTTCACTGCAATCTTTAATAATATGTGTGCAGATTTCATCGTAACCTATAGATTTTGTATTATTCAGTGATTTAATGGTTTTTACTATTTCTTCTTCGTTTGTCGGTTTTAAAAATATACTTGTTGAATTGTTTTTTACTGTATTGATTGTACATATCTTGAGTGAGCAGTTTTGTTTTATTGTGTCATTTTTTATTGTATTTATAAATGTATCGTTGAATACATTTGCTAGTTCCGTAAGATCTTTAATTATTCTTTCACGAAGTTTTATTTTATCTATAGTGCGTATTTTTTTTGTTTGGTCATCATTTTTTATTATATCCCATGTTGCTTTACATTTGTTTTTGGCACATGATACTATGTTTTGGTTGATTTTTTTCTGAGACAAATGCATAGATGTTTTTAAAAATTTCGCATATTTCCTGAAATTATATTTAGCAGTATCACTTTTACTCTTGTAGTAAGCATACCTTAGTCGCCTTTTTGTAGTGCACGACTCTTTTATCCCTTTTGTGATCCATCTTAGCTTCTTTTCCTTGTTATTCTTATAATCGGAAAGCATAATTTATACAACAGAACAAAATCTTTGTTAAATGTTGTGAATGCAGCATTCATAAACATTTTGGAAAGATAGGCTTTGTAGATGGTTTCGAAATTTTTTCACGTTCTCATGCTCATAATCTCGCTTCTCTATGTAGTAAAATTTGAACAAAACATTTGGGATTTTTATCAAAAAACTTGGCCAAAATGTTTGGCCTGTATGGTCTGACAAACCTGTATCACTATACAGGTTTATCAGACCATAGCCCATAGCAGCATAATATACCAGATGCCATTAGCAAAGTGCACTCACTTTGCTAATGGCATCTGGTATATTACTAACTATATTATCTATGCATGTTTTAATTCTCGTTGGCTCATTAAGGTGAATTTTATATCCATAGTTTGCAAAAATGTCTCTAAAGTCTTTGGTAGCTTTGGTCATTTTAAGGATGTCAATGTTAAAATCGCCAACAATCACTATTTTTTTATTTGTCTTTTTATACAATTTATGTAAGAGTGTTTGCATTTTTTCCATAAATATATTTAAATTTGAAGCTGGTGTTCTATAAATACAAACAATTAAACATTTATAGTTAGTTATTTCAAGACCACAACATTCTAAACTATTATCAGTGGATAATTGGCTAATAAAAGAAATTTCTTCATACTCAATTTCATTTTTGAGAAGAATAGACTCCTCCTCGTTTTTGTTGTTTTCTGGATGATTTAGTGGCCAGTTAATAGCCCTTTAATTTAATATTATTTTCGCTACCAGATTTAACAAATGTTTTTGAAACACAAATAGCACTAATTGGTTGTTTAGAATCTATAAATTCTTCCATGCTTACTTGTGACAAGTCTAACTTGCTTAATAGCCCGGCTATATTTTGATGAAAAATATGTTAGGTCTTGTTTATTTTGAGGAACGAAAAAATGGTTCTGTGATATTTAACTTCGTTAAACATATATTTGTGCGGTGAAAATAATAAGGTATCGTACCAGGTTTTGGGGCGCTCTGAGTCTCATTGTTATTATCATAGCACTTTGGCGATTGATTTTCAGAGGGATGGCTAGGTTTTTTGTTAGTTTTAGTTTTGATTTGTTTATCAAACAAATGTGGTATAGTACCAGGCATAAAATTTATTTGACATTTTTGTCCCTCGTGTGTTGTGATATTTTTTCCCAGAAATCGAGAAGACCGGTGTCGAGCCGGTCGCAATGTTGAGAAGATAGAAAAGAGACGGCGTGCGATCCTATATTCAGTTGGGTGCACGGGTATATAAATAAAACTGGCCAAGTGCGAGTCAGCATCGCGTTTCTTATCGCACACTTAGGGAGGGTTCCGTACAATACGAAACATAACAGAGTTTCAACGTCATATATTTGATTAATTGATATTACCAAGAATATGTGGTTTGGTCGCGATCTAGAAAGACAAGGCTCGTTTACTAGCGCCATCTATGTCATTTTGCCGAAACGAATTAGATAGATGGCGTTTAAAAACACGTTTTTTGTATGGGGACCCCTTTAATTTTTAACTTTATTTTGTTTTTAGTATTTGTTGTTCTAGCGGCAACAGAAAGACACCATCTGAAAATTTCAACTGTCTAACTATCACGGTTAATGAGCTTGCAGGCATCCCTACGCAAGACCTATATATCAATGTATGTAGCTATAGCACATCTGCTTACAACTCTCAGCAAGGTGGCGGGCTCATAGCCGCGCTCTGTACTTTAGTAATTATAGCTCTGTGGTTTTTACAAAATAAGGCTGAGCGCAGACTATAGACAAAACAGTCTTAAGACAGTCTCAAGCCAGTTTTGTCTGGGACAGACAAGTCTGTCTCAAGACTGTCGCAAGACAGTTTTGTCTATCACCCTGCGCACACTGCGAACAAGACTGTTTTGTCTGCGAGGATGCGACACAGAACAGATACTACGTATAGAATGGACACTCTGATCACTCCACCAATACACGCATTATGTACCTACCTACCATTTTTCTTCTTCAGTTATACAGTAACTAGATATCTACTTTATCTTTTTTAGGGTTCCGTATCTGAAAAGGTAAAAAAAGGAACTGAGCGCTCATACAATTTAGAGGTCTAGCTTAATTGGAACCAACCTAGGCACGCATATAGGTACATAGCTATACGCGAGTGCAGCTATATAGATATAGACGCGTGCATCGCCGCCCGGGCCCCGCGTCCGCCCCCCGCGCTCTTCCTCCATGCTCCTGGCTCAAAATGGTAAAATGCTCAAACAAAAGAAAACCGAGGACCTGTGGGGAATGTCAACCACAATTCTTAGTTACATTATTACTGTTATTAGCCCATACTTAGCTTTTATTTTTAACAGATGCGTTGATCAAGGTGTCTTCCCGGTAAAAAAGTAAATTGATACCTTTATTTCAATCAGTAAACAAAATTGATCCATCTAACTAAAGACCAATCTCTATACTACCGGCATAGAGTAAAATTTTTGAAAAAGTAATATTAGACCAGCTTTTAACACATTTTGACATGAATGATCTTTTAAATAGCAAACAATTTGGATTTACTAAAGGGCGTTCTACTACTTGCGCTGAAATTTGGCATGCAGATAGTTATGACGAAGTTAGTTCCCTGTGAGAAAGAATTTTCCAAAATTCACCCCTGAATGGGGATGAAACGGGGGTTCAAAGTTTGTATGGAGAAACAAGATTAGATAGTATTTTCTATTCGAAACTTCATACCAGTGCTCGAGTAAAAAAATAAGTAAATACGTGTTTCAGGTTTTTTTTAAATTACACCCTTAAGAGGGTGAAATGGGGTAACAAAGTCTGAAATCAATATTGTTACGGATTGCGCTGAAATTTGGCATGCAGATAGTTATTTTGACTTAGGTATCCGCTAATAAAGAATTTTTCAAAATTCACTCTTCAAGGGGATGAAGCGGGGGTGGAAAGTTTGGATAGTCATTTTATTCGACATTTCACACAAGTACTTCTGTAAATAAATAAGTAAATACGAGTTTAAGACTTTTTCAAAATGCCACCCTAAGAGGATAAACTGGGGTAACAAAGTCTAAAAATCAATATTGTTTCGGATTGCGCTGAAATTTAGAATGCAGATATTTATTTTGGCGTAGGTATCCGCTCAAAAAGGATTTTCTAAAAATTCCTCCCGGATACGGAACGGGGATTCAAAGTTTGTATGGCGAAATAAGATGAGCTAAAGTACGTGTTGTAGGATTTTTTGAAATGGGGTAGGTAACAAAGTCTGAAAATTTGGGTTTTTCGGTTTTTATAAATATAAATCCCGAATTGCCTTAGTCACGCGATAACATGAAAACGGGTGAACTAATTTGGCTAATTCTTATTTGATGTATTTAATGATAGAATCGTTTTTACAAAAGAAAAGTTTTAAGTAAATAAAAGAAGTTTTTAACGCGGGCGAAGCCGCGGGGCACTTCACTATGAACCATTAGAACTTGTTGAATCCACAACATTCTTGGGCATCACCCTGGATTCAAAGCTTCAATGGGGTTCTCAAATATCGGTTCTAGCAGGTAGGTTAAGCTCCGCTGCATACGCAGTACGTAAAATTAGATTTTTAACGGACGAAGCCACTGCAAGATTGGTCTATTTCAGCTACTTCCACAGTATAATGTCTTATGGCATTTTATTGTGGGGGAAAGCCGCTGAAATCCAATCAATATTTGTTTTGCAGAAACGAGCTATTCGCTCTATATGTATGTATATAGTATGAGGTCGCGATATTCACTTCGTATACATTTATAAAATATTATGTTCATACGCAAAAATATAAATGATTGTAAGAAAAGGTCTGATGTACATAATTTTAATACAAGACATAATAATATCGTTTAAAAACTAAAAAACAACCGACTTCAATGCCGCGCTATTCATTTTCAGTACCAATTTTGAGATGTTTATCTCAATATCTCTGGAGATACTTATCATACCTCGATAAAATTACCATGGTACCACACTTGGGATATCTCCTTTCGAACAAAAAAAGAATAATCGAAATCGGTTCATAAACGACGAAGTTATCCGCGAACAAACATAAAAAAAAAAAAAAAAAAAAAAAAAAATATACGGTCGAATTGAGAAATCTCAAAACCTCCTCCTTTTTTTGAAGTCGGTTAAAAATAGATTAATTATACCTAATTTCAGACTGCAGAAAGTGAGTGGTTCATTCATGGGGAACTGTATACGCTTTTACAATAAGCTACCCAAAGATATTGATCAATTGCCTATGAGCAAATTTAAAATCTATGTAAAATCCAATTTGATGAAAAAATCATACTATACAATAGGTGACTGGAGGTGGTGAATATGGATGACAAAAATGCATGGCCTGAATGCCCCTAGTTCCAAGAACAAATATAAATTGTATAATAATAATTCTTATTATAAAAATATTTTAAAATTAATAATAAATTGTAAAATAATAATATTGTTAAAATTTAAAAGCTGACATGTACTTACAATTAATTAATAAAAAGAGAAAATGACAAGACAAGCCCCATAGAGTTTCTTGGTGTTTCTTCTCTGATGGGAGTATTTCCGAAACACCGGTAGATTCAACAGCCATTCAGTTTTCCCCTTTTATTATGTTTCTTTGAAGTGTCTCACACTTTATATTTTTGTAAATTGTTAAACACAATCCAAAACTTCATCGTACCGACGGGACTCGAACCCGCACCCCCCGGATTACACGTCCAGGTGCTCTGCCAATTAATTAATTAATTAATTAATTAATTAATCCGGGGGGTGCGGGTTCGAGTCCCGTCGGTACGATGAAGTTTTGGATTGTGTTTAACAATTTTCCCCTTTTGTCCGCAGATATTCTTTTTAAGCTTGCCATTTTTACAATATTATGCAGGTAACAGACGGACTATCAGTTCCATTCGGATCATGATATGTACTGTGATCGGTATGCGTTTCTCTAAGTTGTGTTTCACTATTTCACTTTTTTTATTTTTTTATAATAATAATAATGGTAAGGTATGGTAACGGTATGGATGGTACGGTCGACATATGTCGGGCATGCCGCCGTCCCGGAGAGTCACTCAGACATATCATTTCCGGTTGTTCTCATCTTGCTAACTCCGAGTACTTGCACAGACATAACTTCGTAGCCAGGATCATCCACCAGCAACTTGCTCTTCAATGCGGCCTTATCGAGTCTGAGGTGCCGTACTATAAGTACGCACCTGCGCCAGTTCTTGAAAATGGTCATTCTTTGCTCTATTGGGACCGATCGGTTATCACGGACAGGACTATTGTCGCCAATAAACCTGATATCGTGATAGTCGACCGGTCCCAGCGGCGGGCAGTGTTAGTTGACATCACCATCCCGCATGACGAGAACCTCGTGAAGGCTGAAAAGGACAAGATCAGCAAGTATCTTGACTTGTCTTTCGAGGTTACCGCCATGTGGGATGTTGATTCGACTAGTATTGTCCCAATAGTCGTTTCTGCGAACGGCCTAATAGCGAAGAGTCTCGACCAACATCTCAAGAGACTCTCGCTAGACGGCTGGATCAAGGGCCATATACAGAAGGCGGTACTTCTTGACACGGCACGCATCGTCAGGAGGTTCCTCTCTCTGCAGCCCTAACCACTGGTAGCTTGGGCCCTGCCCCGCTGCTGGCGGCACTCTAGGTTTAGGTTTTTTTATAATATTGTTTATTTGTAATTATTTTTTTCTATTTTTGTTTGGATATCTTTATTGTAAAAAAACCTAAAACTAAGAAAGAAAATAAATAACGTGAATAATAATAATAATAATAATCCCGCAGGGGCGGCTTTGTGGCGAGCCGACGGTAAGTGGCGACACCGCGGACCCCTATCTCTGAGGGCTAAATGAGACCCTCTGACCACCGGCTTGCCTTGACCGGCCGGCCGGTGGTGGGAATCGCAAGAGCTAAGCTCCAGGGTGGAAGTGTTAAAGGCATAAAGCCGCTAGTAGCGTTTAGTAAAAGTGCAGCACACTTCTCAACACCCTCAGCTATCCACGCCAATGTTGCCCCTCGGCGCCAATATAACGGTCCGCCTTTATGGGGGGCCCATTCAGTGGATGGCAAGTCACCACCCGCCTTAATATTTTGTAATGAGGCATAATTGGCGGGTGCCGTACCTCATCCCATAGACCAGTAAACAGACATCAAGCAGAACACATTCATAGCCATGACAAAAATGACATCTTTTTATAGTTTTTCATCTCTCCATCCACAAATCATAGCATTTAAGTTTATCATTGTAAAGGGCCTCTTGACGTTGGCTTTGGCTCCGTCAATGCCTTCCAAAGGACCGGGCGTTCAACGACTCGTGATGTTAACGAAATACAAGAATAATAATAATAATCCCGCAGGGGCGGCTTTGTGGCGAGCCGACGGTGAGTGGCGACACCGCGGACCCCTATCCCGTGAGGGCTAAATGAGACCCTCTGACCACCGGCTTGCCTTGACCGGCCGGCCGGTGGTGGGAATCGCAAGAGCTAAGACCTAAGGTCCAGGGTGGAAGTGTTAAAGGCATAAAGCCGCTAGTAGCGTTTAGTGAAAGTGCAGCACACCTCTCAACACCCTTAGCTATCCACGCCAATGTTGCCTCTCGGCGCCGATATAACGGTCCGCCTTTATGGGGGGCCCATTCAGTGTTTAGCAAGTCACCACCCGCCTTAATATTTTGTAATGAGGCATAATTGGCGGGTGCCGTACCTCATCCCATAGTCCAGACCACTGACCATTAAGAATTCATAACAATAGCCTATATTTTGTACCATCTTTCCATAGTTTATCATATCCTCCCATCCATATACAATAATTTATAATTAAGTTAATATATTGTAAAGGGCCTCTTGACGTTGGCTTCGGCTCCGTCAATGCCTTCCAAAGGTCCGGGCGTCTTACGACCCGAGAGATTTCATATAATAATAATAATGTGTTTATTTCAGGCATCTTAAAATTAGCCCATATTAATACATACCTTAGAGACTAACATATATACAATAAACAAATACAAGTTAATAAGACACGATAAATTCACGACGACGTGTGACGTACGGTCATGGTGTCCGGTATCCGACCTCGAAAGCGTCGAAACTTGACACCCCTCGGCCAGAATTCCTCCGCCATATACGTTCAGAGGGACTTAGCTGGAACCCGCACCACGAAGGAACCGAAGTCGACGTTGTGACGCGACTCCAGCTTTATATATAAAAATCTTCAAGCTTGGTGTATGCTTGAAGATAAAAATTGTCTGAAGTACTGAAACACACAGTTACATGTAAGGTTGGTTTTACCCTACTTTAATTTTTAGGGTTCCGTACCCAAAGGGTAAAACGGGACCCTATTACTAAGACTCCGCTGTCCGTCTGTCTGTCTGTCTGTCTGTCTGTCTGTCTGTTAGTCTGTCTGTCTGTCTGTCTGTCCGTCTGTCACCAGGCTACAGCTCATTAACCGTGATAGTTAGACAGTTGAAATTTTCACAGATGATGTATTTTTGTTGCCGCTAGAACAACAAATACTAAAAACAAAATAAAGTTAAAAATTAAAGGGGATCCCCTATACATATACGATACAAAAAACGTGTTTTTAAACGCCATCTATCTAATTAGTTTCGGCAAAATGACATAGATGGCGCTAGTAAACGAGCCCCGCCCCGTCTTTCTAGATCGCGACCAAACCAAATATTCTTGGTAATATCAATTAATCAAATATATGAGGTTGAAACTCTGTTATGTTTCGTATTGTACGGAACCCTCCCTAAGTGTGCGATAAAAGACGCGACGCTGACTCGCACTTGGCCAGTTTTATTATTTTAAATATTCTGACGTAAACGATTGGATGACCGCTGATTGGTTCATTACTTTTTTTTACAAGCTTTTATTTAACTTGCAATGTATGTATGTATGTATGTCACTATGTACTCGTATGTTCGGGTGGAATCTTGGAAGCTAAATTAGACCCACTTCCCGATGTTCGGTTGGACTCAAATTTGGTGTGCTTATGTATCTTCGGTGACAATACAATAATATGGTACCATAGAGCTGGTCTGATGATGGAGACGGAAGGTGGCCACGGCATCTCTATGATAAAACAACATAACCCCACCGAGTTTGGGCTCGATTGATTTGTCTTGAAGAGAACTTTTCATCTAGATGATACCCAGGGTCTGATGATGAAGCTGGAAGGTAGCCACGGCATCTCTGTGATAAATCAACATAACCCTACCGTGTTTGGGCTCGATTGATTCGTCTTGAAGATAACTTTTCAACTAGATGATATCCAGGGTCTGATGATGAAGCTGGAAGGTGGCCACGGTATCTCTGTGATAAATCAACATAACCCTACCGAGTTTGGGCTCGATTGAATCGTCTTGAAGAGAACTTTTCACCTAGATGATATCCAGGGTCTGATGATGAAGCTGGAAGGTGGCCACGGCATCTCTGTGATAAATCAACGTAACTCTACCGAGTTTGGGCTCGATTTATTCGTCTTGAAGAGAAGTTTACACCTAGATAATATCCAGGGTCTGATGATGAAGCTGGAAGATGGCCACGGCATCTCTGTGATAAATCAACGTAACTCTACCGAGTTTGGGCTCAAATGATTCGTCTTGAGGAGCACTTTACACTTAAATGATAGTCAGGATCTGATGATGAAGCTGTAAGGTGGCCATAGCATTTCTGTTGTAAAGCAACATAGCCCCACCGAGTAGATTGATTTTCCTTGAAGAGCACTTTACCCATAATCACATCAAATATCCGTGGAATATTGTAAAACATCATGCCTTCTCTTAAATACTTAGGTATTAGGTAGGTAGTCGGTATCTATACCTACCTACTAAAAAGTTAAAAATAAATTACAAGTAAAAAATATTTTTAAAAACAAGCTTTTATCTGGGACAATGAACTAATATGTTAAAAATAAATTCTAGTAAGTATTATGCGTGTCGGTACTTACCTATATTTTTAAAAGCTTGAGGCACTGAAGTATAGTAATTACCTAGCCTGAAAAACGGGTAGTGCTTCAAGCTTTTAAGAATATAGGTCAGTACCTACACGCCAAATACTTACTAGAATTTATTTTTAACATATTAGTTCATTGTCCCAGATAAAAGCTTGTTTTTAAAAATATTTTTTACTTGTAATTTATTTTTCTAATTCAAAGCGTTAAATTCTGCTTTTGCTATGTTTACTTGATAATTGGTTATGTTTTTGACGTGTATATGTGCGTATATTAATACTGCCTACATACTCAATAAATGCTTTGATTCTTGATTCTGCTCGTCCGAGGACAGTTGCGCGCAGGCCGCAGGTCTCAGCGCTGCGCTCACGCGACACTACCGGCGCGCGCGTATCCTTGTTCTGTGTTCCGCCGTCTCATGGCAATTGGTCGAAGGGTAATTGTAATGTAACCTACCTACTTGTGTTAGCGTTTTGCTGTAATAAAACCTGCATGGTGCGCCTTACTGAGCGGGTGGCGCCTCTGGCGGTCAAAATAGAAAATAGAGCTAGGAACTCTGTGGTTATAGAGAAAAGAGCGGGAGAATACAGTGCCACAAGTATAACTTGGCGGTGGTAGTTTTTGGAACTAATTCTTTTAATTTAAACTGTGAATTTGAGGTTTGAGAGATTACCGCGACATTATTGTTGATAAATCTGCTACATTAAAATAGTTCAATAATGCCAAAAGTAATTAAAAGTGGTTTAAGATAAACTGTTATCAAAGTACAAAGTAAAAGCACAGTGACTCACAGGCACGCCAAGTTATACTTGCCGGACTGTAACAAAGAGAATATAACCACTACGTTAAGAAGAGTCGGGACTCCCATAGAGCAAACTGACCAAATAGCGAAATGTCAAAACGAGAAGTAGCGACGTCAAAGTAAGAAATAGTGAGTGAGACGAATATAGACTTCCATCGGACGCGCCCCCCTTTTCATTAGTTTTCATAGATCTTTTTTTTTGTACTGCAGTTTCGGTAGACTGGACTGTAATATAGGTAGTGGATATATTCTCTTTGAATAGTATTGTATTAGGGCGAAAATAAATGCTTGTTTATAAATTGTAATACAGATTGTTATTATTTCAGAAGTGGCATAAAGCTCACGACGCGTAGGGTCAGTTCGCTAGTTTGCGGCCTTTTAGTGGAGTTCCCTATTTCGTCATAAGTTTTCATATAGATATAAAACTCTCAGCGCCCTGAAATTTTGCTTGGTTGTAGTATACATAATCTAGTTTGAATTAAATATAAAAAATCATGACTTTATTATAAGAAATAATTTATAATTAATTAAACATTGAAAAATGGGCAAAACGTCAGTTTGCGGCCACTTTTTCAGTATTCGACCATCAATATGCTAGATCGCGGCCGTAAATAACTTCAGCGCTATTTCAAGAAAATAAATAAAAATGCACTAGTTTTCATTAGAATCAGCTATAATATAACTAAAGGAACATATTTTTTAGTGAATATCTACGTTTGGCCTGCATGAGCTAGGCAGCTAGGCTAGGGGTATGCAGGACCTCGATAGTGAAGCTCTGGTGGAGGCTCCAATTGTCCAGGCGTAGTCTAACCCTCCCCAGGGTCCCGTGGAGGTCGAGGAGGAGGCGGAGTGGCGGTACGCATTAGTTCTGTGGATGCCGATACTCCAGGCACCGGAGACTTAGACGCCGGGACGAAGAGGTTGGGTGTCAGCTGTACGAGTCCTATAGGAGGTACATAAAGGACCTACAGCGATCTCCAGCGTCAAAACCCAAGCGAGGGAAGAGCAGCTGGAGACAGCCGCGACTCTGAAGAAATCTGAAGGTCAGGACTATACGGCGGATGCATTATCAACTCCCTGCCAAACTCTCTTAATTTTTGCTAAGTGGCTAAAGATGTGTGAGGTCTAGCGTTATCATGATGAAAAACAACACCCCTTCTGTTGATTAATTCCGGCCGCTTTCTCTCAACTTCTTGCTTTGATCTCATCAGTTGTTCACAGTAGAGTTCAGAATTAATGGTCCTGCCTGGTGGTAACAGCTCCTAATGAATAATGCCCTTCCAATCCCACCACACACACAGCATCAGCTTGTTGCGAGTTAACCCGGGTTTCGCCACAGTCTGTGAAGCCTGACTGGCCTTTGCTTTTTTGTGTACCCAGTTTTTTTCAAATGCGCCAAAACTGTTTTGTGGTCAATTCTCAGTTTTTCAGCTACGTCGTAACTACTGATAAGCCGATCTTGCTCCACTTTTAAAAAAATGGCATCCATTTTATCCGTAATAGTAGTAACTATTATATAATCTGTGGTAATAGGGCGACCAGAGCGAGGTGCATCTTTGACATCAACATTTCCGGATTGAAAACGCTTAAACCAAATTTGTGCTACTCTCACAGACACTGCACTAGGTCCGTAAACATCGCAAATTTTTTTCGCGGCGTGCGTTGCTTTTTTACCTTTTTAGGGTTCCGTAGCCGAATGGCAAAAAACGGAACCCTTATAGATTCGCCATATCTGTCTGTCTGTCTTGTAACAACCCCCCCTTAAACGCTTTTTGGTTTTTAAATATTTTCCTTTTGTACGCGACTATACTTGTTTACTTTATTACGATACTGAAATACTAATATATTAGAATATATGATATTGGAATATTAATCGGACTGGAATAAAATATTGGCCATTTGTAATCGTCTAGTTAGTGGTAGGACCCATTGTGAACCGTTGATGTAACCTAAATTCTTTTCAGGGAATCTCAAGACAAACCTAATATAATAACTAAAGACTAAATAATACAGGAAATAAAGCTTCTATTGTTGCAAGTAATCCTAAACACTGCTACAATACTATTTGTATACTGTTGCTTTTTATACCCTATGGTGCAATTGTTACCTAGTGAAAGTGTTTGCACCATTTTCTCTAACTAATACTATCCAGTGTAAATATGTTATTATTAGTACTAATTTGTGTTATTCTATTATTATTAGTACTTGTAAACCTAAATATTAATGTTGGTACTATTTGATACCTTTTGGTGCAACTGTTACCTAGTGAAGGGATTGCACCAATTTTTCTAACTAATACTATTCAGTACAAATATGCTATTATTAGTACTAATTTGTGTTATTCTATTATTATTAGTACTTGTAACCCTAAATGTTACTGTTGGTACTTTTTGGTACAACTGTTACCTAGTGAATTTCTGAGTACCAATTATTTATCTAATACTAATTTGTACAAATACACTATTATGATTACTAATTTGTGTTGTATTATTATTATTAGTACTATAACGCTACATTATAGAATACAGCTGAACATTGAGTAATATTTTACAACCTTTGTCAACATTATACCTATTGACCCTAATAATATTACTTTTTAGAAATAACCATAACAATATCATCATCATCATCATCATAGTATATTCTCTGGATAATCTCTTACATTCACACCTTGCATTCTTAATTATATTTATCTCTAGACTTTCTTTGGGACTTCGATAGATTTTAATTTGATGATCTTTCTTTGTCAATTTCTTTGTTATTTTTATAGACAAAGTTATTGATCATGTCAATAGATTTAGTATAAACATTTTAGTATGTACAATAACAAAAGAGAGGAGGACAAAAGGGTGATAAATAAATACATGTATATATGAAAATATGTCTGATTTAGTACTTTTAAAGGGAGGATAGTCTTTGGGGTGTTTTTTACACAGCATGTACCATGGATGGTTGGATCGGCGCGCCACCATTCGCTACCGAGCTATGGCATTCATCCTGAATTACTTGGGTAGCCCCTACTTGATCTAGTATCAAGCAACCATCCATGGGGGACCACCACTGCGCATGAGATGACATGACCTATATTTCATAATCGAAGTATCGACGAGAAATGAGGTTTAGTAGCTTAGCAAAATTACCTGCATTTCATTATCGAAACATCAACTAGAAACGAGGTTAAGCCCCATGGTGATGTCTACAGTAAGTCAAAAGTCAGTAGTACAAAAGTAATACATTTAATTAAATTTAACGTCTTAAATTGTATGTCAGTACTGAGTCACAACTAAAGTGAGAGGACATAATCTTTTATCAAAGAGAATAGTACATGTATGTCTGTTAGTCAGCCTACATACTCATCCACTCCAGCTTAATTTAGCTTGGAAACATTCGCTTGCTCGAACAACAGAGTTGCCTTGGATGGTTAGAAGGTCTCTGTCTATTAATCGAGCACAACATCCATCACCACCTGTTTCATTTAGATATTACTCTCTCTAGCTACTTAAGAGTGAGTAGTATCTTAGCTACCCTGCCTACACTACCTACTATAGAATTTCCTATCTATCTCCTATCAACCTATCCTATCATTCCTACTAACCCATACTGGGTCTATCCAACTCTATCTATACTAAATCCTATCCTGAACCGCAAAGTATATTTCCAACAAAGGAATAACTCAATGAGCCAGGGTAATTGTAGTTAATATTGTGGTTAATGAAGATAATTACTGAAGCAACCCAGTAGGCTAGGTTCGCCAGCATTTTAGTTAAATTATTTCTCCACTCCGGAAAGACCCAGCGGTCCAAGATCACTTTATTGACGTAGTTGGTGATGATGTCGTTGCGTGATCATCTATGTTAAATGCTAGAGAAGACTCTGGCTATTCATTCAGCTTACAAGTCTCCCCAGGGTTGGGCCACCCGTAGCATAACACAGAATCTCACAGTCCCCTCAGGGAAGGCAATTCTCGAACATGTAGTAAAAGTGATTCTTTTCTCACTGAACCATTCCGCAGAATATGTAAATTTGAAGACACGTTGCGTGGTTGTCCATGTCACGAACTAGAAGAGACTCTGGCTATTCTTTCAGCTTACAAGTCTCCCCAGGGTTGGGCCACCCGTAGTGTGACACAAACTTCCACGATCCCCGCAGGGAAAATAAATCACGAACAGATAATAGGCGAATCCACGCCATATGAGCAGCTTCAATAAGCACATATGTGTCCCGTAGGGAACAAAATCTCGAACATAATTAGTAAATAAATCCTCCTCACTAAGTCATTCCAAAGAGTCGGGTACGTTGATTTTAAATTTGCTGATGCATAGTAATTTATGTCGATGATATTGGGTAAGTCAACATGACATTATATTCGCATGTTTTGTATGGATATACAATATACGGGATCGTAGGAAAGAAAATCTCGAACATATTAATTATTAAACTTTTCCACCAAATTACTTCAGCGATGCAGGTACATAAAATTATATTAAATTATTTCACGGTTGGTATAAGAAAATTATTATCATCGTTCACGTACACATAAACAATTAATGTCCTGAAATAAATTTATTATTATTACAATGTCCCGTTTCAAATTCATCATCAAAACCATCAACATCAACCATCAGATTACGCAGTTGGTAAAGAAAATTACTATCGTTCACGTACACATAAATCAATAATATCCTGAAATAAATGAATTATTATAATAATACTCCGTTATTAACTTCATCACTAACATTAACTAATTTCTGTCCACTGCTGAACACAGACCCAATGAACACTCTCCAACAGGTTTAAGGTCTATAGAACACTTAGCACAACACTGCAACTCCCACAACCACCTTCGGACCGATTCGGATAAAATGTTATATAATTGTCCCAACGTGAGCAAAGTCACGGGACGCAGCTAGCTTCCTTAGTCATATTAAAATAAACATAATTATTATATATTTACAAGTAAATGATTTCATAAATCTATTTCAAGTACGAAATACCCCGATTTGGATGAAAAGTTATATAACAATAACACATTGAATAACTAATACTAAAATGGAATAATAAACAAAATACAAAAACCTGCAAATAAATATATGAATATTTAGAAATGTATCTTATAACCATTTCTCTTAATATAAAAGTTGTCAAAATCAGTCAGATAAGTTTGCCACAGGTTTAGGTACGATCTGATTTCATCAGATGTTGTCTGGACCAATTCGGATAAAATGCTACTTAGTTGTTTCAACATGAGCAAAGTCACGGGACGCAGCTAGCTTTCTTAATCATATTAAAATAAATTATACAATGCTAAATTCCAGTTCCTTTCTGTCAGACATCCACCCGACAGACATATTAAAATAACTAATATCAAAATGGAACGATAAACCTAATACAAAATCCTACAATTTTAAGTTCCTGGATGTCCGTCTTGCACTAAACCACCATTTCAGAATATCTAATAATTAGTAATGGCTACCATAATATACTTATTTATTTTACATGCAATTAACTGATTATATGATTAATATTGTTAAATTTAGACCTGATGGTAATAAGAGATCTATAGAATTTATATTTCCTATAATTCTCCTTATACATATTTAGAAATCTATCTTTTAACCATTTCTCTTGATATAAAAGTTGTCAAAATCAGTCAGATAAATTTGCCATTGGTATAAGTACAAATTCATCACCCACGTATCTCTTTTTCCATTTCACTCTAAACATTCATATAAACATCACATATTGTGGCGTCAAACCTAATACTGCCTTTAGTTAATATAGGGAAGTATAATCTCCCTGTGATGCATATAATATTTTACATGTATATACTCAATTAAATCTGATTTCACCGAATTGAGATAATTAAATAGCGATCAGCCACAACTATAGAATTTAAGTAAACTAAGATTTCAAGTAATAGACGTCATAATATAGTATTGAAAGCCAACTAGTTTCCACATGCACTTGACCATAATTTCAAAGTGTAATATTTAGTGAGAAAACTATCTACAAGGAGATAAAATGTATTATTTTTACTTTGTAATTGTATCTTCTTAAATTTATTAGTTAATACCAACCAATAAAAAGTCAGTCATGTATGACTTTCTATTTTTAAATTTAGATCTTATAATAATAGTAAAAAACCTAGACTTAAGATAAGAAATTGAATATGTGCATAATAATTAGGATAGTTCAAAAACCAAGACAGCCGACCTCCACGCCCCGCGAGTCAGCCCCAGCAGCAAGTTTTGGATGTTCACAACCGACGAAGCAATCGCACAACATACACACAAAAAACATACAGACAAACTGAGAACCTCCTTCCTTTTGGAAGTCGGTTGAAGGCATCATGAACCATCAGCTAGGCTATTCTCTTTACCATCAGCAAGTAACTGGCAAACCAGCTTCTTGTTTTGTAGCTGAGCTTCACGCCTAATATTATATTGAACCGTAGTACCGCCCGCAATCGGGCTCTATTCCATTACAATATGCATTTAAATAGATAATCTAAACGCGTTACAGTGAGATCTTCTCATGTTATTGGAAAAGCCCACAATACAGTTTTCCCAATAATAGATAAAAGGATACTCCCTGACTTCTTACTGCTCCGTTTTTCCACAATTTTAACACTTTTTAGCACATAAAAACTTCAAATTAACACTACACGTCCAGTAACATCTTGCTCTTTTTCCTCCCGTCAAAAAGGTGCCCCGAAGCTTCGCCGCCAAAAGTCCCGTCCCCCCGCATTTTAGCGGCAAAAATACCCTTTTTACGCGGCAAATTTCGTTCGTTTTTCAAAAGCAGCCATAAACTAAGAAAAATACTAAATAAAAATCCAAGAAAATCCCGCGCTCTTCCCAAAACAAAACAATAATCCCTGTCATTCTGACCAGTGACAGCTCCTCCTGACACTGGCAGTTTATGTAATCTAGCTTTTTTTTTAACTCTGCACAGTGGCTTCGCACCTGACCTATATAGCGCCAAGTGTTGTTTTGTCTGACCCAAATATTTAATTAAATACTAAATGAGAACGATCTTATTTATGAATTATTTTGAATATAAACTTAGTACATCATTAAAATCAATATAAATTCGAAATATCACCTCATAAACCTGAACCAATCTCAATAAATCGTAGAGCTCGAAATCCGTTCTGTTACAGTCTGTCCGTCTGTCCGTCCGTATGTCACAGCCATTTTATTCCGAAACTATCAGGACTTGTAGTCCTGATAGTTTCGGAATAAAATGGCTGTGAAATTCAATTCTGTAGAATTGAAACTTGGTAGGTAGATGTGGGGGGAATTTTTTCTTCAAACCTATACGTGTGGGGTGTCTATGGATAGGTCTTTAATAAAAAAACTGGCCAAGTGCAAGTCGGACTTGCACTCGTAGGGTTCCGATTCCGTACCACATTACAATATTTTATAAAATCGAGCAAAAAATGCTGAAAGAAATCACGTTTCTTGTAATAAATTGACAAATCGATCTAGCTAGGTTTTCATTTTCAGAAAAAGTTGATTTATCCCTGTTTTCAGGTAATGAAAAACTCCTACAATATAATTAGAATGTGAAGGTAAATTTCGCCATAGCTACATTGTTACAATAGCTCGGTGGGAGATCGTTCGGATGGCGATCAAAAGGATCCCGGTTCGCGTCCAGACGTGATGATTAATTTTTCCAAGTTTGTTCTTTTGTAACAGACTATTATTGGGAGCCAAAAAATTACACAAAACACGATTTACAAAAAAAAAATCTAGCAAAGCTCGGCCATCCAGATATTATTATATTATATTACCGTGTTAAATCCAAACAATTATTTAAACGGAGCCGCGTCCTTATTCAGCACAACGCCATCTTACGAACACTAACGCCAACTAAGTGAAAGTAACACAAAGGTAATTCATATAATTAGTACAGTCAAACATTCATATATGGCGTTATAGTAAAATGCCGAAAAACACGTTTCATGTCCATACATGAAACGTGTTTTTGCTAATTAAAGGGGATCTCCATAGATCCCCTTTAATTTTTAACTTTATTCTGTTTTTAGTATTTGTTGTTATAGCGGCAACAGAAATACATTATCTGTGAAAATGTCAACTGTCTAATTATTATTAAGTATCTGGTTGACCGAGCGTTGCTCGGTATTTTTTGCCACTTAAACAGACAAGTATAACTCTTCCCGACATCTATTGACGAATAATAATACTATTTTTTTAATTGAGAGCAACTAAAGGCCCATTTATTTAGACGGGGAGAGTTTCTCGTCTCGAAGATACGATTATCGAAGGAATATAAAGAAGATTATATGTCTAAAAATTCACACCTCTCGCTCTTCCACTCTGGCGACAATTGACTCGCAATAGAATATTGATAGTGTCGGTCTAAACAGAACTTTTCTCGTATTTCGATTCTCGCACTAAAAACCGTTCACCCGATTTGTACGATACTCGTATGAACTTGAAAAATGTCATACGAGATCGTGTTTATACAAGTCGAGGCTCTCATAAGCAAGAATCTGCTTACTATACTTTTGTTGTATAAACAAACTTAGGCAATTATCGCCTAGCGATAAGTTATATGCGAATCTCGTATGACATAATCGTAGGCGAGATTTTAGTTCTTGCCTGTATGTAAACATTTTGATACGATTGTGTTATAGCGATTATTGCTTGTGATAGTAGCGTATGGTTTCTCGTAAGGAAACGTACGAGAAACTCTCCCCGTCTAAATGGGCCTTAATTGCTTTACTGACACAGTACTTCTACTCGCCAATAGATGTCGGGAAGAGTCATATTTTAAGTTGATTATCAATAAAGTTGATTATTGAAAACACGAATAAAACAACATTTTCTGAAAATGACTTCTAGCTAGATCGATTTATCGCCCCCGAAATCCCCTGTTGGTGTACTAAATTTTATTTAATCGTTGGAACCGCTTCCGAGATTCAGATTAAGGTAACGACGATAGCGGCATCCTTGATGCTAGGTAGATTGTATCGTATCGATCGTAGGCGCTGCGCTATCGTAAAAAACTTTTTTTAAACTTTTCTTTAATTTTTAACTTTGTTCTGTTCTTAGTATTTGTCGTTATAGCGGCAACAGAAATATATCGTCTGTGAAAATTTCAACCGTCTAAGTATCACGGTTCATGAGATACAGCCTGGTGACAGACGGACAGACAGACAGACAGACAGACAGACAGACAGACGGACAGCGGAGTCTCAGTAATAGGGTTCCGTTGGTACCCTTTGGGTTCGGAACACTAAAAATGACATTGAGGTTCCTACAATCATTTTTTCTCAAAGTTAATTTAAAAGATAGGCGCGTTTGAAGTGGTAAAATGTGTGTCCCCCTCTAACTTTTAAAGTAAGGGAGTGAAAAATCTAGAAAAAATATATTCTGTAGATCTCAATAAAAACTTTTAACCCAATTTGGTTTGAACGAGATACAGTCAGCAGTTGTTGAGATATAGCGACTGCAAGTATAACTTTGTTTTTCATACAAACACTATGAAAAACAAAGTTATTTTTGTAGTTGCGAAAAATAATTGTTATAGAATACTCTACTGTGTTACGGATCCCTACGAGTGCGAGTCCGAATTGCACTTGGCCAGTTTAATTGTAGTAACATTTTAAAATGTATCCAAATAATGACGTTATTCACCTTGGTCACATATTATAGATTATTATTGTCCTTTACAGTATATAATTTAAATGAACACTTTAGGAGGTATCACAGATTCCAAATTATTCGCCAGGAAAAATAATAAAAAACTTGCAGTTAAACCACAGATTAGACAATAGTTACTCCGTAAACTTAGCTATTTCTGTAGATCCCAACCGATATAAATCAATTTGATGTCAATATAGTTTGATCTATCTTATAAAACTAGCTAAGTCCTGCGGCTTCGCTTCTGATTACGTGGATCAAGGGAACCTAGACAATGTAAACTACAGAAGACGGGTTATAACAGTTATATTCCTATAGATTCTAGCGTACTCTACGATACTTATCTCAAATAAAACTAAGTGTTTATCACTACACTTAGGGTCCATTGCATTGTATCTTTTCCTGGTATGATGCAGCAAAGTCCTTGGTCAATAAACTTGGAGTAAGTGATGTTGAGCATGGATATCCTGGTCTCAATGGAAGTCAGGATATCACAGTGTCGTGATAACTGGTGGTATCTGCGTTCTGAATCCCGTCTTGGCAGCTGAGCTTTGACGTTCTTCAGAGCATGTACATGCCTCCGCTCTATCATCAGAAACCCTCGGTTCAGCATCTTCATAGTTCACTAGGAATCACAATGTTTAATATGCTAATATTTCATATTTCTCAAAACAATTTTTTAGGGTTCCATATTTTTTTAAAGTATCGGCAATTTTTTTATTTTGAGATTCAATTTTTGTGATTATTTTAGAAAAGTGTTTATACAATTTAAAGTGAAGTGAATTGTTAATGAAGTCATAAAAAATTAATATATACATTTATGAAACCGTTTCAAAAATTTTGCGGAATAAAACAAGTATTTATTTAAAATGGTGATATTATATATTTAGTGAAGTGATAGTGATCGTATAATCCGAATATTGTGGTGATAAAAGTGTATTATTTAATATATCGTGATGTACGGAACCTTAGTTGCGAAACCGACTCGCACTTCGTTCAAACATCTTCTTCTTCTTATTCAAGCATTAGCGTTTGTGGACTATGAGAAGGCCTTCCACTCAATCGAAACCTGGTCTGTTCTGGAGTCCTTGCAGAGTTGCCAAGTCGACTGGCGATATATCGAAGTGATGAGATGTCTGTATAATGCCGCAACGATGAGTGTACAAGTACAGAACCAGCGTACTAATCATATCCACCTGCGTCGAGGAGGTGAGACAGGGGGACGTCATATCCCCGAAACTGTTCACTAACGCCTTGGAGGATATGTTTAGAACGCTGGACTGGAAAAATTGTGGCATCAACATCAACGGCAAGTACATCTCTCACTTACGATTCGCAGATGACATCGTCATTATGGCAGAGACGCTGCAGGACCTACAGAGGATGTTGAATGGCCTAGCTGATTCTTCTCGTCGCATCGGACTCCGGATGAATTTGGATAAAACCAAAGTCATGTACAACGAGCCCGTTGTTCCGGAACCGATTGCCGTAGATGGAATCCCACTCGAAGTTGTCACTAAGTATGTTTACCTAGGGCAGACGCTCCAACTAGGCAAACATAACTTCGAAAAGGAAATCCAGAGAAGAATTCAGCTGGGCTGGGCAGCATTTGGAAAACTCCGTCGAGTCTTCTCGTCGCATATACCACAGTGCCTAAAGACAAAAGTCTTTAATCAGTGCGTCCTACCCGTCTTGACATACGGAGCCGAGACGTGGACACTCACGATTCGACTGGTCCACCAATTTAAAGTCACTCAGCGAGCTATGGAAAGAGCTATGCTCGGTGTTTCTCTGCGGGATCGAATCCGGAACGAAGTAATTCGCCAGAGAACTAAAGTGATCGACATAGCTCATCGGATTAGCAAGCTGAAGTGGCAGTGGGCTGGTCATATGTGCCGTAGGACCGATAACCGTTGGGGTAGACTGGTTCTAGAGTGGAGACCGCGAATCGGTAAACGTAGCGTAGGACGCCCTGTTACCAGGTGGAGCGACGACATTCGCAAAGCGGTGGGCAGTGACTGGAAACAAAGAGCCGACGATCGGGCTCAGTGGCATGACTTGGGAGAGGCCTATGTCCAGCAGTGGACTGATACCGGCTGATTATGATGATGATGATATTAAAGACATTAACTTTGGGTTTCTTTCGGCTTTATTAGTTTCAACATTGATTTCGATTTTATTCTATTTTTTTTTTTAATTTGTTAGGATGGAGCAGTGGACCAACTCCCTAAAAAAGCTGAAAAGGTCAATAGGTTGTACATATTAATGTTAAATATTTAGGGAAGGTTAGGAATAGTATAGTTAGGGATTATTTTTGTGTATGTATGTAAATTAAGACATTAACGTTATATGTCTGGTTATGTCTTCAGAGATAATGATTATGTGTCTTCTAATAAGAAGGCAAAATGGAGCAGTGGACCGACTCCCTAAATAAGCTTATAAGGTCACATAGGTTTTCATTTCGTTGTGCAGCTGTTCGACACCCTAAAAATAAGCTTTCAGATCACCAGGAACATTACTTCTTGAGTCTGGGCCATTGGATCTTTTTAAAGTCGTGAGCCCAAACCCAAACTTTTGAATGTAGTATGAATGGGGGGTTTGAATGTTGTGTTTGGTGGTGTGAATGGTGAAGTATATGTACCAAAACCTCAAAATTTTTCTCTGTGTTCAAAATTTTTTCTTGGTTGGGGGGATAATGTAGCATATCTTTAATCACCTCATACATTTTCATATCTCATACAAATACTCTTTTGTATTAAAACGATTTACGACGGAACGATTTCAAAATTTAAAAAGAATGAAGGAAAAATATGAAGAAGGTAGTAAATTAGAGGGTGATCAACGGGTCAGGTTGCCATGGACACGATCTAAACAAAGATTAATTTTATTTTACGTTTTTTTACATAAAACTTAAGTATTTCTCAGCAAAATGACTGAGCACATGAAATACATAGGGAAGGAGGGGTCTTCCAGTGGTTATGGTAGAAAATATTCTATCGTATCTCTCTTACGATGAAATCGCTAAAAACAGAATTGTATCCAGAGCCTTCAATGTAATGTATGAAGATGCTGAACCGAGGGTTTCCGATGATAGAGCGGAGGCATGCACATTCTCTGAAGAACGTCAAAGCTCAGCAGCCAAGACGGGAGTCAGAACGCAGATTAAAATTAAAAATTAAATTAAAAATTTATTTATTCATTTTTAGTACAATTACACTGTGTTACGTCCCTAACCACTAGGCGTTGTCGGCCTGTGTTTTGGTAATTAGTTCCATCCGTTGTAAAGACTTATTTAATGTAGGTATCTTATATTAATAAAGTTATACAATAAGGAGGTAAACAGTAAAAGTAAGAGAAAATTTTACTGAGAGTCATGCAGTTGAAGTAAAATATTCTAAACATTTTAATAATTATTTATCAGAGACTAAATGTTACGATTACAAATATGATTTATCAAATTAAACATACTTTATTAGAAACGTAGTTGCATTCGGTAAGAAGAATAATATACTATGTCACATTCATGAACCTAGCCCAACAAACAGTTTAAAGATTAACAAAATAATCAATTACAAATCACAGTTAGTTACTTATTCAGAATATTTCTTTTGAGATTACACAAACAGTTATTATTTATTTGAATAGTGTCAAATTAGCATAAAATTATAAAATATAATCAGGGCGTGCGAAGCGAGCCCTAACACTATCCCACAACCTGAGCACTTTTGTGGTGCACTTTACTGTAAAACTATCACGCCTATTGATTTGTGCTTTAACATAGTAATTTAAATTCACATGTAGATGTGTTATCAGTAAAAAAATATATAATTTTATTTATATAACATTAAAAATAGCCGGCCAAGTGCGTGTCGGGCCACGCGCAATGTAGGGTTCCGTAGTAGCCTGTTATTCAATGTAAGTCTTTACCCGTTATAAAAAGCAACTAGGTACTTCGTCTTTGCACTTTAAAGGTTTTATTCTAAGGATTATGTATTTGGTACAAAATTATCCAGCACCCAAGTACAACGACTATTACTGCTAAACTAATAAAGTTATCTTAACCGCTATAGTTTTCCTTTAAATATCATGAAATGTACTATTATCACTATTTTTTCCAGATTTTTCAAGCTAGCAGTTTGGCTTTTAGAGGGGGGGGGGACCGTTAGACGATCAAAGAATTAACTTCGCTGCGAACATAATGTTTGGTTACTAACGCCATCTGTTGGAAATCTAAAGAATTTACATCTGTCATCCAAATGACGTCTGGTATCAGTGTACCACTTATGGCAGATATCTGCCATTTAGGCAGATTTAGGACCTAAATTTTAACTCTGGCAGATTTGTTTTTAATATCTTCTAGGCCACTATCTCAACTGTTGTTAAGTGATGATGCGGATTACGCTTACGATTCCAAAAAGTGGCAGATTTCAAGGCTCTTTATGAATTTTGAAATATAAATAGAATTTTGACAATTTTCTGTTTCTATTTAAAGTATAGCATTATAGCATTTTTAGGACTAATAATAGCTATTATATAAAAAAAATTAAGAGCTTTATAACATCATAGGATCATAGAAAAAAAAAATGATAAGTTAATTTTTTACTATAATTTACTATAATTTTTTAAAAAGGTAAAAAAAGAAACCCTAATATGATACTTTCTTGTCCGTCTGTCCGTGTGTCACCACCGATTTTCTCAGGAGCGGGTGGACCTAGCAAGTTGAAATTTATACCAGATACTGAGATCTATAGTCCCTATTAGGTGGTTAAAAATCAAGGTCCTTAATGAACACGATAAAAAGATATAGGCAGATTTAGTTTTTCGCGAAAACTTGTAAGTACCAAAATTAACCTTAATTTTCAACTTTTTTTATTTTTTGGAATTTTTCCTTTACTTGCACTGTAAGACCTTACCTTTAACCAAAATTAACAATTCTAGGTCAACCGGAAGTTTGTCCTTTGACCTAGAATCATGAAATTTGGCAAGAAGCCAGTTCTTATAGCACAAATAAAGGAAAAATTAAAAAAAAGAAATTTTGAAAATCAAAGGGTGTCCCCATACATACATAGTTCACTCCAATCAAGATAGGCCTCTGAGTTATATGAGCGCTCATACAATTTAGAGGTCTAGCTTAATTGGTACCAACCAACGCTGGTACGGAAGTTTCGGTGGGCGAGTCCAACTCGACTTGGCCGGTATTATTATGCCATATTTTATGCCATAATTCAATAACATGATGACAAATTTTATGCATTTGTTGGAGTGGTTGGTGTTTTGGCAAATTTTTTGCCAGTGTCGGGCAGATTCGCTATTTAATATAAAAAAAAACTGCCTTTAAAATTATTACGGTATTATTAAGGTTATGGCGGCAGATTTTTTCTTTGATGGTGGTAAGCTACTTTTTGGAAGCAAGTCAGGCAGAACATCGATTTAATGATCGCACTACCTGTGTACGAACACCCATGATTCATGCACATAGAATCATGGTAAAATCAATTGGTATATAGCTAGGATTATTACCAGCGCCCGTCGGGTTGAAGTCAAGGTAACTATCCTTTACGCTAACAGACCGTCCAATATTATGTATCAATTTCACCCGTGCAAAGCCGTGGCGGGTAGTAAACTTGCTAGTAATCTTATATATCAATTGCTGTTCATTACTCTCGCTAAAACTCTAATGTTTACCTCGGGCAGACTCTGCAGCTAGTTAAAAACAACTTCGACAAAGAGGCTAATAGAAGAATACAGCTGGGCTGGGCAGCATATGGGAAATTAAGTCGAGTCTTTACATCGACAATCCCACAGAGTATAAAGACAAAAGTCTTCAATCAGTGCTTCCTACCCGTCATGACATACGGAGCCGAAACGTGGACACTCACGGTTGGACTGGTTTACAAATTTAAGGTCGCTCAACGTGCTATAGAAAGAGCTATGCTCGGAGTTTCTCTGAAGGATTGAATTCGTAACGAGGTGATCCGACATAGAACCAAAGTCACCGATATAGCTCACCGAATTAGCAAGCTGAAGTGGCAATGGGCCGGCCACATAAGCCGAAGAACCAACGACCGCTGGGGTAAACGAGTTCTTAAGTGGAGACCGCGAATCGGCAAACGTTGCGTAGGACGCCCTCAGAATAGGTGGAGCGATGATATCCACAAGGTGGCTGGCAAGAGCTGGATGAGAGTAGCCGAGGATCGTGCTCAGTGGCGTGAAATTGGAGAGGCCTATGTCCAGCAGTGGACGAGTAAAGGCTGATGATGATGATTGCTCATATGACGAAAGCATCCACTAAGGAAGGATTTTTAAAAACCAACCCCCAAGGGGGTGAAATTGTGGATTAAAGTTTGTATGAAACTCCGTCAGTTTTAAAGATAAATCGATTAAAAATTGTATTTAGCTATTTAGTTAAAAATTAAGAGTGACATATTTCAGAATTTTCGAAAATTTAACCTCTAAGAGGGTGAAAAGGGGTGGCAAAGTTTATATCGAGATAAAAGATTAGATAGTCATTTTTGTATGACACTTCACACAAGTACTTCTGTAAATAAACAAGTAAATATTTATATTTCAGGCTTTTTCGAAATTCTACCCCTAAGGGGGTGAAATTGGGTAACAAAGTTTAAAAATCAATATTGTTTTGGATTGCGCTGAAATTTGGCAAGCAGATAATTATTATGACGTAAATATTAACAAAGATAAGGATTTTACGAAATTCACCCCACAAGGGGATAAAACGGGGGTTCAAAGTTTGTATGGAGAAACAAGATAAGATAGTCTTCTTATTATAAACTTCACAAAAGTACTTCTGTAAATAAATAAGTAAATACGTGTTTCAGGTTTTTGAATATCAATACTAACAGATTGCGTTGAAATTTGGCATGCAGATAGTTATTATGTGGGTATTTGCTGAGATAGGATTTTTTAAAATTCACCCTTCAAGGGGATGCAACGGGGTTCGATGTTTGTATGGAGAAACAAGATTATATTGTCATTTTTTACTCGAAACTTCACACAAGTACTTCAGTAAATAAATAACTAAAATTTAGTCCGGGACCAAAACGCTGGCATTGAATTTCGTGCTACGAAATTCAAATCTCACCGCGGATTCCGCTTCCGAGATAGCTTACAGAATAGCCCTACAGAGACTATGCATCGCTATTCAACGGGGGAATACAGCCAGCATTTTGGGAACTTTACCTACAGGTAGTGATTTGGTAGACTAAATTTTAGTTTTTTTTATTTTGATTAGGTATATTTGTTTGTTTATAGTTAGGTAGTTTTAAAAATATTTTAATTTATATAGTATTATGTAAATAACTTCTGTAAATAAAATTATATTCTATTAATGAATAAAAATACAATAATAAAGTACTTCAACCGCGTGTCAGCAAGACATGATTGAATACGGATTGAATTAAACAATGTTATTATTGTTATAGACATTATATTAAAAATATTAACTTGACATTAGATCGATTGAATTTAATTTTATTTGCATAAATATAATCACCAGTATTTAATTTTAATTCTGTATACTTACGTCTGATATTTTTTTGCCTTATGGTATCAACAATGTAGGGAAGTGCCTACTCTTATAACGTAGTAAAGTGATTCAGTACTCTGTGGATAAGACTGTATACGGCACTCATCAATTGGCTATCACATTCTTGCATATCCCTGTATTTACCTACATTCTGACAAATTAAATCGATTAGGCGTTGATTATTATTGTCTTGATTGCTTGTAAGCATACATTTCTGAACGCACGCATTTTTGACAATAAATATGTCATACAACGATACATTAAACATCAAATGATTGGCAGTTTTGAAGCCCAGCAACATTTGGCAAAATATTTTTTATTATATAATTTTTTTAGGTTAATTATTCATTGTTTTTATACTTATTATCCTATTCCTGACAAAAACAATTCCAAAAATACAAAAATCATATTAATTGGTGCAGCCGTTCTTGAGTTTTAAGTGTAGTAACTAACACGACTTCTTTTATATATATACTAGCTGGCCCGGCAATGAATGGCAAAAAAACAATGTAGGGAAGTGCCTACTCTTATAACGTAGTAAAGTGATTCAGTACTCTGTGGATAAGACTGTATACGGAACTCATCAATTGGCTATCACATTCTTGCATATCTCTGTATTTACCTACATTCTGACAAAATATGAAATTGATTAGGCATTGATTATTGTCTTGATTGCTTGTAAGCATACATATCTGAACGCACGCATATTTGACAATCAATTAATATGTCATACAATTCTAATTACTGACAGTATTTAAAATTTATTAACATTTTCCCCCCCTCCCCCTTTTCCCCCTTTTACCATCGTACTACCAGACGCACAGATATACGCCATCGATACATTGTCGATATTCCATTCTGTCGCACAAAGCGCTTTGCATCAATATTTATCATACGCACAGCAAAGGAATGGAATTCCCTGCCAGAGTCTGTATTTCCTGTGAAGGGCTTTCAAATTGCGAGTGAACAGATATCTTCTAGGCAAGCGTGCTACATCGTCGATCACATTTTCACTTAACATCAGGGGAGATAGTAGTCAAACGCTTGCTTATATACAATTCAAAAAAATATGAAAATCTACATGACTTGAATTCACAAAAACTTGAAGAATTTTTATACTTGACACTGGCTAAATACACTAATCGTGTGGAGCGATGACCCTTATTCATTTTGGTTTACCGTATCGACGGGATAAACAATTGAACATCAAATGATTGGCAGTTTTTTAACCCAGGATCATTTTGGCGAAATAATTTGTCTTATATATATTTTTTAGGTCAATTATTCATTCCTTTAATACTTATTATCCTATTCCTGACAAAGACAATTCTAAAAATACAAAAATCATAAAAATTGGTCCAGCCGTTCTTGAGTTATAAGTGTGGTAACTAACACGACTTTCTTTTATATATGTAGATAGATAAGGTTTCTGATTTAAGCAAATGTTATCGCCATAGATTACAGAGTAACACAGCGTAGTGTAATCCGAGTTCTATGGTTATCGTTAATAATAAAATGCAATTTCTGAAGTTCTAATAACTGAAGAACAGGTGGACAGTGGAAGATGATTTTTTTTGAGATATAGGGCAGTGGTTTCCAACCTTCTTGGGACCAGGGACCATTTTAAATTTATTATTAGTAGCAGGGACCATAAAGTAATAATTTAAGATCTTTTAAAAAACTAACAGAACTGACTTCAAACGTCGCGCTAGTCAAAGTAGCCAGTAGACGTAGTAACTATTACATAATCTGTGCCAGTAGTTAGTAGTACGAGTAAGTCGTCGAGATAAGTAAATGCGTCGTAATACAAATGTTGATATATTAAAAACGGCTCGGCCGATTTCGTTAAAATTTAAATAGGACCATCTGGGAAGGGTACTCTTTGAAACAAAAAAGAATTTTCCTAATCGGTTCAGGCATCTTCAAGTAATCGGTGAACATATATAAAATAAAAAATAATAAAAAAAAACTGACAAATTCAGAACCTCCAAATTTTTTGTGAAGTCGGTAAAAAAGGTCTTTTAAACGCAAAATGGCTACTTTATACCTTCATTACCACGCGGAAAAAGTCACGGGCAACAGCTAGTTTGTATATAAAATACGAAGATTCTTTTTCATAGACCTTATATGTATGAAGTCTTATTTTGTTTATCAGTAATCTTGTCTCGTGTAGTTAGATAAAAATCCCACGCTATATAAAAGTAGAGAGCGTAGGTATATATGTAGGTATGTATGTAAGTACATAGTTTACAAACATATTCTCGTCAGCATTTTTGTCATTCGTTTTATTATAACAATATTATTGCAATCGATCACGTACCGTGGTTTTCTGTTAGCACGTGCCTATCATTAAAAAAATGCTATCAGATGGCCAAGTCTCGATTAAAATATTGTTATCGATGTAGATGATAGGACAGCCCCAAAATATCGATAGATAGATTATATTAATGGGCTAGCGGAGGCTGGGAGGTCGTAGTTGTGAGCCGGACAGATGTGTGTGACACAGGACAATGTATACAATAGTGGTGCTAGTGTTGTGCTGTCAAGTAAGTTTACCTTTTTTGTAACTGGCTGGAATCATGATGGAAATAAACATTACGGCTAGGTCGTCGGGGTTCCATAAAGGCACGTTAATTACCTATATACGCTATACTAGGTCTGCCCTGCGGCTTCACCCACGGTAAAAAGTATCCCATAGCTTAATCCATAATACTGGCTATTCCTGTGCAAAATTTAAATCGGTCCAGCTGTTTGACAGTTTAGAAGTCCCAAACAAACATATATACAGATTGACTTTGGCATTTATAAAATTGGTGTTCATATAATAGCTGTAACAATAAACACACACAAAACAGTATTCGACTAATTAAAAAGCGGCAATAGCCCAATGGATAAGGTGTCGGACTGGCGATCGAGAGGTCGATTCCCACTCATTGCACTATTGACGTGAACCCACTCCAGACACAAGCATATTTAGCTTAGTTGGAGGGTTAACAAGAATACTAGTAATTAATGTGTAACCCAAATTGCTAGTAAGCTTCTTAAAAAAAAAATTGAGCGTTGCTTTTCAGATATTCAAATTTGAGATCGATTATGTATAACTATATAACATTTCATTCACATCAATGTAGAATTCAGGCTGATGAACGGAGAGGTAGACATGACGAACTTTTACTGTCCCTTGTAGCATCTTCTTGGATCTTGGATCTTGGAGGCTAAATTAGAACCGCTTCATGACGTTAAATTAGACTCAAATTGGGTATAATTATTTGCGTATCTTCGGTGACAATGCAATATATGGGACCATTGTGGTGACTTGATAATGGAGCCGGGCTGTAGGAACTGGAACTCGATTCTCAATGGGTGTGTGCAACCGGAACACCGTAAGTCAGGTTACGGTGGTAGATTTTCTCCTTGATGCTTACCACCAGCTACTTTTTGGTTGCAAGTCAGATGGAACATCGATATAATGGCCACCTGTGGAATACGTCGTTTATTAATCTTTGTCTGCACGTTTATTCCTGCGTTTGTATGTGGCATGGTTCTTCATAGTAAATGAGATGACTGTAATTTAAGATTTGTTTAATAAAATCAGTTTCACTTGCAAGAAAATGTTCTTTAAGTTGGAATTCTACTTTGTTGTGCTCACGTATCTACGTAAAATATGACTCTTAATCACAGAAGTTATTTACATAATAGTATATACATACATTAAAATATTTTTATAACTACCTAACTAAGTATAAACAAATAAATATACCTAATACAAGTAATATCTTGAAAAATCTTTTAAACACAAGCTTTTACATAACCTAGGACCAGAGTAAGTCAAGACAAATCTTACGAGCCCAAACACGACGGGTATAACATGTGTAGTCTAAGAGTTCTTTTGGCCACCTTCCAGCTCCATCATCAGATCAGCACCATGTCATCATAATATAGCATTGTCACGCGATTTACACATGTATGCCAAGTTTCAGCACAATCGAACTCCTGGAAGTCGCTCTAAAACCAATCGCAAGAATTGTGACGGACAAATACATTCGCCGTGAAGTAGAGATAAAGCTTGTAAAAAAAACAACTTTCAACTTTCGTACCTACGTAAATTGTCATACCGATTATGTTTCCCCCAGGCGTTATCACAACCAGTGAGCGAGGAGCGTGAGCGGCGGGCGCATCAGATAGAGTGCTGTCCGTGCCCCGGAGCCACCGATGGACAAGACATGCTGGGTGGCGGCACTGAGCTCGCTCGTGCAAGCGGTTTAGACGACTGCCCGTGCAGGGATCGAGGCGCTGACTCCGAGGGAGCCTCATCGATCTTCTTTCCTTCAACAGTCCGTGCGAGTAGGCCTCTCGTGAGGTAAGCGCCATCTAAGTATCTGCTAGCCCCCTGACCAAACACTGGTTTCTGCAGCTGGATATTATAATAATTAAGATAGTTTAAAAACTAAAACAACCGACTTCCATGCTGCGCGGGTCAGTTTCAGTAGCAAGTTTGAGACGTTTATCGTCATTTCTGTGGAGATACTTGTCAGATCTCAAGGAAATTAGAGTGTGACCACCTTTAAGATGTACACTACCAACTAAAAAAGAATCATTCGAATTGGTTTACGATTGACGGAGTAATCGCGTAACATACACACATACAAAAAACAGTATACAGACAAATTGAGACACTCCTCTTTTTGGAAGTCGGTTGAAAAATAAAATAATTGTCCTCGCTGATAGACTTAGATGGGCACGTCGGCCGAGAAAAGTAATTTTTCGACCGAGTAGAAGAAAAGTAGAGTAGGTATCACTTTTCATCCCTCTAAAAAAGGAAACATATAAAAGGCTCTTCTAAGTAGTAAAAAGTAATAAGTACCTATCATAATATGTTATAATAGTATGATTGACATAAACAATAACAATAAGCTAATTAAAATAACAGTTTGAAAAAAAACTTCGCATCTGTTGCATTTTTACCATAGATAAATAAAACTGGCCAAGTGCGAGTCAGACTTTTGTCAGCACACGGAGGGTCCCGAACGCCATCTAACGAATATCTAACGAAGTGAACGTTAACACAAAGGTGTTAACAATTAATATTATTAAATATCTGGTGGACCGAGCTTTGCTCGGTATTTTTTAAAAAGCTTTTATTTTGCCACTTAAACAGAAGAATATGACTCTTCATGACATCTATCGGCGAATAATAATACTTTTTTTTAATTGAGAGCAACTAACTGCTTTATGTGTCGTTAAAGCAGTTAGTTGCTCTCAATTAAAAAATAAAGCTAAAGCACGAATAACACTAAAGCTACTTCTTGCTAATAAATGTCGGGAAGAGTCATATTTTAAGTTGATTATCGATAAAGTTGATTATTGAAAACACGAATAAAACAACATTTTCTGAAAATGAATTCTAGCTAGATCGATTTATCGCCCCCGAAATGCCTTGTATACTAAATTTTATTTAAGACTGCTGTTTGCGAGCGTGGGAATTTTGTTTTGAACACCTACATAGACATTTTGTATCCATATAGATGGATTGCGGAGCATAGATACACACCCTGGCAACGGACAAAAATTACTTTGGGTATTTTAATAAGTCATGTATCAATCGCGCATTCATCTCGGTATGATGTTTAATATTGTCACAGAGAACACGCAATGTTTGCAGCCATAGCTTACCGCTCCGTGACAAGCGGGCCCATAGCACAGAATAATACCTGTCAAATCGACGGTCGATGACCTCGATAATGCGCAGCAAAGGGTTGGGTCGCAGTGTCAACTTTTTGGCTGAACTACAGATAGTACTTTATAGAATAGAATACGCTGTATTGCACTTATAAAATAAAGTAATCTATATATCTAATAAGAATCATTGTCTTGACATATTGACAGACAACGCACAGCCAAACCACTGGTTGTAGAGACTTGAAATTTAGATTTACTTAGAATTTACGTACTAACACAAATATACCCATATTTGTCTTAGTACGTAAAGGTCTACTAAGAAAGGATTTTCTAACATTCGCCCCTTAAGGGGATGAAATGGGGGTTCAAAGTTCGTATGGAGAAACAAGATTAGATTGTATTTTCTTTTCGAAACTTCACACAATTGCTTAAGTAAATAAATAAGTAGATACGTGTTTCAGGCTTTTTCAAAATTCAAGCCCTTAGAGGGTGAAATGGGGTAACAAAGTGTGAAAATCAATATTGTGTCAGATTGCGCTGAAATTTGGTAGGCAGATGGTTATTATGACGTTGGTATCCGTTAATAAAGGATTTTCCATAAATGTACCCCTTAAGGGGATGAAACGAGGGTTCAAAGTTTGTATGGAAAAACAAGATTAGATAGTCTTTTTTATTGAAACTTCACACAAGTACTTCTGTAAATAAATAAGTAAATACGTGTTTTAAGCTTTTTTGGAACTCCACCCCTAAGAGGGTGAACGGGGTAACAAAGTCTAAAAATCAATATTGTTTCGGATTGCGCTGAAATTTAGAATGCAGATAGTTATGATTTAGATATCGGCTTAAAAGGATTTATTAAAAATTCACCCCTTAAGAAGACGGAATGGGGATACGAAGTTCGTATGGTGAAACAAGATGAGATAGTGTATTTTATTCGAAACTTTACGTAAGTACTTCTATTAATAAATAAGTAAGTATGTGTTGCGGGATTTTTCGAATTGGGGTAGGTAACAAAGTCTCAAAATCAATATGATTTTCCGGGCTTTATAAATATGAATCCCTATTTCCCTTAATCGCGTGATAACATGAAATCGGGTAAACAGATTAGGCTAATTCTGTTTTGATGTCTATTATGATAAAAAGGTTTTTACAAAAGAAAAGTTTTAAACAGATAAAATAAGTTTATAACGCGGGCAAAGCCGCGGGGCACTTCTAGTATATAATCCAAAGTCCCGACTGACTGACTGTTCAAATACCAAGTAACTTTATGTGGTTTCGACATAAATATTACAAATACTCAGCAATGTTGGAGGCTCCGTACCGCTCGACGGCCCGGGCTCGAATGAGGTAGGGTGACGATCCGATACTTCCAGGCTATTCTGTAAGCTAGTTTACGCATCTCGCAAGCGGAATCCGCGGTGAGGCGTACTACGAAATTCAAACCGTAACACGATTGTGATACGGTTTAATTTCCTAACACGAAATTCAAAACTCACTGCGAAGTTCGCTTCCGAGATTAGCTAACAGAATAGCCCTACAGGTGTGGATTGATACAAAGGAATTACGATCCGCCCGATTTTTGTATCGATACAATAGCTTTCGATCCGTTAGTGGATCGATACATGCACATTGGGGATCGGATCGTATTACGTTTTACTGTCTTGAACCGCCAAAAACTTAATAATACTCGTAATTTATATTTATAGTTATAGTGAGTTTGAATCATGATTATAAAATACCGACTATTATACTCACTAAGATTTGATGTCGAATGTCTCGACCTAGGTTTCGTGCATGTCCGATGCATTTCCTCGGGAGTTTACGCTGCGAGCACAGTGTGCTCGTCACGATCTCGTACAAAATTAGTTTTCATGACTTAGACTGGATATATTTTGCAAACGGCACGCTTGACAAAATATAATATACAAAACCATACCTTCATTTTAAAATCCCTTTTTAAAAAAAATGTTTTTGTCCTTGACTTCGCGCCTCCTAGATGGCGCCACATTCAATTTAATGTGATGTCACATAGCTTATAACTAGCGGACAAACAAGACGCTTCCAAATTCCAATGACACCTCATTTGTCAAATTATGATAAGTAGTTCAGAAGTTATGAGAGAACAGATGAACCATTCATACATAAATACCCACATACCGGTCATAAACGGCACTTGGCCAGTTTTTTTTTATGACTAGAAGTGCCCTGCGGCTTCACCCGCGTTAAAAACTCCTATTATTTACTTCAAACTTTTCTTTTGTAAAAACCTTTCTATCATAAAATACATCAAATAAGAATTAGCGAAATCGCTTCACCCGTTTTCATGTTATTGCGTGACTAAAGAAAATCGGGTTTCATATTTCTTGAATAAGTTATTTTTCAAAAAAAATAAAACCGACTTCATAATCACAAACAGGCACTCAAAAGCGAAAAATAAATTACTTAAAATTATTATAAGCGCTACTCACTTATCTATTTGAAGTCGGTGCCAGCCAAGTCTAATAGGTAGTAGATAGATAATACCTACATGTATCTACCTACTTACTAACCTACATGTACCTACTTACTACTACTACATACATAGTATCTATCTACTATCCAATAGACTTGGCTGGCACCGACTTCAAATAGATAAGTGGGTAGCGCTTATAATAATTTTAAGTAATTTATTTTTCGCTTTTGAGTGCCTGTTTGTGATTATGAAGTCGGTTTTTTTTTTTTTGAAAAATAACTTATTTTACCCTTTTTAGTGCTTAACAAGTTTTAATTAAGTTACATGCATCTATTACATTTGGTGTCTGGGCCGTTATACACTGACGGATATATACTTTTTGAAAATTTCAAGTATGTACCTATAACGGTTAAGAAGATACAGATCTGTAAAGTGCGCACATATGTATAGACACACGGACGGACGGACGGACGGACGGACGGACGGACGGACGGACGGACGGACGGATGGACGAACGGACAACAAAGTCTCAGAAAGTGTTCATTTGGTACCTTTTGGGTTCGTAACCCTAAAAAAATTGACTTTAAATGCCTTGCTAAAGTGATAATATTCACAAGTAATAATTATGTCATCAAGGTATCAAAGGACAATGTCCAAAATGGCCCTGTGCAATTAAAGCATCTGACACACACGATAATTAATTGTCTATTTTATTACAATAATTCCAAATACTTTTATAACACGGACTAGTTGTATTCCAAAATGAATATAACAAAGTATTATTTGCGATTATTAACATTACTTGCCGCCATATGGCCAACAGAGTACTGAATCACTCTACTACGTTATAAGAGGCACTTCCCTATATTGTTGAAACCCGAATTATGAGAGCACTGTGTAGCCAACCTAACAACGGAAAGTATTATTAACGTAGTAACTATTATATAATCTGTGGTATTATGCTTATACATTTTTTTTTGCAGTGTTGGTTGGTACGAAGTACGTTCATAATTCTGAGTTATTTAATAATGTATGCAGTGTCGCGGGACTGAAATGGCCGCCATCTTCGGCAAACGTCATGTCATGTCAAAAAATCTTAGGTATGTTTAAAAAAGTTTGCACCCTAACAAGACTTTGCCCGATAGAACATTCCTGTGAAGACAAATTATTTATATTTATATATAATTATTTACTATAATTATTAATATATAATTATTTTTTGAGGGCCCGGTGACTGTTCTCCCAATTGGGAGAACAGTCGGCTTTGATGCCGTGGTACCGAGTTCAAACCACCGTGCACCAAAGAATTTTTCGATCGAAAAATATATGTGCGCTTTTCACAGTTGCCCTCCGGTGAAGGAAAAAATCATTAAGAAACCAACAACCCCCGCATGATGGTAGGACATATCTAGTGTCCGCCTGGCCAGCTACCAAAAGAGAAAATCTGTCGCCAAACATCTTATGTGTTCAGGCAGCTATCCTTGAGAGCCAGTTCCCATTCTAGTCCACTTCTCTATCTTCGACCGCATCATCACTTAGCAACAGGTGAGATAGTGGTCAAACGCTAGCCTATAAGATATTTAAAAAAATATATATTTATTATCCCCACCTTTATTTCTATCTCGCTCACAGTTACCGTAAGAATATCTGTCAAAAACCATATCAACGAGAAGAAAGATGTAAAAACATTATTCAAGGTCATATTTTTTTGTCTTCAAAAGTATATCCAATACCAACCTCCATTGCGTATAATCTTCTTGGGACTCTTCTACTAAAACCAGTACATTCTCCTATGTTTGAGGTATTTATCTCCATATCTCTGGAGATACTTATCAGATCTCGATAAAATTAAAATGGGACCACCTCGGAAACGTATCCTACCTATTAAAAAAAGAATCATTTGGATCCGTTCACTATTGACGGAGAAATCGCGTAACAAACACAAAAAAAAAAAAAAAAAACATACAGACGAATGAGAACCTCCTCCTTTTTTGTGAAGTCGGTTAAAAACTGAAAAAAAAAACTGAAATGTTCAGTGTTTGTAACCTACCCCATTTCGAAAAATCCTGCAATACATACTTACTTATTTATTAACAGAAGTACCTATGTAAAGTTTCGAATAAAACAGACTATTTCATCTTGTTTCGCCATACAAACTTTGAATCCCCGTTCCGTATCGGGGTGTAATTTAAAGAAAATCCTTTCTTAACGGATACCTTCGTTATAATAACTATCTGCATTCTAAATTTCAGCGCAATCCGAAACAATATTGATTTTCAGCCTTTGTTACCAATTCACCCTCTTAGGGTGGCATTTTGAAAAAGCCTAAATTTCGTATTTACTTATTTATTTACAGTAGTACTGGTGTGAAATTTCGAATAAAATGACTATCTAAACTTTGAACCCCACTTTATCTACTTTTAGAGTGAATTTTGAAAAATCGTTTCTTACCGGATACCTACGTCAAAATAACTATCTGCATGCAAAATTTCAGCGCAATCCGAAACAATATTGATTTCAGACTTTGTAACCCCACTTCACCCTTTTAGGGGTGGAATTTCATAAAAGCCTTAAACACGTATTTACTCATTTATTTACTGAATTACTTGTGAGAAGTTTCGGATAGAAAAGACCATCTAATCTTGTTTCTCCATACAAACTTTGAAGCCCCGTTTCATCCCCTTAAGGGGTGAATTTTAGAAAATCATTTGTCAGAGGGAACTAATGTTGTAATAACTATCTGCATGCCAAATTTCAGCACAATCCGAAACAATATTGATTTTCGGACTTTGTTACCCCATTTCACCCACTTAGGGGTGAAATTTCAAAAAATTCTGAAACACGTATTAAATTATTTTTTTATAGAAGCACTTGTGAGAAGTTTCGAATAGAAAAGACTATCTAATCTTGTTTCTCGATTCAAACTTTGAACCCCCATTTCACCCTCTTAAGGGGTGAATTTTGGAAAACCCTTTCTTAGTACACCCTTACGTACTACGACAAATATACCCTCCAAATTTCAAGTCTCTACGACCAGCGGTTTAGGCTGTGAATTGTCAGTCAGTCAGTCAGTCAGTATGTCAGGACAAAGATTCTTATAGTGTTAGATATAAGGTAAGCAGGACGCTTGCCTAATGGTTAGCGATCGAGTCTACCTATTACAGATACAGCGGCATGCAAAACATGTGAACCTCTTGTTTCAGGAACATAAATTTGCCTGGCAACACGTCTAATATGTTAGACATTAGAGAAGTTTTTAAAATGGGTTATAATTTTCTTATTCTGTAATTTTTGGAGAAATGCCTGCTTAAAGCATTCTCGTGCAAATAAAAACTAGTCACTCTTTATTTTTAACCGACGAAAAAAAAACGGAGGTTATTATCTCAGAAAATAACGAGCATAAATAAAAAAAATATGTACAACGCCTTTTCATTGTTCACAGTCATAAAAAATAAATAAATAAGGGTCTAGCTTTTATAGTTAGGGAGAAAAATTGTCAGAATTGCAGCATTTCGGATACCTACTAGCAAACTAGAAAAACACAATTTTCCCTACAGCTAGGCTATTCTGTAAGCTATCTCGACAGCGGAATCCGCGGTACGATTCGAATTTCGTACTACGAAATTCAATCGTATCACGTTCGTAATAGTTATGTCTGTCTGTCTGTCTGTCTGTCTGTCTGTCTGTCTGTCTGTCTGTCTGTCTGTCTGTCTGTCTATCTGTCTGCCTGTCTGTCCGTCTGTCACCAGGCTATAGTTCATTAACCGTGATAGTTAGACAGTTGAAATTTTCACATATGGTGTATTTCTGTTGCCGCTAGAACAACAAATACTAAAAACAAAATAAAGTTAAAAATTAAAGGGGGTCCCCATACAAAAAACGTGTTTTTAAACGCCATCTATATAATTAGTTTCGGCAAAATGACATAGATGGCGCTAGTTAACGAGCCCCGTCTTTCTAGTCGCGACCAAACCAAATATTCTTGGTAATATCAATTAATCAAATATATGAGGTTGAAACTCTGTTATGTTTCGTATTGTACGGAACCCTCCCTAAGTGTGCGATAAGAGACGCGATGCTGACTCGCACTTGGCCAGTTTTAATGTATTAAAAAAGCGCTAATTAAATATGGGATTAACATTATTTTCCACACTTTTTGACATAGAAATGTGATAATGATTTGCATTGTGAAAGATTTAATTATTTATCTAAATAATTATTCGAATTTTAACTATGACTAAAAAATAAAAATAAAAACTACAAATAAAAAATTGAATTTACGTCGCTTTCTGCTGGTAGAATACCCAAAAAGCTGGCGTCATTACCTCTTTGAATCATTCAATTTAAATTTTTAGTCCTAGTTAATATTTTAGTTATATTTTGATATTAATGTGTCCATTTCCATTACTTAATTATTCACTATTTGCAGTTTTGAAATCCTAAAAACTGCATGCAGTCACAGAATAATGAATAGTGATTAGAATTCAGTGTGGTAGAATAAAGTGGCGCTATTTATGCATTTTGAAGACCTTTTTTACCTGTATTTGAAAATTTCGAAATCAATAAATGAATGTGAGCCCAAAATATTAACTACACAGTTCTAGAATTCCTTAGAAACGTAAATAACAATAGGTTATTCAAAAAAAAAAAAAAAATAAACAATAGCACGACTTTCTATTGAAACATCTAATGTAAACAACTTTTAAAATACATGTTAATTTCATCTCTAATTACTTAAGGATTAGGTACAATCTGTGTACTTAATTACAAAACTATGTAGGTACGCTGACGAGGGTCGAAATGCCAGGAAGGTTTTACGACGGTCGGGTGTTTTATAACAACCAATTTGTCTATTCTTTCCCACGGCTATTCTTGTTTTTCTCGACGAGCTTTGCGAAACTTTGCGATTTCGTCGACGCGATTTAACAATATGAATATGAACATATTGCCACTCGTGCAAGTTCTCGCTTACTGCAGCCACGCTGCTGCAAGCCCTTATACATGTGTAAAAAGGCATTTATCTGCATTATATCTGCACTAATTATTGCACAATATCACAAATTAAATCAAGAGAACAAGAAGGAGAGTTAGTGTTTGTTTGGTAGTGGAATGCGGCAATGAAATGAGGCGATGAATAACTAACTGACAAGTCCGATTTACATAGCACAATCATTACCTATCTCAACGCCTCACCGTCTGCCACATCGGTATCCAAGCTCTATGCAGTATACTGGTATGGATAGATAACGTTTTGCTTGGATTTACATTTTTCTTTTTAATGTTTCATACTGTTAAGACTACAACTGAACTCCTGTCTGTTTGCCCAAAATTTAACTATCTTTTGCTTTATAATATATCGACAGTTTATAAAACTTTAATATCGTTATTAATTTGCTTGTTTTGCTCTAAATATAGTACAATGTCTAAAATTAAATAAAATACAAATTAAACAAAGTGCATGTTGCACTTGTACATACAATAAGCCTTCTAAACTGAAAATAATTGGCCGATTATTCGTTCATAATTTGTGATGTGGATCAAACATTTAGCAATAAACATGTATAATTGTCACAATAATGTATTTACAGTAACTTTGGCCCAAAAGAAGAACCCAAGAACCTACTCGAGCCTGAAGTAGCACTAGCAACGTCTATGCTAGACACACTGCGGGAAGCAACAGAGCAAGAATACCAGGAGGCACTTGCAAGAGAAGCTGCAAAAGGTGCTGCAGACGATGCGCTACCAGAGGAGAGTGCGAGAAATTTGGTAATCATCGTTAATCCTAGGGACTCTGATAACAATGAAGATATAATTTCAGAAGCTTCTCATGTTCAAGAATCTCGTTGTGTTCATCCGTTAGGCAGTAGCTCTTTAGGTAGGATGAAATCCTCAACCAAACCCATCAATCTCTTGCCTGACACTTTGCGGTTTCCCAAATTAAAGCATCCGGGTCATTCAAAAAATAGTTTACTTCATTTTGATAGTGACTTAGGAGCTAGTAACATAGAAGAAAGCGTTATCAATCTAGATAAAAATAAGTCATTATTTGAATCACGCTCTCCAATGTTTAAATCTACCGATCCATTGAGTAAGATTTTAGGAAAATCTAATAAAATTCGTTATTTTAAAACGAATTTAAATGATGACACTTATAATGACAACGAATCAAATAATTTCAGTATACCGAGAATTTTCTTGGTCCCAAAATTAAAGCCTCGCATAGATAATTTATCAGTTGAAGATCTCAAACTAGCTCCTAGTAACGTGAAAGAACTTCCAGACGGTATCGATGATAAGATTCATGATTTTTTTAAACAGGCGAAGTTACAATTGAACAATAGGAGCTTGTTGAAATTACGTGATGTAGAATTAATTCCAACAAGTGTTCGTAGAAAATCTTTGCGTAAACTGCATCTGAACCCATCACAGGTCAAAGTACCAACACTTTTGAAAACTATAAATAATAATATTCGATACAATGATTACAATCATTGTATCGATATAGATAGAGACACAAAAAGTGGCAACAGTCATGAAGTCACACATAGATCAAAAGTTAACGATGAGCAATTGATCCCTGATTCAGATATAAGTTTCGATGAAACAAAAGTTGAAACCCTGAAAAATACATTAGATACTACAGTAAATCCATCTGGAATTCAACAGTCAGAATCAAGCATGGAACATATCAAAGGTGAAGATGAAACGGCTTTATCACAATTTTTAATGAAAAATGATTTGAATTGTGACACTATAAAATCTAATAATGTAAAAAATGTGCATTCTTTTCTTAAATTTAAAAACTCACCCTCAGAAATATTACAGGATTCAAACAATGTAAACTTTAGTAATGAAAGTCCGTCAATTTTGACAGAAGTGTCCGAAAACTGGAAACATAATAAAGATATTGAAAACTTGTCCCATAATGATAAAATGCCACAAGATTCTGCAACTGATAGCAGTAATAATGTACAAACATTAGTGCCATTAGATGCTCAAGAAAGACAAAAAACAGATATGTTACCTCAATATCAGGAAAATTTTATTGACTGCACACAATCCGATGAAATTAAAGACACAAGCAGCTCTTGCGAAGGAAGTGATATGGCAAAAAGTGTTTTACACGGACTCAAGTCAAAAATTACTCCAGTGGAAATATCATTGCAAAATTTAAGACAAAATATTGATAAAAAAATCGAAGATTTCAAAAACCTCCATATTCAGTCCGGATCGTATCAACTATCCAGTTTGTCAAATAGAAATAAACAATTGAGAGCCAAAGAAGAACATTCGAAGGAAGCTATAGATAATGTAGATGATGGAATTAACGAAGGAACAAATGAAAAACATGCAGATAATACAAGTTATGACATAAAAGATACGACAAATTACCTAACTATGAGTGACTTACAAGAAATGTCAGACCAACTATTAGACTCGACCCATAAAAAAGAGGATGATTATGAAAAGTCTATTGAATGTGAAACTACGCAAGAAGTTTATGACACCAAATTAGGCAAAAATGATAAAGAAAATAATTCATTAGAAACTATTGAACTCACTTCTAAATCCATTAGTACAAACCTTCATAGTAATAATGACATGGATGAAAATAATACATGTCTTATTAATTTGCAAGATAATCAAACTACTTCCCAAATATCAGGTAAAGAAGATGAATTATATAAATCAAATCAAAGTCAAGATTCTGAACAAAATGAAATGGAGACTGGTGCAAGCGATCCTGTATTCAACACGTTGCCGGGAATATTAGATTCCTTGAATCCTAATTTAAATTTACGACCACCACTCTTAGAAAACATAATTGTTCAACCCACCAGTAACCCATTAAATATATTAGGGAAGCCTTTGGGTGACGTTTTAAATCTAAACCCGAGTTTACCCACTCTAGATGAGATACGAGATAGATTAGCTGATATTTTTAAAACCAATGATAGAAGTGTGGAAGAAGATTATTCATCATCTTTAGAAAGTGAAAGTACGCATGTTTCTCCTCTTGAAGCATTGGCTCCTGAAGTAAGCACGAAGTATTTCCAAAGGAAGTTGCCGTCTCTAAACAATCTGGAAGATTTTAATCTAAATATACTTCGAGACAAGGCCTTAGAAGCCATTCCTTCTAATATCTTACCTAAAACTTCAAAAATTAATTTAAATTCTTATCGTACAAGAGTACCAGTTCCTAGTAGTCTTGAGTTGAAACCATTAAAAATAGAACCTATAAAAATAGACCAACCATTGTTATCACTGGGATCAGGTCCAAAAACATTAACACGTAAAACCAAACCAAGTATATCATTGTCCAAACCTTTGCATAGATTACCAACTTTTGACGATTTAAGAAATAATTTACTTTTAAACTCTAAACAATTACTAAGTAATCCAAAACTTCAGGATCTGAGTTTACTTCCGGAAAAAATCCATTCTAATGATGTTGGAGATATAGCTGAAACAATCCGAATGAATACACAAAAAACAATCAAGGGTCTACAGAGAAAAATGCAATCTTCGTTGAAAAAAACTAAAACTAACACTCCTCTTGGAGATTCATTTGCTAAACAACAAGAATTCCTAGACGATGTAAATGATAAAGTAAAAGGCATTCATTATGACTTAAATGACAGGTTGTCTTCAATACATGAACATATTTTAGATTCTTCTAAATTTGATGCGTTCAGGGTTCCCACTAGTAAAAACGTAATGACTAATCTCCGAAAACCTAAATCTAGACCTGTTCCAGCTCGACTACGAACAGCGGCAAGTACTATAAATGAAAACTATGATCCATATATTTTTGAGAGTGAACCGAAAAAGATCTCTATCTTTTCTAAACCAAATATTTTACCAGAAGCCGAAGAAAGCTCTCTTACTCCTATAAGAGTTGATTTGCCTAAATCAGCAAATTCTCCACTATCCCATTTACAAAGGGCATCTGATTTGAGACGAATTCCAACATTGAGACAATTGCCAAGTCAATGGATACCTTCAAGTGATTTGCATAGAGAGCCGATTACTTTTAAAGACACCCAGAAGTCCATCTTCAAGACACCATATCTTAATCCCTTTCAAGACCAACGACAATCGAATAAAATATTGATATCTTTTGGTACTACAACTATTAAGCCCACTACTCAAACGCATTCATCAAGGGTACCGTCTATGAACCCACAACCTTTTATGAAGCAAAGCTCTTCTAATGATAACGCTAAAGTTGTTCGACCTTTACTAAACCATAAACTGAATTCTGCTGCAGATATGAAATTCGCACCATCTTCAAACACATTAAAAAGTTCTGAATCAGTGCAACCGCCTCACAAAAAATTTGAGGACGTTGAAGATTTTTCAATAGAGAAAGTCCCTAATGTAAATTCAAACCAAAAGTCGCCTGTTTTTAGAGAAAACTTAATCCCGAATCTTAAGGCAAGTAGTCCCAAATCGCTAATCATCAAAGACAGTGAAGAAGAGTTAATTGCGTCGATTCCACACCCAGCAGAATTGAAAACTTGGCCAAAAGTAAGCGATCATTCATTTTTGTCTAAAGTAAGAGACGCTGTTAACATGAGAAAATATCAATATAATTCCAAGTCTCAGAAGGATGTAGGTACTGAAATGGGCAACGTGAGATCAGAAATGTTGAGATCACCTTCAGAAAATGCGAATATTGTTATAGATGAACCACTGAAAGAAAATGTATCATATAGGTGTAGAATGGTATGTACTAAAGAATCGAGATAAAAAAGTATCGTTCCAGATACGTTGCTGTAAAGCAGATTAAAAAATGTAAATATAATATAATAGAATAATATGTAAATTATTACATTAGGTACACTAACGTTTAAGTTTTGCTGTGTAAGATAAACTGAATAATTATAGGCAATGTAAATAATATATATAACATATTATAAGTAATAAATGTTTTCTGTATCTGTTTGTGTTTTACTTATTTTTAATGTAAGACCTTGCTTCTTGCCAAATTTCATGATTCTAGGTCAACGGGAAGTACCCTATAGGTTTTGGACCCGAAACCTATAGGGTAGTTCCTACTTCAAGGTCTTGAAGCACAAGTAAAGGAAAATATTCCGAAAAATAAAAAATTTGAAAATTAAGGTACATTTTGGTACTTACAAGTTTTCGCGAAAATCTAAATTTGCCAATATCTTTTTATTGTGTTGATTCAGAACCTTGATTATTATACACCTAGGGACTACGAGGGCGGCACTGAAAATTTCGGGAATCAAGGAAGTGACACAACATTACTATTTAAAAATGTATTTATCTTTATGAAGTATTCTCCGCGAAATTTGACACATTTTTCCATACGATGGAACCAATCATTGAAGCAACCATTCAAGTCGGAAGTTGAGGTCTCCAAAATGGCCGTTTTGTAGGCGTCCACAGCTTCTTCATGTGATGAAAAACACCCAAACTCGTGATTGGTTCTTTGTTTCGGGTTCGTACGCGTATATCCAGGATTTGTCACCTGATACGATGTTGTATACAGCATTTGAGAATCCCGCCTGGAATCTTTCGAGAGTTCTGACGCACCAAGTAACGCGAGCCGCTTTTTGCTCTTCACAGAGCGAATGCGGTATCCATTGGGGAAACTACTTTTTTACACCTAATTGTTCATGCAAGATTATTTGTATTTGACTCATGCCAATGTCTAAAGTTGCCTGGATTCCGCGGTATGTCACATGTCGATCTTCCTCAATCAGCTTACGCACAGCATCAACGTTTTCTTGGGTGACTGCAGTTTTTGGACGACCTTGACGGGTATCATCACTGAGCTTGACACGTCCACGTTGAAATTCACCAAACCAGCGATAAATTGTGGATTTGGATGGGGCTTCATCACTAAATGCAGAAATCATCCGGTCGATACACTGTTTTTGTGTTAAACCACTTCGAAAGTCATAATAAATCATCGCTCTTGAATTTTCTCGAGTCAATTCCATTTTTTCAACGACTAAACAAGTTTGACAAAACCTTGTGACAAGACCGAGAATCTTTTTTTAATTAAATAAATGGTATTCGATTTTAAAACCAAAAGGTATTTTTTTTAATACTTTACAGGCTAGCGTTTGACCACTATCTCACCTGTTGGTAAGTGATGATGCGGTCGAAGATAGTAAGCACGCTAGGCCTAGAATGGGAACTGGCTCTCAAGGATAGCTGCCGGAACACATTAGATGTTTGGTGACAGATTTTCTAACTTGAGAGTGGTAGCTGGCCAGGCGGACACTTGATAGTGTCCTACCACCATGCGGGGGTTGTTGGTTTCTTAACGATGTTTTCCTTCACCGGAGGGCCACTGTGAAAAGCGCACATACATTTTTCGATAAAAAAATCCATTGGTGCACGGCGGTTTGAACTCGGTACCACGGCATCAAAGCCGACCGTTCTCCCGATTACGCCACCGGGCCCTCTGAGTTTTCAATTAAAAAGATTTTAATATGACAGCAACAGTGGAAATATTCTATTCCCGATACTTTTAGTGCCGCCCTCGTATTGATCTCAGTATCTGGTATAAATTTCAACGTGCTAGGTCCACCCGTTCCTGAGAAAATCGGTAGTGACACACGGAAAGATGGACAGACGGACAGACAGACAGACGGACAGAGAGACAGACGGACAGACGGACAGACGGACAGACGGACAGACGGACAGACGGACAGACGGACAGACGGACAGACGGACAGACGGACAGACGGATAGACGGACAGACGGACAAGAAAGTGATCTTAGTCAATATTTTTCTTTATTTTCAGCCTCTTTTGTCCCATTGGAGGGCAAAGGCCTCCCTTCCCTTCTTTCACACATCACGGTCCATTGCTTGTTGGGTCCAGGTGCTAGAATAGCTAACCAGTTCATCCCAACATCTCCGTCTGGGTCTACGGCGTCGTCGTCTAACGTTCTGTTAGATATTCTATTATAATAATAAATAGTAAAAACAGAATAAAATAAGTATGTAAGGGGGCTCCCATTTATTTATTTATTTATTTAATAACATAATTAGAACGGTCCTAGCCAATTACACTAATTACTTACATTTTAAATATCAACTTAAACAGTACACAATATTAACTAATACTAATATTGAAATTGTTCAAATCCAAATTATATAATTATCTATAAGTTCTCACAAAATGTCAAACATTGTGAAGAAATCATGATCCATTCGTCCGCTAGCAAGTCACAATCAGGGTTCGAGTCCAGGAGAGCATTGAGCGTCGCCAGAGTGCGCGGGATAGGGGACTGAGCGCGCGCAACTGTGCGGTGTGCTGGTACCGAAAACAACCTGTGTTTTCAGACGCGGCAGTAATTGTTGGGAACATGGAACCGAAGCAGCTCGCTGAGAAGATCAGGGCAATCTATCCTCTCGCGGATAATTTTGCTCATAGAAACAAGTTGTTCATGGGTTTTTCGTACTTCTAGAGTATTGTAACCTAGGCAGCCCACGAGAAACTTCGTCGGGTACATGTAAGGATAATACCCGTAAATTCGCTTGAATAAAAAGCGAAGAAAAGCTTTTTGAATCTTTTCTAGCATCAGGGTATACTTACTCTCGTAAGGGTGCCACACGCAAGAGCTAGACTCAAGTTTGCTGCGAACAAGAGCGCTAAATATCAGTTTAATAACATGCTCACTTTGGAATTCTCTATCGTTTCTCAGCACGAAGCCAAGCCTACGAAAAGATTCTTCAGCGAGCATTGTAACGTGGTCATGGAAGGTTAGCTTTCGGTCAAATGTATCACCTAAGTCTTTAGTGGTGGAATTCCTTGAAATGATAGTTTCATGAAGCTTGTATTAGTATTCAACAGGGTGTCTCATTCGCCCGAAAGTCATGACACAGCATTTAGACGGGTTGAACTCCATTTTATTTGCGACTCCCCATTCGTAAACTGCGTTCACATCTTGCTGGAGTTTGCGGCAGTCATCCTCGGACTTTATCGCATTACGCAATAAACGAATGAATTATGAATTATCTCTAAGGCTAATTTTAAGTCATCAGCGTACATTAAGCATTTAGAATGCTTGATGACATTAGGAAGATCATTAACCATGAGAATAAAAAGAAGAGGTCCGAGAACAGAACCCTGACTAACTCCAGATCGTGTATGGTAGGGAGAAGATTCATACAAGCCCAGTTTAACATATTGTTATCGGTCACGTAGGTAGTCCGCTATCAGTCTCAAGAGCTTCGGAGTAAAACCCACCATATTAAGCTTCATAAGGAGGATATCATTATTAACTCGGTCAAAAGCCTTGCGGAAATCAAAATACAGAACGTCAACCTGACCCCCTTGGTCTAATCGAGCAGATGTGTAATCGACGATGCTAAGTCAGTTAGTGTTTACGGATCTCTTCTTTCTGAATCCATGCTGCGCATTAGAAAGGTGCTGATCCACCTGCCTATAAATTTCTTTGTGGAGGATATGCTCGAATACCTTTGCGGGGGAGGACAGTATTGCGATAGGCCTATACTCATCAACATTTAACTTTTTAGAGGTTTTCGGTATCGGAGTAACCCTAGAAAGCTTCCATTGTGATGGATAGACACCAGTCTCTAATGCAAGATTAAATATATGACATAAGGGGGCAATAATGAAGTTCTCGCCTTGCTTTAGAAGCCATTGTGGAATGTTATCTGGACCTAAAGATATGCCAGATTTGAACCTTCTATTTCCCACTGCTACATCAACGGGACTGAACCTGGATATATCAACAGGATTGCTACCATTTGATTCAAATGGTAAATTGATACCATCTGGGTGAAGAAGTGGAACTTCGGACAAAAATACACTGGCAAAATATTTGGCAAAAGCCGCCGAAGCTTCGATCCCTTTGAAGGTCTGACCTTCGTAAGTGATAGATGACTCAAAACCACCTTTAGTACTCAAGCTCGATATGTACTGCCAAAAATTGCGAGGATTTTTGATAATATTATCCTCCAGATTTTTTAAATAAACGTCATAGGCAGATACCTTGCTGACTTTTAATGATGCCATCAGCGCCGAAAATTCTTTATATATTTTATTACAATTGGTTCGTTTCCAATCGGAATATAGTTTCACCTTGCGTTTAATATCAATAATTATATCGGAAGTAAACCAAACCGGATATTTAAAAGCTAGACCAGTCTTGCGGTGCTTTTGAGCAGCACACTTATTGAATATGCTGTATATTATGTCATAAAAGTGTTCAGTACTCGACAATACGTCGTGATTATCGTACTTTATGCCATGGTGCTTCTGAGAGCAATTCAAGTAAGAGCTTATAGTCACATTTACGAAAGTTCCAATCTTTATTGGGGTCGATGTTACTTGGATCTATCCTGTCTGAACAACGAGATACCATGGTTCTAATTGCAATATTAAGGGGGGGCTACATGGAACTGAAACTAAAAAAAATATTCATCTAACCTATACGTGCGCGGTATCTATAGATAGGTCTTTAAAAATGACATTGAGGTTCCTAAAACTATCTGTTCTCATAGTCAATCATTTAAAAATCTAATAAATATATATGCTGTAGATCTCAATAATCACTTTGAACGAAAATCGGTTTGAACGAGATATAGTCAGGAGTTTTTGAGATGTATCAACCGCAAGTATAACTTTGTTTTTCATACAAACACTATTAAAAACAAAGTAATTTTTTTGGTGGCGAAAAATTATAGTTATAAAATACTCTACTGTGTTACGGAGCCCTGCGAGTGCAAGTCCGACTTGCACTTGGCCAGTTTTTTTTAACCGTTTTTCATTCATTTCATTTGTTAAGTGTTTTTACGAAAGAAAGGTTATACATTAATGAAAGAAGTTTTTAACGCGGTCGAAGCCGCGGGGCACTTCTAGTCTATCTATACATTACAATATTATGATATTATGTCTCTATATTTCGCTTACTCCAAAAAGGTTATGTATCCTCTATGGACAGTCATTACACCTACTCTTTGGTTGTAACCTACAATACTCGATAAGAAGAAGAAGCATTGGGGTTCAAGCATTTTGGTGGGAACGTGGAAAAGTGTGTGTTCTCTCATTATATTTTTCCTAAAACTTGTGTTCTTCCGCTACTTAATGTATAATAAATGTGGATGATTACCCATTAAGTTACGGTGAATGTGTGCGAGTGTAGGGAAACAGCACAATGTTGAAAACCATGCTATTTACGTTATCAGCAAAATTCCACTGAAATCTTCAGTTAAGTCTACAGTTTTACTGAGGGTATGTATGATTTAGACTAGACTTTGACTTCAACTTGACTTGAAATGTGACTACTTTGACCCATCTTTATGACTTGAATTCTCAAAAACTTGAAGAATTTTAATACTCGACACTGGCTAAATACACTAATCGCGTGGAGCCATTAATACAACTTAAAAAGAGGTATGGGGAGTTTTGGCGGGAACGTGAAAAAGAGTGTGTTCTCATTGTATTTTTTCCTAAAACTTGTGATCTTCCGCAAGTTAATGTATAATAAATGTGGATTATTAACCATTAAGTGCCGGTGAATGTGTGCGAGTGTAGGGAAACAGCACAATGTTGAAAAACATGCTATTTGCGTTATCGCCCAAAATTCCACTGAAAATCTTCAGTTAAGTCCACATTTTTACTGAGTATGACTTGGACTAGACTATGACTTGAACTTGACCAGAAACGTGACTATTATAACCCATCTTTATGACTTGAATTCTCAAATCCTTGAAGAAATTTAATACTTGACACTGGCTAAATACACATATAGTGTGGAACAAAATGATGAGGCATATTGGTATAGAGTCTCGTCAACCCCCCTAGACAAAATCCAATATCTGTTTTCATTCACGCTAACGCAAGTCCAAAATGTATGAAATGTCCATTTATGTTTCCGCAACGAAGATGTCATTCCCATAAGATTTTCAAGTTGCGTTAGCGTAAATGGAAACAGAAATTGGATTTTGTCTAGCTGATATGTCAACGCACAACTGTTGGCGTAGTTAACAGTTGACGTTAACTTTGTTTAATGTTCATTGTAATTTTTGACCGAGCAAGGGCGATGTGCGAGTGAAGCGTCTTCGTTTCAGCTTTGGCAAAGCTTGGACTTTCGTATGTCTGTCCGGATCATAGTCCGGATGTCTGGCTGTTCTTCTGTATAGGTTGGATTTTTCAACCAATTTTCGTAAAATTTTTCGAGCAGGTTTTATAATTTATGGATTTTTTTTCGATTCAATTTTTGGATATTTTTCACATATGAAACAATATATGAAAGTGAATTGATGAACCCTAATCCACCGTCGCCCCGGGATCTGATGGCTAGTTTAGGAATTATTAGCAAAACAAAATATGGGATCTTATACACCTCGTAACGCACTGAAATAGGGCAAATTTTCGCTGCGATTAGTGATGGGAAAAAGAATATCGACGTTTTTAAACTGTCTTAACTACGCAACGACTTGACCGATTTTGATCAATTATATCTCATTAGATCGTTTTAAGGGCAAAACCTGGCAAAACAACACAAAGCTATCAAAGGATACATTTTTTTTAAAATAATCTAAAAGGACGTGCTCTCCAATCGACGTGATGCACAACACTGGTCGCGGTAAGCTCGCGTTGAGTGCGGTACGAGGTCAGGGGGGATATGGGACGTTTTAGCCTCGTTCCGCACTGCATTAAAATTATATTAATTCAGTGCGGCACGAGGCCTAAGACATCCGGTACCAAGGTAGGTACACCACCGAGTCCGGGAACCATTAGTGATCTCAAATATATATTTATCTCTTTCCTACACTGGACCAAACCAAAGCTATGCCATTCGCACGACAGAGAAGTTCACTTTTTTGCTTGCCGCACCACAGGGAAGTTGCATCAGGGGTGATTTAGGCCTCGCTTCGCACTTAACGTGTTAAACTATTGTAACGCGGCAATAGGTTAATTAGTGTGTTTGAATTTGTTCCCTGTGTCATCCCCATCTCATTTTGTGTTTCCCGTGTGTATTTGTGTATATAAGCTAGCCGAACTATATGTTTTACCTACCTGTGTTGTTACGAGTATTATACGTTTTAATGAGTGACAAGACCGTTTTATTCGACGCTACCCATTAAACTATCTAAGTTATTATAAAACCCAAATAAACCATATTGATTTTCAGACATTGTTACCCCTTTATATTGTAATACGGGACTTATCGCGCTAAAAACATAATTTTATTTACCTCGACGTTTCGATCAAGTTGCATTAATTTTGTCAGTATTGAGTGTCGCAATGGCAACTCCGATCAAGATCAAATAAGGGTAGTTTCAAACTACTCTCAATCAAAACAATGCTGATACCCACAACTTCAGTCTTCTCGTGACCACGGTTATATTATTACCCCATTTCACCCCCTTAGGGGCGAAATCGCAAAGAAGTCTGAAACACGTATTTGCTTTACAAAAGACATTCTAAAAATCTCTATTTATAAAAGACTATCAAATCTTGTTTTTCCATACAAACTTTGAACCCCCGTATTCTTATCGGATAACTTCTTCTTCTCTTCTTGCATAATTTCAAAATTTTTGCGCAATCCGTTAAGTGGTTTGAGCTGTGTGTTAATAGATCAGTCAGTCAGTAACGTTTGCCTTTCATATATACAGAAGAAGATAATAAAGATAAAGAGTATAAACCGCCTTGGTTCTTGGTAAAAACCTTCTTGGTTCAATGAAAGCCCATTGGCTTTCATTTTGATCGACCGAAAAAGGTTCAATTTCGTATACAATGGAACCTGTTTTTCTCCCAAAAATTATAGTTTTAATACATTGAATACAACATCCTTGAAAAATTAATCCAAATCTTTTTTACGCAAAGCTCGGACCCACTATGATTGATAATATTATTACCGTGGTTCTTTAGTTTTTAAAACTATAGTAAATATTTCAGATCCAATATTAATACACATCTTTTCACCTAGTTTTACGAGATTGAGGCATAGACAAACAAACATTGACATATTATTATATTTTTTAAACTTTTATTATAGCCAGTATACATATTACATAATCTTTTATATTTTTGACCAATTTTAATAAAATGGAGGCCATTCTCAGTTTGCCTGTACTTCCGTCATTTGACTATAAAATTATTTTTTGTTTGAGAGAATATGGTTCCCGTTTGGTCCCATTGTACCTTTATTGAGATCTGTATATAAGTATCTCCAGAATATTGAGATAAACACCTAAAACTTAGTAAGGTATTAAAATACTATAGCGGCATTTGAAGTAGGATTTTTTCGTTTTGTAAAACATGTATAAGTCTATATATCTATCTATAGCATATGGAAAGCTGTAGTCTCTGACCTAACCTAACGGGAAAAAGGCGTGACTAAAATATAATTATAAAACAAGGAATTTTTAGAAATAATAACAAGTGTTTTATCCGTCATTATCATTAAACTTTTGAAAGAAGCAAGAATTTTTAGGGTGAAGGGGCCAATTTTCGATACTTCTGAGTCTAAAAACCTCGCTAAAATCCGATCCGAAAATTCGCGCTCGCCTCTTAACCCGTGTAAAGTTTAGGTAAGTTCCATATTGGTGTGCAAGGAGGTTTTAGAGGGCATTCATAGATTTACTGACCACTAAGAAATGGCCGCGTCTCTATTTGAACAGAGTAATTTTTTCTTCGTTATTCTTTTGTTTTGTGTTCTTTTTTCCAAACGCGCACACTATGAACGAATTATTTTTATAAAACTAAATTGTTTTTGTTTTAGTGTTAAATAGATTAGTAGCTAGTTGTGATTGATATTTGTATTTCCTTGATTTCAGTCGCGGCTCTTCTAATTGGTAAGTATATTTTCGTACCTTATGCTTTGATTATAAGACATGTATATTAACAAAGATTTTATGCTAAATACGCCATTTATGATTTAGGTATTCATTTTTTGCTTGTATTTTCATTAAGCCCGTCGCTAAAATATGAAGAGCGTTTTATTCAAATCTGGGTTCACAGCAGATCATTTATGTAGTATGTAATTCTTATCTTAAACCAGGATTATTATTTTTCCGTGGATTTACTATGATTGTGAACTTGATCCTTGTGTGACGTTAAGCGATATCTTTATCTCCTTCGTAATATCACTTCTTAGTGAATACCTACACTCTATAAATTTTTTTTAATTTCAAATAGGCTAGCGTTTGTCCACTATCTCACCTGGTGGTAAACGAAGCGACAACGTGGTCGAGAATAGTGAATACGCTAGGCCTAGAATGGATTGACTCTCAAGGGCTGTGCTGCCGGGACACCGTAAGATTCTGGCGGCAGATCTTCTCCATATCGGTGAAAGCTACTTTTTTGTAGCAAATCAAGCGGATCATTGACATAATGCTCCTACCACCACCTAGCGGTACATTTTATTCTTATAATTGACAGACCTGTCTTACCTATATTTGAGAAACCCGTTGGCGTAAAGGATAGATGGTTTCACTTCTGATACCGAGTTCAGACCAGGCGATTCTAGTCCTTCAACTTCCTAGGGATGTACGATACGAGTTATAAAAAATACCCAATCGATATTTTTTATCGATTAAATCGCGCTTGATTAGCAAATCAAATAGTTTCATTCGAAACCCTATTATCGCTGTATAATGCCAGCCTTAATGTTCTTCCAAAACAAATAATTGATTAATGAAACGAGTACTTATAACCGGTACTTACTAAGTAAAAAAGTAGCTTACCACCATCAAGGAGAAAATCAGCCGCCATAACCTTACGGTGTTCCGGCAGCACATAGCCTTCGAGAATCGGAGTATTCTAGGCCTAGCGTTTTCACCAACTTCGACCACATCAACGCTTACCACTACCACAGAATAATGAATAGTACAAGTACCACTACATAGTGGTCGAACACTAGCCTATAAGATATAAAAAAAAATAGTCCTTTAATGATGGCCTTAAATTTACCGTTAGATGGTGGTAGCAGCATTATATCAATGTTTCGCTTGATGAGTTACTTTTTAGTAACAAGTCATGCAAGTTTTTCAGAAATCTTGATGGGTAAATTTACATTATTGTTTAATTTTTAATAACATGCTATTCAGCGATATTTTAACCGGCTTTAAGAATATTAAATGAAATTATTTATGATAATAAAAATAAGACGCTCACTTGATTCTAAGCGATGACACAAGACTTAGTAGTCTTGTTAACCCATCCAACTAAGGTAAATATCACAGACATATTAATAATTATTAATATTTCTGTGCTAAATATGTTTGTTTCTGGAGTAGGTTCACGTCAATAGTGCAATGGGTGGAGATCGCCGCTTTACTTCTTAAGGTGCGTACAGACATGTTATAACATTGTTGTTTAACATGTCTCAGATAATGTGACACGGAATGGTATAAAACATGTTATAAAATCATGTTATAATGTCATTTTTTATAACATTTCACATTAGCTGAAACATGTTAAATAAAAAATTTATAACATGTTATGATACATAGTCTGTACGCGCCCTTTAAATATTCGCAAGTCTGTTGTAACCTTCGGAAATCTAATGGTATAATATGTTGTTCTCACTTGCCCTATAAATTCACTGAACTCTTTGCCTATATTTTATTGAGCCCATCTCGCGGTGCTCCCATTTTCCCATTTTATATATATTAATTATTACAATAAATTTGAGTTATAGTAATGTAATTATATTAGAATAGATAAGAAATATTGTAATTGTATTAAATTGATTTTATTCTTATAATAAATGAATTGAATATAACAGTGAAAAAATAATAATAAATAAAATAAAAGAAAAAAACAAGAAAAATACAAATAAAAATAAAACATAAAAATAAAATTACAACGAAACAAAAAGAAAGAATTTGGAATACATACACACGTACGCGAATGAACACACGCTAACGCACACAATAAAAAAACAGTTACACTAAAATGTATTGTGTATATGCATGAAAGCTCAATGAAGTTAATTGCAACAAAGATTTATATTAAAACCCGCTCAAAAAGGACCCATGTTGGAGGAATATAAGTAGCGGAACAAAATATATATATATATATGTACTTAGCGTTCATACAATACGGCAATAGGTTAATTAGTGTGTTTGAATTTGTTCCCCGTGTCATCCCCATCTCATTTTGTGTTTCCCGTGTGTATTTGTGTATATAAGCTAGCCGAACTATATGTTTTACCTACCTGTGTTGTTACGAGTATTATACGTTTTAATGAGTGACAAGACCGTTTTATTCGACGCTACCCATTAAACTATCTAAGTTATTATAAAACCCAAATAAACCATATTGATTTTCAGACATTGTTACCCCTTTATATTGTAATACGGGACTTATCGCGCTAAAAACATAATTTTATTTACCTCGACGTTTCGATCAAGTTGCATTAATTTTGTCAGTATTGAGTGTCGCAATGGCAACTCCGATCAAGATCAAATAAGGGTAGTTTCAAACTACTCTCAATCAAAACAATGCTGATACCCACAACTTCAGTCTTCTCGTGACCACGGTTATATTATTACCCCATTTCACCCCCTTAGGGGCGAAATCGCAAAGAAGTCTGAAACACGTATTTGCTTTACAAAAGACATTCTAAAAATCTCTATTTATAAAAGACTATCAAATCTTGTTTTTCCATACAAACTTTGAACCCCCGTATTCTTATCGGATAACTTCTTCTTCTCTTCTTGCATAATTTCAAAATTTTTGCGCAATCCGTTAAGTGGTTTGAGCTGTGTGTTAATAGATCAGTCAGTCAGTAACGTTTGCCTTTCATATATACAGAAGAAGATAATAAAGATAAAGAGTATAAACCGCCTTGGTTCTTGGTAAAAACCTTCTTGGTTCAATGAAAGCCCATTGGCTTTCATTTTGATCGACCGAAAAAGGTTCAATTTCGTATACAATGGAACCTGTTTTTCTCCCAAAAATTATAGTTTTAATACATTGAATACAACATCCTTGAAAAATTAATCCAAATCTTTTTTACGCAAAGCTCGGACCCACTATGATTGATAATATTATTACCGTGGTTCTTTAGTTTTTAAAACTATAGTAAATATTTCAGATCCAATATTAATACACATCTTTTCACCTAGTTTTACGAGATTGAGGCATAGACAAACAAACATTGACATATTATTATATTTTTTAAACTTTTATTATAGCCAGTATACATATTACATAATCTTTTATATTTTTGACCAATTTTAATAAAATGGAGGCCATTCTCAGTTTGCCTGTACTTCCGTCATTTGACTATAAAATTATTTTTTGTTTGAGAGAATATGGTTCCCGTTTGGTCCCATTGTACCTTTATTGAGATCTGTATATAAGTATCTCCAGAATATTGAGATAAACACCTAAAACTTAGTAAGGTATTAAAATACTATAGCGGCATTTGAAGTAGGATTTTTTCGTTTTGTAAAACATGTATAAGTCTATATATCTATCTATAGCATATGGAAAGCTGTAGTCTCTGACCTAACCTAACGGGAAAAAGGCGTGACTAAAATATAATTATAAAACAAGGAATTTTTAGAAATAATAACAAGTGTTTTATCCGTCATTATCATTAAACTTTTGAAAGAAGCAAGAATTTTTAGGGTGAAGGGGCCAATTTTCGATACTTCTGAGTCTAAAAACCTCGCTAAAATCCGATCCGAAAATTCGCGCTCGCCTCTTAACCCGTGTAAAGTTTAGGTAAGTTCCATATTGGTGTGCAAGGAGGTTTTAGAGGGCATTCATAGATTTACTGACCACTAAGAAATGGCCGCGTCTCTATTTGAACAGAGTAATTTTTTCTTCGTTATTCTTTTGTTTTGTGTTCTTTTTTCCAAACGCGCACACTATAAACGAATTATTTTTATAAAACTAAATTGTTTTTGTTTTAGTGTTAAATAGATTAGTAGCTAGTTGTGATTGATATTTGCATTTCCTTGATTTCAGTCGCGGCTCTTCTAATTGGTAAGTATATTTTCGTACCTTATGCTTTGATTATAAGACATGTATATTAACAAAGATTTTATGCTAAATACGCCATTTATGATTTAGGTATTCATTTTTTGCTTGTATTTTCATTAAGCCCGTCGCTAAAATATGAAGAGCGTTTTATTCAAATCTGGGTTCACAGCAGATCATTTATGTAGTATGTAATTCTTATCTTAAACCAGGATTATTATTTTTCCGTGGATTTACTATGATTGTGAACTTGATCCTTGTGTGACGTTAAGCGATATCTTTATCTCCTTCGTAATATCACTTCTTAGTGAATACCTACACTCTATAATTTTTTTTTTATTTCAAATAGGCTAGCGTTTGTCCACTATCTCACCTGGTGGTAAACGAAGCGACAACGTGGTCGAGAATAGTGAATACGCTAGGCCTAGAATGGATTGACTCTCAAGGGCTGTGCTGCCGGGACACCGTAAGATTCTGGCGGCAGATCTTCTCCATATCGGTGAAAGCTACTTTTTTGTAGCAAATCAAGCGGATCATTGACATAATGCTCCTACCACCACCTAGCGGTACATTTTATTCTTATAATTGACAGACCTGTCTTACCTATATTTGAGAAACCCGTTGGCGTAACGGATAGATGGTTTCACTTCTGATACCGAGTTCAGACCAGGCGATTCTAGTCCTTCAACTTCCTAGGGATGTACGATACGAGTTATAAAAAATACCCAATCGATATTTTTTATCGATTAAATCGCGCTTGATTAGCAAATCAAATAGTTTCATTCGAAACCCTATTATCGCTGTATAATGCCAGCCTTAATGTTCTTCCAAAACAAATAATTGATTAATGAAACGAGTACTTATAACCGGTACTTACTAAGTAAAAAAGTAGCTTACCACCATCAAGGAGAAAATCAGCCGCCATAACCTTACGGTGTTCCGGCAGCACATAGCCTTCGAGAATCGGAGTATTCTAGGCCTAGCGTTTTCACCAACTTCGACCACATCAACGCTTACCACTACCACAGAATAATGAATAGTGCAAGTACCACTACATAGTGGTCGAACACTAGCCTATAAGATATAAAAAAAAATAGTCCTTTAATGATGGCCTTAAATTTACCGTTAGATGGTGGTAGCAGCATTATATCAATGTTTCGCTTGATGAGTTACTTTTTAGTAACAAGTCATGCAAGTTTTTCAGAAATCTTGATGGGTAAATTTACATTATTGTTTAATTTTTAATAACATGCTATTCAGCGATATTTTAACCGGCTTTAAGAATATTAAATGAAATTATTTATGATAATAAAAATAAGACGCTCACTTGATTCTAAGCGATGACACAAGACTTAGTAGTCTTGTTAACCCATCCAACTAAGGTAAATATCACAGACATATTAATAATTATTAATATTTCTGTGCTAAATATGTTTGTTTCTGGAGTAGGTTCACGTCAATAGTGCAATGGGTGGAGATCGCCGCTTTACTTCTTAAGGTGCGTACAGACATGTTATAACATTGTTGTTTAACATGTCTCAGATAATGTGACACGGAATGGTATAAAACATGTTATAAAATCATGTTATAATGTCATTTTTTATAACATTTCACATTATCTGAAACATGTTAAATAAAAATTTTATAACATGTTATTTTACATAGTCTGTACGCGCCCTTTAAATATTCGCAAGTCTGTTGTAACCTTCGGAAATCTAATGGTATAATATGTTGTTCTCACTTGCCCTATAAATTCACTGAACTCTTTGCCTATAATTTATTGAGCCCATCTCGCGGTGCTCCCATTTTCCCATTTTATATATATTAATTATTACAATAAATTTGAGTTATAGTAATGTAATTATATTAGAATAGATAAGAAATATTGTAATTGTATTAAATTGATTTTATTCTTATAATAAATGAATTGAATATAACAGTGAAAAAATAATAATAAATAAAATAATCCCGCAGGGGCGGCTTTGTGGCGAGCCGACGGTGAGTGGCGACACCGTGTACCCCTATCCCGTGAGGGCAAGATACCCTCTGACCCCCGGCTTGCCTTGACCGGCCGGCCGGTGGTGGGAATCGCAAGAGCTAAGACCTAAGCTCCAGGGTGGAAGTGTTAAAGGCATAAAGCCGCTAGTAGCGTTTAGTGAAAGTGCAGCACACCTCTCAACACCCTTAGCTATCCACGCCAATGTTGCCCCTCGACGCCGACATAACGGTCCGCCTTTATGGGGGGCCCATTCAGTGTATAGCGAGTCACCACCCGTCTTAATATTTTGAAATGAGGCATAATTTGCGGGTGCCGTACCTCATCCCATAGACCATATATCAGACATAAATCAGCTCATTTAATAGTCATCATGATAATATAATGTACCATCTTTTTATAAAATAGTTTCCCATATCCATCCATACACAGTAGTTCCTAAGTTCAAATTGTAAAGGGCCTCTTGGTGTTGGCTTAGGCTCCATCAATGCCCTCCAAAAGACCGGGCGTGTACGACCCGTGATGTGAATTTGAATAAAATAAAAGAAAAAAACAAGAAAAATACAAATAAAAATAAAACATAAAAATAAAATTACAACGAAACAAAAAGAAAGAATTTGGAATACATACACACGTACGCGAATGAACACACGCTAACACACACAATAAAAAAACAGTTACACTAAAATGTATTGTGTATATGCATGAAAGCTCAATGAAGTTAATTGCAACAAAGATTTATATTAAAACCCGCTCAAAAAGGACCCATCTTGGAGGAATATAAGTAGCGGAACAAAATATATATATATATATATATATATATATATATGTACTTAGCGTTCATACATGGTATTTATATCTTTCTTTGTTTACAGTTCCTACTTCAGTGACAAAGGGCTTCTGTATAACCACATGTATAACCTCTTGTGGATTGCAATAGAAGACGCAGACTTATTTCCAGTATATAATATTGTGGACTCTTCTACCTACTCTGTGGACTACACACGAATGTTATTGCGATGGAACGCCTAAACATGTTTTGGCAGTCTCTAATTACTCATTCACCTATAAAAATCATCAGTTAAAGGTAATTCTAGACTAAATTATTAGCTATTTATACTTTGTTGTATTAATTCTAGACTAAATTATTAGCTATATATTAATTCAGACTTAACTCTATGAAAATCTATGCTAATAATATTTTAAGACAAAATTTAAAGGAGAGAAGTCAATTAGATGTAATTTATGGCACGCATATAAATATATATGCGTGCCTATATATATTTATACAACATGGATAAAACAAGGAAGGAAATACATACAAAGCTGCAGGGAATAAACGTTTCGTGTTATCGTGGACAGATACAGGCCAGCCCGCACCTGCGCACTGTAGAAAGAGTGACGTTCATGGAAGTGCGGGCAAATTTGTAGTAAATAGGAATTGTAGTGGTAGGACTTCTGCTAGTCCGCCAGGGGCGGTACCACCACTTTGCCAATTAATTTTTAGCCGTGAAATAGGAATTCGGTTGAAATGGCAAGGTGTCCAGTGAAATTACTACAATGCGCATTTTTTATGTGTGATGGTGTAATGTTGCGCTGCTTAAAAAGTTATCATTTTTTGCCGTAGTTAGTGCTAGTATTGGGTAAAACCAGAAGACTAGCTCTTCGTTAACGGAAGTTTCGTTTATACATTTATTATTTTAATTTAGTAAATGTCAAATTAGTATGAATGGTCTTATTTATAGTTTTTCTGATATAAATGCATACATTATACATATAAAATTGTCGGTTGTACAATTAGTTACACCTATGATAATCATCATCAACAGCCTGCTGACGCAGTCCACAACTGGACATAGACTTCTCCAATAGTGCTATCAAGCCTAATTTTCAGCTTTTATATTACCACCTACCTACCTTCTTACATTAAGTCCTCGCGCAGTCCATATGAGTCATAAGTATTGTATACAGAAATAATACATACAGGATACTAGGTAAAATATACAATATATTTTATCTGTTCAAATATTTATTCATCATTATGAACATAACTTAACTTTAACTATAGATTATTATAACATTACATAATTTATTTAGTTTTTAACACACTTTTATTAGCATCATGTAAGTATTACATTTTTTATATCTGATAGACAATCTTTAGTGTCGACGTTGCGATCTACGATATAGCACGATTATTTATACCGAGTTCAGACCTGGCGATTCTAGTCGTTCAACTTCCTAGGAATGTACGATACGAGTTACAAAAAATACCCAATCGATATTTTTATCGATTAAATCGCGCTTGATTAGCAAATCAAATAGTTTCATTCGAGCCCTATTATATTATTATTCATAGCCCTATTATCGCTGTATAATGCCAGCCTTAATGTTCTTCCAAAACAAATAATTGATTAACGAAACGAGTACTTATAACCGGTACATACTAAGTATCGATACTAAAATTACTTGGAATCGAAAGATAAGTACATCCCTAGCCAGTTGAACGACTAGAATCGCCTGGTGTGAACTGGGTATTACAAAAACATTGATAAATATACTTTAGGCAAAACCATCTCACATGTATAGGAACAAGTACTCCATACACGATCAGACTTGTTGTGCTTGATACAGGTTGAGCAAATGTATAGATGGGAAGTACACTGCCTTACCTTGGCCAAAACACCAAGCTTTGACGCCACAATTGGGCTCTGGTGGACTCGATGTAAGAGCCAAAGTTGAGAGTTGGCTGCGAGATTCTAAGAAACTCAAGGCGGTCTGTTAACGGCACTGATACATCTCAAGAAGTTGGAGTTGACTCAGTTGAAATAGACTCCATTTGGCAGAGAATGGGCCTGGGTATTAATTAGCTCCATTGAGCTCGACCAGATTAGAATCGCCCCAATCGGAGACATCCATTGAGGAAAAGTTCATGCGCTCAACCATCGCCTCCCTATCAAATTGGATTTGTGTCACATTAGGCCATATACTGGTTTTATAGGTCTCTACAGCTATGCTGCGCTGTCGTCTGCCTAACCTAAGAAGAATAAGCTTAGCAGAAAAATATGTGCAGAGAGCACCGATCTCTGAGTGAAACGGTATTAATAGACAATTGGTCAGAAGTGTAGCCATCAATTACTACTCTTATCGATCGCTCCCTCAAGAAAATTCGAAATACAGATACACGAACCAGTGGGTGGTCCATCGGAATGAAGACTATCGTGCCAAACCCTGTCGTAAGCTTATGAGATATCAAGAGAAACTGCAAGAGCTTCCCCGTGGTTCTCTACAGCCTCGCTCTAAATGTGCGTATCATGCGCTATAAGAGTGGATAGATTTCGGCGAAATCCGTATTGTCGGTGTAAAGGTACCAAGTTTGATATTATACAACACGAGAATATCTCTTAATTAAATGCAGTATTACATTGAGATCTTCAGTAAGGTAAGAATTATCTAGAATTTGCTTGTCTTTCTTCTTTTAGTTAAGACATAAATGCATCGGCATTCAAAAGGTAAGATTCACAAAGATTTTTCGTTTTAAAGGTTTGCAGTATTTCTTCATCGAGATATTTATTAACAATGGCGGGAACTTGAAGGTCCATAACGATATGTGGTATCGGCGTTCGTAGGTCGTGTACTTGTAGCGGTTGAGTAGAATACTGCTGCAGCTCGTTGTAGTCTTGGTGTGCGGGACTGGTCGCTTGCAGCAACACGAGGCGCGAGCGCAGCTGGCGTGGCGCGGCGCGGTAGCTGCGTGCCGTGGTGATTCGTGCGTACGCCGCGTCCAGTAGAGCGCGTGCATACTGCGTAGAGTGCGGCACACGGCCTCTCAGCGTGCGCACGCACGCGTCGACACGCTCGCTCCACGAGTTACAGCCGCGCAGCGCGCTCTCCACCGGCGCCGCCGAGCCGCGCGTCATCAACGTGTACATGTGCTGCACCACGCCCTCCTGCAGCGCGCGCTCCGAACTGAACGTCTCCAGCTCCCTCTCCAGCAGCGCATGAGTTGCGGAGGGGCTCGAGCCCAGGCAGTACACAGTGCCAGTTAAACCTAAAAATATGCCATGATAATGACAGTAGGTACATTAAAGTAAACAGTATTTTAAGATTTAAGTGTCGCGTGGCAGCGTCCCGGGTGATAAATCACCACTAAGGCGGATTATCGGACATATGGGACTAGGATACGTGAAATCTGAATATTGTAACGGCAAAATGACAAAACTGTAATGGCAGTCGTTCGTGTAATTTATGAAATAAAAATGAGGGACGATTGGTAAGGAACATGCCCATCTTCCATAGACATTTTGGGCCACCCAAGTGCCTACAAATTAAAAGTAAGTGGTAATTAAATTTACCTACATATACAATTATTATTATACAATACCCTATATATATACAATTATTTAATATAGAAGATAGGTATATATAGATATTAAAAAAACAACTTTGCGTTTTCAAGGTAAGTAAGTAATAGTTTTCATTTTTCCTAAATCAGGTTTATCATTCAAAATATTATGAACATTAAATATCGAGTCACATTTTGTGCCGTAGTCATCGGTAGAAGCGAATAAACTAATAATGTATAAAAAGATGGTAGGAGCACATTGTATGTGTCTGTAATAGGCACAACATACTAAGGATTTCACTAAACGTGGTGAAATCCTAGGTCTACGGTAATAGGTAACGTCATCGCTTACCATCAGGCGAGCGTCGTGTGTCGGGCTTGTCCTGTTGCCTTTTATCATAAAAAAACAAATTACATAGATGTTTCGCCTACTTTGGCTTGACAAAAAGTCACCATTACCACCATCAAGGAGAAAATTGCCACCATAACTTCACAGTGTTCCGGCAGCACACAGCCCTTGAAATTCAAAGTATTCTAATAATACTCTGACTCTGAAGGACTGTGCTGCATAGTGGTGGTGGCGTCTATTATGTGTGTGTTCACCATCTTCGAACACATCATCGCTTACCACCAGGTGAGATAGTGGTCAAACGCTTGCCGTATTAACGTATAAGTAATAAAAAAGATTGTAAGTTTGACTCACCTAATATGCTTGTATGTATTGCATTGCATAAATTAATGTTAGTATACATTATATTATACCTACATACTATATCGGCACACTCGTAGTTAATAGAAATAGTATAAAGCATCGACTTCATATGAAGTCGATGGGATAAAGTAATATACCGTACCTCGGTCCTCTAAAATTGATGCTACTTCTAGGGCAACCAGCACTCCTGTTTCGTATCCCAAGATATAAAATGTTTTCTTGAAGCTTGTTTTTTTGAGTAAAATCTGCCGAATAAAGAAATTATACACTCAGAAATCTGCAAGTAATTTAACCGTAGTCTTTCAGTATCGATCTAAATGTATGATCTATCTATAGTTTAGCGGGGTGCGCTGGCATAGAAAAGGTAGCGCGGGTCCAAAGGAACGCGAACGCTCGTTTGTGACTTTGTGATATTGTCCATCAGTGAGAGTTCTCGCGCTGGCGGGCTAATCTGGTTATTTGATTAATCTCATCAAGATATCATCAGAATCTTCAGAGATATTGAGGCAGAGCCGCTTGCGCTTCCCGCGCTGTCATCATAATACAATACCGATTCGCAACAGTTTTAGCTTGCAGTTCTTGTAATTTATCTATGCTTGCATCTCTGGATCGACTATGGTGTTGGTTTGTACCTTAGTATAAAGAAGTAAATTCCTAAGTAATCATTGAAATGGTCTGATTTTAAAATGATAAATGTTCGATACGGCGTCGTAAATTTAGGGAAGATAAATACTAACGTTATTTTAGGTTTTTTTAAGTTGGTCATATATATCTTCATTATTTCATAAGTGAAAGAGATAAATAAAATTAAAAGTTTTTAAACACAAGCTTATTGTAAAGACGTTATCATGTGTAAGTTTTAGCTCCCAAGATTTGTCTCACACAAACATACATACACACTAATGGTAAGTTAAATTCATCATCATCATCATCATCATTATCATCATCATCAGCCTGTGTCAGTCCACGGATGGACGTAGGCCTCTCTCAAGATGCACCAATGAGTTAAAATAAAGCTTGCAAATACCTCAGCATATCTGGCAGCTTGTTCCCGGGGAGTCTCATTCGGCACGTCCAGACCTGGCTGCAGAACGAAGGCCAGCAGCTTGAGTCGCTCACACAGCGAGCGGAACCGAGCGTGATGTCCCTCAACTCCTGGGATTATACACAGGAACGTCTCGTTCACGTCGAATTCGTCGTCTCTCTGTGATAAAAGTGAATGCCTATACGCACACATCAGTGATGTGATGACAGTTCCATGGCGTGTTATTCGCACAGATCGGGCGGAGCGTCACTGACGACACGGAACATTACTAACAATTACTTCAGATATACCTTTAAGGGTATCTACCAGTGATGTGCGAGGAAGCTATGCGGTGCGTGGAGTCTAATAAAATCAAACAATAATATCACTTAATTTTCCCTCATTTTGCTTTGGTGGAAAAGCTTAGTGGAGCAAGGTCTTTAAAAAACAATGAAAGATGAATGCGAGAAAAGATATTGTGTTTCTCCATTCCGCTCCTACCACACTTCACCTCACCCCGCCCTCATAGGAAAAAGCCCGCGTTATTACGTGTTCCCATACAGTTCATCTGCACACCGTTTCATAGCTTCACAACGCATCTGTGAACTGCTCAGCTTCCTTGAATATCTCTTTTGTCAACTTTTACTGTTCACACCATTTCACAGCTTGACTTCATCCTTGTATCGCACCGCTTTCTCGCACATATTTGGTGTTGGCACAGTTTGGTACGGTCGTGCAGTATTTCTATTAGTGATAACAATAGTACATTTTAACATTATTTTTTATAGGTTGGTGACAATTATTTTCTGTGCGTAAAGCACGTCACGGAACTGTCAGTATTGATGTGTGCATATAAACCTTTATTTAGATGTATTGTCAGCTTAATTGATATTACAGCGACATCAACTAAATTACCGTCCGAAAGGTCCGCTGTACCTACTTAGTAGTTACTTACCATGGCATAATTGTGTGTAAGAGTCCGTAAGAATACCATTTCAGTTGTAGCCATAAGTTCATCAAAATCCACATATGAATAAAACGTTTCTAGTCCTTTCACTATTTCGAGTTTAGGTGAAGAAATGTTTTCTTCGATTATCTTTATTCTGTAAATAAACAACATATATAATTTATACCATATATTTTTTAGATTATATTTCAATTGACTTTCTAAAGCCATCGTTTTAAATATTTAATACAGAATGTGCCGCGCAGCTAAACCAGGTTATGAACTATCTGTAGTGTATAGAATTAGATGATACACTCGTCTGTGTTATATTATATAAGCGTCAGAATTTCAAACTACAAGTTTATTTAGCCGTTTTTCTGTAATTGAAAAACGAAAATACAAATATTCAAAAATATGAATATTTTACACATAAATAAGTATAATAATAGGATAACTTACTGTTCAACTGTTAAATATGGTATATCTTCCTCAACTAAACTTGTATTGTATGCATCTTTGAGAAAAACACAGACAGATGATGACTTTTCCAATGGAATCCCCATCGGTTCCAGCGTATCACTGCATGATAGTTTCTTACCTAAGTCAATATCTAAAAGAAAAAGGTACTGTACATTTTTATGTGCCCTTATAACCATTTTGATTTCTATTTCCATACAATTTAAAGAACCTAAACATGGCTGCGTTACCAACAGAATAATCGATTGATTCCTCCGTCGCGCCAAGTTTTAAAGTCACCTGTGACTGTGAGTAATTTGTAGCTTTTATCTAAGTAAGCGTGCTATATGAATTAGGTACGGAATCGTAAAAATTGTGTTTCAATATACAGAGTGTCCCAGAAAGTAGTGTCAAGCGGAAGTCCAGAGGTAGAACACCTCAAGAGGTATCCAAATCACCCCCACGAATGTTCCGCGATTTTTGGTAGTTTAGGAGTAATTACCCCTTTTAAGAATTTCTACTACTATAACGACTACAGAGACATTTTTGTTCATACTGGCCTTAATAACTGAGATAATTGGCTGATTTTATTTTGGAATGTAGCTGGATATTTGATCGATAATAACACATCCTAAACTCACACTCCTAAACTACCAAAAATAGCAGAACACACATGGGGGGTTATTTGGATACTCCTTGAGGTTTTTTACCTCTGGACTTCCGCTTGACTCTACTTTCTGGGATCACTCTGTATAATAATTTCACTTTCGTTTAAAAATGCATTGTATTTGATTATTTAAATGATTGTGAGAGTTACACATATTAAAGTTTGTGACGGCTATTATCACGTAAAAAAAAATATTTACCGGAATATTTACTCCAACCAGTTTTGAACATTCTTGAAGTTTTTCATCTGGGAGTGTCGCCTACAAGCCCGTTCACGGTGCTCGGGCCTGGGCACGTAACTGTTAGTTAATTTTCAGGTAAATATTTTTTTTACGTGATAATAGCAGTTACAAACTTTAATAAATGTATTGTATTGCTCTAAATATATAAAGTTTAAATAAGATTAAGTCAAAGTGTATCGCATCAGCTTCTTTCTATTTTACCTTTTCATGATTTACTCATAATCATCACTTAATATTTAATTTTGTTACATTCGTAGTAGGATTTGCACGTGCGAGGTCATGAAACCGGTTAATACTTTATTATAATATTAAAATATCATAATGACTAACCAGTTAATTCAGCAACTTTCTGAAGTAGAGATTTACGTGGCGAGACCTTAGGCTGTGCGACCAGTATTCCAGAACTTTGTAACGCTAGTTCCATTGCTTCTGCAGCTCCTCGATACCAAGTCACGCCATCTGCATCTTCAAACTAAATACACATTTTACATCTCTTTGTGTTTTATTAAGATAAATAGTATCTATCAAATTAAGTAAAAATTCTATGAATTATAACTTACTGTTTCTAGCATTGATATATCCAAAAATGATACGGGTAATTCACTCTTAGTCCTTTGCATTGATGCAAAATATCCGTTATATGGTTTGCTCACTATTAAAAAATACCTGTAATTTAAAGAAAAACATGTTTAACACAGTAAGCCTGTTTTATGATAAACTATCGGCACCCGGCGGCTTTACCCGCGTTTAATCCTGATTATAAAGCTTCCTCTTGAATCACTTTTGCACATTGCTGAAAACTGCAAATTAAATAAAATTCGTTGCGTAGTTTAAAAGATCTAAGTGTAGAGACAGACAGCGGGAGCTACTCCGTTTTATACGTTATATGTAAAGATACCTTTGCACCCAAAAATTGTAAACAGCGGACCGAATGCTAGGATAACATTTACTACCAGTCATTTTGTAGGTGCAGAAAAATATGTTATAGCACATGATTATAGCAAAGACTTAAGTTAATGACTAACCTCAAAGATGGGCAGATTGATTTTGTTGTTTCATCTATATTTGCTAAGATGTGTTCACGTATAGGACTGTCTGCGACAATATGCAAGCCTTCTATTGGTCCCAAATGCATTGCACTTTGAAACAAGCTGGTGACGTCGTTCATGTTATCTAAGCTTCCATAAGTCACTTGCACTCGAATTTTCAAGCTTTTCCAAATGCTGAAATATTTAATGAAAACGTATAATTTAAGTAGTTAAAGGCCGCTACCTTATATAGTTATTATCATATGAGGACCAAAATATTATATTATAATCATACTTTATTTTAATATTATTATAATAACTGATATTATTGTAAATAGTTGTGCTGCGGGCTAAGTGGCGCACGTCTGTGATACCAACTCTACCTACGAGTATGCTGCGCAAGCTGTGACGTGACACAGACATTGATAGTGCTGCTGAATGGTGCTAGATTAAGGAACTAAGACGATAAAGTAGACCTCATCAAAGACAGCGATATGAAATTTACTTGGTACTGCCCGAATTTGAACACGAGTCGAAAAAAAATGCGCTGTATCCACGTACTGGTCAGTTTAGCATATTAATTGGATCCTACAGGGTAAGAGCCTCCGCAGACCAAAATGTTTCTATCGGTCGATAGTTTGTCAGAGTATGATAGTTCGAATCGATATAATATTGTGCGCACTTTCATAAATCTTTATACTGAGACGACCAAACTGTTGGACGATGGAAAGTAAAAAGTAATTGCGCACGCAGCAAATGCTGAAATTTATCCTGTTGTCACAATTTTTTTTTTTTTTTAAATGTATTTGAATGATACCTGCTATAGCTACTACCTAGTGCTGAGCGATAGTATCTACGCACCTACAGACAAAAATACTGAATTGAATATAGCTCTCGGTCACGTTAATGTAATCTCGATCGGGTCCACAGTTTTACAATCCATATGTGGTCGTGTCTGTCCGGTCTGTAGGTACGGAGCTCGACAGTCGTCCCTCGCCGCCTCGAGACATCGCGTAGCACGCTATGTGCTCTTGTACACAATATTTAATATGATATTAAACGTGTCTGAATAGAAATATTAATAATAATTGCTTATGTCAATACGCACGAAGCGATTTGCTTCTAAATTCCTCATACGCACTGCCAATGAATGGAATTCCTTGCCTGAGTCTGTGATTCCCGATAACTACCACCTGGGGTCTTCAAGTCGCGAGTGATTAGGTATCTTCTAGAAAAGCGTGCTACATCTTGGACCACATCGTCATTTAACGTCAGGTGAGATAGCGGTCTATCGCTTGCCTATTGAAAATAAAAAATATAGAAAATATCGATAATAGTGTAGTGCCGCTTCGCCATCATCGCGCATCAGCCTTCGTTATACTCATGGTTATACCATAACAAGCGTACCATAGCACGAAATACCTCATAAGTTTTCTTTCTAATTTTATCTATCGATGTAAAATTGGTATTGATATTATACATTATTTTAATTCTTATTAATATTTTTAAAGTCTATGGTCTACGGGGGCTCCAATAGTAATAATTTTCTGAATAATTAACTAATATAGGTAATGTGAAATAAATTTAATTTAAATATATATTTTTTATGAATTACCGTAGTTTATACTGAAGATATGACGACGATGATTCGAAATGCAAACATAAGCTATTTATACCACATTCTATTAGTTTTTCCACTAATTCAAGTCCAAGAGGATTCAAGTCACATATGACCAAATGACTATGGTCGACTGTTGGAGAAAATCTGCAACAAACAATTTGGTTAGTAGTACTTAGGTATTCATTATTTTACCCTTAAGTATAAATAGTAGATTATTAGATGGCATTGTTACTACGAATAAAATGTTTTTTTTTTTATATTCGTAGCATCGTTAACACTGATCACACGAGGCAAATTTAGTTGTTCAACTGCATAATTGCATGTGATTAGAACAGTATGAACAGGCTTTCAACAAAATTGAAGCCATAAAAGCAAAAATACTGGTAAATAAATGCTTCAATGCTAATGCTACATACAGTGTGCTGTATATGTGTTGTAAATACTTCTTTCTATGCAATTAAAAACACTGTAATCTATTTGGTGGAGCGCCGTAAGATTTATGTCTCGGAATCCAGGGCCAGTCAATGCATCATTATATAAATTCTTGAAATGTGTTGTTAAGAAGGTATAAAAATGTTTGAAAAATGTTTATGCGCTCTTAAGTTTTTAATTATTTAAAAAAAACAGTATTCAGTTTTCAGAGTTTTATTTGATTTTTACAAGCTTTTATTTAACTTGCAATGTGTGTATGTATGTATGTAACTATGTATGTTCGGTTGGAAACTTGGAAGCTAAATTAGACTCACTTCCCGATGTCCGATTGGACTCAAATTAGGTGTACTTATGTATCTTTGGTGACAATACAATGATATGGTACCATGGAGATGGTCTGATGAAGACGGAAGAAGATGGAGACGGAAGGTGGTCACGGTATCTCTGTGATAAAACAACATAACCCCACCGAGTTTGGGCTCGATTGATTTGTCTTGAAGATAACTTTTCGTCTAGATGATATCCAGGGTCTGATGATGAAGCTGGAAGGTGGCCACGGCATCTCTGTGATAAAACAACATAACCCCACCGAGTTTGGGCTCGATTGATTTGTCTTGAAGAGAACTTTACGTCTAGATGATATCCAGGGTCTCATGATGAAGCTGGAAGGTGGCCACGGCATCTCTGTGATAAATCAACATAACCCTACCGAGTTTGGGCTTGATTGATTTGTGTTGAAGAGAACTTTTCACCTAGATGATATCCAGGGTCTGATGTTGAAGCTGGAAGGTGGCCACGGCATCTCTGTGATAAATCAACATAACCCTACCGAGTTGGGGCTCGATTGATTCGTCTTGAAGAGGACTTTTCACCTAAACGATATCTAGGGTCTGATGATGAAGCTGGAAGGTAGCCACGGCATCTCTGTGATAAAACAACGTAACTCTACCGAATTTGGGCTCAATTGATTCGTCTGGAAGAGAACTTTACACTTAGATAATATCCATGGTCTGATGATGAAGCTTGAAGGTGGCCACGGCATCTCTGTGATAAATCAACGTAACTCTACCGAGTTTGGTCTCGATTGATTCGTCTTGAAGAGAACTTTACACCTAGATGATATTTAGCGACTGGTGATGAAGCTGGAAGGTGGCCACGGCATCTCTATGATAAAATAACGTAACCCCAATGAATTTGGGCTCAAATGATTCGTCTTAAGGAGCACTTTACACTTAAATGATAGCCAGGATCTGATGATGAAGCTGTAAGGGGGCCATGGCATTTCTGTTATAAAGCAACATAGCCCCACTGAGTTGATTAATTTTTCGCGAAGAGCACTTTACCCATATTCACATCAAATCTCCGTGGAATATTGTAAAACATCATACCTTCTCTTAAATACTTAGGTAGTAGGTAGGTAGTCGGTATCTATACCTACCTACTAAAAAGTTAAAACAAAAAAATATTTTTAAAAACAAGCTTTTATCTGGGACAATGAACTACGTTTTACCCGTTTTTCAGGCTAGGTAATTACCATACTTCAGTGCCTCAAGCTTTTAAAAATATAGGTAAGTACCTACACGCCAAATACTTACTAGAATTTATTTTTAACATTTTAGTTCATTGTCCCAGATAAAAAAAGCCTGTTTTTAAAAATATTTTTTATTTATAATTTATTATTAGTTTAACGTATATCTTGAAAAGGAGAACTATTACAAACTTGTCCTTGGGCCTCAAATGACTGAAAACAGCAGCTGTTGCCGCGGTTCCTAACAGATAATCTTAGTACATGTGGCAACTAGCTAGGCTAAATACGTGGCTATTTTTGTTTAAAAAAATCTAATTTTTGTATAACTTTCTATTTATGTATATTTATTATTGTGTAGTTATATACGTAGGTCACACTATAAGTTTTGCGTAACTTAAAAAACAACATGTTACAACCAAAATATTATGTTTATTGCTTTTCAAAATACTCTCCTTTACATTTTAAACATTATTTCATGCGATCGAACCATTTTTTAAAACAGGAGGACCACAAATCTGAAGTCATGTTTTCTACGTGCTGATTGAACGCTATCACTGCCTCTTCGGAGTTGGTAAAAGTGAAACCTCTCATAAATTCTTTGATTTCGGGGAAAATACAGAAATCACAGGGTGCTAGGTCAGGGCTATGCGCAGGATGGGTGACGAGTTGTACTTTTTCGGAAGCTAAAAATGACTTTGTTTTGTTGGCCGTGTGTGAAGAAGCGTTGTCATGATGTAGGAGAACGTGGGTTTTTGGTCGTCTTTCACGAACTTTTTCTAACACCCTGGGTAAACAAATGGTAGAATACCACTCGGCATTAACACTCTTTTGATCTTCAAGTGGAATTGTACAGATGGGACCCGTAGCTGAGAAAAAAAACACGATCATTTTTTACCAACGTTTCTCGCCTGCGTCAATTTTGTTGGCATGTTCTCATTTTCAAACACACATTCACAAGATTGCCGTTTTATTTCGGGTTCAAAACAATAAATCCACGTTTCGTCTCCTGTGACAATGTCATAAACAGCATTAGAATGTCCGTGGTTACGATCTGTGAGCACCAATCCACGCGAGCCCGCTTCTGCTCCGCTGTCAATTCATGAGGGATCCAACGACAACAAAGTTTCCGAACTTTCAATACTTCGTGTAAAATTTTCTGAATTTGGCTCATACCAATCCCCAATAGTCCTCAAATTGTCTCATAGGTAATCCGCGGGTTTTCTTCAATTAGCCGCTTAACAGTAGCTACATTATTTTCGTTGACGGCAGTTGAAGGCCGCCCTTCACGAAATTCGTCATGTAAAGAAACTCGACCTCATCGAATTTTAACCTATAATTCGATGCTCAACCTCTCTCAAATCGCAAACCATCGCCTCACGGTGCTCAAACAAGGTGCTTCTCTCCCAAAAGCATTTTGAAGACGAGCACAGTCTTGCGGAGAGAGAGAACTTTTAAAATCATAAAAAATCATCGCTATAAAATCTTTTTGACTTAATTTCATTTTCGTTGCGTACGTAGAACTTTGATGTGTGATAAAAAAAACAATTGACAAATGATTTCCCGCCATTTGTTTTTTTTATTACAAAGAAGGTTGCAACGTTTAAAAAAATATAACATTTGAAATTCAAATAGATCCGATTAGCTAGAAGTGGAAATAGTGTGCCCCATGTATACACTCGCCCGCAAAAATAAAGGGTTTAGTTAACTCCAAATAACTTTGAACCTAGTTAACTCCAAATAACTTTGAAACCACACAAGCTAACTCTTCAAATTAAAAAGTATCTGAAAGAAAATTTGATGACGCATAAAATAAACTACAGTATGATTCAAAATAAACATTTATTAATTTGAAAATTAAAAGATAACACAAATTGACAAACATCGTCACAATAAAATAATTAACTTCTAGTTGGTATCGTATGAAAAACGTGGCCTGGCCACCTTATACTTTAGTACCTTCTGTTGCCTCCATGGGTTCTTATTAAGGTTTGTATGCGATCAGGCATACTACAATCTAAGTTCCTCAAGCGGTGTTGAGGTAAATTTTCCCATTCTTCAAAAAGGGCTTGTTTTAAGGCAGGAAGAGTGGTGGAATTAGTTTCCTGACTAGTATTCTAAGCTCGTCCCATGCATGCTGGATAGAATTCAGATCAAGACTCGTCAGATCGCCGGCCAGGCCATGAGATCTATACCGACTTCTTCAATGTATCGTCTTACAGATAATGCAGTGTAAGGGCGAGCATTATCGTGCATAAGTATTGAACAATCAACCAAGTTTAATAAGAAAGGACCTGCATGTTCATTAAGTATTTCCATTATGTACGTTTTCACTTTCAGGTTCCCATTTTCATTGAAAACTAGGTCTGTTCGTCCTTCTGAACAAATGCCGGCCCATACGTGGAGGGAACTGCCACCGAAAGAAACCGTTTTTTTAAAACATGCCTGAGCAAAACGTTTCCAAGTAATCGATACACCCTGTCCCTTCTATCGTTGACATAATAGTGCAAATCTTGACTCGCCCGTAAACAATACACGTGCCCAAACTTCTTTACCCCAAGCAGCGTGTTCCGTCACATAACGAAATCTTCAAATTCTATGATGACGTTCGAGTTTTGGGTCCTGGACTAAGCTGTATGCTTTTAGGTTAGCATCTACAAGGCGTCTTTTTACTGTATCATCACTAATGCAATCTATCCTTGTGTGTGGAAGATGGTGTTGAATCGAAACTGCTGATAAATGTCGGTTCCGAAGTAAAGTTGAGATAATAAAGCGAGCTTCTCTGGCTGTTGTACATCTTTGTTGGCCGTTGCCTGGTCTTCTAAGATGTTGTCCAGTTTCTTCATATCTTTTCAGCAGTCTTTGAGCCGTGGAACCTCTACTTCTGGCCACTCTGCGCTGGCTAAACCCAAACTCTAACGTGGTGATAATTCTGATGCATTCTTCCAAAGTCAAAGGCATGACTTCGCACAAATTACTCGAATTTAATAAGGAAAATCAATTTCAAGTCCCATATTTATACCAAATTGAAAACCAAAATCAAATTGAAAATTGAATCTCAATTTGAAAATGGGTCATTTCCACTTATAAAGCATTTTTTATGGTATTATAGTAAAAGAGGTTAAATGAACAACCCTTCATTTAACCTCTTACTATCTATACAGTCCGCATATCCTGTTTTGGTTTAATTTCAAGAAATTATCTTGATAATTTCTTAAAGATATTGCTGTTTTTAAAGGTGATGGTTTAATTTTGCGGGCTAGTGTATTTTATAATATGTTTTGTTATAACTAGATATTTTTTGCGAAATATAATATACTATTAAATGCTAAAATACATTTTCTAAACATACAAAATATTAAGTATTTCATATTAGTTATTTATGATACTAGAGCGGTTATTTGGTTTTTGCAAACGAGAAGACGAAAGTACGCCCAAGGCGATTTCAAGGGTTTACCATAGTCACGAGTTTGTTAAAACCAATATACCCATGTGCGTCATTTAACATTCGTCATTTATGTCATACGTTTTTCAGCAAATTTATAAAAAAACACTACAATTGGTAATAAAGCAAAAAAATCAAAAAGTCGATACAATCTTTGACATTTCTAATATAAAAAAAACCGGCCAAGTCGAGTTGGACTCGCCCGCTGAGGCTTCCGTACAAACTTCTCAGACTATAAGGGTCATAAGTCAAAGGACTTATAAGTAAAAAGGACAAGCTTAACTTTGTAGTTTGATCCATAGAATATGTATTGTACCAACTACAAATAATTAGCTTATAATAGTATATTTACCTTTTTTTCTTATTTAACTACATATTTACGGTTTTCAGATTGATTCCTTTATTAATACTTCAAGACCTTGCTTCTTGCCAAATTTCATGATTCTAGGCCAACGGGAAAGTACCCTATGTTTTCGACCCATAACCTATAGGGTTCTTCTGGTTAACCTAGAATTGTCAATTTTGGTTAAAAGCAAGGTCTTACAGCACAAGTTTAGTAAAGGAAAAATTCCGAAAAATACATAAAGTTGAAAATTAAGGTAAATTTTGGTACTTACAAGTTTTTGCGAAAATCTTAATTTGCCCATAATACCTTTTTATCGTGTTGACTCTGGACATTGATTTTTATACACCTAATAGGGACTATAGACCTCGAGATCTGATATAAATTTCAACTTGCTAGGCCCACCGTTCCTGAGAAAATCGGTGGTGACACACAGACAGACGGACAAGAAAGTGATCTTATAAGCATTCTTTCTTTTAGCTTTTGAGGTAAGGAACCCTAAAAATGGTGAATTTGCAAATGGCGCCACGTGTAGTAAACATTAGAACTATATCTTTCGTTTTAACTTTTGAACAATGTGTACAGACTTCCTAAATGCATGTTTTGAGCAAATTTGCTGAAATAGAAATGTATATTACTAGTGCCGTAAGTTATTTTTCACAAACGAGTAGACAAATGTAAGCCCGAGACGAAGTTGAGGGTTTACAATAGTCACGAGTATGTTAAAATCAATATCCGCACCTGTGTTATACACAATTTTTCAGCAAATTTGCGAGAAAGCACTACAATTGGTAATAAAGTAAATATAAATGAAATAATCAAAAAGTCAGTAAAATATTCTACAGATATGATGTGATTATGGGTATAATGCTCTTCAAGGCAAATCAACCGAGCCCAAATTCGGTGGGGTAATGTTGTTTTATCACAAAAATGTCATGGCCACCTTCCAGCTTCATCGTCAGATCCTGGATATCGTTTAAGTGTAAAGTGCTCATCAAGATGAATAAACTGAGTCCAAATTCGGTAGAGTTACGTTAATTTATCACAGAGATGCCGTGGCCACCTTCCAGCTTCATCATCAGACCTTAGATATCATCTAGTTACTCCTCAAGACGAATCAATCGAGTCCAAGCTTGGTGGGGTTACGTTATTTTATCACAGAGATGCTGTGGCCAATTTCGAGCTACATCATCAGACCCTGGATATTGTCTAATCGTTTAGCTTGACATTATATATTTTTCATATTTTTTTTTATATGTTAACACCAACATTTTTTAATGGTAAAAGATAACAGGACAAGCACGACGCTCGACTGATGGTAAGCGATGACGTATACCTATAACATATACAAATGCATGCAACATTCAGGATGCCAGAATTTTGCATGTCACTGCACTGCGCCTATTACCTTGAGACAAAGATTTTTAGTCTCACATGCACTGTAATTTCACTGGACACCTTGCCATTTCAAACGAAAAACATTCCTGTTTCACGGCTGAAAATGTATTAGCAAAGTGGTGGTCCCGCACCAGGAGGCGGACTAGCAGAAGTCCTACCACTACAATTATTGTCACGGTCACAATATTACACTAAGGTTTTATCTATAATCGATAGATTTTGTCGAGAGCTAACGATTGAAACTTGAATAAACGTCGTAACTTCTCCGAGTCAAAAGTCTAAATAGAAATTTCGATACGCAGCAAAATGATCTCAAAATGGCAGCACTTCCTTCTCCGCCCCGCGTGATGTGTCACAGTTCTTACATAGCGCAATAAATCTTTTTATTCTTTAGCTATCCAGGGGTGCAACTGAATTTTGGATAGTGATGATAGATTTGAAGCTGCACACCCAGAATTTGTTATCATTAGTTTTTTTATTTTCTTCCATATGAAAACAATTTTAAAGACGTATTCACGTCAAAACAAACATAAATGAAAAAATCAAAACAATCTTTGACGTTTCTAATATGAAATTGGCGCAAATTTGCAAATGGTGCAACGTGTAGTATAAATTTGATCTACATCTTTCGTCTTTTTTACTTTTTAGTATTTAAATGAGACAAACGTATTAAGCAAACGCGCTTTCAAGGAGGTTGTAACATTCAGCTTATTTATTTTTGTTATGTGAGACTCTTTGGTTGAATTCTTATGAAAATGTTACGGAAATTTTAAAAAATCCGTTGAGGATACGCACGGCGCCATCCAACGGAACGTGCGGTAAAAAAGTACTTAGGTGACAGTACCTATTTTACCGCCCGCTCCGTTGTATGAAGCGTAATCTTTTTATTTCGAACAATGTATACAGGCTTCGTTAGTGAATTTTTGAGCAAATGTGTTGAAATTGTTATTTATGATACTAGTGCGGTAAATGTGTTGAAATTGTTATTTATGATACTAGTGCGGTAAGTAAGTTTTTACAAACGAGTAGACGACTATAAGCCCGTGACAAAGTCGATGTCTAATCTACTCACTCTAATCACGAGTTTGTCAAAATCAATATCCGCAAGTGTGTCATACAATATTTTTCAGCAAATTTGGAAGAAAACCCTACAATTGGTAATAAAACTAACATAAATGGAATAATCAAAAAGTCGAAACAATCTTTGACGTTTCTAATATGAAAATGGCGCGAATTTGCAAATGGCGTCACATGTATTAAAAATTAGAAATACATATTTCGTCTCATTTACTCTTTAGTATTGAGGTGAGACAAGCGTATTAAGCAAACGCGCTTTCAAGGAGGTTCTAACATTCAGCTTATTTATTCTCGCGATGTGAAACTCTTTGGTTGAATTCTTAATATGATGCACCGTTCTTTCTGCAATGCCCACAGTGTCAGCTATCTCGCGAACCTTCAATCGGCGGTCTGCCAACACGAGATCGTGGATTTTTTTTATGTTTTCCTCCGTAGTAGCCGTTTTCAGGGCACCTGGGCGTGGCTCATCAAAAACCGACTTGCGGCCACGAGCAAACTCGTTAAACCAATTCTTGACTGTTGCCATCGAAGGAGAAGAGTCACTGTACACAGCATCCAAGCGATTTTTAATTTCACTGCGCGTTTTCCCTTCCAAAAATAAAAATCGAATCACCGAACGATACTGCTTTTTTTCAATTTTTGTTAAACTGACCGACACGTTCGCTTTCAAAGGCTATTAAAACAAAACTAATAGAGGTCATTGTTTAAAACTTTGACAATAGGCTTCAAAAACATTGCACTGTACTATGGTAAATTTTTTTTGTAATCGCAGTGCCATTGGGCTATGAGGCTACGTACTTATTGAATGACCCTCGTATCTGTATGCCAAATTTCAGCGCAATCCGAAAAAATATTGATTTTTACATATGTTTCCCCTATTTCACCCTCTTAGGGGTGGAATTTCAAAAAAACCTGAAACACGTATTTACTTAATTTTTTACTGAAGCACTTGTGTGAAGTTTCGAATAGAAAATACTATCTAATCATGTTTCTCCATACAAACTTTGAACCCCCATTTCATCCCCTTAAAGGGTGAATTTTGGAAAATCCTTTCTTAGTACATCCCTACGTACTAAGACAAATATACCCACCAAATTTGAAGTCTCTACGACCAGCGGTTTAGGCTGTGCGTTGTCTGTCAGTGAGTCAGTCAGTCAGTCAGTATGTCAGGACAAAGATTCTTATAGTATTAGATATATATATATATTTATGAGATAGAGCTCATAATGTCCAAAAACCAGTAAACTATGTTCCTCGTACCCCACCTTGCCTTAAGCAAAAACGCTTTCAAGGAGGTTCTAACATTCAGCTTATTTATTTTCGCAATTTGATGCTCTTTGGTGGAATTCTAATGTAGGTTTTACGGAAATTAAAAAAACGTAGTATTATTATCTTTTCTATGAAAAAACCTTATAGGATAAGCACGGCGCCATACAACGGAGCATGCGGTAAGGAGGTACTTAGGTGAGAGTACCTATTTTACCGCACGCTCCGTTGTAAGATGCGTAATTTTTTACTTTCGAACAATGTATACTTGCTTCGTAAATGCATTTTTTGAGCAAATGTGCTGAAAAAAACATTACTTGACTGGACTCAAACCCGTGCCTCATTTTCAAAATATTACTTTATTATTTTTCCATTGGTTATTCCAACATGTTATCAGCACGAAATTGATTTAAGTTTAAATGTAAGCCAATTGTGTAATACATTAAATAAATTGTTGTGTGTGAGTGCTTCTTTATAATTAATTTTCTCCGCACACAAAATATTATTTTTCCTTTTCTTTGGTTATTCCAACAATTTATGATTATAAGTACACAGTACCTCTGTATGACATGCGGCATTGAGTTTTGCAGCCGCAGCAGCACTCGGCCGCGGTGACGGCTGCCGGCCAGCAGACGGAAGGCGCGCGCCGCCTCGTGCGGGGGGAACGTGACGCGTGACAGCGGTCGCACCGCGCCCGTAGATATGCCCTCACTAAGCATTCCATGAATAATCTACAAGTTTTGCTATCATAAAAATCATGGCGAATATTCATCAATTTGTTAAATGTAATAAGCAAAGTTTTGAAATAATGTACGTACTTGTCTTCCACCAGCTATCGCTCAGTTTTAATGCCTCTTATATTTTATTGAATTATATTTTATTAGGTACGCTTAACATTAGATGAGATAGTTGTCAAACGATTGCTTATCAACAATAAAAAAATAGTATATTACGATACGTGTGACTTAAGTAGTCTATTATTGCACGGCGTGAAGTTAGCACCCTCGCTGCGGCAATAATAGACAACTTAAGTCACGAGTATATTATTTTTCACCTCACAACCTCAGAAAGGTTCTGTTTATCCTTCAAAATCTGCGTGAAAAAGTGCATTTTGTGCGCTAGCGTGGAAAGAGTTTTTAAAATTGGAACCTTTGCTTTGTCTAATAAAGGATGATATTTTTGACAGCTTACTGTATGGATGAGGTAGTGAATGAATGAATGAATGAAAGTTTATTTCACAAAAAATAGAGTTTAATATAAACGTGCAATAATAGACTATTTAAGTCACGGAAAAGCGTGCGCAAAGTGCGGGTTTAGGTCACACTGAGCTATAAAAGTAAATAAAAATGTAACATCTGCTTACTTACACGTAATTCTTCAGATTTTGGATCAAACAGGCTTGTTAAGTCGACAGATACATAAGATCGTTCTTTTGTTAAATTATGCATCCCAAACTTATAAGTTTCATTATTTAGCATTTGGGATGTATCCAACACAGCGCTTGATGGAGCACAACACTTGAGGGAAGTCTGAAAATATGAAGAAATATAAATAAACAAGATGAAAGTAACGTTCAGGCAAAATAAGAAGCAGTAACAATTACGTAAAAATGTATATATATATATATGATTTTTCCATTCTTGCTACGTCTCAATGTACAATACGCGTGGCTTCTTTTAGTTTCTCTTTCGAAAATTTTGTTAGACACAGCCAAATGACTCATCTCTTATATATATCTAAGTAAACAATAAGATTGTTGGGAATTAAAAAAAATATTACATCTTTCAATGATCCTTTGAGGCAACAGATGACAATATTGCATCCAACACTGCCTGTAGAGCTCAATACAAGGTCTCCAAAACTAGAATCCCGAGAATTGCCAATATCTTTTTCTGAAACACCAAATAATGCGCTCCCATAAAAACACTGAAATGAATTATTGCAGTCGTAATAGGCTTACGATCTTTTTCGCATACCATTCAGTTCTGGGAACAGCTTCACTAAGAACCGTTTTTTGCTTGCATCAGAAACAGTGGTGAACACTCGGTATCCATGCGCCAAAGCAACGCTGATGACGGCTTGCCCCAGCGCGCCCGCGCCTCCGTGAATCAAAACACTCTTCGAGTTGATATTATTTAATTTTAATCTTCCACTTTCCTAAAAGTATAAAATGTATATTTCAAAAACAATGAAAACATAATATCAATGTAAAATGATTGACCGAGCAAAGCTTCAGCATTGCCAAAAATGCTTCCGTATGTCCGGCTGTTCTCTTTTATAGGTCGCAATTTCTCAACAAACAACAACAATAACAATTTCTCAACAATTGTTGTGAAATTTTGTGAGCAGGTTCGATTATTTCATAGATTTTTTGTCGATTTTTGGATTTTTGAAAAATAGTTAAGATACCATCAGGTATTAAACTTAAAAAATCTTAAATCCGTCATTTATTATCTGATTAACAAACATATTTTGTGAGGATATATTAAACTTCCCGTTTGGTCCCATTACAAAATTTATCGAGATCCGATGAGTATTTCTAAAGATATGGAGACAAACGCTTCAAACTTGCTACTAAAAATGACTAGCGCGGCATTTGAAGTCAGTTTTGTTAGTTTCTTTAACGATCTTTATTATAAGCTTTGCAAAAACAGATTTGCGAGTTCTACAGTTCCCAGAGCCAGTTTCGTTTTATAATTATTTGTAACTGCCTGTTTGTAAAAATAGAGACCACTCACTCACCACTGATTTTAAAAACAAGGTGTACGCATAGGTGTAGGCGAAAGGTACAGTCGCAGCATCTTCCAATGACCAAAAGGCGGGCACCGGCCACATCATCTCTGGCTGTGCAATAACTTGATTTCTTACGGCACCGTCCCGCACTAACCCCATTACTCGTTCACCACTGCGAAGTTCATAATGTCGGGGAAAAAGTCTTTTCGTATTTTCTTTTTCTATGTATAAAATTGAAGAAAAATCTCTTTCGTTGTACTGTTTGTGTCTGCCTGGTTTTAATATCAATAAATATAGGAATTTAAGAAAAAGAAAAGCTAAAACGTTCTAAGGAGACTGTCTCAGAAAAAATACAGTGAGCTAGAAGAAAAGCAATTTACATAAACACTTTATTGATGCCAAAAGGTACGGTTTCTTTTATGAATCAAAACACTATAGAGTAATTGAGTTTTGAGTAGGTACTAAAATTCAGAACTCACAAAATAAAAATCTTCCCGTATATTTTATAAGAAACAATAAAATTACCAATTTAGGAAAAACAAATAACAAAATTATGGCAAAACTCTATCGGACCATCCCAACTATTAATATGAGTGCTAGAATTTTTTCAGATTTTGTATAACTTTACTGAATAGGAATGAGATCACGACATTTCTAGCACTCTAAGACAAGTTTTGAAAGTTTACAAGGCTGGCAGATTTTCTTCTTGATGATGGTAAGCTACGTTTTAGTTCCAAGTCAGGCGGAATATTGATATAATGCTCTTACCACCTATGGACGAACACCCATGAATGAACGTAGAAAAATCCATCGAAGCACGGCATTGATATACAGGGTGGGGCAAAAGTAATTATCCGATGTTCTTTTGCTCTAATTCTTCTTAACGAAAAAATTTTGGTTCTGCTTGTAAAATTTGTTTACTTAATCCATTAGAATTTATTCCATTAAGTTGAGAAAATGATATCGGTCAAGTGGCCGCCGCCAGAGTTGATGACCATACGGGCCCGTTTTATGGCATTTTCCATCACTTTTGTCAGAACTTCGGGCCACAGGTTCTCGCATTCCTGGCGAATATTCTCCTTAAGAGCTTTGAGAGTCTCAAGCTTGTTGACGTAAGCCCGCGACTTTAAAAAACCCCATGATAAGAAACCTAGAGTGCTTAAATCGGGTGATCTGGCCAGCCAGTGCAAATCACCAAAACAAGAGATCAAGCGACCCGGAAATTCTTCCTTTAGAATATCGATTGTGGCTCGTGCAGCTACAGTGTGCGCCGTTGCATCGTCCTGTTGGAACCACATGTTTTCCAGCCCCAATTCATCCAATTGAGCAAGAAAAAAAATCGATAATCATGGCTCTGTAGCGCGTGCCGTCCACAGTCGTCGTTTGGACCGCGGAGGTCTCAAAAAAAAAAATGGCCCGATGACACCTCCAGCGTAAACAGCACACCACGCAGTAACTTTGAGCAGATGTAATGGCTCTTCGTGGGTGATACACGGATTTTTGGTGCCCCAGAAACGATAATTTTGTTTATTCACGTAACCGCTAAGATGGAAATGAGCCTCATCGCTTATGATAATTTTCGATGAAAAATCGTCCACTTCTTCGTTGAGATTCAGGATGGCTTCATCTTAGTTTAGACGCGTTTGGCGGTCAACAGCTAACAGCTCATGCACTGTCTGCACTTTGTTAGAGAACATCTTCAAACCTTTCACCAGAATTCTGGGTAGTGACTGTCGGCTAATGCCCAATTGCATGGCACGTCGTCTGGTCGATGTTTCGGGCTCCTCTCCGACATCTTTGGCAACGGCAGCGATATTCTCAGCAGAACGGCTGCTCCGGGGCCGACCAGCCTTGGGAACATCTCGTGTTGTCCCAGTCTCTTCAAGGCGAGTGGCCAAACCCAGCAGTGATTGACCAGTTGGTGTCGGACAGCCAGGAAATCTGCGACGAAATTCACGCTGCGCCAACATAACCGACGAATTATTGCGCAAAAATATGGAAACAATTATTCCGAGTTCTTGCGGAGTTAACCGATTCATGGCTTGTTGATTTGTATTCTGCGTGTGTTTACTTTACAAATGTCAAACCCGAATTGTCATTTGGCGCCATTTGCATAAGTTATAGTTTTTCAATTTTGGGGTTATAGTTTTTCAATTCATTTTCAAGGGTGATTTCTTTTGCCCCACCCAGTATGTAAAAAAGGGGAATAAGGTACCCCGCTCTTCAACGTGGATGGTATGAATTATGTTCGCGAACCCAATATCACCTTTGTCACAAACGAACTGGCATTTGCGTAGCACGTACAGAATATAGAATTACATGTGCAATTGGACGTAGTTACATGAAAAGGATCCAATCAACACAAAGTCATTTTCGAGATATTGACATTTGAAGTTTATAACGTATTCCTTCATAGGTTATAGATTCATTTTAAAATAGATTGTGAGTATGTTGTTAACATGGAATATTATTGTTAGTATTCATTGTTTATAGTACAATTATACACAATATTGTATTTGATTAGATATTTGTAAATATATGCGGTTGGATCCTTCTCGTTAATTAACAGTTTATATTGTGCATGCTCAAGATTTATTTCATTAAGACGACCCATGTGATACATTCTTTAATAAATACCTAATTTTTCATATAATAAAACGACATTATCTTATTTATATAACTTTAATCAACCCTTAAGCATAAACATGTCTACACAACATTCAAAAAGATAAAATATATTTTTTTTAAATCAAGTGCAATGTTATAAAACAATATAAATCTTCATAGTAATCTTATGAATTTACAAGTCTTTTAGTTATCAGCTTCCTCGGGGATTTTATCTTTTTTTCAATGTTAAGCTGATTGACATTTTCACAATCAGCTTTCATAAAAATATTAAACTTGTCATCCTTATCTATTAAAATCACTTTTGTTTTCAACCAATTTACTTTTTCCTTGGATATAAAAAGTTTTCTGTTCACAGTATTCTTTTCAAGAGTTTTGGTGCCCATGAAATCAGTTTTTTTCATTCGGTAAACTTGTAATGGGTGTTGTTTTTTGCATTTTTTAATAATATTGATGTATTTTGCTACAGTGTAAATCCTTTCGTGATATTTCAGCATGGTTTCGATCTTTGAAAAATTAGTATCATTGGGCAAGAATGTGTGTCCTGATTCTAAATACTTAAAAGTTATTGTCTTCAGTGTGGGGTGGGAATTCAAAACATTTCTAACATTAATATTATTTTGATGTTGCGATTCTGACCCCTACAGCAATCACTCCAGAGCACAAGATTTTCTACTTTTGGGTCCAGTTTATGTTTTATATATTTGGAAATACAAACTTTACCGCGACCTCGAATCCCAACAAGCGTCGTTTTTTACAAACGACAGCTTTGGTTTTACAATTTGTTCTGTACACACTGGTTCAGAGAATATCGGACATTGTTAAATTGTTATGTGTGGGTTGAGGGTGAAGCGGGTCGAGGGTCCCAATAAGTAGGATCGTGTATTTCCAATCCTTGGATATCAGTGAGGGAGACCTTGTTTTATTGTGGCCGAACGGCAAGGAAATCCCTCAACCAAAGTTGGATGATCTTATGTCGATGTTAGATTTGATCCCAAAGGATTGTCAAGACTTTTATAAGTCTCTAAAGGGTGGTTCTATCATCCTAGAAGACATAGATGGCTACGATGGAGAACTTGATTTTATCCCCGAGGAAGCTGATAACTAAAAGACTTGTAAATTCATAAGATTACTATGAAGATTTATATTGTTTTACAACATTGCACTTGATTTAAAAAAATATTTCATCTTTTTGAATGTTGTGTAGACATGTTTATGCTTAAGGGTTGATTAAAGTTATATAAATAAGATAATGTCGTTTTATTATATGAAAAATTAGGTATTTATTAAAGAATGTATCACATGGGTCGTTTTAATGAAATAAGTCTTGAGCATGCACAATATAAACTGTTAATTAACGAGAAGGATCCAACCGCATATATTTACAAATATCTAATTAAATACAATATTGTGTATAATTGTACTATAAACAATGAATAATAACAATAATATTCCATGTTAACAACATACTCACAATCTGTTTTAAAATGAATACCTATGAAGGAATACGTTATAAACTTCAATGTCAATATCTCGAAAATTACTTTGTGTGGATTGGATCTTTTTCATGTAACTACGTCCATTTTATAACTCTTCCGTGTATTCAATCATACATAGACAACTCGGCTTGGATTGTTTTTGTGAAATGATTGTTTACAAATTTTGAATAAATTATAATCAGTAAGGAAACACCAAGAACTATGGATCATTTTCGTTGACAGATTTATTAGAATAAAACATGAAAATGTATTTATCGAAAATGATCCAAGCACTCTGGGTTGTTTTATTTATTTAATTATAATGCAAGTGATTCAGCAAGAAGTCCCAAGCAGAGTGGATCGTTTTTGAGTTTTTATCAAAGTGTAGGTGATATAAATATTAAAATTACGCAAAAAGGATCCACACTCTTTGGTTCGTTTTACTGATTTAGTTTCTAATACTGGGTAAGAACCACGATGGTTGGATCGTGTTAGGTGAAAACAAATATATATGTGCCTATAGATGTGGGTTGGTTCCGATGCTAATAATCAATGAAAAACAGCTGTTTTTACGTGGGTCTTTTTTACTGACCGGTAATATCGATATTTAACATCAGTTTGCTGCACTTAAGTCATTTTTGACAATATTGTGGATTGCATCCCTTTCGTGTAACTACGTCCAATTATCGTAGATTCATTTAAATAATTACTGTTCTTCATACATATCAGGCTCGACATTAGAAATTCGTGTTTTCATGTAGTTGTTTCTAGTTCCATTATCTTTACGTGGCATAAGTGAGTACCGCATCTCCCTTTTTAACCGACTTAAAAAAAGGAGGAGATTTCTCCGTATATATATACTAGCTGTACCCGCGACTTCGTCCGCGTGGAATAGTGTCTTTGGGTAGCATTTTTAATTATTTAGGCTGATTATTTTACAAATAAGACACATTCGTATCCTACCTGCACCGTACCACGCCGCGCTAATTCCCCCTCACTCTCTCACCCTCCCCTTCCCCTTCCACCTCCCCTCCCCTCTCTTCCCCTCCCCTCCCCTTCACTCCCCTCCCCCTCACTCCCCTCCCCCTCACTTCCGTCTCCCCTCCCCTTTTCCCCCTCTGCCCCCTCCCCTCGCCTTACCCTCACCTCCCCCTTTCCCTTCACCTCTCTTACACCTCCCCTCCCCTCCCTCCTCCTTCCCCTTCCCCCTCCTTCTATCCCCTCACAAACTTTGAATGTCATATTTATTTATATCGAATCAACAGCCTAAAAAATAAGTTTCAAGCTTCTAGCTCTTAAAATGACGATTCTTCCATACAAAATTTCATCCCCCGTTCCTACCCTTTTTCGAATTAAAAAGTAGCCTATGTCCTTTCTCAGGTTCTAGACTATCTGTGAACCAAATTTCATTTAAATCCGTTCAGTAGAACATTCACATAAACCTTACATATTTCCATACAAACTTTCACCCCCTATTGTTATTTTACACCTTGAGGGTAAAACTTTTACAAAATTTGAATGTCATATTTATTTATATCGAATCAACAGCCTAAAAAATAAGTTTCAAGTTTCTAGCTCCTAAAATGACGATACCTCCATACAACTTTTCATCCCCCCTTTTAACCTCTTACAACCCTGTTTTCGCATTAAAAAGTAGCCTATGTCCGTTCTCAGGCCTTAGACTATCTGTGTACCAAATTTCATTTAAATCGGTTCAGTGGTTTTGTCGTGAAAGTGACACAGACAGACAGACAGAGTTACTTTCGCATTTATAATATTATATATATGTATACATATATAATTATATAATATAATTTATACTAATATTATAAAGAGAGAACATTTGTATTTTTGTATTTTTGTATGTTTGTAATGAGTAAGCTCAAAAACTACTGAACCGATTTAAAAAATTCTTTCACTAATACATAGAATGGACTTTCGGAATGAAAATAGGCTATATATTATCCCGTTTAAATCAAAGGTACATTCGTGGAGACCTAATTTGCAACCTAATTCGGCAAATAAACGGTCGAAAAAACACGTTTCTTACGAATGCTGCTTAATTGAAAATAGATAGAAGAATATTTTCTATGCAAGACTTGTACAACTTAATAAGACCTACAAAAAAGTCCGCGACAGCATATGTCTATCTCTTAAGGTTGACTCACAGTAACCATTTTAATCTTAAAATGTTTGTTAAAAAATATTACATAACTTCCAAGGCTATTTTCAAGTATATAATATTAATCATTATCCAAATAACTACGTTAATTAGCTTGGCCACATATTATAGATTAAAATTGTCCTTTACAGTATATAATTCAAATGAAAACTCTAGAAGATATCATGAATTTCACAAACACGCATCGCAAAATTAATAAAATATTTGCAGTGAAACCACAGATTAGGTCATAGTTACTGCGAAAATATTATTATAAGCTTAGCTATGCTGTAGATCCCCACCGATCACAATCAATTTGAAGTCAATATGGTATAATAATATGATCTATTGTATAAAATAATGTTCATCTATATATATAATAATATAATATAATATTTTAAACCACCCCGACTGATCTATGTATAATAGCTTTTTCCAATGACTCTAAACACGACATTTAAAATCTGAGCTGTAAGTTGGTGAGGATTTGAGTATTCTGTAGAGTACAGGAGATGTCCCAGCATCAGGTCAATGCTTCCATGTTCTTACAATATCGTTGAAGAAGAAGATTTTCGAATTGATCAGACCTATGAAAGTTGATTTCATAGCGCAATTAACTAGAAAAAAGCTCATAATTTTATAACGATTGAACGAATCTTCATGAATCAAAGCTAAGAAAACTCTCGATGAAGACATCTATCAAACAAAAAAAAAACTATCAATAATAAAAACAAAATCGGTTCATCCGGTTATGTGCTAAGATGCTACAGACAGACACACAGATACACACGTTAAACGTATATTACCCCTACATTTTGCGTCGGGGAACGCCGTAAGGTTACGGCGGCAGATGTAAAATTGGTACTGAAAATTAATAGCGCGGCATTGAAGTCGGTTCTTTTTAGGGTTTCGTACCTCAAAAGGTAAAATAAGGAACCCTTATAAGATCACTTTCTTGTTCATCTGTCTGTCTGTCCGTCTGTCTGTCTGTCCGTGTGTCACCACTGATTTTCTCAGGAACGGGTGGACCTAGCAAGTTGAAATTTATTCCTGATACTAAAATCTATAGTCCCTATTGGATGTATAAAAATCAAGGTCTTGAGTCAAGACAATAAAAAGATATGGGCAAGTTTAGATTTTCGCGAAAACTTGTTAGTACCAAAATGTACCTTAATTTTCGACTTTTTTTATTTTTCGGAATTTTTCCTTTACTTGTGCTGTAAGACTGCTTTTAACCAAAATTGACAATTCTAGGTCAACCGGAAGTAGTATAGTAGTATTTAGTTTTTTAAACGATCTTATTATATCGTTGATGCACGGCTAGGATTTGAACCGGCGTCCTCCGGCTTCAAAGGCAGGGTAGGGTATATATCCTTTACGACAATGGGCCGTCCGAATCATCTTTATCAATAGGTACTTCAAAATTTACCTTTCTGTCACTCCGCTAAATTCAATTCCATAAAAATGATGGTCGTTTGCAGGGATTACTCCAAGTGCTCGATTTACATCACCAATATTTAGGCCAGCGTATTTAACCTAAAAGATAAACATTATGTGTTAAGGTTATTTTTGATTGAATGCAATACATTCATTTATGTATGAGTAAGTACAACAATGAAAGATAATATTATAAAGGTATCATCGTTATAAAATACGAAATTAATCCCTGAATTCAGAAATCCCCCGCAATAGTATATATACCCTGAGATGTGGATAGCAGTTTTTTTCGTAGGGCACTTAAATATTAGTAACTGTTTTCTTTATTATATAGGTAGCAAACAAGCAAACGGCCCACTTGATGGGAAGTGGTCACCGTCACCTTGCACCAACACTTGCAACACTAGAGGTGTCACTCATGCGTTGCTGACCTGTCAAGATTCTTTTAACGCCCCTTTTGAAGGACTTCATGTTGTTGATCTATGAGAAAACATCAAACGGCAGCTCGTTCCATATTTTACAAGTGTACGGGAGAAATGACCGTTTGAATCGAGATGTGTGCGAAGTCAAAGTCTCGATAATATGTGGATTAGCTTGTTGTCTATGTCGACAGGTGCGATGGTAAAATCGGAACGCCGGGATTAAATTGAAAAGTTCTTCAGAACATTACCCGTTATAAATGCGGTAGAAGATACAGACAGACCAGATATCTCTACGCATGCTCAGAGGTTCGGGACGGTGTTAGAGGTAAGGTCGGCGACGCTGAATCGCATCAAGTGGTAAATTTGATACTTGGGTGCTTCGTTCCAAAGGTAAAAGCAATACTCCACGCGTCGTCGGACCCGTGCCCCCGCCCGTATCGTCTCGCCTTATTGAGCACTTTAAATGTTTTTGGACGCAAGTTTAGCCTCTGACGCGATATGATCGTGGAACAGCACTGAGACAGAAATGTTGATGCCCAGGATATCGATACCCTCTGAAATGTTGAGGAGAGTGTCCTGAAACCGAAGAGCTACGACGAATGGAGTTAGGACTATGGCATTTATAATATTGGAATTAATGTTACAATACAATTCAATTCAAATTATTTATTTAAGATTTTTACATCCCATACATGTCAGAGTTATAATATAATTAATTTTTATATAAAGCATAAAAAACAAGAAATCACAAAATGGAACATTGCAAAATAAAATAAAATAATAATCAATGGTCAATGGTCAACAATGTGTTACAGAAAGTCAAAATAATAATGAAGTAGGGTCATAAACTGCCGACACTAATCAGTGTAGTTGGATGATCTGTACTTCTTCATTTTGAAAGTTTCATCGATCGGATCACTCGTCGGATCTAAAATCTGTAAGGATTTAATCCGAGTAATTTACTTCTAAATACTTATTACAGATGGCACTACCAATGCATAATAATATCATTCATAGATGTACTTACTCCTATGTAAATTTATTTTTTCCGAAGGTACCTATAAGTTTAATTTTTAAACACTTCCGAAATAGATAATTATGTTTTTGGACCTGAACGCTGCATGCAATTTGGCAGACAGCAGGTTCATAAAATGTAAAAGTTTTTCAAAAAGCTTTTGTCTAAGTTTGTGAAGGAAAGCCTGCCCTAAAGTTAATATATTGTTCAAACAAAAACAATCACTAATTATTTTTCACGAGAAAATAATAGGTATTAATTAACTAATCAAAAATTACAATGTTTTCTGACGGACTTATCGATTCTTTGCAGTCACAAAAAAAACATTTAAAAAAATGCAAAATTTTAAGCATCAACTAGAAATGTTTCTTGAAAAGGTTTTGAAACACATATCCGGGCACATACATGGGGGTTCAATAGATGCGCAGTGAGGTTCTCTACCGCCCTGCTTCGTTTGATCCATATGTGTGCGTGTGTGTTTGTCTGGTGTGTGTGTGCGGGTGGGCGTCTGCGTGTGTGTATGTAAAAGTGTGTTTCAGTACGTGTGTTGGGACGTGATTATATTGAGACCTGGTTGCCATGAGTTGAGCTGTTTATATTAAGGCTGTTCGACATATATATGTTAATAATACCAATAGTTTGTTTTTGTATTTTGAGGCACAACTAATACAATATACGTGCAAATAAGTCTCTCTTACCGTTACTAAAGTGCCTGTCGAGAGTGGTTTCAGTGGTTGCTGTACCCAGTATAAAGAGTTGAGGTCACCGTATGTATTGATTGTCAGTGAATATACTGAGATATCATCTACTGTTGTTTTTGCTTCGATCGGCAAATAATATTCACCTCCCCACATTCCCTGCAAATAATACTAGGTAATTGATGAAGTTATGGTTTAAAAAATATAAAAGTCTCTTCGTACTGAATTAAGGCGATTCTTACGTTTTCTTGTATATTATACGCCAAATTAATATCAGGCAGTTTGCTTGAGTTTAATTTATTTTGTTCATTGACCATAATGAGATGGATACGATTGCGAGTTGCGCCTTTTCTCCATCGACGCACTAGCTCGCGAAGCTCGTCAGCCGGAGGGTAACTTGTCAAAATTATGAGACCATTTTGTGAAGGCATATTAGTATACGCTCGTATCAGCTGAGATAAGTCCGATTCCGAAGATTGTGTAAACACTGACATTGTAGTCATAGATGGACGAGTTGGTTTCCAACATGACAATACTAATTGTGTCTTCGAATTCTTTAGGATCGATATAATGTTGTAAACGTTAGTCGGAAACAATTGAGCTACTTCTGTAACCAAAAGGTCCTCTTCGTTCACAATGTAAGTATTAATTTGGATCATACGATGCAGATTCTCATAATACTGAAATACAAGATAAGACTGTTATGTTTCTTTAAGTGTTACACACTTTTTATACATTGTTACACAATCCAAAATTCCATCGTATTGACGGGACTCAAACCCTTGCATCCTGGGAAACATGTCCAGGCGCTGTAACCAATGCACAATTGTTTAAAATGCAATCAATTAGTTTTGTAGTATTGATAGGATCGTACTGTAGCTGAGTTGGTTACAGCACCTGGACATATTTCCCAGGAGGCGCGGGTTCGAGTCCCATTGGTACGATGACATTTTGGATTGTGTATAACAACGTAAGACGTTGTAAAAAATGCAAAGTAAGTACATATATATTGTACAAATACCATATAAAAAAAAATGTGACATAAAATAAATAAATAAATTTTGAAAAACATTACTTTTTTGTGTCTTGATAAATGTTTAATTACAACGATGTCTGCGTTTTTGTAAGTAATTTCATTTTCTTCCCAATTGCCTTTTAGAGGCACTTGTTGAAAGTTAAATTTAATTCCTGGTATGCAATGCATTGAAGCAATGTTATCAATTTCTTGAAAAATTTGGCTATCTGCATTGTCGTCAATGAGTCCAATAACGTTAATATAGTTTTTCCTTATGTTTTCCGCAGCCAATTGTAGCAAAATGCTTGTAGATTTAGACACCTGCATTAGTAAGAGAAAAAAGTCAATGAGTAAAATAGAGCTCATAATTTAAATTCATTTTAGGTATAGGTACATATGTATTTGTTTATTGTTTTAAATGTAAAAGTATCATATAAATCTAGGTTTCATCTAATTGTCAACCAACTTCGAAAAAGGAAGAGGTTCTCAATTCGTCTGTACGTTTTTTAGGGTTCCGTACCTCAAAAGGTAAAAAAGGAACCCTTATAAGATCACTTTCTTGTCCGTCTGTCTGTCTGTCCGTTTGTCTGTCTGTCTATCTGTCCGTGTGTCACCACCGATTTTCTCAGGTTTGGGTAGACCTAGCAAGTTGAAATTTATACCAGATACTGAAATCTATAATCCCTATTAGGTAAATCAAAATCAAGGTCCTGAGTCAACACGATAAGTAGATATCGGCAGATTTAGATTTTTGCGAAAACTTGTAAGTACCAAAAGTTACCTTAATTTTGAACTTTTTTATTTTTCGGAATTTTCCTTTACTTGTGCTGTGAGACCTCGCTTTTAACTAAAACTGACAATTCTAGGTCAACCGGAAGTACCCTATAGGTTTTGGGTCGAAAACCTATAGTGTACTTCCAGTTGACCTAGAATCATGAAATTTGGTAAGAAGCAAGGTCTTAGCACAAATAGCAGCACAGATAAAGGAAAAAATCCAAAAAAATAAATTAATAATAAACCGGCCAAGTGCGTGTCAGGCCACGCACAGTGTAGGGTTCCGTAGTAGCCCATTATCGCAATATAGAACGATTCTGTTGTTCTTTATACTGAATACTATATATAAATATAAATTAATATATATAAAAACAAAACACAATTCAATATTCAATTCAATGTGTATTGTAAACACACAGCTGAACGAACACAACAAGCACCTGCACACTACTTTATATTCTAGGTTCTCCGTCTGTTCACTCCTTTTTATTCCGTATTGTATTAATTTTTACTTGGGAAGGTTTTTTTTTTGGAAGCAATCTAAAACGTACAATTTAAATATATCTATTATCTACTTATCAAAAGTGAATCGAGACACGTGTGTGTTTCAACGATGTACACAGCCATTTAATAGTAAAACTTGATATACGTAAAAATGCAAAATGAAACACTTGCGTGTGTTAACGGTGTACAACGCCATCTATCCGATTTTTAATTATATTACTGTATGTAATGCCTAACTACTTCTTGTTATTTTTTGTGTGCCCCTGCGAAAAAATAGATAAATTATCACTAACCTGTAGTCCTATATGTCCGTCTGTCTGTCTGTCCGTCTGTCCGAGGTTTTGCTAAGAGACCATTAATACTAGAAAGCAGTTATTTTGTAGGGGTGTGTATATCAATTACGCCGACAAAGTGGTGAAATAAAATTTTGAAAAATATATTTTTACGGTAGGTAGGTATTTTTTTTTTTTTTTAGGTAGTAAGTCTTCCCGTCACAAACAAGCAACTACATCATCTTAGTCACTTTAAAGGATGTATACTAAGGATTTTGTATTTGGTACAACATTATCCAACACCCAAGACCAACGACTATTACTGCTACACGAATAAAGTTATCTTAATCGCTATTATTTTCCTTTGAAGTTCATGAAATGCACTATTATCTCGAATTTTTTCAGATTTTTTAAGCCAACAGTTTAGCTTTTAGAGGTGGGGTGGGGGACGCAACACTGGAATAAAAATTTGCACTTTAAGGTTTAATATTTCGTAAATGAAGCATTTAATCGAAAAAAGCTGTCAGCAACCCTTAAGTAATTTTAAAATATCTATTCAACGATACCCCACACGATGGGGTAGACGATGAAAACAAAATTCATCCCCACTTCACATGTAGGGGAGCTACCCTAAAAAAAATATTTTTCAAAAATGTATTCCACCACTTTGTCGGTGTAATTGATATACATACTCTTACAAAATTACAGCTTTCTAGTATTAACGGTCTCTTAGCAAAGCCTCGGACAGACAGACAGACAGACAGACAGACAGACAGACGGACATGACGAAAATATAAGGGTTCCTTGTTAGGACTACGGAACCCTAAAAAAATTAAAAAACTAGTTTTCGCCAATTAAGATAGGCTTAGTTATTTGAGCGCTCATACAATTTAGAGGTCTAGCTTAATTGGTACCAGCCAACGTTGGTACGGAAGCCTCGGTGGGCGAGTCCAACTCCACTTGGCCGGTTTTATTTGTATGTATGTTACCCGATTACTCTTCCTTCTTTTTTACAGGTAGGGAATAACTCCAATGTGGTCTCATTTAAATTTTATCGTAATCTGATAAGTATCTTTGTGACGATAAATGTCTCAAATTTGCTACTGAAACTGACTCGAGGGGCGTTGTTTTAATATTTAAACTATCTTAATTATTCTTAACTTTACATAATTATTTGATTTAAGTTATTAAACAAACCAAAATACCAATACGTAACTAAATACTCACATCAATGTTGGAATGAAACCTTGGAACAAATGTTAGCCTCTGCAAGGCAACTGTATGTTTTTTGTCTGTTATGATAACGTCACGAAAACGTATATTATTGATTGTGACGCCACCACACCTAAAACAATTAAAAGGGTGTACGTTACCGCAGCAAGAAAGTATCTCCTACAGTGATATGAGTGGAACGTATAATTAGTGCTAGGTCTGCTGTAAATGTGCGCCGAATAAAAAAATTTGTGCGTCTTGCCGTTAAGAAAAAAACACAAAAAACGATTCCTGCTGGAGTAACGTTGTTCCAGCAAGAAAATATTAAACGAATGATCGGAGAGAGAAGTATTGTGTATGGGCAGAGAGCTTATATTTGTGCTAGAATATGCGCCGAAAATATAATTTGTGCGTCTTTAGGTTTTTGAGATATTGCATTTCCTGCTGGGGTAACGTTTTGCAGAATCGTGTATCTCTTAAACCAGTGTATGTGCGCTTATGGGATAAACATACACGAGTAGCTCTTAATTTGTGCTAATTTGTGACAGAACTAGATTTAAGAAAATATTTATAATTTCCAAGTAATAGCGCTTTTTATAAATTCGGAAAAAAATTCGCTGCGCCTAAATGAGAAAACGTATAAGGTCACTGAAAACTGTATTCGTTCCGCCTTGACGCCTGTAATAACCATAAAAAGTTTCAAAAGCCTACATACATGCGTTATTGAATAATTTTATTTTATTTATTTATTTATTCAAATTATCATACATTGGGTGGGCTTGACAGTATTACAACCAATTCGCCCAACCAAGTTCTTACAAACTACCATCTTTAATATTACAAACTACAATCTTTAATAAATACATTGGACTAAAAATTAAACACGTTTTACAACTACAATAATACACTAGACAATTATTACAATTTATTTAAATTTACGGATGAAAATGCTTCCATATAATTTAATGCAATTCTACGAAATTCTGGCTCTTTGCAGCATAATAGGTCCAGTTGTTGGTGTTGGCGAACCACGGCATTAAGTAGGCGTAGCGCGCGCGGTAGAGGAGCGAGGCGACCCAACTCAGTCCGACACAACGGGACCGAAAACAGATCATGGCGAGGAGCTCTGATATAGTTGTATGAAACCGCTATTTTAATTCTCTCCAACAACGCAGGATTATACTTTCTGCCTACCATCACACCAAGTACATATTCGGCTAATGAAATTAAACGCCTTAATTCTAGCGTGTTATATCCCACCATTCCTAACAGGAAAGCCGTAGGATATACAAATGGATATCCAACAAAAAATCCATATTGCTTATGGTAGAGCCATCTGATAAATTTCTTCTGAATTTTTTCTACCGACTGCACATATTTTGCTTCAAACGGACACCAGACGATAGCGTTAGTTTCTAACCTGCTTCTTACGAAAGCATTGTACAATGCTTTAAGAGCAGGTATGCTATCTAGATGCTATCTCGCTTGTCTCAGAACAAACCCCAGAGTACGAAATGCCTGTGCACAAAGTTTGTTGATGTGCAGCCGGAAAGATAATTCTTGACTCATTATGAGGCCTAAATCTCTAACGCTATCTACTCTCTGTAAGCTATCAGCACCCAGAATATATTGAAAGTATTGTGGCATCTGTGATCGAGAAAAAGATATTATAGAACATTTACTGCAATTGAAATAGAGCTTATTTCTCTCACTCCATTGCCACACACTGTCAATATCATCTTGCAAGTGTGAAAAATCTATGGAGTGCCTGATGTTAATGAAAAGTTTTAAATCATCCGCATACATCAAGCAGCGAGCTGAAGTTACGACATCTGGCAAGTCACTCACCATAATTAAAAATTCTAGTGGCCCCAAATTGCTTCCCTGACTCACTCCAGAGTGCGTGTAATACTGCTCAGATCGGTACCCATTCCAATGGACGTATTGTCGACGGTTACGAAGATAAGAGCAAAAAAACCGGATCAACTGCGGTGAAAACTCAGCCCTCGAAAACTTCTGGATAAGTATATCGTTATCTACAGCGTCGAATGCCTTTCGAAAATCAAAATACGCCGCATCAACCTGGCCACCGGCATCGACAGACTCAACAACATAAGTCCAAAAGGACAAAAGATTTGATGAAGTTGATCTCCCCGGTCTGAAACCATGCTGAGCATCCGGCTGTTGACTTTCAAACTGCTGACTGATTCGACGCTGTAGAATTGACTCGAATATCTTACCAAATACCGATAATACTGCCACTGGCCTGTGCTCACTCACTTCAGATCCCGAGCCCTTTGGAATGGGAACAACGCGTGATAATTTCCACACATCAGGGTAGTAACAATTATTAAAACACAGTTGGTACAAGTGATGCAATGGTCTTCTCAGTACTTCTCCACAATCCATAATTAAAAAAGGTGGCACTCCATCTGGTCCAATTGATCTTTTCGCTTTTAACGACTTAACGGCAATTTTCACATCGTCCTCCAAGATCTCTGTTATATGGATACGTGCACTATGACTATATATGGTCTGTAAAACTTCATCAGCATCTAATTTCGGCGGAACTGATGAGTATACAGATTTGAAGAAATCAGCAAAACAGTCAGCCGCGTCTTTGTCTTGGATTTTATTACCATTGTGCAACAACAACTTAGTTTTACGTCCTTTTGCTCTTTTGCTTGCTATATAGTCCCAAAATATCGCAGGATCTCGCCTTAAATCATTCTCCATACGGTATTTGTAGCATTTGAAATCGTCTTTTATATTTAATTTTACGATTGCCCTATAACGCATAAATTTTATCCTACTATCAGATGTACCGGACGATTTATATACCCTATGATAATGAGCTTTAGTGCGTATGTTCCTAATAGTGCGTTTATTATACCATTCCGGATATACGTATCTTGATTTATAATTCACGCTTGACTTGGCTGAAACAAATTTGCTTAGGCAACTATTGAATTCCTCATAAAAATAGTCAATTGCCTCCTGAGGGTCACTAATTTTGTACAAAGTCTCCCAATTCCAAAACTGTATTGCCTCGTACAGTTGACCATAATGTACCTTTTTAAAATTCCAATACGTGTGGGTGTCTTTTCCATCTAAACATGAATGTTCAGATGGCGTAAGAAACGAAAACTTCAACTCTACTTCTAATGGTGGATGGTAAATGTCCGGCACTACAAGCCATTCATCATCTTTCCTAACACACGCATGACTCAAAGCCGTACTCACCAACACCAAATCGAGTAATTCATTCTTATGATTAGTGATATTATTAATTTGTACAAGCTCACAGAACGATAATAAATATTCAAATCTAGAAACCACACTACTGCCATACGAGTTCAAATTGAAGTCACCACAAATGACGACTTTCTCATATTCTACACATACGGCTTCTAAAACATAAAGAATACTGTAATATGTTTGCTCATTTAAACCAGGTGGAATATACAATGATACAGCAACAAAGAAAAGATTACTTTTAAAATACACTCCAGCACACACCAATTCACAGCCTTCATCGGTAGACAGTTGTATTTTAATTTCTTTTAAGTGGTACCTTGGTGTTGATATAATAGCTACGCCACCACCACGGCGAGCTCCTGGTCGATCCTTTCTCACTGAAGAAAATCCCTTTGGTAACACCTCCTCATCCATGATGCCTTCTGTCAGCCATGTCTCAGTGATGAAAAATAGCTCTGCGGTAGCGACTGCCAATGATGATGAAAATTCATGCAGTTTTGTACGTAGACCTCGAACATTTTGATAGTAGAGCCTAACAGTTCTGTCTTTACTGAGTGAGCTGGGTGGCATCAAACTCTCCCCGTTCTGAAGTCGAGCGGCCACGCTGGTTTCTTTTACGAAACCACTCGTTCACTCTTGCATTGATTGGCCAGTTTTGACCCAACATGAAAAAACTGTAGAGAATTTCAGGGACTGTGATGACAAAAGAAGCGTAATTGTTGTGCTTGAGATTTAACTTTTCTACAACGTATCGATTTTCTCCTAATGGGTTTTTCTTGGTCATATATCTAACTACATTATCGACAGTCGTCTCTGTTTTTAGGGACCTAATAATAATATTATTAAAAGTGAAAAAGACGGTGTCATAATTTTGACGTCAACATACAAGAAAACGGCTCAACCCAAGATGTGCGGGTGTAAACCAAAAATTAGTGCGTTGAATCATAAAACATAGTGAAACTTTCAGCTTGAAATGTTTCGTATATACGTAGATATAAACAAAAAACAAAACATGTAAATAACGGCCCGTTATCCGACCAAATTCGAATGACTACAAAAAAGCGATGGTTTCATACATATCGATAACCTTCTTAAATTTACCCACGAACAGATTGACACTTTCCGTGCGGAAGTACACTGAAGTAGAACACAACAAATATAAAAATAAAACTGTTATAGGATAATATTGTACTAGCTGTTTTAAAATTGTACTTAGGTATCACTGATCTGTGATTTTCTGTAAATATGCAATTTTGTTGTTGGATTTTAATACCTGATTGTAAAACTGATCTGTGATTTTATATTATAATAACTAACGCAACTATAATAAATGCGTGTAATTTTTGACGTTATTTTTACTGTACGCATGTAAAGTAAAGGACATAAAATATTTTTAATCGATATATATTGTTTTATTTTCATAAAAAGTCACTGTACAACGCGGGTGAAGTCGCGGGGCACTGCTAGTTAGATGATAATTATAAATTACCATCAGACTTTTGAACGCGACTGTACATACCATGCATATGTTAATACGTTCAAATATAGAAGGTCATCGATATATATGAAACCATCGCTTTTTTGTAGTCATTCGAATTTGGTCGGATAACGGGCCGTTATTTACGTTTTGTTTTTTGTTTATATCTACGTATTTACGAAACATTTCAAGCTGAAAAGTTTCACTATGTTTTATGATAAAACGCACTAATTTTTGGTTTACACCCGCACATCTTGGGTTGAGCCGTTTTCTTGTATGTTGACGTCAAAGTTATGACACCGTCATTTTCACTTTTAATAATATTATTCAATAACGCATGTATGTAGGCTTTTGAAAATTTTTATGGTTATTACAGGTGTCAAGGCGGAACGAATACAGTTTTCAGTGACCTTATACGTTTTCTCATTTAGGCGCAGCGAATTTTTTTCCGAATTTATAAAATCGCTATTACTTGGAAATTATAAATATTTTCTTAAATCTAGTTCTGTCACTAATTAGAACAAATTAAGAGCTACTCGTGTATGTTTATCCCATAAGCGCACATACACTGGTTTAAGAGATACACGATTCTGCAAAACATTACCCCAGCAGGAAATGCAATATCTCAAAAACTTAAAGACGCACAAATTATATTTTCGGCGCATATTCTAGCATAAATATAAGCTCTCTGCCCATACACAATACTTCTCTCTCCGATCATTCATTTAAAATTTTCTTGCTGGAACAACGTTACTCCAGCAAGAATAGTTTTTTGTGTTTTTTTCCTTAACGGCAAGACGCACAAATTTTTTATTCGGCGCACATTTACAGCAGACCTAGCACTAATTATACGTCCCACTCATATCACTGTAGGAGATACTTTCTTGCTGCAGTAACGTACACATTAAAAGGTGATGGTGAGTTTTAGCGGGAACGTGAAGAAGTGTGTGTGCTTTTATTGTATTTTTTCCTAAAATGTGTGTTCTTCCGCGAGTAAATGTGTAATAAATGTGGATTATCAACCATTAAGTACCGATGAGTGTGTACGAGTGTAGAGAAACAGCACAATTTTGAAAAACATGTTATTTGCGTTCTCACCAAAATCTCACTGAAAATCTTCAGTAAAGTCCACATCTTTACTGAAAGTATGACTTGAACTAGACTTTGACTTGAAACTTGACCTAAAATGTAACTTTGTCCCATCTTTACGACTTGAATTCTCAAAAAACTTGAAGTATTTTAATACTTGACACTGGCTAAATACACTAATCGTGTGGAACCGTAATTAAACTAAAAGGGGTCGGTAACATACTAGGGTGTCATAAAATCTAATGGTCCCGACAGACGTTGTCTTACCGAATCACAACGCCATCTACCGGTCCAATTATAAATCTAAACCATCCAGACACCTATTCAAAATGTTACACAAAATTTCGTCGAAATCGGTTCAGCTGTTTTGGACGAGTTTATACCTTATATTATTTACCTATATACGTAATGCATGAATGTATGAGCGTGCTTTCTATGGCGAGAGATGCAATGGTAAAAATTAGGATACCAGGATTAGATTCAGATTCAGGTAAAAGATATAAAGACACTCGGTATTTTACGCATACTAAGGGTACAATATTGGTGGTAAGGTCAGAATCGTCAACAATGCTAACAGAACTTCATGAAGATGACTACGTCCCTCTTTTTTATGTTGGAGCTTTAAACATTGAAATGTCATGCTCTATTCTGCAGTTGCTTTCATATTATAAACATGTTTGTTTGCATGCAATTTTATTGATGGACTAAGCGTCTTTATAGCATAAATAAGTATAATAAGTTCTATTATAGGTACGACCACCACACCGCGGCGTCCTGCGTGCGCGATCTAGGCGGCGATGAGATAGCGCAGAAGTATTTGTACCGACTAGTTCACACCAAACGCGATCTACGGCGATCAGAAAACAATAGAAATTCAGATCGCGAACGCGCACGCGGACGCAGGACGCCGCGGTATGGTTGTACCTTTAGTTGCCCAATCAATCACTTTACTAGTACCACATGTACCTAACTCGTATAAAGTGGACAAAAAATTGAGCATGTGGGTATGGAAATAACAGCGTAACATTAAATAAATGTATTTTACCTGGTTCTACTAAGGTCCTCTGATAATTTAGCTCTCATTAAAGATTTGTTACTGGTGGCAGTATCAGTGTTCATTGATAAGAAATCGTTGTGATTGTCTAAATCTATTATTAATTCGCCAATCCATTCAGGTAGTGAAACGCCACTCTGCGTATACTTTAATGTATTTAATTGTAATAAGCCGTCGATAAATGTAACCCAATTTTCATTCCAAAAAACGCTGGCTTCTGTTAGCGATTCATTTGAGCTGTGAATACTGCGGAATACTCCACTAAAACAGATAAATCAATACTTTTGTAAATAAAACATGCGTCAATTAACAAGTGCTATGTGAGTAAGCTTAAGGTAATATTTCTACCTGTAACCATATTCTCTTTCATATAACAGCGAATATACATCTGAAGCATTTAGACTGTACTCGTTCAGTTGCTTGGATTCCTTATCTGTGGTATGATTTTCCTTGAAAATGTAACCGGTTGCTACTTTCGAGCTGCCATCCATAACCTGAAATTGAAAATAATGTATGAAAATAATGAATACGGTAAAAAAAGATATAATATTTCAAAAGCAAAGTTAATCTTGTATCTCATTTTATAATAAGGAAGAATAGTTCTTACTTCAAAGTATCCGTTTCCTCTGTTTATGGAGATATAAAGCTTGACTGACTTTTGATCGTACAATATTGGTTGTGCGAATAACTGCACATTCTGGAACTTGACACTTATCGACTTTCTCTGGACATTTAACGACATAGCGAGTGTGTCCCATGTCATCACCAGCACAGCTGAATATGGCACTAATATTTTGTCTGGAAAATAGTTATAAGTGTATATACTTATGAGTTATGTCATTTATAAATAGTTTATGCCTGGTAGATCCGGATTTATTCACTGGACCAAAGTGCTGGCTGGCTCAATTGTTAAGGGCAAAAAATCAGCATGCCATCCATTTTGGGCACTTTTACATACAGCAGAGCTTTGCTTATTAAAGGTACACACCGCGGCGTCCTGCGATCTGCGGGCATGATTTCAGTACTTTTCAATTGTTTTCTGATCGTATTTGGTGTGAACCAGTCGGTACAAATACTACTAAGCTATCTGATCGCCGCCTAGATCGCGCACGCAGGACGCTGCGGTGTGTCTATACCTTAAAAGTTCAAGTTTTTAGTGATGTATTTGTTAACTTAAAACAAAACAGATTGTTACGTATTTTATACAGGTATGTAATTGAAAGGGCACATTATAATAAGTTCCCAATCACAGAACAGGAAATCCTGTTCTGTGCCCTCGATTTAACATAGGCATTTGCAAGTAAAATTAAATGAATGCATGAATTAAATGCAACAATTACTTATTGAATATTGAATGAATTTGTATGTTATAAAGCTGTCATAAACTTACTTCTGATCACGTGACCTTTCAGGTAACTATATTCATCATCGTGAAGTGTAACTATGAAAACACAACAAGCTGACAGTGTTCTATTAGCTGACTGGAATAACGGCAGAGACCTGTTTAACAGTAAAATTATATTTACCTACTATTTTTAGTTGTACACAAAATACACAAAACTGTAGTAGGTATACTAAATCTACATGGTATTCAACCGTTGTGTGTTTTTTGAACGCTTTTTTTATTTGAGGGTTAAAGCGTAATATTTGAAGTTTGAAAGTTGGTCATTTAACTTAGAAATTATTATGAGGGCTACAGTACATGGCTAGCATGACGATATTGTAATGGTAACACGGCAACGGTAACGGCAACAATAGTAATTGTCACATCAAGCGAGCATCTAACAAGAAAAAATTATAGATACTTTGCCCTCGACCAACATATAGAGTTAATTGTTATTATAAGAATAATGTACTTTGTACTAACAAATTATTTTGTCTTGGTAAAGTACAATAACGGATAATATAAACTTACCATTTTTCCTGATGAACCCAATCTGCATAATGTGACAAATAAGGAGTACCCGAAGACACCGGGAATTCCACTTTTGGATATAAAACTCGCACTGATGGATTGTATCCTGCTAGGTAAAGTCTGAAAAGAAAAACGTAAAATCTTTCATTAAACGTCCTCTTTCTTTCCTTATAGTAGAATGGGCGCAGAAGAGAAAAATTTTGGTATTATCCTATTTACCCCACCAGCTACGTTACCATGTGCTACGATGTTCTAAAACATTAACGAGAGCTGGCGGTGGGCCGCTTTTCGAAAATATTCCAGTTTTCCTCAGTGCATAGCAGTTAGCACCATAATAAAATAAATCATAAATCATAATTTATTGCCAAAATTATTTACAAAGGTTTAACTAATTATAAAAGAGCGATTGTCTTAAAATTAAACCGGGTTTGACAGTGAGTCTCAAACTAGGCACAGGGCCTGTATCTTGAGGCTCGAGTATGGTTATACATGAGGGTTTTATTTCTTGCATACTAAGTTTACATTTGTTAAAAATACAATGGCAATAAGTAATTGGAAACGAATAAAATGTAAATATACGTACGTTTGTCTGTGTTTGTATGTGTGTGCTTGCGTGTACGTGTGTGTGTGTGTGTGTTTGTGCGTGTTCATTTCTATGTACCAGCGTGAAAACTTTATAAGCCAGCGGATTGACATAGCTCTTCAGTTTCTGCGTAATTAAGTTTGAGTAACCATTCTCTTACAGCTATTTTACAGGCGTGAGGGGACAGGTCTTTAATTTTGCAAGCTTTGCTTACGTTGTTATAAGTGTGTAAGTGAGAGTACGCAAGAGAACGTCTTGCTAACAATGATGTCATTCGCGGGATCGGTAACCGAAAGGCGCGTCTCTCCATAATCTCATCAAAATCCAAGCGGTTTTTGAGTTGTTTGTGCGTTTTGAGAGTTTGAGGCAGTGGCGTGCAGTCCCGAAGATTCTTCATCACAAAGATCAATTTTCTTAATCGAGCAGATAAATCTGTGATGTGATTTTTAAAAGTTAGGTTTTCATCGATATTTATACCCAAGTATTTAATGGTGTTTGTGCGATCGATTCGGCTACATGTACAGTTAGGAAGATGTGACGAGGATCCGGAAGGGCATCTATTAATTATAAGCTGTAGATCTACGGGAGGTATAGAAATGCATGTTTTAGTGAAAGCGATGTATTTTGTTTTTTTAGTGTTAAGTGTGAGCAGGTTTCTGTCCAAAGCATTTGATATATCTGTGAGCCCTTCACTAGCTAAGTTGTATACGTGATCCCATGTTTTCCCATAAAAAAGTATGGCAGTGTCATCTGCGTACGTTAATTTATCGGCATTGTTTAAACTGGTGTTAAGTATGTCATTAATATATAACGTAAATAACGTGGGACCGAGTATGCTGCCCTGTGGGACGCCGTATTCAATGGTGGAGTGGTTGCTAGTGTTATTGCCTATTTTTACGTACTGGCTACGGTTTCTGAGGTAATTAGTGAACCAGTCAAGTGAAACTCCCCTAATTCCTTGACATTCGAGCTTCCTCAGAAGCAAACCGACCGAGACGGTGTCGAATGCTTTCGCCAGGTCGAGAAATACTGTGATACATTTGTCACCGTTCTCGACGTGGGAACACACGCGGTTGACTAGTGACATTGCTGCGTCTTCGGTCGATCTGCCTCTGCGGAAACCAAATTGTCTCTCTGAGATGATCTTATGACTTTCGAGGAAACTAGTAAGACGGTTGTTGACAAGTTTTTCTAAAATTTTTGAAACTACACTTAACAGTGCGATAGGCCTGTAATTATCAGGTTGGTTTTTAGGTCCATTTTTGTGTATAGTAGATACTGCGGCAACTTTCCAACAGTCTGGAAACTGACCAGTTTCTAAGCTCAAGTTAAATATGTAAGTTAGTGGTGTAACGAATGCATGGATAGATCTTTTAAGGAGAGCGACAGTTATTGAATCAGGCCCAGGAGAACTTTCGGTTTTAAGATGCGCTATAATATTGGATATTTCATGTGGGTCATTAGGATGAAGAAAAAATGAGTTCGAGATGGATGTTTCGGGCTTGTACGACCTAATTAGAGAGGTTTCATTTTCGTTTAATTTTGACAAGATCTTATTTGCTAGGTTTTTACCTACAGAAGCGAAGTGTTGATTGCAGTTGTTAAGAGAATTGTTAGAATCAACAGTACCGGGGCAACTTAATAGCTCTAAAGGAGCAGTGCTATAATTTGATGTGTAGCAAATATTCTTAATAGTTTTCCAAAGCATTTTTGGATTTTCTTTATTCTGTTCTAGCTGCTGACTGTAATATTGGGCTTTGAGTTTTCGAAGAAGTTTATTGCAGAAGTTCCTATATCTGGTGTATATTTTTCGGATTTGGCTATCATTAGGATGTGATCTGCTGTCTAAGTGCAGTTTGTCTCTGTGTCGCATACACCTGATAAGTCCTGGTGTGATCCAGGGCTTCATGCATACCATTTTCCTGCATATTCTGACTTTTTGAGTATTTTTGCTGATTATAGTGCATACTGTATCGTTAAAAGTGATAACTGCGGAATTGCAGTTTGTGGATTTGAAAACCAATGACCAATTAGTGCTGTTAATTTCTGAGACTACTTTATCAATATCGGTTTTTAAACGGTATCGTGAGTTTTCCTTTTTACTGAGTGAACTTTTCTGATGGGCGATACCAGCAATGATAATGTCGTGGTCAGTTATTGAGGATTTGCTTATCAGTCCTATAACCTTAGTGTTATTCATAACAAAAATGTGATCCAAACAGGGGTTAATTCTAGTTGGTTTGGTAATTGCAGGAAGTAGACCGTGAGTAGCCATTAGACAGAGATAATCAGATATCTGAGTGTTAGAAGAATTGCAGAGATCAATGTTAATGTCGCCTGATACAATAACAAATGGTCTGTTTTTCAATCCGATTAGGACTAAGTCGAGCGTATTAATAAATGGATCGGTAACTGATACAGAGGGCGAGCGGTAGATGCCCAAGATAGCAGTGTTATTTGCTATGTTAATCAATAAACTGTCTGCATCAGTAATATCCGGTTCACATGCAGTTGACTGATAAATCGACTTAATATATATTACTACACCACCGCTTTTGTTTTTTTGATTGGATGTCCTGAAACAATTGTAAACTTGAAGTGGCTTCATTGTTGTACCTTCAGACAACCAACATTCGGTCAGTATAATAACGTCGAAATTAAGTTTAAGACGCTCAAGTGTTATTTGAAAGTCATCAAAATTGCGCTGGTAGCTTACGTTAAATGATATTATCTTGTAGTTGTAAACAGTGTTATTTAACAAAAAAGATTTACTGCTTTCTACTGGCTCGTGTGTTTGACAATCAATCGAAATTGTTTCATCAATGTCGTTATCTACACTAAGTGAACCCATCGTTATAGAAAAGGAATTGATGAGCTTCATATGACATAACCAGGTGTGTCGTATTATTTGAGATAATTTTAATTGTTTGAGCAGTTGAGTGGTAAATATGTTTTGGTATATGATATGTGTGTAGGTATAAGTGTTCAGTTTGAATATGTGTGGTAGGGAGTGTGTAACTATGAATGTGTGAGTTGAGTAGTAGTACTAAGTTACAGTAAAATGATAATGGTATACATTTAGCCATTACACTATGTTTAAATTTCAGTGGGACGGGTACAGTCTCCTGCTTGTGCAGAGATAGACACATTCTGTGAGCCCAGGTGGCGCTCCAGGTCTTCCGTTGTTCTGATCGAGATCGCTGCACTTCCTTCTTGCCTTCGTATGTGGATGACGCCGTTTTTCGTCCAGCAGAATTTAAATTCAGCATCTTTTGAGCGAAGCCGGGCCGATCGAAACAACTGTCGGTTGTCTTGCGTCAGACGGTCGTTAAAGTACAGCTTCCTGCTCGGCCCCGAGACCCCAACGTCGGTGCAGGTTAAATTATGGCGAGCTTTGGCCGCTTTTAGGAACTCTTCTTTCTTGAAACGCCGAACAAATCTGACCACTAAGGTGCGTGGCGGCTTCAAGGAGACTGCTTGTGAGTCACCATTGTCAGGGCGGCGAGGGCCCACGCGTATTGCGTAATCCAAGTCGGAGTCGTCTACAGGGACGCCTATTTTTTGGGCCGTCACACGAATAAGGTGCACGGGATTCTCATCTGCATTCTCTGTAATGCCTGCTATTTCGAGCTCATTTCAGATTGTCTTGTGCCTTAGTATTAATTTGGTCTCGCAACTGCGCCACCGTTGTTTATAAGCTGCATATTTCCGCATTACGGTCTGCTAAGCATTCTTCCAGTATGCAAAATTTGCTGTCGTATTCATCTAGTCGCTTGGTTAAATGTTCTGTGAGTGACAACATTTGAGTCCTTACATCTCCGACATCACCGCGCAAAAGTCTAATCTCTGAAGCCAGGTTGCGCCAGTCACAGTCAGCTGGTGTAGACGGTGAACAGAGCGGAGTTTGCTTGTTGCTGCCGGTTCCTTGAGGAATGACAACATGCAAACGCCCGTCGCTGGTCGTAGCGCTTGCAGCCGTCGCAGCAGTCGCGGAGACCCGAACCGGAGTATTAGAGTTATCCACCCGAGGCTGTTTGCTCAAGCAAAGAGGGCATGACCAGGCAGTTTTGGTTTCCTCAGTCAGTTTGCGTAGGTCAGGCAAGTTAACACAGGGGCCGTGAAAGCAGCATGCGCATTTGCAACATTGTAAGTATTGCGCTGCGCGAATTGTTTTCATACAAGCTGCACAGTTAACCATTGCAGAAACAAAATGCGGTGCGATAGTATAAAAGCAAAACTTACAAAGCGGGCGCGTAGTGTAGGCAGCGCGCGAGAGAACCGGTTTCGTCACAAGTCGTTCGCGAGAAGCGAGACGCGTCCGTACCAAGTGGCAGTCGGAACCAAACTCAACAAAAACAAATAATAATAGTAGTTTATAAAACTTGCATAATTAGGGGTGTGCACGAGTGTGTTATACGAGTGTTTTAATACCTAATTATGTGCCTAAGTATATATGCAGTTTCATATACTACTTTATTAACCGACTTCACAAAAGAGGAGGAGGTTCTCAATTCGTCTGTATGTTTTTTTTTTGTGTGTATGTTACGCGATTACTCCGTCAATTGTGAACGGATTCAAATGATTCTTTTTTTAATAGGTAGGGTACGTTTTCGAGGTAGTCCCATTTTAATTTTATCGAGATCTGATTAGTATCTTCAGAGATATGGAGATAAATATCTCAAACATAGGAGAATGTACTGGTTTTAGAAGAAGAGTCCCAAGAAGATTATACACAATGGAGGTTGCTATTGCATATACTTTTGAAGACTAAAAAATATGACCTTGAATAATGTTTTATCATCTTTCTTCACGTTGATTTTGGTTTGTAACCCTCGACGCAAAACGAAGGAGTGTTATAAGTTTGACGTGTGTATCTGTGTGTCTGTCATCGTGGCATCATAGCGCCCAAACGGATGAACCGATTTTGATTAAGTTTATTTTGTTTGATAGATGTCTTCGTCGAGAGTGTTCTTAGCTTTATTTCAAGAAAATCTGTTCAGCCATTTAAATATTATCAGCTCTTTTTTGGTTAAAAAAACTACGATAGAAACTTTCGTAAGCTCCTAGTCCTAGCTCGTAGTCCTTTGACCGCAGACGTCAAAAAATCAAAATGGCGCTGTCGCAGTTTCTTGTTACTTCAATGATATTGCAAAAATATTGTAAGCTTGATATAATTCTGAGACATCTCCTTGGAATGGTCTCAATGTACAAAGTTATTCATATGCTTTGATTATAAACTCGGATTACATATACAAATCAGTCGGGGGTGGTTTTAATTTTTTGAATTTAAGTATTATTGACTTCTGATATTCATACGGTAACTGTGAGAGAAACAAAGGTGGGGAGAATTAATTTGTCTTCACAGGAATGTTCTACCAGGCAAAGTCTAGTTAATGTGCAAAGTTTTTGAGCATACCTAATATTTTTTGACATGACATGACGTTTGGCGAAGATGGCGGCCATATCAGTCCCGCCCGCGACACAGCATACATAAATAACTCAGAATTATGAACGTACTTTGTACCAACCAACACTGCAAAAAAAATTATAAGCATAATACCACAGATTATATAATAGTTTCTACGTAAATAATACTTTTCATTGTTAGGTTGGCTACACAGTGCTTTCATAATTCGGGTATTAACAATGTAAGGAAGTGCCAACTCTTATAACGTAGTAGAGTGATTCAGACTGTGTGGGCCATATCGCGGCAATTAATGTTAATAATCGCAAATAATACTTTTAAATATTCATTTTGGAATACAACTAGTCCGTGTTATAAAAGTATTTGGAATTATTGTAATAAAATAGACAATTAATTATCGTGTGTGTCAGATGCTTTTTTTTAATTTAAATTTTTAATTGCACAGGGCCATTTTGGACATTGTTCTTTGAAACCTTGATGACATCATTATAACTAGTGAATATTTTCACTATCGCGGCATTTTAGGGTTCCGAACCTAAAGGGTACCAAATGAACACTTTCTGAGACTTTGTTGTCCGTTCGTCCATCCGTCCGTCCGTCCGTCCGTGTGTCTATATGTGCGCACTTTACAGATGTACCTTCTTAACCGTAATAGGTACATACTTGAAATTTTTACAAAGTATATATCCGTCAGTGTATAACGGCCCAGACACGAAATGTTATAGATGCATGTAATTTAATTAAAACTTATTTTGCACTAAAAAGGGTAAAATAAAATCTATTAAAAAAAAAAAAAACCGACTTCATTACCACAAACAGGCACTCAAAAGCGAAAAATAAATTACTTGATATAAATATTATAAGCGCTACCCACTTATCTATTTGAAGTCGGTGCCAGCCAAGTCTAATAGGTAGTAGATGGATACTACCTACATGTATCTACCTACTTACTACTACTGCATACATAGTATCTATCTACTATCCAATAGACTTGGCTGGCACCGACTGCAAATAGATAAAGTGGGTAGCGCTTATAATAATTATATTAAGTAATTTATTTTTCGCTTTTGAGTGCCTGTTTGTGGTAATGAAGTCGGTTTTATTTTTTTTGAATAAGATTTTATTTACACTCATGCAATAGGTAGTAATAAAACCTATAATAAAAAATCGATGTTAGCTTGGCTCCGTAATCATCAGTCGACCGCGCATGCGCTAAGTAAACCCGCACATGCCCTTATCGCGGTCCCCATAAACATTAAACAATGATAAATATCGAACTAAAACCTCCTTGGTCAATCCAAAGTGTACTATAACAAGAAAGAGTTATTTTATAGCATTATTTTGTTAAGAAATCTGTATCATAGTAAAACTTTTTAATGTCATATTAGTTGCACATGCATAAAGTCTGTGTCTGTCATTATGCTACAATTTTTTTTAATCATATTAAGAACTTTAAAATACGAGTGTTTAAAGTTTTTTTTTATATAAGTGCCTATTTGATACCTAAAGTTATTTTTGAAGTAAAAACTTCTTTAGAGGCGTTGTGCACTTTTCTTGGGATTCATTCAGGTCACGTGTCCTGTAGGGCTATTCTGTAAGCTAGTTTACGCATCTCGCATGCGGAATCCGCGGTGAGTCATACTACGAAATTCAAATCTTACCGCTTGCGAGATGCGTAAACTAGCTAACAGAATAGCCCTACTGATCGAAAATTCGTTAGACAGAGCGCAGGGCGCTTGCACGAGGTGTCATGGCAAAATATTCAAAAATTACGTGTTTAAGTTTTCTTTGAAAAAAGTTATTTTTGAAGTGAAATCTTATTTAGCGGTATTGTGCACTTTTCTTGGGATCAGTAAAAAATGTATAACTCGCGTCAGGTGAACTGTAGGGCTATTCTGACAGTACCACCTAACAGACAATGAATGTCGTATATTATGTTTCTTTGAAGTGTTTCACACTTTATATTTTTGTAAATTGTTAAACACAATCCAAAATTTCATCGTGTCCCGTCGGTACGATGAAATTTTGGATTGTGTTTAACAATGAATGTCGTGTTACCTTTTAAATGAACTTAATTTAGGCTTTTATGAACGTAATACAATGAATACAAAAGGGATATTAAGTTTAGTAATGTATTATGGCACTTTGATTATCAAGTAAATAATCAAAGTTATGGCAATACAGAAATAGGATAAAAATACAATAATCAAGTACTTCAACCGCGTGTCAGCAAGACATGATGCAATGAAACAATGTTTTTATTGTTATAGATAAGTTATTAACTTGAAATTAGTTCGATTGAGTTTAATTTTAGTTGTAATAATATAATCAACCAGCCTCAGATAATTTAAAGTAAATTATCTATAATGGATCAGTGCTTATAACTGGCGACCTGAATCTTGATATTAAACCAACTTCGACTGATACGCGATCAATCAGTTACATAGACATGACTGCCCACTACGGTTTTGTACCGGGCCACACGCTGCCTACTCGTGGTCCTAATTGCCTTGACCATGCACTAATTAAAAGTAAAACTCCAGCCCGAGTAGTTGTTTGTGACACCGATATTACTGACCACGACACAGGGATTGTAGGTATTCATACACATGCACTACCAAGACCTAGAAACCCCAAGCTATTAAATAAAACAAACCATGCTTCTCTTCTTAAGGACCTGGAGCAGACAGACTGGTCCTTCATTTACAGAGAAACAGATGCTTCGGTGGCTACTAATTTGTTCATATCTCGGGTTTCTGAATGTATTGAAAAAAATACCAACTATGTAAAACTTCGAAGCGCAGAATACCTTTGTAAGCCATGGATGACTCCTGGTCTTCTAAAATGCGTTCGTAAACGTGACGCTATGCATTATCTTTCTAAACAAGATAAAAATGACTCTTCTCTACATAAAAATACAAAGAATACAGAAACTCTTGCGATTGGTTACTGACTAATTTGAAAAATCAGTTTGACCGTAATGCGTTACAAGCTGCAAGTGGCGACAGTAAGCAGTTGTGGAAAAATATTAAAACTATTTGCAATATCAGTCCTAAGAGTCATGAACCCTCTAATTTACTTAAAATAAAGCCAAGTGCCTTAGACTCAGCTAATTACGGCAACAATTTTTTCTCAAACATTGGGAGTGAACTAGCAGATAATATTCTTTCGCGTTTGAACAAAAATGAGGTAGAACTAGCTCTAAACGTGTGCTTAGGAAACAACCCTCCAGTGGACTCATTTTTCTTAGTGCCTACGAACAGTGTTGAAATTAATAAACTACTTAGTAGCTTAAAAACTCATTCTGCGCCTGGCGGAGATGGTGTCAAAAACAACTTTCTTAAGATGGCTAAGCATGTTATATCGGAGCCACTGGCCTATATATGCAATCTCAGTATGTCCTCCGGCGTAGTACCAGACTGTTTCAAAATCGCGGATGTGACACCAATTCATAAAGCTAGAGATAAAGGAACTGTTTCGAACTACAGGCCTATTTCGCTACTTTCCACTGTTTCAAAATACTAGAAAAACTGGTTAATAAAAGATTACTAAGTTTCCTAGAAAAAAACAACCTATTGTCTCCAAACCAATACGGATTTCGCTGTAACCGATCAACCGATGACGCTGTGGTCAGTCTAATCGACAATGTCATAGGTAAAATGGACTCCGGGAAAAAACTATTGGCATTTTCCTTGACCTGGCCAAAGCTTTTGATACGGTTTCGCGACCAATCCTATTGAGAAAGCTAGAACTACTAGGTATTCGAGGCGCCGCTTTGGATTGGTTTTGCTCATATCTGAGTTCGAGAAAGCAAAGGGTTCGGGTAGGAGACACTCTGAGTGACTACGCCAGTGTTGAGTTTGGTGTGCCTCAGGGCAGTGTTTTGGGTCCAACTTTATTCTTGGCGTACATCAATGACCTCTGTAACCTTAATATTTCAAAAACAAATATCTGCGCCTTTGCTGATGATACAGCTCTAATCTTTTACGGCGATGACTGGAAAGAGGCCGTTGATGTGGCCCAGAATGGGTTGTCCAAAGTTGCAGACTGGCTACAAAATAACCTACTCACACTAAACACTACTAAAACAAAATTTATTGCTTTCAGAATCTCGGAGCGTTCAAAACCAATTGTTCCTATACGACTTCGACTTCATCAATGTACGAACCTTAGCGGCACCTCGTGTGCTTGTTCGCACATTGAGGAAACAGAATGTATAAAATACTTAGGTATCATTTTAGATAACCAGTTAACATGGAATATGCAAATTAACGCGCTGAAGAACCGGCTAAGAAAATTGCTACATATTTTTAAAAATCTCAGGTCTGTGGCAGGCGAATCAATTATAAGAACCGTCTACCTGTCTCTCTGTCAGCCAATCTTAAATTATGGAATCGTCTGCTCCCCAGCAGACGATTCCATAATTTAAATTTGAGGTTTACCGTATCGACGGGAAAAACAATTGAACATCAAATGATTGGCAGATTTTTAACCCAGGATCATTTTGGCAAAATAATTTGTCTTATATTTTTTTTTGGTCAATACAATACATTACAATACAATACAAATACTCTTTGTTGACACCAATTTAGAAAATACATACTGAATAGGACTTAACTAACTAATACTAGGAACAATGGGCGGTCTTATCGCTAAAAGCGATTTCTTCCAGACAACCTTTGGATGGACATAACATTATAGATAGAACAAGGACGGTGGTGTGTATTTTAAACATTTTACTTAGAATGATTATATATATAGACTACATAAAAACGTTACATATAATAATATTATATACGAATACATTTGCACATCATAAACTTACATATACATAAACAATATACTTATATATATACATAATATATTTGTTGCGAGATGATAGGAAAAGTTATCTGACAGAAGAGAAATAGAATTTGCGAACTTGTTCTTTGAAACTATCTATGGATTGTGCACGTCTTATAACAATAGGTAGTTCATTCCACAGGCGCACGGCTTGGCCAGTGAATGATGAGTCATAAAAATTCGTACTATGAGCCGGGGTGTCGAGAAGCATCTGGTTAAGTTTAATGCTTCTAAAACCCAGGCGTGTCTTTTCTCCGCCAAACGGAGTCCATTTCAACTGGCTCCTACTTTCAGGGATGTGTCCGTGCCGATAAATGACCAACTTGAGCTTCTTGGCATCTCATTAACACCAACTCTCAATTTCGGCTCTTATATTGAGTCTAAAGCCCAGATAGCCTCCAAAAAACTTGGAATTTTGTCTAAGGTGCGACAATACTTCACACCGGGACAGTTGCTCAATCTCTACCAAGCACAAGTCCGGTCGTGTATGGAGTACTGTTCTCACCTCTGGGATGGTTCTGTCAAATACCAGCTGCAGACACTGGAAGCTATTGAGAGGAGAGCCAAGAAGCTCATCAACGACGACCAACTAGTAAGCAAAAGACTCCAGAGTCTCGAGCATCGTCGCAAGGTCGCTTGTTTGTCGGTTTTTTATCGGATTCATTTCGGAGAGTGTGCATCGGAACTTCATAACTTGATTCCGCCATCCCCTTTTTATAATCGGACTAGCAGGGATACTAAGAGGCGCCACCGCTACATGGTGGAAATACCATTTACGCGTACAAAGCGATTCGCTTCTTCTTTCATCATACGTACTGCCAAGGAATGGAATTCCCTGCCCGAGTCTGTGTTTCCGATTAGATACAACATAGGGGTCTTCAAGTCGCGAGTGAATAGGTAATCTTTTGGGTAAGCGCGCTACATCATCGACCGCATCGTCACTTAACATCAGGTGAGATAGTGGTCAAGCGATACCCATTATCACATAAAAAAAAAGCATGTTCTCTGATGACCTTAGGGAAAGGGAGTTAGAGGAAAAAAGAAAATGGAATTGAGCTTTTAGACAAGGAGTTATTATTCATTCAATTATTCATTGTTTTTAATACTTATTATCCTATTCCTGAAAAAGACAATTTCAAAAATACAAATATCATAAAAAATGGTTCAGCCGTTCTTGAGTTATAAGTGTAGTATCTAACACGACTTTCTTTTATATATATAGAAAATAATAATGATAATAATGTAGTATTCATATTTCTGTGAGCCAAACAGTAATTCACGCAGAGCCAGCGTCTGTTGGTACAGAAGGCGTAGATTTGGCCACATATAGAGTTACTGTTCTCATCTATGGAGTGGTGTACTAAAATATTAGTTGCAATCGCAGATCTAGGATTTCACTACGTAGTGTAGGAACGTAGGAACATAGGAACAATCGTGTAAATTTTACACGACTGTTCCTACGTACTAAAGATGTGGAATGAGCTCCTATCTGAAACTGTCCTTGAAAGTTTAATCTGGGTAGCCTCAAACAAAAAGTAATGAGAATTTTATAATAACGGTAGGCAACATACCGGCAATACCTCTGGTTTTGCAGATATCAATAAGCGGCGGTAAGTGGTCACTTAGCATCTGGTGGGCCAGTAGCTTGTTTGCCGATCCATATTATTATTATTATATACTAGCAGCACGTCCCGGCTTCGCACGGGTAAAACATACGCCTACAAAATTTGCATCAGTTTGTTGCATCGAATATAAAATATGAACATATTTAACAATCATCGTCATATTTCAATCAATTTACACAAAAACTTAACGAATTATGCAACTACACCTTCCTCATAAACACTCTGGCTATTGGTGAAAACCACAGGATAATCCGTTCAGTAGCTATTGAGATTATTGCGAACAAACAGACAGACGCAGTGATGGATTTTGTTTTATAATACTTACGTACTGATATTGGACGGCCCTTTGGCGTAAAGGATAGTTACCCTGATTCTGACCCGACGGTCGTTGGTTCTAATCCTAGCTATATACCTACCAATGAAAGTTTTATGTGCATTCATGAATCATGAGTTTTCGTACAGTCTACCACTGTCTACCACTAGGATCATTAAATCTACCAAAAAGTAGCTTATCACCAAGGAGAACATCTGCCGCCTTAACCTTACGGCGTTCCCCGACGCAAAAAGTAGAGGTAATATACGCTTAACGTGTGTTCTGTGTGTCTGTCTGTAGCATCTTAGCACCTAACCGGATAAACCGATTTTGTTTTTATTATTAATAGTTTTTTTTTTGTTTGATAGATGTCTTCATCGAGAGTGTTCTTAGCTTTGATTCATTAAAATTCGTTCAATCGTTATAAAACTATGAGCTTTTTTCTAGTTAATTGCGCTATGAAATCAACTTTCATAGGTCTGATCAATTCGAAAATCTTCTTCTTCAACGATATTGTAAGAACATGGAACATACAGAATACTCAAATCCTCACCAACTTACAGCTCAGATTTTAAATGTCGTGTTTAGAGTCATTGGAAAAAGCTATTATACATAGATCAGTCGGGGTGGTTTAAAATATTATATTATATTATTATATATATAAATGAATATTATTTTATACAATAGATCATATTATTATTATATTATTATACTATATTGACTTCAAATTGATTGTAATCGGAGGAGATCTACAGCATAGCTAAGCTTATAATAATATTTTCGCAGTAACTATGATCTAATCTGTGGTTTCGCTGCAAATATTTTATTAATTTAACGATGCGTGTATGTGAAATTTGTGATATCTTCTAGAGTTTTCATTTGAATTATATACTGTACGGGACAATTTTGATCTATAATATGTGGCCAAGCTAATTAATGTAATTATTTGGATAAGGATTAATACAGTATACTTGAAAATAGTTTGGAAGTTATGTAATATTTTAAAAAAAAAAATCTAGATTAAAATGGTTACTGTGAGTCAACCTTAAGAGATAGACATATAAATGTTCTCTCTTTATAATATTAGTATAGATATATATATATATATATATATATATATATCTGTACTAATATATATATATCTTACTACTTTCTATTATATATATATATCTTCTTTTCTTCTATCTACTATCTTTCTTGTTTGTATGCTATTCTTGTAAACCCCTCCAACTAAGCTAAATAGGTATGCTTGTGTCTGGAATGGGTTCACGTCAATAGTGCAATGGGTGAGGATCGAACTCACGACCTCTCAATCGCCAGTCCGACGCCTTATCCATTGAGCTATTGTCGCGTATTTTATATTATTAAATAAATGCACATGTAATACTGACTTCCCAACAGCTTCGAGTAGCATGAGTTCACTCTGACGGTGTCCGCGGCGCGTGAGAGGAATGTTGGTGCAGGAGTCTGGCAACGCACGCTTGAGGATGGCCTGCAGCAGTCCGTGCGGAGCTACCTCTACTAGCACTGCGTTGGCAGGGATCAGCTTCATGGTTTCCTCAAACAGCACTGGACTCTATTACAAAGATTTAACCATGAAAACGTTATAACTTGGAAAGAAAATCTCTCTTCTAAATAAGTAACATTTTTGTGTCCTGAAAGGGCTTTCAGGGTCTATTAAGTACATTTTATTTAAAACTTAGTGCATACATACTTTTATTGATGCAATAAAATACTGAATAATGAATCAAAAACAGGGCATTTCAGATGCATTCATTAAAAAAGACATTGAGGTTCCTAAAATCATTCTTTCACAAAGTCAATCATATTTGAAAGATAGGCGCGTCTAAAGTGGTAAAATGTGTGTGTGGGGGACACCCCTCTAACTTTTAAATGAGTTTTTAATGAGTGTATGCCTCGACATTTAGTTGAAGCAGCCCAAGGATAGTTAATATTATATGTAATTCTCATGGTATTATTTTAATATACCTATGGATAATTATTAGTCAATGTTAGTAGATAGAACTGTAGCTAAGAACCTACCAATAAATTGTTGGTGTGATATTCTGCTGAGGAATACTTAGCAGCTGGGTCGTTCCATCTACTCTGTGGTACTGAAGTTGACACCCAGCGTTCACTTCTAGCTCTCGGTGTTTCTATAACTTTTTTCAAATATTTTAAAAGTCCAGGCCCTGTAACAGTAAGTTTTTAATAGGTATATCATTTCCCCTTTTAATATGAGATATATTAGAATAAATGTCTATATTTCCACATACTCAAATTGTGACCGTATTTGTTCATTTTAACGCAAAAAAAACTCTTACTTGTGAAATAAATAATACCAACCAGCTTCGGCAATATAACGCGAATGATAGGCAATGTTGGAACATGGAACCTCTCTTGCAAATATTTCTTTAGCAGTGAGTTCCTCAACAAATACTCGCATCACATCCGCAGGTCCGGAAATAGTGCAAGACTCGGCGCTGTTGTGGCAAGCTACTTCGATTTGGGGAGGGCATATCAGGGACATCTACAACAAAAATTAAAAAAAATGTTAAGTTACAACAAAGCTTTCAACAAAGGTAAGAATAAGTATTGATTTGAAAGTGAAGGCATACTTGTTCAAATCCTAAGCCGACAGCAGCCATGGATCCACGAATGAAGGGTGTCTCTAGTGACACCAGACCACGACTGTAGGCAGACAGTATCATCTCCTCAGCGGTCAGGCAACCATCTGCGTACGCGCATCCCAGCTCACCTACACTGTGACCTGCAGAATTCAATCAATTTAAATAACACAAGTCAAATTGATTTTCCTGTCAGTACAAGCTGCATAGGTGGGTATACACATCGCTTTTAAAGAAGACTGTCGTCAATTAACTAGTAGTTTTAAATTTGTAAAACGGCATTTCAGCCTTTTGGTCATGGTAAGATTAATAAACAAACATATATAACTATTTTAGTACCTTTTGTAGTGAATTGTACGTAAAATACTAATAATTCTGATATTGACTCACCAATTATGTTGTCAGGCACTAGCCCCAACTCAAGCAGGACGTCAGTAAGCCCGATCTGGACAGCAGCAATGCCCACAAATGAATGGAGTATGTTATCAAAAATGGTCTTATCTGGTGACGTTATTATGTGAACAATGTCTATTCCTTTCGGTTCTAAAACTTTGTGACACCTGTAATCGAAAAAACGGAATACCTAAGTATTATATTTTTGACCAATTTCTATTTTGAATGAAATAAACAAATCATTCTACAAAATAATGTTTGGATGGATAAAAAAAAAAGTTGAAGGAAGGAAGTTGCAGTGCTGGAGGATTGTATGTATTCTATTACCGTTCAATAGCAGCAGCAAAAATAGGTATGCGCATGAGTTGTGCTCCCATGCCGGCCCACTGTGACCCCATACCGCTGTACACGAACCATAGCGGACGCACGGCCTTGTCGAAATACTCCACTTGTTCAGATAGACAAACTGTTTTTTGTTCTGCATTGGTATCTGAAGAAAGGACAATATGGTATTCATATACCTACAATTGTCATGTTGGTTTTTTAAGTAAGAACATATTAAGGAGCGCTGAGCACTTTATTTTGTATGAGATGAGACTGAACCATAACGCTCGGCTATGTAACGCTCGTTCTGGTCAAGGCGGCTCGAGTAAGTTCCTTACAAATCCGATAGTAGCGTTGTACACCGTTTACTACCGTTAAAACACGCAAGTGTTTCATAATTAATTCTAATCATTCTTAAGTTTTCACTTCTGACGTGCAGTTCTACGACTGCCAGATATGTTTACTTGTTTGTTTTCCTTACCTAAAACTATAAATCCTTTTCCTAAGTGACCGGCAATATTTGTTTCATGAATACTGTGTAGGAGCGCTAGCTCCTCAGGATCGATCGGCTGACACTTTAAATGATCAAACATTCTCTGAACAGAAGAATCCTGCCTGCCGGACGCGGTCACAAGCCGCGGTATGTTGCATTTATAATTGTTGCAGTTCTGTAATTGAAACATTACATTGTAATCTGTGTAAAAAGATGTAACCATCTAAGGTAAATTTGACAATTATTTAATAAAATTGAATTAACTATTATTTAATTAACATTAGGGAATGTATTCGGTATTTATTCGGTGCCAGCCAGTATGAAACACGGGTTGGGATTATTTCGCTCTGTGGATTGGACTAAAAACAGTCGTCTAGCGTCTCGTCTCAGTGATGTCTTAACAATGCTCACCACATAAGCATAACTCCATCCTAGTCAGCATATTCATATATCATCAGGTGATATAGCGATCAAAGATTTTTGATGATTAAACAAACTTAATTCGTCGTGTACTACATTTTATAAGGGGCATACATATTATATTAACCTTCGGTTTGCTAAGTCCTTGGAGCAAAATATGTGCATTAACTCCGGTTACAGACATGCAGTTGACAGCGGCGTACGTCCGCCGGAAGTGTTGGTTGTCCGTCACTATGCGCATTCGCCGCTCCTGCAGAGCCGACACGTCACGTCGCGGAGTATCGCAGTGTAGGTTCCCGGCAAGCTCACCTTTGTGATATCCTAGTAAAACCTGATATCATAAAAATATGATAAATAAACACGAAAATAATAAATCTATAACCATGTATATTAAAAAAAAATATTAAGCGTATCATCGTAGCATCTGCTAAATAGCGCATCACTTGCTACCAGCTACACAGGTAAGTTATAATTGTTTATAATATACGATTATTCATGTATGAACTGACCTTTGTTACAGCAGATATGCCTGAAGCTGCTTCTCCATATCCTATGTTGGACATAACGCTACCAACGAGCAAGGGATCTTTTCTACCGCCGCAAAATACTTTATCGATTGCCTCCAATTCAGATTTATCGGCTTCTGGTATAGCTAAATAACAGACAAAAAACTAAACTTGCATTCTGTATCATAATCCAATTTAATCAACACGTTTCTTAAATGGGGTTCCCTTAAATTTTACATTTTATTTTGTTTATTTGTAGTTATAGTGATTATAGTAATAATACACATCATGTCTAAATTTTAAGTGTCTACTGGTGATACAGCCCTCTGGCAGAGGGACGGACGGACGTATGGACGTACAGCGAAGTCTCAGTAATAGGATTCTGTCGGTATCTTTTGGGTACGGAACTCTTTCAGTACCTATGTTTCTGTACATACCTGAGCCAAATGCTTCAACATATTCCACGACAGCGGGAGACATACCAGCTTCGTCGTAGAATTCTTTCAAAAACCTTGCCGTGTGCATTGGGTCACGATAAAAGCCGTACTTTGGTCCAGTTTTATCACTTGCGATTGATAAAAATTCACATTTGACGTGGATTACGTTCGCATAAATCCTGATAATTGAAATAATTTATATATTTAACGAGTAGACAACAAATATAAAAACAACAATTTAAAAAATCTTAGCGATGTGAAATACAATTCTCGATGATTCTACAATTTATTTATGTCCTAGACACCGTAATCTCTTGCGGTTATGTTAGTTTTTACCGATAATCAAATTCACCAGAATATTTTTATAAAATATATTATATATTTTTACCTTTTTGCATCCTTTGTTTTTTGTAAGAATAACACATTAATTGCCTCAGATTTCGCACAACCCGCTGCATCCTGATCAAATGATTTTGTCTTGCCATCCTGGCTTGTCTTCATTATTCTAAGAGAAGAAGAATTATTTATTAACCGACTTCAAAAAAAGGAGAAGGTTTCTCAATTCAACCATATATATATATTTTATGTTTGTTCGCGGATAACTTCGTCGTTTATGAACCGATTTTGATTATTCTTTTTTTGTTGGAAAGGAGATGTTCCAAGTGTGGTACCTTGGTAATTTTATCGAGGTCTGATAAGTATCTCCAGAGATATTGAGATAAACACCTCAAACTTGGTACTGAGAATGATCAGCGCGGCATTTGAAGTCGGTCCTTTTAGTGTTTAATTATGACATTATGATTCGGCTGGATATTGCCGTATCACAATAATATATTAATATACATGGTACATATATTACAAAGTCAGTGGGCAGATTTGTAAGATATAACCTACAGCAGCTAATTGTTGTCGAAGCAGAATTTGTTTGCACACCAAGATAGGTACGGTTCATATTATTAATACGTAGAATACGGAATAAATTTTTCGCGCCTTTCGTTTACCTCTTCCACAACAAAATTCATTTACAACAAAGTAAGCAAGGTCTGGACATTAAGGAAATGTCTACTCATGCCTATAAAATATGTACTGTCAAAGAATGGTTACATTACTTGCCTATACAGAAACAGAAGAATTATGCTAGATTTCGACATCTCAAGCTCACCTTCTCACAATCACCAATCACGTCTACATGTTTGAACACATTTTAGAATCACATAACCACACACATACACAGATACACACACACATATACACACACATACACACACACACATACACATTTACACACGTACACACACACACATACACACCCACACACACACCACATACTAACACCACACACACACACACACCACATACACACACACACACACACATAACACTGTTGGTTCGTCACTTATTGTCATCTTCTAATGTAGAAATCATAAAACTTTTTGTAAAACCACACCATTTATTATTTTATTTCCATCCAATTATTTCCATATCCCCGGAGCTACTTATCATATCTGGATAAACTTTAAATGGGACCACCTGGGAAGTATATAGATACCCTCTCAAACCAAATAATTTTCTAATTCGGTCCAGGCGTCTGACTAATTAGGGAACATACATAAATAAAGGATTCTGACGAATTGAGAAACTGCTCTTTTTAGAAGTCGGTTTATAGGGCGTACAAATATCGTATTACACGTAGGATCGTATTATAGCTATAGATCGTTACCTTCCGTAATGAACTGAGGATTGTGGATGTAAGCACAGATTGGCCCCACCCACAACGGCCGCCTCACACTCCCCGCGTCTAATGTCTCTGTAAGCCAGCTCTAGTGCTCCGGCTGAACTGCAGCAAGCATCGTCTATTGATACAGACGGACCCTTTGCGTTTAGCCAATATGATATACGGTTTGCGAACATGGCTTTGCTGCATCTATATCCAAAGAAAACAAAAAAACTTTTTTTTAATATCTGATACGTTAGTGTTTGACCACTAGATCGCCTGGTGGTAAGCGATGATGTGGTCGAACATGGTGAACACGCTAGGCCTAGAATAACCTGACTCTCAAGGACTATGCTGCAGGTACACCATAAGGTTATGGTGGCAGATTTTCTCCATGATCGTGGTAAGCTATTTTTTGGTAGCAAGCCAAGCGGAACATTAATTCTACTACCACAAATGGAAATCTTTCGATTAAATTTACTTATATATAGAGAAAATTAAGAATCTATATATATAAAAGAAAGTCGTGTTAGTTACTACACTTATAACTCAAGAATGGCTGGGCCAATATTTATGATTTTTGTATTTTTGGAATTGTCTTTGTCAGGAATATTCAATTCAATTCAATTCAATTCAATTCATTTATTCATCTCTAGGCATTTTTTATGCACTTAGATAAGTCATTTTACATTATTTAATATTATATGATCCGACAATAAATACAAATGAGTAATTAACATAATAGCAAAACAAGAAAATATGTATCTGCAAAAGCATCGTCAGTATTGATAAAATATGTCAATAAAGGAAACTTCAATATAAATAGTTTAATACAATTTGTATCAGTTCCAGCATCGTCAAGGCAATAAGTAATAATTTTGCATTTAATAAGTTAATCATTATAAAGATTATAAATTATAACATTCAATCAATGAATGGGGTAATAAGTATTAAAAACAATGAATAATTGACCTAAAAAAATTATATAACAAAAAATATTTTGCCTAAATGTTCCTGGGTGTAAAAACTGCCAATGATTTGATGTTCAATTGTTTATTCCGCTGTATTTTTTAGGGTTCCGAACCCAAAGGGTACCAACGGAACCCAATTACTGAGACTCCGCTGTCCGTCCGTCTGTCTGTCTGTCTGTCTCTCTGTCCGTCTATCACCAGGCTGTATCTCATGAACCGTGATAGTTAGACGGTTGATATTTTCACAGATGATGTATTTCTGTTGCCGCTATAACAACAAATACTAAGAACAGAACAAAGTAAAATATTAAAAAGTTTATCAACTACAAATAACTTACCTATGTGATACCCTTTGAAATTAATTCACCTCGACGCAACTAGATGGCAGTACAGGAAAAATTAGCACGCGCATGCGTTTCATTTGTTAAATTTGTGTGCCTCGGTCGATTTGTTTACTTATTAGAGAATTATTGCGTATAGTAGAGTACAGTATTGATTAATATATCTTTTATTTTGGTACTAATGAATTTTGCTAGAATTAGTGGAAAGTTAGTTAGTCGTACACTCGGTCTTCCAGATATTTAATAATATCAATTACCTTTGAGTTAACGGTTACTTAGTTGATTTGGTGTTAGAAGTTCGTTAAATATTCGTTAAATGGCGTTCGGAAGTTCGGAACCCTCCGTGTGCGGGACAAAAGTCAGACTCGCACTTAGCCAGTTTTATTTTTTTATAATTATGGCTCCACACGATTAGTGTATTTAGCCAGTGTCAAGTATAAAAATTCTTCCCATGTGTGGATAGCATTACAATATTCGGATTAGCGCGTTTTTTTTTGGTATAATAATGGCTCCACACAATTAGTTTATTTAGCCCGTGTCAAGTAGTAAGTCAAGTAAAAATTCTTCAAGTTTTTGTGAATTCAGGTCATGTATATTTTTAAAATGTTAAATATTGTCAGTAATGATAATTGTTTGACATATTTATTGATTGTCAAATATGCGTGCGTTCAGAAATGTATGCTTACAAGCAACTTTAAAAAGTTTATATTTCCAAAAACCATTTTTACCAATTTTTATTCTATATCTGTATTGCCATAATACATTAATAAACTTAATATCTCTTTTGTATTCATTTATTACGTTCATAAAAGCCTAAAACAAGTTCATCTAAAAGGTAACACGACATTCATTGTCTGTTAGGTGGTACAAAGTTCGCCGGGTCAGCTAGTTATAAATAAAAAAAATAAGTTATTTACCCAGCGATGCCAAAGCCAGTCCTGCTGGTGGCTACATAAAATGATGCCTTTTCTGTTTCCGAAAAGCAAGTACCGATGTATACTCCGACTTTTTTTCCTGATAAGCTATCCGGATTTACTCCTGAAATGTAATATATATTTGTATACCTAGGTGAGTTAATTATTCCAATGTTGTAAAGATTAAAATGCAGAATTCAAACGCAAGTAATAACAAAATAGTAGTTACAAAGAAGACAGTAGTTATATATTTTTAATATTCAAATCAATAGAATGTATACTTTGTTAACCTTAAAAGCACGCCTAAACCACATGAGTAAAGAAACGGAAAAACAGAGCTAACATTTCAGAAAATGAAAATGTAAAATCAATTTACTGATCAACTGAAGAAATATTACGAAAGTCATGAGCGTCGGTTTACAAAATAACCAACGCAAATGTTTGTTTTAGTTAACAAAATATTATTCAAATATCATAAATTACTCGTTACTTGATACGTAAAATCGATTTTTATATCAATAGTAGTTACATGTAATAATATGTATATATTTAGAAAGCGTTTAAAATATAGAGGAAATAATCTAACCAGCGTCATAGATGGCTTCATAAGTCTGTTCCAAGATCTTCCGTGACATGGAGTCCATGCTGTTTCCAAGGCGGTAGTGTACCTTGAAGAACTGCGCATCGAACCGGTCGAGTTCAGGTACATTGCCCGTGTACTGAGCCACCTCCGGGTGGTTGTATTGCCATCGCAAGTTGTCTGCCGATACTGGATTTACCTGGGTACATCAACGTTTGTGATTTTATTTTGGAAGTTTGTAACATATATTTACCACTGGGTACAATCACTAGTAGTGTAGGGCGCCCTCCAGCTACATGGAGCGATGATATACGCAAGCTGGCTGGCAGTGGAAAGAAAGAGCCGAAGATCGAGCTCAGTGGCGTACCATAGGTGAGCCCAATGTCCAGCAGTGGACAGAGATATGCTGATGATGATGATTACAATCACAACTGTTTTGTCGACTGTATTGTTCGATCATGCCCAATGTTCATTTGTGGGGAGCTAACGGAGCAGGTTCACGGCGATCATCCTGGCAATGAATATTGTTGTGAGTTACCTACTAGAGATCTTGTTATAACTCTTTGACGACGAGCATCGGATATTTTTGAAGGCCAAAATATTAGACAAACCTATTTAGGTATACCTACTTGTCAGTAATTTATAAAATAATTTATGAAACATACCTTACAAAACTAAATGTGGGTGGTAATCCTAATACTTTAATTTCAAATAAGTATCATAAAATAAATATTTGAATGAGATATTAAGTTTTTTTACAGTTCATGAGATTTTAAGGTTGTTCCAAGCGCAGTTGAACGAAGTATACTAATTGTAACAAAATCTCATGAATACTGTTTTAGATAAATAAATAAATATCTTGATTGAATTTGGTTAAAATATAGTAAAACTTACATGTCTAAAATGTAGCTTAAATGTAGTGAATATTACTTTCATCTTCGGGTGGCATAATTAAATGTTTACATTGGCACCAACCTTGTTATAGAGAATATTCTCAAGATCTCGAATGTATCGTGCCTGCGGGTAGAGTCCGGCCATGCCAGAGATCACAACTCCATCGTCGGCTGTCGTCATGTTGTTTATCAACGTTGTATCACAGCTGCTGCCCTCATCTTTAGGAGTTGGAGTCATTTTTGCCACTAGAAATACCGTTTATTTAAAACAATTTTATACAATATTGCCTACCATCACTAAATCATCAGTCATCATCTCGCTATGCTTTATACAGATATAGTCTATATAATGTTAAAAAAAATAACAAATATAGTAGCGTTAGTTAACTTTACTTGATGACCTGAGCTATGCATCTTTGGAGCAAGTCTGCAAAGTCACATTATTATTATGTTATCAATATCTTTTGGCAATCTCCGGAGATATGAACGCCAACTAAAAATCACTGGTACAGCAACAGAAGTCGCTTTTTTGATGTTTTTAAACGATATTTTATCAAACAATTATTAATTTAATAAATTACATTTATACACTACCGCAGAATAAATAATAGTACAATTACTACTAAAATATAATCTGCAGTATTTGTTTATTCACCTAAAATGTTACTGTCAAAAGAACCTGATGCCTGCTACAATAATTATAAACTTTCTAATAAATACTAATCTAAATAAAACTATTCTATATGTTAAATTTGACACTTATTTTACAGGTAGGTACCACAATAAAATAATTATGACTAACTGAGTACGTACACTACTACTACTGTCTACACTATTACATTGAAATTGTGTTTAAAAACTACTATATATAAGCAATTCATTAGAAAGTGGTCAAAGGTGGTATAAATAAAACATCCTAGAATTTAAATACATATATTTATTTTTTAAATTACTAATTGTGCCCCGCGGAATCACCTGCGTTAATATCTAAGTAGTCTTGTCTTTTTGCACAGATCGAAAGATAGATGAACACTTTATTGCATACCAAACAAGACATTTTAATCTAAGGAAAACAGTATAAGTAACTAGATTGGTTCGACAATGGGCAGTATTATCGTGTACAGCGATATCTACCAGATGACCTATGGATGGACAGGAGCTAGTTTGAAAAAAATGCAGTCGGTGGCATACAATATACCTACCTGCTAAGAGCTTTATAATAAAATACGGGTTGATTGAATTACTTTAACTGAAATCTGCATACAATACTCTGTATACCAATATGCGTCAATCAATCAATATACACGATGTTTGTTTTAAAATATATTTAACAAGTCCTCTGTACTCAGACATCTATACTAATACTAATATACTAATAATAATAATATAATATTAATGTTATTATAAGGAGAGAACATTTGTATTTTTGTATGTTTGTAATGAGTAAGCTCAAAAACTACTGAACCGATTTAAAAAATTCTTTCACTAATACATAGAATGGACTTTCGGAATGAAAATAGGCTATATATTATCCCGTTTAAATCAAAGGTACATTCGTGGAGACCTAATTTGCAACCTAAGTCGGCAAATAAACGGTCGAAAAAACACGTTTCTGACGAACGCTGCTTAATTGAAAATAGATAGAAGAATATTTTTTATGCAAGAGTTGTACAACTTAATAAGACCTACAAAAAAGTCCGCGACAGCATATGTCTATCTCTTAAAGTTGACTCACAGTAAAACACACACACTCACAGTAACACAGTAATGCGTGTTTGTGAAATTCGTGATATCGTCTAGAGTTTTCCTTTGAATTATATACTGTAAAGGACAATTTTAATCTATAATATGTGGCCAAGCTAATTAACGTAATTATTTGGATAAGGATTAATACTATATACTTGAAAATAGCCTTGGAAGTTATGTAATATTTTTTAACAAAAATTTTATGATTAAAATGGTTACTGTGAGTCAACTTTAAGAGATAGACATATGCTGTCGCGGACTTTTTTGTAGGTCTTATTAAGTTGTCAATAGTGTAAAGTCATAGTTACTGCGAAAATATTATTATAAGCTTAGCTATGCTGTAGATTCCCACCGATCACAATCAATTAGAAGTCAATATAGTATAATAATATGATATATTGTATAAAATAATATTCCTCTATATATATAATAATATAATATAATATTTTAAACCACCCCGACTGATCTATGTATAATAGCTTTTTCCAATGACTCTAAACACGACATTTAAAATCTGAGCTGTAAGTAATTTGAGTATTCTGTAGAGTCCAGGAGGCTTCCATGTTCTTACAATATCGTTGAAGAAGAAGATTTTCGAATTGATCAGACCTATAAAAGTTGATTTCATAGCGCAATGAACTAGAAAAAAGCTCATAATTTTATAACGATTGAACGAATTTTCATGAATCAAAGCTAAGGACACTCTCAATGAAGACATCTATCAAACAAAAAAAAATCAAAATCGGTTCATCCGGTTGGGTGCTAAGATGCTACAGACAGACACACAGATACACACGTTAAACGTATATTACCCCTACATTTTGCGTCGGGGAACGCCGTAAGGTTACGGCGGCAGATGTACCTTGGTGGTAAGCTACTTTTTGGTAGATTTAATTATTCCACTACTACTGTACGAAAACTCATGATTCATGAATGCACATAAAACTTTTATTGGTAGGTATATAGCTAGGATTAGAACCAACGACTGTCGGGTCAAAATCAGGGTAACTATCCTTTACGCCAAAGGGCCGTCCAATATCAATACGTAAGTATTATAAAACAAAGTTCATCACTGCGTCTGTCTGTCTGTTCGCAATAATCTCAATAGCTACTGAACGGATTATCATGCGGTTTTCACCAATAGCCAGAGTGTTTATGAGGAAGGTTTAGGTGCATAATTCGTTAAGGTTTTGTGTAAATTGGATGAAATATGACGATGGTTGTTAAATATGTTGATATTTTATATTCGATGCAACAAACTGATGCAAATTTTGTAGGCATATATGTTCTACCCGTGCGAAGCCGGGGCGGGCTGCTAGTATATATATATATGTTCAATAATAATTGTCCGAGCGAAACCAAGGTATCCGATTCGGCTTGGGTAAAAATGCTTTCGTATGTCCGGTGTGTGTCTACAGTTCGTATTTCCCAACCGATTGTAGGTCACTGGTCACTGCACTAGTGAGACCATGGTAATGTTATCTATCAGTATTCTATATTTATAAAAACGGTTGGAATGCGAGTCATATCTACGCGCCTTGAGTTTAGTATTCTTCTCGGTACACAACAGTCGCGAATGCGCCGCAATGACGATGGTGTGATGGTTTTGTAAGCTTGCAATTTGTGAATACTTAATTTAAATAAGTACAAGAACTTACATAATAAATAACAAATACGTACTAAAGACTATTTTGTGCTGTTTTTGGTTGCTTAAAATCTTAAATAACGCACCATTTTTTTAATTACCTGAAAACTCCGAAAGGTAAGACTAGAATAATTTTAACCGACTTCTCCAAAAAGGAGGTTCTCCATTTGCCTGTATTTTTTAATGTTTGTAACCTCAGAATTCCGTCATTTATAAACCGATTAGGTGGAAAATTTATTTGTTTGTTGTTTCCCTGATCTGATAAGTAGGAGATACTTATTTTGAGATTCCAGGGCTAGCATGGCAAGGGGACTATTTTATCCCGGGATAAAAAAGTTCATTTATCCTTTCTGTCATTTTTGTAGTTGTCACAACTATTGTGTTACTCGACCGTGCTAATGAGTACAATTACCGTACTTTGTTATAATAGTTTGTTCAAACTTTGAATCGCGCTATTTGAACTTCCCTCAATATGAATAAATAATAAAATATAACATTTTTAATATTGATTGAGAATAATAATTAAATAAAACTGTACAATATTTAACACTTAGTAGATATATATGTATATGCTCCTTTTTATTATTTGTTGCTTTGTTCTTTTATACTATTAAAAATAATGCCAAAAAGACCACATTATATTATTATAATTTAAATTACTTCCTAATATACCTACCCTTTATGAATAATATTCTTTGACATATTTGTAGTACCTTTAGTAGAGCTATTAACGGGATATTTACCATGTTGATAGACCATGAAACCTAAAAACGTATATTTATACCTTTAAGTAAAACCGACTGGCAACATTGTTCTATTCTAAAAAGAAAATAATACTCCAATACGCATGCGCGATCTTTACGGTGGTGGATAAATTTAAACCCACGTCGTAACATCGGTGATAAATTTCTCCTTAACAATGGTCAAATATAACAGATTGTTAGCATTTCTCGGTTATTCTTGCTTTGAAAAGGAGAAATACGTCTACCTCAAATGTCAAACGGGGATAAATTTTGTCTTTCTACCTATCCGTGTTTTGTTTGGTAGAGAAGGCAAATTATAAGTAAAGTTTTTCGACAATTATAAACGTCCGCTGACTTTTAATCAATTCTGTTTTAGGGTTCCGTACCCAAAGGGTAAAACGGGACCCTATTACTAAGACTCCGCTGTCCGTCTGTCTGTCTGTCTGTCTGTCTGTCCGTCTGTCACCAGGCTGTATTTCATGAACCGTGATAGTTAGACAGTTGAAAATTTCACAGTTGGTGTATTTCTGTTGCCGCTAGAACAACAAATACTAAAAATAGAATAAAGTTAAAAATAATAGAGGGTCATACAAGAAACGTGTTTTTTTCGGCATTTCACGCTATCTATGAACGCTTAGTTAGGCAAAAGTCCCATAGATGGCGTTATATTGAAATGTCGATCCCTAACACCTTTGTTAGACGTTAGATGGCGTTATCAGAATTAAAATGTTTATTATTTATTATTTTTTGCTGGCGAAAAATGATAGTGTTATTTTTTGCTCGATCTTATAAAATACTGTAGTGTGGTACGGAACCTTACGAGTGCGAGTCCAAATTGCACATGGCCAGTTTATTAAAACTTTTTGTTTATAAGTCTTAATGTATGGGAACGCACTTTTTTTCCGGCGATTCTACTATATATATATATATATATATATATAGTATATAGTATGGCGATTCTACTATATAGCGTCACTTTTTCCCTCTACTAGAAGTATGGCAAATATAATAATGGTCACATTGTATTATATAGTTTCCGAAAATCCAAATGCCATACAATACCAATGGTACAAATCGTCAATTTTTTTTTAACCTATTGGATTCATTCCGACAGTCGTCCGCCCCATGGTTACAATCTGGAATATATTTTTTTAGGTACAATAACATCCAAACGAAGAGAACACAATGATTCCATGATGTAAAAAATGATTTTAAGTAATTTACAGTCGTATTTTCAAAACGTTTCGAATAAATAAGTATTTCAAGTATGGCAGCACTTTTTATAGACGTATTTTTTATAAGACGTTTGGGTAATGTAATATCGATCACATTTTATTAAATACTTTACCAAAAATCCCATTGCAATACGTATACAAGTCGTAAAAATAATAAAAAATTACTCCTTTACTATGGCGGCCATTTGGAACCATCAGAAAAGTTAGGCATGATGTATTTCGTGAATGGCTCGACTCGACGATGATTAGCTGTGCAAAAATTAGCCTGGAACAGATGGTTAAACTGCTTTTTGTTTAAAATAAATGAATTCGCTTCGGTATGGCAGGCTGTAAGTCACACCGGAGAAGGATGGCATTACGCTACCGCCTACTTCTTTTTTAGGGTTCCGTACCCAAAGGGTAAAACGGGACCCCATTACTAAGACTCCACTGTCCGTCTGTCTGTCTGTCTGTCTGTCTGTCCGTCTGTCACCAGGCTATAGCTCATTAACCGTGATAGTTAGACAGTTGAAATTTTCACAGATGGTGTATTTCTGTTGCCGCTAGAACAACAAATACTAAAAATAAAATAAAGTTAAAAATTAAAGGGGGTCCCCATACAAAAACGTGTTTTTAAACGCCATTTATCTAATTCGTTTCGGCAAAATGACATAGATGGCGCTATTAAACGAGCCCCGTCTTTCTAGATCGCGACCAAAACAAATATTCTTGGTAATATCAATTAATCAAATATATGAGGTTGAAACTCTGTTATGTTTCGTATTGTACGGAACCGTCCCTAAGTGTGCGATAAGAGACGCGATGCTGACTCGCACTTGGCCAGTTTTATTTATTGACTATCGGAAAATACAAGCATTTTTGTGGAACAAATCGTACGACACTATTATTTATCCGACACATTTACACGATTAACGCCCACGCGATTGGGTCGCCGGTGCCAGCGCTATGACCATCATTTTCTTTTTTGTCATTCCGTAATTTGACCCCTGAAAAACCGCCATACTGGTACAAATGACCAAGTATTTTCTGTTACTATCTCCCTGTCTACTAGTCTTTCACTACGATAACGCCGACCACACACACCTTTGGCCACAAATGTGCATATTGACGTGAATCCAATCCAGACACAAGCAAATTTAGCTTAGTTGATGGGGTTAACATGACTCCAATGATGTGGAAACCACATTGTTAGTATTCTAATCTGCTTCGTCTTACACCGACTGGTGTAGGGAGAGGGGTTCAGGGCTATGCCCTTTTCCCCTGACATCTTTTTCGCCTGCGACTACAGGCGTGGCTCTGTCTTTAAGCTTCTCGGACGGGGGTGCCGCAAGGAAACCACTTTACGCCGGGGCGATCAGGCGCTGCCAGGTTGATCCCCGTTCGGGGAAGCCCAGCGAACCTATCAGCACGCACGGCAGCGGTCACCTGCGGTCCCGCCCTTTCTTCTTCTTCTTCTTCCTCTTCTTCTTCTTCATTTTTAGATATCAGTTCTCTTGGTGTTGGTTTCATTTTTCTGCCTTTTCTTCCTGTGGTGTCTGGGGGGCGTGCATGCAGCGGCGCGATGCCGCGTATATGTTTAAAGGGAGACGCATCCGCCGCTTTGAACATTTTCCCTGCGAGGTGTCCGATGAACGTGTTCAAATCTTCTGTTTTCAGGTCTCTGCGTATGACCGCGTTCCTGACGTACCTGGGAGCACTCATTATTTTTCTCATGGCAAGATTCTCCTGGGCTTGAACCCTCTTCTTGTTGGTATCTGAGACATAGACGAACCACGCCGGCGCTGCGTAGGTTAGTCGCGATCTAATGTAGGTCTTCTAAATCATTATTTTGACCCGCAGTGGTAGTCTAGAGGTCAGAAGAGGGTTCAGCCTTGCCCGAGCGTTTTTCGCTTTTCCAATCAGCTCGTTGATGTGTGGCTTAAAGGTGAGGTTTCTGTCTATAGTGACTTTATCTCCTGATCGGCGATTCTAAGTTTGAACGTGTCCGGTGTCCTGCCTCTGCCGGTCATGAGGGCTGGAGTTTTCCCGACGTTCATCTTCATGCGCCATTTGGCAAGCCAATCCGGTAGAGCGTCGAGCGTCTTCGTGAGGTAATTCACTGCTTGCCGTGGATTCTTTGAGCTTGCGTAGTACGCTGCGTCATCCGCGTATAATGCGAGCTTCGCTCGCCCAACAACCGGGATGTCGTCGGTGTACCGAGCGTAAGCTACCGGGGAGATGCAGCTGCCCTGCGGAACTCCAGCTTTTATGGGCTTCAAGCTTGATGTGGCTTCTTCGACTGCGACTTTAAAAGTTCGTCCTTGCAGGACTCCGGGAGTAGCACGATTTGACGAGGGGTTGAAGACGTCAACAGTTTGTATAGTAGTCCCTCATGCCATACCCTGTCGAACGCCTTCTCCATGTCAATAAAGACCGCCGCTACCACTTCTTTCTTGTTATGACTGGTGGCCATGTCGTATACCAGTCTTGTGACTTGGAGGGTGGTGGAGTGCTGTGACCTGAACCCGAATTGCTCTGGTCTTGGTGTCAAGTGCGTTATCAGTTTCTGTAGTAGAAGTCTTTCTAGCAGTTTGCTCATTGTATTAAGCAATGCTATAGGTCTATAACTTTCAGGTTTCTTCGGGTCCTTTCCTGGTTTAGCTATCATGACCACCCTCCCGGTCTTCTACGCTTCTGGGAAATGTGCGCTGCGTATTATACTGTTTAGGCACCTTGTTAGGTTCACGACGGTCTTTGGCGGCAGGAATTTCAGGACTTCGTTGGTGATTTCGTCGAATCCAGGCGCCTTCCTGTTCGGTAGTTTTTGGATGGCGCTCTTGACTTGGCCCGGGGTGAAAAAGAGGCTTTCTTTTTCTTCTTTTCCTGCGATTTCTTGGCCGGGGACTCTGTCTAAATACTCTCTTACTTTTCTTTCAATGACATCTTCACTTGTGTTCACCGGATTGCTATTTGTCCTTTCTAGAATTGCTTTCTGGAAGACGTCCCATTTTGTCTTTTTCTTCCTTATCGGTGCTTTGATTTTGTAAGGTGCTTCTGCCATGGTGAGAAGGATAGGCCGATGGTCAGAAGGGAGATCCGGTAGCACCGTTTGGATGGGCGGAGTTCTGAGTCCTTTATAGACTACTAAGTCTATGATCTCTGCAGACTGGCTTGAGTAGTGTGTGGGTTCGTCCGGGCCTGCCACCTCGTAGTGGCGGTCCACCGAGTCTTGGTAATGTATTTTACCGTCTTGGTTTTGTTTGTTAGACTTCCAGTAAAGATGCTTTGCGTTAATGTCGCCAGCGATGATAGTTGGTTGTTGTCGTGTCGAAAAGCGTCCGGAGTTCTCTCGTGTCTAACCGTGACGTTGGTGGCTTGTATATGGCGTAATATTTTCTATTTACGCCGGCGATATTCACTAATACTCCTAGTGCTTGGAATGACTGGAAGTCTAACGGCGGTATCAGTTGGTGGACAATACTGCGGTGAACCAGCACTGCGAGGCCTCTGTATGCTCTGCCTTCCGGGCTTGCTTTGAGCTTGCAGCCATTTTATTATTTTCTATATACTAGGTAGTTTGGAACTTTTAGTTTGTCCGTACTTCTTAGGTGTGTCTCGCTGACCAGCATTATATCTATTTTTTGCTCGCGGAGGAAGGTGGTCAGCAGTTTAGCCTTCCCCGCGAGCGTGCTGGCATTCCAGTGTACAATCCTACTATTGTTGCTGTCTATTTTTGTTTAGGTTTTTCATCAATCCGATTAGGGTTGCGGTTTCTGCGTCCGTCCCAGCTTGAACCGCCTCCAGGATCTCCTTCAGGACGCCTATTGTTTGCCCGAGCGAGTCTTTCTTTTCGGCGGCGGGTTTCGGGGCTTCACTTTCTTTTTCCCGTTTTCTTTGGGCGGCCGGCTTCTTCTTTCCTATTCTTCTGGCGCCGGGTGCGCCTGGCGCGTTCGCCGGGGCCATTAAGGAGGCGGCGGCTGTTTCATCGACCGTCGCCTGGGTGATCGGGGCCTGCCCTCGCCTGCCGGACATTGTCAGCGCGAGAGTGCCTGCCTTCTTGTTCCTAGCTTCTTTTCTATATATTGGACACGCACCATTTTTGGCTGGGTGCGTGCCGGAGCAGTTTGCACAGGTAGCGGGTTCTTCGCGGGGGCGGGGGCATTCTCTCGCCGCATGTTCTTCGCCACAGCGCACGCATTGCGCTCGGGGCGCGCACATTGTTAGTAAGTTTTTTTTACAAGCTTTTATTTAACTTGCAATGTATGTATGTATGTATATCACTATGTTTGTTCGGGTGGAATCTTGGAAGCTAAATTAGACCCACTTCCCAATGTCCGATTGGACTCAAAATTGGTGTACTTATGTATCTTCGGTGACAATACAATAATATTGTACCATGAAGCTTGTCTGATGACGGAGACGGAAGGTGGCCACGGCATCTCTGTAATAAATCAACATAAACCCACCGAATTTGGACTCGATTGATTCGTCTTGAAGAGAACTTTTCACCTAGATGATATCCAGGGTCTGATGATGAAGCTGGAAGGTGAGCACGGCATCTCTGTGATAAATAAACATAACCCTACCGAGTTTGCGCTCGATTGATTCGTCTTGAAGAGAACTTTTCACCTAGATAATATTCAGGGTCTGATGATGAAGCTGGAAGGTAGCCACGGCATCTCTGTGATAAATCAACGTAACTCTACCGAGCTTGGGCTCAAATGATTCGTCTTGAGGAGCACTTTACACGTAAATGATAGCCAGGATCTGATGATGAAGCTGTAGGGTGGCCATGATTTCTGTTGTAAAGCAACATAGCTCCACCGAGTCAAATAGGAGTAGTCGAGTGGGAATATTTTAAAACATCATGCCTTCTTTTAAATACTTAGGTACCTAGTAGGTAGGTAGTCGCTACCTATACCTACCTTCTAAAAAGTTAAAAATAAATTATAAGTAAAAAATATTTTTAAAAACAAGCTTAGGCACTGAAGTATAGTAATTACCTAGCCTGAAAAACGGGTAGTGCTTCAAGCTAGAATTTATTTTTAACATTTTAGTTCGTTGTCCCAGATAAAAGCTTGTTTTTAAAAATATTTTTTACCTATAATTTATTAATAAATATATTGAGAGCTTGGTTGGGAAGTGTTAATACATCCACCATAGTCCTGCTTGACCTTGCGCCCTTATATTTTCACTTGTTACGCTCTCTTCAGATTTTGTTTGGGTAGTGTTTAATCTTTTGTTTAATATCAAGAAAGGACTGTCAACACTAGTTGTCGCATTTTTTAAATAAAAATCTCAAGATTTCTACAGCAACGGGATTTTGACCTACAGGTGACAACAAGTTATCGAGCAAAATGGTACATATAACTACCTGCATATTATAAAAGAAAGTCCCTCGCCGCGTCTGTCTGTCTGTCTGTTCGCGATAAACTTAAAAAAACTTAATGAACGGATTTTCATGCGGTTTTTACCAATAGACTGAGTGATCCATGAGAAAGGTATATAATTCGCTTTGATTATAATATATATATGGCAAAAAACGGAACCCTTATAGATTCGTCATGTCTGTCTGTCTGTCTGTCCGTCCGTATGACACAGCCATTTTATTCCGAAACTGTTAGGACTACAGAATTGAAACTTGGTAGGTAGATGTATTATGTGAACCGCTTTCCGATTTTTATACAAAAATGAAAAACAAAAGTTTAAGGGTCACCTATACATGGAACTGAAACAAAAAAAAAATCTTTAAACCTATACGTGTGGCGTGTTTATGGATAAGTCTTTAAAAATGACATTGAGGTTCCTAAAATATTTTTTTCTCAGAGTCAATCATTTGAAAGATAGGCGCGTCTAAAGTGGTAAAATGTGTGTCCCCCCCCCCCCTCTCTAACTTTTAAAGTATGGGAGTGAAACAATAAAAAAATATATATGCTATAGATCTCAATAAAAACTAACAACAAAAATTGGTTTGAACGAGATACAGTCAGCAGCTTTTGAGATATGGCGACCGCAAAGATAACTTTGTTTTTCATACAAACACTATGAAAAACTAAGTTAATATTTTAGTTGCGAAAAATCATAGTTATAGAATACTTTACTGTGTTACGGTACGGAACCCTACGAGTACGAATCTGACTTGCACTTGGCCAGTTTATTTGTAAGAATTAGTTGAAATATGACGATGATTGTTGAAAATGTTAATCATATTGTCAACAAACTGATGCAAAAAAATTGGCATATATATTGCCAATATAGGGGGGGGGGCGGGTTGCTAGTATATTATAATTAAATATAATTTAACTTTGAAAAAAAACATTCCTTAAATCTGTATATAAAGTACGAAGAAACTTGTTACCCGACCTTATAATACTTATCATACAAGCACATGACGTTCAAATAGTTTTTGTGTGGGTAAGTAATTTTATATCTTGTAGCACACTGTAATGTTATGCTCACAAAACACAAATAGATATATTTGTACTTTTACGGCTGTACTTTTACGGAACCCTAAATACAATACGATACAATAAAACCTAAACCCAAAACTCAGCATAAACCAACATTCTCATATTTTTATAAGCTTTAACTTGCTAGATATGTATATCACTATATATTTTCGGGTGGAACCTTGGAGGCTAAATTAGACCCACTTCCCGATGTCCGATTGGACTCTTTGGTGAACTTACGTATCTTAAGTGACAATACAATGATATATATATTTAAAAGATTACTCGCAATGTGGGTTGCACATTACTAGTATCTTTGTTAACCCCTCCAACTAAGCTAAATGATAATAACGTTAAAGTTTAATTATTATATGTTTTTTACTGTCAGTGTATTCCTTTTATATCTCGTAACAATTATTGTACATAATTGTTTTTATTGTTTCTTTTCTTTTGGGTGGAGTTCCCTAACTTATTTTTTTTTTACTTTCTGTTATCCTCGTTTACCATTACCTTTTTATTACTAACAATATAACTTCATTACTGAACTGACGCGATACTGGCAAAAATGTCTCAAGAGTGAGACGATTGCCATTAAAAAAACAGCTCGAGCTTCTTAAAAGCTTGAAGCACAGAAATATAGTAAGTACCTAACCTGTAAAACGGGTAGCGGCTCAAGCTTTTAAGAATATAGGTAAGTACCTACCCGTAATATTTAGTTTATTGTCCCAGATATCAGCTTGTTTTAAATATAATTAACTTTAAATTTATTTTTAAATGTGTTCTTTGAGTTGAATGTGTGATGGGTGGCACAACTTCTTTGCAATTCCAATAGTATCTTGTGGAGGAGCTAGGAGGAAACAGGAAAAATAATGAAATCTGATTAGATGAACATTTTGTTCTTTTTATCCGACTACGCCAGAAGGAAGGTTATTTTTTACTAGTGTATGTATGTACCTATAGAATATACTTATAGACCTATAGAGGTTAGAATATATAAATAGAGGGTTTTGTAAGTGGCTCCCTTATATATAACAACATTTTTTTTCATCAAACCTATTACCTCTACAGATAAGTAATTTTGTTATTTGGCATACCTAATATCCCTAATTTATGCTTGTTACTACGAAACCCTTCATCGGCCCGACTCGCACTTGGCCACTTTTTTAATAAAAGCAATTGACGTTTACGCTGGCATTGAACTATTGACCTATTCAAATGTGTGGACCCATAACAATATGTGCGTACTTACGTACGTCATAGATGCGGCGGCGCGCTGCATTTCACGGTCGGCGTTGCACGGCGCGGCGGCACCGGCGTGGATTTTTTAAAATGTTTGTTTTTAGTCGTAATAATAATCGTCTGTCATAAAAAAACGTGATAATCAGCCAGTGTCCACTGCTGAAAGAAGGCGTCTCCCAACCCAAGATACGCGACTGAGCCTGATTTTCGACTCTTCTTTTTCAGTCATTGCCCACCGCTTTGCGTATGTCGTCGCTAGTCACAGGTCACAGGATGTCCTACGCTACGTTTGCCGCCTCGCGGCTGGGGCCGGCTATGTCGATTAATTTAGTTCTCAGGCGAATTACTTCGTTCTGGTTTCGAAGAGAAACCCCGAGCATAGCTATCTCCGTAGCTCGCTCTACTTGTCGAACTGTGAGTATCTAAGTCTCAGTTCCGAATGTTATCACAAGTAGGACGCACTGATTAAAGACTTTTTCCACATTTAGGCACTGCAGAATTAATAGCTGATGAGAAGACTCGACGAAGTTGGGCAAATCCTGCCCAGCCCAGATGTATTGTTCTCTGGATTTCCTTCTCAGAGTTGTGTTTGCCTAGTCGGAGCGTCTGCTCTAGGTAAACTGTGAAAACTTCAACACTGTGAAGCTAATTCGAGTGGGATTCTATTTACGGCAACCGGTCCCGGAACAACACGATCTTTGTTCTTTGATTTTATACAAATTCATCTGAAGACCGATGCGACGAGAGGAATCAGCTAAGCATTGGCCTAGCTGATTCCTTTGATTCTAAAAATATTTTCACAACTTTTCTAGTCTAGCGTCTTAAACATATCCTCAAAGACTTTAATTAATATATTAATATTTTATTCATATTTGGGGATGTGACGTTCCTCTGTCTCACTTCCCAACGCAGGATATGTTTATTTTTCTGGTTATCTAAGTAGAAAATAGTAAAAAGATAAAAGGTAGAGAGCCGCAACGATGACTGTACAAGTCAATGAGAATATAAATACTACGTAAGAAATGTGGTATAAGTGTTCAGTCATCCTTGCAGCATTATGGTGCAGCATATTGGTGACGTGCCGGTGCCGTTGCTGTGGACAAACGCTGTAACTGTATCCCTGTCGGTAACCTCTTTAGTACTAATTACGAATACAATTCCTGGTTATTAACCTCTTTCGTTTTAATTACGAATACAATGTATCCCGGTTGTTAACCTCTTTCGTTCTTATTATGAAACGATACAATAGATTTTAAATACATACATAAATTTCTTCACAAATAAATAAAGGTAATTGTTAATTAGAATATATATTGCCACTGAATTAAATAAGCAAATAATATATATTAGACAAATATACATATTTATTAACTATCATGCTCATTAGTTATTACATGTTTCTTTTTAATTTTTATCATATTCTGCTTGAATTAAGGTTGCTATCTGCTGATAGGGTAACCAGAATGGTAGCGACATTACTTGCCTCTTTGAATTGAAACACTAATTTGTTGCCCGAGGCAAGGGCCTATCGAAGGCTCTTTGGTCGTGGGAGACATCTATCAGCCGACTGGACAGTTCCTTAACAAAACCGCGAGATTGGTAACCCTACGGGCCCATGGTCTGGACTCCAAAAGAAAGAAACGCGTAATTGTCTCCGATGCCTGCATATTTTCTCCGTTTGAGGGCCTCTGCCACATCTGCGGCTGCTCCTGCCGCTCAAGAGGTATTGTTAAGGTGGGAAAAAGTAAATAATCAAAGGTGGGAAGCTGCCAACGTAATGGCGCATTTAGCATCCGACACTACCGGATTTCCACGACACCGAGGAATCAATGTCATGCCATCAGGCCTCTTGCTATCATCAAGCGTGATACCGTTTGATACACTAGAAAAGCCGGCACGTTGACGGTGGCAAACGGCCCGACGGATGATGTCGTTTAGTGAGGCATGTCGTAACTAATTAATTTTACCAGCGTGTTATACTGTACTATACTATTATACCTTGTGCCCTGTGATTTTATATTTCTTTCTGTGACATCGAATTATATTGACTAACAATTCGAATGTTATAGTGGCGCCCAACATGGGACCACTATAACACGCAAATTCTATGATGTTTTAAGAAGAATAAAATGTTAACAGCTCAATCATATCATAACCATAACTGGTTGAGTATAACTTAAATGTTCTAATATATTTTAAATGCGACATTGATTTATTTGCTGTATGCGTAATGGTATTTATTATTCACTGCTTTCAATCTACTACTGATAACATTGTTATTAGGCTCGACCGATGCGCTTTTAGCCCTAGAACTCCATACATACGAGAAATTTGCGAGTAGGGTCCAAGGGAAAGAGGAAGTGAACAATGAAGCCCCCAAACGCATCTGTAACTAGTGACCATTCTTAAGTCACGTCCAAAAATGTTCTAAACATGTCGGACAATTTTATAATTTCGCGAGTCGCGTCATTTTATTTTGGTACTTTATCTTAGGTTGTGGAGCTTAGTGGAGCTTAGAGCTACGTTGCTTACTACCCTTTTCTAAAAACTTCGTGTAATCTACGTACTTACCACCATCAAGAAGAAAATCTGCCGCCATGGGTGCCGTTGTTGTACCTGTTGTTAAAAATAAAACGGGAGACTTGGCTGATATAAATAACTACAGGTCTATCTCTTTAGCAACGATTATAGTGAAGGTGTTTGACGGCCTGCTTGATGCACAGTTAAATAAATACCTAGTGTTACATGATAATCAGTTTGGGTTTAGGCCCAAACTGTCTACTGATACTGCAATACTGTGCCTCAAGCATGTTGTATATATATACAGATAGATGCACTCTCGTGCACGCCTGCTTCCTTGACCTATCCAAAGCATTTGACTTGGTTTCTTATGATATCCTGTGGCATAAGCTTCGAAGCACCAACGTACCAATAGAACTGACCATTATTTTTAAATACTGGTATAAGAACCAAGTCAATAGCGTCAAATGGGCAGGTACGATGTCAGACCCGAACAAGCTGGAGTGTGGGGTGAGGCAAGGAGGGTTGACTTCTCCCTCTCTGTTTAACATTTATATTAATGCCTTAATCGTCTCGCTCAGCAACCAGCATGTAGGATGTCATATTAATGGAGTATGTGTTAATAACCTAAGCTATGCAGATGATATGGTGTTGCTGAGCGCGTCGGTTTGTGGTTTGAGAAAGTTGTTGCGGACCTGTGAAGAGTATGCCTTAGGACACGGGCTAAAATATAATGCTACTAAAAGTGTATGCATGGTTTTTGAGGCTAGAACGAAACGACCGATACAAAATTATCCATGTGTCTCTCTATGGCATCCCCCTGGAAGGGGTGAACCAATTCAAGTATCTGGGACACATCGTTACTACTTGCCTCAAAGATGATGCGGGCATTGAGCGCGAACGAGGCGGGCGGTGAAACGTTAGGGCGGGCGTGCTGGCTCGCAGGTTCTCACGTAGTTCAAGAGAAGTGAAAGTAACGGTCTTTCGAGCAATACTGCACTTCTCTATATATGTGCAGCTTGTGGGCGAGTTATGCTCGCGCGGCGTACAATGCTCTTCGCGCCCAATTTAATAACGCGTTTAGTGCGATGATGGGACTGATACTGCAGCGCATCGGGCATGTTTGCGCAGGCGCGGGTGGATTGTTTTCATACGACCATGCGTAAGCGTGCCACATCTCTGATGCGTAGGGTGAGGGCCAGTGGCAACGTCGTCTTAGCGATGATTGCGGAGAGGGTAGATTGTCCATTCTTGAGACACTGCGCTGACAGACATGCTCCTTACATACCCTCGTCATTTCGGGGTAGAAATTAAATAAAATTAAATTTAGATTTTATTGTGTGTTCAATTATTTATAATTTATTTTTAATTATTATTTAATTTTTGTGTTATTTTTTGCTAATTTGGTTGCGTAATTTTTCATTTATTATTGTTTTGTGTATTTGTAATGTTTTGTCTTTTAGTGTGTGTATGTCTCAAATGAATAATGTTAATTTTCTTATATTGTAATTCCATATGAGTCTTTGACACTAGACATAAACATATTTTATTTATTTATTTATAACCTTACGGTGTTACCGGGAGTACCGGGAGCACTCTTAGAGAGTCAGATCATTCTAGGCCTACCGTTTTCACCATCTCTGATCACATCATTGCTTACCCCTAGGCGAGATAGAGTTGTCAATCGCTAACCTATCAGATATAAAATAAGTTATTTTTCAAAAAAAAAAAAACCGACTTCATAACCACAAAAAGGCACTCAAAAGCGAAAAATAATTTACTTAAAATTATTATAAGCGATAAATATAAAAAGATTTTATTTTACCCTTTTTAGTGCAAAAAAAGTTTTAATGAAATTACATGCATCTATTAAATTTCGTGTCTGGGCCGTTATACACTGACGGATATATACTTTTTGAAAATTTCAAGTATGTACCTATAACGGTTAAGAAGATACAGATCTGTAAAGTGCGCACATATAGACACACGGACGGACGGACGGACTAAATGTCCAAAATGGCCCTGTGCAATTAAAGCATCTGACATACACGATCATTAATTGTCTATTTTATTACAATAAATCCAAATACTTTTATAACACGGACTAGTTGTATTCCAAAATGAATATTAAAAAGTATTATTTGCGATTATTAACATTAATTGCCGCCATATGGCCAACAGAGTACTGAATCACTCTACTACGTTATAAGAGGCACTTCCCTATATTGTGGATACCCGAATTATGAAAGCACTGTGTAGCCAACCTAACAACGGAAAGTATTATTTACGTAGTAACTATTATATAATATGTGGTTTTATGCTTATAATTTTTTTTTGCTGTGTTGATTGGTACAAAGTACGTTCATAATTCTGAGTTATTTAATTATGTATGCAGTGTCGCGGGACTGAAATGGCCGCCATCTTCGCCAAATATCATGTCATGTCAAAAAATATTAGGTATGTTTAAAAAAGTTTGCACCCTAACAAGACTTTGCCCGGTAGAACATACCTGTGAAGACAAATTATTTATATTTATTTATAATTATTAATATATAATTATTTATTGAGGGCCCGGTGGCGTAATTGGGAGAACGGTCGGCTTTGATGCCGTGGTACCGAGTTCAAACCGCCGTGCACCAATGAATTTTTCTATCGAAAAATATATGTGCGCTTCTCACAGTGACCCTCCGGTGAAGGAAAACATCGTTAAGAAACCAATAACCCCCGCATGGTGGTAGAACATATCTAGTGTCCGCCTGGCCAGCTACCACCCTCAAGTCAGAAAATCTGTCGCCAAACATCTAATGTGTTCCGGCAGCTATCCTTGAGAGCCAGTTCCCATTTTAGTCCACTTCTCTATCTTCGACCGCATCATCACTTAGCAACAGGTGAGATAGTGGTCAAACGCTTGCCTATAAGATATAAAAAAAAATTATCCGCACCTTTATTTCTATCTCGCTCACAGTTACCGTAAGAATATCTTATATGCAACAGCAACCTCCATTGTGTGTAATCTTCTTGGGAGTCTTCTACTAAAACTAGTACATTCTCCTATGTTTGAGGTATTTATCTCCATATCTCTGGTGATACTAATCAGATCTCGATTTAATTAAAATGGGACCACCTCGGAAACGTATCCTACCTATTAAAAAAAGAATCATTTGAATCCGTTCACAATTGATGGAGAAATCGCGTAACATAAAAAAAAAAAAAAAAAAAAAACACAGACGAATTGAGAACCTCCTCCTTTTATGTGAAGTCGGTTAAAAAGCTCCGCCACCGTTAAAAAGTATTATTTTTAGCTAGTCAAGTGTAACGTAATGGACTGGCCTTGCCTTGGGTAGCTCAGTCTCTACCTAAGGACGTACCGTCCGCACGTACGTCCCTACTAACTATACTAGCTTACTAGCAAAGATACTAGCTTCAGATGATACAATCAATATTCTATACAATGAAAACTAAACATACTTTACATCTCTCATATTTGGTAAGTAGGTCCTTATTACCCCTAAATGGGGCTTGTAGGTAACCAATTAGCGCTCTAGGGTAATAATGTAGCTAGAAAAGCCCTAGGGCGGTAAGTAATTAAAAAAAAAACTCTTCACTCTTTCAAAAAGTTCGCGTACCATCATACTGGCAATAGACATCATGCATTCAGCCCAATGACAAAAGAGGTCGCTTCGCTATTCAGTCCTGTCTTCGTATGAGTATAATAGTAATCAATTTTAAATATCGAACGGCGAAGGTCAATTTTGTTCTTGAAAAAATTAAAAAAAAATAAGATGAAAAAAGGCGGGAATAGAAAACTTTTACTTTAAATATTGTTTGTTTTGGGATTTTTTTATAATTACGTGCTAATTAGGAAAAAAACATGAGTTCTGCAAGTGATGAAGAAATAAGCTGCACTCCCGATTCAATGAAAATGGAAGCTAAAGCAGCAATTGACAATATTTTGCCTGAAAGTTCTAAAGAGAGATATTTGAAAACTTACGACAAGTTCATGAAGTGGCGAAAAGAAAAACGAGTAAAGTCTTTATCTGAGACTGAATTCTTAACATACTTTAGTGAGCTATCAAAAAAGCTGCAGCCATCTAGTTTGTGGTGCATTTATTCAATGTTAAAAGCAAATATTTCACTATAAATTTAAAACGAATAAAATGTTTTATTCTTGTAATGCCGGTTTTTTTCTACTTACCTCACAATCAAGATGTAAAGCAGAGTAGTTAGCTCGGGTGTAAGCATCAATTGCACCCTCGAACTACATATATAAATATCTCGGGCTGCCATTGATGCCTTACAGCCCTTGGCTACTAATCTACTATTCCTGGTAGACTGGCGGCCTGCCCATACTTACAAGTTCACATTCACTAATCGTAGATGACTGTTCTTGTCTCTTAAATTATGCTTATCGTTACAGATCAACTCTAACAGCTCGATGCGACGCGTGAGATCACCTCCCCTCAAAGAACTCGATTGGACCAGTGTAAATATAGGCAGCGCCGCTACCAAACTGGCGTTCGGCTTTTAGCACGAAACGTATGCCTTCTTTATTAGGGCATTATGCGCATTTATTTTCACATTAGTTACGGCATTACCGCCACTAATGGTAGCGCCGCTACCAAACTAGAGTCATGACCCGGAGGCAAGAAATTCCGGGATGCCCGTACATTTTGAGCAGAATTAAAATCAAAGTTTTTCTCGCTAGTTAAATTGCAAAATTAAGTAATTTTTTATACATCAAAAGACGAGGGATTATATAACTTTCCATACCGTTTTTCCGAAATGCCACTATCACACCAAATGTAATAAATATCTATTCCATTCCATACGATTGAGCCGTTTCTGCGTAATTACATATTTATTATAAAACTTTACAAACTTTTGCATTTAGGTATATATTATTTTTGTATGATAGTAGGAAGTAGAATGTTTTAATGTTTTAACTGAGAAGGCAAGAAATAATTAAGAGGTTTTTATTACAACTCGTTTAATAATCATATATAAAACATATAACTATTCAGTCAGATATACGTCGCATAAATTATAGTTATCAAATAGTTTTATTATATCATCACCAAGATATTTATTAATAATGGCGGGCACTTGCAAGTCAGAAGCGGCGTAAGCCATGGGCGCGGCGATGTCCTCGACTATGAGTGGTTGAGTAGTGTAGAACTGCAGCTCGTTTTCGTCTCGGTAGCGGCTCACGCGCAGCAGCACGAGACGCGAGCGCAGCTGGCCTGGCGTGGCGCGATAGTTGCGCGCCGTAGTGATGCGTGCGTACGCTGCGTCTAGCAGCGCGCGTGCGTACTGGGCAGAGTGCGGCACGCGGCCTCTCAGCGTGCGCACGCACGCGTCGACACGCTCGCTCCACGAGTGACAGCCACGCAGCGCGGTCTCCACCGGCACCGCCGAGCCGCGCGTCATCAACGTGTACATGTGACGCACCACGCCCTCCTGCAGAGCGCATTCCGAACTGAACGACTCCAGTTCCCTCTCCAGCAGTGCACGGGTTGCCGAGGGGCTCGAGCCCAGGCAGTAAACGGTTCCGGTTAAGCCTGCAATGAGTGCAATGTGCCTAAAATACTCAAAAATAGGTGGGAGTAATCGGAAAAATAGCACAAGTAGGCCAAGGAAACATTAAAACTCAGCACAAACGGGCCACCGACCACAGTCACCAGTGTTCGGAAGCCGCCACATTTTATACAACAGACCTAGGAGGCTGGAATTTGATTAGATAAAATTTACCTACTAATACCAGACTCATAGTATAATTCAGGGTTGTCACATACCTGAAATACAAATAATTTCATTCAATTTCGAATGTTTATTATGCAAAAAAACTTATGGTAAAGTTATATAATAGGTAGTGTTTAGGATTTAATTTATATATTTTATTTCTGAGTCTAATTGACAAGCACTTGACCGCTATTTGAGAGCCACTGGCTCTCGAGACAGCTATGTTAGTTCGAGAGCCTATGGATTCATATATATATATATATATTGTGCACCAAAATTAAGCCAATAAAGTTATTTGTATTTGTATTTCACCTAATGTTATGTAAAGATGCCTGAAGGCGGAAACAAACTATCTGAAGCGTCCATAAGTTGCATTTGATAAGTGCTAGCTGATTACAATAATTTTCAGCCGATGCGAAACATTAAGTTTCGGTAATTATAATGCAATATATTATAATTCATAACATAAAAGCTGCAATAGCTAAGACTAAGACGTCAGGCTGACGTTCGAGAGGTCGTGAGATCGATCCCCACCCATTGCATTTAGAGGGCAAGTACCATCGGTTGATCATCTCTGCTTACCGTTTTCTTCTAGTATAGATGCCAACTCCAGGGCTACAAAAACTCCGCATTCATAGCCAAGCAGATAGAAGTTATTTTTCAGCTTGAATTTTTCGAGAAGAACCTGCACAGCAAAACACATTATTTTTTTCCATACTAACGCATAAAGGATACTTTTATAGCAATAAAACAACTTTTTGGGCTAAAAAAATTAATTGTTGCGCAGAAATGAAACATTACACACCAAGTTAAGATGTCATTTTGAACTCGCACTTTTATTGTGTAACAGAAATTGAACGTCAAGGAACATAGCTATAAGCTGCTAATCAAATTCTTAATATCAAACCTAAGTATATTTTAAGCTGAATGTTTTTAAAGTGAAGTCATAGAAAAAAGCACGATAGAAGCACATAATAACGCTCTAAACAACAAGCGAAAGGCAACTGAATATAACAAAATAATATTATATTATCTAGGTGGATAAATATATAGTTCTCGGGCCTTTGCCATCGTGAACGTGCCGGTTATATTACAACCGAACGTGACGATAACAAGAGGCCCGACGGTATTACGTTGGTTCCGTGGTACCGAGAGAGGCCGTTGGTGTGGGACGCGACATATGCTGACACATTAGCGGCGTCCCTCATATGCGGAACCTCACGAGCAGCAGATGCGGCAGAAACCCTCAAACTGAGGGAAATATGCTACCATTGGTGATAGCTACATTTTTCTTCCGTTTGGGGTCGAAACAATGGGTCCATGGGGTCTAAATGCCCGGTGTTCAGACGCTTAATAGACGTCACTCATGACCAAAGAGCTGGCGCTTACCTCGGCCAACGGATTAGCCTAGCAATTCAACGAGGTAACGTTGCCAGCTTTTTGGGAGCGTTACCGGCAGACAGCGATCTAGGTTTTGTTTTTTATTTATGACTATTTTTTATTTATACCATTTTATTCAGTATTTCAAAGCTTGCTAACTATTATACTATGAGGTGAGATTGTTCTCACTTGTTGGTATGTGACGATGTGTTCAAGGATTGTAGCACGCCAGACATAGAATGGGACCCGACTTTCAAGGATAGCTATCGGAACACATCGTTAGATAATTAGCGAAACCGGTACAGGTAAACATACTGTGGAATAACATCAAGTGGGATTCCATTTATGACAACCGGTCCCGAAACAACGTGCTCATTGTACATTGATTTGGTTTATACAAATACATCCGCAAATCAATGCGACAAGAGACACGTTAATTTGAAATTCGGCACACAGCTAGATAAGGAGTAATAAATAAGGTACGTATTACAAGTACCTACATTTTAACGCAAACAAAGCTAGATTTAAATACAGAACTCAAGCTCAAGAATTAGTTTCCGCTCCGCTTTTGAGCTTACCCACACTTATGTGAACATACAATTTAGTACTTAATCACCCGTTCTGATTATGTTTTTATTTTCCCAGTTTCCAGTATTACAAAGGAGTATTTTCCATTTTCCCCACCAGCCACGCTGCTACGAGCGATGGTGTTCTTCGATATCTACGAATGATACGTGTAGAGCCACGCTACGGAAAAATATTTACAGTTGCTCCACTGCGTAGCACCATAATGTAATAATACTTTTTTTTAAATATCTAATATGCTAGTGTTTGACCACTATCTTACCTGATGGTAAGTGACGATGCGGTCGAAGATGGTAAGCACGCTAGGCCTAGAATGGGAACTGGCTCTCAAAGATAGCTCCCGGAACACATAAGATGTTTTGGTGACAGATTTTCTAGCTTGAGGGTGGTAGCTGGCCAGGCGGACACTACATAGTGTCCTACCACCATGCAGGGGTTATTGGTTTCTTAACGATGTTTTTCCTTCACTGGAGGGCCACTGCGAAAAGCGCACACACATTTTTCGATAGAAAAATCCATTGGTGCACGGCGGGGCTTGAAACTCGGTAGCTCTGGCATCAAAGCCGACCGATAAATAATCCAATATTCCATTTATTTCACTTAAAATAAATGACAAATTGGATTATTTATATGCTATATACATTTTAAAATTATAAATCCTATATATTTAGTTCTTCACGAGCTTGGGAGGTATCTGGGTTCGGAGTAATAGGAAAGATAGCTCGTATATGTAATAACAGACACATTGTTATAACAGAACTAAAATTTTGTCCTGCGTCTAACTTTATTTTTATGAAACTGTTGCACAATCAAGGGATTAAAACATACCTAGTTATGTGCAGTTTCATACACTACGTGACTACTGTATCTAATACACTCGTGTTACGTTGGATAACCTATTTAAATAAAAAACCAAACGGAGTACAAACATTGGTCAACCGCGCAAGCGCCCTAGCGCGATTCCCGATTATTTTTACAAGCGCAATGTATGTATGTATGTATGTATGTCACTATGTATGTTCGGGTGGAATCTTGGAAGCTAAATTAGACCCACTTTCCGATGTCCGATTAGACTCAAATTTGGTGTACTTATATATCTTCGGTGACAATACAATGATATGGTACCATGGAGCTGGTCTGATAATGGAGACGGAAGGTGGCCACGGCATCTCTGTGATAAAACAACATAACCCCACCGAGTTTGGGCTGGATTGATTTGTCTTGAAGAGAACTTTACGCCTAGATGATATCCAGGGTCTGATGATGAAGCTGGAAGGTGGCTACGGCATCTTTGTGATAATCAACATAACCCCACCAAATTTGGGCTCGATTGATTCGTCTTGAAGAGAACTTTTCACCTAGATGATATCCAGGGCCTGATTATGAAGTTGGAAGGTGGCCACGGCATTTCTGTGATAAATCAACATAACCCTACCGAGTTTGGGCTCGATTGATTCGTCTTGAAGTGAAATGTCGATCCTTAACACCTTTGTTAGACGTTAGATGGCGTTATAAGAAATAAAATGTTTATTAATTATTATTATTTGCTGGCGAAAAATGATAGTGGTATTTTTTGCTCGATCTTATAAAATACTGTAGTGTACGGTGTATACGGAACCCTACTAGTGCGAGTCCGACTTGCACTTGGCCAGTTTTTAAAAAAATATTTTTTACTTATAATTTATGTTTTATTACATTATTTTATTAATATGTATCATAATAAAACTTTTTAATTTTATCTCAGTTGTACATGCATAAAGTCTGTCATTATGGTACTGTTTTTAACCGACTCCTAAAAAGGAGGAGGTCCTCAATTCGTTTGTATGCTAGTTGCGCGATTACTTCGTCAATTGTGAACCGATTTTAATGATTTTTTTTTTCATAAGTAGGCTTAATTTCTAAAGTGGTTCCTTTTAAATTTTATCTGGGTCTAATAAGTATAATAAAGTAGCCATAGATTGTGGTAGTTTAGCTTGTAGGACAGAAATAGAAATATACCCTAAAAAACAAGTACTGAAAATGACGTAGGTAACCTTCGGAAAACCCGTCGTATTTTTATAACATCTAGCACAGACCTATGTATATTTGTAGTGTAGTATTTTTTTTATAAAGAGCGTCAATATTGTTGTTTCTATTATATGTACAGGGTGTCGGGTTTCATAAGGTCCAAACGAAAACCATCTATGAAGAACTCCAAGGGCTACCCAAGGAATGTTTCGCGTTCCGGAATCATGTATGTTCCGCGAAAATCTATAATTTTCGAGAAAATTGCGTTTTACTTGTTTTCGACTTAGTCCTTGACGACATATTGCAATTTATTTAAATTTACTCCCAAACTATAAAGGCCAGAGCCCTAGTATTTTTGTGGGACTATGAACAATGAATAGGTCTTTCAGGAAAAATTATAATTTTTTATTTAGGCTCTGTATTTTCTGAGAAAAAAAAAAAGACATTACATTATTTTATTTAGACGATATTTAAAGTTTCACTTTGGGCAGGCTTTTCTAAAAGAAACACAGAATAAAAAAAGTTACAACCGATTTTAAAAACTTGTTTGTTACATGGACCTGCTGCTTGCCAAATTTCATGCGGCTACGACAAGAGGTTCAGGTCTAAAAACATAATTAACGAAATAGAAAGGATTTCAATATTCAAATTATTTCTTCTGAAATAAACTCTGGTAATCTCTTTTTTACAGAAAAAGGAAATAAGTTGTAATAAAAGCCCAAAATCTTTGAATTAAGGAACTATGAGAGTAAAAATTGAGGTTTTATGTTGTTAAATATCGAAAGTTTTCCTAGCCTAACTTTTGTCATTTTTATCAGTCCAAAGTTACAGCTGTGCACATGATATCGCTTTTTAGATGATAAAAGGAGTGATAATGTGGTGATCGAACATGATGCTCGCTTTCTTAGACGATACTTTTACACTCGCTAGCTTTGGTCGTTCTTCCATATAAAAAAAATAATAATTTGAGGTCGGGCTGATGGCAGATGGCTTGAGACAGATCCATCGCGCCGGATACATTAACTTGTGTAAGTTTCACCCTAAAGATTTCATGTCTCCAGCGAAATGAATAAGAATAAATATCAACTTTAACTAAGAGATGAACGCAAGAAGAGAAGTAAAGACAATTAGGACTACTTCTTTCATCATATCAGAAGAAACTTCATAAAGCGTTATCGTATGTGCAATAATGTGCATTGCTGTAAAGGGTCACTTTGTTTGCATTGCTGAAAAGGGACACTGAACTTTTATTACAAATTTGACACGAAAATAATGTCGATATTTTTCAACATAAAACCTTTTAATTCAAAGATGTTGGACTTTAATTATAACTTACTCTCTTCATTTGAGTTAATTATGTAAAAAAGAGATTACCAGAGTGTATTTCAGAAGAAATACTTTGATCATTGAAATCTTTTCTATTTAGTTAATTATGTTTTTAGACCTGAACCTCTTGTCGTAGCCGTATAAAATTTGGCAAGGAGCAGGTCCATAAAACAGAAAAGTTTTTTAAATCAGTTGTAATTTTTTTTTATTGTTTTTTTATTTTTTTTCTCAGAAAATACTAAGCCTATATAAAAAAAATAGTTTTTCCTAAAAGACCTATTCATTGTTCATAGTCTCACAAAAAAACTAGGACTCTGGCCTTTATAGTATGGGAGAAAATTTTAGTAAATTGCAACATTTCGGCGACTAACAAGTAAAACGCAATGTTCTCGAAAACTGCAGATTTTCGCGGAACATACATGTGGGTTTTCTGGGTAGCCTTTGGAGTCCTTCATCGATGGTTTTCGTCTGAACCATATGAAACCCGACAGCCTGTATATGTCGGCGCGAAGGCGTTATTACACTCCCAATAAATTATATAATTCATTATTAAAAGCTAGATTAGTTAAATTGCATGTCTATTTGAGAATTTGAAGTTGATTAAATTCATTTAAGTTATTAACTACATAAAGTTACTTGATATTTGTACAGAAGACTTTTATTTTAAGTCTTCCACTATGGGTGATCGTCACCGTGTTGACGACGAAGATGATGACGTCAGCACTGCTGGCGTCACACTTTGTATACACAATCGTGGGGTACCTCCCTCGTCATATATCATTATTTATTCATTATATACTAATAAATAAATTAATATAATGTATTATACTAGCAGTTCTGGCAGACGTTGTCCTGCCCAATAGCAGCGCCACTTTCTGAAGAAAATATACTTGGATACACATCACACTGGAAAATTCTATGAATACCATGATTCACAAAAATGTATTATTAAGATCCAAAAAACACTATCTCTTCGTTCGCAGTTACCTCAGCAAATCTAGCCGCTTGTTCTCGAGGTGTCTCATTCGGCACGTCCAGTCCAGGTTGCAGCACGAATGCCGGCAGCTTGAGTCGCTCACACAGCGAGCGGAACCGAGCGTGATGACCCTCCACTCCCGGGATTATGAATAAAGTGGTCCTACTCTCATCTATGGCATTCTCCATCTTAAAAATGAAACGTTATCATGGTACGTAAAAAACGTAAATATTCTTAAAATAAAATAAATAAGCACAAATAACAATAACAATAGACAAATATACATATTGGTTGGTCATTTCGTATGCGTGTGGTTATAGTACAGCGTATATGTTTCACATCATTGTGATCGCAATCTTCCATTTTTGTGTCTAGTATATGTTTATCTGTACCCATGGTTTCATACTTTTCATCTCTCTTTAACCGACTTCACAAAAAAGGAGGAGATTCTCAATTCGTAAGAACATTTTTTTTATGTATGTTCACCGATTACTTGAAGATGCCTGAACCGATTTGAAAAATTGTTTTATTTTCTTTCAAAGGTTACCCTTCCCAGCAAGACTAGCATGGCCTTATGCCCCGGGGAAAGACAAAATTATTTCCCTATTTTTCGCTACTGACAGGAGATCAACACAACAATTTAAACGCTTCGTGAAGTTTAACCCCGAGTTTTGATTTTGTTTCGTATTAAAAAGTTAAAAAAAGAATTGATTAAAAGTCAGCGGGCGTTTATAATTGTCGAAAAACTTTACTTATAATTTGCCTTCTTCACCAAACAAAACACGGATAGGTGGAAAGACAAAATAGTCCCCTTGCCATGGCAGCCCTGCAGGTGGTCCCATTTAAATTTTAACGAAATCGGCCGAGCCGTTTTTGATATATCAACATTTGTATTACAACGCATTTACTTATCTCGATGACTTACTACTAACTACTGGCACAGATTATGTAATAGTTACTGCGTCTACTGGTCTACTTTGACTAGCGCGACATTTGAAGTCGGTTCTTTTAGTTTTTTAAACTATCTTAAATTATTTACAATCGTTGTTAGACAAAAGTTTCGTAACTCATAACAGTTGGACACAATTCAATATAATCTAAGGCTCTCTCTAATGACCTTCAACGTACAACCTATGCAAGCTACTTCTCCTTGCGAAAACACGCTAATCGCCAATATTATGATTCATAGAGTAACTGTTTAAGTAAGTTTCCTAACTCTTGGCCTAGTGTGCTTAGCATATTCGACCGCATCATCACTTACCAACAGGTGAGATAGTGGGCAAACAATAGCCTATAAGATATATAAAAAAAGTAATTAAGGCGGCAATAGCCCAATGGATAAGGTGTCGGACTGGCGATCGAGAGGTCGTGAGTTCGGTCCCCACCCCACACATTGCACCATTAACGTGAACCCACTCCAGAAACCAGCATATTTAGCTAGTTGGAGGGCTTAACAAGAATACTAGTAATGTGCAACCCACATTGCGAGTAATCTTTTTTAAAGAAAAAAATTATTTTTTTCGGTAAACTGTTACCCTGTCCTTGTTCTATTTTTCAGTGTAAGTATTACGTCAATACATCATATTGGTTCAGAGAAGAAGCCAAATACGGGTTAAAATTAAGATTTTTTTAAAATCAAACATAATGTACCTATAGCTAATCCAAAAACTATTATTGTACTTTTGTACAGAATGAAATATAAAATTAGTATACGAGTATAAAAACCCTAGCTATCATATTTGAGCAGCAGTAGGATCTCATAGATCCCGGAAATTTTGAATTTTCAAGGTTTGCTTTTAACCCAACCTTAACCTTACCGTTTTAACGTCATAGACCAAAGTATTCATTGGAGTTAACTCTGTGTTTATGGAGAGCTCATCATCATCCACGTACGAAAATAACAAATGTAATCCCCTGATATCTTCGTAGCTACGCTCTGATGTGTTTAATTCCATTTCTAATAACCTGAAACAAAACAAAAATACATTTTATTTATACAATGTTTTCTCACTCTTTAGATATTTTTTTAAAAATATAGTTTAGAAGCTAGTGTTTGACCACTATCTCACCTGTTGGTAAGTGATGATGCAGTCGAAGATGGTAAGCACGATATGCCTAGAATTGGGAACTGGCTCTCATGGATAGCCGCCGAAACACATTGGATGTTTGGCAACAGATTTCCTAACTTGAGGGTGGTAGCTGGCCAGGCGGACACTAGATAGTGTCCTACCACCATGCGAGGGTTGTTGGTTTCTTAACGATGTTTTTCCTTCACCGGAGGGCCACTGTGAAAAGCGCACATACATTTTTCGATAGAAAAATCCATTGGTGCACGGCGGGGTTTGAATTCGGTACCTCTGGCATCAAAGCCGACGGATCTCCCCGCGATGTCGATATAATAATTTTTCTTGAGGCTATTTATTATTATCTTGCGAGCTACTGGACCACAGAATACTTCATTGCTTCTTTCGAGGCTGAACTGATTTCGATGTTTGTTAATAAATATAACCTGAACCTTATAAAAGGTTTGTGATATTTTTAGCTTTTTTAATAATACGCATAAGCATAGAAAATACTTTACGTCCTGTATAGAAAAATGGATCTGCATCAGCATTGTTTTCACGATATATTTTTAAGAATTGAAACTACGCAAATCGTTTGATATTCTTCCAAAGTGTTAGTAGAAAAAAAAACTTACTGCTTTTTTGTTAGCACAGATAGTTTTTCGTCGGTTAGTGAAATATGGTGAACATCTTGCAGTAGTGACTTAATGCTTGGCAAAAACTCGCTGATGCCTAGTTCTTGTACTGTACAGCTTTCATCTTGTTTCCCTAAAAAAATATGAATTAAAACCTTTAATTGCACATTAAAAGAAAACACAGTACAACAAGAATGCACAACTTATAGTACAAACGGCGGTCTTATCGTTAAATATCTTCCAGACAACCACTGGATGCTACGAACTATGTTACAAATAATATGGTAGAGTGCTAGGATAACATCATAATATAATATGACAAAACTGCATCAATGACAATGTATGCCTCTTTTGTCTATATCTAGCATCTACTACCCTACACAACAATATCGGCTCGTAGTTTTTCTTTTTTGACAACCCTTGCAAATTTGCCGCTTATAGCGTAAGTACCAGCGACATCTACCAGCAGGGCTAGCATGGCAAGGGGACTATTTTGTCTTTCCACCTATCCGTGTTTTGTTTGATGGAGAAGTCAAATTATAAGTAAAGTTTTTCGACAATTATAAACGCCGGCTGACTTTTAATCAATTCTTTTTTTAAACTTTTTGATGGCGAAAACAGGGAAATAATTTTGTCTTTTCCCCGGAGATAAGGCCCTGCAGGTAAGTACTTACACGGCCGGCGGTGTCGTCTGATGTTTGGCGTTTCTCAACTTTATGGATTGTATAACTGTGATTATAGTATTGCTAGTACTGTATCCATAATTAATAGGGAGTTTTTGGAAAAAACAGACCTCAATAACTGTCAACAAGAAGTGAAAATACAAATCCTGCTCGTGCATTCATCATTGGTAGTTCCTTCTGCAACTGCCCTTAAAATGTTTTGGCAGTTGACATTTAGTGGTGTATATTTAATAATGGAAGCAGTGGTGGTGGACAAACAATTAGTTATATGTAAGTATAACTAACCGTGCCCAGCTCCACCTGCCTTAAAAAGTACATCATCTATTCTCACAAACTTTCGCATTTATAAAATTACAAGCTGCGTCCCACGACTTTGCACGAGTCAAATTGTATCCTAAGTTTTAATACTTATTCTACCATACCGGTTATCTTTGTGCAAAAACCAGCGGTCTGATCGGTTTGGCCGTGAAGAGGTACCTAACGAACAAACATACAAATAGACTTTTAGTAATAAAATTGATAGTAGGATTATGTCATCATCATCATTATCAGCCAATTTTCGTCCCCTGCTGGTCATAGGCCTCTCCACTGCACGCCACTGAGCTCGATCTTAGCTATACGTTTCCAGCCGCCGCCAGCCAGCTTGCGTATAATTAAAATTATTATCATTGCGTAGGATTGTGTATCTACCAGAAATAGCTGACAAGAGTTTATAAAGAGGTCTTGTTTCCGCGACTTGTATCCGAGCGGAGAGTGCTGGTGAGCCACTCAGAAGTGCCTGTTCTATTACGTCCCCTGCGCACCAATTCCAACAGCTGTCATCGAATCTGGGTATACTCTAAAAACATTTTATAATATTAATAACTAGAAACACTGTTAAGACATAGGCTTACAGATATCACAACCCGTGTATTTTTAATTTAATTGGAAGTGCATATAGTTCAATTTACATCATGTATATTCAGCATTTCATCCATAGATGGTAGGAGTACTATATGATCAATGTTCCACCAGACCTGCTACCAAAAAGTAGCTTACCACCATCAAGGCGAAAATCTGCCCCCAAAACCTCACGGTGTTCTGGCAACACAGCCCTTGAGAGTCAGACCATTCTAGGCCCAGCGTGTTTACCGTTCTCGACCCTTCGAGCATTTACCAATGGAGATGTTAACGTTGTAATCCACAAACATTTTTTTCTGCCGATACTTATGGGGGACGAGGTAAACACGCATTGCACACACACAAATCACTCACTTTAACGATCCCGCACACTAGCTTGAAACACGCACACAGAATTAAAAATACAGCTTAGTTACGCACGCTCATATGGCCAAAAATGGCTACATGGCCAGCAGAGGGGTACGTCTTGCGTTAACATCTCCATTGGTAAATGCTCGATGTCCTCGACCCCATCATCGCTTACCATAAGGCAAGATAGTTGTCAAACGCTAGCTTTTTAGGTATAAAAAGTAATAATCGTGACACATATTTTAATTTTTGCTTGTGGGGACGCCCTACTGGAACAAAAATTTGCACTTTAAAGTTTAATATTTCGTAAATGGAGCATTCAATCGAAAAATAGTATTAGCAACCCTTAAGTCATTTTAAAATACCTATTCAACGATACTCCACACGATGGGATAGACGATGAAAAAAAAATTCATCACCCCTTCTCATGTAGGGGAGCTACGCTAAAAAAAATATTTTTCAAAATTTTATTTCACCACTTTGTCGGCGTAAAATATATAGTTACATACCCCTACAAAATTGTGGCTTTCTAGCATTAACGGTATCTTAGCAAAACCTCGGACAGACAGACAGACAGACAGACGGACATGACGAAACTATAAGGGTTCCTTGTCAGGACTACGGAACCGAAAAAGATGTTTTATAATATTGTTCAGGAAAACTAACAGTCTGAACAGAAATGACAGTCCAATATGTCTATCTACTGTTATAATCGAGTGTAATTCTATCAATGCATCCACGGAATGCATCAATGTGCAACATCCAAATTAATGTTTCCATAGAATAAAATAGTACAAGTACGAACGGTTGCGTGAGCTGACTTTCTATTCCTGCTCGTCCTCGCCACACTCAACAATCCTATTTCGAGACAATTTTTTTTATGACATTTGGTCAAAAGCTTGTTGATATATTATTACAATTTTGCGGGAGTAACAATGAATGAGTAAATAAAACACTATGGTGATTAATATTTATAATGATCACCATATTTTTCGCATCCACTGAAATACACCGTAGGTTACTCATAATTTTAAATGTAAGTAAGTTTAATCTAATTGTATTTGTACATCTCCAGATTTCATATTCCTAAATTGGATAAAATTAGTATCTACTTACATCTTTGTCATAGCATAAGGCCAATGCTGTCGTTGGAAGCCCGTCTTTTGATCGCAAGAGGCTAGTTTGTTGTCCTATGTTGTTTTTGAGCGAAATTATTGCAAAATATCTGGAAAATATATGTTCATAAATACTACATAAGTTATTTTTCAAAAAAAATAAAACCCACTTCATAACCACAAACAGGCACTCAAAAACGAAAAATAAATTACTTAAAATTATTATAAGCGCTACCCACTTATCTATTTGAAGTCGGTGCCAGCCAAGTCTAATAGGTAGTTGATAGATAATACCTACATGTATCTACCTACTTACTAACCTACATGTACCTACTTACTACTACTGCATGCATAGTATCTATCTACTATCCAATAGACTTGGCTGGCACCGACTTCAAATAGATAAGTGAGTAGCGCTTATAATAATTTTAAGTAATTTATTTTTCGTTTTTGAGTGCCTGTTTGTGGTTATGAAGTCGGTTTTATTTTTTTTGAAAAATAACTTATTTTACCCTTTTTAGTACAAAACAAGTTTTAATTAAATTACATGCATCTATTAAATTTCGTGTCTGGGCCGTGATACACTGACGGATATATACACTTTGAAAATTTCAAGTATGTACCTATAACGGTTAAGAAGATACAGATCTGTAAAGTGCGCACATATGTATAGACACACGGACGGACGGACGGACGGACGGATGAACGGACAACAAAGTCTCAGAAAGTGTTCATTTGGTACCCTTTGGGTTCGGAACCCTAAAAATATTGACTTTAAATGCCGCGCTAAAGTGAAAATATTCACTAGTAATAATGATGTCATCAAGGTATCAAAGGACAATGTCCAAAATGGCCCTGTGCAATTAAAGCATCTGACACACACGATAATTAATTGTCTATTTTATTACAATAATTCCAAATACTTTTATAACACGGACTAGTTGTATTCCAAAATGAATATAAAAAAGTATTATTTGCGATTATTAACATTACTTGCCGCCATATGGCCAACAGAGTACTGAATCACTCTACTACGTTATAAGAGGCACTTCCCTATATTGTTGAAACCCGAATTATGAAAGCACTGTGTAGCCAACCTAACAACGGAAAGTATTATTTACGTAGTAACTATTATATAATCTGTGGTATTATGCTTATAAATTATTTTTTTGCAGTGTTGGTTGGTACAAAGTACGTTCATAATTCTGAGTTATTTAATAATGTATGCAGTGTCGCGGGACTGAAATGGCCACCATCTTCGCCAAACATCATGTCATGTCAAAAAATCTTAGGTATCTTTAAAAAAGTTTGCACCCTAACAAGACTTTGCCCGGTAGAACATTCCTGTGAAGACAAATTATTTATATTTATATATAATTATTTATAATAATTATTAATATATAATTATTTATTGAGGGCCCGGTGGCGTGATTGGGAGAACAGTCGGCTTTGATGCCGTGGTACCGAGTTCAAACCGCCGTGCACCAATGAATTTTTCGATCGAAAAATATATGTGCGCTTCTCACAGTTGCCCTCCGGTGAAGGAAAACATCGTTAAGAAACCAACAACCCCCGCATGGTGGTAGGACATATCTAGTGTCAGCCTGGCCAGCTACCACCCTCAAGTTAGAAAATCTGTCGCCAAACATGTAATGTGTTCAAACAGCTATCCTTGAGAGCCAGTTCCCATTCTAGTCCACTTCTCTATCTTCGACCGCATCATTACTTAGCAACAGGTGAGATAGTGGTCAAACGCTAGCCTATAAGATATTAAAAAAAATAAAAAATATTATCCCCACCTTTATTTCTATCTCGCTCACAGTTACCGTAAGAATATCTGTCAAAAACCAAAATCAACGAGAAGAAAGATGTAAAAACATTATTCAAGGTCATATTTTTTAGTCTTCAAAAGTATATGCAATAGCACCCTCCATGGTGTATAATCTTCTTGGGACTCTTCTATTAAAACCAGTACATTCTCCTATGTTTGAGGTATTTATCTCCATATCTCTGGAGATACTAATCAGATCTCGATAAAATTAAAATGGGACCACCTCGGAAACGTATCCTACCTATTAAAAAAAGAATCATTTGACTCCGTTCACAATTGACGGAGAAATCGCGTAACATACACACAAAAAAAAAAAAAACATACAGACGAATTGAGAACCTCCTCCTTTTTTGTGAAGTCGGTTAAAAAAGTAAGCACTGAAAACTGTACGTGAAAAGTTAAATATAAGTGCGGTTATTTCTCATCTGTTGCATTTTGAGGTTTATTAGGATACGTTAGGGGCGCGTGGGTAATATATTTCCCTCTGCAGGGCTAGCACGGCCTTATCCCCGGGGGAAAGACAAAATTATTACCCTGTTTTTCGCCACTGACAGGAGAGCAACACAACATTTTAAATGCTTGGTGAAGTTTAACCCCGAGTTTTGATTTTGTTTAGTATTAAAAGGTTAAAAAAAAGAATTGATTAAAAGTCAGCGGGCGTTTAAAATTGTCGAAAAACTTTACTTATAATTTGCCTTCTCCACCAAACAAAACACGGATAGGTGGAAAGATAAAATAGTCCCCTTGCCATGCTAGCCCTGCAGTACTACAACCGGATAAGCAATTAATCACTTCTGACATCTCTAAAACCAGACTAAAACTCCTACTTTTTTGACCTTTCTTAATCCACAACTTAAAGCAATTTGTTATCACTGCTATTATGTATTATGTGCCGATACTAATACATGGAGCTGGTGCTTTGCCATGAAATCAGTGCCATATCCAATGCCTTATTATGTGGTTTCACCACTGCTAATAATTATACCAGTGAAAGTTAGTTTATAAAGTTTTTTTAATAGACTTAAAAAAAAGAAGGTTTCTTAATTCGACCGTATATATATAATATATGTATTTATATTTTGTGTGTTCACGAATAACTTCGTAGTTTATGAACCGCTTTTGATGATTCTTTTTTTTTGTTTAAAAAGAGTTTTAATTTTTTAAAAGTTTCTATAAAAGTACTTCAACTGAAACTGACTCGTGCGGCATGGAAGTCGGTTGTTTTAGTTTTTAAACTATTATATTTCTTTTTTTATTATTGTCAATGGTTGACAATTCGTTGGATCTTTTTTAATGTAGGTATGTTCTCCGATTATTCTAAGACGCCTGGACCGATTTTTTTTTTTTTTATTATGTTTATTTATTTTTTGTTTGAAAGAGTATTCTTCCCAGGTGGTCCAATTTAAATTTCATCGACATCTGGCGAGTAATGGAGATAAAAACCTCAAACATGCTACTGAAAATCAATAGTGCGGCATTTGAAGTCGGCCCCGACTTTTTAGTTTAAAAAAAACTTAGTATTATTATGATTATTATTATGATATAAAGATAATACGGATATAGAACGGGAACGTAGAGCGCTGGCGGTCAGAAGTAACATGTTGGCTCGTAGATTTGCTCGGTGCAGTAAAGAGGTCAAAATTACCCTTTTTAAGGCGTACTGTCAGAGTTTCTACACCGGCAATCTATGGGTCAACTTTCCTCAAAGATCGCTTAGTGTTCTACGCGTCCAATATAATAATGCTTTTAGAATCTTGTTGGGTCTGCCTCGATTTTGCAGTGCGTCCGAAATGTTTGCGCAGGCTCGGACAGATGACTTTCATGCCGTTATTAGAAAGAAGACGGCCTCGCTGCTAAGTAGGCTTCGAGACAGTCCTAACAGCATTCTAAAAACAGTAGCGGAGAGATACAATACGCCTGTTATGGTGCGCTTTGTACATGTACTGGTTGACAGAAAGCGATCAGTGTATGTGTAGAGTGCGCTGTGGCGAGTGGTTTGTTTTCCTCTTTCTACATTTTTTATTTTTAATTTTTGCTCGTATAAATTTGTACTAACCTATTCCTAAGCTAATTAATTACTAACAAATGGATGTGTCTTATCTGAAAATAAAATATTGAAATTGACAATTATGCATTCGCAAGAAATAACAAGGTTTAATATGGTACCTAATATGTAAACGATGAGCTTACTTTAAAAGAGGACACATAATTCTTGAAGAGGTGTCCAAATGTTCGATGATGCTGACCCAATTCTCGTTCTGTTCATGTGAGCACACCGTCACATAAATTCCTTCGACTGGTCCACAACGACTCGTTTCATCTAAAATTGAATATATAGCGTCGCTGCCGATCAATGACTGAGATAAGATTTTCACGTCAATTCCTGATTGTTGCCACATTCTGTAATCATGAAAATACTAAATTCAAATAAACCATTTCTATTATTTTTCAAAGGCGTTTTATTGAAGTCAAATCTTCTATAGCGGCGTTGTTTCTTGGGATGGGTAAAAAATATTAAACTCGCGTCAGGTCACGTGTCCTGATCTAAAACTCGTTAGACGAAGCGCGCAGGGCGCTTGCGCGGGGTGTCATTCCAAAATATTAAAAAATGACGTGTTAAATTTTTACTTCTGCCGGCACTCCCGGAATGCAACCCGTTGTTTTTTTTTGTGGGAACGCCATAACTTCTATGATAAAATGATTCATGAAGTTAAATTATTCAAACTCAATTTTAAAGCTTTTGTTTGCCGCTATCGATGAAAAAATATACATACGTTTATACGGCATACGTTTTGATATTTTAAGTTTAGCAAAAAAAAATGAGAAATTAATTTAACTGTTACAATTACTATCAGGCTGAAGTACATGAATTTGCTCTGGTTATCTTTCTCTCTCTCTCTCTTTCTCTATTATTTCCATAAAGGAAAAAAAATAGAAATTAAATTGTAGTTGGAAAGAACATCTCAAATACAAGATTCAACAAGTAACCATTCTGAACGTTTATTTTTCTATTGCTCTTGGCAGTAAAATACGTACACTTAGGCTGAGTTGCACCATCTTACTTTAACCGTTACTATAACTATTAACCGGTGTTTTTATATGGAGTTTGACAGATTTTTGAAGTTTGTTATAGTTAAAGTAAGACGGTGCAACTCAGCCTTAATGTGTATATTATAACTATGTTAAATAATTTATTGTAAGAATATAATTGAATATTATTATTAACTTTAAAATGTATATGAATCCACGTTTCAACTATTATTACCATCGAATTATAACCTATTGGTTATATAATTCGATGATTATTACCTATATATTACCAAGTGAACAAACGACTGCACGACTGGAGTTTACTCCTTACAAACGATTATAAAAAACAAAATTAAAATTTAAAACAATAAACAAAGTTTACAAATAGTACATATATACAACTTTAAACTAAATTAAGATAAAAACTATTATTATTAAATATATATTAATTAAAATAAGTATTGAATTATTGTAAGTATTTAATACAACATTGGAAGTACCCTAATAGGAAAAGACGTGTTGCACCGACCCCACTTAAGTGGGATAAGGGTAGGAAGATGATGGATACAGGATACCCCGTGAAAGTCTTCGATCAATCATTCAGTAAAAAGCAATTTTATTTGGGTGTTTACCTTAATTTTAATGTATGACCATTGATTGTTTTCTCACAGCAGATACGTATTTTTCTAGCACCACGAGTTATCAATCTGTCCACTAGTTGAAGGCCAAATTTATTACCATCCCATACTATCAGATGACTGTTGAAGGACGAACATAAAATTCTGTAAAACAAATAATTTAACATGTTTTAAAGCTAAAAAACCGACTCCACATGCCGCGCGAGTCTTTTTATCGATATATCTCTGGATTCTTGGACTCATCAGATCTCGGTTATATTTATTAAAGGACCACAACTTCTCTAGAATAATTAAAATCGGTGCATCTTCAGTGTCAGGTGTTTATCTCCATATCTCTGGAAACACACACCAGATCTGAGATGAATTCTATAATGTGACCACCTTCGAGGTAAAAGTACCCTGCCTATGAAAAAAATAATTATTTGAATTCGTCCAAAATTGGCGGAGTAACTGCATAACAAATATTTAAAAAAAAAACTCCTTTTTTAAAGGCTGAAAACAGAAGATTGATATCATAAGCTATTATAATAACCAGAAAGGCTTTTGCCGGCAGAGAGTCACACACAAAACAGATCAAGTTTCTTTAATATTCTGTGGGGTCGCACGACAACTTCCTACCGCATCCGTACATGCCTCGCTTACTAGGGTTTTATGTAGGTACATTATACATAATTACAGTACACAGTAGGTACCTCTGTATGACATGCGGCAGTGAGTCTTGCAGCCGCAGCAGCACTCGGCCGCGGTGACGGCTGCCGGCCAGCAGACGGAAGGCGCGCGCCGCCTCGTCCGGGGGGAACGTGACGCGAGACAGCGGCCGCACCGCGCCCGTAGATATGCCTGAACTTAATAGCTGCCGCAGCTTCTGCACATTATAAGTCAAATTACTAATATTGTCAATAAAATTTTGGTGTGATGTTGTGAAACCACGATGCAAACTTTTTGTTTATGTGTAGCTGTCATATGGTAGCTACATGACACATTACGTGTATACAAATATGGCTACAAAAGCGTCCGCAAACCACAGCTAGACATAAATGTCATACATCATATCCATAAATAAAGCTAAAGCACCGGCTGTAATGCAACATGCGATAGATGGGCGAAAAAATTTGAGGTCCATCAATGTTACAATATTGCATAATATATAAATATGTTACTTACTTCACTAATTCCTACGTCGAATATAGAGTTAAAATCTATGGCACAATACGATCTTGATTTAGTCATGTTGAACATTCCATATTCGTATGCGTCACGACCTTGTATCTGCGTCGTGTCAATTGTGATACCGGAAAATGCAACGCATTTTGAAGAAATCTGGAACATTACAAAATAATATGCAGTATAAAGCTCAGGTCATAAGTTTAAGAAAATTATGTAGGTTACCTTTTGAAAAATCAGTGAACAGTAGAAAATGCGCCAAGATGTTATACAAACTACAATGATCACAATGTAAACTTAGGCTTTTATTGTAACAAGTTTTATAATGACATTAAGTATAATCATTTATACTCGTAACATTCGATCAAACACTGTACAAGCAATGATGCTTGTACAGAATAAACTAAACAAACTGAACCGAATTGAAATGAGGTAAGGTTGGTAATGCGTGTTGTTATTTTTTATTTAGTTTTTAACCGACTTCTCAAAAAAAGGAGGAGGTTCTCAATTCGTCTGTATGTTTTTTTTTTTTTTGTGTGTATGTTACGCGATTTCTCCATCAATTGTGAACGGATTCAAATGATTCTTTTTTTAATAGGTAGGATACGTTTCCGAGGTGGTCCCATTTTAATTTTATCGAGATCTGATTAGTATCACCAGAGATATGGAGATAAATACCTCAAACATAGGAGAATGTACTAGTTTTAGTAGAAGAGTCCCAAGAAGATTTTACACAATGGAGGTTGCTATTGCATATAAAATATTCTTACGTTAACTGTGAGCGAGATAGAAATAAAGGTGGGGATATTTTTTTTTATATCTTATAGGCAAGCGTTCAAACGCTTCTAGCAACAGGTGAGATAGTGGTCAACCACTATCTACCTGTTACCTGTACCTGTTGCTAAGTGATGATGCGGTCGAAGATAGAGAAGTGGACTAGAATGGGAACTGGCTCTCAAGGATAGCTGCCGGAACACATTAGATGTTTGGCGACAGATTTTCTGACTTGAGGGTGGTAGCTGGCCAGGCGGACACTAGATATGTTCTACCACCATGCGGGGGTTATTGGTTTCTTAACGATTTTTTCCTTCACCGGAGGGCCACTATGAGAAGCGCACATATATTTTTCGATAGAAAAATTCATTGGTGCACGGCGGTTTGAACTAGGTACCACGGCATCAAAGCCGACCGTTCTCCCAATTACGCCACCGGGCCATCAATAAATATTTATATATTAATAATTATAATAAATAATTATATATTAATAATTATAATAAATAATTATATAAATATATAATTATACTTCATATATAAATATAAATAATTTGTCTTCACAGGAATGTTCTACCGGGCAAAGTCTTGTTAGGGTGCAAACTTTTTTAAACATACCTAATATTTTTTGATATGACATGACATTTGGCGAATATGGCGGCCATTTCAGTCCCGCGACACTGCATACATAATTAAATAACTCAGAATTATGAACGTACTTTGTACCAATCAACACAGCAAAAAAAATATATAAGCATAAAACCACATATTATATAATAGTTACTACGTAAATAATACTTTCCGTTGTTAGGTTGGCTACACAGTGCTTTCTTAATTCGGGTATCCACAATATAGGGAAGTGCCTCTTATAACGTAGTAGAGTGATTCAGTACTCTGTTGGCCATATGGCGGCAATTAATGTTAATAATCGCAAATAATACTTTTTAATATTCATTTTGGAATACAACTAGTCCGTGTTATAAAAGTATTTGGAATTATTGTAATAAAATAGACAATTAATTATCGTGTGTGTCAGATGCTTTAATTGTACAGGGCCATTTTGGACATTGTCCTTTGACACCTTGATGACATCATTATTACTAGTGAATTTTTTCACTTTAGCGCCGCATTTAAAGTCAATTTTTTAGGGTTCCGAACCCAAAGGCTACCAAATGAACACTTTCTGAGACTTTGTTGTCTGTTCGTCCGTCCGTCCGTCCGTGAGTCTATATGTGCGCACTTTACAGATCTGTATCTTCTTAACCGTTATAGGTACATACTTGAAATTTTCAAAAAGTATATATCCGTCAGTGTATAACGGCCCAGACACGAAATTTAATAGATGCATGTAATTTCATTAAAACTTTTTTTGCACTAAAAAGGGTAAAATAAGTTATTTTTCAAAAAAAATAAAACCGACTTCATAACCACAAAAAGGCACTCAAAAGTGAAAAATAATTTACTTAAAATTATTATAAGCGTTACCCACTTCTCTATTTGAAGTCGGTGCCAGCCAAGTCTATTGGATATTAGATAGATACTATGTATGTAGTAGTAGTAAGTAGGTACATGTAGGTTAGTAAGTAGGTAGATACATGTAGGTATTATCTATCTACTACCTATTACTAATCAACTTAACAAAAAAACTTCGAAAGACAATACAAGCTTTCAATGAAGAATCCATGAACACTTACTTGAGTCAGCTGACAAGTGATCGTTCAACTAACTACTCATTGTGGAAAACCACTAAAAACCTTAAAAAACCTACTCTGCAGGTCCCACCTATAAAAGAAAATAACGGAAGTTGGGCCGTCAGCAATGAACAGAAAGCTTCTAGATTTGCACAATACTTAGAGTTGATATTTCAGCCTAACGAGGATATGAACCATGCCTTCGTGCTAACTGAAACATCCCAAAATGATATTGAAATTAAACTTACAACACCAAGAGAAGTTTACAATGAAATCAAAAAGCTAAAAAAGAAAAAGACGCCGGGATTTGATTTGATTTCAGGTAAAGTACTCCAAAATCTTCCCCGAAAAGCGGTAGTCAAACTAACAACACTCATAAATGCGTCATTCAGTCTTCAATACGTACCCGACTTGTGGAAAATAGCTGAGGTTATAATGATCCAGAAGCCTGGTAAACCACCACAAGCTGCAACATCATACAGACCAATATCTCTGCTACCAATAATATCGAAGTTATTCGAGAAACTGCTCTTGAAAAGGCTGAAACCCATTATAGAAGAAAGAAACCTTATTCCTGACTACCAGTTCGGATTTAGGGAAAATCACTCCACCATAGACCAGGTTCATAGAATCACCAACATCATAGAAAATGCTCTGGAAGAAAAGAAAGTTTGCACTACCGTCTTCTTGGATGTAGCTCAAGCGTTCGACAAAGTTTGGCATAAGGGCCTCATACACAAACTGATAAATATGCTTCCAAAACAGTTTGCAGATATTCTTGAATCTTACTTAACACAAAGGATGTTCAGGATCAGACAAGATAACTCATACTCAGAACTAAAGCAGATAAAGGCTGGAGTACCACAGGGCAGTGTTTTAGGTCCGGTCCTGTACGTATTATACACCTGTGATATTCCTCATTTACAAAATAACACTATGGCAACCTTCGCGGATGACACAGCCATTATGGCTACAGGTGTCACCCAAGAGGAAGCAGTAGAAAAAGTTCAGACAGCAGTCAACTCTATAGTTGCATGGACAAAGCAATGGCGAATAAAGCTCAACGAAAGTAAATCTGTACACGTAGATTTCACAAATAAGAGACCAAACTACCATCCAGTGTTCATAAATAATCAACCAATACCTTACGATAGCAAAGCAAAATATCTAGGGATGACATTAGACGCAAAGCTAAGCTGGAAGCTGCATGTCAAAAAGAAACGTGAAAAATTAGAGCTTCGCTACAAGAATATGCACTGGCTGTTTGGAAAATATTCATCTCTGTCAGTGCATAACAAAATGCTATTATATAAACAAGTCCTCAAGCCAATATGGACTTATGGTATGCAGCTATGGGGATGCACCAAACAGAGCAACGTACAGATTATACAAAGATTTCAAAATAAAGTGCTCAGGAGCATTGTAAAGGCACCCTGGTACATTAGAAATGACGACCTCCATCGGGACCTAAAAGTGGAACACGTCGCCTAAAACAATAAAACAGTATGCTGAAGCTCACGATCGTAGACTTCACCATCATGTGAACGTCGAAGCTATCCAGCTCCTCGACAACACAGACATAGTGATAAGACTATATATTAATAATTATAATAAATAATTATATAAATATATAATTATATTTCATATATAAATATAAATAATTTGTCTTCACAGGAATGTTCTACCGGGCAAAGTCTTGTTAGGGTGCAAACTTTTTTAAACATACCTAATATTTTTTGACATGACATGACATTTGGCGAAGATGGCGGCCATTTCAGTCCCGCGACTCTGCATACATAATTAAATAACTCAGAATTATGAACGTACTTTGTACCAATCACCACAGCAAAAAATATATATAAGCATAAAACCACATATTATATAATAGTTACTACGTAAATAATACTTTCCGTTGTTAGGTTGGCTACACAGTGCTTTCTTAATTCGGGTATCCACAATATAGGGAAGTGCCTCTTATAACGTAGTAGAGTGATTCAGTACTCTGTTGGCCATATGGCGGCAATTAATGTTAATAATCGCAAATAATACTTTTTAATATTCATTTTGGAATACAACTAGTCCGTGTTATAAAAGTATTTGGAATTATTGTAATAAAATAGACAATTAATTATCGTGTGTGTCAGATGCTTTAATTGTACAGGGCCATTTTGGACATTGTCCTTTGATACCTTGATGACATAATTATTACTAGTGAATATTTTCACTTTAGCGCGGCATTTAAAGTCATTTTTTTAGGGTTCCGAACCCAAAGGGTACCAAATGAACACTTTCTGAGACTTTGTTGTCTGTTCGTCCGTCCGTCCGTGTGTCTATATGTGCGCACTTTACAGATCTGTATCTTCTTAACCGTTATAGGTACATACTTGAAATTTTCAAAAAGTATATATCCGTCAGTGTATAACGACCCAGACACGAAATTTAATAGATGCATGTAATTTCATTAAAACTTTTTTTGCACTAAAAAGGGTAAAATAAGTTATTTTTCAAAAAAAATAAAACCGACTTCATAACCACAGAAAGGCACTCAAAAGTGAAAAATAATTTACTTAAAATTATTATAAGCGTTACCCACTTCTCTATTTGAAGTCGGTGCCAGCCAAGTCTATTGGATATTAGATAGATACTATGTATGTAGTAGTAGTAAGTACATGTAGGTTAGTAAGTAGGTAGATACATGTAGGTATTATCTATCTACTACCTATTAGACTTGGCTGGCACCGACTTCAAATAGAGAAGTGGGTAACGCTTATAATAATTTTAAGTAAATTATTTTTCACTTTTGAGTGCCTTTCTGTGGTTATGAAGTCGGTTTTATTTTTTTTGAAAAATAACTTATCAATCACTACCCAAAAAGCTACCCAAGGATTACCAACAGAATTTAGATTTTGATCTAGCGGACGTGAAGGAGATGGAACATTTGACACTAAATTGGTTATATTTTATAAATCTAAATTTTAGCTCTGCTGGCGTTGCGTACCTACGTCTACATTCCATACTGATAAACTTTTAAACCGCTTTGTCCCTACCTCCCTTAACTTTAAAGATTCAAAAGCTTACGTTTTTGAGACCAACTCGAACGCAACTTAAAATGATGTCACAACCTTCACCGTGTGTAGCACTGAGCACCATATCACCAAAACTTGTCTCACGGGTATTTCCAACGGCAAACTCTGTAATAAATAATTATTTTAATAAACAGAGTAAGTGCGTGTCGAACCCGCACACGAAGGGTTTTGTACCACAGAACAATATTGTACAGTGGTACGAAACCCTTCGGTTACATAATATGTGGACGAGCAAAAAAAACGTTTCTGGTACACACCCGATGTTTAATTTATTATTTATTGCAACTCGAATTGCACCATCTTACTTTAACTATACAAACGTCAAAAATAAGTTAAACTCCATACAGAAACATCGTTCATAGTTAGATGGTGCAACTCAGCCTAATTAATACTGTCTGTGAAAATGTCAAGTGTTTATTACGTTTCAAAAACGAGAGATAAGCGCCAGAAAATACACGTTCAAAATACACCTTCAAATTTTACCTTTACTTAGTTTTAATTATTTGTTATTATGGTTTAGAATGTTAGATAGTATAGTCCTATGTACCGCGCCATTAGATGTTTCACATAAAAAATGTTATTATTAAATATTTAAATAATAAAGAAAAATAACAAAAGGTAGAAAATGTAGTGACAAAGATAGAGAAAGGGATGCTTAGATGGTTTGGACATCTAGAGAGGATGGATGAGAAAGATTGACGAAATAGATTTATGAGACGAGTGTGAATGGGCCAGTTGGCAGAGGCCGACCTAGACGAACGTATCACGACCAGAAAGTAAAATTAATGCTGTAGAAATAAGAAGTTTGAGAAGTATAATTGGAGTGACTCTGATGGATAAGGTGGAGAACAGCATGATAAGGGAATGTTGTTGTGTGGTAGAAGATGTGGTGACAAAGATTGAGAAAGGGATGCTTAGATGGTTTGGACATCTAGAGAGGATGGATGAAGAAAGACTGACGAAACAGATTTATGAGACGAGTGTGAATGGGGCAGCCGGTAGAGGCCGACCTAGGCGAACGTATCACGACTAGATCGGAGACGTTTTAAAGAAAGGCCAAGTCAAAAGTACTTTAAACCGGCGAGCATGTATGAAGGCGCTCATAAGAGTAGAAGAAGCGAAAGAGGTATGTCAGGATCGTAGCATGTGGAAAGAAGTAGTCTCTGCCTACCCCAACGGGAAAAAGGCGTGATTGTATGTACGAGTATGTATGTAAATAATAAAATACTGGAATCACAGAAATATAAATTACTTATTATTCATATTTCTGTGACTGGAATCCATATAATACTGGACACGATCAAGCTAATAATATATGGTTTATCAACCCCAACCGGACATAACATGCTCAGGACAGATTGAAGTGAGTGGAAATAGTGGACGTTTGTGCCGCTGTGGGACAGTAATAGATAAAGAATAAATTAATAAATAATAATAACATATTCGATATTAATACCAAATAATTGTCACGATGACCAACGATAACAATTTTTTTTGTTTTCCTTCACGAAACATTCACAAAAGTCCATTCAATTATCATTAAAAATAAATCCCATTATTAGTACTGGTGGGAGCTGATTGACTCGATCGCCTGACACCTGGCTTTACACCTAGTTTGCTGGGATTGGTTGAGCGATTTATGAGATAGTGGTAACAGAAGTGGTAGGTATGCCGTTAGTACATAAAAACATATTGGTTGATTTTATTTGAAACGTGCGAGTAGTACATTAAATGCTTATGGATTACATGTCAAAAATACTTCTTGAATCAGTTTATAATGGATATTAGGTGAAAGTGTGTACCTTGTAGCTGCGGAAAGAGTTTGAGCAGGAATCGTTTCTTAGCTTGGTCCCCGACAGTGGCGAACACGGTGGCACCGTGCGCCAGTGCCACCGCCACCGCCGCCTGCCCCAGCGCGCCCGCCGCGCCGTGCACCAACACACGCGAGCCGCGCCGCAGCTCGCCTCGCATACACTGCCACATACGAGTATAATGTACAATACAGTCGAGTGTACACTCGGGACGAGTGCTCGCACTGACGCCGACACTCACCAGACAGTACAGGGCCTGCAGGTAGGCGAGCGGCACGGTGGCGGCCTCCTCCAGCGTCCAGTGTGCGGGCACCGGCCACAACAGCTCGGCCCGTACCGATACAACACTTCTCGCGGCGCCGTTCTGTACGACACCCATCACCCGCTCGCCGCTGAAATATTTGATACTGATTATTTGTAACTCAAGTCCGTATGAGTATATAGCAATAAATATATAATAGTGATTGTTAAAAAGAAAACCAACTATAGTAAAGGGTATAAAACTTAAATGATTTTTCTGGCTTTGACATTTTATTAAAAAATAATAAAAACAAGCGTTTAGCGTGCTATTCATAAGCAATATAAGTTCTACATCTCTTACCAAACAAATTCTTATAATGATAATTAAAGCCAACTAAACTTATTTAGTAGGTCTCAGAGTTATTTTGACTATGGACATTTATGCATTGAAAACGGCGAAATAAAATAAACTACATATATGTACCTCTCTGTCGTCCCACTAAAGTCATGTCCATAATATAGTTTATCGTTTTCATATGGTATAACGCCGGTTGCTTTTTTCATGTCAGAAATGTTGACACCCGTATAATGCACCTACAAAGAATAATATTGAATATTAATAAAAAATGCTTGCAAAATTTCGCTGCAAGTATATGCAAGTATTTCGCTGGTAAAATAAATAAAAACTAGTCACCAAAACTTTGACGCCCTCTTCAGGTAACAACGAGGCGTCTTCCCAATGCAACGTGTCTAGATCGCCAACAACGCCAATTTGTAGAGCCAGGTCCTTGTTTGGACAATTCATTATTGTGTGGTTTGGAGTGATATTGTCACATGACGACAACGGCCTGTATTTATCATTCTAAAAACAGCAACAAACAACATCTTTGAATGTACTATTTTAAAGTTATTAAAATTAATCGATATGACAATGATTATGCGTAATAGATAATTACCAAATATTATATGAATATTTATATAAAGCTGAGACATATTTTTTGCGTGAAATAAACTTGACAAAGCGCACAAAGTTACATTTTACAAAAGTAGCCTTTAACAGTGTTAACAATAACCATGTCACTTATAAATTATCGCTGAACAAGAAAAATCACACGGAAACAATGAATTATAGAAATAATAATATACCTACGTATCTTCCGATAAAACGATACAACAGTAATATTACCATGACGATACCATGTGAATGGTGGATGGAATATTAAGATACTTTCTCTATGATGTGAATACTTACGCTGGAATTCGAACTTTGTGTTGTCAAATCGAAATAAATTTTGCGTGTTAAAGTTGGAACGTTACGAAGTTTAATATTGTGTATTGAAACACCGCCACATCTAAAATAGTAAAAAAGTTTGCATTCAGAAAATAAATATGTGTATATTCTTTTACTATAAAATAATATATTATCGGTTGCAGAAATATTGCTAAACATACTTTTGTCGCTAACAACTAACGGTGTATTTCACGGTGTGTGTATTCGAAACGTCACCAATTAGTAAGGCTCTTTTCACACGTACCGGTTTCCGGGTAGCCGGCGCCGGTTACCCGGTGGTGAAGTGTATGGGCACGGTACATAGCTTTCACATGTACCGGCGTAATTTATCCGGCATTTAGCTTATTTGACACCGGGTATCCGGCGCCGGGCAACCCGGCAACCGGTGCGTGTGAAAAGGCACTAAGGGGTAGATATTTCGAGTAAAATCTTAAATCGAGTCGCCTGAATTTAGGGAAGTGGAGGGGGAAGGGGGAGCAGGAGACGTGAAGAACCCCATCGCACTAATTCCCCCGCCGGACATAATTTAAAAAAAAATTAATATCAAAGTTCATTGACGCTACTTTATTGAAATACTATCGATTTAGGACGGAAAAGTGAGGGGGGAGGGGTAGGGAGAGGAGTAGAATCCCCTCATTGAAGGAAAAGTTGTGGAAACCTCCCCTTTAGGAGACATAAATATTTTAATATTTTGAGGTTAAGTATTAAAAAAATATCAATAATTAGTTAAAGCTGGAGAGGGGGAGGGAGGGTTGGAGGTGGACCTCTCCCCTATGGAGAAACGCGAAAACATAGTTGACGAGAAAAAATTAAGGATTTTTTTAATGAAAATTATTTGACTTTTAATTAAATCAAATTAAACGGAATTTTTACAGATACGTTTTCTGTACCTTACTTTAAACGCCATAGCGTCGGTTCTGGGGCCTTATTCAGTATGACCAATGAGATAACGCGGTCCTTAACGCGTTACGTTACGTTATTGAAAAATTGTATTCTGTATGCCACACGATAGGTAAATTAAACAAAACGCGCGCGTTACACGTCCTCATATGTCACGATATTTTGACAGCTCAAAACGCGCTCATAACCTTACTCTACCGCGTTTTAATTGGCATAGAGAATACCATAACGCGGAGATAACGTAACACGGCACGGTAAGACTTTAAAATGGTCATACTGAATAAGGCCCCTGGTTGGTGACGCGCGGCTTCCTTTCTCGCTACACTCGTCGGAGCACGTAACGCGGTGGTCACTGTTTTCTAGTGTGTTGCCTTAGTGTCAGACTATGACTTAACCATTTACGTTCAACAATTTACGTTCCATTTCATGCATTTGCAAGTTTTTCACGCAAATTTGCAAAAAGAAAAATATTGATTTAAAATATTTTGACTTAACTTCGGCAGCTAAAATCTATTTGGGAGGATCAAGACAAACCCCCTTGACCCTCCCACAGCAGCAGAATCTTCAAAATCAGGAGACTCGTTTTAAGATCCCAGCCGATTTTTCAACTTAGGCTGAGCTCAGCTCAGCCTAGACAGGTGGGACACTAGACAGTGCCCTACCACCATGCAGGGCGTTATTACATTGATACAATCTGCCCAACACCTGTATCCTGCTGGCGGTTTCCTAACGATGACTTGTCTCCAATGCTTGCTTGCCAAGCTCATCTATACTAATATTATAAAGAGAGAACATTTGGAATTTTGTATTTTTGTAATGAGTAAGCTCAAAAACTACTGAACCGATTTAAAAAATTCTTTCACTAATACATAGAATGGACTTTCGGAATGAAAATAGGCTATATATTATCCCGTTTAAATCAAATGTACATTCGTGGAGACCTAAATTGCGACCTAAGTCGGCAAATAAACGTTCGAAAAAACACGTTTCTGACGAACGCTGCTTAATTGAAAATAGATAGAAGAATATTTTCTATGCAAGAGTTGTACAACTTAATAAGACCTACAAAAAAGTCCGCGACAGCATATGTCTATCTCTTAAGGTTGACTCACAGTAACCATTTTAATCTTAAAATTTTTGTTAAAAAATATTAAATAACTTCCAAGGCTATTTTCAAGTATATAGTATTAATCCTTATCCAAATAATTACGTTAATTAGCTTGGCCACATATTATAGATTAAAATTGTCCTTTACAGTATATAATTCAAATGAAAACTCTACAAGATATCACGAATTTCACAAACACGCATCGCAAAATGAATAAAATATTTGCAGTGAAACCACAGATTAGGTCATAGTTACTACGAAAATATTATTATAAGCTTAGCTATGCTGTAGATCCCCACCGATCACAATTAATTTGAAGTCGATATAGTATAATAATATGATCTATTGTATAAAATAATATTCATCTACTCGTATATATATACAATAATTTAATATAATATTAATCCAAAACCACCCCGACTGATCTATGTATAATAGCTTTTTCCAATGACTCTAAACACGACATTTAAAATCTGAGCTGTAAGTTGGTGAGGATTTGAGTATTCTGTAGAGTCCAGGAGGCTTCCATGTTCTTACAATATCGTTGAAGAAGAAGATTTTCGAATTGATCAGACCTATGAAAGTTGATTTCATAGCGCAATGAACTAGAAAAAAGCTCATAATTTTATAACGATTGAACGAATTTTCATGAATCAAAGCTAAGAAAACTCTCGATGAAGACATCTATCAAACAAAAAAAACTATCAATAATAAAAACAAAATCGGTTCATCCGGTTAGGTGCTAAGATGCTACAGACAGACACACAGATACACACGTTAAACGTATATTACCCCTACATTTTGCGTCGGGGAACGCCGTAAGGTTACGGCGGCAGATGTACTCCTTGGTGGTAAGCTACTTTTTGGTAGATTTAATGATTCCACTACCACTGTACGAAAACTCATGATTCATGAATGCACATAAAACTTGCATTGGTAGGTATATAGCTAGGACAACGACTGTCGGGTCAGAATCAGGGTAACTATCCTTTACGCCAAAGGGCCGTCCAATATCAATACGTAAGTATTATAAAACAAAGTTCATCACTAATAATCTCAATAGCTACTGAACGGATTTTCATGCGGTTTTCACCAATAGCCAGAGTGTTTATGAGGAAGGTTTAGGTGCATAATTCGTTAAGGTTTTGTGTAAATTGGATGAAATATGACGATGGTTGTTAAATATGTTCATATTTTATATTCGATGCAACAAACTGATGCAAATTTTGTAGGCATATATGTTCTACCCGTGCGAAGCCGGGGCGGGCTGCTAGTATAAAATATAAAGAAAATAAATTATAACAAACCGCGTAGAATCAGTAATGGCATCTACTTTTGCTTTCAAAAGTGTTTTATAAGATGATGCATGGGTTTGCTGGACACTTTTGAGATGATGCTGTACGTCGATTGTAAGCTCCCTGATGTGGGTCGGCTGTGATACTCCATGATACACTTGTTTCAATGTATTCAACTGAAGCAAGCCGTCGATAAACGTCACCCAGTTGTCTATCCAAATAACTTCTGCCGAAGTTAATGATTCTTCGAATAGACTGGCGATACTTTGGAACTTGTCCCTAAAATATAATATTAACCTCATTAAAATAATTCTATTTGTGTTGTTAGATATAGAACTAGTAACACTGAAACTATATCAGGGTGTCATGCTATCTATTTTATAGAACAGTAACATTTTCAATTGTATATTATAATTGATCCTCATTAGACAAGGCACTATGAAGAACATAAGTCTACAATTAAAAATTACTTTACTGCCCACTCCAAAGAATTAAAGGAAAATACTTATTTAGCGCGCACTTGTTAAATAATCAATCCCAGATTTTTAATAGGTAGGATAAAAAATAATTGCCTGTTGATTTAGCCACATATGCTTGATTAACGCAGAGATAATACATGTGTAAAAACTTACCTGTGGGTATACCCTCGGCTGCTCAAGTGCTCATATATTTCATCAGAACTAATAGAATTCGTTTTATCTGTGTAAATAATTTCAGGTTGACTTATATCGTCAATCGTATTGATATATCCTGATGCAATTAGTAGATTCTCGTCTAAAACCTACAAATTACAAATAGTTAAAATAACAACCACTTAATTTTTTTAAAAAATTATATTATATATATAATTTCCACTTAATTGCCACTTAAGTTAAATTTTTAAATTTAATTTAATTTTTTAGTTCTCTGTCGTATCACCTCATTACGAATTCGATCCTACAGAGAAACTCCGAGCAACTCTTTTCATAGCACGCTGAGCGACCTCAAATTTGTGAACCAGTCCAACTATGAGTGTCCACGTTTCGGCTCCGTATCCGGAGGACGTTCACGCCGTTCATGAATGGAGCATCAAAAATAAAATGGAATTCAACTTTTCCAAATGTTGTCATATGAGTTTTAGTCGAGGTCGGTGCCCAATAAGTTTTGACTATAGAATCGGTGACACTATCTTTCCGAGAACTTCTGTAATGAAGGATTTGGGTGTCGTATTTGACCAAAAGCTCACATTCCACGACCATATGCTTACTGTCGCAAAAGAATCTTTTAGGCGGCTAGGTTTTGTAGTTCAGAACTCACGTGATTTTAAAAACGAGCATGTAATACGGCTCCTATACAACACACTGGTCCGTAGTAAACTGGAGGCGAGTTCGTGCGTCTGGAATCCTTATGAATCCACATACGTGCTTTTACTAGAAAAGGTGCAAAAAGCATTTCTAAGGTTTCTATACAAGCGAAGTTTTGGATATTACCCATTCATGTACCCCACAGCGTTTCTCCTGGGATGCCTCAATTACAACTCGCTTAAGACAAGAAGAGCGGGTGATCAGCTGGTCACAATGTTCAAAATTTTCCGGAACATGATTGACGCTTCCGATCTTCACAATGAGCTGGCTGAATTGCATGTCCCGAGTAACTATCTTCGGGCTCGCAGACACAGACTGTTCGCTGTGCCACCGAGTCGCACGGTAGCACGTCGTAACTCGCCTATTCCTCGGTCCCTCTCTGCATTCAACGCTCTCGTCGAATGAACACCTGACTTAGATTTTTTTGCGGACGAATGGAGGGTAGTTTTAACTGCCTTTCAGAAATTTTGTGAATTTTAAACCGATTTGACATATACTTTGATCCACATTTTGTTTTTATATTTTTTATGTAATATTTTAATTACTATTTATTGACTAAACTATTTTAAGTTGACTTGATTATGTTGTAGTACATCTGTTTAGTTTTTATTGAATATTTTATGTTTAATTAATTCATCTTGATTATCTGTGTAATAATTTTAATTGAATAATGTGATAATTAGTGTAAGTGGTCTGTGTGTACCGTTCTAATTATTATAAATAAATAAATAAAATAAATAAATAAAATAAATAAATAAAATAAATAAATAAAATAAATAAATAAAATAAATAAATAAAATAAATAAATAAAATAAATAAATAAAATATAAAATAAATGTTATGACGGGTACGGCGCACTGATTGAAGACTTTGTCTTTAGTCTCTGTGGGATTGGCGATGTGAAGACTCGACGTAATTTCCCATATGCTGCCCAGCCCAGCCGTATTCTTCTATTGGCCGCTTTCTTGAATTTGTTTTTACCCAGCTGTAGAGTTTGCCCGAGGTAAACATACTTTTTTACAACCTCGAGAATACTGCCTTGTACTGCTATTGGTTCCGGACTCACATGCTCATTGAAAATAACCTCGATCTTATCCAAGATTACCCGGAGACCAATGCGCTGAGAAGAATCAGCTAAGCCATTCAATATATGTTGCAGTTCTTGCAGCGATGCAATGACGATGTCGTCCGCAAATCGCAAGTGTGAGAGGTACTCGCCGTTTATGTTGATGCCGTGTCCTTTCCAGTCCAGCGTCTTGAACAAATCTTCCAATGCATTTGTGAACAACTTGGGGGATATCACCTTGTCTCACACCGCGATGCATGGGGATAGATTCAGACTGCAGGTTTTGGACTTGGACGGTCATGGTAGTGGCATTGTAAAGACCTCTCAGCACATGGATATATCGCCAAACGACTTGGCCCCACTGCAAAGATTCCAGAACAGACCAGGTTTCGATAGAGTCGAAGGCCTTGTCATAGTCCACAAACGCTAAGTACAAGGGCCGATTATACTTACTGGTCTTCTGTATAATCTGCCGCACTGTATGAATATGGTCTATGGTGCCGAATCCTCTTCAAAACCCGGCCTGTTCCAGTGGCTGGAATTCATCAAGTCTTTTTGCAAGATGGTTCGTGATGACTCTTGAAAACAGCTTTTAGACGTGAGTCAGGAGTGAAATGGGTTGGTAGTTCTTCAGGTGAGTTTTATTGCCTTTTTTAAAGAACAACATGATAACACTCCTGCTCCACGCCTCTAGAGTTCTCCCATCAAAGAGGATAGTATTAAAGATAAGCTCCTTTATTTCAGGTATTCCACCTGATTTCAGGACCTCTGTAGTAATACCATCCTTCCAGGGGCTTTTACATTTTTAATCTTTTTATATCAGTTTCGCTTAGACTGATCTCTGGCAAGTCCTCGGTACAAAGATTCCAATGTACTAACTGTACTGCAGCTGTTTGTATTAAAAACGATCAATCATGCACATGTAACGGATGTTCGACAACTACCTCTAGAGAACATACAAACAAAAAAAGAAAACAACATACAAATAAATTGTGAACCACCTCTTTATGAAAGTTGGTAAAAAATGCAACGCGTATAAAAACACACAAATAAATCATGGTAAAACTGCCGTAAATCTTCTAATGCTTTAAGAATCTTTGTCCTGACATACTGACTGACTGACAGACAACGCACAGCCTAAACCACTGGTCGTAGAGACTTACAATTTGGACGGTATATTTGTCTTAGTACGTAAGGGTACTAAGAAAGGATTTTCCAAAATTCACCCTTTTAGGGGATGAAATGGGGGTGCAAAGTTTGTGTTGAGAAACAAGATTAGATAGTAGTTTCTATTCGAAACTTCACACAAACAAGAAAAGTTACACTTTTATTATTTTTATTATAATAAGACTGAAATAAACCAATTTCATTACATTTCACGAACTTTTGAACATGTATATAACATTGATTAATAATAATTGAACATATTATAACATTCTCTGTGAATTTATTTCAATCGAAAGTTCAACGCCTATACCTGAACAAATATTACACACACATATGAAAGCTAAAAACGACAGCATCTTATCAGTAAATTTGAACACAACATAAAGCATCGTCATAGCCCAGTGGTTACAGTGATGGAATTGCGATCCTTTGGTCACGTGTTCAAATCTGGGAGTACGGTCGGCTTTGATGCCAGAGGTACCGAGTTCAAACCCCGCCGTGCACCAATGGGTTTTTCTATCGAAAACTTTATATGCGCTTTTCACAGTCGCCCTCCGGTGAAGGAAAAACATCGTTAAGAAACCAACAACCCCCCCATGGTGGTAGGGCGCTATCTAGTGTCCGCCTGGCCAGCTACCACCTTTGAGAAAATCTGTCGCCAAACATCTAATGTGTTTGGGCACCTATCCTTGAGAGCCAGTTCCCATTCTAGGCCTAGCGTGCTTACCATATTCGACCGCATCATCACTTACCAACAGGTGAGATAGTGGTCAAACGCTAACTTATAACACATAAAAAAAAGATGCCATAACCACCTTCCAGCTTCATCACCAAACCCTGGATATCAAATGATTGTAAAGTAATCTTCAAGACGAACCGGACGGGAATATGTTGTTTTATCATAGAGATGCCATAGCCACATTCCAGCTTCATCATCAGACCCTGGATATCATCTAGGTGTAAAGTTATCTTCAAGACGAATCAATCGAGCCCAAACTCGGTGGGAATATGTTGTTTTATCACAGAGATGCCGTGGCCACCTTCCAGCTTCATCATCTAACCCTGGATATTGTCTAAGCGTAAAGTGCTCTTCAATTCGAATCAGTCGAGCACAAACTCGATGGGTTTATCTTGTTTAGTTCAGAAGTTCCTATAGCCATCTTCCGTCTCCATCCATCATCAGACCAGCTCCATGATAGCTCCATATTATTGTGTTGTCACCGAAGATTTATAACCTCCAAATATACATTTGGTACTTACTAAACGATACGAAATCGTTTGTATTTTTATTTATACGCTTTTATTAGCTTCAGACGTATGTATGTTTGTATGTTAGTATGTAACGGAATCTTTGAACATGATTTTAACCCCCTTCAAAACGTCGGATTAACTCGAAATTTGGCATACTTATTAAGGACCGATGACAATAAATAAATTTAAAAAAAAAAATCGACTAAAAAATTCGACTAAAAATGAGTAATAAATAATAGTTTAAAAAAACTAAAAAAATACGCTTTTATAGAAAATCCAACTAAAAAATAGAAAATAAATTTTAATGAATTTGAATCAAAAATAGTGTAAGAAAAAATAAGAAAAAAGCGTGGGGTGCTTTTCAGGATATTATCAAAATAACCCTTCTAGTCATATCTGTTCATAAAATATTTGGAACTATTGATACCAAGCACCCCACGCTTTTTTTTACAATAAAATCATTTTTTCTTACACTATTTTTAATTCAAATTTATTAACATTTATTTTCTATTTTTTAGTTGGATTTTCTATAAAAGCGTATTTTTTTAGTTTTTTTATACTATTATTTATTTATACGCGAATGAATAGCGTAAACTCAAACTGACTGGGAAACATTGTGAAAATTCTACGTGAAAATGTGAATCGGTGTGGCAACGTCGCACCCGTCGCGCTCGCGAGCGGCGTGAGCTGGCAACGTCGCAATGTCACTTTCAACGCACACACCAAGGCCCATCTAGTTTTCACTCACATTATGAATGTCACTATTACCACTACAATCGTAAAATTTGGCAAAATATTAGGCTAGAAATAAGATATTTCCTAGGTATTAAATTATCATATTTGCGACAGTAAAAAGCGTAATCAAAGCTATGTTAATTTATGTCCAGTCCAAAGTATGTGTAGAAGGCTCAGGAAACTTGAGACAGTTTTGTATCAGAAACGGATTTAAGTAAAAAAATAAGTAAATAGGTGTTTCAGGCTTTTTTGAAATTTCACCCCTAAGAGGGTGAAATGGTGTAACAAAGTCTAAAAATGTATATTGTTTCGGATTGCGCTGAAATTTGGCATGCAGATAGTTATTGCGACGTTAGTTTCATCTGATAAATGATTTTCTAAAATTCACCCCTTGGGATGAAACGGGGGCTTAAAGTTTGTACAAGATCAGATAGTTTTTTCTATTCGAAACTTCACACAAGTGCTTCAGTAAATACATAAGTAATAACGTGTTGCAGGCTTTTTCGAAATTCGACCCCTGAGACGGTAAAATGGGGTAACAAAGTGTGAAAATCAATATTGTTTCGGATTGCGCTGAAATTTGGCATGCAGATAGTTATTACGACGTTTATTCCCTCTGAGAAAGGATTTTCCATAATTCACCCCTGAAGGCGATGAAGTGGGGGTTCAAATGTTGTATGGAGAAACAAGATAAGGTAGTCTTTTCTATTCGAAGCTTCGCACAAGTGCTTCAGTAAATAAATAAGTAAATACGTGTTTCAGGCTTTTTCGAAATGCCACCCCTAAAAGGGTGAAGTGGGGTAACAAAGTCTGAAATCAATATTGTTTCGGATTGCGCTAAAATTTGGCATGCAGATAGTTATTTTGACATAAGTATCCGCTAAGAAAGGATTTTTTAAAATTCACTCTTTAAGGGGATGAAGCGGGGGTTCAAAGTTTGAATAGAAATTTTATTCGACATTTCAGACAAGTAATTTTAAGTAAGTTTCGGATTGCGCTAAAATTAAGAATGCAGATAGTTGTTATGACGTTGATAGTTGTTATCCTTAAAAAAGAAACGATTTTTTAAAAATTCCCCCCGGATATTACTTATTATTTTTAATTTTGTATATGAACCTATAAATTTACTTAATTAAATCTGTAAATAAATAAGTAAATACGTGTTACAGGATTTTTGCAAGGAGTTGATAAAAGTAGTCTGGAAATCAATATGGTTTTTCAGGTTATATAATATAAATATGAATCCCTATTTCCCTTAGTCACGCAATAACATAAAAACGGGTGAACCGATTAGGCTTGCTTACTTCTTTGATGTCTTTTATGATTGAAAGGATTTACAAAATAAAAGTTTTAAGTAAATAAAAGAAGTCTTTAACGTGGGCGAAGCCGCGGGGCACTTCTAGTATTGTAATAATAATTGTTCTGTGCCAGGACTATATAATTAAAACGCATATATAGCTTGATGTGTCCTATGTAATGAATGTGAATATGATGTGAGTGTAAAAGGGTGGGTGAGTGGTGATAATGAATATGTGTGCTCGTTACAGCTACCACAAGAAATATGGAATTTACCTCAAAGTGTCCACTGCCCTTGTGCACAGCGACGTTGAGCCTGAGTACCTTCTGAGCGTGCAGTATTGGCTGCGAGCACAGATGTACGTCGCGGAACGTCACAGACATCTGCTTCTTGGGAACTCCAGATGTCATCGCTAGCGTATCCCACACCGCTACTAGCGCGCCAGCGAATGGATACACTATTTTACCTGTTATGGAAAAGTTAAATACATCATTTACATATTTAGTTATTGTTATTTTACAGCACGTACAAAATTACATAAATTTTTATTTTATGCCGTATAATTTTATGTTAATACAAAAACTTATATACCTATTTATTAAAATTAAGCACTAACTTTGCAGGGATACAACATCAAGGAATGATGTACCTAATATGAAAAAAACATACTTACATACATACATTGCAAGTTAAATAAAAGCTTTTAATTATAAAATAGTGGTGAAATTCATGTAATCGTTTGTAATAGGTGTAATTTGCTATACTATGAGTCTTATAAAGATAAATAGTTAATTTTGAATAAAATACATAATATTATAATATATTTATATGATATAATAATATAAGATAGAAAGCGGTGTGGTGAAAGGGTTAATAATAATTTTATTAATAATAGTTCATCACTGAGTCAACTAAGCGCCTGAATGAAATTCAGGTACGGAGTTAATTAAATCAGGCCGTTCATAGAATAGGGTGACTATGTAACAAAAAACAATAAGTGAGGAGTTTTTCATATTTAAACATAATGACTGAAGATTAAGGTGCGGCAGCGCTGGCCCTTGGGGCCACCTCTAAGCTGCAAACATGATTAAGTATTTTTGTATCCTGCTAAATTTGAATATCTTGTCTAAGTAGCTGCAAGTCGTCAAACGTTACCGAACCAAATGATTTGCCTGGCAGTTCAATTATACAATGTTTACCTATATGTGTAAGATAAACTGTGACGTTTAGTTGAAAGGCTATACTGTTAACTGATTTGGGTGCAACATTTACATACTCGTCGGCAACTGCATGTTTACCGTTACTACGTAGGTATTATTGAAGAATTTTACCTTCTATGATATTTCCTTTTAAATACTTATATTCTTCATCATGGGTCGTGATGAGGTATGTACACATTGAAGCTGTTGAAACGTTATCATGGCGCTGAACAGGCACTGACCTAAAGATTAAAAAAGATTAAGCTAGGTAATGGTTGACATTATATTATTCTATTTTATGTGAATTTCCTTTTAATTTTCAGTAATCAAATGTTATACATAAAATGTTAAACGTTGTTATAAATATTATTATTGTTTGTGCAAATGAGCAGACGCAGTTGTAAGATTTTATTTTAAACTTTGTAATAGGCAATAGTAGTGATGAAACGTTTTTAAAAGAAGTTCTAAGAGATAGACAAGCCTTACTTTTTTAACATTACAATTCCTATTTATTGCTCTAGTTTTTATTAATAATACATAAATATAAATGCTTAAAATGAAGTGTACGTTACCAGGATTCATTGTGATTCCATTTCACATAATGGGAAAGATGCAGCGTTCCTGTCGATACTGGGAATTGTACTTTCGGGTATAGAGCCTGAACTTTAGGCGTGTACCCTTCCACATATAACCTAGAAAATAAACAGAATTTAATAAGTAGGTATTATTAAAAAAAATAAGACACATTCAAACAACATCAATTAATACTACATTCATGAAAATATTTTTTTTTTCAACCGACTTCCATTTCATATCTACAAATACAATACAAATACAAAATAATTTATCGTCAAAAAAACTTGTTACAATTTATATAGACTTAATTACAAATTGACCGTAAAAATGACAATTGGAGTACACTCAGCATTATTCTGAGGAGATGTGAATCTTCGCAGAGCTGATTTTCAGTGTACCCCGTTGCTCGAACTCGGGTGTTAGTCGAGCATAAATGTTAGTGGTAGCGGGTAATGAAACATCGAAATAATTACAATTTCAAAAGCTGCGCTTACATTGAAACGAAAAGAAAAAATAAAACTAATTAAATTAAAAAGACAACCCAATTGCTATAAAAAAATATATATATTTAAAAATATCCATTTGTATAAAATTAAGTGTGTGTGTGTGTGTGTTGTGTGTGTGTGTGTGTGTGTGTGTGTGTGCGTGTGCGTGTGCGTGTGTGTGTGTGTGTGTGTGTGTGTGTGTGTGTGTGTGTGTGTGCGTGTTTGTATTGTTTCGCGTGTTTAGGCTATTTGGTCTTGAAAGTGATATATGTTTAGTTAATTTGCCTTATATCTTTGTGATTACGTACTTGCCGATAGCATCTAGCAGTAAGAGCGCGTCGTCCTCATGTCCGCGCTGCGTAAGCGGTATGTTGGTGCAAGAGTCTGGTAACGCACGTTTGAGGATGGCCTGCAGCAGTCCATGCGGAGCTACCTCTACTATCACTGCGTTGGATGGGATCAGCTTTATGGTTTCCTCAAACAGCACTGGGCTCTGAAATATAATAAACATAACGTTTTACTTTTCACTTATGCTTCTTTATTGCGAACACACAAACATTCGACCACTCTCACCCGATTTAAAATAATAATGCGGTATAAGGTGGAATTGTGCTTAATTTTTAAAACCTAAAAGAACCGAAAATTTTTAATGCCACGCTAGTCATAATTAGTGCAAAGTTTGAGATGTTTATGTCTGTATCTTTAGAGATACACATCAGATCTCAATAAAATTTAAATGGAACCACCAGGAAGGTATTTTCCTTTTCAAAAACTATAAAATTTTCTAAATTGGTCCAGGCATCATTGAGTAATATATTACCATACATACATAAAAAGATTCCGACGAATAGAGACCCTCACCTTTTTGGAGTCGATAAAAAATTGGATGGTGGCAGTGAGAAAGATGCACACGTTACTGAACAACAACTTTAGATCAAAAACACATTGCATTCTTTTACAAGTAACAAAATTACCAATTTGAAGAAACACCAACGACACTGTCCTTTAGAAAATTAACGTCATTACATCTATCTAAGAGCTACCATTGATTAATTACGAACCGTTTAAAGACAAAATCGAACTAGTTTTGGAGAAATATGGCAACATGGATTTGCACAAACAAATGTTTACTGCAGCGCCCCCTGGTCAGTTGACACCGTAACACCTATCCAAGAACATGCATCAATTACACTTAAACCCATAACTGAAAACTGCATTAAAATCGGCCTAGTGGTTTTGGAGAAAAATGCAACATGGATTTGCACACACAAACAAACAAACATCCTCTCACCCCAAACGCATATACAGTCTCCGTTCCATCGTGGGTAATAAAATAAAATAAAAGATAGCGCATCTTTTCACGATGAAGATTAGTTGCATTAAGTGAACCCTAAATCTGCATAGAGTAAATATTAGTTTTAATTTTCATTAGCTTATTGAACTGCCTAGCGAAACAATCACAATTATATCGTAGCTTAGCTTCGATTGACATGTTGATATTCTAAGATAAAAAGTCTTGAATTTGGATAGAGGAGAAATAATACACTCTAAATACCAGAAGGTTGTTGGTGAGATACTCCGAGGAACAGTACGTAGCGATGGGCTCACCCCACCTGTCCTGCGGCACGGAGGTGGACACCCAGCGATCACTTCGTGCTTTTGGTTTCTTGATCACCTTCGATAATAGATTAAATAACTGTGGGCCTGTCGATTAAAAACATTCTTCATTAAAAATAAATTCTGCGAGTTGTAATAAACGTTAAGCTTGCAGAAAAATAAAAAAAATTATGCTAGTGCATTGATAATACTAGAACAATCAATAAACTACGGAACCCTAAAAAGAGAAAGTCTGCCACTATAACCATAAGTACGAGCACTATTTTAATGTCCCGATGGATTTGCTACTAAAAAGCTTACTACCATCAAGGAGAAAATCTTCCGCCAAAACCATACGGTGTTCTAGCAACAAACAGCCCTTGAGAGTTCGAGTATTCTAGGCTTAGCGTGTTCACCATCTTTCACCACGTCATCGCTTACCAGCAAGATAGAGGTCCAACGCTAGCGGCTAGCCTTAAAGATATGAAAAAAATATTACCCGCATCAGCTATGTATCTCGAATGATATGCTATATTGGCGCTGGGCACCTCCTTTGCAAACACGCCGTTAGCAGTGAGAAGAGCCACGAACTCTCTGATGTTCTCTTCTGGACCAGATATTGTGCTGGAACCGGAGCTGTTGTGACATGCGACCTCAATTGCAGGTGGACACAGTTTTGAAAGCTGGAAATAGAAGTTACACATTTTAAGCAGTCTGCCCACTAATGTATGACCGTGCTAAGAACATGTCAGGCAAAAAAAGTGTGGTGTGTTTTTTATGAAACTACGATGCAAGTGACACTTTTGTTTATGTGTTGCTAATGGTAGCTATAGCTATAGCTACTATGACAGCAGCAATTAACATGTATACAAATATGGCTGCGGAAGCGTCCGCCAATCACGGCTAGAACTAAATGTCAATGTCGCCAATCAGCACCGGCTGTAATCATATCCACCAATCAGCACTGGCGACAGCACCGGCGACAAAACCATGACTATAGTGAGAAGATTTATGCTAATATTAATTGATGTACTACACGCATTTGACGTTTTATTCTGAGGAAGAGATGTTTTACCTGCTCATATCCCAACCCTACTGCCGCCATAGCACCTCGTATCATCGGAGTATCATTAGAAGCTTTCCCTCTGCTGTAAGCTGATAGAATCATTTCTTCAGCGGTTAGACAACCATCAGCGTAGGCGCATCCAAGTTCACCAACGCTGTGACCTGTGTCAATTAAATTCAATTCAATATAATTTGAATAGAGCTAGTAAAATGAAATAATAAAATTGAGAAGAATACTGAGTAAAATTTTATTCGGAAACTTCTACTTATTATTAGGAAGATGAGACATTTAACATTTGAATGCTCAACCTTTGAATCTACACTAGATATTATTTATTGTATCTTTTGTAACACAATATAGCCATAAAATCTTCAAAATTTGATACAGCTTGTCTTTTCTTACCAATAATATTGTCAGGGTGTAATTCCAACGCGGTAAGAACGTCTGTTAGTCCAATTTGTATAGCGGCTATTCCCACAAAAGAGTTCAGTACATTATCGAATATGGACTTGTCCGGTGATGTAACTATGTGTATAATATCCAAGCCCTTAGGTTCTAATATGTTTCGACAGCTGGAATCAAATAATATTATTAAAGAATAATTCAATAAGTTTCAAAATAAATTTAAAATGTCTTTACAATAAGGTAACAAGTAGGTACATCCAAATTTCAGATTTGGCACTCAGTGATAGACACGTGAATATGTGAAATTACCTTTAAATGCAAACTATTTTTTTTATTATTTTTTTTTCCCAATCATGGGATTTTGGCGCCGCACGTTTGATGCATTTGCCAGAGTCTCGTTTTAATCTTGCTTGATAACTTGTGCATTGTTATAGTTATGTATTTTGTACACAAAAGCGGAGAAACGTTTAACGCGAAAAGTGTAAAAATCTAGTTAAAGGAATTTGGAAAAGTTGTTCTATTGATAGTAAAATGGATCAGTACATAAAAGTTAAGGAAAAATTAAGATATATTACAATATTTACAATATACACATTTAAATTCACAACATTACATGTTACACACACTAAAATCATATTTACAATTTTATAGTAGTTATGACAAACAATAAGATCGGACAAAGTTCTATATAAATTATGGATTCATACAAGTACAAGGAAAAGCTTTGATGATTGAGATATCAGTATGTCGTAAAAGGAGCTACGGTCAAATTTGGAGCAAGCAGAAAATAAGATCCCCATAGTCAAATTATAAAGTTGGTAAATACATAAAGGAGAAAGGGATAGTATTTCTGATGAGTAAGGCAGCACCGCTGTACCCATTCGATCTATCATCCCTTGCCTTAAAGAAGAAAATTCGTCGTTTTTTAAAGCGGAGCCTGTTAAGCAGATCTCCGAGAGAGAAAATAGACAAGTATTGTAAGTACTTGTTTATTACATAAATTACTTCACTTTTTTAGGAACCACTTTGGTGGTTCCACTGCTTTGAAGGTTGCCATTTTTAATGGCTTTGTGTACATTAAACATTTCTATTATTGGGGCAACGTTGGTCGGTATATTTATTTTAGACTGTGTCAGGGTTTCTACCAGAATCTGAATGATATCTGTAGTTGACATCATGGAAGGATCGTAATTTTTTATATTTAATGCACATCCATTTTGTGGGGACGGCATATTATTATACTCATTAATAATCTTGTTGTGGGCCACTTGGTCGAAACCTTTAGTTAGTTTAGTTGCGGTACGTCGATTATTAAATACTGTTTTTCTGTAAGAGGTAAAAGGTGTTTTAGGTGTATTGTTTGTTATGTAAGAAGATGGATGAGCGGTTTGAGTGTGAGGGACAGAATTTACTATATCAGCATAAGATTTAACGACAGTAGGAAGTACTTTAGCTGCTTCACCATAAGAAATACACTTTTCAGACATAGCAATTTTAATGTTTTTCTGTCTATTAAACTCTGGACATGTTTTGCTAATGGCGTAATGAGAGCCAGAGCATAAACAGCATGACGCATTATCTTCATCACCATCACAAGTGTCACCTGAATGATCGTTTCCGCACTTATAACATCTAGGTTGAGCACGGCATTGCATTTTTGTGTGTCCAAAGCGGCAACATTTAAAACATTGGATAGTCGGGTAAGTGTACAAATCAACTGGTAGAGAATTGTAGCAAATAAAAATTCTTTTGGGGAGAACTTGGCCATCAAAAGTTATAACTATTGTTTGTGTAGGCTTCCAAATCGGTGAACCATCGACTATGGTTTTGAAATTAATTCGCCTCACTTTCAATACTTTACCGCAACCATCAGGTACTGAAATGTTTTCCATCACTTCCTCGGGTGACCACTCTGATGGGACCCCACGAACGACACCTATTCGAGTCACATTAAATGAAGGAATAAACGCTTTGAATTTATTGGATGCTAAACTATTACTAGCTAAAAATGAGTTAGCATCGTTAAAGTCGGTAAATGCAAGCGAAATCCTATTCCTACCTATCCTTTTAACAGATCCATTCACGATGTTTTTAAAGGCATTGCGTTTGAGGAACTTGCCAAAGGAGACCGGGTGGAGAGTGGAACCGTCATCAGGTGAATTTGTTTCCTTTTGGACATGTATTACAAACGGAGCGCTATCATTGGACTGGTAAATTGAACGTGCTACAGGTGTATACACTTGAAGACCTGGACCATTGCTAGGTGTCGGGATACATGCTAGTAAATCATTTTCCTGAGAAGTATTAGTAACTACATTAGTTTCGCTATCTGTGCTAACTATGCCGGTACTACAGCGACATCCCATTTTACCATCGATAGCTTGCGAATGTTTCCTTTTCTTTTTGTTACAATTTTTACATATTTTATGTAAGTGGCTCCTTTTACGACCAGTACGTTGAGTATAAGACCCATCAGTTTCCATGCCCGATTCAATAGATACCCCAATTGTGCTGGGGATTGTAACAAAATTAATAGCCGGAGGGACAGTGGCCCCGGGTCCACCAAGTCGGGCGGCTCGTTCATTTAAAAAAAATATATAAAACTTACCTAGTCCGATAAAACTATATACTTAAAATATAATTTAAACACTCTTTAACAATACAAACAGGTAATTGTAGCTTAACGGATCCTTTTTACTACTTAAAACAAATAATAAAAAATCGCCTTGGAAAAAAGACTCCCGCCTAATTCGACGTTTCCCGCGCTTTTCATGCAAACTTTTGACCTTGACCTTTCTTTTCACAGATGTAGTATCTCAATGGGAACATTCCTACCAAGCTCTAAGCGAATTATTGTAAACTTAAAATGTCGTCTTTTGTGACTCGACTGTATCGTTCAAAATGTTCGCCAGCCAGCAAGTGATATCAGCCTCAAGCAGTAAAGTTCACTATACTTGATAATTATATCCGTTGTTTCATTGCCAACGACAGTAGTCTCTCCTGCTATACGAGCTATAAGTAAAGGCATCTTCTTGTCTAGAACCAAGATTTTAAAAAGGAAAGGTGCAAGTTGTGTGACATATATATATAATACCGCTATAATACCGTTCAATAGCCGCAGCGAAGATAGGTATGCGCATGAGTTGTGCTCCCATGCCGGCCCACTGTGACCCCATGCCGCTATACACGAACCACAGCGGACGTACTACCTCGTCCGAGCGCTGCGACGATTTTATTAAACTAATCGTTTGCTGTTTGTCATCTGTATCTAAAAATATATGATTACATATTTTAATTTTATATTTATTGCATCGTTAAGAAATGTTTTAGTTATAAACTTCGCGTTTATTCTTTTGATTATTAAATACTTCGACTGGTTTTGACTCATGATTCCTGGATGAAGACTCTCAATTTGAGTCAAAACCGGTCGGAGCATAAATCGAAAACTAAACGCGAGTGAATGCCGGTTACTATAAAAATAAAACATTTTAATATTACTACATATAAATAAAAAAGTTTCACTTGCATCGTGGTTTCATACAACCACACCACACTTTTTATTTATTTATTTTTAACTTGGATGGAGTATTAAATGGATTTGGCATTTAAATAACAATAATAATATGAGAAGGATAAAACTATACAATCACTAGTATGAGAGAGCGAGATGAACAACAATTTTTTATCCTTCTTTGCGTATGCAATTTTACAAACTGGCTCCAGCACTTGCACCAAGATCTAGTGCACCCATTGGCTCTCACCCGCTGTCATGTATGACCCGAACAAATTACGTTGTTCATTTTATCTTATAGCTGGCATATGTATCACGTGTTCATAATTTTAGTCGCGTTATATCTCTATAGCTATTTCATTTGCATACGCTAATGTTCCCTCTATATATATATACTTTCTCTATGATTTTTAAGAAGTTAACATACCCAAAATGGTGTAACCTCTTCCTAGATGTCCTGGTATATTGCTGCAGTGTATATTGTGCAATAGAGCTATTTCTTCAGGATCGATGGGATGTCCTTCCAGCTTTAGAAATACATCTTGCAAATAAGCATCTTGTCTTGCTGATATTGTAACCAACCTAGGGAACGAAGCTTTGTATTTTGAAGGAACCTTAAAAATGAAAAAAAAGGCACTTTACTTAATCACTGGCTCAGTTAAGAAAACTCAATTACGAGTAGGTCACCATCCAAACATAAAAAAAACCTGATCTGCATCTGATGAAAATGCAGCCAGTAAGCTAGTCTAGCTAGTAATACTTCTTACAAGGACGATTGCTTAATTTTTATCAACCACAAGTCCGATCGTATATAAAGTACCGCTCTCATCTCTGGAACAGAATAATGAATAGTACAACCACTGGGACTGTATCGAAAAATACTAACTGAAAACGCTGAAGGCTATTGAGAGGAGAGCCAAGAAGCTATTGACAAGTTAATAAGTAAGAGGCTCCTAAGCCTCAAGCATCGCCGCAAAGTTGCTTGACTTTCTGCTTTTTAAATAAATAAATATTTGTTTATTTGCTCATAACTATAAATCTTTATCTGGTACAACATTCCATTAACAAACGTTAAGTTTTAAAATTAATGAATATGGTTTCTTTACAATAAGTAATACCAGTTGAAATTGAATTTTTGGTGAGCTTGAAACTTGGCTCAAAACAGGTCGAGAGTAATGAGTAATTAGTGTAGGTTCATGGCTGCGGCCTAACTCCTAACTAGGTTTCCCTGTATTTAGGAAAACCCTTCCAGTCGCCGACTTATTTTATTCAATCAGATTTTGATTCTTACTGATTATAAAATATATAATAAATATATTATAAAATACTAACCATTTTATCATATTTTATTAATACAGCAATAAAAAAAAATTAAGTGGAGGTAGATATGGTAAAAAAAAAGAAAGAAATATTTTGCTTCCGAGCTTAGTAGTATAACTTAGAACTTATTATTTATATTTTATGTATCTAGATTTTATTAATTGATATTCTATTTTTAGAGATGTTAAGTTTATAAGAAAAAGCATGAATAGTAATCCATTGACTTGACATACCGTGCATACTTTGATGTGTGAGAACTCCAGGTTTTTACTTCCTACCGACTAATACACATTGTATATTATGTATTATTGTAATAAATTATACATCACATAGTAAAAACTTCACTTTAGAAACACACATATTACAAATATCATAATTTATTTCGACAATAAACTACATTCAATATAGTATAACTTAACAAAACTACAAGTACCCTCAATATTGTGCTCTCAGTGAAATACAACACAGAACTATCAATGCTTACTTCAAAGTAGATGTGGCATTTGAAATAGTAAGAAGAAGTAGGTTTTTTTTTCATAATTTTACGGAGATATTGTTGTTATTTAGTTTTAATTTTATATATCAGATTATACTTAATAAAATAACAGATTTATTTAGTTCTTTCTTATTATTTTCTTTTAATTTAAACATACAATAATGGTCTACTTCACCAACAATGTTAAATGTATATATAAAAATAATAATAATAATGAAATTAAAATTATTTGTGTTTAAATTGTTTATAATACGTATTAATATTATATTCTCTTTGATATGTTTATATAGGTGGGTACATATATTATGACACACAATATGCATGTTTATTATTGCTGTCATTTAATGTTTATTTAACGAGAACTTGTTTTGATTTGTATATAACTAGTATTAACTTGTATACTATTTGTTTTTGTGACCGTAAGAAATAATGCGATCTGTCAATTATTGTAGGTAAGTACATTAAAATTTTATGATAAGTAAGTCAGAGCTTTGATTTTTGTATGTGCATGTTACTGTAGTGTTTAAAGCCGAAGCTTACATTATAAATATTAAAAATGTTATGTTGTCTTGTGTAGAAAGCTTCATAACTTATAATCAGCAGATAAATTAGAATACTGCAGCTTTTAGCATAATATTTGCAGTAAATACTCTGTTTGATTATAATCTTTCTTGTTAAGCCAATTTTGCACAGCATGTTTTAAATTATATCTAGTCATGTCAAATATATTGAGTTTTTTATTAATTTTGTTATAGAAAACTGGGTTGACGATCAAAAAATTTTGTTTTTCTGTTTGGTAAGGTACAGACATTATGTTTAACTCTTTTACGACTAATTGTATCCATCCGATTTCTGTTTGAGTTTATATATTATATATATTCGTGTGAGAGTATTCCATCGCCTCCACGAATCTCCAGAGATCACAGTCTTGTCGTTGCTTACGCTCAGCGGTGGCGCGGTCGAGGTCAAACTCCCCCACCCACACGAGCCGAGCCCGACAAGGCGCGTCCAACGCCCACGTCCGCCTAGGCAGTCGCAGCTCCGTCGACGACGTCGAGCCCGCGATAGCCGCCCTGCGAACGTGCGCCCCGAGACGAACACACCGCGAATCCCAATACTGCGTGTCGAGCGGCGACTAGCTAGCTGTTTCCTTTGAAACGTGCAGCCTAGTAGGCCGCCGACGCCCCGCCACCCCACGATGTCCGGCCTCGACTCGGACGATTCCGACATCGAGTCACCACAATCGCCACCGCCGCAAGTACAAGACCCGACCGACAGCGCCAACGTCGTCGTGTGCCGGGATCTGTTCAACCCGGAGCGATCAGTAATCGTTCCGCGGTCCGCTATCGGCCTCCGCCCACCGGCACCACGCCCACGCACCACGGTCGCCGCCGCGATCCCGCCCGGTCGAACTGAGTCTCAACATGGGCGGTATTCGACGAGGAAACCGTCGGACCGAGCCGCACCGCCGCGCAGGCGCGAACCGTCCTCAGGAGACGAAGAGCAGGACGAGAAAAGGCCGAAATTGAAAACTCCCACGCCACCAAGCCGCCCTGCACCGAAGCCAACTGTCCGCATTGTCGACAGCTTCGCCGACGAACCACAGCCGCAACGCACAACGCCGAGAAGACGTTTGTCATCGCCGGCGCGAGCGTATACACCGCCGCCGCAGATGATGGAGGCGTTCCCGTTACCGGAAGGTACCCGCGACGCTTCGAAATCTGCGCAGTCAGCATCGTCATCCCGTAGCGAGGCAGCCTACGTTACCGACCACAGCTCTGCGTCCGACTATTCGGACGATAGTGAGCGCGACGGCGACGACAGCCGCCCACGAGATGACGTACCTATGTCCAGTACTTCAACGGATTACAGGGCCATAGAATCCGTACCGTTCGACGCCGCACCACTACCATCACCGCCGACTCCACCGCCACAAGCCGCAGCATCATACGCTGCGGCCATCGCGTCACCGTCACCAGTGCGTAGGATTACGCCTCAGCAGTCGCCCCGCCAGCCTACGCTGCCCGCAGAGCCGATGCCGATGGACGAACTACGCCGCAGATACCCGCCTATATTGGTGGACGTTATGCCCGATTGGCCCGCACACATGCGGGCTTTAAAAACTATACTTGGCCGACTACCAGGAGCCCGCCCTTATGGAAAAGGGGTCAAATTTATGCCATCTACATCGGAAGAGTACCGGGTAGTACAAGCATACCTTGTGAAGCTGTCGACGGAAGATCCTGCACTCTCATGGCACGCCTACGCCCTGAAGAACGAGAGGCCCCAAAAAATCGCGCTTTGGGGCCTACCAGCCGAGACTCCAGTCGACCAAATCGTCGACGCCTTCAAGAAGAAAGGTTTTCCGGCAAGGTTCGCGAGGGCCTTGCCGATGAGAAAAAACACAAACAAATGTGTTTATCACGTCCAGCTGGACCCCATGTCCAAGGAAGAGCTAACACAACTCTACCAGATCAGCGACCTGCTCGATATGCCGGGAGTGCACCTCGAGGCCTGGCGCGGCACATCGTCGATGCCACAGTGCCACCGCTGCCAGGGCTTCGGTCACTCCTCCACCCACTGTCACCGGCCTATGAAATGTGTGAAGTGCGCCGGAGCCCATCCCGGTTCTATGTGCACGAAGCCACAGGACGACCCACTTCGCTGCGCTAACTGCGGAGGTGAACACGCGGCTAACAGCCGTACATGCGCCGACTTCCGTAGGGAAGCGCGCAAACGGCAGATTCGCCTCCCAGGCCGCCCTCCACAAGCCGAAGAAGCGGAGCCTCTGCCCGCCGCCACTGAGAACAGACCGCAGCCGCGATCAGCACCACCACCACTCGACCGCCCAGCTAGACAAGTCGTCTCAACCCTAAACCCACCGGCGAACGACTACATACCTAGAGTCGCCGCCGCACCCGCGGCGGCGCCGAAGAGAAAGCGCAACCGACGAAGAGGTAGAAGAGGCACGGGTGCCGCTCCAGTGGCAGCTTCGACCCCAGTCCCGCCCTCCACATACACCGCGTACGCGCCGTATCTACCCGCCTACTTCCCGCCGCTGCCGGTCCCAGCCATCATACGGCCGAGATCTAGGCGCGGCGGGCCTAGACGGCGAGAACAAACGGCTAAAAGCGCTCAGCCACCCGAGCCGCCCGCGGTTGAGGCGGAGGTGCACACAGCCCCCCCGCCCCCGCCCCCCGCACACCATATAACCACAGAGCCCGGAAACGTGATGCCTGCGGTAACTGAAGCACCACAGTCGGATGCGCTGGCGACACACCCAGCGACTGCGACAGCGACGACCGCTACCACTACGACCGCAACAACTACGCGACCCAAACCCCGCTACGTGACCACTACGGCCGGCGCACCGCCGCCGCCTGGGTGGAGCGCGCGCGCTCCCCGGGCGCAGCCGCCGCCGCACATCCCGCCCGGATGGGGCCGATGGCCGGAAGCGCAGTACAACGCCTTTACGGCACTACCAACTAGAAGAGCGCAGATGGACCCCATTGCCGCCGTCGTGGGGGCCATCATGGGCCTGCTGAGTGCTATCGCCGCAGGTGAAGACCTACGTATAGCGGCGATGCACGGGCTAGCCTCGCTGGCACAATATGCATAAGACGGGGTCCGAGAGCGAGATAGCAATCGGACCTCGCGCTTGTGGGCGTGGCCAGACAGCCCCCCCGAGCGCGACAACGTAAATACCAAGACGTGCCATAGAAGGCGGTAGTAACCGTCGCGATCTCCCTGGAGACAGTTGTCTCTAGCGCCCTACTCCACTAATGAGGTCTTTACCTCGAGGGTGATGTACACGCCGCCCTACACGGTTCGGCGTAGGATAAGATTCTTCTAATTGTATCCTTTACTGCAAGGTAATCTAACTTACTATGTTGCAAGAGGATTAAGTGGAGTATATACAATTGTCTGACTGTTAGAAGTTTACACTATGTACAGGACATTCGTAGAGTATCTTCAGGGCTTAAAGGACATGACCAACACACACCTTTGTGCCCTTTCCATGTTGATGCAGTGTGTTTTGGGAGCTCTGCCCCAAACTGGCAGGCAGTATGTAATTACTGGTTAATACTATGTACACTTTTTTAACTAGTTCATAGTCTGCAACATGCCGTAGATTTTTGAAGACAATATAAATTTTCGTACTCTGCTTGTTTGTGTATTAATATGTATGTCCCATCTCAGATGTCTATCTAAATTTATACCTAGGTATTTTATTGAATCCGTTATCCCAAGGTTTGGGCAGTAATAACCGCAGGTTATTATGTGGATATTGTTTACACGAGTGGATTTTGATTATGTAGTTAGAATGTGGTTTTGTTTTTGCAGTTATAGAAAACGGTACCTATGACTTTAGTTTTTCTACATTCAACGTCAAAATATTGTTTTTTAACCAAGCAGCTACGTGATATAAACTATTACAATCTTCACTTCCTCCCAAGTATTTGCGGAAAAAATAATTGCAGTATCATCTGCATATGTCGAAATTACGGCATTTGGAAGGTTAATACTGCATAAATCATTAATATAGATAATAGTGTCGGCCCAAGGATGCTTCTCTGAAGGACGTCGAAATTCACAAAAGCTTCATCACTCACGTAATTATCTATTTTGACCATCTGGTTCCGATTAGTAAGGTAACTTTATGACAATTTCAATGATTGGCCTCCGATGCCAAAAAGTTTGAGTTTGTTTAATAAGTGGGGGACAGAGACCGTATCAAACGCTTTCGCAAGATCTAAAAATATACCTAAAGAGTATTTGTCTGAGTCTAAGTTTTTTGATATGTCTTCAGTGATTAGTGTTACGGCATCATTTGAGTTTCCTCTTAGAGCATTGTATCGTTTTAAGCATTAGATAGATAGATAGATATACTCTTTATTGAACACCAAGAAACTTAGTACTAAAACATTTTAGTTTAAAAATAGTGTCAATGGGCGGTCTTATCGCTCAAAGCGATCTCTTCCAGACAACCATGCATGGAGAGGTTTAAAATAGAACATAATGGATGGCGGTGGTCATAAAACTATTTTGTGAAAATACATAAATATACCTACAATAAATACCTATATTATTACATATAAATATAAATACTATTTATATACTACATAATATAGTACAATAATATACATTATATATATTTATAAAAGCATTGTGCGTTTTTGGATAACTTGAGAGATATATTTTAGAAATACATTAGTTGATTCATTGGCATCGAGTTCGTTAAGAATAAAGTTCCAGTCTGTCATTTTTAAAGCTTTAAGCACTGCTTCATAGTCTATATTTTTGATGCTCTTTAGTTTATTATTAATCATAATAATAATCATAATTTTATTCACCAAAATAATTAATTAAAACAGATAAAAAATAAACTAAACTTATAAATTTGCAATTTACAAACATTAATAAGCATGCCTCTTGTTAACATAATATATAGACATTAGTTAATACGAAATCATTTGTATTACTATTATTACTATGAAATACTTTTTTAAAATACTTTTTTAACCGACTTCACAAAAAAGGAGGAGGTTCTCAATTCGTCTGTATGTTTTTTTTTTTTTGTGTGTGTGTATGTTACGCGATTTCTCCGTCAATAGTGAACGGATCCAAATGATTCTTTTTTTAATAGGTAGGATACGTTTCCGAGGTGGTCCCATTTTAATTTTATCGAGATCTGATCAGTATCTCCAGAGATATGGAGATAAATACCTCAAACATAGGAGAATGTACTGGTTTTAGTAGAAAAGTCCCAAGAAGATTATACACAATCGAGGTTGCTATTGGATATACTTTTGAAGACTAAAAAATATGACCTTGAATAATGTTTTTACATCTTTCTTCTCGTTGATTTTGGTTTTTGACAGATATTCTTACAGTAACTGTGAGCGAGATAGAAATAAAGGTAGGGATAACAATTTTTTTTTTTATATCTTATAGGCTAGCGTTTGACCACTATCTCACCTGTTGCTAAGTGATGATGCGGTCGAAGATAGAGAAGTGGACTAGAATGGGAACTGGCTCTCAAGGATAGCTGCCTGAACACATAATATGTTTGGAGACAGATTTTCTAACTTGAGGGTGGTAGCTGGCCAGGCGGACACTAGATATGTCCTACCACCATGCGGGGGTTGTTGGTTTCTTAACGATGTTTTCCTTCACCGGAGGGCAACTGTGAGAAGCGCACATATATTTTTCGATCGCAAAATTCATTGGTGCACGGCGGTTTGAACTCGGTACCACGGCATCAAAGCCGACTGTTCTCCCAATTACGCCACCGGGCCCTCAATAAATAATTATATATTAATAATTATAATAAATAATTATATATAAATATAAATAATTTGTCTTCACAGGAATGTTCTACCGGGCAAAGTCTTGTTAGGATGCAAACTTTTTTAAACATACCTAAGATTTTTTGACATGACATGACGTTTGCCGAAGATGGCGGCCATTTCAGTCCCGCGACACTGCATACATTATTAAATAACTCAGAATTATGAACGTACTTTGTACCAACCAACACTGCAAAAAAAAAATTATATGCATAATACCACAGATTATATAATAGTTACTACGTAAATAATACTTTCCGTTGTTAGGTTGGCTACACAGTGCTTTCATAATTCGGGTTTGAACAATATAGGGAAGTGCCTCTTATAACGTAGTAGAGTGATTCAGTACTCTGTTGGCCATATGGCGGCAAGTAATGTTAATAATCGCAAATAATACTTTTTAACATTCATTTTGGAATACAACTAGTCCGTGTTATAAAAGTATTTGGAATTATTGTAATAAAATAGACAATTAATTATCGTGTGTGTCAGATGCTTTAATTGCACAGGGCCATTTTGGACATTGTCCTTTGATACCTTGATGACATCATTATTACTAGTGAATATTTTCACTATAGCGCGGCATTTAAAGTCAATTTTTTTAGGGTTCCGAACCCAAAGGGTACCAAATGAACACTTTCTGAGACTTTTTTGTCCGTTCGTCCGTCCGTCCGTCCGTCCGTCCGTGTGTCTATACATATGTGCGCACTTTACAGATCTGTATCTTCTTAACCGTTATAGATACATTTTTGAAATTTTCAAAAAGTATATATCCGTCAGTGTATAACGGCCCAGACACGAAATGTAATAGGTGCATGTGATTTCATTGAAACCTTTTTTGCACTAAAAGGGTAAAATAAGTTATTTTTCAAAAAAAATAAAACCGACTTCATAACCACAAAAAGGCACTCAAAAGCGAAAAATAATTTACTTAAAATTGTTATAAGCGTTACCCACTTCTCTATTTGAAGTCGGTGCCAGCCAAGTCTATTGGATATTAGATAGATACTATGTATGTAGTAGTAGTAGTAAGTAGGTACATGTAGGTTAGTAAGTAGGTAGATACATGTAGGTATTATCTATCTACTACCTATTAGACTTGGCTGGCACCGACTTCAAATAGATAAGTGGGTAGCGCTTATAATAATTTTAAGTAATTTATTTTTCGCTTTTGAGTGCCTGTTCGTGATAATGAAGTCGGTTTTATTTTTTTTGCAAAATAACTTATTTAAACAAAGGTAATACGCAATTAGATAGTAGTTCATTAAATTTCATTGGTTATTAATTATTTATGGCATTGATGTTATTTAATTAATTAAGATACATAGATACACTAGTCCTCATACTAGGATTCCCTGTGTCATGAGGACTAGTTTCTCCCAAGTAGCTTTCAAATTCATGCCTAAATAATATTTTTACATTTTAAATTATCAATATTTACTAGGTACTTAAAATTATTTAGGAATTGGCGTGACTGCCGGCCGATAAGTTTTGGGTCATATGTGTGTTGTGTGTGTGTGAGTGTGTGTGTGTGCGTGTGTGTGTGTGTGTGTGTGTGTGTGTGTGTGTGTGTGTGTGTGTGTGTATGCATGTGTGTGTGTGTGTGTGTGTGTGTGTGTGTGTGTGTGTGTGTGTGTGTGTGTGTGTGTGTGTGTGTGGGAGTGTGTGAGTTGTTGCATCTCAGTCTAATTTAAAAACATCGATTCGATCGATTTATTTAGCGATCCGTAGAAATTCCTCTGTTTTCATATAATCTAGTGTTAGTAGCCAGGTTGTTATTTTCTTTTTGATAATATATCTCGTGCAATTGTAAATGTCAAGTATTTGGTTCATTTTGGCATAAGCGTACGGTGCAATGAAAGAGTGTGATCGTTGGGCAAAACATGTGCGAAGAGATGGAGTATTCCACTTTGGGCGACGTTGTGTTCTTGTAGATTTAGCGATTTTAGTTGTAGCTTGCCTGTGGAATCTTAACCCCGTTGCCAGAATGAAAAGCTGTCTAACAGTTAAAACATTAAATTCGTGATATAATTTGCTGGTGGAGTATGTTGGTGGTTTATTAAACGCAATTTTTAAAATAGCTCTTTGAGCTCTTTCTGCTCTGATGAGGTGCGTAGCACATGCCGACCCCCAGACAATCACGCTGTTTATATTAGTTTGTTGTACTTCTAATAATATGGTATCATGGTATGTTACGTCTGTTTTGACCACGACTACGGTGTTTTGTTTCTTAGTTTTAAGAAAAACATGGTCGAGGCAGGTATAGACTTTAGTCGGAAAAGTATGCCCTGCTAACAAACCATGAGATGCTAGCAGAGATAGATAATCGTGTGACTGTGTAGAAGAATTAGTAGGAATTATATCAATATTTAATCCCCAGCAATTATGATATTATCATATGTCATATGCATCATAGTTTTTGTTTTGAAAGTAGAGTATCTAATGCGGTGAGAAAATTATTTACATCTCTAAAGGAAGGTGAAGGAAGAACCTATATACCGCCATGTATGTTAAGTTTTTCTTTCTCCACCCTAAGGTTATCTGGAAGAGATCGCTTTAAGCGATAAGACCGCCTGTTGTTACACCTTTTGTTAAATGTTTATTTTTAAGTTTTATTTGTTTGGTGTTCAATAAAGAGTTTCTATCTATCTATCTATCTAAGGTGGTCTGGTGGCTGATAATGCAGGTATTTTTATTACATAAAACTAAACAATTAGCGTCAGAGAAATGAGGTTTGCTAACACTTACTGTCATATTAGATTTATAGAATAAGACCATCATTTTGATTCAATGATTGACTAATCTTGTAGGAATTAAAATTTTGAAGATCAGGAATTGCCTTATTATCGTTCAGCCAACACTCCGTTAGGATAATAACATCAAGATTAACATTAAGCCTATTCATGAGAACTGTAAAATCATCAAAATGTTTGCTGATGCTTTATAAGTTTTGCGCTAGTATTTTCAAGTCCGTTTCGCTTGACATACACTTAGAGCATTGCTCAGCCACTTCAACAACGTATGCCTTAGATATTGACAAATTGTCAATATCCAAAGCCACCTCATTATTGCTAACAATCATTATGTTATATTAGGCCATCTTGGCCAGCTGAGTTTCAATAGATGAAAGTGGTCATTGACGAGTGAAATGCTTATAAACGTAGTATAGATTTCGCATTTATTATGAAAAATGTGTGTTGAGAATAACTTGTATGTAAAGTTGGTCATTGTAATATTCATACTCGTTAGTACGTATATTAAAGCATAGATTGACATAAAAGTGCTTAAATTGAATAGTATATATATATATATATATGGATACAGAAAAAACCATAAATATTATTACCTAATAAACAGTATAATCTACATAGATAACGATACTAAGATAGCAATAGTGACGAAGGCAATGCCTTGAATATAGTAAAAAGTTGAAAAATGTATTTTTGTTGCCGCTATAACAACAAATACTAAGAACAGAACAAAGTTAAAAATTAAAGGGTTTAAAAAAAATAAATTAAAAATAAAATATTTTTAAAAACAAGCTTTTATCTGGGACAATGAACTAAAATGTTAAAAATAAATTCTTGTAAGTATTTGGCGTGTAGGTACTTACCTATATTATTAAAAGCTTGAAGCACTACCTGTTTTTCAGGCTAGGTAATTACCATACTTCAGTGCCTCAAGCTTTTAAAAATATAGGTAAGTACCTACACGCCAAATACTTACTAGAATTTATTTTTAACATTTTTGTTCATTGTCCCAGATAAAAGCTTGTTTTTATAAATATTTTTTTAACAAATAATATTATTTTTAACTTTTTAGTAGGTAGGTATAGATACCGACTACCTACCTACTACCTAAGTATTTAAGAGAAGGCATGATGTTTTAAAATATTTCACGGATATTTGATGTGATTATGCGTAAAGTGCTCTTCACGAACTCTTCACGATAACAGAAATGCCATGGCCCCCTTACAGCTACATCATCAGATCCTGGCTATCATTTAAGTGTAAAGTGCTCCTCAAGACGAATCATTTGAGCCCAAATTCACTGGTGTTACATTATTTTATCACAGAGATGCCGTGGCCACCTTCCAGTTTCATCACCAGTCGCTAAATATCATCTAGGTGTAAAGTTCTCTTCAAGACGAATCAATCGAGACCAAACTCGGTAGAGTTACGTTGATTTATCACAGAGATGCCGTGGCCACCTTTCAGCTTCATCATCAGACCCTGGATATCATCTAGATGTAAAGTTCTCTTCAAGACGAATCAATCGAGCCCAAACTCGGTAGGGTTATGTTGATTTATCACAGAGATGCCGTGGCCACCCTCCAGCTTCATCATCAGACCCTGGATATCATCTAAGTGAAAAGTTCTCTTCAACACGAATCAATCGAGCCCAAACTCGGTGGGGTTATGTTGTTTTATCACAGAGATGCCGTGGCCACCTTCCGTCTCCATCATCAGACCAGCTCCATGGTACCATATCATTGTATTGTCACCGAAGATACATAAGTACACCAATTTTGAGTCCAATCGTACATCGAGAAGTGGGTCTAATTTAGCTTCCAAGATTCCACCCGAACATACATAGTTACATACATACATACATACATACATACATACATACATACATAGATTGCGAGTTAAATAAAAACTTGTAAAAACGTGTTTTTAGGGCTCCGTACCCAAAGGGTAAAACGGGACCCTATTACTAAGACTCCGCTGTCCGTCTGTCTGTCTGTCTGTCTGTCTGTCTGTCCGTCTGTCACCAGGCTATAGCTAATTAACCGTGATAGTTAGACAGTTGAAATGTTCACAGATGGTGTATTTCTGTTGCCGCTAGAACAACAAATACTAAAAACAAAATAAAATTAAAAATTAAAGGGGGTCCCCATACAGAAAACGTGTTTTTAAACGCCATCTATCTAATTAGTTTCGGAAAAATTACATAGATGGCACTAGTAAACGAGCCCCGTCTTTCTAGATCGCGACCGAACCCAATATTCTGGGTAATATCAATTAATCAAATATATGAGGTTGAAACTCTGTTATGTTTCGTATTGTACGGAACCCGCCCTAAGTGTGCGATAAGAGACGCGATGCTGACTCGCACTTGGCCAGTTTTATTTACGATACGATACGATACGAAATTAATTCACCTCGACGCAGCTAGATGGCAGCACAGGAAAAATTAGCACGCGCAAGCGTTTCATTTGTTAAATTTGTGGGCCTCGGTCGATTTGTTTACTTAGTTAGTTTAGGTTTATTTGTATATATATGTAGTAAACAGTACTGAATAATATTTCTTCAAAATTAGTACTAAGAGCTTCAATTAGCCAGAATCAGTAGAAAGTTTGTCGTACGAACACTCGGTCTTCCAGATATTTAATTATTTTAATTACCTTTGTGTTAATATTTACTTAGTTGGTGTTAGAAGTTCGTGGCGTTTGGACTTCGGAAAATCGGAACCCTCCGTGTGCGGGACAAAAGTCTGACTCGCACTTGGCCAGTTTTATTTAATATAGACTTTTCCTCCCTTCGTCCAACAAAATTTAAAGTCGTTTGATTTAGTGAAAACACGCGCCTGCTAAAAAGCTGCTTGGCGTTAGGAGTTAGGAGCTCAGACATGAACACAATAGAACCCACTTTACCTTATAAGCCCAGGTCAGTCACAGTTAATTTCTTTTGGAGGAGCCAAGTTGTATTTTGTGAATGACGACAAAAAGGCGTCCTTTTATACGATGCTGTTGAGTTCTACGATGATGTGCATCTTCTCTTTATTTTTGTTTTGATGCCCATACGCGTTCTTTATATCACTCTGGCTGATTTCCTCTTCAATTTTTACACCAATACTCTTGACGATTTGGTTGATATTCTCTTCCGTCAATATCGCGACGTTACGTATTTCGATAAAATTTAGTCTATGCATTCTTTGAGAAGCTTCTGATTGATCCTTTAGTGATTGTATTGTCTCATCACGATTTTTATTTTCGTTCTGAAGTAGTTTTACTTGTGTAGATAGTTCTTAATATCTATTTTCGTAAGAAGCTTCACGCGCTGCTATTTCCAATTTGAGATCATCAAATTTTGTGTTAAATATGTCTTGCATATTGGTGAGTTTAGTGCTCATACTCGTATCTTCACGAAGAAATAATTCCTAAGAAATATTCATAAGAAATAGCTTCCAATTGTATCAATTTTCCTTTTTCTTGTCAATGTAGCATCCTCTTTTTGCAATATCTCTAGGTCATTGAGCGACGAACTTTTACTCGGCGATCGCAGCACGTTCATCATATATCACTTCTAGTGTTGATTCTTTTATATCTTTGAAACTCTAAACTGGTTGTAGTGAAGCGACAGTGATGTGCGGAGCGTTGGAAACACGTCTACCTTGTAGCAGCGTCGGCACGGGAAGCCATTTTATCGGATATATATTGAAGAGTGTTCTTGTACTTACCCAGTTGTACGAGCTAATATTGTGATCCCCATTTTATATCGGTCAAACAGACGTATGCTGATATATGCGACACGACACCGCTACATTGTGAACAATTCTTTTTGAAATTGAATAAATGAATTGAATTGAATTCATCTATACCACAGAATACTTAATAGTACTACTCTATACGCACGAAGCGATTTGCATCCACATTCATCATGCCTATGCATTGTAATGGTAGGACTTCTGCTAGTCCTGCGGTACCACGACTTTGCCGAATATTTCAGCCGTGAAATAAGATGTTTTACGGTTGAATGGCAATCAGTTCAGTGAACAGGGCATGTGAAACTAATCTTTTTTATGTCTCGAGGTAACAGGCGCAGTGCAGTGATGCACTGGATAGTCAGAATTTTACAAACCACTGTATCTGTAATAGGTAGACGTCATTGCTTACCATTAGGCGAGCGACGTGCTTGTCCTGTTACCTTATAAGTATTATAAAAAAATGCACACTGCCAAGCAATGGGATTCCTTGTCCAAGTCTGTGTTTCCTGATATCTACCATCCGGGGGTCTTCAGTCACGAGTGAATTGGTATCTTAGTAGTTTAAAGTTACCTTAGGTTTAGAGCAACCTCGCAGCAGCACGTGCGAGTTGACCCCGGTGAGTGAGAGACAGTTGACGGCCGCGTACGTGCCGCGGAACGGCCGGTGCTCCGTCACCACCTGCATGCGACCCTCGCGCAGCGCCGCCACGTCCTGCCGCGGTGACGAGCAGTGCAGGTTGCTGGCCAGCATTCCGTGGTGGTATGCTAATAGAACCTTTAATAAAATTATTATTTTTAAAAGTATACATGGTGTCGGGTTTCATATGGTCCAAACGAAAACCATCGATGGAGGACTCCAAGGGCTATCCAGAAAACCCCCATGTATGTTCCGCAAAAATCTATAGTTTTCGAGAAAATTGTGTTTTACTTGTTTTTGAGTGAGTCCCCGAAATGTTGCAATTTATTTTAATTTTCCACCAAACTATAAAGGCCAGAGTCCTAGTTTTTTTGTGAGACTATGAACAATGAATAGGTCTTTTAGGAAAAACTATTTTTTTTATATAGGCTTAGTATTTTCTGAGAAAAAAAAAATAACAATAAAAAAAATTACAACTGATTTAAAAAACTTTTCTGTTTTATGGACCTGCTGCTTGCCAAATTTTATACGGCTACGACAAGAGGTTCAGGTCTAAAAACATAATTAACGAGATAGAAAGGATTTCAATTTTCAAATTATTTCTTCTGAAATACACTGTGGTAATCTCTTTTTTACAGAATTAACTCAAATGAAGAGAAAAAGTTACAATAAAATTCCAATATCTTTGAATTAAAAGGTTTTTTGTTGAAAATATCGACAATTTTCTTAATTTTCTTGTCAAATTTGTAATAAAAGTCAAAAGTGTCCCTTTACAGCAATGCAAGCAAAGTGCCCCTTAAGGTACGGACACACCGCGGCGTCCTGCGTGCGCGATCTAGGCGGCGATCAGATAGCGCAGTAGTATTTGTATTGACGGGTTCACACCAAACGCAATCAGAAAATAATTGAAATCGCGCCCGCAGATCGCAGGACGCCGCGGTGCGTCCGTACCTACATTATTGCACATACGATAACGCTTTAAAAAGTTTCTTCTGATATGATGAAAGATGTCATTGTCTACACTTCTCTCCTTGTGTGCATCTCTTCGTTAAAGTTGATATTTATTCTTATTCATTTCGCTGGAGAAGTGAAATCTTTAGGGTGAAACTTACACAAGTTAATGTATCCGCCGCGATGGATCTGTATCTGGCCATCAAGATGCCTGATCTCAAATTATTTGATTTTTTATATGGGACAACGATCCAAGCTCACGAGTGTAAAAGTATCGTCTATGAAAGCGAGCATCATGGTCGATGACCACATCATCACTTATCATCAAGTGAGATAGAAGTCAAACGCTTGCCAATTACGTAAATTAAACACCAAACTAAAATAAACATAGAAGAAGTAAACTATAAAATCTTTTTCAAAAAAAATAAAACCGACTTCATTACCACAAACAGGCACTCAAAAGCGAAAAATAAATTACTTTATATAATTATTATAAGCGCTATCCGAGCCGCACCGTGGCAAAACAAATTTAATGAAAATCGGTTCATCCGTTTGGGCGCTACGATGCCACGATGACAGACACACAGATACACAGATACACACGTCAAACTTATAACACTCCTTCGTTTTGCGTCGAGGGTCACAAACCAAAATCAACGTGAAGAAAGATGTAAAAACATTATTCAAGGTCATATTTTTTAGTCTTCAAAAGTAGCAATAGCAACCTCAATTGTGTATAATCTTCTTGGGACTCTTCTTCTAATACCAGTACATTTTCCTATATTTGAGATATTTATCTCCATATCTCTGAAGATACTTATCAGATCTCGATAAAATTTAAATGGGACCACCTCGGAAACGTATCCTACCTATTAAAAAAATAATCATTTGAATCCGTTTACAATTGACAGAGTAATCGCGTAACATACAAAAAAAAAACATACAGACGAATTGAGAACCTCCTCCTCTTTTGTGAATTCGGTTAAAAAGTGATCACTCCTTTTATCATCTAAAGAGAAACTTTATTAAGCGATATCATGTGCATAGCTGTAACTATGAGCTTTTATTATAAAAATGACAAAAGATAGGCTAGGAAAATTGTCGATATTTTTCAACATAAAACCTCAATTTTTACACTTAAAGTTCCTTAATTCAAAGATTTTGGGCTTTTGTTACAACTTATTACCTTCATATGAGTTAATTCTGTAAAAAAGAGATTACCAGAGTGTATTGTACGCCTGGCCAGCTACCACCCTCAATCTCATCTAATGTGTTCCGGCAGCTATCCTTGAGAGCCAGTTCCCATTCTAGGCCTAACGTGCTTACCATCTTCGACCGCATCGTCATTTAACAACAGGTGAGATAGTGGTCAAACGCTAGCCTATAAGATAAAAAAAAAGTATTTCAGAAAAAGTAATTTGACTATTGAAATCCTTTCTATTTCGATAATTATGTTTTGTTGTATGTATGTTTTTAAACCTGAGCTTGTAGGTCTTTAAAAATGACATTAAGGTTTCTAAAATAATTTTTCCTCAAAGTCTATCATTTAAAAGATAGGCGCGTCTAAAGTGGTATAATGTGTCCCACTCCCCCCACCCCTCTAATTTTTAAAGTACAGGAGTGAAAAATCTAGAAAAAATATATTTTGTAGATCTCAATAAAAACTTTCAACACAAATTGGTAAAACGAGATACAGTTAGCAGTTTTTGAGATACCGCAAATATAACTTTGTTTTTCATACAAACACTATGAAAAACAATGTAAATTTTTTTGGTTTCGAAAACCCATAGTTATAGAATACTCTACTAAGTTACGGAACCCTACGAGTGCGAGTCCGACTTGCACTTGGCCAGTTTATTATATATTTACTTGAATGCGCAGTCAACAAGTAGTAATATGTGTTGTTTACATCCATGGACTACATTGTCTATTATTGGTTACAAAATTGAAGAGTGATCATGGTGGATCAGTTTGTTGTATGCTATACTTTTTCTTTAATATTCACCTTAAGGATACCATTAGCTCCAGAAGCTGCTTCAGTGTATCCGATGTTAGACATGATACTACCAACTAGGAGTGGATCCGTTCTATTGTCACAGAACACTTTCTCGATAGTTTGCAGCTCTGCTTTATCAGCTTCACTATCAGCTGAAAGGTATATTATATTATATTATGTATTTCTCAACTTGCCATGAGCTTTTAAGTACAATTTTTTTTTTGTTAATTTAAAATAGGTACCTGAACCAAATGCTTCAACATACTCGACTGCTTGAGGTGAAATTCGCACATCATTATAAAACCTTTTCAAAAACGCTGTTGTCGTGTCAGGGTTTCTTATAAATCCGAATACTTGTCGCGATGCTCCACTTACATCGGAAAGGAATTCATTCTTGATGTGTACTACTTCTGCGTAAGCTCTGAAAATATTACAATACAAGAAATTAAAAATATTGCTAATACGCTTACATAGCTTTTTTTTAATGTTAAAAGGTAACAAGACAAGCACGACGCTCGCCTGATGGTAAGCGATGACGTTTACCGATAACAGATATAGGCGGCATGCAAAATTCTGAACTGCCATAAGTTTGCATGTCATTGCACTGCGCCTGTTACCTTGAGACATAAAGATGTTGAGTCTCACATGCCCTGTAATGTCACTGGACACCTTGCCATTTCAACCGAAAAACATTCTATTTCACGGCTGAAAATTAATTGCCAAAGTGGTGGTACCGCCCCAGGCGGACTAGCAGAAGTCCTACCAGTATACAATATGGCTAGCTTCCAGGTAACATTTGAATGGACAGTATTACAGGCAGGCAAATACATTTGTGTAAATAGTTATATCAGATAAATCAGTTATATCAAACACGAATCAGTATATGAATAAGGTACTAAGTTAATTTAGGTATATGCCTACCTTATTTTTGCTTATACGTATTATTTTACAAATATATTTAAGTACTCGTACATACCTCAGAGCATTTTTTCCCTTCTGGAGAAAAAATACTATGATGGATTCTGATTTTGTGCAACCGCAAGCGTTTTCATCGAAAGACCGTGTTTGGTTGTCTGGTGAAATGTTTATGCATCTAAAATACGAAATAAATTGTGTCTTATTCAAGTCGACAGATGCATTTATTTGACTTTGGTGTTGATGTGAACATCACAACACACGTTACTAATTTCCCATACCTGTTAATGTGCACTTGAGCATACGGCAGGAGACATAAATGAGATCCTGCTACTAAAGCTGACTCGCAATCTCCAGATTTTATAGCTAGAAATGCTTCTTCCAAGGCAACCATAGAACCACAGCAGGCATCGTCAATCGCTAAAGATGGACCCTTGGCGTTCAACCAGTATGAAATTCGGTTTGCATACATAGTTTTACTACAGCTGGAAGAAATGATAATGACGCATTTATATCTTTTTCTCGGTTGTTCATATAGGTTCGTAACTCAAATTCAACATGAATTTATACAGGGTGTTTGGAAGAACTTTAAACATAGGAAAATGGGAGACAGGTGGGACCGTCTGTTACTTACTGCGCTCAAAGGAGGGCCTAGGCCACACCGGTATTTTTATATGATTTTTTTTATGTTTTTAGGGTTCCGTACCTCCAAAGGTTAAAAACGAACCCTTATAAGATCACTTTCTTGTCTGTCTGTCTGTCCGTCTGTCTGTCTGTCCGTGTGTCACCACCGATTTTCTCAGGAACGGGTGGACCTAGCAAATTGAAATTGATACTAGATACTTAAGTCTATAGTCCCTATAAGGTATATAAAAATCAAGGTCTTGAGTCAACACAACAAAAAGATATGCAAATTAAGATTTTCGCAAAAACTTGTAAATTTATCTTAATTTTCAACTTTTTTTATTTTTCGGAATTAGTTTTTTTTAACAGTTTTTCAGTGACATACACACGTACAGTAGAATTATATATATAAATATAGAGAAGAGAAAATAATGTACTTAACACTGGCGAAATACACTAACTGTGTGGAGTCATAACGAAACTAAAAAAAAAACAAAACATCAACACTGACGACTTGAATCAAATAATGATTACTGATAATACAATTTTAATTTATTTTCTATGTATGGCAACAATTAATGAGATGAGGCTTTTCCCTCCATATCCACCGTGACAAATTTATCCACCTGTACGCCCATGCTCTGAATGTGGACAAAATCACAGACGGGGATAAGATTCTTATCTATTCCCCTCGGTAAATAGTCCCCTCGCCATGCTAGCCCTGCAGCAGATTAGATGCTACAGTATTTAGGCGTCGTTCAAGCAAATCCAAAAATAGACCGGACCAGTCACTATGGCCGCTACATCATCTGCATACTAGGATGATGATAATCCATCATCCTAGTCTGCATACATGAATATCTCTCACTCTGTTGTTTCCTTCGGCAGGTAATTTAATAAGAGGGAGAAAGCTAGATATGAGAGAGTGGATCCCTGCGGTACGCCGAATATTTTATTTTATTTTGTTGATAGTATTTGTTGTTAAATCTCCTATAGTAATACATATTTTGTGAAAATTTCAAGTATCTACATATTATTACGGTTAAGATACAGCCCTGTAAAGTGCGGACAGACAGACGGACGGACAGTGAAGTCTCAGTAATTGGATTTCTTTGGTTACGAAATCCTAAAAAGTTAGTAAAAGCATACTTAAAATTCAACCTCGCATTACATAGAAAAAATTCGAAACATGATTGAGAGCTTACTACCAATTTCATAAAATGTCCTTAGTTCATACTTTTCAACGTATGTAATTTGTAGTATTTTTTAAGAACTTCAAGGTGTTTTACTAATCTATATATATAAAAGAAAGTCGTGTTATTTACTACACTTATAACTAAAAACGGCTGGCCCAATTTTTATGATTTTTGTAATTGTCTTTGCCAGGAATAGGATAATAAGTATTAAAAACAATGAATAATTGACCTAAAAATATAATATAAGAAAAAATATTTTGCCCAAATGTTCCTGGGCTTAAAAACTGCCAATCGTTTGATGTTCAATTGTTTATCCCGCCGTATTTATTTTTGTATAATTATGGCTCCACACGATTAGTGTATTTAGCCAGTGTCAAGTATAAAAATTCTTCCCATGTGTGGATAGCATTACAATATTCGAATAAACACGTTTTTTTTTGGATACATTATTGATCCACACGATTAGTGTATTTAGCCCGTGTCAAGTAGTTAGTCAAGTAAAAATTCTTCAAGTTTTTGTGAATTCAAATCACGTAAATTTTAAAAATGTTAAATATTGTCAGTAATGATAATTGTTTGACATATTTATTGATTGTCAAATGTGCGTGCGTTCAGAAATGTATGCTTACAAGCAACCTTATCATCATCATCATCATCAGCCTGTATCAGTCCACTGCTGGACATAGGCCTCTCCCAAGATGCGCCACTGAGCCCGATCTTCGGCTCTTCTCTTCCAGTCACTGCCCACCGCTTTGCGTATGTCGTCGCTCCACCTGGTCACAGGACGTCCTACGCTACGTTTGCCGATTCGCGGTCTCCACTCTAGGACAAGTCTGCCCCAACGGTTATCAGTCCTGCGGCAGATATGACTAGCCCACTGCCACTTCAGCTTGCTAATCCGTTGAGCTATGTCGATAACTTTAGTTCTCTGGCGAATTACTTCGTTCCGGATTCGATCCCGCAGAGAAATACCGACCATAGCTCTCTCCATAGCTCGCTGAGCGACTTTAAACTGGTGGACCAGTCGGACTGTGAGTGTCCACGTCTCGGCTCCGTATGTCATCACAGGTAGGACGCACTCGTTAAAGACTTTTGTCTTTAGACACTGTGATATAGGCGACGAGAAGACTCGACGGAGTTTTCCGAATGCTGCCCAGCCCAGCTGAATTCTTCTCTGGATTTCCTTCTCGAAGTTATGTTTGCCTAGTTGGAGCGTTTGCCCTAGGTAAACATACTTAGTGACAACTTCGAGTGGGATTCCATCTACGGCAATCGGTTCCGGAACAACGTGCTCGTTGTACATGACTTTGGTTTTGTCCAAATTCATCCGGAGACCGATGCTACGAGAAGAATCAGCTAGGCCATTCAACATCCTTTGTAGGTCCTGCAGCGTCTCTGCCATAATGACGATGTCATCTGCGAATCGTAAGTGAGAGATGTACCTGCCGTTGATGTTAATGCCACGATCTTTCCAGTCCAGCGTCTTAAACATATCCTCCAAGGCGTTAGTGAACAGTTTCGGGGATATGACGTCCCCCTGTCTCACTCCTCGACGCAGGTGGACATGTTTAGTTCGCTGGTTCTGTACTTGTACAGTCATCGTTGCGGCATTATATAGACATATTACATCACTTCGATATATCGCCAGTCGACTTGGCAACGCTGCAAGGACTCGAGAACAGACCAGGTTTCGATTGAGTCAAAGGCCTTCTCATAGTCCACAAATGCTAAGCACAGGGGCCGATTATACTCTTCGGTCTTCTGTACAATCTGCCGCACCGTGTGGATGTGGTCTATGGTGCCGTAACCGCTTCGAAACCCGGCCTGTTCCGGAGGTTGAAACTCGTCGAGTCTTCGCGCAAGACGGTTCGTGATGACCCTTGAAAACAGCTTGTAGACATGGCTCAGAAGCGAAATCGGGCGATAGTTTTTCAATAGGGTTTTGTCTCCTTTTTTGAAAAACAAAACCACCATGCTTCTGTTCCATGCCTGTGGAGTTCTCCCAGTAAAAAGAACGGAATTAAATAGCTGCTGAAGCTGTTGAACTGCTGGAGCTCCTCCGGCTTTTAAAAGCTCCGTTGTGATTCCGTCTTCTCCTGGGGCTTTTCCATTTTTGAGTTGTTTAAGGGCCATCACGATTTCGTCTCGGCTAATTTCGGGCAGATCTTCTGTGAAGTGGCGGGTTAAGGTGGCTCTAGAATCCTCAGTATCGGGTTCGGGCCTTGAAGCATGCGATGCGTAGAGCTTGCCGTAGAAGTCTTCAACTTCCGACAGAATCTCCGGCTTGGATGCGACGACGTTCCCCGTTGACGTTGTCAGCTTTGTGAGGTGGCTTCTACCCAGAGGCTGGACGAACACTTTCGACCCCCGATTCTGCTCAATTGATTCTTTAATCAAGAGCGTGTTAGAGGATCGGAGGTCGCGTCGTACCAGCTTCTTTATGGATTTGTTGCGCGCCAGGTTAGTTGACAAAGCTGACAAAGGGTCTGTTCGTCTCTCTTCCATTAGCCAAAGTGTTTCTGCGGAGAGTTTGGACTTTTTGCCCGCACGCTTGCTCTCGCAAAACTTCGTCCCTTCATCCCTGAGGATTTCCACCACTTCTTCGAGTTTCTGGTCTACGTCATCTGTGGTTTCCAAGGTAGCGAATCAATTTTACAATTTTAATTGGAATGTTTCGGACCCAACAGCGGTTTGGAGTAGGTTCGGACGGAGCGTAGACTTCATCAATCGGAATCTCTCGGCTTTAAAGTCGATATCCAGAGTGCCTCGTACAAGTCGGTGATCACTTCCAGTATTAAACCTAGTGATCACTGAGACGTCTCTGAATATGCGCCGTTTGTCCGTAATGATGAAGTCAATCTCGTTTTTAGTCACAAAGTCGGGGCTTTGCCACGTCCATTTCCTTTGGGGCTGTTTCTTGAAGAACGAGTTCATCAAGAAAAGCCCTCTCCCTCGCCCTCTCTCGAGGAAATTGACGAGCATTTGTCCCCTGTGATTCCTACTCCCAAATCCGTGGGGTCCTATAGACGATTCACCGCAAGTTTGTACTCCCACTTTGGCGTTAAAGTCTCACATGACAACGTTGTAGTGAGCCTTGGAGGTGGTGTGTAAAGCTCTGGAGATATCTTCATACATGCTCTCCACCTCGTCATCCAAGTGTGTCGAGGTCGGTGCGTAGACCTGGATAACCTTGAGGCTGTACCTCTTGGTTAACTTAATTATGAGGTACGCTACCCTGTTCGACACACTGGAGATTTCTACGACGTTGTCACTGAGAACCTTGTTGACCAGAAACCCGACGCCGCCTTGGGATGGCTGATCTCCTTCTCTGTAGTACATAAGATGGCCCGATTCTAAGGTTATGGTGTCCTCTCCCTGTCTTCGGACTTCACATAACCCCAGAATGTGCCATCTTATGTGTTTCAGCTCCTCCTCTAGCTGCGCCAGATGATCGTCCAGCCGAATCGTGCGTCCATTGTACGTTGCGAGGGTCAGTTTGTTCTGGCGGCCTACCGTAATCCGGGGATTCTTAGCACCCCCTGCCCTGCCGTTACCGTGACCGCCGCCGTGGTCAGGAATAGCAGGGCGGCCGGGAACTGGGGGCCGCGGCTTATTATGTCTTTCCATTTCATGCATGCATCCCTTGGGAGGGATATGCCCTAATCGCCATGCTGGGCAGGCGTGTTGGCGATCGCAGGACGTAGCTTCTCGCACCGGTGACGCTGCTGCCCGTCACCGGCCTGTAGAATTTGGCTACGCCATAGATATGAAATGGTTATACCGCCATTTGTCGGTCGCCAGAGCCCCGTCTGTTGGTCAGCAGGATGCACCACGGGCAGGTGATGTTGGCTGGGAGCACCGAGGTCGTATTTGTGCTCCCTTACATCCCCTTAAAGCAACCTTATAAAGTGTATATTTCCAAAAACCATTTTTACCAATTTTTATTCTATATCTGTATTGCCATAATCCATTAATAAACTTAATATCTCTTTTGTATTCATTTATTACGCTTATAAAAACAAGTTCCTCTAAAAGGTAACACGACATTCATTGTCTGTTAGGTGGTACGAAGTTCGCCGGGCCAGCTAGTCTATATATATAAAAGAAAGTCGTGTTAGTTACTATACTTATAATTCAAGAACGGCTGAACTAATGTTAATGATTTTTGTATTTATGGAATTGTCTTTGTCAGGAATAGGATAATAAGTATTAAAAACAATGAATAATTGACCTAAACAATATATAAGACAAATTATTTTGCCAAAATGTTCCTGGGTTAAAAAACTGCCAATCATTTGATGTTCAATTGTTTATCCCGTCGATACGGTAAATCGCAAATTAATAAGAGTCATCGCTCCACACGGTTAGTGTATTTAGCCAGCGTCAAGTACAAAAATTCTTCAAGTTTTTGTGATTTCAAGTCATGTACATTTTTAAAATGTTAATACATTTTAAATACTCTCAGTAATAACAGTTGTATGACATATTTATTGATTGTCAAATATGCGTGCGTTCAGAAATGTATGCTTACGAGTTTTTGGCGGGAACGTGGAAAAGTGTGTGTGATCTCATTCTATTTTTTTCTTAAAACTGGTGTTCTTCCGCGTGTTAATGTGCAATAAATGTGGATTATTAAGCATCAAGTGCCGGTGAATGCGTGCAAGTGTAGGGAAACAGCACAATGTTGAAAAACGTGCTATTTGCGTTCTCACAAAAATTCCACTGAAAATCTTCAGTAAACACCACATCTTTACTAAAGGCTGTTTTTTACTATTACTTAGACTAGACTTACTTGAAAACAAAGCTGAATTGTGACTTCAACCCATCTCTACGACCAAAATTGATAAAAACTTGAAGAAAATTAATAACTGGCTAAATACACTAATCGTGTGGAGTCATAATGAAACTTAAAAAAAAAAGTATGCTTACAAGCAATCAAGACAACAATAATCAATGCCTAATCAATTTTATATATTGTCAGAATGTAGGTAAATACCTCGGAACAATCGAGGTAAATACAGAGATATGCAAGAATGTGATAGCCAATTTATGAATGCCGTATGTATACAGTCTTATCCATAAGGCTAAAAAATATTAGACAGTTATTCATGAAGTAAGTACCTATATTCAGAATTAAAATTAAATACTGGTGATTATATTTTTACAATTAAAATTAAACTCAATGGAACTAATTTCAAGTTAATAACTTATCAATAACAATAATAAAATTTTTTCATTGCATCATGTCTTGCTGACACGCGGTTGAAGTACTTGATTGTTGTATTTTTATTCTATTTCTGTATTGCCACAACTTTGATTATTTACCTGATAATCAAAGTGCCATAATACATTACTAAACTTAATATCTCTTTTGTATTCATTGTATTTCATAGCATTCACGTTCATAAAAGCCTAAATTAAGTTCTAAAAGGTAACACGACATTCATTGTCTGTTAGGTGGTACGAAGTTCGCCGGGCCAGTTAGTTATGTATAATTGAAAAAAAAAAAATTAAATGTGTAAGTAGCAGACGCCGAGATAGTCCCACGAATCTTTCATTTTCTCTACGTTCTACGTTTTACCGAACATCCTGTATATTGGATAAATGCAATATACATTTGTCTACCATATTAAAATTAGGTTGACATCTACTAATATTTAAGAATGACCAGACAAACTTGGCTAATTATTATAGTTAAATGTCGCCAAACATAGCGAAGGGGATCCCCCCTTCGTTACGTTTAGCGGTTATGCCATCCGGTAGAAAAAAATCTCATAACTGAAAGTGCTTTTTCGTTGAAATTGGATAGGAAATGGTCAGCCAGTGACACACATTTGTTTAATTTGAGAAATCTACATCATTTCAAATACTAATTTGTATCTCGTTTAAAAACTAAAAGAACCAACTTCAAACGTTGCGCTAGTCAAAGTAGTCAATAGACGTAGTAAACTATTTTAAAATCTGTGCCAGTAGTAAATCGTTGAGATAAGTAAATGCATCGTAATTCAAATTTTGATATATTAAAAACAGCTCGGCCGATTTCGTTAAAATTAAATGGGACCACCTCGGAAACGTATCCTAGCCATTAAAAAAAGAATCATTCGAATCAGTTCACAATGGACGGAGTAATCGCGTAACATACATAAAAAAACCTACAGGCGAATTGAGAACCTCCTCCTTTTTGTGAAGTCGGTTAGAAATACCCTTAAGAATTGATATTTTTGAGACGCTAAAATATACTTAAAAAAAAAACATACCCAGTTATACCAAAACCGGCTTTAGATTTGTGTTCAAAAAACCCTGTTTTTTCCGATTCGGATATACTGGCGCCAATATACACCCCAACTTTCTTTTGGTTGAGCTCTTTTATATTTACACCCGCATCATATATAGCTTCATAAGAGTGTTCTAAGGCTTTTCTCGCCATCGGATCCATACATTGACCGAGTCGACTGTGTACTTTGAAGAATTGTGAGTCAAATAGATCGATACCAGGAACTTTCCCAGTATATTCAGAAGCTTCAGGATGGGTCCATTTCCAGCGACTATTTTCTGATGTTACAGGATTTATCTATTGTAAATAATGAAAATGTTAGAGAAAGGTAATTATTTTACATTAAAAAAAAAAGTTCTTTCGAAACACGTGTTCTAAATATAAAAATACTAGAATATACAACTTGAACATAGTCATGCCACCTAGAACTAACTTCACGATGTTAAATTTAGGTGACGGTGTGCGCGCGCATCGTAAAAATTCACTCTCATAATTTTCTCAATCGCGCCAAAAGAAGTATAACTACAAAAAAAATTTTGTTGCCATTAAGATTTGTCTTATTCACATATTTATACATACATACATACCTACAATCTCGCCTTTTTCCGTTGAGGAAGGCGGAGACTACTTCTTTCCACATGCTACGATCCCTATATACCTCTTTTGCTTCTTCCACTTTCATGAGCGCCTTCATACATACACGCCGATGTATGTATTAAAAAGTAGTTACAGACTTTCTATTTCACGATGAAGGTTTGGCCATGGTTGTAGTAGTGACATGTACAGACAGGCGCGTTTGTGTGTGTAAACTGAAGGAGCGTTAGCAAAGAAATGTGAAACACATTTTTAAATTAAGCCTTATTTTTTTTTTACTGCGATCTAATAAATAATTAGTGTTTAGCTCCTACAACATTTTTTATGTAAAGGGAATAAAATATGATAAGTTACTAGAAATACTTAGGATGTCATAAATTTTTATTTAGCAAAAAGAATAAAGAATAGATCAAAAAAACAAAGTTGAAATAATTAGCTATTTTAATCACTGCCAGATTCGTCTTCGGATTCTGATTCGCTGTCATCGGTATCATTTTGCAGATTAATCATAAACTCAAAATCCAGGTCAACATATTTCAAGTATTCCTTTTCAATTTTTTCAACATAACTACAGGTTTTATGCCATGTTTCGCTAGTAACTTTGTTCAAGCTTTCATTGATAAGTTTTTCTGTATATGTCATGTTTTGCACAATATTCTTTGAAGCAATATAATTTTTTACAATTCCCCAAATATTTTCAATCGCATTTAATTCTGGGTGATAATGGGGGAGACGTATGACATCAAAACCTTTGGTCTTGATAAAGTTATCGATTTTGTATTTTATGTGTTGATCTTTGTGTTTTTTAATTATGTCGTACAATTCCAATTTAAGGCAAGTTTGTTCAAATGCTATGCCCTTATCTCTGAGCCATTGCTGCATATTCGCTTTCTTTGTTGCCGATGTTGGTAGTTTTTCAGCTCGTGTATTGTGATAAGAAGCATTGTCTAAGACAATGACTGCGCCTTCGGGTAAATTGGGTAAAAGTTTTTCGTTGAGCCATTTAATATAATTATCATAGATCATATTCGAATGGTAATCGCCAGCTGTTGAGTTGGCCTTGTAAACCAAACAGGCATTTTTAATAAAGCCATCCTTTGTTCCCGCGTGCACCAATATAAATCGAGTGCCTGTGCTAATCTTCTTCAAAAATGGCGTGCTCTCTTTTTTTTGTGCCCAGGTATTGTTTCGCACGTGTGTTGAAAGGACATAACTTTCATCGGTGTAGACAATTGGTCGCCCTTGAGAGCGATATTCTGACATCTTCTTTAAATATTTTAGGCGCCACATGTATATCATGACGTTCAGTCAAAACTTTACGGTTATTTTCTGTTTTACGCCACTTGTATCCTAATTTCAGCAATAACTGACGAAGCGTTTCGAGACAACATTCAAAGCCAATTTTTTCATTTAAAACTATTCTTAATTTTGCCAACGTTGGAATTTCTTTATGGACCACATGAAAATTTTGTATCGTACTCCGGATAACATCGGCTGTGAAATTGTCTATTTCTATCTTATTATCTCGTTTCCTTCTTTTCTTCATGGGAGAAGTAAACTCTGAGGAAGCGCATGGCAATTCATTCTCCTCTTTTAAGATTCGTTGGACAGTTGAAAGAGAAACACCTGTGGCATCAGCTGTACGCTGTGTAATATTACGTAAATGAGACAAATCACAGCTAGGCTCCATAACCGATTTTGTAAATTCAAACTCCTCTTTTAGGAAATGGTAAACGCTAGCTATCATTATTCGACCCTAAAATAAAACAAATCGGAATTAGTGACTTTCAACTAATTCAACAAATTAGTTGAATGTAAAAAAAAAAATTACCTCACTGTGGACGACTTTTCTGCGTTTAGTTGCCTTGCTGACGGTACTTTGTGCTGACATCTTGCGCGGGGCACAGAACACTAGTGACTCGGACCGCGTCGCGACCGCATCGTGACTGAGCGCTCCCGAGGTTACGCACACTAACTCAATGTGCATGTGCACGGCTAACAACAAACAAGATCAAACTTTCATCGTTAAATAGAATATCTGTACATATTTATACTTACAACAAAATATTTGCAGAACGTAACTTACAAACCTTAGCAAAATTTCAACTTGCCTTATTGTAAAGAATCGACGTAATGTCATTAATACTCTCCGACATTGGAAAAACACCAGACATGCCGGATATGACGACTCCGTCGCCTTGAAATACTCGTAGTTGTTCCACTGGAGCATGGTGAAGGGTTTGTGCGTATTCTTGTGGAGTTGGTGTCATATTCTGTTAAATTATAAATAAATAAAAAATATCATAATAAAAAATATTCAATCCCATTAAATTGCATGAAATAATTATTGAATTTATAGGTTACCTACATATGAAATATACATGAAAAATAACAGACGTGAAAGTGGACGGCTCTAGAGGTAGAGTAAAACAGAAGAAAGTGTGGATGGACTGTGTGATGGAAGATATGGATGCAAAAGGAGTGGATGCGGAAATGACAAATGGAAAAGATTGACATGTAGCACCGACCCCACTTAAGTGGGATAAGGGTAGGAAGATGATATTTTATTTTTATTTATTTATTTATTACAAACAAAAAATACAATGGTTCAGATTAATATTATCTAATAAACCTAATAAAAAGGTTTGTTTTAGACAAAAGGTTCTCTTGCTACTTAAAACTTACTACTTACTACTTAAAACTCGCTTAAATACGGCAAGAATTAGATATACTTAAATAAGCTTCAATAAATTATTAACAAACAAAGATAAAATATATGTACATAAATAGGGTAGATCCAAATCCATTTTATTCTAATCTGCGCAAACACGCACATCTACCCTCAACTTTCAAGATGCGGTGGACAGGGTGGCAAGGCGCAGTAATTATTTTTGTAATGGTGTGTGTTTGCGCATTGCCGATATAGGGTGCTCCAGTTTAGAGTAGGAATTTTTTTTAAAGAATATATTTGATATTATTTTTAGTAATTTTATCTTTAGTTTCTTTTGACAGTTTATTTATTAAGTTCGGCATAATGTATTGAGATGTCCTTTTACCATATACTACTGATGATCATTATTTTATGATTTGTCATCTTTTATCATCATACCATCCATTTATCTATTCGACAAACTCTAACTGGTTCCTCGATAAGTGTGCACAAAATATGTATTTTCCCCTCAAGCCATTTGAGAGAGCGGTAAAGAGTTTTTAATTGTTTACTCATAAATGTTTTTCTATTTTGCTCTGTCTAAGGAGGTCTAATAATAATACAATACAACACCTCTCTATAGACCTCACACCAATTTACATAGAAAAATAAAATAAACATAAGATCGTTTAAAAAACTTAAAACAACCGACTTCAATGCCGCGCTATTAATTTTCAGTACCAATTTTGAGGTGTTTATCTCCATATCTCTAGAGATACTCATCAGACCTCAATAAAATTACCATGGTACCATACTTGGGATATCTCCTTTCTAACAAAAAAAGAATAATCAAAATCGGTTCATAAACGACGAAGTTATCCGCGAACAAAAATTTCTCACACAACACCTCCTTTTTTTGAAGTCGGTTAAAAATTTGCATAACTTAAATAAAGGGTATAATGGGCGGTACCTATTATCACCAAGAACGATGTCTTCTAGACAACCTTTGGATGGATGTGAAATTAAATAGGCATGGACAGTGGCTTTATAGATATTTACTCGTATGTATACTTTTGCTCATAAACTTTTACACGGAGGACTTAATAAACAGATGACTAAATGGAATTCTTTGCCTTAGTTAGTATTTCCTGATAACTACCATCTTGGGTCGCGAATAGTGAATAGATATATTCTAACAACACCTTGAGCTATATCGTCACTGAGACAGTGGTCCATTGCTTGCCTATTCAGCATTTAAAATATTTATGATAAATACTGAGATGATGAGTGTATTATAAAAGGATACAAACTTATTATTATTTAACTTACACGAGCCCTGTATGTGCCCAAAAGTAATCGCTGTATGTGCTGATATTATCACTAAATCTACACTGCCGAAACAACAACAGTATTTATTAAATCATTACATTTATATAGTAGCACTATTTAGAAATATATGTCGCAGGCACATAGCTTAATAAGCCGTTCAATCAACAGCCTAGCCTCTTTACAAAACAGCGCCGTTGCATCTGGATTCCTGAATGATATCCAGCCGTAGCGTTTGTTACAACATTTAATAAACTAGCTGACTAATGCTAAGGCCATTTGACGAGCGCTGACGTGAGCGGCCGCGCGTCACCAGAAATAAATGTATATGCACATATATATATGCATATATATATATATATATATATATATTATATATATATATTGTTAGAAGATATTACTTTGCAGCTCAAAGCTTTGCAGTGTTTTTCATAAGTTTGAAGCGCCAGGTTATTTGTTAAAGGCAGACTATCGCCATGCCGATAAACTAGCGCTGTACATGGGCTGTTACCTACATTCTATTAGTGTTATTTGTCAATACGTAGTACAGTTATTATGGTACGATCCCAGTAGTAACAATAATAAGTTGAAATACTTAGTAAAAGTTTTGAGTTACATTTATTAGACACAAATTACAATAAATGTAAGGTGATTTCATTCATCCGCGTGTGTCTGTAACGTACTCGCAGTAGGTTATTGTAAAATATGCTAAGTTGGAAAAATAAGTAAAGTGAGTAAGTGTTCCGTAAAAATATGTTATCGTGACGAACGGACCTAGTCTATACCTTCATGCTAGATGACAACGAACAGGGTTTGGTGTACGAAGTTAAATAAAAAGGTTTAGTTACTTCGAAATCTTGTGATATTGTTCATTTTTGCGGTATTGTTGTAAGTACTTCATGACATAAGCAGTTTAGTTGTGGCAGTAAACTGATGGCGTTATTTTGATGGTCAGGTTGGGCCGAACGCAGTAAACTTGAATCTGGTGAAATATAGACTTACAGCGGCAAGCTAAAGATGAGGTGATAGAAACAGTAAGCAAGTTACTTACTACTTATGATGCAAACTGTGTTTTAGTTACATTTTATTTCTATTACTTACGAAGCGTTATTCAACACTGGTTAATCATTTTAATAGCCCCGACATTGCGGCTATTCTGTGCACCGACATAATCTTGTTACTTAAGTAGTCCCGACATTGTAACTATTTTCAGTGTTTATTTTGTAATTTGTATTGTGACTATTGAGTGTTTATTTTGAGTAGTTATCTCGTACCCCGACATTGTGGTACTCGGAGCCTCGACATTATGGCTATCTAGTACCCCAACATTGTGGTACTCGCAGCCTCAACATTTTGGCTATTTTATACCCTGACATTGTGGTACTCGTACCCCGACATTGTGGTACGCGTACCCCGACTTTGTGGTGTTCGCAGTCCCGATATTGTGTGGCTATCTTCTGCTCCCAGCATCTCGGCATTTGTCGGCGGTCGCACCACTGCACGAGCGCGCTATGCTGTGCGCGCCGTCTGAGGTGTGCTGGTGCGCGCTCCCTGCAGCGCGACTGCGCCCCATCCTAGGCGTGCTGTTGCGCTCCCTGCAGCGCGACTGCGCGCCATCCTATGCGTGCTGGTGCGCGCTTCCTGCAGCGCGACTGCGCACCGTCCGAGGCATGCTGGTGCGCGCTCCTTGCAGTGCGACTACGCGCCGTCCGAGGTGTGCTGGTGCGCGCTCCCTGCAGTGCGACTGCGCGCCATCCTAGGCGTGCTGGTGCGCGCTCCCTGCAGCGCGACTGCGCGCCATCCTAGGCGTGCTGGTGCGCGCTCCCTGCAGCGCGACTGCGCGCCATCCGAGGTGTGCTTGTGTGCGCTCCCTGCAGCGCGACTGCGCGCCATCCGAGGTGTGCTGGTGTGCGCTCCCTGCAGCGCGACTGCGCGCCATCCTAGGCGTGCTGGTGCGCGCTCCCCACAGCGCGACTGCGCACCGTTCAAGACGTGCTGGTGCGCGCTCTATTTAACGTGACAATCGCGCCACTGCGCGAGTACACGCCATGCTGTGCGTGCTCATTGCGCGCTGGTGCTCGCATGCCAAGCTTCATGCTGAGCTCCACTCTGGGCAGCGCGATGCTGTCGTCGGTTGCGCCACTGCCCGAGGACGCGCATGGTGCTGAACTCTGCACCGAGCTTGACCTGCAGTTGCTGATCACGCCACTGTGCGGTTACGCGTGTGATGCCACGCTAGGTTGAGCAAATCGATGCTGGTGCTGGGAACCAGGTGGCTGACGAAGCGGTCGAGGACGTCCCGCTGTCAGGAGAGGCCGTGTTAGAAGATTTCCATCGGGTAGATGGAAATCTTCATCACTTCATCACGCTGCGACTGGCCTCGATAGTATAAAAGCGGACAGCGAGCGGGTATCGGAATCATATCTAACATTATGTAATTGTTATTATGTTGAGGTTCTGTGGCATTATATAGCTGTGGGTATTGTGATAGTGTTTATTGTTATTATGTTGAGGTTCTATGGTATTATATAGCTGTGGGTATTGTGATAATGTTTATTTTTTAGCCTTTTTCACTTCTGGTCGCTAAGAATATATATATATATATATATATATATATATATATATATATAATATATAGTGGGTGGCATATATATATATATATATATGTTTATGCATATTACAGTTATTTCTGGTGACGCTACCGTGGCTCCCCTCCTCGCTCCGTCGGCGCACGTTACGCGGAGGTCACTGTTCCTTGTTCCTAGTGTGTTGCCTTAGTGTCAGACTAATTGACAGGCTAAGCAAGTAATGAGACGTCATCAATCCAAGTAATTTGCCGAGCTATTTGATCAAATGACTGGATATCATTCAGGATTCTAGATGAATGGCGCTTTTTAGTAAAGAAGCTAGGCTGTTGGTTGAACGGCTTATTTAGCTATCTGCCTGCGACATATACATTGTAAAGGGTGAAAACTAATGACATTGTATGAATAATTAAGGCTATTTTACATTTTGATTTGGCATTTGAAGACAAATTAAACTATATAATCAGGTATAGAATATGAATTATGTAAGAGAATAAGATAGGAAGTGGAAAACTAATGGGAAGTCGCACGGTCAAGGGTTCTGTAGTTCGATTGAATATGTATGATCGTTATTACCAGTCTTTTCGATTTAACTGAACATAGGTCTATCTCATAACACGTTACTGATCTCGCTCTTCGTTTGTTATTTCAGGCTTGTCATCTATACAATGTGCCTGTTTACCAGTGTCGGAGACTTAAGGAGGGTGAAATATGGTATTTTTTATCGACGAATCACTATCTCAATTTTCTCTCGCCCACTCCATAATAAAATGGCAGCCATTTTGTTTTTTTTTACTTCGAAGCTCGGGTGCCTTTACTGTACCCCTAGTACGAGTTTTCATCGTAAACGCTTTTGACAGATCTCATATAGATTTCGACTTATTCTAGCTCCCTGGTTGGTCTAAATTTTATGAAGTGTAGTAACTACTAGAGGCGCTGTACTGTTTTTCATACAACATTTGCTCGATATACGATATCGAATTTGGTATGAAAACTCGTACTAAGGCTACTGTTTTAATAATTGCTATCGATGTAGACGTCCTAGGAAGACGAAAGATATGTCATTCGTAAGCTTACAATGTAGACAATCAACTAATGATACATTTTATTCGATTTATTTTTCATAGAAAAACAAAAAGCATTACAAAAACAAATATATTTTAATTTATGTTTTTTAGATTTTTATCTTTTTCATGAAAACTAACCAGTCAAACTCCTTTTTATTCTTGTTATCATGTCATAATACAGGATATCTTCTTTAAAATAAATCTTACATCTAAGCCCTAAGTAAGATAGCTTAGAAGTTATGATATTGAAACAAGGTATGTATAGTGTTTCTAACTCTAGAGTGGGAAAAGATAAATAAAACAAAGTAAATCGATTGTAATAATCGTTTATTATTCTAATATCATTAAAACTATTACAGCCACGATTCAACATGTCCTCCATTATGCTGCATAAAAAAAAATTAATTACATAAAAAAAAAATTAACGAATAACGAAATGAAACACTACGTTGTTTTAATCATCATAACTTCTAAACTATCTTACTCCGACACTGGTAGACAGACACATTGTATTTTAAAATAAAATCATTTCTCAATCATTAATGCTTTTTTCAACCGACTTCCAAAAATAAGGAGGTCTCAATTCGTCTGTATGTTTTTTGTGTGTGTATGTTATGCAATTACTCCGTCAATTGTGATCCGATTCGAATGATTCTTTTTTTAATCGGTAGGGTACGTTTCCGAGGTGGTCCCATTGTAATTTCATCGGATCTGATAAGTATCTCCAGAGATATGGCGATAAACGTCTCAAAATTGCTACTGAAATTGACTCGCGGGGCATGGAAGTCTGTTGTTTTAGTTTTTAAACTATCTTAATTATTAGTTACCCTAGTTCTCTGTCGGATGACTTCATTTGGAATATTTCCTTCAGAGAAACTCCGAGCATAACTCTCTTCATAGCTTGCTGTGCAACTTTAGACTCGGTACTCGGTGTCGATCAGACTCGGTAATTGTCTATCTACAATCTGTAATCAGAGGATTGCAGATTGTAGATAGACGAGTATTTATGTGCAGTTGTTCGAGATAGACTTGTAGATAAACTCGCTATCGTAAAGTTTATCTAGATTGTACTATATAATAATATATAAGTGATATTGTAGATAGTGGTAGCAAATTCAGTGGACATTCAATTACTCTAAATAATGAACAATCTAATTCAATATATTTGACCCCAACAGCACCATTTGACATAATAAAGATTATCTCTGGCTTAAAAAATAAATCTGGTGTAGGTTATGATGAAATAACTACACGTATACTCAAAGAACTTGCTACAGTAATAAGCCCGATATTAAGCCACATTGTGAATTTGTGTATGGAATTAGGAATCTTCCCGAGTAAATTAACATTATCAATAGTTGAACCCTTATTTAAAAAAAACAATAAACAAGAGTTAAGAAATTATCGACCTGTTGCTTTACTTCCTGTCTTATTTAAAGTTTTCGAGAAAGATATATACGTAAGACTTACTCGTAACGACTTCTTTGAAAAGAATAATATAATTAGCGCCAATTAGTATGGTTTTAGAAACAATCAAACGATAAATATGGCCATTTATAATTTCTTGAATAAGGTAATGTAAAATTTAGACAATCATAAATCCACCATATCTCTCTTTATGGATATGACCAAAGCATTTGATCACGTGGACCATCAAATTCTACTTAATAAAATGCAGGCATATGGAATTAGAGGTAATGCTTACGATTTGATTAAATCGTATCTCTGTGATAGAACGCAGGAAACGCATATTAGCAAAATTGACATGAAGAGCAAGACTGAAACAGTGTTCACTTCAGGTACCAGAAATATATATCTATGGTGTTCCACAAGGAAGCGTATTAGGCCCATTGCTTTTCTTAATTTATATTAATGACTTCCCTACAGCAACTATATACCCTCTGACATTATTTGCTGACGACAGCACTGTGCTGTTTATATATGATAAAAATTGGAAATGATGTTCGTGATTTGTGTAAATTTGATTTTATTTTTCTTGGATTGCACACGACAATGAACAGCATCTTTTGTAACAAGAAATGTAATGGCGGTCGCTTGCCTGCTTTATCGACATTATGGTATCTGTGCTGCTTTAACAACATAGTAACCAAGACGATTACATATGTAGACGGTGCACTACCGGCCAGAAAGAGACAGACGGAGTTTGTCCTTTTCTTTTGTATGGACCACATCATGTATACTATACAGTGTAGTGCATTTAGCACTAGCAGGATGTTAGACAAGGGCCGTTTTGATGTACAATTACAAACGTGTAAAACATAGTTCGGGTATTGATCTAAACATTCCGCCCACCAAGAACATTATTTCAATGTTCTTGTCCACCTACTACTACATATACCGCCCACCATGAGGTCAAGGGGGTATTGATGTATTGAAAAAGTGAATATGCATTTGTGATACAGATTGAAACATTAAATTTAACATTAAAAAATTGCAATTACATTTTACTTAAACTGTTACTGGCAGTACACAAAGTTTTGATGTAGGTCTCTTGATGAGAGAAACTTTACACTTGAGGGTGACCACTCGGGTTATGTTGTCTAAACCTAGATGCCTTGCCTCGATCCTACCGAGCAACCATCGTGCGGGAGGAAGATTGTCTTCCTTGACAAGAATTATATCACCTACATTCGGTTCAGGAGTAAACTTTGACCATTTGTATCGCTGTATGCAATGCACCAAATATTCGTTTGACCATTTTCTCCAAAAACTCTGCACCATTCGTTGTGTTAATTGCCACTTTCTCAAGGTGCTGATGTTGCTTTGCTCATAGTCATGATCAGGAACCACAACCAGGGGTTCTCCAATTAAAAAATGACCCGGAGTAAGTGGGTCTGAGTTATTGTCAGGAACTGACGAAGGTCTTGAATTGAGGCAAGCCTCAATTTGTGACAGAACTGTTGACATTTCTTCGAATGTTAGAGTGGAGTCTTTAACAACGCGCCGAAGGTGGTGTTTTGTTGATTTCACCCCTGCTTCCCATAACCCGCCGTGATTCGGCGCATGAGCGGGAATGAAATGCCACGTGACGCCGTTGTTTGCTAACCATTCGCGTATGTCCACTGCTACAGACGACGATTGAGGGTCAACGATATTTTGAAGTTCTGTGGAAGCACCAACAAAATTGGGCCCATTATCGCTCCAAATTTGACTGACGTGACCGCGACGAGCCACAAATCGTTTGAAGCAAGCGATAAATCCTTCGGCACTTAGGTCACTTACAGCTTCCAAATGTATGGCTTTGGTGACCATACATACGAAAAGACAAATATAGCCTTTATAGCACCGATTGCCGCGACCCTTCGACATCCGAAGGTTCATCGGACCCGCAAAATCTACGCCGCTACGCAAAAAAAACTCGAGCAGGAGTCACTCTCGCTGAAGGCAACTGACCCATGAATTGGTTTCTTGCGATTGCAGACTGTTTGACACAAGTAACACACTTGCGTACGTAATTTTTGACCAGACTTTTGGCCGAAACAATCCAAAATTTCGTGCGCAAGTGGTTCAGCATCAACAATGGACCGCCGTGCAGCGTCTTTCGATGAGAATCATCTACTATGAGATTGGAGTGACTCTTGTGCGGCAAAATAATAGGATGCTTTGTAGATTCTGAAAGGTTAGCGTTCTGAAGTCTACCTTGGGCCCTCAGAATTCCTTTGTCGTCGTGATAAGGGTTCAATGCTTTGAGTTTTGTGTGATCTAATTCTAGAGCTTGACACCGGCGTATGCAGACATCAAGTGATTCGTCAAGTTCAGAACATGTAAGATGAGGTTCAAACTTGTGAATCTTATTTTTGACGGCCTTGATTTTTAAGAATCTTCGACAAAAAGCTACAACCCGAACCAGCCTTTGCAAAGATGAATATCTTGTCCATAAAGGATCATCTGTGGAATCCACAGTTAGATGGACTTTAACTTTTCTTTGTTCCAGATCAGTAGATATTGATTTTGGTAGGGTATAATTAATAACCGAGTTCTTGAGCCATGTGGGACCCTGCAGCCACAAGCTGCACTGAGCAAGTTCCATAGGTGTGCTACCTCTGGATGCGATATCTGCAGGGTTATCCGACGATTGGACATGTGCCCAATGAGTGTTGTCAAATCTAGACAGGATATCAGAAGTCCTGTTGCCAATGAAAGTCGTCCAACGACTTGGATGGCTACTGAGCCATGCTAAGACCACCGTTGAGTCAATCCATGCATGAACGTTTAAGCAGTTGATGCCCAACACGGTTGTCACTTCTGTGAGTAGTTTAGCTAGTAAAACTGATCCCATCAGCTCTAGTCTCGGGACAGAAACTTGCATCGTAGGAGCTACCTTAGTTTCTGCAGCAACAAGATTTACATGCGTATTTCCACTAGCGTCAATTACCCTGAGATACACTGCAGCCGCTATACTGGAAATCGAGGCATCACCAAAACCGTGGAGCTCTCTACACTTTGTAACGAAACGTTACATATTTAATAATAATAATAAACGCAATCTTAGTATTAAATACTACAATATATTTACAAAAACAAAACGAAGAATAACCTAAACACTAATAAACAATAATTGAAAATAAGTAAAAGTTATGTACATTAAAATGGCTATAAAGATTATAAGTTCATTGTTTTTGTTGCATATCCGAACGAAATCTTCGATTTTATCATCGACGCACATATCCGAACTCTTCAAGGCATCGCGGGGCATGAGTTGAGGTGTGGGCGGAGCAATGTCGAACGATGGATGTTCGAGCGAAGGCGGCGTCCGCGACTCCCGCCACTCGAAGCTAGGCTGATAATAGAGCTGGTCCACGCTTGTCTTGCGTCCTAGCTGACAAGCGCGATCTTTCTTTTCATAATTAATAATCAGCAATTTAACTGATTTCGACAAAAGTTGTTTTTAAACCTACTTATAACGCTGTGAAAGTGATTTCCCGATATAGGGTGAGTTTTGAATGGCACATAAAACATCGTAATCATGACTTGCTGTTTTTCATACAATGTAATGTAATAAATTGTGTTAATTATTATATTTCAGCTTTTACCACTCTTTATTTGTTTGCACAAACTAGTTACTCTGCTATTAGGAATACTTTATCAAGGATTGCATCACTTATTTTTTTTTAAATTCTACCCTAATCTTTTTATTGTTTCACAAAAATGCTTAATATCTTTCACGTAATCAAGCTATAAACTTTCTATTGTCTATCTCCTAAGCCTTCCGATATTTCAATTCATTAAAATGTAAACTCCGTTCTGATAGTTGGTACCACCACGGCAAAACTACTACACAAGTACCTACCTACATACTTTGTGATGCCGTTGTGAGCCCTAGGAACGGGGGTATAGATGAGCCGAATGATAACCGTTTGGTTTTATCAATTCCAGGAGCACTACACGGGTTAGACCACCCGCAAAAGAAAAAACCAAACATCCGATTAAGGACCTCAATATTGGGACCACACCGTTTGGACCGGTGTGCGACCGGCCTTATGTCCGCAACCTCTGGAAGGTTCCCGCCTCGCTGCGCGACTTAGTGACGCGGGGTCAACTACCTCCTGTGCATCACCTGGCTGCCTATACTGCACTGTACTACTCCGTTTCCTTGAGGCCACCAACCATCTTCGGCCGGACTCGCGTCGAAGGGAAGTACTGTGCTACGGAAGTGGAAACAAATCTTCAGGTCAACCAACCACGACCCTATAAATTTTATGTGCCCTCCTTCTGAGCTAGTATCTAGTAATTTAAATAGTAGTTTATTAGTAGTTTTCTTTGTTGTCATTTAGCTACATTTGAAAATTAAATTTTAACTTTTCATTTCAGTACTTAGTTTCATTTTTATTCATACCACAGTAGGTAACGTAGGAACTAAGGGCTTAGCGGCACATTGGCGCCCAACGTGGTTGATTTTGTTTCCGCTTCTAGTAGTAAGTAGTTAGTTCTTGTACGGTGAGTGGGTTAGATTGTAAAACGCTTCTTCTTCTTGGTTTGCAGTAACTGAGGTGAAAGTAGTGTTTATATGTAATTTTCTATTTACCTACATTTTAATTTTTGAATCATCCATAAATTAAAAAAATATATATATAATAATAATTTATACACAAAAAGTACAGTCGGAGTTATAACTAAGTGTTAACTTGCTTAAGTGTATTTTCTTGGTTTATGAAACACTTGACTGATTAATTTCTTAATATTAAAAAAAAAAAAACAATTTGTTAGGCTGCTTTCACACCAGTTGCAATTTTTAAACTTTTTAATAATTTTTTTGTTGATCCAATGATCTTTAGTCTTCAATCATCATCAGACCAGAGCGTTCTGTTAAAATTGATTGTAACAGAACGGAGTATTTACACCATTGATCAATTAACCGGTTTTGTGTGCCATTTACAACAAACCTTTATTATACACGATTTATTTGCTCTTTCGTGTGGGAAATATGTCGTTCCCTATCAAGTATTTTTCTCTGCAAAAGTCTGAGTTAGAGTATGAAGTTGCCATCAGAGGAGAGACTCCTGCCAGCACTGTGGCAGATATTAGGAAACAGATTGGTAAACTCAGCCAAATATTCCCATCTGAGGACATTTTGTGTTCCCATCTGGAACCTTCGGAGGACTTGTCAACTTCTTTCGAACTTTTGGACAAAATAAAATCATCATTTGCAGTAGAAGTTGTAGACAAAAATAGTTTGGCTCGTACTGAGAACATATTCCACCATCTGTACCACAGGCTTAATAGAATGAATATAGACGAAAAGGTTTTTAGCAAACATTCGGAATGCAGTACGCTTTTCAAAGAGCTTTACGAAAAGTTACTTACCTTAAAAAAAAAAGTATAGACCCTCTCTCTGTTGCCGGCTCTAGTTCAGAGTCACAGCCCATGCCCACACCCGTTCAGGTATCAGTTACTTGTGATGGTAGTGGTAGGACTATTTCCGAGTTAGGTAAATTAAAATACGACGGAAAGTCTTGTGTGCGGTCCTTCATCCAACGAGTTGACGAATTTAGTGTAGCTCGTAATATTTCTGACACTAAGCTTCTGTCATTTGCCACTGAAATTTTTGTTGATGATGCACTTCATTGGTTTAGAAGCATCAAAGAACAGGTAACATCTTCGGACGAACTTGTCATCCTTCTGAGACAAGATTTTGATAAAACGGACTATGATTACCGATTATTAGCTGAAATTCGGTCTAGGACTCAAGGCGAAGCGGAAAACATTACGATTTACTTATCGATTTTAGCAGGTATGTTTGCGCGCCTGTCGAAGCCTTTGTCGGAAGAGGACAAACTTGAAATAATTTTACATAATATCAGACCGTGTTATGCAAGTACTTTGGCTTCAGCCCCTGAAATTAGAACTATCGAAGAGTTGCGTGTACTATGTAGGAACTTCGAGAATTTTCAGTCTCGGTTGGTGCAATTCCGTGAGCCTTCTGCTGCGTCCTCTGGAAATTTGTTAGCACCAGAGTTTGCTTACAAAGAAAAGACAAACACATATAAACAAAAGCCAAATTTTACAAATCTTAATAATTCTTATTCTAAACCTAACGTTAATATTAACGAAAAATACTTACATGCTATGAACAAAAATGTTTCTGATGCCGACAGGAAACAGCCTTACTGTCCTAGATGCCGAAATAATTCACATAGTTTAAAAAGCTGTCAGAACACTGAAATCATGTGTTTCAAGTGTGGTCGCAAAGGCGTGAGGAAACCCGAGTGTCCTAATTGCAATCCAAAAAACTAGTTACACAGAATTGTGGCACCATTTCTTGTTTAATAGGTCGCACCGATAAGAAAGAATGGAATGAATGGTTAGAAACCGTACGTAGGTTTTTCAACTGTTACAAAATCGCTACAATTCTGGAAGATAAACCTCTCAATGATAAGCGACCATATATAAACATTGAAATCAATGATATTACTGCATCAGGTCTCCTGGACTCAGGTTCTGCGGTCACCATCATTGGCAATAATGCACATGAAACATTGCTTAGCCGTGGTCATAAGCTGTGTACTGACAATAGGTTATCGATTATAGCTGCTGGTGGTCAGGCGCTTCAAAGTATAGGTTATATTAACTTACCGATAAACTTTGAAAATCAGTTTCATATACTGAAGACTTACGTTATTCCAGAAATCCAATCATCTCTGATTCTAGGTATTGATTTCTGGCAGGCGTTTCATTTATGTCCTAAATATTTAGGTTCCCTTCAGTTAGCTTCGGTTCCCCTGTTGGACTTAAATGTAAACAGTCCAAATACTTTTGTACATTCTTATGATAACCTGGATAGTTCACAAAAGGCTATTGCTGATAATATTGTACAACAATATAGCAACATTTCTTTCGACCGTAAAGGTTTAGGTCGGACGCACTTGATCACCCATCGTATTGATACTGGTGATTCTGCCCCTATTAGGCAAAGGTATTATAGGCTCTCGCCGGAAAAACAAAAAATCCTCGTCGAACAGGTGGACGAAATGTTGGATTTAGATGTGGTGGAATATTGCGAAAGTGCATGGCAAAGCCCTGTACTCCTTGTCAATAAGAAAAATGGCAAGCCTCGTTTTTGTCTCGACAGTAGAAAGCTCAACTCAGTTACAAAGCGAGATGCATACAACTTGCCATATATTTCTGAAATCTTAGATAACTTGCGGGACGCTCGCTTTCTTAGCAGTCTAGATTTATCTAAGGCTTTCTGGCAAATACCTATTGCTGAGGAGGATCGGGACAAGACGGCATTTTACGTCCCAGGCCGTGGAACACTTAGGTTTAAAACTACCCCTTTCGGATTGACAAATGCCCCTGCCACACAACAGCGTTTGGTCGATGCATTGTTGGGTGACGTGGATCATCGCATCTTCGCATATCTTGATGACGTCATCGTCATTAGCAGTACTTTCGATGAGCACGTCTCTCTCCTACTTCGTGTCTTAGAAAAACTGCGTAAAGCAAACTTGACTATCAACTTGGAAAAGTGTGAGTTCTTCCGAAGCCAACTCAAGTATTTAGGTTATGTGGTTGATGCGAACGGATTGCGAACTGATCCTGATAAGGTAGAAGCCATCCTAAACTACGTTACTCCTACCAATCGAAAGGAGCTTAAACGGTTTCTAGGGACAGCTACCTGGTATCGCCGATTCGTCCCTAATTTTAGCACAATCGCAGGACCGCTAAACAAGCTGACTTCTAGTAAGAAGAACACTCCACCATTCCGATGGACTGATGAGGCTGACGCGGCTTTCAAGGCATTGAAGGAATGTTTGGTCTCTGCACCGGTTCTCTCGTGTCCGAATTACGATCTGCCATTTCAAGTGCACACGGACGCGAGTAATTATGGTGTAGGTGCTATGCTTACGCAATCTTTCGAAGGCAAGGAACATCCCATCGCGTACATGAGTCGATCGTTGACGGCCGCTGAAAAGAACTACAGTATTACGGAACGTGAGACTCTGGCTGTTCTTGTTGCCTTAGAACATTGGAGATGTTATGTGGAGAACGGTAAAACTTTTGTTGTCTACACCGACCACAGCGCACTTAAATGGTTTCTTTCCTTGGACAATCCTGCAGGTAGACTTGCACGTTGGGGACTTCGTTTGTCGTCGTTTGATTTTGAAATCAAACACCGCCGTGGTGTAGACAACGTAATTCCTGACGCTTTGTCTAGAGCTGTCCCGGTCGCTACTATTACTACGGACAAATCATTCACGACTCAAAGAATCAAATCAAAGAATCAAAGCATTTATTCAGTATGTAGGCAGTATAAATATACGCACATATACACGTCAAAATCATAAATCATAAAATAAATCATAACCAATTATCAAGTAAACATAGCAAAAGCAGAATTTAACGCTTTGAATCAGAAAAAAAAAGTAATGAACCATTCAGCTGTCATCCAATCGTTTACGTCAGAATATTTAAAAAAAATTAAAGTAGGTTAAAACCAACCATACATGTAAGTGTGTGTTTCAGTACTTCAGACAATTTTTATATAAAAAAAAATAAAAAAGTGAAATAGTGAAACACAACATAGAGAAACGCATACCGATCACAGTACATATCATGATCCAAATGGAACTGATAGTCCGTCTGTCAGCTGCATAATATTGTTTAAATAAAAATAAAAAATGGCAAGCCTAGAAAGAAAATCTGCGGACAAAAGGGGAAAACTGAATGGCTGTTGAATCTACCGGTGTTTCGGAAATACTAATCAGAGAAGAAACACCAAGAAACTCTATGGGGCTTGTCTTGTCATTTTATCTTTTTTTTTTTAAATTAATTGTACATGTCAGCTTTAAAATTTTAACAATATATTATGAATTATAATACAATTTATATTTGTTCTTGGAACTTGGGGCATTCAGGCCATGCATTTTTGTCATCCATATAGTCACCTATTGTATAGTATGATTTTTTCATCAAATTGGATTTTACATAGATTTTAAATTTGCTCATAGGCAATTGATCAATATCTTTAGGTAGCTTATTGTAAAAGCGTACACAGTTCCCCATGAATGAACCACTAACTTTCTGCAGTCTGAAATTAGGTATAATTAATCTATTTTTATGTCTTGTATTAAAATTATGTACATCAGACCTTTTCTTATAATCATTTATATTCTTGCGTATGAACAAAATATTCTCATAAATGTATTGACATGCCACTGTTAGAATTTTAATTTCCTTAAATTTTTCACGAAGTGAATCTCGCGACCTCATACTATATATAGAGCGAATAGCTCGTTTCTGCAAAACAAATATTGATTGGATTTCAGCGGCTTTCCCCCACAATAAAATGCCATAAGACATTATACTGTGGAAGTAGCTGAAATAGACCAATCTTGCAGTGGCTTCTAGTGATGATTGGTATAAGGACCTTTATAATAAATGTTTGACCAAGCCTGTGCTTTGTCCAAATTATCAAATCAAAAATGACGCTCTTTTCCGTTGTAGTAAGAATAAGTGTTATCTTACAAATGAGTTTTCGTGGAAAGAGGTAGTTCCTTCAGAACTTAGAGACTGTGTCATTGCTGAAAATCATTGTGAACCAACTGCTGGTCATTTAGGTATTTTTAAGACTTACAGACGCATTGCTCTTAGATACTATTGGCCAGGCATGTACCGAGATGTAGCAAAGTTTGTAGGTTCATGTTCCAATTGTTTAAGCTACAAAATTCAAAACCATGCTACTCTTGGAGAAATGGGTCGTCCTAAGCAGTGCTCTCGCCCGTATCAAATGATATCGATAGATCTAATGGGTCCTTTACCTTTAACTCGAAAACAAAATTGTTATATTTTAGTTGTAACGTGTTGTTTTTCGAAATTTTGTCACATTTATCCTATTAAAAAGGCAACTTCAGACATAATAGTCAAAATTTTAGAAGAACAAATTTTTCTCTTTCATGGCGTACCCCAAACAATCTTTCTTGATAATGGCTCTCAGTTCATTAGTAGTCAAACAAATGCACTATTCAAAAAGTATAGTATACCAAACGTATTTTTCTCGCCAAAGTATACCCCCCAGGTGAATACTGTGGAGCGGTACAACAAAACAATAATAACTTGCATTTCTATGTTTGTAGATAGCGATCATCGATCATGGGATAATTTTATCCCTGGTGTCCAATTCGCCATAAATAATTCAGTTAATGAGGCGACAGGATTCACGCCATCATTTCTTGTATTTGGGAGAGAACTAGTAGTATGCGGTTCTCATTATACTGATATTGACTTAGGTGAAAAGATTCTGTTTCTGCCTCGCGATGTGTATGCAGAAAACCTTGGATGTTTGAGCTCCATCTTTGATCAAGTTCAGAAGTCCTTATATCATGCACACGAAAAGAACACTGCTAACTATAACTTACGCAGAAAGCCTTTTGAATTTAATGTAGGAGATACTGTTTACAAGCGCGCTTATGTCCTGAGTGACAAGGACAAGTTTTTCAGTAAAAAGTTAGCTCCAAAGTATATCAAGTGCAAAGTTGTCAAAAAACTCTCGCCACTTGTCTACATTCTAGAAGACATGTCGGGTAAAAACGTAGGCACTTGGCATATTAAAGACCTGAAAATATTGGGTCAGCAATCATAAAATTTATTCCATTTCGACCTATGACTTTCGTTATGAAAGGAAGAGTCTTATAATTTTATATTATTTGATTTATTTTTGACAGTTAGTGAAGTATGGAAGGTTGTATGAAAAATTGTGTGGAAGAGAACTGTAAAAAATTGATACATTCTTAAAAATTGCGGATTTTACTTATAAAATTAAAATCCTTATCCGCGACGGGGGGTAATGTAACAAAACGTTACATATTTAATAATAATAATAAACGCAATCTTAGTATTAAATACTACAATATATTTACAAAAACAAAACGAAGAATAACCTAAACACTAATAAACAATAATTGAAAATAAGTAAAAGTTATGTACATTAAAATGGCTATAAAGATTATAAGTTCATTGTTTTTGTTGCATATCCGAACGAAATCTTCGATTTTATCATCGACGCACATATCCGAACTCTTCAAGGCATCGCGGGGCATGAGTTGAGGTGTGGGCGGAGCAATGTCGAACGATGGATGTTCGAGCGAAGGCGGCGTCCGCGACTCCCGCCACTCGAAGCTAGGCTGATAATAGAGCTGGTCCACGCTTGTCTTGCGTCCTAGCTGACAAGCGCGATCTTTCTTTTCATAATTAATAATCAGCAATTTAACTGATTTCGACAAAAGTTGTTTTTAAACCTACTTATAACGCTGTGAAAGTGATTTCCCGATATAGGGTGAGTTTTGAATGGCACATAAAACATCGTAATCATGACTTGCTGTTTTTCATACAATGTAATGTAATAAATTGTGTTAATTATTATATTTCAGATTTTACCACTCTTTATTTGTTTGCACAAACTAGTTACTCTGCTATTAGGAATACTTTATCAAGGATTGCATCACTTATTTTTTTTTAAATTCTACCCTAATCTTTTTATTGTTTCACAAAAATGCTTAATATCTTTCACGTAATCAAGCTATAAACTTTCTATTGTCTATCTCCTAAGCCTTCCGCTATTTCAATTCATTAAAATGTAAACTCCGTTCTGATAGTTGGTACCACCACGGCAAAACTACTACACAAGTACCTACCTACATACTTTGTGATGCCGTTGTGAGCCCTAGGAACGGGGGTATAGATGAGCCGAATGATAACCGTTTGGTTTTATCAATTCCAGGAGCACTACACGGGTTAGACCACCCGCAAAAGAAAAAACCAAACATCCGATTAAGGACCTCAATATTGGGACCACACCGTTTGGACCGGTGTGCGACCGGCCTTATGTCCGCAACCTCTGGAAGGTTCCCGCCTCGCTGCGCGACTTAGTGACGCGGGGTCAACTACCTCCTGTGCATCACCTGGCTGCCTATACTGCACTGTACTACTCCGTTTCCTTGAGGCCACCAACCATCTTCGGCCGGACTCGCGTCGAAGGGAAGTACTGTGCTACGGAAGTGGAAACAAATCTTCAGGTCAACCAACCACGACCCTATAAATTTTATGTGCCCTCCTTCTGAGCTAGTATCTAGTAATTTAAATAGTAGTTTATTAGTAGTTTTCTTTGTTGTCATTTAGCTACATTTGAAAATTAAATTTTAACTTTTCATTTCAGTACTTAGTTTCATTTTTATTCATACCACAGTAGGTAACGTAGGAACTAAGGGCTTAGCGGCACAACTTATCGTCAAATCTGGTCTCGATCCATCTTGGTATTGAGATATCTTGAACATGTACCAGATTTGACCGGTAAGATAGCCATTCCTTCAACAAATCGTCCGGTAACTCCTCATCCCAATCTATACCAGCTAACCAAATCTTCTGGATCATCACCTTGGCCACAACGACACAGGGTGCGACCCATCCCAGTGGATCAAAGAGACGTGAGATATCAGATATTACCTTCCTCTTTGTGATAGGTTCGTGCAATTTTTTTATGTATTTTTTTATTTATTTATTTATTTATTCATCAAAAAACAGAAATTACATTTTGACACCTTAAAGTTATCTAATTGAAACAAAATAATTACTTATACAACTAAATTACTTTGAATAAGGTACATGAGCATTAGCAGCCGTTCTAGGTCGAACCTGTGTTACAGCTGCTAATGTCTTCCGTCCGTGCAGGAATCATAATACAAATAATATAACAGTCTGTTCGACATTGCTACAAAAATAATAGCAAAATTTATAAAGTTGAAATAAAATTGCAGGTAGTTTTATAAACAGACAAAATACCCGTAATTTAAGGTAGGTACCATACCATATCTCCAGCCGAGTTTATAAGGTAAACTAGTTAAGGTCGCATAGTGTGGGGACCGCTTCTAGACAGAAGCTAGTTTTTTTTATCGATTAATGTTTTATTGTTTATATTTATATTATATGATTGTTTATGATGTATAGAATAGAAATAGATGTGTTAGTTCATTTCATAGGATTAAGTGATTAAAAATTACAATTAATAATAGGGAGGTGCTTAAAAGATGCTTATTTACCTATAGATTGTACAACTTATTTGAATAAATTAAGAGGTATTTAGTTATTTACAACCAACCGCAATCTGATCCAAACATATCTATCATCTTAAAATTTGTTTTTCTCTCAATAACAGATAATTTCATTATTTAATTGAATTATATTAAACATAAACATACGTATAGAGAAACATTGTCTTACTATTATACTTAATACATAGCAGTTGACTGGAGTAATAGTACATTAATTGAATAATTCAGTGTTGCAGAATGCATCTATTTATCGATATAAATGATCCGAAACTGTTTTCAACGTTTCTTCGCCCTAGTTTTACAATGTAGGCATCTACTGAGACAATGGCGCGGTATGTCACGGCACAGAGATGTTGGAGTCGCTATTGCGATTACATAATATTTATTTAGCATTTTATTATTTTTATATCTAATCTTATGGTTTGTATTTACCTACTATAGAACAATAGCTTGTAGTCTTGATAGTACGTAATGATATTTGTTATAAATTTTATATATTTATATATATATATACATATGTATATATATATATATACATATGTATATATATATATGTATATATATATATATATATATATATATATATAACGGAGGGTCGCGACCAGCAGAGTTTTTAGAAAGAGTGACGTCAGCAGTGCTGACGTCACCATTTCCATCACTAGGTTCGCTCATCGCAAACAATGAAAACACTTTCTTCAACAAAAACCTCTATTTCAATAATTTCACAAGTTGTTGAACTAAACTAAAATTATGCAATCTAAAAATATTGCTAATCTAAAATAACAGGGCTTATTTAGTAAGAGAGGCAACTTGCTTGCACCGAAGCTCAAGCAAGAATGAATCGCTGCCATGTTTTCAACGGCTTAAATAGCTTAGCACAATCAAAACACTTTTAAATATTAAAATCACCTAATCATTTTTTTAAATCTCGGATACCTATTTGTAAATTCCTATTTTAATTTTATAGCTCAATTTTAATAATCATTAGATTTATTCGCCGCCACTATTTCAAATCGCTAGATAAACAATCGTTGATAAACAATCTCATGTTCAAAACAAAACTATTTAAAATTAATCATACGGTAAAAATCTGCAAGCATAAGTAAAAATCTTAATAAATAAAAACAGGAATTTACATCTAGTTAAAGTAAGCAAAAAGCCTTCGGTAATTATTTTCCGTTCTTAACTTATTAACCATCTCTAAAAATATGTGATTATTGACAAACAAAGCAATTGTTCATAGAGTTTAGTTGATAATTCATTCCAAAATGTAACTTGAATATTTTGAATACAATCTTAAGAAATAGTTAAGAGACGAATGTATTTAAAAACTAAACGTTAGGTTCCTTGCGTCGACACGGCCATTCTGCGAGACGGTGCGTGCTCAGTACCAGTCGCGGTTCTGAAAATGAAAATATTATTCTGAGCTAGGTATCCGTTCAAAGGGTACACTAACTGATAACTTGATTGAAAATATTCTGCGCTAATAGCAATTAAACAGTATTAAAAGCTATCCGCTTTATAATTTACACTACATTGAGCTTATCAATAGAAAACTTCTTGTGCATTAGGAAAAGAGCAATGGTTTGTGTATAGACATACGGCCCCGTAGCCGAGACTGCTCGCGTCCGTGTATAGTTCTATGGGAGCGTTTTCCTGAAATAGAACTAGTGTAGGCGCAGTACACAAATGTTTTATAATATGATTTCGGGCCTCGTCGTGTCTCTCGTTCCATTCCCATTTCGCATTTTTCTTTGTTAGCTCATAGAGCGGTACCATTTTGGACGAGAAATTGGGAATGAAACGTCGAAAAAACCCAGCGAGGCCATTTAACTGTCTAACTTGTTTTGCGATTTTTGGGACTGGGGCCTTCGTTAGAGCTTCCACTTTCCTTGGGCTTGGACTTACATGTCCATCCGATATTATATTGCCCAAATACTCAATGGAACGTTTAAAGAAGGCAGTCTTGTCAATATTTATTGAAAAACCCGCGTCTCGTAAAGCCATCAATATTCGCTCTATGTGAGACATTCCTTCTGCAAAATCTTTGCATTTTGACAGAACATCATCAATATAGACCTGACACACCTGATCTGTTGAAGATATTAGGTGTGCCAAAGCCTTGTTTATACACCTCTGATATACCGAACACGCGTTACTCAAACCAAATGGCATGGCCAAAAATTCGAATAAACCATCAGGTGTGACAAATGCAGTCTTCTCAACAGAGCTCTCCTCTATGGGTATTTGATGGAACCCTGCCGCCATATCGAATGTAGAAAAGAAAATACCTCCCGCGAGTTGATCTATTTGATCGGATATTATCGGCAATGGGTAGTGGTCTCTCAGAGTATTTCTGTTTAGTTCCCGATAATCGACGCACATGCGATCTTGTCCATTTTTCTTTTTGACTAATATTATTGGGCTAGAAAAAGGAGATTTGCTTTCACGAATAATATTTTGCTCAAGCAATTCATTGACAATTACACGCACCTTTTCCCGCTCTACCGGACTCAATCGATATGGTCTGCGCTCGACACACTTGTTTGGGTCTTTGAGACGTATTTCGAGCTTACCCGTGTTGACACGCGTATGAGGGTAACCACGAATAAAAATCTGCTCATATTTATTGAGCAAAATTTTTAATTCGTTGATTTGATCATCGTTAGTCAAGTCACAGTCAATGTTATCGAATTTTTCGTTTTGAGATCGCATGTGGTAGACCGTGTGTTGGTGGACTAGCCTAGCTCCCTGTGAGTTTACCACCACGCTTAGATTTGTGTTCTCGATAAGATTCATTCCAATAAGGATGTCTGAAGACAGCTCGTAATCTGGGACCACATGGAATGCAAGTTCTACTCGTGAGTTATCGACAACACAAATCGTAGTCAGCGTAGACAGTGAGACCACTGTAAACTGTCCAATGCCTTTCAAATAATTAACTTCATCGATCCGCTTGCCAGGGAGTTTCGCTGCCAGAGACTCACGTATTACGGAGCATTCGGCTCCGCTATCAAACATCGCCTTCAGTTTCATATTACCGATTGTAACTGGCATTGAGTTCATTTTAGGTAAACCTACGCAATTAATATTTGAAACTACAGCGCGTTCTCTTTTGTAGCATGACTCATATGTATGACCTACCCTTGAGCAGAAGGTGCACGTTGGCTTATTTACATTCGATGGAGCGGCATTAGGTTCCGGATGACGCAGTTGAGTGTGGTTAGGCTTATCGCGATAACGACAGTCACGTGCATCGTGACCAGGCTTTTTGCAAACTTGGCAAAAAAGCGAGGATTTATCGGAGAAACGAGGTCGCTTGGCAGAGCCCGGCGGCCCACTTGGTGTTCCAGTAATAGGACGTTTAACACGCCGTATGGATGAAGCTACCGAAATTAATTCGGGTACAGAAGATGCCCTGGCATTCAACAGTTCGATTCTCAAGCGTTCGTCTCCAATACATCCAATGACTGCCTCAACTGCATCATCATTTGATAATTTATCCTTAGTGATCCGTCGCCACATTACCCAGGCTTGTGATAAAAACTGCGCGATGTCCTTAGTGTTATCATACGTATGTTCCCGAAAGCGTACAATATCGCGTGAATATCTTTTCTCCGGTTCAAAAGTTGTTATTAAAACATCACGCAGTTCCTGCCACGTAGTGGTGGTGACCAGCCAGTTTTCCACCCACAACCTTGCGCGACCTTTAAGTAAACTACCCGCTTTCATACGAATCTCGTAGTCGCTCAGGTTATAGGTTTCCATAGCTTTAGTCACATGTTGACACCACTCTCTAACTCCTATTTCTCCGTCGGGATCGTAAGACGGCAAAAATACGTCGTTAATTTTAACCTTAGGTTCAGGCTGTGCCGTGATACGATCCGACATGTGTTTCATCATTTGCAACATTTGCGTGAAAAACTCCGCTGGTACCCCGCTAACAGAAGCGTTAACATTTGCATCAGATGATCGAGCAGAAGTGGGTTGTGATCCCACTTCTGATAACGGAGGGTCGCGACCAGCAGAGTTTTTAGAAAGAGTGACGTCAGCAGTGCTGACGTCACCATTTCCATCACTAGGTTCGCTCATCGCAAACAATGAAAACACTTTCTTCAACAAAAACCTCTATTTCAATAATTTCACATGTTGTTGAACTAAACTAAAATTATGCAATCTAAAAATATTGCTAATCTAAAATAACAGGGCTTATTTAGTAAGAGAGGCAACTTGCTTGCACCGAAGCTCAAGCAAGAATGAATCGCTGCCATGTTTTCAACGGCTTAAATAGCTTAGCACAATCAAAACACTTTTAAATATTAAAATCACCTAATCATTTTTTTAAATCTCGGATACCTATTTGTAAATTCCTATTTCAATTTTATAGCTCAATTTTAATAATCATTAGATTTATTCGCCGCCACTATTTCAAATCGCTAGATAAACAATCGTTGATAAACAATCTCATGTTCAAAACAAAACTATTTAAAATTAATCATACGGTAAAAATCTGCAAGCATAAGTAAAAATCTTAATAAATAAAAACAGGAATTTACATCTAGTTAAAGTAAGCAAAAAGCCTTCGGTAATTATTTTCCGTTCTTAACTTATTAACCATCTCTAAAAATATGTGATTATTGACAAACAAAGCAATTGTTCATAGAGTTTAGTTGATAATTCATTCCAAAATGTAACTTGAATATTTTGAATACAATCTTAAGAAATAGTTAGAGACGAATGTATTTAAAAACTAAACGTTAGGTTCCTTGCGTCGACATATACATATGTATATATGAATAAATGTGTGCGACAAAAATAAGTAATGTTAAAGTTATAAATAAAGTTAGGTATAGAGTTAGTGTTTAAATGGGGGGTCTTTGTGTGTGTGTGTGTGTGAGTGTGTGTGTGTGTGTGCGTGTGTGTGTGTGTGTGTGTGTGTGCGGGTGTGTGAGATAGTGTGGACAAATGCGTTGGTGTATAACTTAGATGTAGCATATCATTAATTTCTCAGTGTCATTGTAACTCAGAGTCAGGAGAAGTTTAGTAGTTACAATCTTACATCTATTCAAAGTTAGTGGATAAATATTTATTATTTTACTGATTTTCATGTATAGATGAGGACCCAGAAAACATAAATGCCTATTAGCATACATAGATGAAAATTTTTCTGGGTGAACTATTCTATCTTTACGTCTTGTGTTTTCATAGGTAATCATGTCAAAATGCGTATTTGAATGGGTCTTTAATACCGATTTTAGTACAAATATTTGTCTCACTGTAAGTACCTTTATTTCAGTGTATAATTTATTTGTGGAATATCTGAAAGGTTTCGCTAGCATAACTTTCAGAACAGCTCTTTGGGATCTCTCGACGCGTAGCAGAAATGTTTTGTGAGTCCCACCCCACGCCAGAATACAGTAACCTAGGAGGGAGTGGCATAGTGCATAATAGGTCATCTTCAAAATTCGTGTGTCACCTATATGCCTAAGACGTCTGAAGATCACCATGAGTTTACGTACCCTACCAACTAGTACTTTTATATGTTCCAGCCATTTTAGCTGGTGGTCAATAATTATTCCAAGATGTTTAATAGATGAAACTTGTTCTAATGCAGCACAAGAGCAGGTATTGAGTCCAAGACAGGTGTGTGCTTGAATAGTATTTGCGTTTTTTGGTTTGTCTGCTGAGGTTTTAGAAAATGTTACATATTTAGTTTTGTTGATATGAAGGGTTAAAAGGTTGTTACGTAGCCATGACATGACTTCTTTAAGTCCAATTTCAGCCACCTCGAAGACTTCTTTCCACGTTGGAGCTGCAAATAGCAACGCTGTATCGTCTGCAAATGATACCGTTCTGCCACTACCAAGTTTTAAATTGCACAGATCGTTCACATATATCAGAAATAGACTTGGGCCTAAGATACTACCTTGCGGCACTCCATATGTGACCGTTAGTTCATCACTACAAAAATTTCCCACCTTAACCATTTGCTTCCTGTTTGTGAGATAATCAGTGAATAATTTTAGTGCTATACCTCTTATACCCAAGGATTCCATTTTTCTTAGCAGTATTGGGACAGAGACAGTATCAAATGCTTTAGCCAAATCCAAGAATATGCCAATACACTTGTTTTTCTTGTCAACTTGGCGGGCAATAAAGTCTGTTAGCTGGGATACTGCATCTTCGGTTGACTTACCAGAAACAAAGCCAAATTGATTGTTTGATATAATATTGAATTTTGTCAAGTATTTAGTCAGACGATTGTTCAATAAACGTTCCAAGATTTTGGATAAGGCTGTGAGTATAGAAATTGGACGATAGTTGTTGATACTGTCTCTGTCTCCTCCTTTATGAATGGGTTTGATGATGGCCGTTTTAAAGGAACTAGGGAAAATTCCACTTGATATACTAATATTACATATGTGTGTTATGTATGGTATTATTTCTTTTTTGGCATATTTAAGAGCGAGTGTTGAGATAACATCATGGCCCATTGCGCAGCTGCACTTTAAAGTGTTGATAATTGTTTCAACCTCAAAACAGTCAGTGAGCAGTAGCCCGAAGGAATAAGGTGACTTTGATTGGCAAGAACTAGACGGTGTAGAATTAGTGTTACGCTTTCTTAAATCATCAACGAGATTTTTACCTATATTAACGAAAAAATCATTTATAAAATTTAAAGAGTCGTATGCGTTTTGTTTAAGACTAAGAAGGTCTCCATCATCCTCATCAGTACTCTTCTTGTTTACATTTATTTTAGCTATGTTCTTAATAACTGACCATGTACGTTTACTATCTTTACTTGCCTTTTCTATTTCAAGCTTATTGTATTCTTTTTTAACTTTTTTAAGTACCTCCACGCAATAGTTACGATATCTTTTATAAGTTGTTTTTAATATTGCATTATCTGGGTCGTTTTTAGAATCTAGATGAAGTTTATCTCTGTTTCTTATACAGCGAAGCAATCCAGAAGTTAACCAGGGTTCTTTCAGTCTTTTACGGCAAGGAATTTTTTTGATCGAAGTGTGAGCATCAATGACGCGTCTTAACTCTGATATCAGTATACTTGTTGCAATATTAACATCAACACAGTCATAGATTTTATCTAAGGTTTTTTTATTTAAACAAGATCCAATGTTACTATAGTCTATAATCTTGTTTAGGAAATACTTGGTTTTACTATGCTGGTGGTCTTCTAGGCATAAAGCTAATGTAAAATGATCAGTTATAGAGGTGGAAATTACAAATGAGGTAGCTTTTAAATAGGTTTTAAGAAAAATATGATCAAGGCAACTAGATGCTCTCGTAGGGAAAACATGCGTTGGAAGAAGTTGGTGGTGAGCCATTAAATCCAGGTAATCATTGCAATTAGTGGTTATATTATTCGGAAAAGAAATGTCAATTTTAATGTCGCCTACAAGTACTAAGTTCTTAAAAGATTTTAGTGTATTTAATATATACTCAATCGATGAGAAGAAGTTTTCCAATGAACGATAGGAAGGAGGGCGGTATATAGCTACTATTGCTGTCTCACAACCGATTTTTATTATGAGACAGTTCGCTTCAAAATCTAGGGGTTCAGTGATCGATACGGATAGATCCTGTCGAATGTACGCAACAACACCTTCATTTTGGTTTTTGTTATAATCAGTAGAATATGTATTAAAATTATTCATTGGAGGGATATAATCTAACTTTTTAAGCCAGCATTCAGTGAGAATTATTATGTCGATATCGATACACAATTGAGTCAGTAGAGGAATGATTTGAGAACCATTTTTGTCTACGCTGCGAATGTTTTGACAAATGATTGACAGCTTATTTTTTTTATTGGAGTGTTTAAAATGATTTCGAACTTCGTGTGCTTGGCATTGGAAGGATTTCGAAATAGCATAAGAGTCCAATTCGTTCACAAAAGATTCACTATCCATACTTGATTGACGTATGTAACACGGGTCCTATCCATCTTATGTCAGGATTGTGAGATCTAACAAAGACCTGTTTCAGAGTGTGTTTGAAGTGGTAAAAGAAGAAGGCTATCATTGTTCTAGGCGCGAAAGCAGTTGTTATTTGAGTCAGAGAGGTCAGCGTATAAATTATTTGTGTGCGTTTGTCTTGTGAGTGCGTGTTTTGTGAGAGCGTGTTTTGTGAGAGCGTGTTTTGTGAGTGTGTGTTTTGTTTGAGTGTGTTATTTATACACGTGAATTGAGAGCTAATATTATGTGTTTCGTCGTACTGATGATTATATTGCAGTGCTGACTTTATTTGAAATACAAAAATAGAAAGACATACCATGTAAATGTACAAGAGGTAAACTTCGACTACTTTGACTACAGACCGATACAATAGGCATTTACGCAGGCTGTCCAATGCTACGTTCTTCGTACTTCTTGAGATCCTCCAATTGTCTATCGTCTTTAATAAGCAATGGAGGTCCTCCTTCTTTCTTTCGCAAGAATATTCTTCCATGAGAGCACCAGCAAAACCTATAGTTGTTTGATTTAGCAAAGTCTCTGGCAAGAAAAAAGAGTCTCCGGGTTCTTGCTGTCATGTGTTCAGAGATATAAATCGGGGCAGGTGGTAGGCCGAGATTTAGCTGCGCTGTACTTAATTGCAAATTATGTTGCTTGTTGTAAGTTTTAGCGGCTCGTATGAACTCTTCCTTTCGGATAACTGTTGTCAACTTTACTAATAAAGGTGGATCTCCTTTCGATTGAGTGTTTATTCTGTACACATCATGAACTTCAGCTTTAGTTACATCCAGATTCATTATTCTACCGAGATTGACAGCAAGTTCGGCAAGGTTGGCTTTAGTCTCAGTTGCCTTCCGGGGTATGTTTCGTATTTCAATTGTAGAAGCTCGATTTAATTTATCTACTGTTTCTAGCTTTTCTTCCAGCTCTTTAATGTAAATCTTGTCAGTTTTCCTCTCCTGTAAAAGTTCAGTGTATTTATGCTGCATGTCTTCATATTTGGATGTCATATGATCCAAAGCTTTAGTGACCTCCTCGTAATGACCCTTCATGTTCGAATCTAATTTAATAAATTTAGTATCAATCGACTCCATCAGGTCTTTTTTTAATGTACTCAATGAGTCATGAATGTTTTCTCCGGATACTCTTCGGCGTTTGTGCCGCGCAATATTTTGTACGCGGTCGTTTGTCTCGCTCATCGCAGATACATCGGAGTCAGACGGGTGCTTTTCTACGAGCGGTGTCACTGGAGGGGTACGGTGCATTATTACAGAATAGCTCTTGTGGTAAAAGTTGATAAAGAAAAATCTGCCTTGAGAATGATCAATAAGGTTGAAAACCGCACTTGTTAAGTTATTTTAAGAATTGACTGCACAAATAACACGTCCGATATCAGTCGCCGCACGGACAGGAGTGATAATAATTCAGGCAGTTGCACTGAGTAATGAAATGAATCTGATTCTTTATCCCAGGTGAGTCCAAGAATTTTGACCACTTCATTCATTCTTATATCTAACTTCTCCTCTTGGTCTTTTTTCTCATCCCTCACTATCCTTGCCAAATCCTTGTTGTTAGTAGTCCATTTTTGTAGTTGAAAACCTCCCTTTTCTAATAATTCCTTTATTTCCTTGTAGATCTTGATTCCTTCCTCTACTGTTTCGCAACCAGTCAACAAATCATCTACATAAAAATCTGTTTTAACCCTGTTTGCTGTTTCAGGAAACTCTTCACCTTCATCGAGAGCCAGCTGCTGCAGTGTCTTCACAGCCAGGTATGGAGTGCATGCTGTGCCGAAAGTAACTCGCACTAATCTGAACTCTTTCATTTCAGATTCTGGATCATCTCTCCATACAAGCCGCTGGAAGTCTGCATCCCGCTTGCTGACCATGACTTGACGGTACATCTTCACGATGTCTGAAGTCAGGCAGATTGGATGTGTGCGCCATCTCATAATGATGTGCCTTAGATCTTGTTGTATGGTGGGCCCGACCATCAATGTGTCATTAAGAGATACCCCGTTGGTTCCACGACAAGATGCATCGAATACAACCCGGACCTTAGTTGTAGCTTTGTCTTCACGTATTACGGCGTGATGTGGCAGATAAACACTTTCAGATTGCCTCTCATCGGTGCCAGTAATACGTTCCATGTGACCAAGGACCATGTATTCATGCATTACATCGGAGTAGCTTGCCTTTACTTCGGGTTTTTAAGATACCGAAATCTCTTGAGCGCAATATCTCTTGAGTTGCCCTGGACACATTGAGGGTTGTCATCACGAAATGGAAGTCGCACAATATACCGACCAGTGGAGTCTCTTGTTGTTGTTTGACTATAAAAATCCTCACATGATTTCTCCTCTTCAGTGAGCATTTTTTGTTCGAAGGAATCAGACTCAAGTTGCCAGAATTGTTTTAACAATTCGTTGTTATCTATGTGTACATGCATACTTGTAATCACATTATGATAACAATGTGGTTGTGAGATGATTTGATCACCATCAGACAGATGTGTGGGACCTGTCAAGATCCAGCCTAAGGCGGTGCATTGTGCCGTGAGAACGCCGTTAGGACCCCTAATCAAGCCATCTCTTACTATCTGACCATAAACAGCAGCACCTAGCAAAATGTCAATTTTGTTTGGTGTGTAATATTGTGGGTCAGCTAAACTTATCTTTGCTAAATCAGGCCAATCAATTTCCACAATTTTCTTGCTGGGAAGTAGACTTGTAATGGCACTGAGAACGTGCGCATTTACCTCAACCTGAAAACTAGGATCATGGAATGACTGAACTTTCAAGACAACACCGTACTTTGATGCCAAAGTACCTGAGTTGCCGCCCAGACCAGAAATTATAGTTCTGGTGGGTGTTTTTCTAAGACTGAGCAATTGTACTACTGCTTCAGTGACAAAAGAAGCTTGAGAACCCTGATCTATGAAGGCTCTGAATAAGCGAGTGTTACCATTGCTCGCTGGAGACTGAACAAGAGCTGTAGCTAACAGCACCTGAGTAGGCGCTGTTTCCTTCGATAATGTGCTGTCACATTCGAAGGTGATGGAGTATCTAACGAAGTCTCTACAACTGCTACATCTGGTTTAGAAGAACTAGCAGTACACAACTCCTTTTTTGAACTTGGGTGCAATAACGAATGATGTTTGTGATTACATATGCGACATCTGGTAGAAGTGCAAGTGTTAACTGAATGATTTTTACCTAAACAATTGAAACAAAGCTTCGAGGTTTGAACAAACTTGTGCCGAGAATTAAAATCTAATTTACTGAAGTTTTTGCAATTTGATATTTTGTGGCCTACACGATTGCAATAGGAACATGTCGAGGTGTCTGTTGCTAAGGCATGCATGACTTTTGGTCTAGGAATTGAAGAATTTGGTGTTTACTTTGGTTTGTCTAAGAATTCAAGTGACCTGAACCTTGACTCTAAGAACTCACGCATGAGTGGCAGGGTAGGCAAGTCGTCTAAGTTGCTGATTTTAGCTTCCCACTGCTTGCGTGTCTTGCAGTCAAGTTTCAAGCATATTACATATATGACAATTATGTCCCAGGTACCAACCTCAACACCTTAATTTCTCAACCCATTTAAAGAGTCATTTGTTGTATCTAAAATTACCTTGATTGCCTTGCATGACTCGACCTTCACAATTTGGAACAATCCATAAAACATCGTAACAAACCAAGCAAGCAAGATACCTTTTATTGTTATAGCGACTATTTAAAAGAGCCCATGATTCTTTGTAGTTTGCCGCGGTGATAGGAACATGTCTCAACAGCTGTTCAGCTTCACCTGAGAGGTGCCCCTTTAAATAGTGTATTTTTTGTACATTATCTATAGCTATATTGTTATCGATCAATGAAACATACAGGTCTCTAAATGTTTGCCATTCACAATACTGTCTTGAAAACATGGGTATTTCTATCTTGGGCAATTTCACACTTACTTCATTGCTCTGAGGTTTTTCAAACAATGTGGATGTCAACATTGAAGCCTTTACTAAAGCTAAAGCCTCTCGCATGTCTGATTTGTAGGCAATATAGGTTTCTTCCATGTCGCTAAAAACATCCTCATGGAAATACCTGTGAGCAAGTATTTGTTCTGACTCCTCTGACAATAACATTTTATGGTTATCGGTGATGATTTTCCACTGTGCCTCCAAGGACTCTAACCTCGTGAGCAAGTAGGACTCTTTGGACAATCTGTCTTTAGGAGACTTCTTGTAATTTTCGTACGCCTTTTCCATACGGGTAAAATGCCCTAACTGACCCTTTATAAGTGCCGTTGAACCCATTTTGATGATAATTTGGTATAATCAACATAATAGACTAACCACAGTTGAATGAAATATGTGAACAATGACAAACCTTGTTCCCTGATAGATCTCGATAAAATTTACGCCACAAACTCACAATTACTACTGAAGGAGATTTTTCATTGCATTACACTTCATAAATTATGCTTTTCGTAAATACTTCCGCGGACGAACGAATCCCGAAGCTCCAGAGTGTCCAGACCGACGACCGACATCACCGACACGTTCCAAACGTTTCTGACCCGGTGTGGATGCGTGACGACTGTGGAAACGTGTGACGGACGACGCGCTGACCGACAGGCGACACGTCGACAGGCGACCGACAGGCGTCGTGGCGACACGACGTGGACGTGATGTCCGTAACGCGAAATAAACTTTCCTACTCGTGTGGTCTCGACCGCGGGCGATTCTTGCTGTGACGTCACTCGCGGCGTCACTTTTCTTGCACTGATGTCTTTCAGCTCAGCTGCAGCTTCCCGCTACGGTAGTCCAGTGCACCTTCACACCCGGCTGCTCCTCTCCAGATTACATCGACGTGAAAGTAAACTGCTTGCACTGCATTCGTACACTCGGCTGGCGTGGCCTTTTGCTGGCCGTGCACGCGACGCGATGGCGACAACCGACGCTTAGGTTTTTCCTTTTCGTTGTTTTTCGCTGAGCCTACACTCTTCCGACTCGACAGGACCATGGAAATGATGGAACTAGGTCCTGGAGTTGTGTTGGTGGCTATTCAAGAATACTCCGTGATTTGTGTAAGTAAGTTGATTTTATTTTTCTTGGATTGCACACGACAATGAACAGCTTCTTTTGTAACAAGAAATGTAATGGCGGTCGCTTGCCTGCTTTATCGACATTATGGTATCTGTGCTGCTTTAACAACATAGTAACCAAGACGATTACATATGTAGACGGTGCACTACCGGCCAGAAAGAGACAGACTTTGAACGGAGTTTGTCCTTTTCTTTTGTATGGACCACATCATGTATACTATACAGTGTAGTGCATATAGCACTAGCAGTATGTTAGACAAGGGCCGTTTTGATGTACAATTACAAACGTGTAAAACATAGTTCGGGTATTGATCTAAACAAAAATAATGAAAATTACAATATGGAATTGGACTTTATAACTATAATTTGACATGCTTAATTAAATGGTTGACATTAATTAATTTAAAAATTAATTTGGACAAAACTAACATAGTGAATTTTTATCGACGTAATACTTAATTAAATATTGACATTAATTATTCAGGTAAACATATAAATCAAATAGAATCTACTCGATTCTTATATTTAACTATTGACAACAAGTTGACATGGAAGCCGCACATTGATGAGATCGCCGTCCCCGGAGAACAAAATGATAACTACCATTATCTTAGTTTTAGTGTTATGTCATTTTTGAGATCTGTGGGTGCTAATACAACTACTAATTTTTTTTCGTACTTTTTATACTGTAAATCATGAAGTTCATCAAGAAGAAAATATTACAATAGTATTCAAAGATTTTACCTAGTCCTAAAATTACGAGAATAAAGTGGTAATAAAACATTATCAAAATAGTTTTCCACCTTTAAGTATGACAAACGGACAAAAGAGTGTCCCCATACATACATAGTATCAGCCAATTAAGATAGGCCTCTGATTTATATAAGCGCTTATACAATTTAGAGGTCTAGCTTAATTGGTACCTACCAACGTTGGTACGGAAGCCTCGTTGGGCGAGACCAACTCGACTTTGCCGGTTTTATTTTACTTAGTTTTAATTTTATTTGTTGTTTTTCAAGAATCTATACTATATCTATTCATTCAGGAGGTTATTAACATCAAAAGGTTAATTTTAATTAAAAAATAAACAATAATTCAGCAAAAATGTATTTTATTCACAATTCTTTCAGTTTTAGAATTTGTTACGACATCGATTTACAAACAGGCACCAATTTTAATCATTACACGTTATAACAAAGATGCTTTCACCAAATGACAATACAGCTAGGCTATTCTGTAAGCTATCTCGACAGCGGAATCCGCGGTGAGATTCGAATTAAGTACTACGAAATTCTATCGTATCAAATTCGTAATACGGTTAAATTTCGTAATACGAAATTCAAATCACACCGCGGATTCCGCTGTAGAGATAGCTTACAGAATAGCCCTACTGCTAGGCTATTCTGTAAGCTATCTCGACAGCGGAATCCGCGGTGAGATTCGAATTTTGTACTACGAAATTCAATCGTAGCACATTCGTAATACGGTTGAATTTCGTAATACAAAATTTAAATATCACCGCGGATTCCGCTGTCGAGATAGCTTACAGAATAGCATAGCTATTCCGAGTCAAACAACAAAGCCAGCTGTGCCGGCTGACAGAGCCGCTTTTTGTTATATACTCTAGCTAGTGGATGACGTGGTAAAATACAGTACCTAAGAATCATTATGGAGGAATATAGAATGATATGGAAGGCAAGGGGCATAACTGACTGATATTCAACGTAGTGCCAAAACCGCTTGGTTTGCTTGAAATTTAGCACGAAGATTTTTTACATATTCGCCAGAGTATAATAACAATTTATCTAATACTATAAGAATCTTGGTTCTGACATACTGACTGCCTGACTGACTGACTGACTCACTGACATACAACGCACAGCCTAAACCACTGGTCGTAGAGACTTGAAATTTGGAGGGTATATTTGTCTTAGTACGTAAGGGTGTACTGAGAAAGGATTTTCCAAAATTAACCCTCGAAGGGGATGAAACGGGGGTTCAAAGTTTGTATGGAGAAACAAGATTAGATAGTCTTTTCTATCCGAAACTTCACACTAGTGCTCCAGTAAAAAAGTAAGTAAATACGTGTTTCAGGTTTTTTTGAAATTCCTCCCCTAAGAGGGTAAAATAGGGTAATAAAGTGTGAAAATCAATATTGTTTCGGATTGCGCTGAAATTTGGCATGCAGATAGTTATTAATTACGACGTTAGTTCCCTCTGAGGAAAGGTTTTCCAAAATTCATCCTCGAAGGGGATGAAACGGGGGTTCAAAGTTTGTATGGAGCAACAAGATTAGATAGTCTTTTCTATCCGCAACTTCACACAAGTGCTTCAGTAAAAAAGTAAGTAAATACGTGTTTCAGGTTTTTTTGAAATTCCTCCCCTAAGAGGGTGAAATGGGGTAATAAATTGTGAAAATCAATATTGTTTCGGATAGCGCTGAAATTTGGCATGCAGATAGTTATTAATTACGACGTTAGTTCCCTCTGAGAAAGGTTTTCCAAAATTCATCCCTGAAGAGGATGAAACGAGGGTTCAAAGTTTGTATGGAGAAACAAGAATAGATTGTCTTTTATATTCTAAACTTCACACAAGTAGTTTAGTAAATAAATAAGTAAATACGTGTTTCAGGCTTTTTGAAATTCTATTCCTAAAAGGGTGAAGTGGGGTAACAAAGTCTGTAATCAATATTGTTTCGGATTGCGCTGATATTTGGCATCCAGATAGTAATTTTGACGTAGGTATCCGCTAAGAAAGGATTTTTCAAAATTCACTCTTCAAGGGATGAAGCGGGGGTTCAAAGTTTGGATAGTCATTTTATTCGACATTTCACACAAGTACTTCTGTAAATGAATAAGTAAATACGAGTTTCAGACTTTTTCAAAATTCCACCCTAAGAGAGTGAACTCACGTAAAAAAGTCTGAAAATCAATATTGTTTCGGATTGCGCTTTCTTGGGTTTTTCGGGTTTTATAAATATGAATCCTGATTTGTCTTAGTCACGCGATAACATGAAAATAGGTGAACCGATTTGGCTAATTCTTATTTGATGTATTTAATAATAGAATCGTTTTTACAAAAGAAAAGTTTTAAGTAAATAAAAGGAGTTTTTAACGCGGGCGAAGCCGCGGGGGACTTCTAGTTTCTCATAAAAATAGATAGTGCTTAAATATATTATTATATTCATCTTATTTCTTAAATTGAATAATCAATTAAGTAATTGAGTTTTTTTTAACACTTTAGGTAATTATTACGCAATACCCATAATCTATCTATCTAAGACCCTGTGCACACCAGCGAAAGGCAAGGCAGGAAGGACGTTTTGAATTGCCAGCCTAAATTTGTACGTATCCAATTATGGATTGTAAAACTGTACCAATAGTAACAAGATATAGACTTTAAGAGCCACGGCGAGGGGCAGGGTATTTTTGAAATAGGGTATTAGGCAGGGATTTTTGAAGTCATTAACTTGTTTGCTTCCATTAGATACATACGTATACATATAATATACAATGAATTACTTATTACTATTAGGTAATTATACAATAATTAATGTTGTCAAATATACCAAGGCCCCGCCGTCTGCCGAAATTTGTAATAACATTTGAACTGCGGGATGACCGGACCACTGGAAATCACTGGTACTTACTTACAGGTCTTTTAAACCTATCTCAGGTACCAGACTTTAAAAAAGATAGATCAGCAGTCGGTATTGTTAAACTAGATGATATTTGTAACTAGAAAAAATAAACATTTTCATACAAATTTAACGGTTTTATTTATATTTGTATCTCAATTTGTTTGTTTAAATATAATTGTTTTGTGAGTTTTGACATGTCTAAGCGTAATTGTATTATCAAAAGATGAATAAATGAATTGAAATTGAAATTGAAACCCATTGTAATCCGAGGTCTGTGCTAGAACCTTAACTACGACATAAAAACCATTTCGTGATATAAATATTTTTTTCAGATGATCGATTTCAGATAATTGCAAAATGAAATTTGCATTCTATTTTAAGCTAATGTAATGTTATTTTAACATGAAATCTAAAATTATTAGTTTCTTAAGACTAAATATTCCTCACATAAATTATAGTTGTTATATATTTCAATTACATCAACGCCAAGATATTTATTAACAATGATAGGAACTCGCAAGTCAGTAGTAGCTAGGGCCATAGGTGCCGCAATGTCCTCTACTATAAGCGGTTGTGTGGAGTACTGTTGCAGGTCCGTGTGGTCCTGCCGTGCAGACTGGGGCGAGTTACTTGCGCGTAGCAGCACGAGACGCGAGCGCAGCTGGCGCGGCGCGGCGCGGTAGCTGCGTGCCGTGGTGATGCGTGCGTACGCCGCGTCTAGTAGCGCGCGTGCGTACTGCGCAGAGTGCGGCACGCGGCCCAGCAATGTGTGTATGTGCCGCTCCACGCCCTCCTTCAGCGCACGCTCTGAACTGAACGAGCTCAACTCCGCCTCCAGCAGCGCACGGGTTGCCGACAGACTCGCACCCAGGCAGTACAACGTCCCAGTTAAACCTGTAACAGATGTTATAGTAGTATTTACACTTATTTAACAAACCAAAAATTCCTTATACATAGTTTGACCAAAAAATGTGTATACTAGTGCATCTTCTTTAAATAATAACTGCAACTTATTCAATACATAAATAAAAAAATGAAGGCTAGATTTCTAGCACGGTATCCGGCGATAAATGCATTTCAAGACGATGCTCGACGAAGCCATTTTCTCTGTAAAAGTAGTTAATTTGTATTTTCCGAGTGGAATACATTTTTCATAATTGTCAGTCGCCTGAAGCCCTCATTACACTGCCTCTCATAGTATTTTTATGGAAATGTTATATTGTCTAAACTTACACGCCAGCTGCAGCTTTTCAAATAAGACAAAGCTTTTTACCTATTTGAATTAAATTATGTCACAGGTTGGGTTTAAATACTCGCCATTACCCTAAATTTACATACTTAACTTACTTTATTTACTTACTACTATTTATTATACTATTATACTTTAACAGCAAATTTAAACAAAATAATGTAGTAACAATATTTCTTACCATGATCTTCTAGAATCGACGTTAACTCTAAGGCTACAAAAATTCCGTACTCGTATCCCAGAATATAAAAGTTGTTTTGCAATTTAAACTGTGCGAGTAGCATCTGTAAAGAAAATATGACTGCTTTAGTGTTATTGTACACTAAACGTAAAGGAAATGGCACGTCACCGTAGCTGATCAGCAGCATCGGCACGGCGTACGGCTACAGGTGACGCCACGCTTACGGTAAGGCGTCACCGCAATTACGGCAGGGCGTTCTCTGTGGAATTGGCAGTTATGTTGCCGGTTTTGCGCAAGGTGGAGGACCTTATCAACCTTAAGGCCCACTTGCACAGACCAGAGTTAACACATATTTTTATTGTGAGAGAAATTGCAATGTTTTTCTCAATTTCTCGTGACATTATTGTAGATAAGTCAATCCTTTTTATTAATATTTATGTAGAAATATCTTATTTTGTCGCTCTATGTTGATTTGTGGCATTCTTGTGTATTGCTTAACCCTGGGTTATAAAAATATGTGTTAACTCTGGTCTGTGCAAGTGGGCCTAAGTAAATTTCGTTGAATTATTTTAAATGCTTTTTAAATATTTTATGTAGCTGTCTTTTTTAATGCCGTGTAGACGGAGAGATGCAACTATTCCAAATTTAAGTCCAATATAACGCCAGGAAGTAGTTCTATTCTAATTTAGCTTCGAAGATTTGATGCACACAAACATAAGTTCATACTAATGCGGCTAGCTAAATATAAGCTCGTGAAATGTATCGTTGAGATTTTAATCACGGCAAAACGTCTCAATGAATTTGGATAAAAATTCTCAGACAGATAGTTTTTAACCTGGATTTACACAAAATATACGAACTATTCCAATTAATAACTTAATATTATAATTTTGCGAAAACAGTTTGCAAATTCTATTAAATCGTTTTTGTACATAGCTTTACCTCAGCAAATCTAGCCGCTTGTTCTCGAGGTGTCTCATTCGGCACGTCCAGTCCAGGTTGCAGCACGAATGCCGGCAGCTTGAGTCGCTCACACAGCGAGCGGAACCGAGCGTGGTGACCCTCCACTCCCGGGATTATGAATAAAGATGTCCTACTCTCGTCTATTGCACTATCCATCTGCATAAAAACGAATTATTGATTATACACAATTCAATAAATATACACAATACAATAATGTACTCGTAACTTCTAAACCAGAGGGTATACGGCCTGGAGATTAATGCTTATATACACTATACATAAGACTAGATACCATCTACTAATGGGATAGAGGTGATGGTTACATAAATAATTTAACAAACCACAGAGATTTTACGTAAAGCTGCAAACATGTGCTGTGACTATTATAATTATGCTAGCAACAATACCATTTTCTAATTCATATCACACTGGTGATCCTGTGTGAAACAGGGAATATGCATGTGGTATAAATTTACATGAAATCATTTATTTTCGAATCATTATTGTTCTGGTATTGTATGTTAAAAAATTTTTTATCAATAAAATACTCTTAAATTGGTTAAAATATAATATAAAATATGCAAAACAAGCGTGGAAAATTTTAATTCGAAAAACAAATCACCACTTGTCAATTAGAAAGTGACATCACAAAATACACTGCTGTCACCACAGACTAAATTTTTGTCATAGAAATAGTATGCACTGTTGTACGAATATGTACTATTTCTATTACAAAGATTTAATCTGTGGGGACAGTGTGGTGAGCTGTGACGTCACAAAGGCGCGCAAAAATTTTGCGGTGTTTTATATATACACCTCATATTTTTGTAATGCTAAAACTATTTTTTTAGCTTAATTTGAACACTTTCAGTATCATTACTTTTTTTAAATGGGTGATATTAAAATAGAAGAAAAATCATGCATATTTCCTGTTTGACCGGAAAGAGGTTATACTCAAACAAATAAAAAAACTGAATTTCGCATTATAGGCTTAGACTATTCAACTTACCATCTCGAGATTATGAACTAATGTATTCATTGGAACAACTTGTGCATTGGCTCTGAGTTCATCGTTATCGACGTATGAATATAAAGCATTCAAACCATTCAATTTTTCTGGTTCATTCTCTGGTATGTTCATTTCCATTTCTAATAATCTAAAATTGAAACCTTTCTATAATTTCACAGCGATATCCATAAACACGCGCGAAAAAAAGTTATAGGTTTTTTATATTATCGTTTCAGCATTATGCTGCCCTTCGTCGTTACAGCTCTGTAGGGCTATTCTGTAAGCTAAACTCGGAAGCGAAATTCGCAGTGAGATTTGAATTTTGTGTTACAAAATTCAACCGTATTACAATCGTGTTACGATTTGAATTTCGTAGTACGACTCACCGCGGATTCCGCTTGCGAGATGCGTAAACGAGCTTATAGAATAGCCTGGGGCCTATTCAGTATGACCATTTTAAAGTCTTACCGTGCCTTGTTACGTTATCTCCGCGTTATGGTATTCTCTATGCCAATTAAAACGCGATAGGGTAATGTTATGAGCGCGTTTTGAGCTGTCAAAATATCGTGACATATGAGGACGTGTAACGCGCGCGTTTTGTATAATTTACCTATCGTGTGGCATACAGAATACAATTTTTCAATAACGCACCGTGGCGTGTTAAGGAACGCGTTATCTCATTGGTCATACTGAATAAGGCCCCTGCCTGGTCTTAAGGTACGACCACACAATGGCGTGCTGCGATCTGTGGGCGCGATCTCAGTTCATTTCTGTTCTGATCGCGTTTGGTGTGAAGGAGTCGGTACAAATACTACTGCGCTATCTGATCGCCGCCTAGATCGCGCATGCAGGACGCTCCGGCGTGTCCGTACCTTTAGTAAGAACTCAACAATATATTTTTATAAACTCTGTTCTATTTTATTTACAGTGTTGCGTAGGTGGTCATTTTTGTGTAACTGATCGACAAGGCATTTAATAATATAAATTCTGAAAAGTCTTTTTAAACTGCAGCAATGATCGTATAACTTTATCATCTCTAACAGAAAAACTTCATATTAATGACATTAGAAGAGTGATAAGCAATCTCTAGATTAATTTTCAAAATAAGTCAACTCACTGTTTTTTGGTCAGCGAATATATATCGTCGTTGTTCAATGAGATGTGACAAACATCCCTCAGGTATGATTTAATACAGGGCACCGACTCAGAAATACCTAAAAGTTGCAAAGTACTATCGCCGTTGATGCTATCTGTAAAATAAAAATTACTAAAAGTAAGTTACCACTTTTGGAAGTCATAAAATATATTATGTCAGATGAATCAATCAGATCAATGAAATGAATGTTAGAAATTAGAAAGCGCTCAGCAAGATGAGTTCAGGCATTTGTCTGAACGAGTGAACGAGTTTAGGCGAATGATCTGACATATCTCAGGACTTTCGAAGGTGGTTAGGGGTTCTCAGTGGTGGCCTGTTAGAACCTGTTAGAACCACCACCAAATTAGAAAGAGCTCAGCAAGATGAGTTCAGACATCTGTCTGAACTCATCTTGCTGAGATCTTTCTAATGACATCAAACACGGTGGTTCTACCTGGTGGCATCACTAAAAACCCCTTACTACCCTCGGAAGTTATGAGACAGGTATGTCAGATGATTTGTCTAAACTCATCTTGCTAAGCTCTTTCGAATGATATCAAACACGGTGGTTCTAACAGGTGCCACCACTGAGAACCCCTAACCACCTTCGAAAGTCCTGAGATATGTCAGATCATTCGCCTAAATTCGTCTTACTGAATGAGCTCATTTATACGACACCAAACTCGGTGGTTCTACCTGGTGCCACCACTAAGAACCCGTAACCACATTCTAGAATCGTAAAGATCAGACATTTCAGATCATTTTACAAAAACATTGTAAACAATAATAATAATAAAAATCAACCGAACTGTGAATCTCCTCCTTTTTTGAAGTCGGTAAATCTAATTAAAGCTAACCTTCATTATAAGTGTTTTAATGCAATATGACATTAATGAGATGAACTTACCCGATAACAGTGGTATTAAGTCAGACAGAGTTTGTTTTTTGGAAGGCTGTAGCTGAGCAGCTATGACCGGAGTGTTACCCAAAAGTGCTTTTTCGGTTACTTCCACAGCGCATCGATGCCAAGAAGACTTCGTGACATCTACATGAAGTGTTTTCACCTAAAATTAAAAATATTCATTGCACATTGCGCAACGGGGCAGGGCCAGCTTGGTTATCGGAGCCGCCCGGTGGTGATGATCGGGCGCGTTTGGGGTCAGGGTAGGTCGGTCATATTTGAGCGACCGAAACGTTTCTACCCCCAAAACGCGTGCGGAGACTCATTCTCGAGTTGGTGCTTGCCCGGTTGTAGTAGTTAGTTAGTTGTTGTCATAGAAATAGGAATAATTCCTATTTCTGTGGTTGTTGTAGTTGATACAGCGCTAACGCGACCTGAGAGCCGGAGGTGGGGGCCTCACGAGTCCTAAGTGGTGGGCCCGATGGGCTGAGAGGTGGGCCCGCTGACGGCCGCATGAGAGGGGCCTACGGTTCTATAAAAGCATGCGAGTCGGAGGGTGAACTGTGTGCGAGTAGGGGCATTTTACATTTTACACTTCGTACAGGCATCAGTAGGTGGGGGACGCAGACTCGTTCGAGTTGGTGTGTGCGGTGTGTATTTCGTTCATCGCTATAAGGCGAGGGGGCTCCAGGGGCTCCAGTATAGGAGAACTAGAATATCAATTTACGTAATATTTTTAATTAATAAATAAATGATGAAAATTGTTACTGTAAGTCAACGTTAGGAGGTAGCATTTATGTCATTACAGATTTTAATACAGGTCTGATCAATGCGCTACAACTTTCTCTAGAAAATAAATATATCTTACCGTAATGGCAGCATTCATAAGAAACGCGCCCATTTATTGTTGTCTTAGGTTCGAAATAAGGTCTTCACAAAAGTCCGTCACCAGCAAACCATGTACTATTTAGTCATTATTCTGTGCCTAAACTTAGATATTATGTGTTGGGACAGCCGTCCTTGAGAGCCAGTTGCCATTCTAGGCGTAGCGTGCTATTATCCTCGACCGTATCATCACTTACTAACAGGTGAGATAGTGGTCAAACGCTAGCCGATTCAATATCGAAAATTCCTTTTAATTAAACGAGATAATTATATAAAGCCTACTAGCTGATATCCGCAACTTCGTTCAAATACACTAAGAATTTTATCTTACTGTAAAGCTCTGTCAATGAACATATTTTGTGTGATCTGAGTTATTTAAGTTATGTATCAAAGTCATGATTATATTTTCACAAAAAGTAACTAAAGTCGTCCTTATGTTATAAAATGCTCCTTGTTAAATTTCAGTAATATCGGATAGTCCGTTTAGGCGTGGTAACAAACAGGCAGAGTACCAGAGCTATAAACATTTTTATAATATTAGTCTGGAAGTCCATCAGAGATTCAGATCAGTTTTGGATATTACCTGCTTCACAAAAACTAACAAACTTAACAACGTTACCTTTTATTACATAGTACCTACATTCTTTAATAATTCTACAAAGAGTTAATGATATTATCAGTAGCATTTTAAGTCAGTGTTAAATTGTTCAAAAGTGGTCAATTTAACACTATCTTAAAATGCCTGGGAATGTTTTTAAAAACTTGGAAAATGCGAAGGAAAATATTTTTTCCCCAAATAATAGTTAAGCAATTGTGATACAAATACAACAGTCGTATAAATAAATAAGTAACAAATATTTGTTGACGTAGGTGGTATGTTTATGTAAACGGGCGTAGAAGGTGAGGAAAGGTCACGTATTTGAATTAACCTTTACCACGGATTAATACTACTTACTTACTTTGTTATTGCGTCTTCACATCGTATGACATTTTGCAAAAACATTCACGAGAAAACAACCAAATAGTAAAAAAACATAACCCTCCTTTTTGCTTCGCCGTAGTCGTAGGGTAAAAAGTAAGGTAATCTTGGTCCTTGGTGGTGCTCGTTTTCGCAACTACAAGGCCGTGTGTCGGCCCTTTTTACCCGACTACAGCGAAGCAAAAAGGAGGGTTATGTTTTTGACCGGTATGTGGGTATGTATGTATGTATGTATGTATAGATCTTCTACGATAACATGGCCCGCCCCTCCAAATTACTGTTTTAATGTGTGTAGTCACATCCTAACGAAAGAGTTTGTATGTAGTTGTAATGATTTGTCTTCAGCAGCAGGCCGGCAGCGGCAAAGAGTAACATAATATATACTAGGCAGCGGTCTGAGACAGTCAAGCTGTTGAATCTACGTCACTCAGTGACACGAAAGTACTGATCGCAAGACAACTTACCAGGTAATGGAAAAGTTACGAAAAAAAATGCGGAGTCAGGTAATTTTGTTAAATAAATGTGCATTAGTTTCATTTTGTAAAATATTGTCTATTATATTTTAGGCAAGAGAAGCACGTGATAGCTACAGTATACCAACATTATGAAGCATGAGGCTGAAAATGGAGTGGAGCGCTTGACAGACACCACATGGAGAACTTCAAGAGCTGTGGGAGTTAGCAAAAAGACTATAACAAGAATTTTCAAAGAAAAAGCGAAATGTGATGCAAATGAGCTCACCACATAAAAACAAAAATCAAATGATCGATCGCACGACGTGGGCCAACACTTGCAGATAATGTGGAGGAAACGGAATCCGAATACTGGAAACGATATGATACGACAATGAGCAAAATTTTATTATTCACGTAGGAGAATCCGATTCTGAAAATGACACATCAAGCTTCTATGACTGCGATGAGCAAAATTGTAGTTCCAGTGCCCTTGGACCATGCGTTTTTTTATAATAATTGTGATTACTTATCTTTGAAAATGATTTAGATATCGTAGTAATTAAAAGTGATTTTTGTGATTGAATTTATATGTCGATTTAAATGTGTTATAAATACATTAAAAATGTTTTATTTTACTGAAATCGTTAAACATGCAAAATATTTCAATATTTGTACACAATAAAATGTATTCATAGTTTTTGTGCAATCAGTACTCATAATATCTCAATTATTATCAGATTTGTTGGTCAACTTACTATAATTGGCACTGCCCTAAATTGTTGACGAATTATGAACGTACTTTGTAGCCAACATAACATAACGGAAAGTATTGCTTATAAATTTCATAGAAACTTTTTTTGCAGTGTTGGTTGGTACAAAGTACCACAGAAAGTACGTTCATAATTATAAGTTATTTAATTATGTATGCAATGTCGCGGAACCGGCAGTACCAGTACGCACACATGCATGGTGGTGCGTTGTAAATACTTTCACAAATACTCTCAAACGTTTTTAAATTGTGGAGGGGCGGGTCATGTTATCGTAGAAGATCTCTATGTATGTATGTATGTAAGTATGTATGTATGTATGTATGTTGTATGTATGTTCATCTGTTCCCTCATAACTTCTAAACTACTTATCATAATTTGACAAATGAGGTGTCTTTGGACGCATCTTATTTGTCTGCTGGTTATAGGTTATGTGACGTAACAACAAATTGAATGTGGCGCCCTCTAGAGGGCAAGAAGTCCAGAACTTAAAAAAAATCACCACACCCCATCGTGTGTGATATCGTTGAATAGGGATTTTAAAAAGAAAGATAAGAGTTTAGTACATCATATTTTTGTCGGGCGTAGCGGTGGCGAGATATATCCCGCCGAAGTCAAGAAAACTAATTTTTACCCCACGGCGTCGCAAAGAAGCAGTTGGGAGGGTTATGTGTTTGTTGATTGCTGTGTTTTTATATAAATAAAATATTTTAAATTCAATAAAATATTTATTAAAAGTAAGTTGTTTATATAATACACGACACATATTGAATAGTTTGTACATAGCGATCTCAGGTGAGAATATTTTCTTGTTTCATACTTTTTAGAGTGTGATCTTTCAGTAGTCGGGTTTTAGTTTTTGAACTTATTTTTTATTGCGTGTTAGTAAGGTAATCAAAAGTACTGGAATATTGCTACTTTGGTAGAAGTTTTGCTTAATTTGCGACTTATAAGCAGCAGAGTTTGTTGAAACATGAATATACACGAGTCTGAATTTCGAGCAAAGCTCAAATTGCTCAAATCCTGTCCGTCTTCAGCGAAACACTCGTATTCTTTCTCAACTTTTTACCCGACTACGACGGCGAAGCAAAAAGGATTTTTATTTGTTTGTTTTTGACCGGTATGTGGGTATGTATGTATGTATGTATGTTCATCTGTTCCCTCATAACTTCTTAACTAATCATAATTTGACTAATGAGGTGTCGCTGGACGCGTTTTATTTGTCTGCTGGTTAGCTATGTGACGTCACAACCAATTGAATGTGGCGCCCTCTAGAGGGCACGAAGTCCAGAACTTAAAAAAAAATTCACCACACCCCATCGTGTGTAGTATCGTTGAATAGGGATTTTCAAATGAAGGTAGGATTTGGTATATTATATTTTTGTCAAGCGTAGTGTTTGCGAGATAAATCCCGTCGAGGTCAAGAAAACTACTTTTACACAACGCGGCGTCGCAAAGGAGCAATAGGGAGGGTTATGTGTTTATTGATCATCATGTATCCATTTAAGTATGTTGATATGTATACGTGTATACATTTATGCAAAAACCCCAAAATATTTTAAATAAAAAATAAGTTCAAAAACTAAAACCCGACTACTGAAAAATCACAATCTAAAAAGAATGAAACAAGAAAATACTGTCATCAGAGATCGAAACTATTCAATATATATCGTGTATTATATAATCAACTTACTTGTAATAAATATTTTATTGTATTTCATACATATTCTAGTGGTGCTCAGAGGATAGCCGTGGTCGTACAATGTCCAGGTCCAGTACAATATAACGTAATGGACTGGGCCCTGCTTTGGTTAGCTCTGCCTAAAGACCGTCCGCGCGTAAAGAATGGAGCCCAAACTAACGGAAAAACCAGATACTGCTTTCAGATAATATCCTACTAATATTATAAAGGCAAAAGATTTGTGTATGTTTGTCACTTCTTCACACTGAAACTACTCAACCGATTGAGCTAAAATTTGGTATATAGATAGCCTCCCTGGAATAGCACATAGGGTCTTTTATCCCACGATAACAATGTCAACGCGGGTAAAACCGCGGGACACAAAGGCTCTACCGATTTATGGTGGATAAGTCGCAGTCAGATATAGCTTAATAAGCCGTTCAATCAACAGCATAGCCTCTTTACTAAACAGCGCCGTTCAACTAGATTCCTGAATGATATCCAGCCGTAGCCTTTGTTACAACATTCAATAAACTAGCTGGCTAATGCTTAGGCCATTCATGTAATGTCTTAGTCTGACACTAAGGCAACACACTAGGAACAGTGACTACCGCGTGACGTGCGCCGACGAGCGTAGCGAGGAGTGGAGCCGCGGTAGCGGCCGCGCGTCACTAGAAATCTAATACTATAAGAATCTTTGTCCTGACATACTGACTGACTGACACGACCAGCGGTTTAGGCTAAACCGCTGGTCGTAGAGACTTGAAATTTGAAGGGTATATTTGTCTTAGTACGTAAGGGTGTACTAAGAAAGGATTTTCCAAAATTCACTCCTTAAAAGGATGAGATGGGGGTTCAAAGTCTGTATGGAGAAACAAGACTAGATAGTCTTTTCTATCCGAAACTTCACACAAGTGCTTCAGTAAAAAAATAAGTAAATACGTGTTACAGGTTTTTTTGAATTTGAACAGCGCTGTTTAGTAAAGAGGCTAGGCTGTGGATTGAACGGCTTATTAAGCGTTCTGTCTGCGACAGATATACCATTTACCCGAAGTACTTTACTTCTTGGTTCATAGTACAAACCGCCAAGGAATGGAATACCCTGCCTGAGTCTGCGTTTCCGGTTAAAGGTACGGCCACACCGCTGCATTCTGCTATCTGCGGGCGCGATCTCAGTACATTTCAATTGTTTTCTGATTCTGTTTCAAATTTCACTACAGTCATCTGGGTAAGCACGCTCCCGCTAGTATCACCATAAATATATGATCGGTATAAATATTTGTTTTTTGTAACATGACCGCTGATCTGACTTCAATTACAACCAATTCAAATACAACCTTGTATTTTTTATTATCAATAATCTGTGTTAATAAAAAGATTGGTAAAGGTAAATTCAAATTGTTAACATCGATATGAGGAAGCTCTGGATGCCCGAATAATTTGAATGTAATTTAAAAATAATTGCTTTCGTTTTAATTCATTTATTTTAATTTTGTATGTTCTTCCACATGGTGAAATAGATGGTTTCATACAATTTTTCTAATTTTGTATGCTCTTTTTCATGTGGAATCATCATCATCATCATCATTATCAGCTAATTTCCGTCCAACGCTGGACATAGGCCTCTCCCATGGCACGCCACTGAGCTCGATCTTCAGCTATTCCTTTCCAACCGCTGCCAGCCAGCTTGCGTATATTATCGCTCCGTCTAGTTGGAGGGCGTCCTCACTACGTTTGCCGAGCCGTGGTCTCCACTCTGGAACTCGTTTACCCCATGTGAAATAAACTCATTTTATTTCAGTCCATATATAAAAAAGGCTTTTTTAGCAAAATGTACAAGAAACTTACACTTTCCCCGCAAGATAAATTCAACGCTGTGGCTGGAAAACCGTCGTTAGATCTCGAGACACATGACTGTTGCCCAATGTTGCTATCCATGGAAATAACAGCAAAATACCTAAAATAACAATGTTTTATTTAAGTATGTAATCTATATTTTTCTTCTCTAAGTGTATTTAACCTTATTATTCAATTATAAGATATTCTCACTTTAGATGCGGACACAATATTCTAGAAGCAGAGTCCAAATTATCAATGAGATCGGTCAATTCGTAGTTCTGCTGGATTCTTGAGCATGCTGTCACGTATATTCCTTCAATGGGTCCACATTGACTAATTTCATTTAGTATTGTGTAAATGGCATTGCTTTTATTGAGCGTTTCATTAAAGATTTTTACATTTATGCCAAGTTTTTTCCATAACCTGCGAACAAATATTTTTGTATATTTGCAAATATCTATCGTCATATCTTCGACATATATTATTAACTAGCTGGCCCGGCGAACTTCGTACCACCTAACACAAAGAGAATATAAATACTACGTAAACCTAACAGACAATGAATGTCGTGTTACCTTTTAGATGAACTTGTTTTAGGCTTTTATAAACGTAATAAGTGAATACAAAAGAGATATTAAGTTTATTAATGTATTATGGCAATCCAGATATAGAATAAAAATTGGTAAAAATGGTTTTTGGAAATATAAACTTTTTTAAGTTGCTTGTAAGCATACATTTCTGAACGCACGCATATTTGACAATCAATAAATATGTCAAACAATTAATATTACTGACAATATTTGACATTTTTAAAATCTACATGATTTGAATTCACAAAAACGTGAAGAATTTTTACTTGACTTACTACTTGACACGGGCTAAATACACTAATCGTGTGGAGCCATAATTATACAAAAAAAAAATACGGCGGGATAAACAATTGAACATCAAATAATCGGCAGTTTTTAAACCCAGGAACATTTTGGCACAATATTTATTCTTATATATATTTTTTTAGGTCAATTATTCATTGTTTTTAATACTTATTATCCTATTCCCGACAAAGTCAATTCCAAAAATACAAAATTCATAAAAATTGGTCCAGTCGTTCTTGAGTTATAAGTGTAGTAACTAACACGACTTTCTTTTATATATGTAGATGTACATTAAATACTAAAATTGAGGGACCTCCGTGTGGTAAAGTGCCAAGAATGCTAGCTGCATTCCCGCGTTAAATCGATATAGAAATGATTTGTGCTTGGAATGAGTCAGCCCTTTTGTCACCGGTGGCGTCGACAAGGCGTGGAGCAATTTTCTGGAAACATTTGGTGCTTGGACCTTATTGGCCAAAAGTTTTAACACCAAGTTTATTAAATTATAACAAAACACTGGCAACGAAATTTTTTATACATGACAAATTAATAAAGTTATAGGGTTTTTTATGCTGACTATTCAGTAATATGCAAGCGATATCTCACCTGATGTTAAGTGACGATGTGGACCAAGATGCTGCACACTTGCCGAGAAAAAATTAGCCACTCGCGACTTAGGATCTCTACATGGTAGTTACCGGGAAATACAGAACATATTCAGTAGGTACATAACAGTTTCCAGAATTACTTACATCAGTTTTAATGGATCCTGTTTGATTGGATGTATACAATATATACATATTTTTTTGGCGCCTCGTGCGATGAGCCTGTCGACTAACTGAAGGCCAAATTGGTCACCATCCCATACAATCAAATGGCTGTTGAACGACGAACACACAATCCTTAAAAAAAAAGCAATTAACCTCATTACATAACAACGTTACGTAGTATATTATCTATCTATCTTTAATATATTCTACATATATATATATATATATTATATATATATATATATATATAAAACACAAAATGTTTCTATGTTCCACATCCTATGTCCGTCATAGACTTTGAACCCACTTTTATTTTACTTAAGCTTACTTTAGTTAAGCGTAGTAGCACACGCCGGGTATCTGCTAACTAGCAAACTTGTAACTACAAATAAATACAGGTTACACAAAACGTCAAGTAAAATGTAGAAGTTTATTCATAATTTTGTAAAAGGTTTTATTGCGAGCAACCACAGACTTTCTATAGGCCTATTGTTTGGTCGGTTTCTTGGAGTATGAAAATGTCATTGTACGGAACTGCGCACATTATGACGATTATATTGTTACGTTGTCGAGTCGCAATGTTTCGCCAAGCTTCTCGAACAAAAATAGCGTGGGAAACAATAGAGTAATTAGGGGCTATAAACACCCGACCCGACCGTCATAAAAGTAACCTTCCTGGAATCCCGACCCTAGTCAATGTACCTCGTTTGTAGTTAAGATTGAACCTTATTCTTTAGTCGTTAGAGATAAAATTAGCATGTATGGTAAACTTGTTTACATCAGATGTTCAAAGAAAAGCCGCGTTTTGTTTGGAATTTTTATTGCTCTGTTTTGAACGTCTTTTGTTTTTTTGTGTCTACTGAATACTGGAAAGTTCTGTAGAAATATTCTCGTCCTATATAAGACGTTGAAACCGCGGCTTGAGTCAGTCATTTCTTTGGAAGCGCAGTGTAACTATCTAGGCGCGGATAGCGACCAAGTGATCGTTAAGTGTTATCAGTGAACTCGTGTTGTGAACTGTGAACAGTGAAATCAGTGATTGTGATTACCAACGACCTCAGTGTGTGTTAACGGACTTTTGATAATTGTGCAAGACGATTTGGAAAGCTACTGTGGAACATTGTAAAACCTAGTGTTCAGTGGAAATAAACGTTCATCTCATCGGATCGGCATTTTAATACCACCCCGCACGTAACAATATATCGGCCTATATCTACTCATACTCATTAGGAATTAAGACGAGACCTACTCATTAGGAATTAAGACGAAACTTATCAATGATGATGAGCAAGAGGGTCCAAAGTTGACATGAACTCGGTATTAATAAACCCGACTTTACCTTACAAAAAAGGCTGGTTTTAGATTACACTGGTTTATTTTACATTGCACATGATTACATTATACATCACTGTGGTATAAGGACACAGTACCTCTGTATGACATGCGGCAGTGGGTCTTGCAGACGCAGCAGCACTCGGCCGCGGTGACGGCTGCCGGCCAGCAGACGGAAAGCGCGCGCCACCTCGTGCGGGGGGAACGTGACGCGAGACAGCGGCCGCACCTCGCCCGTAGATATTCCTGAACTTAATAGTTGCTGCAGTTTCTGCAAAATATTATCAGTAGATAGTTTCTGTTATTTAAGCATTAACTAAATAAATAGTGAATATCTTAATAGACGTATACAATTGGCAAGGCACGAAAGTGGTGATTTATTGGCGCGTCTGTAAAAGCATACTAGGGTGATTCTACAGAAACAAAATTTTCGTTGTTTGAGGCTATACTCGTATCTCTGTAACCAACTAACAAGACGGTGTGTAATTTTTTTTTTAACTGTTTGGCTTATCCCTAACTAGGGCATATTATATTTTTGAAATATTTGCTGTTTAGGCACAGAATAATGAATAGTACAAGGTTTAGGTACAAAATAAAAATATTTAAAGTTCGTTCTTCTGATTCATATAGCGCGTTCGTTTGCCATTTTCCGGAACGAAGTGGTCGATGTCGCATTTATATTTTGTTTATTGCCTTTGATACTTTAATATTAATTAAAGTTTAATCGAAAGGTAATGAATTGTCCTCCTTAAAAAAAGTGTTTTAGTTATAACTACGTTAGTATGTTTATAAATAAACAAATAAGAAGTGTCCGGCGTATGATACTGATTAATGTGGCGTAAGCTGCGCTTCACCATACTTGGTCAGGTATTAATAATGAGAGTCTGGCTTCACATGTGGGGCCAGTCATGCAACGAACGAGCTAGAAGACGAATGTACTTGTTGGCTTAGAACCCGATGTTAAGAAGGTAAATGTCTGATTAATCTGTGCTTGGTTCAGGTGACATACTGATTACAATGCCTACTTAATAAAATTATTTAATATGATAAGGTGTCGGACTGGCGATCGAGAGGTCGTGAGTTCGGTCCCCACCTCACCCATTGCGCTATTGACGTGAACCCACTCCAGACACAAGCATATTTAGCTTAGTTGGAGGGGTTAACAAGAGTACTAGTAATGTGCAACCCACATTGCGAGTAATCTTAGAAAAAAAAAAAACAAAAAAAAAAAAAAAAAAAAAAAAACATTTTTATCGTTTTAAAACTTTAATTTGAGTTTCTTATGATGCTTTTAGGTTATAGATTCGTGTAAAAAATGTAATCACTGTATGTATGATGAGTTATGCATGATTGTTGGCTAAATCCCGATTCATCTGTGCCTGATTCATATTGTCCAAACCCTATATGAATCATGGGATGGGATCATCATTGGGATGTAAGGGCGCACACATACCGTCTAAGTGCTTGCAGCCAACCTCATCTGCCCATGGTGCTTCCTGCTGACTGAAGAACGAGACTCTGGCGAACGACAAATGGCGGTATAACCATTTCATATAATGGCGTAGCTCAGTGCCACAGGCCGGGACGGGCAACAGCGTCACCGTTGCGAGAAGCTACGTCCTGCGATCACCCAACCCGACTGCCCAGCGCGTGGTGATTATTTGGGCAAAACCTATATGGCACGCACAACTATATAACGGCCTCCAGTTCCCAGTCACTCTGCTATTCCTAACCAAGGCGGTTACGGTTAGGGCGGGGCAGGGGGAGCTAAGAATCCCCGGGCTACGGTTGGCCGCCAATACCGACTGACACTGGCTACGTTTTATTGACGCACGCTACGGCTTGATGCACACTAGACACTACTATAAGAAGAGATGGAAAACACATAAGATGGCATATTCTGGGGTTATGTAAAGTCTAAAGAGCGGGGGACCGCACCGTTATCTCAGAATCAGGCCATTTTATGTATTTCAGAGAGGGAGTACAACCATCCCAAGGTGGTGTCGTGTTTTTGGTCCACAAGATCCTCTCTGACAACGTTCTAGAAATCTCCAGGGTGTCCACAAGGGTAGCGTATCTTGTTATCAAGTTCACCGAGAGGCAAATCTTCAAGGTTATCCAAGTATACGCACCGACTTCGGCACATTTGGACGATGAAGTGGAAGAAATGTACGAGAACATTTCCTTGCACACCACGCAAAAGGCCTACTTTAACGTTGTCATGGGATATATCAACGCAAAAGTGGGAGTACAAGCAAGCGGCGAATCGGTAGTTGGGAAGCAGAAATCGTAGTGGGTAAGTGCTCGTCAACTTCCTAGAAAAAGAGGGGCTTTTCTGATGATTTCCATCTTTCGGAAAGACCCTCAGCGGAAACGGAAGTGGCAAAGCCCCGACGCTATGACTAAAAACGAGATCGACTTTATTATGTGGGACAAAAAGCGCATATTCATAGATGTCTCAGTGATCACCAGGTTTAAAACTGGCAGTGATCACTGACTAGTCCGAGGCTCTCTAGATATCGACTGCAAATTTGAACGTGTTTGTTTAATGAAGTCCATGCTTCGACCCAATATGTTACCATCCGTGGTTGGGTCCGAAACGTTCCAGCAGAAACTGCAGAACCGATTGGCTGCACTGGAAACCACAATAGACTTTGACGCTGACCAGAATCTGGACCATGTGGTAGGCATCCTCGGGGATAAAATTCTGTGAGACGCGAGCTGCTGGCAAGAAGTCTAAGCTTTCAGAAGATTCTCTACAGCTAATGCAGAAGCAAACGTGAAAACCCTTAATTCACTTCGTCAGATCAACGGTCCCTAAACAAAAAGATTTTTAGACTGGTACGACGGGATCTCCGGAGGTCCAACACACGCTCAATGAAACGTCAAAAGTTTTTGTCCAACAGTCGGGCCGAAGCCACCTGACGAAGTTAACCACTTCTAGTGGGACGGATGTCGCTTCTAAGCCGGAGATTCTTAGGGAAGTAAAAGACTTTTACAGCCAATTAAACACCTCACAAGCGTCCCTTCCCCAACCCGATTCGGAGGATTCTAGAGCCACTCTAACCCACCAATTTACCGAACATTTGCCAGAAATCAGCCTTTATGAAATTGTGATGGCTCACAGACAGCTTAAAAACGGAAAAGCCCCCGGCGTGGATGAAATTACAACCGAGTTCTTAAAAGCTGATGGAACTCCTACGCTACTACAGATTCAGCGTATTTTTATTTCCGTTCTTTTTTCGGGGAGAACTCCCAAGAAGTGGAGTAAGAGTGTCGTTGTTATTTTCTTTAAAAAGGGAGACAAAACCATTTTGGAGAACTATTGACTTATCTCGCTCTTAAACCATGTCCATAAGCTGTTTTCGAGAGTCATCACAAATCGTCTCGCGAGTAGGTTTGACGAATTTCAGGACCCCGAGCAAGGTGGATTTCGATGAGGATACGGCACCATCGACCACATTTACACAGGTAGCAGGTTATACAGAAGACTAAAGAGTATAACCAGCCACTGTGTCTAGCGTTTGTGGACTATGAGAAAGCCTTTGACTCCATTGCAACTTGTCTGTTCTGGAGTCACTGCAACGGTGCAAAGTTAATGGGCGATACGCCCAAGTGTTCAGAGGTCCCTGTGACGCGCCGACTATGACCTTCCAACTACAAAATCAGCAGACTGAACATATCCGCTCACATCGAAGAGTGAGACAAGGGGACGTTATATCCCCCAGATTGTTCACAAACGCTCTAGTGGATATGTTCAAAACGCTGAATTGGAAGGACACACTTTAGATTTGCGGAAGATATCGTTATCGTGGCTGAAACCGTGCAGGACTTGCAATAAGTTGCAATACATGCTGACCACCCTTGCTGATTCTTCTGCACGCATCGGTCTCCGGATGAACTTGGACCAAGACCAAGATCATGTTCATATAAATAGAGTTTGCCTCTCGGAGTTGTTCACGAATACGTATGCCTTAGGCAAACTTTGCAATTGATATTTTGCTTGATCACGCCATAACTTGAAAACGTTTTTTGATGGGTTTTTACGAAAGAAAGTTTTATATAAATGTAACAAGTTTTAAACGCAGGAGAGTAACGAGGCATTTCTAGTTTTTAGGGTTCCGTACCGAAAGGGTAAAACGGGACCCTATTACTAAGACTCCGCTGTCCGTCTGTCTGTCTGTCTGTCCGTCTGTCTGTCTGTCTATCTGTCCGTCTGTCACCAGGCTGTATCTCATGAACCGTGATAGTTAGACAGTTGAAATTTTTACAGATGATGTATTTCTGTTGCCGCTATAACAACAAATACTAAAAACAGAATAAAGTTAAAAATAATAGAGGGTCCCCATACAAGAAACGTGTTTTTTTCGGCATTTCACGCTATCTATGAACGTTTAGTTAGGTAAACGTCCCATAGATGGCGTTATATTGTATTGTCGATCCCTACCTCCTTTGTTAGACGTAAGATGGCGTTATAGGGAATAAAATGTTTATTAATTATTATTTTTTGATGGCGAAACATGATAGTGGTAATTTTTGCTTATAAAATACTCTAGTGTGGTACGGAACCCTACTAGTGCAAGTCCGACTTGCACTTGGCCAGTTTTATTTTTTATATATACTTACTTAGCTACAACATCTTGAATAATTTTAAAATAAAACCGGCTATGTCGAGTTGAACTCGCCCACCGAGGCTTGCGTAACAACCAATTAAGCTAGACCTCTAAATTGTATCAACGCTCATATTACTCAGAGGTCTTCCTTAATTGGCGCCAATATGTACGTATGAGGAACCTTTTATTCTTAATATTATTATTCTTATTTTTTTTTGGATTTTTTCCTTTTTTTTGTGCTGCAAGACCTTGCTTCTTGTCAAATTTCATGATTCTAGGTCGGTTCGGTTTACCTAGAAATGTCAATTTTAGTTATAAGCAAGGTCTTACAGCACAAGTAAATGAAAAATTCCGAAAAATAAAATAAGTTGAAAATTAAGGTACATTTTGGTGTTTACAAGTCGCGAAAATCTAAATTTGCCCACATCTTTTTATTGTGTTGACTCTAGACCTTGATTTTTATACACCCAATAGGGATTATAGACCTCAGTAACAGGTATAAATTTCAACTTGCTAAGTCCACCCGTTCTTGAGAAAATAAGTGGTGACACACGGACAGGCAGACGGACAGACAGACGGACAGACAGACAGACAGACAGACAGACAGACAGACAGACGGACAAGAAACTGATCTTATAAGTTTTCTTTTTTTTTACCTTTTGAGGAACTCTAAAAATCACAGGAGTATAAACCTTCGCAATAATAGATTAACGCTTTCCCAATACAAGACTTATTATACTTCTATGTTACATCCTCGAGATTTAAATTAACCATGTAGTCCGTCTTTCGTTGTTTCGCATCGTCACACTGTTTAAAGCACATAAAATAAAAATAAAAACATTATTTACTCGTTCAATACTCACACACCAGCCAACATCTCGACTGTGTACCTTCATTCGTGTTTCGTGTGTAGCATCGTCCAGATGTCAGTCTGATAGTAATTTTATGATATTAAATTTTAAAAGTATTTTCATAAGTTTTGTGCAGTGTTTGTACACCCATACCTAAATATAGGTAAACGAAAGCCGCAACGTACTAATTACGACGTTATCAGACGAGAATTTCACCGGCTTTCACCGGAAATCAGCGTCAAATAAAATTTGTTAAAATAGATTTGTTTTTATATAAAAACAGTTATTGGTAAAAAGAAATCATAATTATATGATTTTCTACTAATTATTAAACTGGCTGTATAAATCAATTGTAAATTAGGAGTTATATTTCAGTTTCCAAATATGAATCACTTGCGAATTAAATAATTATTCTTCGATCATTGATCAATACTCTATGAGTATTTTTTGTTGATTATTATGTAAGACTATTTATTACCTTGACAAAATACATTGGAGAACATGCTTACCATGTCAACATATCAAATCGAACATTAAATTTGCCAGAATACTATTTTAAACTAAAAAGATCATAGAATAGACTGTAAATTGAAGTATTCAGCCTGCATGCAGGCGTGACAATATTGTGTAATATTACATTAGATGTATTACAGCATTTTAAATTTATTGATGCTATAAAAAAGTAAGAGTATGCAGATGTTATCTGCGATATTTCTTATTTTAGCGCAAATATTTATCTTGAAATATCTATATAATACTGACTTTATGTTACAGCATTGCAGCAGAATGTGAAAGTTTTTATTTTCACCGTACATAGTACTATTATTTATCCTGTGATAGTATGCCTCATGGTTCTACTTCTACTGCGAATGAATTGTCTTTTGACGTCATCAAAAGAACAACTGTCATTGTAATATTCTTTACAAAATGTATGGGTAACGTATAACGGCCGATTTTACATCCCGAAAGTCAGCTATTGCTGAATATTTTGATTTTCTTCTTATGTGAACCTAATTATTTATTTATATCCTTACTAATATAGGAAAATAAAACTATTTGACTATTTGTACATACAAACATGCATCGAGTAATCATCAAAATTTGATTTTGACCAATCACTGAGTCAATAAACAATATGTAAGGTGCTTTCATTCTGCAACAGGCGCTAAACATCTACATGGTTAATTTAAATCTCGAGGATGTAACATAGAAGTATAATATATAGTTGAAAGAACTTACCTAAGTGAATTTCAACTCGTATTATACGAGATGTTACATCCGAAGAGATTTAAACTCCCACCCACCCCGTTGGATATCCTGTTGTCAAATTGTTGTCAATATACAACTTAATGCCCAAGTGTTGCAGAATGCAGACTGATCTACTACTCTAAAACAAATGAAGGTACACAGTCGAGATGTTGGCTAGTGTGTGAGTATTGAACGAGTAAATAATGTTTTTATTTTTATTTTATGTGCTTTAAACAGTGTGACGATGCGAAACAACGAAAGACGGACTACATGGTTAATTTAAATCTCTTCGGATGTAACATCTCGTATAATACGAGTTGAAATTCACTTAGGTAAGTTCTTTCAACTATATATTATACCGTAGTTTAAAAAATGTTTTACAATAATTATTGTTGAATTTGCCAGATTTTTCCATAAAATGTGATGTATGATCTCTGATATATTATAATAATTTCAGATCGTTCACAAAACAAAAAAAAACCGACTTCAAATGCCGCGTTAGTCATTTTCAGAACTAAGTTTGAAGTGTTTTATCTCCATATCTATGGAGATACTTGCCAGATCTTGAAAAAATTGCAAAATGAATAAACGGGGAACATACTCTGTCAAACAAAAAAAGAACTTTTCAAATCAGTTAAGAAATAGCTCTGAGGTAACAAACATTAAAAAATACGGGCGAATTGAAAATCTCCTCTTTCTTTGTGAAGTCCGTTAAAAACAGATTAAGGTTGTTGTTAAAATATAAATATTTTCCTAATATAGAGCCGATGTACATAAAGTTTTTTATTAACCGACTTCACAAAAAAAGGGGAGGTTCTCAATTCGTCTGTGTTTTTTTTGTGTGTATATTACGCGATCACTCCGTGAATTGTGAATGGATTTAAATGATTCTTTTTAACCGACTTCAAAAAAAGGAGGAGGTTTTGTCAATTCGACCGTATATATATATATATATATATTTTATGTTTGTTTGGGGATAACTTCGTCATTTATGCACCGATTTTGATTTTTCTTTTTTTGTTCGAAAGGAGATATCCCAAGTGTGGTACCATGGTAATTTTATCGAGGTCTGATAAGTATCTCCAGAGATATTGAGATAAACATCTCAAAATTGGTACTGAAAATGAACATTGAAGTCGGTTCTTTTTTAGTTTTTTTAGTTTTTAAACGATATTATTTAAATAGGTAGGATACGTTTTCGAGGTAGTCCCATTTTAATTTTATCGAGTTCTGACTAGTATCTTCAGAGATATGGGGATAAATATCTCAAACATAGGAGAATGTACTGGTTTTAGAAGAAGAGTCCCAAGAAGATTATACACAATGGAGGTAGCTATTACAAATACTTTTGAAGACTAAAAAATATGACCTTGAATAATGTTTTACATCTTTCTTCACGTTGATTTTGGTTTTTAACCCTTGACGCAAAACGAAGGAGTGTTATAAGTTTGACGTGTGTATCTGTGTGTCTGTCATCGTGGCATCGTAGCGCCGAAACGGATGAACCGATTTTGATTTAGTTTGTTTTGTTTGATAGATGTCTTTGTCGAGAGTGTTTTTAGCTTTATTTCATGAAAATCTGTTCAGCCGTTTAAATATTATCAGCTCTTTTTTGGTAAAAAAAATTCGAAAGCAACTTTCGTAAGCTCGTTGTACTTTGACCGCGGACGTCAAAAAATCAAAATGGCGCTGTCGCAGTATCTTGTTACTTCAATGATATTGCAAAAATATGGTAAGCTTGATCTAATTCTGAGACATCTCCTTAAAATGGTCTCAATGTACAAAGTTATACATATGCTTTGATTATAAACTCGGATTACATATACAAATCAGTCGGGGGTGGTTTTAATTTTTTGAATTTTAGTATTATTGATTGAGATATTCTTACGGTAACTGTGAGCGAGATAGAAACAAAGGTGGGGAGAATTAATTTGTCTTCACAGGAATGTTCTACCAGGCAAAGTCTTGTTAATGTGCAAAGTTTTTTAACATACCTAATATTTTTTGACATGACATGACGTTTGGCGAAGATGGCGGCCATATCAGTCCCGCCCGCGACACTGCATACATAAATAACTCAAAAATATGAACGAACTTTGTACCTACCAACACTGCAAAAAAAAATTATAAGCATAATACCACAGATTATATAATAGTTACTACGTAAATAATACTTTTCGTTGTTAAGTTGGCTACAGAGTGCTTTCATAATTCGGGTATTAACAATGTAAGGAAGTGCCAACTCTTATGACGTAGTAGTGATTCAGACTGTGTGGGCCATATGGCGGCAATTAATGTTAATATTCGCAAATAATACTTTTTAATATTCATTTTGGAATACAGCTAGTCCGTGTTATAAAAGTATTTGGAATGATTGTAATAAAATAGACAATTAACTATCATGTGTGTCAGATGCTTTTTTTGCACGGGGCCATTTTGAACATATTGTCCTTTATCCTTGATGACATCATTATGACTAGTGAATATTTTCACTAGCGCGGAGTTTTAGGGTTCCGAACCCAAAGGGTACCAAATGAACACTTTCTGAGACTTTGTTGTCCGTTCGTCCGTCCGTGGGTCTATATGTGGCACTTAACAGATGTACCTTCTTAACCGTAATAGGTACATACTAGAAATTTTCACAAAGTATATATCCGTCAGTGTATAACGGCCCAGACCCGAAATTTTATAGATGCATGTAATTTTATTTAAACTTGTTTTGCACTAAAAATGGTAAAATAAAATCTTTTTTGGTTTGTAGATAGTATAGATAATTGGATAGTAGATAGATACTATGTATGTAGTAGTAGTAAGTAGGTAGATACATGTAGGTAGTATCTATCTACTACCTATTAGACTTGGCTGGCAGCGACTTCAAATATATAAGTGGGTAGCGCTTATAATAATTATATTAAGTAATTTATTTTTCGCTTTTGAGTGCGTTTGCTGTTTGTGGTCATGAAGTCGGTTTTATTTTTTTTGAAAAAGATTTTATTTTTAGGGTTCCGTAGTCCTGACAAAGAACCCTTATAGTTTCGTCTTGTCCGTCTGTCTGTCTGTCTGTCTGTCCGAGGTTTTTCGAAGAGACCGTTAACACTAGAAAGCTGTTATTTTGTAGGGGTTTGTATATAACTTACGCCAATAAAGTGGTGAAATAAAATTTTGAAAAATTTTTTTTTTTGGGGTAGCTCCCCTACATGAGAAGTGGGGATGATTTTTTTTCTTCGTCAACCCCATCATGTGGGGTATTGTTGAATAGGTATTTTAAATATTTAAGGGTTGCTAATACTATTTTTTCGATTGAATGCTCCATTCACGAAATATTAAACGTTAAAGTGCAAATTTTAGTTCCAGTAGGGCGCCCCCCCCCCTCTAAAAGCAAAACTGCTGGCTTGAAAAATCTCAAAAATTTGTGATAATAGTGAAGTTTCATGAACTTTAAAGGAAAACTATAGCGGTTAAGATCACTTTATTAGATTAGCAGTAATAGTCGTTGAACTTGGATGTTGGATAATTTTGTACCAAATACAAAATCCTTGAAATAAATCCTTTAAAGTGACAATGACGAAGTACCTAGTTGCTTGTTTATAACGGGTAAAGACTTGCATTGAATAACGGGCTACTACGGAAACCTACACTGCGCGTGGCCTGACACGCACTTGGCTGGTTATTATTTCTGTTTCTGATTCATCTGTTACAAATTCTGATTCATATGGGCACAAAATATTTGAACGCCGATAGCTTGAAAACTACTTTATAAATTTAGCTCAGAGACTAAGCATCGCCATTCAACGGGGGAATACAGCCAGCATTTTGGGAACTTTACCTACTGGTAGTAGTTTGGTAGACTAAATTTTAGTTTTTATTGATTTTTGGTTTATTTGCTTGTTTATAGTTAGGTAGTTTTAAAAATATTTTAATGTATACATACTATTATGTAAATAACTTCTGTATGTATATACATAAGTTATTATGTAGTAGTATAAATAAATGAAAATGAAAATAAAAAAAAAACTTTATCAAAAAGTGTTCCTCATTCAAATATATTTTATTTGGTATACCTATTTTCATATGAAAATGTGTTACAGAGCTGAAAGTGTAAATACATGTTGGCCATATGAATCAGCCGAAGAATGAAATTACGAAGAATAACTACTACTACTCATACTACTAATTGCGACCGAAGTCTCGCCTGGCCAACTGCTGAAGCTTTAAAATCTAGTAGTTCGCATTTAGTTCCTCATACTCACACTTAGTTCCGCACTGTTTCCAAAATCCAATATAGAGTACAGATCGTGCGCTCGGTACGACCTTGATTTAGTCATGTTGAACATTCCATAGTCAAATTCTTCACGGTCTTGTATCTGTGTCATGTCAAAGGTAACGCCAGAAAATGCAGCACATTTTAGGGAAATCTTGAAGGAAACAATATAATATGACATTATCATACATAATATGTGAAATGCAGTGTATTAAAAATGCATATATATTCAGAGATAGAAATCTTACGTTTTTCAGGTTCTTATGAACACAACTCAGCACGATGTCACAACCCTCACCATTTGTAGCATTTAGCACCATATCTCCGAATGTGGGATCACGGGAACTACCGATAGCATTCACTGTGAAAAAAGTGTAATCATCGTGTGTTAATGATAAATTATATATGATTAAAAATCATCAATATTGCTAATGGAACAGTGTGTTACCGTTTAGCTTCGGGAAGAGTCTGAGCAGGAATCGTTTCTTAGCTTGATCTCCAACAGTGGCGAACACGGTGGCACCGTGCGCCAGCGCCACCGCCACCGCCGCCTGCCCCAGCGCGCCCGCCGCGCCATGCACCAACACGCGCGAGCCGCGCCTCAGCTCGCCTCGCACACACTGCCACATACGAGTATATGTACAATACAGTCGAGTGTACACTCGGGCTGAGTGCTCGCACCGGCACCGACACTCACCAGACAGTACAGGGCCTGCAGGTAGGCGAGCGGCACGGTGGCGGCCTCCTCCAGTGTCCAGTGTGCGGGCACCGGCCACAACAGCTCGGGTCGCGCTGACACCACTTTGCGAGCTGCGCCGTTTCGAATAATGCCCATCACTCGGTCACCGCTGGAATGGTTTTGCAAACAGGTTGAATAGTTAAGATAACTTACTTTGAAAGAGCACTGTTAGGGCAACAAAAACACTTTATAAATGCCAATAAATCCGTATTTTACAAGCTTTTATTTAATTTGCAATGTATGTATGTATGTCACTATGTATGTTCGAGTGGAATGTTGGAAGCTAAATTAGACCCACTTCCCGATGTTCGATTGGACTCAAATTTGGTGTACTTATGTATCTTTGGTGACAATACAATGATATGGTACCATGGAGCTGGTCTGATGATGGAGACGGAAGGTGGCCACGGCCATCTCTGTGATAAACAACATAACTCCACCGAGTTGGGGCTCGATTGATTTGTCTTGAAGAGAACTTTACGCCTAGATGATATCCAGGGTCTGATGATGAAGCTGGAAGGTGGCCACGGCATCTCTGTGATAAATCAACATAACCCTACCGAGTTTGGGCTCGATTAATTCGTCTTGAAGAGAACTTTTCACCTAGATGATATGCAGGGTCTGATGATGAAGCTGGAAGGTGGCCACGGCATCTCTGTGATAAATCAACGTAACTCTACCGAGTTTGGGCTCGATTGATTCGTCTTGAAGAGAACTTTACACCTAGATAATATCCAGGGTCTGATGATGAAGCTGGAGGGTGGCCACGGCATCTCTGTGATAAATCAATGTAACTCTACAGAGTTTGGGCTCGGTTGATTCGTCTTGAAGAAAGCTTTACACCTAGATGATATTTAGCGACTGGTGACGAAGCTGGAAGGTGGCTACGGCATCTCTGTGATAAAATTACGTAACCCCAGGGAATTTGGGCTCAAATGATTCGTCTTGAGGAGCACTTTACACTTAAATGATAGCCAGGATCTGATGATGAAGCTGTAACGTGGCCATGGCATTTCTATTATAAAGCAACATAGCCCCACCGAGTCGATTGATTTTCCTTGAAGAGCACTTTACCCATAATCGCATCAAATATCCGTGGAATATTTTAAAACATCATGCCTTCTCTTAAATACTTAGGTAGTAGGTAGGTAGTCGGTATCTATACCTTCCTACAAAAAGTTAAAAATAAATTATAGTAAAAAATATTTTTAAAAACAAGCTTTTAAGAACATAGGTAAGTACCTACACGCCAAATACTAACTAGAATTTATTTTTAACATTTTAGTTCATTGTCCCAGATAAAAACTTGTTTTTAAAAATATTTTTACTATAATTTATTTTACATAAGACCAACTAAGCTTCGAGTATTAACACCAACGTTTAAAATATGAAAGTTTAATTTCATGGCTTAACTGATTTTGCTGTTATTTTGCTTATAGATAGCCATTATGGTGGAATAGGCGGTAGGATCATTATATTTCACCAATATTTCACCTGACTTCAGATTCTGCCTTATGATAATCCAGCAGCACAGCCGTTGAGGGTCAGCCCATTCTAGGTCTAGTATGTTCACCATCCTTGACCACATCATCACTTACCACCAGGTGATATATTGGCCAAACATTAGCCAAAATAATATAAAGATTATGTTTAATGAACACGCTATACCGGTGTCGACTTCTAGAAACTGTTTGCGAACATTTTACTACCGTAGACGATAGTAAGATGTTAAGATGCGAAGATCCGAATTTAGCCCAAACCTTGTTGAGAAGAAAGCTTGGTGCAGGATAAAACTGAGCTGGGCAAGTGCGCTACATTTGGGAAACTTTATCATCTGCGTTGTCTATAATAATATCGTTTAATTTAATTCCATTTCATAAAGATTTTTTATTTTATTTTTGTAAACTGATACTGATTTGAGATTCTGCAAACACATTATATGACAGCTAGATAAAGCGAGAATTTTTGCAGGATGGCTGTTAGAAAATAAACTGGCCAAGTGCAAGTCGGACTCGCGCTCGTAGGGTTCCGTAACACAGTAGAATATTCTATAACTATGATTTTTTGCAACTACAAAAATAACTTTGTTTTTCATAGTGTTTGTATGAAAACCAAAGTTATACTTGCGGTCGCTATATCTCAACAACTGCTGACTGTATCTCGTTCAAACCAATTTTCACTGAAAGTTTTTATTAAGATCTACAGAATATATTTTTCTAGATTTTTCGCTCCTTTACTTTAGAATTTAGGGGGGAGGGGGGACACACATTTTACCACTTTAGACGCGCCTATCTTTTAAATGAAAGTTAAAAGCCTGAAGACGAAAATCTTCAACGAGTGCGTCCTACCTGTGTTACCTCCGGAGCCGAGACGTGGACGCTGACGGTGCGACTGGTTCACCAATTCAAAGTCGCTCAGCGAGCTATGAAGAGGGCTATGCTTGGAGTCTCTCTGAAGGATCGAATTCAATATGAAGTCATCCGTCAGAGAAACAAAGTTATCGACATAGCTAAAAAGATCAGCCAGCTGAAGTGGCAGTGGGCTGGTCACATCTGTCGTAGAACCGATAACCGTTGGGTAGATGTGTTCTAGAGTGGAGACCACGGCTCAGTAAACGTAGTGTAGGGCGCCCTCCAGCTAGGTGGAGCGATGATATACACAAGTTGGCTGGCAGCGGTTGGAAACAGAGAGCTGAAGATCGAGATCAGTGGCGTGCCATAGGTGAGGCCTATGTCAGACAGACAGACATGGCGAATCTACTACTAAAAAGACATGGGTTCCGTTTTTTGCCATTCGGCTACGGAACCCTAAAAAGCCGACAGTCAACAACTTAGTTGATGCTATGAAAGAAACCTATGTCTAGCAGTGGACTGATAGAGGCTGATGATACTTGTATATCTAATTATAATAACACTTTCATAAGAAACTTACTTATCAGTGATACCACTAAAGTCCATTCCAAATAGTTGTTTATCATTATCATAAGGTAAGACTCCTGTTGCCCTCTTCATGTCCAAAGTTGTGATGCCTGCGAATTCAACCTGCGAAGTTAAAGTATTAAGACAATATCATATAATACATTACACACCTAGTCATTGTACGATGTGTAAAAAATAATAATATTTTTATTAAAATCATTTTATTTTTACCATAACTTTAACACCATCTCCAAACATTGTTGGTGTTTCTTCCCATTGTAAGGTGCTAAGATTGCCAATATTTTCAATGCGTAGAGCTACATTATTTCCATCACTTCTTTCATCACTCTGAAAAAAAAAATTAACATAACTAAATACAGAGATCCCCTGCATGATCATAAATATTAGTAATGTCAAACAAGTTTTTGATTCCTATACAGGATTAATAGTGTAGGAAATAGCACAGAGCCTTGTGGGACACCAATATTAATCGACATGATTTTGGAATAGATATTTGAGGGCTCGATGGCGTAATTGGGAGAACGCTCGGCTTTGGCTAGGTACCGAGTTCAATCCCCACCAATGGATTTTTCTATCAAAAAGTTTTTTGAGCTTTTCACAGTAGCCCTCCGGTGAAGAAAAAACATCGTTAAGAAACCAACAACCCCCGCATGGTGGTAGGACACTACCTAGTGTCTGCCAGGCCAGCTACAATCCTCAAGTTAGAAAATTTGCCAAACATCTAATATGTTCCGACAGCTATCCTTGAGAGCCAGTTCCCATTCTAGGCCTAGCGTGCTTACCATCTTCGACCGCATCATCATTTACCAACAGGTGAGATAGTGGTCAAACGCTAGCCTATAAAAAATAAAAAAAATACCATAAAATTTGATTTCAATTGACGAAGCCCTACCAATAACTCATAAGATGGTAGTTTTGCAGGATGAGAGAGCGATACCAGTAGAATAGGCAAGCTAAAGGTACGGACATACCGCAGCGTCCTGCGTGCGTGATCTAGGCGGCGATCAGATGGCGCAGTAGTATTTGTATCGAATGGTTCACACCAAACGCGATCAGAAAACAATTGAAATGTACTAAGATCGCGCTCGCAGATCGCAGGACGCCGCGGTGTGTCCGTACCTTAAAACAGCTGCGTCAAAACTGATGTTAACTCCGGAGCACACATTTTCTGCAAGATTAACATGATGCTGTCCGGCCCACTCGACTTTTGTACACCATGAGATAATTACGAGTACAATTTCGAATAGAAAATACTATCTAATCTTGTTTCTCCATACAAACTTTGAACCCCCGTTTCATCCCCATCAGGGGTGAATTCTGGAAAATCCTTTCTTAATACACCCCTACGTACTAAGACAAATACACCCTCCAAATTTCAAGACTCTACGACCAGCGGTTTAGGCGGTGCGTTGTCTGTCAGTCAGTCAGTATGTCAGGACAAAGATTCTTATAGTGTTAGACTAGAAGTGCCCCGCGGCTTCGCCCGCGTTAAAAACTTCTTTTATTTACTTAATACTTTTCTTTTGTAAAAACGATTCTTTCATTAAATACAAAAAATAAGAATTAGCCAAATCGGTTCACCCGTTTTTATGTTATCGCGTGACTAAAGCAATTCGGGATTCATATTTATAAAAACCGAAAAACCCAAATTTTCAGACTTTGTTACCTACCCCATTTCAAAAAATCCAACAATACGTACTTTATCTCATCTTATTTCGCCATACGAACTTTAAATCCCCGTTCAGTATCCGGGAGGAATTTTTAGAAAATCCCTTCTGAGCGGATACCTACGTCATAATAACTATCTGCATTCTAAATTTCAGCGCAATCCGAAACAATATTGATTTTCGGACTTTGTTACCCCAGTTTATCCTCTTAGGGTGGCATTTTGAAAAAGTCTGATACTCGTATTTACTTATTTATTTACAGAAGTACTTGTGTGAAATGTCGAATAAAATGACTATCCAAACTTTGAACCCCCGCTTCATCTCCTTGAAGAGTGAATTTTGAAAAAGTCTTTCTTAGCGGATACCTAAGTCAAAATAACTATCTGCATGCCAAATTTCAGCGCAATCCGAAACAATATTGATTTCAGACTTTGTTCCCTCTTCACCCTTTTAGGGGTGGAATTTCGAAAGAGCCTGAAACACACGTATTTACTTACATAAGTGCTTGTGTTAAGTTTCAAATATAAAAGACTATCTAATCTTGTTTCTCCCTACAAACTTTGAACCCCCGTTAGTTCCTTACTCAACAACTTAGCGTAATGCGGACCTTCGACTTAGAACTACGATATTTACAGTACGGAAACTGAGTCTCCGTTATAAGAGTCAATTTTGAGGGTAAAAGAGTCTAAAATAGCGTGAAAGGGAAGGTTGGTCAATCTTCCCTCTCTAATTAAAATCAGTGTGTTGACCGGTTTTCGACGTGGGGTTAGTTTTGACGGGAGAGGCAGCTTTTGCCAATACAAAAATGTCTGGTTTTCAGTTGAATGTTTCATTAATCGGTCACTCATCCGGCATATAATGGTCAAATCTTACTTTGGTTTTTTTTTGTGGTCCTTGAGGCAGCGTTTAGCGGTATTTTTTTGTAGGCAATTGATTTAATATATTGCCTCAGACCAGTACTGTTTGAACCACAGATAGCTCTTGCCAACAATGCGCCTTTCAGAGTTCAGTGTTAAATCCTCAAAAGTACCCAAAAGAAATCTTTTACACTCAGAACAATCATTTTAATTAATGTGCTTATATGTTCTTTAATTAATTTAGGAAGGAAACTTACATTTAAATATTTTTTCGGAGCAAGTGGTGTTACTATTTCAAACTTATAGTTGTTTGATAATGGCACGCTGCGGCATTTCAGATTTTGAAGTGAGATTCCGCCGCACCTAAAAATAAATCAATATTTATGTTAACACTTTATAAATTTAAAATATGTATGTGTATTTCTCAACTTATAAAAATCTCAGTGATTAATGTACAATTATTTCTCAATTGAGTAGTTCTCAAGGCCTTGCTTGATCATTACCATATAACAGATGAAGTTGTAATCATAACTGAATAATTTTCCCTGTAATTAGCCGTTGCTTGATTGAGACACAGACAGATGAAATATATATGCGCCAGGGGCTATTAGTACAGATAATAAGTAAATGTGTCGACTAAAAAACTATTCCAGCCCTCAGAATGAATTACACCTGTTGATTTACAAATATGTTCGATTATTATAACTGATGTGCTAGTATCCTACTCTAAGACATCTGTGTCGTAGGCACTAAGCATAATAATATCAGATATGGCACGTCATTTGTAATGTAATAAAAACGTGAGTGAATGCCGTTTAGTAAAAAACAAAATCAAAATTTGTAATGTAGTTTAAAATTAAACTAAGTTGCAAAGCCATGTAAATTTTCTTTGACTATTACAATTTATAACACAAAAATATTATTAAGTTTCACATCGGCTTTTAAGCAATCCATGTTATTTAATTTATTCCTTTGTAGAGTAGGCAAGGAGAAATTATAAGTTTTACTTTGTACTTACCTAGTGCAGTCTAAAATTTCGTCTACTTCAGCTTTAATGACCATTAAATTACCCGAGGAGCTTTGTTGGATGCTTGCATGATGTTTTGTTAAATCAATAGACAGTTCTCTAATTTCTTTAGGCTCGATAACTCCATTGGTGAATGATCTTGCTGCATTTAGCTGGATCATGCCATCAATCAATGTTACCCAGTTGTCGGTCCAAAGAAGCTGGGCGACGCTCAAAGTATCATCTGCAGTGTGGATACTACGAAAATCTTTCCTAAAATTACTAATTATTAGTTTAAAACTATCACATTTAAGTAAACTTCTGCTCTAATTAACAATCATTAAAGATAATCATGGTTACTTATTTGGACATATATGAGAATTAGAATGCAAATTGTAATGTTATTTATTATTACTTATGTATATTATTATGTATATTCAATTCACATCACGGGCTGCAAATCGCCCGGTCCTTTTGAAGGCATTGACGGAGCCGAAGCCACCGTCAAGAGGCCCTTTACAATATTAAATTAAATAAAAATATGATTTTGTTGATGGAGAGATGAATACCTATAGCCCTAGGGCCCCCCATAAAGCCGGGCCGTTATGTCGGCGCCGAGGGGCAACATTGACGTGGATAGCTAAGGGTGTTGAGAGGTGTGCTGCACTTTCACTAAACGCTACTAGCGGCTTTATGCCTTTAACACTTCCACCCTGGAGCTTAGGTTAGCTCTTGCGATTCCCACCATCGGCCGGCCGGTCAAGGCAAGCTGGGGGTCAGAGGGTCTCATTTATGTATATTATTTTTATGTTTATTATTTATTTTAGGTATATTACCTGTAATCATAGCCGCGGCTATTGAGGTGTTGGTAGAAGTCATCAGAATTTATCACAAAGTTTTCCTTTAATTCTTCTTGTTTGTATTGACTTGGTTCATTGGACTCTTCAATAGTAGCAATATAGCCAGAAGCAACTTTGAAATGTCCATCAAAAACCTAAATAAATTATTTCGTTTAAAAAACGATTTTCCGTATAATATAAATATAAATGTTATTGTACTTAAATCTAACTATAATTACTGAATATAAATATTTGTACGCCTACATAACACATTTACAATACAATTAATTCATAAGATCTGAATTTGTAGTTAATTTAATATGTGTTTAACTGAGGACATGTAACTTGAGTTATTTAAATTAGTGGCCACATATGAAAGGCTTTGGTTATGGTGCGAATCCATTACAATTTTATTGGGTATATTCACCTCAAATTGACCGCTTCCTCTATGCACAGACACATTCAGTTTAGTAAGCTTCTGTTCGTGGAGTATAGGTTGTGAGTATAAATGCACACCATAGAATCGAACAGAAAATGATTTCTTAGTAGCCCCTATTGTCATGGCGAGGGTATCCCATACAGCTACAAGTGCACCAGCAAAAGGATACAAAATTTTACCTAAAATATAAGAAGAACAAGATTAGGTTACAAGGTACCAACTGATTTGGTGCTAGCGTATAATAAATAAACTATTATAGCAACCAGCCCCAGCACACGGTAAATATTACCGTGCCCAGCATAAGCAATATCAACCGGGGCTATTATAAAACAGTTCCGGAATATCACTTTATAAGATAGGAACGCCCATTGATACTATTAGATTTAAATTATTTAGTTCCTAAGTATTTTCTGTTTTTAAGGAAGGTGATTAATAAAGTGTTTATCTATATTATTATATCTATCTTACGACACTGCTTACCTACTGCTACAGACGAAAAAATATTAGAATGTTGACAACGAAAGCATCAAGAACCTAAAGAACAGTTGTTTACCTTATTATAATAATAGACGTTGTACATACCTTGCACGATATTCCCTTTTACGTAGCTATGTTCGTCATCATGAAGCGTTATGTGAAATAAACAGGAAGATGATGTTTTAACTACAGTATTATTCTGCGTCGTTGTAGCCCTGAAAATGAATGAGGTTTATCTTAAAAGCTTTTCAGTATCGGCTAACTAAAAAACTGACTTTTGCATTTATAATATTGGTGTTTATTTAAAATTCAAACAGAGATCCAAATATGTATAAATATGTATAAATTATAAGCTTGTAGTTGCAAGAGATATAATATACGCTTAGGATTATTTCAACCAACCTAACGCTGCAACTAGGATCGATAGTATAAAAGCGGACAGCGAGCGGGCATCGTGACTCAGTTGTTGCGTGGCCGCCGTACTGTTCGGACGTAGTGGTTATGTTGTTAGCTTACACATTACGTAATTGTCATTATGTTGAACATTCTGTGGCATTATATAACTGTGGATATTGTGATATTGTATATATTGAGCCTTTTTTACTTCTGATCCCTAAAATTTTTTTTTTCTATTTTGACAAACGGTATCAACATACGCTAACCCGGTCAGATACCAGAAATACCCCATTCTCCGCAGCAAACTTTTGCCAATTAAATTTCCGCGAAAAATAGTACCTATGTACTACTTTTCGCCGACTTCTCCCTGACTTTTCCCTAATAAAACCGGCCAAGTCGAGTTGGACTCGCCCACCGCGGCTTTCGTACCAACAACTAAACAACCAACAAATAAAGGAAAAATTCCGAAAAATAAAAAAGTTGAAAATTAAGGTAAATTTTGGTACCTACAAGTTTTTGCGAACATGTAAATTTGACTACATCTTTTTAACATGTTGATTAAGGACCTTGATTTTTATTCACCTAGTATAGATAGTAGACTATAGACAGTATTTGGTATACATTTCAACTTGCTAGATCCTGAGGTTCCTGAGAAAATCGGTAGTGATACACGGACGGACAGACAGACAGACAGGTGGACAGACGGACAAGAATGTGATCTTATGTGGGCTTTTTTTTAACCTTTGAGGTACGGAATCCTAAAAATTATTAAACTTTACATTAGGAAAGTTGCACACCTCCTATAATGTAAAAACAATACAATACGAAAACGAAAAGTTCATAATGTTCATAATATGTATAGACAGACAGTTAAATATACAAAAAACTGCACACATTACAAAAAACATATCTACCAAGTATCAGTATGATTCCATTTTACAAGAGGCGCGAGATGAGGAGTTCCTGTAGAAACTGGAAATTGTACTTTTGGATAGATGGCCTGTAGTTGAGGCGTAAATCCTTCAATGTATAACCTGCAATAAAATCACCATTTATGAAACCAAGCATGCTCGCATTTCATCGATTGAATAAAATAATAACTAATAAGAACTATCAATATATATATTGCTTTGTTGCATTGTTTAAGGTGTTTATCTCTATATCTCTGGAGATACAGAACAAATCCCAGTAAAATTTAAATGGGACCAGCAGAAGCATGGCCTTATCCCCGGGGGAAAGGCACAATTATCTCCCTGTTTTTCGCCACTGGCAGGAGATCAACACAACAATTTAAACGCTTGGTGAAGTTTAACCCCGAGTTTTGATTATGTTATGTATTAAAAAGTTTAAGAAAAGAATTAATTAATAGTCAGCGGGCGTTTATAATTATCGAAAAACTTTACTTATTATTTGCCATCTCCACCAAACAAACACGGATAGGTGGAAAGACAAAATAGTCCCCTTGCCATGCTAGCCCTCCAGGGATGGTTATAGCCTTTCAAACAAAAACAAATCCGAATCGGTACAGGCGTCTTCGAGTAATCGGTGGACATACATAAAAAAAGCAACAAAGCTTTTGATAAAAAATAGACCGGTCCAGAAAATTTACAGTTAACCCTGGCCGAAATTTGTCAGGGGGGCATTATCATCATCAATATTTAAAATAAACGTGCATAATGCCAAGTTTAGAAAAGGATTTCATCCAATCCGATTAAGATAGTTTACTTACTTTCCAATAGCATCGAGTAGGAAGAGCACGTTGTCATTATGTCCGCGCTGCGTGAGTGGTATATTGGTGCAGGAGTCTGGTAACGCGCGCTTGAGGATGGCCTGCAGCAATCCATGCGGGGCTATCTCTACCAGCACTGCGTTGGAGGGGATCAGCTGACTGGTCTCTTCAAAGTACACTGAACTCTGTTTAACAATGCAATAATCATAATTAAAGTGAGTAAATGGTTACGAATACTAATAAATTACTTTAAACACATAACATTTCGATTTCTGCAATGAATAAAAACGTCATATTGTTACAAATATGTAAAAGATTAACATTTAATGTTTTACTTACCTACCTAAGACAACGTTACTTACCAAAAGATTGTTAGTCAGATATTCTGGGGAACACAACTTGGCGATGGGTTCGCTCCATCTCTCTGGTGGTACAGATGTGGACAGCCAGCGATCACTACGTGCTCGTGGTGCTTTGATCACGTCAGACAAGTAATGTAGTAGGTGAGGCGCTACAATATAATAAAAATATAAGTATTTAAATCATTCAATGAATTTTAAATGTTACATTTATGTTGAAATGGTAAAGACATGCAAATTTAAAATATAGGCAGAATCCTCCGCGGATAGGTGAGGTTGGCTGGGAGGACTAAGGTTGAATGGTGCTCCCTTGCATCCCATATTACTAAATATTTACAAGTTGGGAATAACAAATGGGCCATGAAGGAAAATAGATAGATTAAATACTAATGATATAGAATTCCAATAAAATGAAACATTAATTTATTTTTCAAATATTAATTACTGTAGAAATTAAAATTATATTGTATTAACTCTGTCTCGAGTCAGAAAAAGATACGGCAACGGCGCAAGCAATTAATCTTAAAATATTGTCAGGCGCTTTGCTCGCATCTAGTTTTGTATAGATGGCGTACTTCACTTTTGGATATTTGCCCTCTAAGAGGCTAAAGAAAAGGGAGGGGGGGAGGGGGTAAAATACAGTGGTGATCCGGCGCCGCGTGGGCGGTGCTCGACACCGCGACAACTGCGGCCCCTCCCGATGGATACGTCGTTTTCTCTCCACACAGGCCATGGGGGATAACTAAGTATATAATCAAAGGGGATAACATTATGCTTGGTTAAGACACGGAATAGAAAGGCTCCAACGGCTGTTGGCATAGATTATAACCAAAATAGTCGATTAAAGAACGATTCCATCCCCCAGATATTCATTTTTTATTTGTATAGAACTAGATTTGAGAGATCAAGTGGCAGAAAAAATAACGCGAAATCCGCGCCACTCTAGACTTGGCATATATCAGCTGATTGGTTCTGCCAGCGCCATCTTGCCTCTTAGCAAGTGCTTAACAAGGTCCCGACGGTGGTTAACTTTGAGAGCTGTCAATGCAATTCTCAACGGCCTCTCAACTTTGACAAGTAAATTATCTAAGCTTTGATTATTGTGTATGAGTGAGATTTTCCTTGATCCATGGTTCAGCAATTGCTCAATATTTGAGACACGTTTATAAGTAACACTATAAGTGACGATAAAAATAATAGCTAAATCTTAAAAACATTTATTCTCTCATTTCACACTATGTTTTAACCCATTTCAGATCGAATAAGGTTATAAAAAGTGTCGATAAAATTTTGTAGAATATTTTCAATATTTCCTTTGGCCCAAACAACTATTTCAGCGTCGTCAATAGTTGTACCCTACGGCGGACAACGTGTTAAGCATATGTTGCAGATCTTTCTGCGTTTCTGGTACTATGACGATGTCGTACGCAAATCACAATTGTGAGAAGTGTTCACCGTGGAGTATCCTAAGTTATTACTTTTATGGCGCATGAATTCCATCAGTCAGCCAAGGGGAGGGGAACCTTCATGTATGGTTTTCGTTTGGACTTTAAGAAACGCTACATCCTGTATTATTATTATTTATTCTTTTTAAAAGCTTACTAGCAATGTAGATTGCACATTACTAGTATTCTTGTTAACCCCTCCAACTAAGCTCAATATGCTTGTGTTGGGAGTGGGTTCACTTCAATAGTGGAATGGGTGGGGATAGAACTCACGACTCTCTAACGCCAGTCCGACACCTTATCCATTGGACTGTTGCCGCTTGTATTCTCTAATAAATTCGTTTTCCGAGCTTATACCAAACAATACCAAAAAAGGTCCACATAGAATTGAATACTCACCAGCATCAACTATATAACGTGAGTGATAAGCGATGTTAGCGCTGGGCACTTCCCTAGCGAACACGCCGTTAGCAGTGAGGAGAGCCACAAACTCTCGGATGTTTTTCTCGGGACCGGATATTGTACTGGAACCAGAACTGTTGTGACAGGCAATTTCGATTGCAGGCGGGCATAGTTTTGAAAGCTGTAACAATATTTCAAATAAATTTACTAATGTTCACAATATTTGTAATAGATCTGTAAAATATATTTATTGTGCTTTTTCATGTTTTACCTGTTGATATCCCAGTCCCACGGCGGCCATACCACCACGTATCAACGGAGTGTCATTAGATGCTTTACCACGAAAGTAAGCTGATAAAATCATCTCTTCACTGGTAAGACAGCCGTCAGCATAGGCGCACCCAAGCTCACCAACGCTGTGGCCTAACAAAGCAAATTGCATAGTTCTTTTTATAGATTTTAATACAAACCATAATATTATCTACTTGGGTGGCCTGAAAAGTTTCCGACCTAAGAGTGATACAAGATTTTTTCTTTAATTATTTTATATTCTCTATTGTCTTCTTGTTAGTCTACACACATCTCCCAGTGATGCTCCCATCGCTTTAATCTATCCAAGTAAGACATGGCATCTTTTTCTTTAAAATAATCCTTTACGAAGGTTATAGCTTTTTGACGATAATGTCTATCCTCCGAGCGCAAATATTAACTTATAATATAAGTCGCTTGAAGATAGATTTGACGAATAAAGATAGTGGTCAGTTCAAACCGTGGTACATGGATTTTCGCCATGGCAACCACATTTTCAGACCACCCTCGTATATTTAAAATTTGTAAATGATTTAATACATACCAATTATTTTATCGGGATATAGACCTAAAGCCGACAAAATATCCGTAATACCAATTTGAATTGCAGCAATACCAACAAAAGAGTTCAACACATTGTCAAATATAGTCTTGTCTGGTGACGTGATTATATGTACTACATCAATTCCTTTAGGCTCTAGCGCTCTCTGACAGCTAAAATAAAAACAAAAACGTTTTATTATTTATATCCATAATTTCATTCAATGAATGAAGATCAAGATAATTAGAATAATTTAATTACTACCGTTCAATAGCCGCAGCGAAGATAGGTATGCGCATGAGTTGTGCTCCCATGCCGGCCCACTGTGACCCCATGCCGCTGTACACGAACCACAACGGACGTGTCACGTCGTCTGCATGATACGTATTTTCTACCAGACTTATTGTTTTCTGGTTTTCATCAGCGTCTAAATGTAACACAAATACCGATTTAGAAGAAAAAATAACCAAATATTATTTATAGACCGTAAAGCTTTTATTTTTAAGACCAATGCATGCAAAAAGAGTTTTGGCATAGCTGCCACTTTATGTTACAATTTGGCACAAGTAATTCACATTTTCTTTAATCTACCTAATACGATAAATCCTCTCCCCAAATGTCCAGAAATATTTGTGGAGTGTATATTATGTAGCAGAGCTAGTTCTTCTGGGTCAATGGGACGACGTTTAAGGTCCTCAAATATTTCTTTTAGATAAGCCTCTTGTCTCGCAGACAGAGTAACTAATCTCGGAAATGACGCCTGATAACGATTAGAAACCTGGTAAAAAAGAAAAAAGTAAATAAATTAATGAAATAATGTATTGATCACATTACCCTTCTTACTTGTGAGTAAATAAGTAAGGCAATTCAAGGTTCACAATACTGGTTCACATAGATATTAAAGATATTGATCTCTTCTAAAACGACTTTACAGTGGAAAAGAGTTGCAATACATACAGAAATGGTGACAGTTAGGTGACTGATGGTAAGCGTTTATAGTCACCTATGAACTCCTGCCACACATTTGATAGATAGTCTACTAGTAGCTATTTGACTATCTATCAAATCAAAAAGAGTTAGCCCTTTGGCTAACTCTTTATTTTGTAGCTATTTGATTGTCTGTCTAAAAATTGTATGCCCTTTGTTCATTATTTAAGCCCCAATTACATAAAATATTGTTTTCTTTAGTAAAGGTGGTGGTATCCCAGCTGTTAAACTGTCACCTTAGGTTTAGAACAGCCTCGCAGCAGCACGTGCGAGTTGACCCCGGTGAGTGAGAGACAGTTGACGGCCGCGTACGTGCCGCGGAACGGCCGGTGCTCCGTCACCACCTGCATGCGACCGTCGCGCAGCGCCGCCACGTCCTGCCGCGGTGACGAGCAGTGCAGGTTGCTGGCCAGCACTCCGTGGTGGTATGCCAATAGAACCTTTTATCAATCAAATAAATCAATTACTTTTAAGCAAAGTGTGGTTTTGCATTCTCGCCATATTTGCATAGTCGATAGTATCGGATATCCTTAATCGCTTAATAATATTGTTTAAGTTGGTCCGTTAATTAATACCCGGATATTTGATAAAACAATTTTTTAATTTTCAGAATAATCCCCCAAGTAATATCAGAATAGTCGCCACGTTCACCGCGCAAGCGCACACAACATACGTATCAGTAGCGGTCACTGACTGCTCTGTCAGCAAGCACGGCGCTAGGCATGTTGTTCCTAATTTTCCTCCCTACTATAACTGGCGCCTAGGACCGTCAAAAATACGTAACTAATTACATCAAACTCTCTAGTAAATTATATTTTTTTTCCAACGTACGATAAAATTATATTACGTATCAGAATAGCTTCATTTTTGTTCGTTTATTGTCTCGTTAGTTAGGTACTTTTGGCATAGTAAAAAAATGGAATAAACTTATCTACATTATATTTCGGTATTTAAAGTTATTATTTACAAAATTACTTTACCCTGAGATACTGCTCAAGGTGTGCTTTGTTTTTGATGCACGAGTGAGCACGACGTCGTAGGTTACGTTATATTTTTTTAGCACTTGGATATGGGTCTTTTATTGAATACCTACTTCGATGATTATATTACGCACAACACAAATACTTGACCACACACAAAATACCCGACAATCGCAAGCGCGTTACCACGGTAACATAGTGGCGTTGTGACTGCGCGGCGCTGCGGACCGACAATTGACCGACTGACAAATACACGTGTTTCACCGATCGCGATGGATATGGCCTGCTTTGAACTTTGCCGAAAGGCAAAACGCCGCTTTGCGAGTGTGCGTGTACTTCGGCCAAGAGCGAGTAGTTTTTAGAAAGGTTTTATTTTCAAGTAATTATTATATTTTAAAATATTTTTTTTAAATATTTTATTTTACTGATTCGTATTCTATGCATGGAGTATACCTACCCCTGCAAATATGGCGGGAATGCAAAACAACACCTTGTAGAATAGTACCATTTATACATTGTAAATATGAATACAGAACATTTTATTATTATTCATTCACTCACTATTTCTTTCGGGTCGTCACACAATCGGACTTTTATAAGGCATTGACGGTGCCGAAGCCAACATCAAGAGGCCCATTACAATATTAGGATACTTATGAACTATGGTATATGGATGGGAGGATATGGTAGTCTATAAAAATATGGTACAAATATCATGGCTATTTTTCTTGAGCTTATTGATGGCGAAATGTTAGTCTATGAGGTGAGGTACGGCACCTGCCAATTATGCCTCATTTCAAAATATTAAGGCGGGGGTTACTTGCTATATACTGAATGGGCTCCCATAAAGGCGGCCCCCCGTTATGTTGGCGCCAAGGGGCACCATTGGCGTGGATAGCTTATGGTGTCGATGCCTTTAACATTTCCACCCTGGAGCTTAGGTTTTAGCTCTTGTGACACCCACTACCGGCCGGCCGGTGGTTAGGGCTGCAAAGAGAGAAACCTCCTGACAATGTGTGCTGTGTCAAGAAGTACCGCCTTCTGTATCTGGCCCTTGATCCAGCCGTCTGACGAGAATCTCTTGAGATGTCGGTCGAGATTCTTCGCTATTAGGCCGTTTGCAGAGACGACTATCGGGAAAATGATAGTCGAGTCAACATCTTACATGGCTGTAACCTAGTAAGACAAATCAAGGTACTTGCTGAGCTTGTCCTTCTCGACCTTCACGAGGTTCGCGTCGTGTGGAATGGTGATGTCGACTAACACTGCCCGCCACTGGGACCGGTCGACTATCACGATATCAGGCATATCGGCGACAATAGTCGTGTCCGTGATAACAGATCGGTCCCAATAGGGCAAAGCACGAACATTTTCGAGAACTGGCTCAGGTGTTTACTTAGGCACCTCAGACTCCACAAGGCCGTATTAAAGAGCAAGTAGCTAGTGGATGATCCTGGCTACGAGATTGTGTAATTGTAAGTACTTGCATAGGTACTCGCCGTTAGCAAAATAAGAAAAACCGAAAACAATCTGCCTGAGTGACTCTCCGGGGAGGCAGGATCCGCAACATATGTCTTATTATTATTATTATTAATGTTACACCATCTGCGTTATAGTTCCTCATATTTGACCATTCGTATTGCATAGATTTCTTTTGCGGTTTTATAATTTTATGTTATATAATATTACTCTTGATGTTAGCTTTGGATTCATCAATACCTGCCATGGGTCTGGATGATATTAGCCGACGACTTAACAACTAATGAAAAAAAAATATGTTTAAGACCTTCATGATCGCCACATTTCCACAAGCAGCACCGGTAAACCCCACATTAGATATAACACTGCCGATAGGTAGTACGTCTTTTCTGTTTTGACAGAATATCCTTTCGATTACTTGCAGTTCTGCTTTGTCAGCTTCCGGAGTGGCTTTAACAAAATACAAAGACGTGTATATTTAAAAAAAAATATATATATATATATATATATATAGTATACTTCTATATAATATAATCTAAATCTCGAAAACGGCTCCAACAATTTTTATGAAATGATGTATGCAGGCGGGTTCGGGGGCGATAAATCGATTATATTCATTAGAATACGAAGGTAAATTTCACCACCATCTTCAAGGTTATAATAGCTCGGTGGGAAATCGGGTGGTCCCGTACCAGAAGACCCCGGTTCGAGTCCATATGAGTTGATTATTTTTTTCTTTTTTTTCAAGTTCCTTCTTTGGTGAGAAAAACTATTATTGGAAGTCAAGAAAATTCCAAGAAACACGGTACCTATACCAAAAAATTTATATATTTATCTGGCAAAGCAGTCATCCAGGTACTATATGTATTATTCAATTAAATATAATAGAATAGACAATCAATTAGGTACTTACCCGATCCAAACGCTTCAACATACTCTACTTCTTGTGGTGATACGTTTACTTCCGAATAAAACTGTTTTAAAAATTGTGCAGTTTGATCAGGATTGCGGACGAATCCAAACGATTGTCCATTATTTCCACCAAATATTGAAATAAACTCATTTTTTACATAAACTACTTCAGAATATGCCCTAGAACATTTGAAATGTTGTTAATTTAAATATCCTTATAATGTAAGTTAATTATTTTAAACGTAACTCAAAAGTCAAAAGTAAAAGCATTTATTCAGTATATTATGGGCAAATTAAGAATCTGAAGTTACAAACGTCACTCATCTAAACGTAGAACAAGTGACGTTCTACGTTTAGATGAAAGCTGAGTGGCTCATTACTTTTGTTTTTTTCCCCTGTTGTTGTTTTTTTTTTCTTGAAAATTAGAATTACTATAATTAATATCACGCGGTGAAACTGTTGACTTATAAGTAGCTGAGTTTTTTTTTATTGTGTAGCAAGTTCCATAAAGGTGTCTGCCCACTATCCCGTAGCATACCATGACCGTACTAGGACCGTTTTGGACAAAAAACTATTCTTTGTATTGAGAAGTATGAGACTATGCCCACTAGACCGTTCCGTCACCTGCCGACACCGTAGCGTACCATGCACGGGCCGTCAACTATTTGTCGGAGGGAATATTTTGCCGGTGCTGTCGGCCCGCTTCAGTGGGCAAAATAGAGCGTATAGGACTGCTTTCCGTGCCGGAAACGTTCCTAGCACGCTCATGGTATGCTACGGGATAGTGGGCAGACACCTTAATATTTGATAAACCGTAAACCTCTATTCGCGCGTTTTCAGGGACGATCCTCTTAAAGGATATGTTTTAATTCCCCTTATTAATGTAGGGGTTGCCAACCGTACTATTACGTGCATCCCCAATGCATGTGTCAGTACTTCAGCCAATTTTTATCCAAAAAATTGTGAAATAATCAAACAATACTTTTGACGTCCTTATATGCTATTTTATAGCTAACTTTTTTTTAGCTAAATAATAAATAAAAAATAAATGATTTAACATGAATAACCATCACTCATGTAAAAATATGGCAGATGTTCTACCTTTTCACTTATAATATTTTGAAAAAATCATCATCATAAATCAAACTGCTTCCAGTGTAAGACATAAGCTTCTTCTATGACACGCTACTGTCTGAAACTTGATCATCATTCTATAATGCATATTATACCCCAATGGATTTTACTTCTACGACAGATGTGACCACATCCACTTCAGCTTGTCAACAATTTGAGCTATGTGGATAACTTTAGTTAGGCGCACTATCATTACTCGTGAGAAATCATTCATACCTTAAAGCATCCTTAGCTTTTTGCAGAAACAGAATAGTGATGGCTTCTGATTTGGTACAACCACAAGCATTTTTATCAAATGATCTTGTTTCATTTCCAGGAGAAAGTTTTATACACCTGCAAAAAAATAATGCTTGCTGAACTGCATCTCGCTTAGCTCTAGTAAATATGTATTTTTTTATTATAGCAGAAACACTTACTTAACTGATCTCATAGTAAGTGCCAATGCCGTCTAAGGTATAATCGCACTTTTCTGGATGTAGAAGATTGCTGTGAAAAACGCTTTATCTGATACCTATGCGAAACTAGGTACAGGTTTTTCGTATATGATAATAAAATAATATTTACCGGCTGTAGTGCACTTGTGTATGTGGTAGGAGACACAAATCAGTGCCCCCTACGATGGCAGCCTCACACATTCCACTATTAATTGCTTGGTATGCCTGTTCCAGAGCGACTGTAGAGCCACAACAAGCATCATCCAACGTCATCGATGGCCCTTTTAAATTGAGCCAATACGAAATCCGATTCGCATACATTGTTTTGCTACATCTGCAAAATTAAATTATACAAAAGCTTAATTCACTACTAAGAGAGCAACAGCTGGCAATGATTGACAACGTTTAATTTAGTTCGGTTGTCTCACTGTGAAGTGAAGTGTGAGCCATAAAATATCAATGCAATTTTTAACATAATATTATTGCGTACCCTGTTAATCTATATATATTTTTTTTTCCAAAACAATCTTCGTATAAATATTTTTCCATTTCAGACAGCGCCGTTGCCAGAAAAACTCCAACTTTCTTTCCACTAATCTGTTTTGGACTAATCCCAGCATCATATATAGCTTGAAACGATTGTTCGAGAGCTTTTCTCGCCATAGGATCCATACAGTTGCCGAGACGATTATGTACCATAAAGAATTGAGAATCGAAGCGATCAAGGCCGGACACTTTTCCGATGCATGAAGAAGTTTCAGGGTGATTCCATTTCCAGCGAACATTTTCAGTAATCACTGGATTTATCTGAAAAAACATTAATGATCAAATATAACTGTACCTATTATAATATTATACAATAAGAATAAGTAACTTTTTCAGAATGTATTTTATTTTACCTGCTCATACCTACTTCTGATTCTCATAATCTTTGTGTTTCTTTGAGTACTTATATATTATATTTTCTTACATATTAATGCGTTCTAAACTTAATGTTTATTTATTTTATAGAATTTATAAATTATTATTGCTATAGATAATTATTAATTTTAATAACTTAAGACGTGGTTGAATCGTGAAACATTGCATTATAAAACTTTAGAACCATAGTATTTGCATCAAATGACAGTAACAGAATTACTAAAACAAGTGAATTCATGAAAAGTACAAAAACCTGACTGCGTGAAAAAATGATTTATTAGCATTTCCTATTCCAAACTCCAATAAAACAAATACGTTATATATACAAACATATATTCGTTAATCACCGTTAAAAATCTTTATTTTGATACCACACTCGATGTATTTTGAAAACATACATATTTAGATTACTTTTTGGCGCCAATAATCCTTCATTTTCTTTTTTTTTATTTTGATGTAACCAGTGTCACTCTCATGACTAAGACAAATCTATTGACACCAATCATATAAAAATACCACAAGCCGTTTAGGCTCTAGGGCGTGCCTCAGAAAAATACATACATCACTATCACTACATATTATAAAACAAAGTCCCCCACCGGCGTCTGTCTGTTCGCAATAATCTCAAAAACTACTGAACGGATTTTTATGAAGCTTTCACTAATAGATAGATAAATGATAGATAGATAAAGTTTACGTCTGTGACTTGTCAAGGTTTTGTGTGAATTTGTTTAAATAATATGATGATAATTGTTGAAAGTGTCAGAAAAAATCAAGCCACCTTGGAGCTTTTATTGAAAACGGTGCCTAATCGTCATTAGTTTTTGTGATAATTGCGAACAGACAGACAGACGCGGTGGGGGGACTTTTTTAAAATATGTAGTGACAGTGACGTAGTGATAATCTGTTTATTGATACGATTGCAATGAACCCAAACACGACATATCTGCTTTGTTGCAGCTTAGCGAAATAGAGTTTGTTAAATTAGGGCTTGTACAGTTAGAGAGTGTTAGAGTTAGAAAAGCGTGGCTCTATATGAGATCTGATAACATTTTGATAATTTGAGCCGCATGTTCTTGGCAAAATTTTACATGAAAATGTTTTTAGTGGGATTTCACATACTTTTAACCCCCGACGCAAAAAGAAGGGGTGTTATAAGTTTGACGTGTGTATCTGTGTATGTGTGTGTCTGTCTATCTGTGGTATCGTAGCAAACGGATGAACCGATTTTAATTCAGTTTTTTTTTTGTTAGATACGTGTCTACATCGAAAGTATTCTTACCTTTGTTTCGTGAAAATCCGTTCAGCCGTTTAATCATTATCAGCTCTTTTTTGGTAGATGAGACTACGATTTCCACTTTCGTAGCCCTTTGACCCCAGACGTCAAATAATCAAAATGGCGTTTTTGCCCACTATGTACCCGTTACTCTGCTGCCGTTTGTTTGGCGTAGTTTACATTAGTTTGTATTGAAAATGTTTGTATTTAAATTCAGTATCCTGTTACTTCAATAATTTTGCAAGAATATGGTAAATTTTACCTAATAGTGAGAAATTTCCTTGAATCTGCAGATAACTCTCAAGTTCTCGTCTGAGATGTCATGTTAAGGCTCATTGGAATGGTCTCAATGAACAAATCATTATACAAATGGGTCGGGGATGTTTTAATTTTTAAATTTAGGTGTTATTGTAAGTTACTTTTCGATTCATTATTCGCAACGTTTGTTTGAAATGAAGTCCTTAACGTGCCTCTCCTATTTGACTAAAATCCGTCGATAAAAATCGCTACAGCAAACGTATCCCCTTTCCCCTCCTATTTTACCCCAATCAAAAAAACGCGACCGACAAAAATCTATACATAAAAAAAAAGAAAGTCCTGACTGACTCACTGAGATATCAACGCACAGCCTAAACCGCTGGTTCTAGACACCTGAAATTTGCAAGGTGTGTTCTTTGTAAAGTGTAGGCATCCACTAATTAAGGGTTTTTCCAAATTCTTCCCTTAAGAGGGTGAAATGAAGGGTTCAACTTTCTATGAAACTTTTTAGTCTCTAGGTCAGTAGTCTCGATAATTGTTACACATATTCTTTAATTAAAATTGTAAGTTACAGATATAACAGTTTTTTTCAAAATCATCCCCCACGCATTTGTCTGACTGACTAAATGACTGCCTGATATGTCAACGCACTGCCTAAGCTGCTGATCTTAGGGACATAATATGTAGAGGGTGTGTTTTTGTTATTTATCTTATGTGTGGTTGCATTTATAATACTATTCCTGAAGAAATAAAAGACCTGCCCTTGTCCCGTTTTTGCTGAAAGTTGAAAAGTTGGTTGATAGAAAAATGTTTCTCCTCTGTTAGGCGTCCATTACACGATCGGTTTTGCTGTCAGTTTGCTTACAGTCACGGCTGTGACTAGATGGATAACTGATCGAGTAATCGAGTGACTAAAAGTGACTGACCGATATTTACGTACTTTGATTTGCTGCATGAGCAACCATCGGTCATGACTTTTGGTTTTGAATGACGGATAACCTACCGTGTAATGGACGCCTTACAGAATTGTTTTTCTTATTGATGTCAAATAAATAATTGTGATTGTTAATTTAAATATAACCGTAGGTGTAGACAATCTTAAATTTTTTAACAATATTTATTATGAATATATAAAAAATGTTGCACATTTAATTTCTTTTTCAATCTTATGACAATGCACAGCAATATGAATAATACTTGTTATTCATATTTCTGTGTGACAATGTACAAAAATGTGTATGCTGCGAAGCAGTAAAATGTTTATGGCACTTTATGAATTTTCACTGACATCTGTATGACCAACATTTTATACGAATAAATGATTCTTATTCTGATATCGAACTACCCCTTCGAATTCAAGTGTACAGTTTCCTTCAAAGTCTGCTCTGCCATAATCATAAATATATCTTAAGACCAAACTCTTTATTTTACAAGGGTAGACTTAGGGAGAACTGCTTTTCACATGGTAGGTTACACGTGGTCTGCTCCAAAGTAAGCGCGTGGAGTAGCATTTGTTTGGGATATTGTCAGATTGAAATTTTTATATTCAATTGATAAGGAGTGAGAGCGCATGTAATATTTGTTTCTGAAGTAAAATATGTACTTTGTTTCCTGTAGGCCACGCAAGCGAAGTCGCGGGCAGACGCTAGTTCTTAAGAAAATAAAGGCCCCGTGTGCCAATTTTCGTCAAATCTGTTGAAAATTGCGACCTGTAGGCGTGAACAGACAAACATCCGGAGAAACGTATTTTTGGCTAATCTTAAAACTGTGATCTTCGCTCGCTAAGCTTGCTCGGTCAAGAAGAAGGTCCCATATCAATTTTCAGACCTCTAGCATCAAAGTTTGCGAAATTCTCATACAAACTTCCATCCCTTAGTTTAAGGGGTTGAGGGGTAAAAATTCAAAGTTTTATAATTTTTTTGTTGTTTGTGTACTAGTTTACATATTACAAAATTTCAGTTTTCTAGAACTTCAGGAAGTACCCTCAGAACTTTGATGATCATCAGTGAGTAAGTGAAGGAATCAGGGTTTTTTAGATATCTCAATAATATCTACAGTATAAGAGCTATGCAATAGAAACTTTATTCGTTTAATTTAAGTCCACTATATGATATTATATCCTGAGAATTTAGTTTATGTGGTATAATCCAAACCCAAGTTATGAAGATTAAAAAAAACAACGAAGCGCTTCGAGAAAAGATACCTAGATAGTGCCCTAGAACTACCCGGCACGTCTTGGCGAGGGCACTATCGTGCCACAGAACAGATAATAAAAGACAAAAAATAATATGATCGTGCCCCCAGATAACTTTTGCGTCGGGGTACATACACACATCCTTTTTTTTAATATTTGTTACCTTAGAACTCTGTATTTTTTATCTATATGTATGTGTGTGTGTATGTTAATGTGTCTGTCAGTAGCGCCGTAGCTCAGGTGATTTGGATGCGGTTCTTTTATTTTTCAAATCAGGATTTCGAGCGGTGGTTCTAAGACATTATTATTAAAATCGGTTCAGTCGTTTCAAGGCCAGCTCTTTTGTTAGCTGCGGTAGGGATCTTAGAAGCATGGATATTTACTTTACTAACATTAAAACCTAAAACCTAAAAAGTGTGACATAAAAAACTTGAAAAACCCGTGTATTCCACGCCACATAACTATGCAAGATTATGGAATTCTTGGTCTTATGCTGCAGCTAGGATATCCAATACACTAAGTATACCTTTAAAAAAAATTAAATAAAAAATTGAATTTCTCACCAATATAGAGAAGAGAGGCTCCAATGCACATAAATAAATATAATACATAGATAAGTTGGGGTGGTTTTAAATTTTCAATTTAAGTATTTTCAGTAGTGATGCGGTTATATGGTATTTGACGGTAAATAAGGCATTTTTTGTAGTTTAATATTATTTGCGTATTTTATTGTAAATACTATTGTTGCGGTGGAGAAAATAATTACCTTATTGTAAAGTATTGTTGTCAAGTCTTTTATGTTATCCGACATCGGAAAGATCCCAGACATCCCGGATATGACGACGCTGTCGCCGTTGAATTCTCGCACAGTTTCATTATGTTCTAATGACTGCTTGTACTCTTGTGGTATCGGTGCCATGGCCAAAATTGTTGTTATCTATGAAAAATATTTTGTACCTACGTATATAAAACGTTTTTTGCATATATATTTATAAAAGTCTATAAAAGACTGACTGACTGAGATTTGTCTTGATATCTAAATAAATGTATGAAAGCCTCACAGGTGGTAGAATCCTATTATTATATCGATGTTCTGCCTGAATTGCTTCCAAAAAATAGCTTATCACGAGCGATCTCTTCTAGACAACCTTTGGATGGATGTGAAATTTATGATACGCATGGACGGTGGCATGATAGATATATATATATATATATATATATTTTTACTTTTGCACACAACACTTTTACACGTAAAACTTAATAAATGAATCACTGAATGGAATTCTTTACCCGAGTTAGTATTTCCTGATAACTACCATCTTGGGTCGCCAGTGAATAGGTATATTCTAGCAACACCTTCAGCTACATCGTCACTTAACTTCAGGTGAGACTGTGGTCAATTGCTTGCCTATTCAGCATTTAAAATATTTATGATAAATACTGAGATGATGAAGAGTATATTATACAGGATGTCCCAGAAAGTAGTGTCAAGCGGAAGTCCAGAGGTAGAACACCTCAAGGGGTATCCAAATCATCCCCATGTATGTTCCGCGATTTTTGGTAGTTTAGGAGTTATGGCCTTCTTTAACAATTTCTACTAAATTACGACTACAGAGACGTTTTTGGTCATATTGACATCAATAATAAAGATAATTGGCTGATGTTTTTTTTTAAATGTAGCTGGATAGCTAATCAACAATGTTAACCCGTTTGACAAAAAACATTAATTAAATTCCATTAAGTGAAAAATCATCAAGTGAGGTTCAGATTCTGAAGGCCGATTACAATAAAAAAATGACATAATATTTTTTTTTCGAACAAGTTTCGGAAATTTCCTTATTTTAATAGTAAATCTGTGGTATACATTTTATTCGCCTATCTTCAAAGCATCATACCTAAAATAAAATGATGTAACTTTTTTATGTAATCGGCCTTCAAAGTCTGAACCTCACTTGATGATTTCTCACTTTATGGAATTCAATTATTTTTTTGTCAAACGGGTTAACATTGTTGATTGTGATTTTAATATGGTTAACAGTGTTGGTAATTATTTTAACATGGTATTAATGATTAGTTATCCGGCTACATAAAAAAAAGTCAGCCATTTATCTTTATTATTGAGGTCAATATGACCAAATACGTCTTTGTAGTGTTAATTTAGTAAAAATTGCTAAAAAAAGGCCATAACTCCTAAACAACCAAAAATCGCGGAACATACATGAAGGTGATTTGGACACCCTTTAAGGTGTTCTACCTCTGGACTTCCGCTTGACACTACTTTCTGGGACACTGTATAAGGATACAAACTTATTATTATTTAACTTACATGAACCAATCGATATAATATTAACGATAAAAGTAATTCCTCTATGTGCTGATATGTTCACTGAACCTACACTGTCGAAATAACAACAGAATTCATAAAATAATTACATTTATATAGTAGCCCTATTTACAAAATATACATTGTAAAGGTTGAAAACTAATGACATTGTATGAATAATTTGGGCTATTTTACATTTTGATTTGGATTTGACTGAAGACAACTTAAACTATATAATTAGGTATAAAATATGAATTATGTAAGAGAATAGAATAGGAAGTGAAACACCTCGACCTTATGTTAAATATTTGTATCATTCGGGTGATTACGATTCAATAATATTTAGATATTATTAGAAATTGAATCCAGATTAGTCTGGATTCAATTTCCAGAATGTGGCATGCCGCTGTATCCGTAATAGGTAGACGTCACCGCTTACAATCAGGCGAGCGTCGTGCTTGTCCTGTTACCTTTTACAATAAATAATAAAATACGTGTATCAGGTTTTTTTGGATCATGATATGTACTGTGATCGGTATGCGTTTCTCTATGTTGTGTTTCACTATTTCACTTTTTTTATTTTTTTTATATAATAATATCGTTTAAAAACTAAAAACAACCGACTTCAATGCCACGCTATTCATTTTCAGTACCAATTTTGAGATGTTTATCTCAATATCTCTGGAGATACTTACCATACCTCGATAAAATTACCATGGTACCACACTTGGGATATCTCCTTTCGAACAAAAAAAGAATAATCGAAATCGGGTCATAAACGACGAAGTTATCCGCTAACAAACATAAAAAAAATATACGGTCGAATTGAGAGACCTCCTCCTTTTTTTGAAGTCGGTTAAAAAAACCTTAGCAACGCATGAAGTTTATGGAGATAAAATATTATTGTGGTATCATCATAGAACAAGTTATTTTTAATTTTAATCTATACTATATACTAACTATTCATTTAGGAAAAAGGAGAGTATAGCATCAAAAGGTTACTATTAATAAATAAAACTGGCCAAGTGCGAGTCAGACTTTTGTCTCGCACACGGAGGGTTCCGAACTACAGTATAATAATATATAATTATAATATAATATTATATTACCGTGTCAATACCAAACATGCTTATTAACTACAGCGCCATCGAACGAATGTCTAACCAACTTCTAACGCCAACTAAGTGAACGTTAACACAAAAGTAGGTAAATATTGTTTATAAATAAGTTAAACAATCGTTCATAGATGGCGCTATAGTAAAAACACGTAGATATAGTAGAACAGCAGCAACAGAAATACATCATCTGTGAAAATTTCAACCGTCTGACTATCACGGTTCCTGAGATACAGCCTGGTGACAGACGGACTGACAGATAGACAGACAAACAGACAGACAGACGGACAGCGGATTCTCAGTAATAGGGTTCCGTTGGTACCCTTTGGGTTCGGAACCCTAAAAAAACAACAATTCAGCAAAAAACATATTTTATTGAATGAATGAATTTATTTGTTTTCAAAACTTATACTACAATGTTTGCGAAAATCGAACCCACATCATCCACTGGGTCGTGAATTTATTAATGACAACGTTACAGCAAAGAGGTCGTCACCAGATGACATTACTGCTCCGAGTCAAACGGTAAAGCCAGCTGAGCGGGACAGAGCCGCAATTTACAAGTTTCTATTTAACTTGCAATGTTAAACACTCTAGAGTCTAGTGGATGACGTGGGTAAAATACAGTAAAAACTTATATATGCCAACATTATGATAGAATATAGAAAAATAAGAAAGGAAAGGGGCATAGCTGACTGATATTCAACGTAGAGCTATGACCGCTAGGTTTGCTTGAATTTTTACACGAAGATTTCTTACATATTCGCCATACAACTACAACCCCTATTTCATCTCCTAAAGGAATAGAATAAAAGGAATGAAAGGAATAAGGAATAAAAGGAAAAGAATTTCGGAAAATCCTTTCTTAATACACCCTTACGTACTAAGACAAATACACCCTCCAAATTAAAAGTCTCTCCGACCAGCGTGCGTTGCCTGTCAGTCAGTCAGTATGTCAGGACAAAGATTCTTATAGTATTAGAAGATAGATAAAAGAGATAGTCCTTAAATGTATTATTATGTTATTCTTATTTATTACATCTATATATATAAAAGAAAGTCGTGTTAGTTACTAGACTTATAACTCAAGAACGGCTGGACCAATTTTATGATTTTTGTATTTTTGGAATTGCCTTTGTCAGGAATAGGATAATAAGTATTAAAAACAATTAATAATGGACCCAAAAAAATTATATAAGAATAAATATTTTGCCAAAATGTTCCTGGGTTTAAAAACTGCCGATTATTTGATGTTCAACTGTTTATCCCACCGTATTTTTTTTGTATAATTATAGCTCCACACGATTAGTGTACTTGGCCCGTGTCAAGTAGTAAGTCAAGTAAAAATTCTTCAAGTTTTTGTGAATTCAAGTCATGTAGATTTTAAAAATATCAAATATTGTCAGTAATGATAATTGTTTGACATATTTATCGATTGTCAAATATGCGTGCGTTTAGAAATGTATGCTTAAAAGCAACTTAAAAAAGTTTATATTTCCAAACCATTTTTACCAATTTTTATTCTATATCTGGATTGCCATAATACATTAATAAACTTAATATCTCTTTTGTATTCATTTATTACGTTAATAAAAGCCTAAAACAAGTTCATCTAAAAGGTAACACGACATTCATTGTCTTTTAGGTGGTACGAAGTTCGCCGGGCCAGCTAGTTGTATTTATAAATAAGTCATTGAGTTTTTTACACATTAGGTCATTATTACGCAATAACCATAATCTATCTATCTAAGACCCTGTGCAAACTGGCGAACAGCAAGGCAAGACGTTTTGAATTGCCAGCCTAAATTCGTACGTGTTAAATTTTTATTCAACTATGGATTGTAAAATAGTGCCAATAGTAACAAGATATAGATTCTAGTAGCCACGGCCGGACAGCAGGGTATTTAGTATTTACGCTGGCCGGGGATCTTTGATGTCTATATCTGGTTTCCAGTAGATATTACCATTAAAATAAATAAATAAATAAATCGTTTATTTCGAAAAAATGTTACAGTAACCATACCAGAAGTTATGAGGCTATTATGATCATGTACATTCTTGAGTATCTGCTGCTGAGATAGGCTCATCACCTGTGTTTCAGCATACAGCGCTCTCCCCCGAAGGTAAGCAGTTAGCCGTATTTACAATGAATTGTATACAATTACATCTTATACGAAGATATCTAAACGTATAACCAAAACAAAAATTAAACCATTTTTTTATTATTTGACATGTATGAAGGTTGTGTGAAGGTGAGTCCTCTAGGTGTATTAAATGTGAAAGTGAGTGTGTGAGTGTAAGAGGGTGTGTGGATTGTAGAAGGGGAGAAGGGGAGTGTGGGATTTATACACATACCTAGGATTTACTACGTAATGAGTTCTAGGTCTCTGGATTTGTAAGAGGATGTCGCCGTCCCCGGAGAACAAAATGATAACTACCATTATCTTAGCTTTAGTTACTCGTAGTTATGTCAAATTTGAGATCTGTAGGTGCTAATACATCTACTCGATATTTTTCGTTTTTTTTATGCCTAAGAGTACGCAAACAAGATAGTAATGAAAAATCTTTGATTAATTCTTTATACATTATCAAAGTGAAAAATATAGCCGGCCTAGTGACAATGTTTTTGAACTAGAATGCAGAAGCGACGATAAAAATCCCGCAGTTACTTCGTCAGACTAAGGGCTTTGAACAAAAAAATCTCTAAGCTAAGCCGTGGCCTCCGGTGCTCCAACATACGCTCTGGTGTGTCACTAGCTGGCTCGAAGCCATCTGACGAAGATGACCACATCTAGCGGGGATGTCATCTCTACTGAGCTAGAGATACTTACGAATGTTTAAAAATCCGAAATCAGCCCGGATGAAAACGTGATGACTCTCAAACGGCCTAAAAATGAAAAATCTCCTGGAGAGGATAGAATTGTTAAAAGCTGGTGGAACTCTCAACTCTTGTACAGCTGCAGCGTATATTTTTTTGAATCCTCTTTTCGCGGAGAACTCCAAAGACGTGGAGCAAGTGTGTTGTCATTATGTTCTTTAAAAAAGGAGACAAGGAACTATCGACCCATTTTCCTCCTGACAAGTCTCTACAAAACAGTACCAAAATGTTTGGCGATACATTCAAGTACTGAGAGGCCTGTATAACGCCGCAACTATGACCGTCCAAGTAAAAAATCAGTAGACTGAACATATCCCCTAACATAGACGAGTGACACAAAGGGTCGTTATTTCCTCCAAATTATTCAATAACACGACGATATACGAGGATATGTTCAAGACGCTGAATTAGAAAGGACGGGACATAAATATTAACAGCCAGTACCTCCCACTTGAAGTTTGCAGACGAAACCGTGCGAGATCTAAAATACATGCTGATTACCCTGGCTGCACGCATCGGTCTCCAAATAAATTTGGATAAAACCAAGACCATGTTTAACGAACATGTTATTCCGGAACCGGTTGCCCTTAATTAATAAATAAATAAAATCCTTTGAAAAATCGTTCAATTGGGTAGAAACAACTCCGTGGAGGAAGCTTGCAAAAGGATACAGCTAGAATGGACAGCATTTGGAAAACTTCATCGGGTCTTTATCCATAACCCATACCCCAAAGTCTGTAGACGAAAGTAAAGTGCGTCGTACCATAACCTACGAAGCCAGAAAAGGAAACTCGCTCAGCGAGCTAAGGAAAAGTCTATGCTCAGAGTCTCTCAGCAGGATCGAATTAAAAATGAAGTATCCATCACCAAAGGCCTATGTTAGATGTCAGAAAGCATACTTCAATAATAATACTTATATCGTAATAATATTACGAATCATGACGTCATCTCAAGGCTGATTTAATTGATAATTATACTTTTTAATACCTTATATGGCTATCAAGGCATATTTACTATGGTAAATTATGAAACATTCCATTGTTTTTCGCTCTTGTTTCTTAAAAAGACCTTCTTTTTTTGAACACTTCGGTTTTTTATCTGTTTGTCAAATACTTATAAGTAGCTAACTGTTTATTTCGGTTGAATATAATAAGTTGAGAATAATGGTTGATTTTTTGTTTTTATTTTTATGGAACGGCAGCTTTGTTCTTATATAAAATAATAATTTTGAAGAGGTTTGTTAGCTAACAAGAATTCAAAAACATCTTTAAAAAATAAAGCAATAGTTGATTACCACTGCCATAGTTTTCTTTAATAGCACCAAGATTATATAAAATTACTAGCTGTACCCGCGACTTTGTCCGCGTTGAATAGTGACTTTTGGCAGCATTTTTCAGATATATCTTTTGGTTTATTTGGACATTAAACACCGTTGTTTGAGTAATAAATAATCTACTTTATTGTAATGCTTCTCAACACACGATATTAGACGTATAGCCATCGGGGATCAACGCATACAGGCTGCTGGATTGCTAACACGTGACAGAGCCACATTTTTTTTTTAATATCTTATAGGCTAGTGTTTGGCCACTATCTCACCTGTTGGTAAGTGATGATGCGGTCGAAGATGGTAAGCACGCTAGGCCTAGAATGGGAACTGGCTCTCAAGGATAGCTGCCGGAACACATTAGATGTTTTGGCGATAGATTTTCTGACTTGAGGGTGGTAGCTGGCCAGGCGGACACTAGATAGTGTCCTACCACCATGCGGGGGGGTTGTTGGTTTCTTAACGATATTTTCCTTCACCGGAGGGCCACTGTGAGAAGCGCACATACATTTTTCGATAGCAAAATTCATTGGTGCACGGCGGTTTGAACTCGGTACCACGGCATCAAAGCCGAGTGTTCTCGCGATTACGCCACCGGGCCCTCAAAGCATAAAGCTGACCATGCGAAAAACAGCTAAATACTTAGATCTACATTCACAACTTTTAGCGTTTGACCTTGGGCTTTATTATTTGTCATCGCGAAACATTAACTTCTATTTATTATTACTACATACGTATATAATCATAATCTTTCTTCTATCATTCTTTTATCTTCTATATATATAAAATTCAAAGTCCTGACCTGACTGACTGACTGATTGACTGAGATATCAACGCACAGCCCAAACCGCCGGTCTTAACTAGACACATTAAATTGTGAGGATGTATTCTTTGTAAAGTTTAGGCATCCTCTAACAAAGGGTTTTTCGAAATTTTACCCTCAAGAGGGTGAAATGGAGGGTTGTAGTTTCCAAGAAATTATTTTATCTCTGGTTAAATTGTCTCGAAAATTGGTACACATACTCTTTAATTAAAATAATGAGTTACGTGTATCACAGTTTTTCCATTATCATCCCCCACGTGTTTGCCTGACTTACTGGATGATTGCCTGATATATAAACGCACTACCTAAGCCGCTGGTCTTGGGGACATGATATTTAGAGGGTGTGTTCTTTGTGAAGTGCAACTATGTCAAGAAAGGGTTTTTTTTATTTAATTATAACCCTAGGGTGTAATGGAAGGATATATTTTCAGTACAACTAATATGAGTCGATTTTCTTAAAAATTGGTACACATAATCTTCAATTAAAATTATTATACACGCGTATCACAATTTTTCAAAAATAATCCCCTAAGCTTTTTCTTACTAATACATCAATGCACACTGCCTTAACAGCTGGTCTTAGACACATTAAACTCGGAGGGTGTGTTCTTTGTAAATAATAATAATACAATACAATACATCGTTTATTTTCAATCAACATGGATCATGATATGATAAAGTACACATACATTTAAATAAATAATGATTATCATAATCGTAAGCAATCACTACTAAAATTATGTGTCATACAGTAATTACATTAATAAAATAAAATAAATAATAAGTATTAAAATTACAAAAAAAAATATATATCGTCCAATTAGTTATAAGTCAAAAAATATTCATTACAAAATTATTATTGCACAGAAATGAATATTAAAAGATTGCTGTAAAGTTTTGTAAGTCACTTTAATCATACAACAATTATTAATGTAGTGTCAGTCGAATCTCTCAGCCTATACCCTCGGGATTCTGTTGGGGCTGGCGCGAACCCTGCGCACCAGGGATGCACACAGCTTCCGCATCGTAAGTAATTGTATACTTTAGGTATCCACCAAGAAAAGGTAGTTTGATATTCTACCCCAAAGAAGGTGAAGTGGAGGCTTGATCTTTCTATGAAACTTTTTATTCGCTAGGTCGATTGACTCGAAAATTGGTACACATACTCATTAATTAAAACAATGAGTTACGTGTATCACGTGTGTAGTTTATCAAAAATTCCCACGCGTTTGCCTGACTTACTGAATGATGGTCTGATATAGCAACGTACATCCTGATCCACTGGCCTTATTATATTAAGAAGGTGTGGTTCTTTGTATAGTGCAACTATCCACTAAGAAAGGATTTTTTGAAATTCTACATCTAAGATGGTGAAATGATAGGTTTAATTTTCAGTAAAACTTTATAATCCACGATTCGATTTTCTCGAAAATTGGCACAAATAGATAGATAGGTAGATAGAAACACTTTATTTGCACACCAAAAATTACAGAAAATACTTAACGATGATACTTATTCTAAGTAATGCAAAGGGCGGTCTTATCGCTTAAAGCTATTTCTTCCAGACAACTAAGAAAAGAAGAAGAAGAAGAAGACAACCAGGAAACCAAGAAATAAGACAAACGACACATTTTCCAAAATTATCCTCCACGCGTTTGTCTGACTATTACTGTGTGTTTTTTAACCCTATTGGAAAACGTATTACTTTTGAAAATGGCGTTAAAGTCAATTCCGTTTTGACATTTGTGAAGTAATCAAACGCAGAATACAAATCGACAAGCCATGAATCGGTTTACTCCGCAAACGCGGAATAATTGTTTCCATATTTTTGCGCAATAATTTGTCGCTTGTGTTGGCGCAGCGTGAATTTCGTCGCAAATTTCCTGGCTGTCCGACACCAACTGGACAAACACTTCGGCATATGGCCACTCGCCTTGAAGAGACTGGAACAACACAAGATGTTCCCAAGGCTGGCCGGCCCCGGAGCAGCCGTTCTGCTGAGAATATCGCTGCCGTTGCCCAAGATGTCGGAGAGGAGCCCGAAACATCGACCAGACGACGTGCCACGCAATTGGGCATTAGCTGGCGGTCCCTACGCATAATTCTCGTGAAAGATTTGAAGATGTTCCCTTACAAAGTGCAGACAGTGCATGACCTGTTAGCTGTTGACCGCCGAACGCGTCTAACCTACGCTGAAGCCACTGTCTATTGTCACTTTATATAAATAGCATCTATATATACGAGTATAAAATCCAAAGTCCTCAATGACTGACATATCAACTCACAGCCCAAACCACTGGTCCTAGACACATGAAATTTGGAGGGTGTGTTCTTTATGAAGTGTAGGAATTCACTAAGAAATGATTTTTCGAAATTCCACCCATAAATGGGTGAAATGGAGGGTTGAACTTTCTATGAAACTTTATTCTCTGGGTCAATAGTCTCTAAAATTTGTACACATACTCTTTAATTAAAATGGTGAGTAACGGGTATCACCGTTTTTCAAAAATTATCCCCCACGCGTTATATAAATGACAGAATGACTGCCTGATATATCAAGGCACTGCCTAATCCACGGGTCCTAGAGACATTATATTTGGAGGATTTGTTCTTTCTAAAGTGCAAATATCCACCAAGAAATAGTTTTTCGAAATTCCACCCCTAAGTGGGTGAAATGGAGGATTTAATTTTCTATGAAACTTTGTATTCCCTGAGTCAATTGTCTCGAAAATTGGTACACATACTCTTTCATTAAAATAATGAGTGACGGGTATCACAGTTTTTCAAACATCATCCCCCACGCGTTTTTCTGACTGACTGAATTACTGCCTGATATATCAACGAACTACCTAAACCACTGGTCTTAGAGACATTATATTTGGAGGGTGTGTTCTTTGTGAAGTGCAAGTATCCACAATTTTTTTTATATTCCACCCCTAAGTGGGTTGAAATGGAGGGTTACATTTTCTATGGTTTCTCTGGGGCAATGGACTTGAAAGTATGAACACATACTCTTCACAACAACTACACAATTAAAATTATGAGACACGTGTTTCACTGTTTTCCAAAATAACATTAAAAATGAAAAAAAATATCCCTGAATCATCATCAACTGAAATTTTGTACAAAGACAGTCAATGATACAAAGAAGGATATAGGATACTTTTATTTGGCAGTCGAGTTTGGGTGCGAGATTTTTTTTATTGGATTTTGTGAACGTGTGGCCTCTTAGTGGCCAATCTGCTTGACCGATTTAGCTAAAATGTTGTATGAAGATATTCAATAGGGCACAAACTGGCATGGGATTTTTTTTTTTTTTGGCAGTCGAATTTGGTACCGAGTTTTTTTTATTACATTTTACAAGCGTGTGGCCACTTATCGGCAAACGGCTTCACCAATTTAGCTGAAATTTAGTATAAAGATAGGCAATAAGGCACAAAAGAACAAAGTATACTTTTTTTGACAATCGCGTCTGGATGTCCAGAATTTTTATTAAACCTTGAAAATGTGTGACGTCTTATCAGCTAAACAGCTAACCCGAATCAGCTGAAACTTTTTGGAAAGATAGTTAATATTACATACAAGCACATAGGATACTTTTATTTTGGCAGACAAGTCTGGATGTCCAGATTTTTTTAATGAATGTGTTAAATGTTTGACGTCTTATCAGATTAAAAACTTGACCGATTCAGCTGAAATTTTATACAAAGATTCAGAGAAGTCAGAAGAGCATTGTAGGACATGGGAAACTTTTTTTTTGGCAAACACTTAAACAGCACTACTTGGTATACCCCAACCATAATTATTAATGACATTTACAATAGAGGATATCGATTTCGACCTTGGAGTCTTCTCTAATGACTTAACTAAAAGTTATGAAGTCATAAAACTGTGAGAGTCATAAAAATTCATACTTGGTATACCTAACCATACTGATAAATGACTTTAACAACAGAGGATATTTGACCTTTGACGAATTTGACCTTAGAATCATCTATAGTGACTTGATTGTTAGATAATAAAGTTTTATTAAAATTAAATGGGGCATTAAAAGTCATAAAAATGTCTACTTCTCAACTTGGTATACCTCACTATAATGATGATGACTTTAATAATGGAGAATAACGAGTTCAGCCTTGGAGTCCTCTCTAATGACTTAACTAAAGGTTATGAAGTCATAAAACTGTCAAAGTCATAAAAAGTCATGAAACATGAGGGCCCGGTGGCGTATTCGGGAGAACGGTCGGCTTTGATGCCGTGGTACCGAGTTCAAATCGCCGTGCACCAATGGATTTTTCTATAGAAACATTTTTGTGCGCTTTTTACAGTGGCCCTCCGGTGAAGGAAAACATCGTTAGAAACCAACAACCCCCGCATGGTGGTAGGACACTATCTAGTGTCCGCTTTGCCAGCTACCACCCTCAACAGCTGCCGGAACACATTAGATGTTTTGGTGACAGATAGAAAATCTGTCACGAAAACATCTACCATCCTCCGGCAGCCATCCTTGAGAGCCAGTTCCCATTCTAGGCCTAGCGTGCTTATCATCTTCGACCGCATCATCACTTACCAACAGGTGAGATAGTGGTCAAAACGCTAGCCTATAAAGTATAAAAAACTTTAAAAAAAACATTTTGGCGGTCGTTTCGCTCGCGCAATAATGGCGCTCACTGCGCTCGCGCAACCAATCGTCTTATCTACTTTCAAGGAAATATTTCATAATTTTGTGTTTTAAATGTTTGTGTAATTTTGTGGCACAGGGAGCACAAGGATGTAAGGGAGCACAGGGATGTAAGGGGGTTCAGGGATGTAAGGGGGCACAGGGATGTAAGGGGGCACAAATACGACCTCGGTGCTCCCAGCCAACCTCACCTGCCCGTGGTGCATCCTGCTGACCAACAGACGGGGCTCTGGCGACCGACAAATGGCGGTATAATAATTTCATATCTATGGCGTAGCTAAATTCTACAGTGTGATGGGCAGCAGCGCCACCGGTGTGAGAAGCTACGTCCTGCGATCGCCAACACGCCTGCCCAGCGTGGCGATTAGGGTATATCCCTCCCAAGGGATGCAAAGTACTATGGAAGGACACCTAAAGCCAAGAAAGACCTAAAGCCTGACCACGGCGGCGGTCACGTTAACGGCAGGGCAGGGGTGCTAAGAATCCCCGGGCTACGGTAAGCCGCCAAAACAAACTGACCCTCGCAATCTACAATGGACGATCATCTGGAGGAGCTGAAACATATAAGATGGCACATACTGGGGTTATGTGAAGTCCGAAGACAGAGAGAAGACACCATAACCTTAGAAGCAGGCCATCTTATGAACTACATAATTTCCTCGAAAAAGCGGGGCTTTTCTTGATGAACTCGTTTTTCAAGAAACAGCCCCAAAGGAAGTGGACGTGGCAAAGCCCCGACACTGTGACTAAAAACGCGATTGACTTCATCGGACAAACAGCGCATATTCAGAGACGTCTCAGTGATCACTAGGTTTAATACCGGAAGTGATCACCGACTTGTACGAGGCTCTCTGGATATCGACTTTAAAGCCGAGAGATTCCAAATGATGAAGTCTACGCTTCGTCCAAACCTACTCCAAACCGTTGTTGGGTCCGAAACATTCCAATTAAAATTGGAAAATTGATTCGCTGCCTTGGAAACCACAGATGACGTAGACCAGAAACTCGAATAAGTGGTGGAAATCCTCAGGGATGAAGGGACGAAGTTTTGCGAGAGCAAGCGTAAGAGCAAAAAGTCCAAACTTTCAGCAGAAATACTTCGGCTAATGGAAGAAATACGAACAGACCCTTTGTCAGCTTTGTCAACTAACCTGGTGTGCAACAAATCCATTAAGAAGCTGGTACGACGCGACCTCCGATCCTCTAACACGCTCTTGATTAAATAATCAATTGAGCAGAATCGGGGGTCGAAAGTGTTTGTCCAGCCTCCGTGATGGCCCTTAAACAACTCAAAAATGGAAAAGCCTCAGGAGAAGACGGAATCACAACAGAGTTTTTGTCACAACAGACACATTTGTTTCTGTATGAAATAAATTTAAAACAATGTAACCAACAAACTATTCTTCGACTACTCCGACTTTATCAAACTACCCTTTCGAGTTAAAAAGTGTGCAGTTTCCCTTCAAAGTCTGCTTTGCCAAGATCATATATAGGTAAACTGGAATTGCCCCGCGGCTTCGCCCGCGATAAAATCTCCTTTTTAAAACTTTTCTTTTTAAAAAACGATTCTATTATTAAACACATCAAATTAGAATTAGCTAAATCGGTTCACCTGTATTCATGTTATCGCGTGAATAAGGCAACTCATATTTATAAAACCCGAAAACCCTAAATTTACAGACTTGGTTACCTACCCCATTACGAAAAATCCTACAACACGTACTTTATCCGATCTTGTTTTGCCATACAAACTTTGAATCCCCGTTCCGTATCAGGGAGGAATTTTTAGGAAATCCTTTCTGAGCGGATACCTACGCAATAATAACTATCTGCATTCTAATTTTCAGCGCAATCCGAAACAATGTTGATTTTCAGACTTTGTTACCCCAGTTTATCCCTTAATTTCCACCCAGCATTTTGAAAAAGTCGAAACTTGTATTTACTTATTTATTTACTGAAGTACTTGTGTGAAATGTCGAATAAAACGACTATCCAAACTTTGAACCCCTGCGTCATCCCCTTAAAGAGAGTATTTTGAAAAGTTCTTTCTGAGCGGATACCTACGCCATAATAACTATCTGCATTCTAAATTTCAGCGCAATCCAAACCATATTGATTTCAGACTTTGTTACTCCTTTTCACCCTTTTAGGGGTGAAATTTCGAAAGAGCCTGAAACACGTATTTACTTATTTAAGTACTTGTTTTAAGTTTCGAATATAAAATACTATCTAATATTGTTTTTCCATACAAACTTTGAACCCCCGTTTCATCCCCTTCAGGAGTGAATTTTGAAAAATTATTTCTCAGAGAGAACTAACGTCGTAATAACTAGATAGTCATATAGATAGTTATATAAGCGTGCACATGAACGCCAAATTTGAGCGCAATCCGAAACAATATTGATTTTCACACTTTGTTACCCCATTTCACCCTCTTAGGGGTGGAATTAAAAAAAGAATGAAACACGTATTTACTTATTTTTTTTTACTGGAGCACTTGCATGAAGTTTCGAATAGAAAATATTATCTAATCTTGTTTTTCCATACAAAGTTTTAACCCCCGTTTCATCTCCTTCAGGGGTGAAATTTGGAAAAGACTTTCTAAGGGGTAGCTAACGTCGTAATAACTATCTGCATGCCAAATTTCAGCGCAATCCGAAACAATATTGATTTTCACACTTTGTTACCCCATACTCTTAGGGGGTAATTTAAAAAAAAATGAAACACGTTTTTTTTTCTTTTTCTGAAGCACTTAGGTGAAGTTTCGGATAGAAAAGACTATCTAATCTTGTTTTTCCATACAAACTTTGAACCCCCATTTCATCCCCTTAACATATTTGGAACATCCTTTCTTAGTACACCCTTACGTATTAAGACAAATATACCCTCCAAATTTCAAGGCTCTACGACTAGCGATTTAGGCTCTGCGTTGTCTGTCAGTCAGTCAGTCAGTCAGTATGTCAGTATGTCAGGACAAAGATTCTTATAGTATTAGATATCAAGGCCAAACTCTTAATTTAACAGGGGTAGACTTAGGGAGGACTGCTTTTTACACGGTCTGTTATACGTAGTCTGCTCTAAAGTAAGCACACGGAGCAGCATTTGATGTTCTCAGTTTGAATATTCAATTGAGAGGGAGTTAAAGCGCATGTAATATATTGTTTTTGAAGAAAAATATGTTCTATGTTTCCTGTAGGCCACGCAAGCGAAGCAGCGGGCAGAAGCCAAAGATAGAAGGCCCAGCCTCACCACATGAGTAAAGAAAAGGTCTTTACTCGTGGCCCCACCGTCCGCCGAAGTTCGTAATAACATTCGAACTGCGGGATGGCGCGACCACCGCGAACCACTGGTACCTACTTACTACATTGTACTATTATTTATTCTCTGATACGCGTTTTTTAAACCTATCTCAGGTTCTGGGACTTTCAAAATGATAGATCAATAGTCGATGTTGTATCAACTATTAATCTATATTATATACATATTACTAGATATATTTATTGTAACTAGACCCATTGTAATCTGAGATCTGTGCTATAACCGTAGTATTATTTATCTTTTCAATACTATAAACAATAACCTTAAACTAGGACATAAAAACCATTTCGTGAAATTAAATAATTATTTCAGATAACCGCAAAATGAAAATGTATTAATGTAATGTATTTTAAAACGAAATTTTAAACTATTAGTTTCGTCATACTAAATATTCCTCACATAAATTATAGTTGTTATATATTTCAATTATATCACCCCCAAGATATTTATTAACAATGATGGGAACTCGCAAGTCAGTAGTAGCTAGGGCCATGGGTGCCGCAATGTCCTCTACTATAAGCGGTTGTGTGGAGTACTGTTGCAGGTCCGTGTGGTCCTGCAGTGCAGACTGGGGGGAGTTACTTGCGCGCAGCAGCACGAGGCGTGAGCACAGCTGGCGTGGCGAGGCACGGTAGCTGCGTGCCGTGGTGATGCGTGCGTACGCCGCGTCTAGTAGCGCGCGTGCGTACTGCGCAGAATGCGGCACGCTGCCCAGCAATGTGTACATGTGCCGCTCCACGCCGTCCTTCCGCGCACGCTCTGAACTGAACGAGCTCAGCTCTTCTTCCAGCAGCGCACGGGTTGCCAGCAGACTCGCACCCAGGCAGTACAACGTCCCAGTTAAACCTGCAACAGATGTTATAGTAATTTTTACACTTATATAACACACTAAAAATTCATAATAGTTCGACCAAAAAATGTGTATACTAGTGATAGTACCTGCATTTTAAACAATACTTAAATATAAAATTTGAGGGCCCGGTGGCGTAATTGGTAAAACAGTCGGATTTGATGCCAGAGCTACCGTGTTCAAAACCCCGGGCGCACCATTGGATTTTTCTATTGAAAAATTTATGTGCGCTTTTCAGTGGCCCTCCGGTGAAGGAAAAACATGGTTAAGAAACCAACAAACCCCGCATGGTGGTAGGACACTATCTAGTGTCCGCCTGGCTAGCTACCACCCTCAAGTTAGAAAATCTGCCGCCAGACATCTAATGTGTTCCGGCAGCTATCATTGAGAGCTAGTTTACCATCTTCGACCGCATCATCACTTAACAACAGGTGAGATAGTGGTCAAACGCTAGCCTATAAGATATTAAAAAAATGAAGGCCAGATTTCTAGCGCGGTATCCGGCGATAAATGCATTTCGAGACGACGCTCAACGAAGCCATTTTCTCTGTAAAAGTAATTAATTTGTATATTCCGAGTGGAATACATTTTTTATATTTGTCAATCAACCGTAGCTCTCTTTACTCTGCCCACCATAGTATTTTTACAGAGATGTTACATTGTTCAAACTTAGACGCCAACTTTTCAATTCAAAGAAAGCTTTTTACCTATTTGAATTAAATTATGTCACCGGTTGGGTTTAAGTACTCGCCATTACAGTACCCTAAATGCTATTTTACTTACTTTATCCTGTGTTATAAGCAATAATTAAAAAAATAATTCTGTTACTTATTTCTTACCATGATCTTCTAGAATCGACGTTAACTCCATGGCTACAAAAACTCCGTACTCGTATCCCAGAATATAAAAGTTGTTTCGCAATTTAAACTGTGCGAGTAGCATCTGTAAACAAATTATGACTGCTTTAATGTCATTGTACTCTTAGCGTAAAGGAAGCGGCACGTCACCTTAGCGGATGAGCAGCGCCGGCATGGCGTACGGTTTACTCTCTTTTTCTCTTTCTTTCTCTCTCTCTCCAGTTGTAATCCCAAATTAATCCCTTTATAATCCCACAATAGTTCTATTGTTATTCCATTGTAATCCTATCGTAATTTTATAGTAATCCCATTGTTATCTCTTCATAATCCTATTGCAATTACAATTTCTGTGTAAACCCCATTTTTTCCCCAACAAATCCCATTGTTTTCTCATTTTATTCCGAATGTAATCCCAAATCCCAATGTCTTCTCTCACTCTCTCTTCTTCGAAATATGCTAAATATTTGATTATGACGAAAGAACTTGGAACTAGTAAATAAGATAACAAAAAACGTAAAGCACATTCAACAGAACACGTGACGCTTTTTATTAGTTTTACTCCTTATAAAATGTACCTCATACGACCCTATGAAAATTAAACTTAAGTAGTAAACTCCAAAAATCAAGTTTTTGTACATAACTTTACCTCAGCAAATCTAGCCGCTTGTTCTCGAGGTGTCTCATTCGGCACGTCCAGTCCAGGTTGCAGCACGAATGCCGGCAGCTTGAGTCGCTCACACAGCGAGCGGAACCGAGTGTGATGTCCCTCCACTCCCGGGATTATGAATAAAGATGTCCTGCTCTCGTCTATTGCACTGTCCATCTGCATAAAAACGAATAATTGATTATACACAAATCAATAAATATACACAATACAATAATGTACTCGTAACTTAAGAGTTCCAAACCACAGGGTATACGGCCTGGAGATTAATGCTTATATATACTATACATATGTTTTATTTAAAGACTAGAAAGATACCATCTACTAATGGGATACCGGTAATGGTTACATAAATAATGTAACAATCCACACAGATTTTACGTAAAGCTGCAAATATGTGTTGTGGATAATTATGCTAGCAAAAATACAATTTTCTAATCTATATGACTGGAAATCCACTTGTAAAATTTCAGCTAAATCGGTCCAGCTGTTTGAACGCAAAGAGGTTAACAAATAAACAAACTGAATTTCGCATTATAGGCTTAGACTATTCAACTCACCATCTCGACATTATGAACTAATGTATTCATTGGAACAACTTGTGCATTGGCTCTGAGTTCATCGTTATCTACGTATGAATATAAAGCATTCAAACCATTCAATTTTTCTGGTTCATTCTCCGATATGTTCATTTCCATTTCTAATAATCTGAAATTGAATTATTTCTATCATTTACTGAGATAGTTTAAAAACTAAAACAACCGACTTCAATGCCCTGCGACTCAATTTCAGTAGCAAGTTTGAGACATTTATCGTCATATCTCTGAAGATACTAATCTAATCTCGATGAAAATAAAATGGAACCACCTCGTAAATGTACGCTACCGATTACAAAAATAATCATTCGAATCGGTTCTGAATTGACGGAGTAATCACGTAACATACACAAAAAAAAAGAAAAAACATACAGACGAATTGAAAACCTCCTTCTTTTTGGAAGTCGGTTGAAAATTCACATTGATGTGTATGTGCAAATTATTGTTTTATTATGTTATGTTTTCACAGTAAAAATATCAGAGTTATATTCGAAAAAAACGCGCTAAAAAACTTTTAGGTTATTTATATTATCGTTTCAGCAATATGCTGCCCGCCCTCCGTCGTTGCAGCTCTGGAGGCCTACTCCAAAGTGGTAATCCGAAGTATCGGCCGAAATTATCGGGCGATTCCTACTACGAATGACATTCGGTTCGGGAGGTCGGTTGAGCTTGTCATTCAGTCCGACCGCTATACATTTGAAATTTTGTTGTATCGTAAGCCCTACTAATCCCGCCCGATAATATGACAAGAGTTTTATCGTCATTTCATAATTGTAAAACTGTGGTCATTTTATGTCAAATATTTTCCGAAAATTTGTCCGAGCTTTTGTCGTAGTAGGTCATCGGCAAATTCGGTCATGTTTCGGTCGGGCCCGAACTTTCGGATGTATCATTTCAAAGTTGGCCTCCTGGTCTTAATAAGAACTCAACAATATGCTTTCATAAGCTCTATTTACAGTTTGTAAGTGGTTTGTAGGTAGCGTAGGTGGTAATTATTGTGTAACTGATAGACAAGGCTGATTAATTCGACAGAACTGATTAATAAAAATTCTAGGCAGTCTTTTTTAAACTGCAGCAATTATCGTATTACTTTATCATCTCTGGCATAGAAACTTCATGTAAATAACATTAGAAGAGTGATAAGCAATCTCTCGATTAATTTTCAAAATAAATCAACTCACTGTTTTTTGGTCAGCGAATATATATCGTCGTTGTTCAATGAGATGTGACAAACATCCCTCAGGTATGATTTAATACAGGGAACCGACTCAGAAATACCTAAAAGTTGCAACGTACTATCGCCGTTGATGCTATCTGTAAAATAAAAATTACTGAAAGTAAGTTACCACCTTTGAAAGTCGTAAAATGTGTCTTGTCTAAACTCATCTTGCTGATATCTTTCTAATGACAACAAACACGGTTGTTCTACCTGGTGACATCACTGAAAACTCCTAACCCCGTTACCACCTTTTAAAGTCCTAAGATATGTCAGTTCATTCGCCTAAACTCGTCTTACTGAGCTGTGCTATACGACACCAAACTCGGTGGTTCCTGGTGCCACCACTGAGAAACCCTGACCACATTCTAAAATTGTAATATAAATGTCAGATCATTTCATAAGATTTGACATCAGCATACTTACACAATAACATTACAGCAAACAAAATAAATTATAAGTAAAAAATATTTTTTAAAACAAGCTTTTAACTGGGACAATGAAATAAAATGTTAAAAATAAATTCTAGTAAGTATTTGGCGTGTAGGTACTTACCTATATACTTAAAAGCTAGAAGCACCACCCGTTTTTCAGGCTAGTTAATTAATATACTTCAGTGCCTCAAGCTTTTAAAAATATAGGTAAGTACCTACACGCCAAATACTTAGTAGAATTTATTTTTAATATTTTATTTCATTGTCCCAGATAATAGCTTGTTTTTAAAAATTATTTTTACTTATAATTTATTTTTTACTTTTTGTAGCTAGGTATAGATACCGACTTTCTACCTACTACCTAAGTATTTAAGAGAAGGCATGATGTTTTAAAATATTCCACGTATATTTGATGTTATTATGGGTAAAGTGCTCTTCAAGGAAAATCAATCGACTCGGTGGGGCTATGTTGCTTTATAACAAAAATGCCATGGCCACCTTACAGCTTCATCATCAGATCCTGGCTATCATTAAAGTGTAAAGTGCTCCTCAAGACAAATCATTTGAGCCCAAATTCACTGGGGTTACGTTATTTTATCACAGAGATGCCGTGGCCACCTTCCAGCTTCATCACCAGTTGCTAAATATCATCTAGGTGTAAAGTTATCTTTAAGACGAATCAATCGAGCCCAAACTCGGTAGTGTTTTGTTTTTTTATCACAGATATTCCGTGGCTGCCTTCCAGCTTCATCATCAGACCCTGGATATTATCTAAGTGTAAAGTTATCTTCAAGACAAATCAATCGAGCCCAAACTCGGTAGAGTTAAGTTGATTTATCACCGAGATGCCGTGGCCAGCTTCCAGCTTCATTATCAGACCCTAGATATCATCTAGGTGAAAAGTTATCTTCAAGACGAATCAATCGAGCCCAATCTTGGTAAGGTTATGTTGATTTATCACAGAGATGCCGTGGCCACCTTCCAGTTTCATCATCAGACCCTGGATATCATCTAGGTAAAAAGTTCTCTTCAAGACAAATGAATCGAGCCTAAACTCGGTAGGGTTATGTTGATTTATCACAGAGATGCCGTGGCCCCCTTCCGTCTCCATCATCAGACCAGCTCCACGGTACCATATTATTGTATTGTCACCAAAGATACATAAGTACAACAAATTTGAGTCTAATCGGACATCGAGAAGTGGGTCTAATTTAGCTTCCAAGATTCCACCCGAACATACATAGTGACATACATACATACATACATTGCAAGTTAAATAAAAGCTTGTGAAAACAACCGAATTATAAATCACCTCCTTTTTAGGGTTCAGTACCTCAAAAGGTAAAAAGAGAACCCCTATAAGATCACTTTCTTGTCCGACTATCTGTCTGTCTGTCTCTCCGTGTGTCACCACCGATTTTCTCAGGAACGGATGGACCTAGCAAATTTAAATTTATACCAAATACTGAGATCTATAGTTCCTATTAGTTGGATAAAAACTCAAGGTCCTGAGTCAACACGATAAAATGATATGAGCAAATTATTTAGGTTTTCGCGAAAACTTCTATGTACCAAAATTTACCGTAATTTGCACTTTTTTTATTTTTCAGATTTTTTTCTTTACTTGTGCTGTAAGACCTTGCTTTTAACCAAAATTGACAATTCTAGGTCAACCGGAAGTACCCTATACGTTTTGGGTCGAAAACCTATAGCACCGAACAGATAATAATACTACACCTATAGGGTTCTTCCCGTTGACCTAGAGTCATGAATATTGGGAAGAAGCAAGGTCTTACAGCACAAAGGAAATATTTATAAGGGAAATATTTCGAAAAATAAAAAAAGTTGAAAAGTAAAGGGTGTCCCCATACATACATAGCGTACACCAATTAAGATAGGCCTCTGAGTTATATTGGCGCTCATACAATTTAGAGGTTTAGCTTAATTGGCAACAACCTTAAATAAGGAAAATAAATAAAATTGTGCTATAGTGTGAATTATTTTTCGGGATGGTTTCCTTTACTTGTGCTGTAAGACCTTGCTTTTAACTAAAATTGACAAATTGGGTCGAAAAACTATAGAGTACATTCCGTTGACCTAGAACCATGAAATTAGGCAAGGAGCAAGGTCTTGGAGCACTTATATAGGAATAACCGTAAAATGTAAATAAATTTAAAAAAAAAGATAATATACTACTACAAGCTATTTGTTGTTGGTGCAATACATGGATCTAACTACAAAGTTATGTTTGTCCTTTAACCTAGTCTGAGAAGTTGGTACGGAAGCCTCGGCGGTCGAGTCCAACTCGACTTTGCCGGTTGTTTTGAAGTCAAGTGTTAAAATGCAATATGTGTTGTTAATTAGATGAACTTACCCGTAAACAGTGGTATTAAGTCAGATAGAGTATGTTTTTTGGAAGGCTGTAGCTGAGCGGCTATGACCGGAGTGTTACACAAAAGTGCATTTTCGGTTACTTCCACAGCGCATCGATACCAAGAAGACTCCTTGACATCATGAAGTGTGTTTACCTAAAATTAAAATTATTAATTGTACATTGCGCGATCAGGCAGGGCCGATTTGGTAATGGTAGCAACCTGGTGGTGATGATCAGACGCGTTGGCGGTCGGGGTAGTTCGGTCATATTGGAGCGACCAAAACGCTTCTACCCCCAAAACGAAGGAAGAGGCTCATGCTCGTGTTGGCGCTTGCCCGGTTGTAGATGGATACAGCGCTAACACGACCTGAGAGCTGGAGGAGGTCCCCTTCCTCCAGCACAAGTCCTAAGTGGTGGGCCCGATGGGTTGAGTTGTGGGCCCGAGGACGGCCGCAGGAGTAGGCCCCACGTTTCAGCAATGGTGTGCGAGCCGGAGGGTAAACCGTGTGCAAGCAGGGACATTTACACTCCGCACAGGCTTTATTAGGCGAGGGACGGAGACTCATTCGATACAGAGATTCACTCATTCTGTGTGCGATGTGTCTCTCGTTCGTCGCTATAAAGTTGAAGTACAACTACAAGGGCAAGCGAGATGGTGCTGATGCCACGATGCAGTGCCGCTGTGCGGTCCATACTTGGTATCACTTGGTGGATTGCGCAACAATATGTTCTTGTTAAAGTGGTGACTCGGCGTCATCGATATACGTAGTAGAGGAATATATTATAACACGAATGTTGTATTTGTATCACAATAACTTTACTATTATTTGCGAGAAAAAGGTTTTCCTTAGCATTTTTCCAAGTTTTTAAAAACATTCCCAGCAAGATTGTCCGTTCAGGCGTGGTATAACAAACAGACAGAGTGATAGAGTTTACATACTTTTTTATAACATTAGTTTGGATTTCCATCAATGACCAGATCAGTTTTAGAGATTACGTGCTTCACAGAAATTAACAAACATAACAACGTTACCTCTTTACAATATTAGTACCTACATTATTTAATAGTTCCACATAGATTATATGAGTAGCATTATAAGCTAATTATAACTAATTTTAATTGATCACTGATTATCAATTTAACAGTAGCTTATAATGCTACTGATATATTCTTTAAAAAAAAAACAAGTACAGGACTGCACAGACATCAATACGTCAGATGCTAGCACTATACTATGTGGAACTATTAAATAATGTATGTACTAATATTGTGAAGAGGTAACGTTGTTATGTTTGTTAATTTCTGAGAAGCAAGTAATCTCCAAAACTGATTTGAACCTCGATGAAAATCCAGACTAATATTATAAAAAAGTATGTAAACTCTGTCACTCTGTCTGTTTGTTATACCACGTATATATATTTATGAGGGCCCGGTGGCGTAATCGGGAGAACGGTCGGCTTTGATGCCGTGGTACCGAGTTCAAAACCGCCGTGTACCAATGGATTTTTCTATCGAAAAATTTATGTGGCCTTTTCTCAGTGGCCCTCCGGTGAAGGAAAACATCGTTAAGAAACCAACAACCCCCGCATGGTGGTAGGACACTATCTAGTGTCCGCCTGAACAGCTACCACCCTCAATTTAGAAAATCTGTCACCAAACATCTAATGTGTTCCGGCAGCCATCCTTCAGAGCCAGTTCCCATTCTAGGCCTAGCGGGCTTACCATCTTCGACCGCATCATCACTTACCAACAGGTGAGATAGTGGTCTAAACGCTAGCCTATAAAGTATTTAAAAAAAAACCACGCTTGAACAGACAATCTTGCTGCAAATGTTTTTAAAAACTTGGAAAAATGCTAAGCAAAATCTTTTTCTCGCAAATAATAGTAAAGTTATTGTGATACAAGTACAACATTCGTGTTATAATATATTCCTATACTACGTATATCGATGACGCCGAGTCACCACTTTAACAAGAACATATTGTTGCGCAATTCACCAAGTGATACCAAGTATGGACCGCACAGCGGCACTGCATCGTGGGATCAGCGCATTCAGCATATCGCAATGTCATACATTGCTCTACTGGCATGTGATAACACCGAGCTACCGTATAAATGAGAGCATGTAGTTAGTTGCGCAAGCCCGCCGACCGATACCAGGAATGGACCGCACAGCGACACTGCATCGTTGGACCAGAGAATTCAGCGTTTCGGCACACCTCGTGAGACCAGCAGAATCAGCATTTCCGCAAAGCTATAAATATTATAGCTTTTGCAATAGCATACCTTTGTTATTTAGAATCACTATACGTTCGCACATCGAACGGACTGTCACGTCCCTTAAGTTTAGGATTTAGAATGTAAATTTGAAGTAAATTTTAGTAACAGACTTTCCGCTCTCCCGTCGATGGACTATTTTGACTTTTAAATATAGTCTATGGTCTATCTATCTATATCTATACTAATATTATAAAGAGAGAACATTTGTATTTTTGTATGTTTGTAATGATTTGGCTCAAAAACTACTGAACCGATTTAAAAAATTCTTTCACTAATACATAGAATGGACTTTCGGAATGAAAATAGGCTATATATTATCCCGTTTAAATCAAAGGTACATTCGTGGTGACCTAATTTGCAACCTAAGTCGGCAAATAAACGGTCGAAAAAACACGTTTCTTACGAACGCTGCTTAATTGAAAATAGATAGAAGAATATTTTCTATGCAAGAGTTGTACAACTTAATAAGACCTACAAAAAAGTCCGCGACAGCATATGTCTATCTCTTAAGGTTGACTCACAGTAACCATTTTAATCTTAAAATTTTTGTTAAAAAATATTACATAACTTCCAAGGCTATTTCCAAGTATATAGTATTAATCCTTATCCAAATAATTACGTTAATTAGCTTGGCCACATATTATATATTAAAATTGTCCCTTACAGTATATAATTCAAATGAAAACTCTAGAAGATATCAGGAATTTCACATACACTCATCGCAAAATTAATAAAATATTTGCAGTGAAACCACAGATTAGGTCATAGTTACTTCGAAAATATTATTATAGGCTTAGCTATGCTGTAGATCCCCATCGATCACAATCAATTTGAAGTCAATATAGTATAATAATATAATCTATTGTAAAAATTAATATTCATCTATATATATAATAATATAATATTTTGAACCACCCCGACTGATCTATGTATAATAGCTTTTTCCAATGACTCTAAACACGACATTTAAAATCTGAGCTGTAAGTTGGTGAGGATTTGAGTATTCTGTAGAGTCCAGGAGGCTTCCATGTTCTTACAATATCGTTGAAGAAGATTTTCGAATTGATCAGACCTATGAAAGTTGATTTCATAGCGCAATTAACTAGAAAAAAGCTCATAATTTTATAACGATTGAACGAATTTTCATGAATCAAAGCCAAGAAAACTCTCGATGAAGACATCTATCAAACAAAAAAAAACTATCATTAATAAAAACAAAATCGGTTCATCCGGTTAGGTGCTAAGATGCTACAGACAGACACACAGATACACACGTTAAACGTATATTACCCCTACATTTTGCGTCGGGGAGCGCTGTAAGGTTACAGCGGCAGATGTACTCCTTGGTGGTAAGCTACTTTTTGGTAGATTTAATGATTCCACTACCACTGTACGAAAACTCATGATTCATGAATGCACATAAAACTTTCATTGGTAGGTATATAGCTAGGATTAAAACCAACGACCGTCGGGTCAGAATCAGGGTAACTATCTGTTAATGCAAAATTAACATGTTATATTTGATGTCATCTGTTGTTCATGTACTCATTATCTAATCAAGAAAATAGGCCTTTCGAATACGCCTAGCGACATCTAGCGGTTCACGTCAGTAGCTTTATCACACGATTTACTATGCCATTCATAAATCAATAGGACGTAGCATAGATAACACAAAGTCAGTACAAATGTATTTGTCTATTCATTCATAGAAAACGGTCGAGTGAACTAATGTAAAATTATTGGTCGAATGAGATGTTCTGTGAAACATTCATTCGCCCACTCTCTTCGCTATTCAGTGCTCGAGCAGAGCACACGTATCAGAAATACAACCGAATCAACGTCCATGTGGATTTTATTCAGTTCCCCGGATAGTTCCCCATTTCAGAAGAATCAGGACAAATTTCAGACGAACCCGCTGAGCCTGCGTGGTCGTACGACCTTTGAGGGGAGGAAGTACGCAAATTAACGCGCAGCGTGACCTTCGCACCCGGGCGCAGCGCCATCAAAGCGACGCTGCCACCGGCACCGCCAACACTATCCTTTACGCCAAAGGGCCGTCCAATATCAATACGTAAGTATTATAAAACAAAGTTCATCACTGCGTCTGTCTGTCTGTTCGCATTAATCTCAATAGCTACTGAACGGATTATCATGCGGTTTTCACCAATAGCCAGAGTGTTTATGAGGAAGGTTTAGGTGCATAATTCGTTAAGGTTTTGTGTAAATTGGATGAAATATGACGATGGTTGTTAAATATGTTCATATTTTATATTCGATGCAACAAATTGATGCAAATTTTGTAGGCATATATGTTCTACCCGTGCGAAGCCGGGGCGGGCTGCTAGTAGTCTATATATATACAATTAAAATACTATATATAAAAATATAGTAACTTAATTGTAAAAGTTATCGTAGAAATAAATAGGGTCCACTATTTCGGTCTTTTTGCAACCTTAACGGTCCGAGCGTACGTAATTGTCGTATAAATAAATAGGTAACTAATATTTGTTGACGTAGGTGGTATGTTTATGTAAACGGGCGCCGAAGGTGAGGAAAGGTCACGTATTTAAATTAACCTTTACCACTGATTAATACTACTTCGTTATTCCGTCTTCACATCGAATGACATTTTGCAAAAACATTAACGAGAAAACAACGCAACTTTGATAGTAAAAGTTTTGCTTAGTTTGCGACTCATAGGCTGTAGAGTTTGTTGAAACTTGAATATACACGTATCTGAATTTCGAGCAAAGCTCAAATTGCTTCCTATCCATTTTAAAGCGAAACACCCGTATTCTTTGTCATCTTTTTAATATTATTTTCCTACCTTCAACAACTTATTTCTATTTAAAGGAATGCTTTGAATTCTCATAAGTCCCGAGACCATTACGATCACAGTACAATGTAGCGTAATGAACTGGCCCTGCTATGGCTGACTCTGCCAAAAAAAACGTCCGTCCGCACGTAAATTTCCACTAACTTTAATAATATACGATAGTTTAAAAACTAAAACAACCGACTTCTACGCCGAGCGAGTCAGTTTGAGTACTAAGTTTGAGGTGTTATCTCCATATCTCTGGAGATACTTATCAGATCTCGATAAAATTACAATGGGACCACCTCGGATATGTACCCTACCAATTAAAAATCATAATTTGAATCGGTTCACAATTGAAGGAGTAATCACGTAACATACATACAAAAAACAAACTGGCCAAGTGCAAGTTGGACTCGCATTCGTAGGGTTCCGTACCACACTACAGTATTTGATAAGATCGAGCAAAAAATAACCGTGAAAATTTCAACTGTCTAACTATCACGGTTCATGAGATACAGCCTGGTGACAAACGGGCAGACAGACAGACAGACAGACAGACAGACAGCTAAGTCTTAGTAATAGGGTCCCGTTTTACCCTTTGGGTATGGAACCCTATAACCATACTTCCAGACAAATTGAAAACCTCCTCATTTTTGGAAGTCGGTTGAAACGAAAGGGACTTTATTGTTACAGTAGGGTCAATTTAATAGATCACATTTGACATCTGTCAGTCTTAGCTGCATAGTAAGGTGACTTGCTTAAAAACATCGATTCAATTGATGAATGAATACGCATCAACACAAACAAGAATGATGTTAGTTTGATGTTTTTCGAAATAACCAATGTTCCGGCAGCTCTCAATGGATATACAATTAGTATTTACATTATTCAGTGTTATTTACTTGTTTGTTTTGTGTTAATATGAAATTGATAAGACACGTTAATACAAATTATACAAATCGGAAATTGTACATATTTAAACGATTTCATATGTGTTTATGAATTAGAGTTTAGCTCCATAGAAAATGGCTAAATAAATAAAAAAACATACTCAAATGTACCTATGGATCTAACGTTTAGTAGTTTATCATGAGTTTGTTAACCCAAATTATTATTGATTTTAGTTCCTATTCAATTCTTTTTGTATTTTTTTAGTCAAAGAATAATATTATGTGTTAATTACTATCACAGTGTAGTTATTTTTATAGTTAAACATCCTTCACAAGTAGCATGCAGCAAGCATTGCATTCGATTCAACCTATCGACTGATCAATCTTTTGATATATTGGGTAGCATTGTTTATTATGTTTTAAATGAATGATTAGTCAAAGTAAATCGTAAAAACGCTTTCTTTTGTAATTATAAGAATAAATATGTATTTGTAACTGAAAAATGTTACGTAATTATGCAGTTCTTACTTTGAAATAATTAATAATTTTATGTGCACTTCATTACAAGGATACGTTGTTCAATTTTGATGAAGTTTCAAATGTGATCTATTAAATTGACTCTACTATAATTATTGATACGAAGGAAAATAAAAATATTCATCAGGTATTTGATAACTATTTAATATTGTAAAATGGTAAAGCTACTTCTTGGCCCGTCTGTCAGTCTGTCAGTCTGTCAGTCTGTCAGTCTGTCAGTCTGTCAGTCTGTCAGTCTGTCAGTCTGTCAGTCTGTCAGTCTGTCAGTCTGTCAGTCTGTCAGTCTGTCAGTCTGTCAGTCTGTCAGTCTGTCAGTCTGTCAGTCTGTCAGTCTGTCAGTCTGTCAGTCTGTCAGTCTGTCAGTCTGTCAGTCTGTCAGTCTGTCAGTCTGTCAGTATGTCAGTCTGTCAGTCTGTCAGTCTGTCAGTCTGTCAGTCTGTCAGTCTGTCAGTCTGTCAGTCTGTCAGTCTGTCAGTCTGTCAGTCTGTCAGTCTGTCAGTCTGTCAGTCTGTCAGTCTGTCAGTCTGTCAGTCTGTCAGTCTGTCAGTCTGTCAGTCTGTCAGTCTGTCAGTCTGTCAGTCTGTCAGTCTGTCAGTCTGTCAGTCTGTCAGTCTGTCAGTCTGTCAGTCTGTCAGTCTGTCAGTCTGTCAGTCTGTCAGTCTGTCAGTCTGTCAGTCTGTCAGTCTGTCAGTCTGTCAGTCTGTCAGTCTGTCAGTCTGTCAGTCTGTCAGTCTGTCAGTCTGTCAGTCTGTCAGTTGTATCGATTCCACGCAAAAACGGCTGAACGGACTTAGAAAAAATTTAAAGGAAACTAAAACTTTTTAATAAGGGTAAGGCCATGGATCGCAGCTGAATTACCGTAAACTTAATTATGTTCAGTCCATATCATTAACTATAAGGACCGAATAACCTAGTAAAATATCGTGAAACTTACACTTTTGTCGCAAGATAAACTCAACGCTGTGGCTGGAAAGCCGTCTTTGGATCTCGAAACACATGACTGTTGTCCAACGTTGCTATCCATGGAAATAACAGCAAAATACCTAAAATTACAATGATTTATTTAAGTATTTATCTATATTTTTCTTCTCTAATTTTTCTCTATTTTTCTATTTTTCTTCTTCTGTATATAACCTTATTATTCAAATATAAGATATTCTCACTTTAGAAGCGGACACAATATTCTAGAAGCAGAGTCCAAATTATCAATGAGATCGGTCAATTCGTAGTTCTGCTGGATTCTTGAGCATGCTGTCACGTATATTCCTTCAATGGGTCCATATTGACTAATTTCATTTAGTATTGCGTAAATAGCATTGCTTTCATTCAGCGTTTCATGAAAGATTTTTACGTTTATGCCAAGTTTTTTCCATAACCTGAGAACAAATATTTTTATGTATTTTCGAAATATCTGTCATCAGATCTTCAACATCTATATTGAATATTCATTTACACATTAAAATATTTAAAATTAAAATTACACTCTCCCGTGTGCTAATGTGCCAATAACGCTGGCTGCATTCCCGCGTTAAATCGCTATAGAAATTCTTTGTCCTAGGATAGAGCCAGTTCTTTTGTCACCAGCGGCGTCGACAAAGCGTGGAGCAATTTTCTTAAGGAAACTTTTTCTGGACCTCATGGACCATTAGTTTCAACATCATTTTTTAAATTCTAACAAAATACCGGCCACAAAATTTTTATACATGACTAATTAATAACGTTATATGGTTTTTTGTACTGACTATTCAGTAATATGCAAGGGATATTGATCACTATTTCACGTGATGTTCAGTGACAATGTGGCCCAAGATGTTGAACACTTGCCAAGAAAATACTATCCATAGACCTCTCCATGATAGTTAATGGGAAATACAGACTATATTATTGACAGTTCCCAGAATTACTTACATCAGTTTTAATGAATCCTGTTTGATTGGATGTATACAATATATACATATTTTTTTAGCGCCTCGTGCGATGAGCCTGTCGACTAATTGAAGGCCAAATTGGTCACCATCCCATACAATCAAATGGCAATTGTAAGACGAACACACCATTCTTAAAAAAAGAAAACAAGCAATGGCCTTAGTACATAACAACGTTACGTAGTAAATTATCTATTCATCTTTAATACATTCTACATATATATATACAGGGTGAGGGGAGGGTAAGTAAGGGGAGGGGGAAGGGGGATTAGCGTGGCGTGGTTACTATATATATATAATTATTCATTATTCTGTGGTGTGATGCGGTGCGGTGTATTTGGGATACGTATCTGTCTTATTAGTTAATGCTACTCATAGACACTATTCCACGCGGACGAAATCGCAGACACAGCTATTATATATATAAAACTTTTTAACAATAAAATTAAACCGCCGAAGAAACTGAAAAGCAAATAATTAAACTTTTTTATTTAACCTTAATAACGAAGTTCTAAAAAACTGTAAGTATACCTAAGTATATATTTTTGTAATTGTTTTGAGTTTTTAACTAAACATAATAACTAAGTTCTTAATCTAATGTAGGTATGTATACCAAAGTAATTTTAAGTCGGCGCCTAACAAGCAAATTAATTAATTACGTAAAGCGTGATGCGCGGCGGTGGCATGGCAAGACACGCCAGTTCGCCGGAAAATGCCGAGTGTTAACGAAGTTAATGTCAGCGAGACTGCAACCCGAACGGGCACCATATATTGTAATCTGTGACGGCCCGTGACGGGCACACGTCGTTGCGAGTGGTCGTGCATCTCTATTTAGTCTGTGGGTCGTATAGAAGCGCATTTTTTGGAATGTTTATGTTCATCGCTGGAGATTTTACGTTGCATTGTTAATTTGATTTGATTATTTCTTAAAATTTAAGAGGTTATTTAGTGATCTTTGCTTTTTGATTATTTGGCGCCGACTCAAAATTACTTAGGTATACATACTAATATTAGATTAAGAACTTAGTTATTATGTTCAGTTAAAAACTCAAAACAATTACAAAAATATATATTTAGGTATACTAACAGTTTTTTAGAACTTCGTTATTAAGGTTAAATAAAAAAGCTTAATTATTTTTTGCTTTTCAGTTTTTGCTGCGGTTTAATTTTTTGTTAAAAAGTTTTATTTTATCATATTTTGTGGCCATAATCTACTATTTTAAAAGCAGGCGTCATGCTTACCCCTGACCTAGACAAACGTAATATAGAACATTTATGCTCTATAATAATAATAAAAATAATTTAAGATCACATAAAAAACTAAAAAATCCGACTTCCAACGTCATGCTAGTCAATTTCAATACTAAGTTTGAGGTATTTATCTTCATATCTCTGGAGATACTGCACATATCTCAACGAAATTTAATTGGTACCACCTGTAAAATATCATCATCAGCATCATCATAATTAGCTGGTATCAGTCCACAGCTGGACATATGCCTCTCTCAAGACACGCAACTGAGCCCGATTTTCGCCTCTTTGTTTTTTCCAGTGTTTGTTGACATTCATTGATGATATGATAAAATCATCAAAAAATTGATACTTTATATTCATTATTTTTGTTGATTTATTCAAAACGGCTCGACCGATTAAATTATAAAGAAATTTAAATGGAGGTATACCCTTTCCAATAAAAAAATAATTATCGAAATCAGACTACTCTGTAAAAAGTCATGCGTGGTCATACGCATAACTATAAAAAAGATAAAACATTAAAAAGTACTATCTAACAATTATGCCTAAACAATTATGCAAAATTATAGTTATGCGTTTATAATATTATGCCATAAATGCTTTTGCTAACAGTAATTATGTCGAGAAAAATATGCCTAATCACTATATGCCAAATTAATGTATGCTTAAATATACTTAGGAGAAACAACATTATGCTAAAGTAAATTAGGTAAAAAAATATATGCGAAACAATAGGAAACCATATGGAATATACAAACATTTTTTGTGTTTTATTAACCGATGAAAAAAAAACGGAGGAGATTATCAAGTCGAAGCGAATATATTTTTTTATTTTTTTATGTATGACCACGCATAACTTTTTACAGAGTAGTCTGATTTCGATAATTCTTTTTTTATTGGAAAGGGTATACCCCCATTTAAATTTCGTTATAATTTAATCGGTCGAGCCGTTTTGAATAAATCAACAAAAATAATGGATATAAGTATCAATTTATTGATGATTTTATCATATCATCAATGAATGTCAACAAACACTGGAAAAAACAAAGAGCCGAAAATCATATAATAAGTGTAAATATTGACTAATAACTACCTAACTATATTACAAACATAATCATGAGCTGATTACTAATCAAATGCAAAACCAAAACCTTGAGATAAATGCACATCGAAAAAAGGTAAGGTATGTTAATTTAATGTTTGCGCTAGGTCAAATAAATTTCAGTTCTAAAATAAAAATAATCGCGGCGTATGGGTGGCCCAAGGGCCACCCCCGCCGTACTTGAACCTACTGTCACAGTCTAGTACCAAAATGTTGTTGGCATTAATAACTTTATATCACCTTATTTAATAAATTTAATTTGGCTATGGATTTGAAGTTCAAATATTAACAAATATTGACTCAAAAACTTGAATTCACAAACTTTTTTTTGAGCCAACCATTTCACTAGTAAATATGACATGTAGTCTTACCTTATTTCTAACTTTGCATGTGTTAAATTTTTTATGTACTTTTATAATACTATAGTCGTTTCTGTAGAAATGAATAAATGTGTAATTAAGTAAACTTTGTTTATTTTAACTGGAATAATTCCGCATAAAATATGTGTATAATTATCACTTAATTTATTATGTCTAAAACTATTAGGCCAATAAAAATATGCCCTATAACTTTATGCGAATCAAAATTAGGCAAAACAATATAGCCTAAATAAAAGTTATGATTGTTTATACATTATGCCAAAAGATATTATGCGATAGTACTATTATGCTATTTAAAATTGTGCGTAACCAGTTATGCCTAAGTAAATTAGGAATAAACAATTATGCGAAACAAAGGGATCCCATTCCATATCCTATGTCCGTTATAGACTTTAAACGCACTGATGTGTCTCAAACCGGTTTTATTAAAATTTAAAAAAAAATTAAATTAATATGTATTTATTTCACTTCAAAGTACTTTACAATTCAGTGCGGCCCTAGCTACTAAACTAGGTGTTTAACACCCGTATTTTAGCAATTAGTTCCTTCCGAGTAATTGATCAATCTTGTGTACATAATAAAATATAGTTATCATTAATTACTAGGTTTAAAATTAAATTATTTTTAGAATTATTATTTAAATATTAGAATTACAATCAAGAGGAAAATTATACAGAATCAATAAATAAGATTAATTATTCAAATTATTACTCTAATAATAAGTTACTTACGTGAGATTATTATACGGCAAAACAATATTTAAATTTCATAATTATTTATAAATGTGTAATAGTGTGTGTGTGTGTGTGTGTGTGTGTGTGTGTGTGTGTGTGTGTGTGTGTGTGTGTGTGTGTGTGTGTGTTTTTGTGTGAGTGTGTGTGTGTGTGTGTAAGATTGAGTTGATGTCGGAGAGAGTGTATGAGAGACATAAAGCTATAGAGAAGTCTTGAGAAAATCTTCTGTATCTTGGTATGACAGAGATTTAAGACACAGTATAAGTTTCTCTTTACATTTGAAAGTTGTGAGAGGATAAATAGTTTTAAGCTTATTGATAGCGTTGCACAACCTACTACTGACAAATTCATGGTGACGTGCTGCAATATATAGCACAGCACAGAGCACTCCTCATAAAGAAGTGTTGTTGGGTACCTGAACGGTCTGTTATGTATGACTTTCAAGACAGCTCTCTGGGCCCTCTCCAGTCGGAGCATCTTTGTGGTATGCGTGCCTCCTCAGACAGAGATGCAATATGTCAACACTGACTGAGCTAGGGCATAGTACACCGATTTGACAATGTCAGCAGAGGCAACACATCTTAATTTTTTTAAATCCACCATTAGTTTCCTTACTCTAGGAATGAGTGCTTCTAATTGATTATTCCAGCTAAGATTACTATCAATGACTACCCCCATTAGAAAGGCAATATATATATATTGCCTTAATTAAAAAAATAATTAAATTAAATATTTAATAGGCGCGTCCACACAGAGCGAGCAGCCACGCGAGGCATTTGCCGCGCGAGGAAACTAACCCCGAACGAGCGCGGCAGCCTTGGAATCATCGCGAGGATGCCGCGCGCGGCAAGCCCGAGCTATTTTGTTCGTTTGTTCAGTTGGCAAATAAGACATCATGGCATAATTCGTATTATGCTCGAGCGAGGCACGAAACAAAATAGGCGAGCGTCCAGAGTGCGCGCGGCAAACGACTGAGGCGCCTTTGAGCAAAACCAAAAGCCGACACTCGATGGCTCGGGCGCTCGGTCGCTCGGCCGCGGCAGCGCGCGCGCTTGTCTCGGCCGAGGCACGTCCACACTAACCGGGCTGCTTCGCGCGGCAAATGCCTCGCGAGGCTGCTCGCTCTGTGTGGACGCGCCTATTAAAGCGTAGTTCACACGTAGTAGACACACGCCGGGTATCTGGTAGTTACAAATAAATACAGGTTACACATAAAACGTCAAGTAAAATGTAGAAGTTTTTTCATAATTTTGTAAAATGTTTTATTATGAGCAACCACAGACTTTCTATTGGCCTATTGTTAGGTCGGATTCTTGGAGTATGAAAATATCTTTGTATGAAAATGCGCACATTATGACGATTAGGTATCGGCACATGAGTAAAATTTTCTTTACTCATGTGATATCGGCCGATATGTACTCATGAGATGTAAGGCCTTTTGCACATTAAAAGATAATTTCTTGTGTCTTGTATCTGATGAGACATGAGAAATGCAGTCGCCTTCATTGTTATATGAGACCATACATATTACAAGATATGTTTTCTTATGTCTGACTAGCAGCCCGCCCCAGCTTCGCACGGGTAGAACATATATGCCTACAAAATTTGCATCAGTTTGTTGCATCGAATATAAAATATTAACATATTTAACAATTATCGTCATATTTCAACAAATTTACACAAAACCTAAATTATGCACCTAAACCTTCCTCATAAACTCTCTGGCTATTGGTGAATACTGACTGCATGATAATCCGTTCAGTAGCTATTGGAGATTATTGCGAACAGACAGACAGACGCAGTGATGGACTTTGTTTTATAATACTTACGTAGTGATATTGGACGGCCCTTTGGCGTAAAGGATAAAGGAAGGAGTTACCCTGATTCTGACCCGACGGTCGTTGGTTCTAATCATAGCTATATACCTACCAATGAAAGTATTATGTGTAGTGGGATCATTAAATCTACCAAAACTGGCCAAGTGCAAGTCGGACTCGCACTCGTAGGGTTCCGTATTTTATTACTTAAATTTTTCGCCATTAAAACTGACTGCTGACTGTATCTCGTTTAAACTAATTTTGTTGAAAGTTTTTATTGAGATCTACAAAATATATTTTTTCTAGATTTTTCACTCCATTACCTTAAAAGTTAAAGGGGGGGGGGGACACACACACATTTTACCACTTTAGACGTGGCTTTAGATCTTTTAAATGATTGACTTTGAGACAAAATGATTTTAAACATCAATGTCATTTTTAAAGACCTATTCATAGACACACCCCACATTTATAGGTTTGAAGATATTTTTTTTGTTTCAGTTCTATGTATAGGACGCCTCCCCTTAAACTTTTATATTCTTATACCTACTGACCTACCAAGTTTCAATGCAGTAGTCTTCATAGTTTCGGAATAAAATAGCTGTGACATACGGAGGGACAGACATGACGAATCTATAGGGATTCCGTTTTTTGCCATTTGGCTACAGAACCCTAAAAAGTAGCTTACCACCAAGGAGAACATTTGCCGCCGTAACCTTACGGCGTTCTCCGACGACCCCGACGCAAAAAGTAGGGATATTATACGTTTAACGTGTGTATCGTGTATCTGTGTGTCTGTATGCAGCATTTTAGCACCCAACCGGATGAATCGATTTGATTTTATTATTGATAATTTTTTTTGTTTGATAGATTGTATGTCTTCATCAAGAGTGTTCTTAGCTTAGATTGATGAAAATTCGTTCAATCGTTATAAAACTATGAGCTTTTTTCTAGTTGTTTGCGCTATTAAATCAACTTTCATGGGTCTGATCAATTCGAAAATCTTCTCCTTCAACGATATTGTAAGAAAATGGAAGCTTTTACCTAATGCTGGGACATCTCCTGGACTCTACAGAATACTCAAATCCTCACCAACTTACAGCTCAGATTTTAAATGTCGTGTTTTGTGTCATTGGAATGCTTTAATGAAAAGATTATACATAGATCAGTCGGGGTGGTTTAAAATATATTATTATATATATAGATCAATATTATTTTATGCAACAACAGATCATATTATTATACTATATTGACTTCAAATTGATTGTGATCGGTGGGGATCTACAGAATAGCTAAGCCTATTTATATTTTCGTAGTAACTATGACCTAATCTGTGGTTTCACTGCAAATATTTTATTAATTTTGCGATGCGTGTATGTGAAATCCGTGATATCTTCTAGAGTTTTCATTTGAATTATATACTGTGGGTACAATTTTAATCTATAATATGTGGCCAAGCTAATTAACGTAATTATTTGGATAAGGATTTAATACAATATACTTGAAAATAGCCTTGAAAGTTATGTAAAATTTTTAACAAAAAATTAAAGATTAAAATGGTTACTGTGAGTCAACCTTAAGAGATAGACATATACTGTTGCGGATTTTTTTGTAGGTCTTATTAAGTTGTATAACTCTTCCATAAAAAATATTCGTTCTATCTATTTTCAATTGAGCAGCGTTCGTAAGAAACGTGTTTTTTCGACCGTTTTTTGTCGACTTAGGTTGCAAATTAGGTCTTCAACAATGTACCTTTGATTTAAACAGGATAATATATAGCCTATTTTTATTTTGAAAGTCTATTTTATATATTAGTGAAAGAATTTTTAAATCGGTCCAGTAGTTTTTGAGCCAAATCATTACAAACATACAAAAATACAAATGTTCTCTCTTTATAATATTAGTATAGATTAGTATAGATAAGACACGTCGATTTGTCGGCTCGATTTCGTGCCTACACAAGACGTGTTGTCTAGACACGACAATAGTATGAACATATTATGTGACATGTTGGGAAATACTTTCTCTAAAAGGCGTATTTTGACGAAATAATAACGAATTCAAATGAACTAGCAGCTCGTCAAAAGTGGTTTTGGACATACGGAAGTATAAAAATACTTTCGTTCGTCTTAAGTAGTTCTGGTACCAAATTTGTATATGCCCCATAATTGATTCTTGCTATATTTAATGGATGTATTCAATGACGCCTACAAATACGGCGTTTTTTTCTGTGGAACAAGTATGCAATCAATAATATACGCTGTCGTCTGTCCATTTTGTACACGTGTATCCTACGTGAGTTGTGGCTAAACTGGCTACAGACTGAGGAAGAAAAACGTTTTGCGTATATGTGTACGATAAGCCAGACAAGGCATTTTTTGTCTGGCTTAGATAAGAAAATATCTTATAATGTGCAAGGAGCCTAAGGGAGCACAATTTCAGCTTAGTGCTCTCAGCCAACCTCGCCTGCCTGCGGTGCATCTTGCCAACTAGCTAACGAGGCTCGGCGACCGACCAATGGCGGTATAACCATTCCAAGCGACGTTTCTAAATACCACAGGCCAGCGACGGGCAGCAGCGTCACCAGTGCAAGAGTTACGTACTGCGATCACCCAACCCGCCTGCCCACCGTGAGTGAATATGGGTAGCCCCTTTTATGGCAGACACGATTACACAATGGCCCCCAGGTCCCAGTCGTCCGCTTTTCCTGGCCATGGTGGCGGTCATGGTAACGGCGGGACTGGGGGTGCTAAGAATCCCCGGGCTACGGTAGGCCACCAACACTAACTGACTTTGGATACGTACAATGGACGCACGCTACGGCTCGATGAACATCTGGCACAACTGGAAGGGGAGCTGAAGAACATGATGGCACATTATAGGGTTATGTGAAATCCGAAGAGAGGGGGAGGATACCGTGACCCTGGAATCCAGCCATCTTATGTACTTCAGAGAGGGAGACCAACCATCCCAAGGCGGCGTCGGGTTTCTGGTCCACAAAGTCCTCACTGACAACGTTTTAGAAATGGCCAGTGTATCGACAAGGGTAGCCTATCTTGTGATCAAACTAACCGAGAGGTATAGCCTCAAGGTTATCCAAGTATACGCACCGACTTCGGCACACTCGGATGATGAGGTGGAGGAAATGTACGAGGACATTTTCAAGGCCTTGCACACCACCCAAAAGGCTCACTTTAACGTTGTCATGGGGGATCCCAACGCTAAAGTGGGAGTACAAGCAAGCAGCGAATCGGTAGTAGGACCACACGAAATTGGAAATAGGAAGCATAGGAGGCAAATGGTCGTCAACTTTGAGAAGAACCCCCGGTGGAAGTAGACGTGGCAAAGCCTCGACGCTATGACCAAAAACGAGATCGACTTCATTATGATGGACAAGAAGCGTATCTTTAGAGATGTCTCCGTGATCACTAGGTTTAAAACCGGAAATGATCACCGACTAGTCCGAGGTACTCTAGATATTTGAGTTGGGGCCGATTGGTAACGTAGGTTATCAATAAACAATTTTCATTTCATTTCATTTCATATTGACTGCAAGCTGAAACGCGTCCGTCTAATGAAGTCTGCGCTCCAACCTAACATGCTCCAATCCGTTATTGGGTCCAAAACGTTCTAGTTGAAACTGGAAAACCGTTTCGCTGCCCTGGAAACCACAATTGACGTTGATTGACCATGATCTCGATCAAGTGGTGGGAATCCTCAGGGAAGAGGGGAGGAAATTCTGTGAGACGCGACGTGCCGTTAAGAGGTCTAAGCTTTCAGGGGAATCTCTGCAGCTAATGCAGAAGCGGCGTGAAACTCCTGCAGTCACTTCGTCAGAACAACGGTCTTTGAACAAAAGGATCACTAAGTTCGTAAGACGTGACCTTCGGAACTCCAATGCACACTCTATTAAAGAAGAAATCGAGCAAAACCGGGGGTCAAAAGTCTTTGTTCAAGGGCTGGTCCGAAGCCATCTGACGAAGATGACCACATCTAACGGGAGCGTCGTCATTTCTAAGCCGGAGATTTTTAAGAAAGATAAATAATTCTACGGCCACTTATACACATCACAGGCGTCCCGTCCCCAACCCCATATTGAAGATCCTAGAGCCACTCTAACCCGCCACTATACCGAAGATTTGCCAGATATCAGCTGAGATGAAATTGTGTTGGCTCTCAGACAGCTTACTCATACTAATTAGAAATTAAATTAAAAACTGGGAAACTTATCAATGATGACAAGTTAAAATAAGCTAGAGTGTCTAAAGTTGATATGAACACGGTATATCCCAACTTTACCATGGAAACATGGCTGGTTTTAGATTACACTGATTTATTTTATACTAGAAGTGCCCCGTGGCTTCGCCCGCGTTAAAGACTTCTTTTATATACTTAAAAACTTTTATTTTGTAAAAACCTTTCTATCATAAAAGACATCAAAGAAGTAAAAGTACATTTTGTCAATGCTGGGCAGAAACTTGCGCAACGTATCCTGACTAGAAACTCGACATCACAAGAAACATTATGCAAAAACGCTAAATCCAGTAGTCGAACCCCCAGCTCTGTATTTCTGAATCCAACAGACTCTTTGGAAATAGACAGTATAATTACAGCCATGAAACCTGATAGTGCTCCAGGAATTGACGCCATTAGCTCTAGACTGATAAAAAAAATAAAACATGTAATAGCCGAACCGCTGGCACACATATGCAACCAGAGTATGGAGCACGGTGTATTTCCTGACCAGTGGAAAGTTGCTCTAGTAACTCCAATCTACAAAAAGGGAGCCAAAAATATTCCGGATAATTACAGGCCTATATTGCTGGCACTGCTCAGCATTGTGTCAAAAATTCTCGAAAAGGTAGTGAATAGGCGAGTGGTGTCATTCCTTGAAAAACATAAACTTCTCTCAGATAACCAGTTTGGCTTTAGAATCAAGAAATCCACCGAGGACGCTGTAGGTCTGCTCACCAATGTTGTATCTGCGCACCTAGATAACAACAAACGTTGCGCAGCTATATTTTTAGATCTTGCCAAGCTTTTGAAACGATTTCGCTTTTACTACTACTCAAGAAGCTCGAAGACTTTGGCATAAGAGGGAATGTCCTAATCTGGTTCAAAAGCTACCTCTCAAACAGAAAACAGCGTGTAAAAATAGGAGAACACATAAGTGAAGAGCTAATAAACGCCTTTGGCGTGCCTCAAGGCAGTATACTCGCGCCAACCCTTTTTAGCATTTATATGGATGATATTCTCGCACTTAACATCTGGGGGGGCGCAGCTAAATCTTACTTAATCGAACTTGAGAGAGCGCAAAGAGCGATTCTAAAAGTAATGCTGGGAAAGCCTAGAATGTACAGCACAGATATGCTATATAAAGATACACAGGTTTTAAGAGTTCTTCAACTATTCATCCTTAATGCAACACTTAAAGTGCACAAGCAGAAACACGAAAGCATTAGTAAACGAAACGGATATGCTAAAATATCCCTGCCCAAAACTCGAACCGAATTTGCTCGGAAGTTGCCTAAGTACAAGGGCATTTACATATACAACCAAATCACAAACCACTGTAATATTATTCCACGCACATTAAAAGAAACCAAAACAGAAGTCACCAAATGGTTATTGTCATTAACATACGAACAGACTGAAAATATACTATAAAGTCGGATGTATAAAAACACCACACACACACACACACACACACACACACGCACACACACACACACACACACACACACACACACACACACACGCACACACACACACGCGCACACACACACGCGCACACACACACAAGTACACGCAACTAGGCACTGAATGGGAATTATCTGAACAACAATACCTACAAAAATGTTCCAAATTCGTAATAGACACATCTAGGGTCACCAAGATACAGGCAAAGCCTAGTTTGGGACCCATTGGTCAAAACATAAAACAATCATTTTGTACACACTACAAACACAAAGTCATAATAACTCGCTTCTTCTATGCATGTTATTTTTGTATACACATCACTTTTGTAAATGAAGAGCTGTTTATTGATGATTTGTCTGTTTACTAAATTGATTATCGTAATGGCAATAAATTAAAATTAATAAAATTAATAATAATAATTAATAATAAAAAAATTTCCCGCAGGGGCGGCTTTGTGGCGAGCCGACGGTGAGTGGCGACACCGCGGACCCCTATCCCGTGAGGGCTAAATGAGACCCTCTGACCCCCGGCTTGCCTTGACCGGCCGGCCGGTGGTGGGAATCGCAAGAGCTAAGACCAAAGCTCCAGGGTGGAAGTGTTAAAGGCATAAAGCCGCTAGTAGCGTTTAGTGAAAGTGCAGCACACCTCTCAACACCCTTAGCTATCCACGCCAATGTTGCCCCTCGGCGCCGACATAACGGTCCGCCTTTATGGGGGGTCCATTCAGTGTATAGCTAGTCCCCACCCGCCTTAATATTTTGAAATGAGGCATAATTGGCGGGTGCCGTACCTCATCCCATAGACCAGAAAACAGTCATCAAGCACACATTCATAGCCATAATCAATTATAGTACCATCTTTTTATAGTTTTTCATGTCTCCATCCACAAATCATATTTTTATTTAATTTAATATTGTAAAGGGCCTCTTGACGTTGGCTTCGGCTCCGTCAATGTCTTTCAAAGGACCGGGCGATTTGCAGCCCGTGATGTGAATTGAATTAATAATAAAAAAGCCAACTCGGTTCACGCGTTTTCAAGTTATTGCGTGACTAAGGGAAATAGGGATTCATATTTATAAAACCCGAAAAACTGTATTGATCTGCAGACTTTTTTACCAACCTCTTGCAAAAGTCCTGCAACACGTATTTACTTATTTATTGACAGAAGTACTTAAGTAAATTATAAGTTATATATATAACTAGAAGTGCCCCGCGGCTTCGCCCACGTTAAAAACTTCTTTTATTTGCTCATAACTTTTCTTTTGCAAAAACGATTCTATCATTAAAGAAATCAAATATGAATTAGCCAAATCGGTTCACCTAGGCTGTTTTCATGTTATCGCGTGACTAAGGCAAATAGGGATATTTATAAAAACCAAAAAAACCCAAATTTTCATACTTTGTTACCTACCCCATTTCGAAAAATCCTACAATACGTACTTACTTATTTATTTACAGAAGTACTTATGTGTAAAGTTTCGAATATAACAGATTATCTCATCTTGTTTCGCCATACAAGTTTTGAATTCCCGTTCCGTATCCGGGAGGAATTTTTAGAAAATCCTTTCTGACCGGATACCTACATCATAATAACTAACTGCATTCTAAATTTCAGCGCAATCGGAAACAAAATTGATTTTAAGACTTTGTTACCCCAGTTCACCCTCTTAGGGTGGCATTTTGAAAAATCCTGAAACGTGTATTTTATAATTTATGTACTTAAGTACTTGTGTGAAGTTTCGAATAGTTATATAATACTATCTAATCTTGTTTTTCCATACAAACTTTGAACCCCTGTTTCACCCATTAAGGGGTGAATTTTGGAAAATCCTTTCTCAGAGGGAACTAACGTTGTAATAACTATTTGCATAGCAAATTTCAGCGCAATCCGAAATAATATTGATTTTTAGACTTTGTTACCCCGTTATACCCTTTAAGCGGTGGAATTTTGAAAAAGCCTGAATCACGTATTTACTTATTTCTTTACTGAAGCACTTGTGTGATGTTCTGAATATAAAATACTATCTAATCTTGTTTCTCCATGCAAACTTTGAACCCCCATTTCATCACCCCTTAAGGAGTGAATTTTGGAAAATCCATTTTTAGTACATCCTTACGTATTAAGACAAATATACCCTCCTAATTTCAAGTCTCTACGACCAGCGGTTTAGGCTGTGCGTTGTCTGTCAGTCAGTCAGTCAGTCAGTAAGTCAGTCAGTCAGTATGTCAGAACTAAGATTCTTATAGTATTAGAAGATTGTATATAATTACTTTACCTGTGGTATAAGTACACAGTACCTGTGTATGGCGCACGGCAGTGGGTCTTGCAGGCGCAGCAGTACTCGGCCGCGGTGACGGCTGCCAGCCAGCAGATGGAAGGCGCGTGCCGCCTCATGCGGGGGGAACGTGACGCGAGACAGCGGCCGCACCGCGCCCGTAGATATGCCAGAACTTAATAGCTGCTGCAGCTTCTGCAAAATATTATAAGTAGTTTCTGTTAGTTAAGCATTGACTAAGTAAATATGATCGTTAAAAAAGTAAAATAACCGACTTCAAATGCCCCGCTCTTAATTTTCAGTATCAAGTTTGAGGTGTTTATCTCCATATTTCTGGAGATACTTATCAAATCTCAAATCATCAAAATCGGTTCATAAACAACGAATTTATCCGCGAAAAAACATTAAAAATATATATATACGGTTGAATTGAGAAATCTCCTTTTTTGAAGTTGGTTAGTAAAAAGGTTGAAAGTTTAGTAGACAGCACGAAAGTGGCTGTTCATTGGCGCTATATCTATAAAAGCATAGCTGTTTACGACCGAAGTCTTTTAAGACCGAAGTTTGGCCAACTGCTGCAGCTTTAAAATGTAGTAGTTCGCATGTAGTTCCTCATACTCACACTGAGTTCCGCACTGTTTCCAAAGTCCAATACAGAGTACAAATCGTGCGCTCGGTACGACCTCGATTTAGTCATGTTGAACATTCCATAGTCAAATTCTTCACGGTCTTGTATCTGTGTCATGTCAAAGGTAACGCCAGAAAATGCAGCACATTTTAGGGAAATCTTGAAGGAAACAATATAATATGACATTATCATACATATATTATGTGAAATGCAGTTTATTAAAAATGCATATAATATTTTCAGAGATAATAATCTTACGTTTTTCAGGTTCTTATGAACACAGCTCAGCACGATATCACAACCCTCACCATTTGTAGCATTTAGCACCATATCTCCGAATGTGGGATCACGGGAACTACCAATAGCATCCACTGTGAAAAAAGTGAAATAATCGTGTGTTGATTGATTGATGAAATGATTAAAGATCATCAACAATGCTAAAAGAACAGTGTGTTACCATTTAGCTTCGGGAAGAGTCTGAGCAGGAATCGTTTCTTAGCTTGGTCCCCGACAGTGGCGAACACGGTGGCACCGTGCGCCAGCGCCACCGCCACCGCCGCCTGCCCCAGCGCGCCCGCCGCGCCGTGCACCAACACGCGCGAGCCGCGCCTCAGCTCGCCTCGCACACACTGCCACATACGAGTATATGTACAATACAGTCGAGTGTACACTCGGGACGAGTGCTCGCACCGGCACCGACACTCACCAGACAGTACAGGGCCTGCAGGTAGGCGAGCGGCACGGTGGCGGCCTCCTCCAGCGTCCAGTGTGCGGGCACCGGCCACAACAGCTCGGGTCGCGCTGACACCACTTTGCGAGCTGCGCCGTTTCGAATAATGCCCATCACTCGGTCACCGCTGGAATGGTTTTGCAATCAGGTTCGATTATTGAGATTACTTACTTTGGGAAAGCACTGTAAGGGCAACAAAAAATCTTAATAAATGCCAATCCATCCGTATTTTTTATATAAGACCAACTAAGCTCTGAGTATCAACTCCTAATGTTGAAAATGTGAAAGCTTCACTTCATGGCTTGACTGATTTTGATAAAAATTTGCACTAAATAGCCATTATAGTGGAATAGGTGGTAGAACTATAATACTATATCGATATTTCACCTGGATTACTATCAAAAAGTAGCTTACCACCATCAAGGAGAGAAGCTTCCTTATCATGGCAGCACAGCCCATGAGAGTCAGACCATTCTAGGCCTAACGTGTTCACCATCCTCGACCACATCATCGTTTACCACCAGGCGAGTGGCTAAATACTGGCTAAATAGAAAATAATACAAAGATCATGTTTTATGAACGCTATACCAGTGTCGACTGCTAGAACCTGTTCGCGAACATCTTACTACCGTAGACGATAGTAAGATATTAAGATGCGAAGATTCGATGTTTGCCCAAGCCTCATTATGAAGAAAGCTTGGTGCACGATACAAAATGAACTGGGCAAATGCGCTACATTTGGGAAAATTATAATATAAAATTATAAATATATTAATAATAATAAAGCGCAGCCGCGCGATTAAAATTGAATTGAATTCAATTTTAAGAAGATCTTTTTTCAGCTAGATAAAGCGAGGATAATTGCAGGATGGCTGGTAGCTGTTAGAAAAAACAGTCGACGGTCAACAACTTAGTTGATGCTATGAAAGAAACCTGTCTAGCAGTGGACTGATAGAGGCTGATGATACTTGTATATCTAATTATAATGACACTTTCGTAAGAAACTTACTTATCAGTGACACCACTAAAGTCCATTCCAAATAGTTGTTTATCAATATCATAAGGTAAGACTCCTGTTGCCCTCTTCATGTCCAAAGTTGTGATGCCTGCGTATTCAACCTGCAAAGTTAAAGTAATAAGATAATATCATATAATACATTACACATCCAATCATTGTACGATGTGTAAAAAATAATAATATTTTGATTAAAATCATTTTATTTTTACCATTACTTTAACACCATCCCCAAACATTGTTGGTGTTTCTTCCCATTTTAAGGTGCTAAGATTGCCAATATTTTCAATACGTAGAGCTACATTATGTCCATCACTTCTTTTACCACTCTGAAAAAAAATTAACATATCTAAATAAAGAGGTCCCCTGCATGATCATAAATGTCAAATAAGTTATTGATTCCCTATGCAAGATTAATAGTGTAGAAGATAGCACAGAACCTTGTGGGACACCGAAATGATCTCAGAATAAGCGCCGTTAACTAAGACTCTTATTTTTCGACCATATTTGGGGGCTCGGTGGCGTAACCCCCGCATGGTGGTAGGACACTATCTATTGTTCACCTGGCCAGCTACCACCCTCAAGTAAGAAAATCTGTCGCCAGACATCTAATGTGTTCCGGCAGCTTTCCTTGAGAGCCAGTTCCCAATCTAAGCCTAGCGTGCTTACCATCTTCGACCGCATCATCACTTACGAACAGGTAAGATAGTAGTCAAACGCTAGCCTATAAGAAATTTAAAAAAAAATACCAGAATATTTGATATCGATTGGCGAAACCCTACCAATAAGTCATAAGATGGTAGTTTTGCAGGATGATAGAGCGATACTAGTACCTAGTATAGAAAAACTAAAACAGCTGCGTCAAAACAATGTTAACTCCGGTGCACAAATTTTCTGCAAGATGCCCACTCGACTTTTGTACATCATGAGATCACAGTTCCTTACTCACCACCTTTGCGTAATGCGGACCTCCAACTTGGAATTACGATATTTACAATACGGAAACTGAGTCTCCATTATAAAAGTCAATTGAGGTGAAAAGAGTATAAAATAGCGCGAAAGGGAAGGTTGGTCCACCTTCTCTTTCTCTTTTGTAATGTGAGCCAGTGTGTTGACCGGTTTTCGACGTGGAGTTAGTGTTGCAGAGGCAGCCTTTGCGGAACCCTTATAAGATCACTTTCTTGTCCGTCTGTCTATCCATCTGCCTGTCCGTCTGTCTGTCCGTCTGTCTGTCCGTCTGTCTGTCCGTCTGTCTGTCCGTCTGTCTGTCCGTCTGTCTGTCCGTCTGTCTGTCCGTCTGTCTGTCCATCTGTCCGTCTGTCTGTCCATCTATCTGTCCGTCTGTCTGTCCGTCTGTCTGTCCGTCTGTCTGTCCGTCTGTCTGTCCATCTGTCTGTCCGTCTGTCTGTCCGTCTGTCTGTCCTTCTGTCTGTCCGTCTGTATGTCCATCTGTCTGTCCGTCTGTCTGTCCGTCTGTCTGTCCATCTGTCTGTCCGTCTGTCTGTCCGTCTGTCTGTCTGTCCGTCTGTCTGTCCGTCTGTCTGTCCGTGTGTCACCACTGATTTTCTCAGGAACAGCAAGAGCAGCAGACCTAGCAAGTTGAAATTTATACCTGATACTGAAGTCTATAGTTCCTATTGGGTGTATAAAAATCAAGGTCTTGAGTCAACACAATAGAAAGATATGGGCAAATTTAGATTTTTGCGAAAACTAGTTAGTAACAAAATGTACCTTAATTTTTAAATTATTTTATTTTTAGGAATTTTTCCTTTATTTGTGCTGTAAGACCTTGCTTTTAACCAATATTGACAATTCTAGGTCAACCGGAAGTACCCTATAGGTTTTGGGTCGAAAACCTATAGGGTACTTCCCGTTGACCTAGAATCATGAAATTTGGCAAGAAGCAAGGTCTTACAGCATATTATATGACCGTATATTATATGGTCAAATCTTACTTTGGTTTTCTTTCTGATCCTTGAGGCGTTTAGCGTTTTTTAGGGTTTGGTACCTCAAAAGGAAAAATAGGAACCCTTATAAGATCACTTTCTTGTACGTCTGTCCTTCTGTCTGTCTGTCTGTCTGTCTGTCTATCTGTCTATCTGACTGTCTGTCTGTCTGTCTGTCCGTCTGTCCGTGTGTCACCACTGGTTTTTTCAGGAACGGGTAGACCTAGCAAGTTGAAATTTATACCTGATACTGAAATCTATAGTCCCTATTGGGTGTATAATATCAAGCTCTTGAGTCAACACAATAAAAAGATATGGGCAATTTTATATTTTCGCGAAAACTTGTTAGTACCAAAATGTACCTTTAATTTCAAGTATTGGGTTGAAAACCTATAGTGTACTTCCCGTTGTCCTAGAATCATGAAATTTGGGAAGAAGTAAGGTCTTACAGCACAAATTAAGGATAAAATCCAAAAATTTAAAAAAAGTTGAATATTAAACGGTGCCCCCATACATACATACATAGTTTACGCCAATTAAGGTAGACCTCTGAGTTATATGAGTGCTGATACATTTTAGAGGTCTGGCTTAATTGGTAAATATCTACGTTGGTACGGAAGGTGGGTGGGCGAGTTCAACTCGACTTGGCCAGTTTTTATTTTGTTTGTAGGCAATTCATTTAAAATTAGTTGCCTCAGAACAGGACTATTTGAACCACGGATAGCTCTTGCCACCAATGCGCCTTTCAGTGTTCAGTGTTAAATCCTCAAAAGTAGGTACCCAAAATAAATATTGTACACTCAGAACAATCATTTTAATTAATTTGCTTATATTATGTGCTTTAAATACATTTAAGCAGGAAACTTACATTTAAATATTTTTTCGAAGCAATTGGTGTTACTATTTCAAACTTATAGTTATTTGATAATGGCACGCTGCGGCATTTTAGATTTTGAAGTGAGATTCCACCGCACCTAAAAATAAATCAATGTTTATGTATATTTTAACTATGTGTAACTTCTAAAAATCTCAGTGATCAATGTACAATTGCCTCTCAATTAAGTAATTCTCAAGGCCTTGCTTGATCATTACCACAGAACAGATGAAGTTGTGATCATTACTTAATAATTTTCACTTTAATTAGCCGTTGCTTGGTTGAGATACAGACAGATGAAATATTATGCGCCAGGGGCTATTGGTACAGATTATAACTAAATTTACTCGTGTCGATTAAAAATCTATTCCAGGGCTCGTAGTCTCTACATGAATGGCGATGAATTTCGACCGATAATCATCGATAAGAAAGGAGATGCAGATATGCTACTGTCTAGCTGTTTCTCCCACTAGAAGACGTTTGCGATTACAGGACGCATCGCTATCAATGTAGAGACTTCCACCCCAGGACCGGTAGTCTCTACATGTATAGCGATGAATTTCAACCGATAATCGTCGATAAGAAAAGAGCTGCAAAATTATATAAATGTCTAGCTGCCCATTAGACGTTTGCAATGACAGGACGCGTCGATATCAATGTAGAGACCACCACCAGCCACCCCAGGGCCGGCAGTCTCTACATGAATAGCATCGATAATCGTCGTTAAGAAAAGAGATGCAAATACAAACTGTCTAGCTGCATCTCCTTTTATAAGACGTTTGCGATGACGGGACGCATCGCTATCAATGTAAAGACTACCAAGTACCACCTCAGCTCTCAGAATGAAACCCACCTGTTGATTTACATATATGTTCGATTATTATAACTGATGTCCTAGTATCCTACCCAAGACATCTGTGTCGCAAGCACTAAGGATAATATTATTAGATATGGCACGTTATTTGTCATGTAAAAAAATGCGAGTGAATGTCAGTTATTGAAAAACAAAAAACAAAATTTGTAATGTAGTTTAAAATTAAACTAAGTTGCAAAGCCTTATAAATTTTCTTTGGCTATTACAATTAATAACACAAAAATATTAATAAGTTTCACATCGGCATTTAAGCAATCATTGTAGGTAATTTAATTTATCCGTTTGTAGAGTAGGCGAGGAGAAATCATAAGCTTTACTTTGTACTTACCTAGTGCAGTCTAAAATTTCGTCTACTTCAGCTTTAATGACCATTAAATTGCCCAAAGAGCTTTTTCGGACGCTTGCTTGATGTTTTTTTATATCAATAGACAGTTCTCTAATTTGTCTAGGTTCAATAACTCCATTGGTGAATGATCTTGCTGCATTCAGCTGGATCATGCCATCAATCAATGTAACCCAGTTGTCGGTCCAAAGAAGCTGGGCGACGCTCAAAGTATCATCAGTAGTGTGGATACTACGGAAATCTTTCCTAAAATTACTAATTATTAGTTAAAAATTCCCACATTGAAGTTAACTTCTATTATAATTAACACTCGTTAAAGACAATCGTGGTTACTTATTTGGACATATATGATCTTACGTAGTATTTATATTCTCTTTGATGTATGAGAATTAGATTGTAAATTATAATGTTATTTATTTCAACTTACCTGTAATCATAGCCGCGGCTATTGAGGTGTTGGTAGAAGTCATCAGAATTTATCACAAAGTTTTCCTCTAATTCTTCTTGTTTGTATTGACTTAATTCATTGGACGCTTCGAAGGCAGCAATATAGCCAGAAGCAACTTTGAAATGTCCATCAGATACCTACATAATTTATTTCGTTTAAAAAACTACTTCCGTGCTAGTTATGTTCAGTAGCAAGAATTGTGAGGTGCTTATTTCCTTATCTCAGAATATTTACTTATCAGTTCTTTAAACAATTTACTAGGACCACTAAAGATACGGCCACACCGCGGTGTACTGCGATATGTAGGTGCAATTTCAGTACTTTTCAATTGTTTTCTAATCGCGTTTGGTGTGAACTAGTCGGTGCAAATACTACTGCGCTATCTGATCGCCGCCTAGATCGCGCACGCAGGACGCTGCGGTGTGTCCGTACCTTTAGAATTTGTACAAAGTAATAAATATGAATGTTATTGTATACCTAACTATAATGAGCATACGTGATTGTACGCCTACATAACACATTGACAATACAATTAAAACATAAGATCCGAAATTGTAAATAATTTAACATGACGTGTTGGACAAATCAATGATTAATTGATTTATTGATATAATTATTTTTTGCACCAGCCTACAAAGTCAAAGTGCATGTCAAAACATATCAAAATGTCACTAGTAGTCTATTTAACTCAAGTATCTCACTAATAGTCATGCTACCTGACTACATCTCATTTGTCTTTAGGGTTTCGACCGTATTCTACTGGTAAATGCATTTTGATATTACTTTTGTCAATACGATCACAATCTGTAACCTTGTGAGATTCGGATCAATCAAAAATACTCGCCGTAAGACATTAATACTGCTGAGCACATGTGTAATCCAAAAATAGTGACCACATACTATGGAAGACTTTGGCTAAGGCGCGAATCCCTTACATTGATGTTTATTGGATATATTTACCTCAAATTGACCGCTTCCTCTATGCACAGAGACATTCAGTTTAACAAGCTTCTGTTCGTGCAGTATAGGTTGTGAGTATAAATGCACACCATAGAATCCCACAGAAAATGATTTCTTAGTAGCCCCTATTGTCATTGCGAGGGTATCCCATACAGCTACAAGTGCACCAGCAAATGGATATAAAATTTTTCCTAAAATATAAAAAAACAAGATTAGGTGACAAGCTTCCAACTGATTTGCTGTTAGCGTATCTATACTAATATTATAAAGAGAGAACATTTGTATTTTTGTATTTTTGTATGTTTGTAATGATTTGGCTCAAAAACTACTGGACCGATTTTAAAAAAATATTTCACTAATATACAGAATGGACTTTCGGAATGAAAATAGGCTATATATTATCACGTTTAAATCAAAGGTACATTCGTGGAGACCTAATTTGCAACCTAAGTTGACAAAAAAACGGTCGTAAAAACACGTTTCTTACGAACGCTGCTCAATTAAAAACAGATGGAAGAATACTTTCTATGAAAGAATTGTACAACTTAATAAGACCTACAAAAAAGTCCGCGACAGCATATGTCTATCTCTTAAGGTTGACTCACAGTAACCATTTTAATCTTTAATTTTTTGTAAATATATATTACATAACTTCCAAGGCTATTTTCAAGTATATAGTATTAATCCTTATCCAAATGATTACGTTAATTAGCTTGGCCACATATCATAGATTAAAATTATTCTTTACAGTATATAATTCAAATGAAAACTCTAGAAGATATCACGAATTTCACATACACGCATCGCAAAATTAATAAAATATTTGCAGTGAAACCACAGATTAGGTTATAGTTACTACGAAAATATTATTATAAGCTTAGCTATGCTGTAGATCTCCACCGATCACAATCAATTTGAAGTCAATATAGTATAATAATGTGATCTATTGTATAAAATAATATTAATCTATATATATAATAATATAATATTTTAAACCGCCCCGACTGATCTATGTATAATCTTTTCATTAAAAGCATTCCAATGACTCTAAACACGACATTTAAAATCTGAGCTGTAAGTTGGTGAGGATTTGAGTATTCTGTAGAGTCCAGGAGATCTGGTCAATGCTTCCATGTTCTTACAATATCGTTAAAGAAGAAAATTTTCGAATTGATCAGACCTATGAAAGTTGATTAAAGCTCATAGTTTTGTAACGATTGAACGAATTTTCATGAATCAAAGCTAAGAACACTATATATATATACTATAAAAAAAAACTATCAATAATAAAATCAAAATCGGTTCATCCGGTTGGGTGCTATGATGCTACAGACAGACACAAAGATACACACGTTAAACGTATAATACCCCTACTTTAAATCAAAATCGGTTCATCCGGTTGGGTGCTAAGATGCTACAGACAGACACACAGATACAAACGTTAAACCCCTAATAATACCCCTACTTTTTGCGTCGGGAAACGCCGTAAGGTTACGGCGGCAGATGTTCCTTGGTGGTAAGCTACTTTTCAACCGACTACCAAAAAGAAGGAAGTTCTCAATTCGTCTGTATATTTCTTTTTTCTTTCTTTTTTTGTGTGTGTATGTTACTCGATTACTCCGTCAGTTGTGAACCGATTCGAATGATTATTTTTGTAATCGGTAGGGTAAGTTTTCGAAGTAGTCCCATTGTAATTTCATTGAGATGTGATAAGTATCTTTAGATATATGATGATAAACGTCTCAAACTTGCTACTGAAATTGACTCGCGGGGCATTGAAGTCAGTTGTTTTAGTTTTTAAACTATATTAATTATTGGTAGATTTCCACGAAAGATTCCCACGAAATCCATGATTTATGAATGCACATAAAACTTTCATTGGTAGGTATATAGCTAGGATTAGAACCAACGACCCTCGGGTCAGAATCAGGGTAACTATCATTTACGCCAAAGGGCCGTCCAATATGACTACGTAAGTATTATAAAACAATCTCCATCACTGCGTCTGTCTGTCTGTTCGCAATAATCTCAATAGCTTCTGAACGGATTATCATGTGGCTTTCACCAATAGCCAGTGTGTTTATGAGGAAAGTTTAGGTCTTAGGTGCATAATTCGTTAAGGTTTTGTGTAAATTGGTTGAAATATGACGATGATTGTTAAATACGTTAATATTTTATATTCGATTCAACAAACTGATGCAAATTTTGTAGGCATATATGTTCTACCCGTGCGAAGCCGGGGCGGGCCGCTAGTAATAAATAAGCTAGCAACCAGCCCCAAATTAAGCTGGATAATCCTCGGGTATTTTATAATAGCCCAAGCGTTATATCCAGATTATCGCTATTAGCGATAGATCACCTATTCATATTTTTGGATTTAAATTATTTAATTCCTAAGTATTTTTGTTTTTCAGTGGTGATCAATGAAGTTTTTATCTATATATCTACATTATCTAACTTGCGACACCGTTTATCTACTAGTATACGAGATATAATGTTAACAACGAAAGCATCAAGAACCTAAAGAACGGTTGTTTACCTTATTGTAATAATAGAGGCTGTACCTACCTAGCACGATATTCCCTTTTACGTAGCTATGTTCATCATCGTGAAGCGTTATGTGAAATAAACAGAAAGATGATGTTTTAACTTCAGTATTATTCTGCGTCGTTGTAGCCCTGAAAATGAATGTGATTAATTCTAAAAGTTTTTTATTGCTCGGGTAACTAAAAAAACGAACTTGCGCATTTATCATATTGGTGTTTTGTAGTTGTATAACACATAATTTATAATTTATTGTATTTTGACAAACGGTATCAACATGCGCATGCTCAGATACCAGAAATTCCCTTTTCTCCGCTGTACAAACTTTTGCCAGTCACATGTCCGCGAAAAGTATCTGGTAAATTAAATAATAATGTCTAAGGCTGAGTTGCACCATATTACTTTAACCGTAACTATAACTATTAACCAGTGTTTTTATATAGATTTTGACAGATTTTTGACATTCAATCTTAAAGTTAGATGGTGCAACTCAGCTTAAGTGAAGCGACTTATCTAATACTATAAGAATTTTTGTCCCGACATGACCCGACTGACTGACTGACAGACTAACTAAACTAGTTAGATGATAGGCGTATATATAAACCAGTGTCATATGACCCAACAGCTAGGGTAACTCGTCGCATCCGTGCCGTCATAAGGGATAACAAGTTCTTTTCGCAGAAGACGTGTACGACAAATTATATAGAACTAAGATCGTTACACCACCAAAACGACGACATCATGGTGAGCTTCGATGTAGAATCACTATTCACCAACGTTCCAGTGAAGGAGTGCATCGAGGTAATAAGGACAAGGTTCAGTAATGACCTTCCAGAAAACTTTATAGTGCTGTTGAGGAACTGTTTGGAAGGAAACTATTTCCTATACAGCGGGCAGCACTACCTCCAGATGGACGGTGTTGCCATGGGAAGTCCAGTGGCACCTGTCCTTGCGAACATCTGGATGGAATTTATCGAAGAAGCCATAGACCTACAGTCGTCATCAATAAAGGTGTGGAAGCGGTGCGTTGATGACGTCTTCTGCATCATGACGGGTGATGAGCAGGCAGTAGTCGCTCTGGCAAAGAATCTGAACTCGATACATGCCAACATAAAGTTTACCTATGAGCTGGAAACAAACAAAACACTGCCTTTCCTTGATGTCAAAGTTATGGTGAGACCTGATGGTTCATTATCACATTATGTCTATAGAAAAGCGACTCATACTGATAGGTATCTGAATGCCTCGTCGTACCATCACCCCCGTCACCTGGGATCTGTAGCCAGGTCATTGATGGACAGAGGTCGTGACCTCTGTGACCCTGAACACATAGAGGAAGAAATCGCACGTGTTCAGGAGGTTCTGATAAAAAACGGCTACAAGGTTGGACGAAGCCATTCTAGACGCAGATATAAGGAGAGGACCACTGGACGTTGAACAGCAGGCGGCGTTCATGCCATACGTGAAGGGAGTGACGGACAAGATCGGTGCTGTACTACGTAAATACTCTATCAAGACAGTATTCACTCCCTTATCGAAGATATCAACGCAGGTCCGTTCGCCGAAGGATGTGATTCCTTTTCAGATACCTGGTGTGTACAAAATCGATTGCAGCTGCGGTAAATCGTACATCGGACAGAACAAGCGTACTATTGCAGAAAGGGTCAAAGAACACATAGCAGCTGTAAAAAACCGCCAGATCAATAAATCTGCTATCGCCGAGCACTTACTGGAATCCGGACCTAATCACTGGATCATGACCCTAAGATCCTCTCGACCGACCGCTACTATTACTCCCGTATTGTGCGTGAAGCGGTAGAAATAAAAAAGCATCCCAATTTCAATCGGGAGGATGGATTTAGGTTGGCCGCAACTTGGAACCCAGTAATTAGCAAGCGTTCGAATCGAAAATCAAAGCAGCAAAAATCTGCCGATATTGTCAGTGTTGTGTGTCGCAATGGCAACTCTGATAAAAATAAAAAATAAATTGAGGGTAGTTTCCAACGAACTCTCCTATAAATGGCAGTGCGGACACTCACAACATTCAGTAGTCTCGTGACCACGATCAATGCAACTTGGACGAAACGTCGAGTTAAATAAAATTAATGTTTTAGGCGCGATAAGTCCCGTATTTTCATATTTATAACTATGTTTTCAAATCGCGAAAGTTTAAAGTTTACAATTACAGACTAACTGACTGACAGACAACGCACAGCCTAAACCGCTGATCGTAGAGAGTTGAAATTTGGAGGGTATATTTGTCTTAATACGTAAGGGTGTACTAAGAAAGGATTTTCCAAATTCACCTCTTAAGAAGACGGTACGGGGATTCAAAGTTTTTGTGGCAAAACTGTCTGTAGTCTGTTTTATTCGAAACTTTTCTTAAATACTTCTGAAAATAAATAAGTAAATACATGTTGCAGGATTTTTCGAAAGGGGGTAGATAACAAAGACTGAAAATCAATACAATTTTCGGGTATTATAAATATAAATTCCTATTTCCCTTAGTCACGTGATAACCTGAAACCGGATGAAACGATTTGGAAAATTCTTTTTTGATGTCCTTTATGATAGAAAGGTTTTTACAAAAGAAACGTTATGAGTAAATAAAGAAGTAGAATATATAAAATAAGTAAAAATTATTAAACTTTACATCAGGAATGTTGCACACCTTCCTTAATGAAAAAATATACAATACTAGAAGTGTCCCGCGGCTTCGCCCGCGTTAAAGACTTATTTTACTTACTTAAAACTTATTTTTTGTAAAATCTTTCTATTATAAAAGACACCAAAGAAGTAAAAGCCAAATCGGTTCACCCGTTTTCAAGTTATTGCGTGACTAAGGGAAATAGGGATTCATATTTATAAAACTCGAAAAACCATATTGATTTTCAGGCTTTTTTACCAACCCCTTGCAAAAATCCTGCAACACGTATTTACTTATTTATTTACAGAAGGACTTATGTAAATCTATAAGTTTATATACATTGTTTAAAATAATAAGTAATATCCGGGGGCAATTTTTGGAAAATCCTTTCTAAGCGGATACCGACGTCATAACAACTATCTGCATTCTAAATTTCAGCGCAATCCAATATTTATTTAAATATGAAACAATATTTATTTTCAGACTTTGTTTCCACACTTCACCCTCTTAGGGTGGCATTTTGAAAAAGCCTGAAACTCGTATTTAATTATTTAGAAGTACTTTGAATCCCCGCTTCATCCCCAGAAAGAGTAAATTTTGAAAAATCCTTTCTGAGCGGACACCTACGTCAAAATTCAGCCGGAATTCGGATTCGCCGCAGTCCGAAACAATATTGATTTCAGACTTTGTTAACCCATTTCACCCATTTAGGGGTGGCATTTCGAAAAAGCCTAAAACACGTATTTTCTTATTTATTTACTGAAATACTTGTGAGAAGTTTCGAATGGAAAAAACTATCTAATCTTTTTTCTTCATGCAAACTTTGAACCCCCGTTTCATCTCCTAAAAGGGTGAATCCTTTCTTAGTACACCATAACGTATTAAGATAAATATATTCTCCAAATCTCAAGTCTCTACGACCAGCGGTTTAGGCTGTGTGTTATCTACCAGTCAGTTAGTCAGTATGTCTGGACAAAGATTCTTATAGTATTAGAAAGATTATATAATACGAAAACGAAATGTGAGTTACCCGTTACGTGTGATGCATACACAGTTTAGCCACACACAAGTGTTCATAACATGTACGGATAGACAGCCAAATATGCAAAAACCGCATACTTTATTAAAACAAATTAATACCTACCAAGTATCAGTATGATTCCATTTCACAAGAGGCGCAAGATGAGGAGTTCCTGTAGAAACTGGAAACTGTACTTTTGGATAGAGGGCCTGTAGTTGAGGGGTAAATCCTTCAATGTACAACCTGCAATTAAATTACCATTTATGAAACCAAGTATACTCGCATTTCATCGATTACATAAAAAAAACTAATAAGAACTATAAATATCTATTGCTTTACCGTATTGTTTGAGGTGTTTATTTCCATATCTCTGGGAGATACAGAACATATCCAAATAAAATTTAAATGGGACCACCAGGGATGGATAGCCTTACAAACAAAATAATTAAACCGGTAAAGTCAAGTTGGACTCGCCCACCGAGGCTTCCGTACCAACGTTGGTAAATACCAATTAAGCTAGACCTCTAAATTGTATCAGCGCTCATATATCTCAGAGGCCTTAATCTTGATTGGCTAAAACTATGTATGTATGGGGACACCCTTTAATTTGCATTTTTTTTTATTTTTTTGTAATTATTCCTTTATTTGTGCTATAAGACCTTGCTTCTTGCCAAATTTTATGATTCTAGGTCAACGGGAAGTACCCTATAGGTTTTCGACCCAAAACCTATAGGGTACTTTCGGTCGACCTAGAATTGTCAATTTTGGTCACAAACAAGGTCTTACAACACAAGCAAAGGAAAAATTCCGAAACATAAAAAAAGCTGAAAATTAAGGTACATTTTGGTACTTACAAGTTTTCTCTAAATCTAAATTTGCCCATATCTTTTTATCGTGCTGGCTCAGGACCTTGATTTTTATACACCTAATAGGATCTGGTATAAATTTCAACTTGCTAGGTCCACCCGTTCCTGAGAAAATTGGTGGTGACACACGGACAGACAGACGGACAGACAGACGGACAGACAGATGGACAGACAGACGGAGAGACGGACGGACAGACAGACAAACAGACAGACGGACAGACAGACGGACGTACAGACGGACAGACAGACGGACAGACAGACAGACAGATGGACAAGAAAGTGATCTTAAAGGGTTCCTTTTTTACCTTTTGAGGTACGGAACCCTAAAACCCAAATCGGTATAGGCGTCTTCGAATAATCGGTGAACATAACATAAAATACGGAACCCTAAAAAAGCAGCAAAGCTCTCGATAACAAATGTACCGGTCAAGAAGTTTAGAGGGCCTGGTGGCGTAATCGGGGGAAAGGTCGGCTTTGATGCCAGAGGTACCGAGTTCAAACCCTGCCGAGCACCAATGAATTTTTCCGTCGAAAAAATTATGTAACATCTATTTTTATTTATTAAAAGCTTACTAGCAATATGGGTTGCACATTACTAGTAGTCTAGTTAACCCCTCTAAGCTAAATATGCTTGTGTGTGTGTTTTTCACAGGGGTGAAAATATGCTTGTGTCTGGTGAAAGTAAAACATCGTTAAGAAACCAACAACCCTCGCATGGTGGTAGGACACTACCTAGTGTCCACCTGGCCAGCTACCACCATCAAGTTAGAAAATCTGTCGCCAAACATCTAATGTGTTCCGGCAGCTATTCCTGAGAGCCAGTTCCCATTCTAGGCCTGGCGTGCTTACCATCTTCGACCGCATCACTTACCAACAGGTCAGATAATGGTGAAACGCTAGTCTTATAAGATAATAAAAAAAAACTGCAGTCGCCGTGGCCGAAATTTGTCAAGGGGGCATTATCATCATCAATATTTAAAATAAACGTACATAATGCCAAGTTTATAAAGGGTAAATGTTAACTTACTTTCCAATAGCATCGAGCAGGAAGAGCGCGTTGTCCTTATGTCCGCGCTGCGTCAGCGGTATATTGGTGCAGGAGTCTGGTAGCGCCCGCTTGAGGATGGCCTGCAGCAGTCCGTGCGGAGCTACCTCTACTAGCACTGCGTTGGATGGGATCAGCTGACTGGTCTCTTCAAAGTATACTGAACTCTGTTCAACAATCATAGTTATAGTGGGTAAATGGTTTTGAATACTAATAAAATACTTCAAACACATAACATTTCGATTACTGCAATGAATACAAATGTCATATGTGTAACGAAAATGTAAAATATTTAAAATTTGTTGTTTCACCTACTTACCTAAGACAACGTAACTTACCAAAAGATTGTTAGTCAGATATTCTGGGGAACACAACTTGGCGATGGGTTCGCTCCATCTCTCTGGTGGTACAGACGTGGACAGCCAGCGCTCACTACGTGCTCGTGGTGCTTTGATCACTTCAGACAAGTAATGTAGTAGGTGTGGCGCTACAACATAATAATTTTCAATGTTACACATAGTATTCAAATGGTGAGGACATGTGAATTTAAAATATCCACATAATTAATTTACATATTGAGAAAAACCAATGGGACATGCTGGAAAAATTCGCATTCCACTAAAATGAAACATTATTTCATTTTTCAAATATGAATTACCAGTAGAAATTCATATATATTTAACTAGAAATGCCCCGCGGCTTGGCCTGCGTCATAAACTTCTTTTATTTACTTATAACGTTTCTTTTGTAAAAACCTTTCTATCATAAAAGACATCATAAAAGAATTAGCCAAATCGGTTCACCCGTTTTCAAGTTATCACGTGACTAAGGGAAATAGGGATTTATATTTATAAAACCTGAAAAACCATATTGATTTTCAGACTTTGTTACCTACCCCATTTCGAAACATCCTGCAACACGTATTTACTTTTTTATTTTCAGAAGTACTAAGTAAAGTTTCGAATAAAACATACTATCTCGCCTTGCTTTGCCATACAAACTTTGAATTCCGTTCTGTCTCCTTAAGAGGTGAATTTGGAAAATCCTTTCTTATCGGATACCTACGTCATAATAACTATCTGCATTCTAAATTTCAGCGCAATCCGAAATAATATTGATTTTTAGACTTTGTTACCCCAATTCACCCTCTTCGGACTATCCAAACTTTGCACCCCCGCTTCATCCCCTTAACGTGTTAATTTTGAAAAATCCGTATAACGGATACCTACGTCAAAACGACTATCTGCATGCCAAATTTCAGCGCAATCCGAAACAATATTGATTTCAGAATTTATTACCCCACTTCACCTTCTTGGGGTGGAATTTTGAAAAAGCCTGAGACACGTATTTACTTATCTTTAAACTAAAGTACTTATGTGAAGTTTTAAAAAAAATACTATCTAATCTTATTTCTCCATACAAACTTGAACCCCCGTTACATCCACTTAAGGGGTGAATTTTAGAAAATAATTTCTCAGAGGGAACTAACGTCGTAATATCTATCTGCTTGCAAAATTTCAGCGCAACCCGAAACAATATTGGTTTTCAGACTTTGTTACCCCATTTCACCCTTTTAGGGGTGGAATCTCGAAAAAAATTGAAACACGTATTTACTTATTTTTAGTTTACTATTTTACTAAAGCACTTGTATGATGTTTTGAATAGAAAGTTTAACGCAAATACGTCTACCCCTCGACGTACTTACGCCATCGCCACCGCCAAAGAGGGGGTTACGAGTCACCCTGAACCTCAAAAAAGGGCTGGCTCGTCCGTTTCTCCCAGGCTTGAGGACAATGGAAACTACGACGGCTTCAAAAAGGTTCAAAATAAGAAGAAGAAGAAGCCGTAAGTCCAGAACAAGTGTGGCACCGCACCGACTGGCCCGAACCACCTACTGCGTCCAGAGACACCGACGACGCTGTTGTACGTGTCTCGCGTGCACTACTCCATCACGGCAGAAGAGGTGGCGGAGTATGTGCTACTGAAGACCAAGCTGACGCTGTGGGTCGTGAAGCTGGAGTCGCGTCACAACGTGAGCTTCAACTCCTTTGTGCTGCGGGTTCCGGCCCAGTCTCTCGACACGTTTATGGCTGAAGAATTCTGGCCGAGAGGAGTCAAGTTTCGCCGCTTTAGAGGTCGACTACCTGACACCATAGATGTACGTCGCACGTCGTAGTATTAACGTGTCTAATAAATACTAAATTTATATTATATCTATGTTAGTCTGTAAGGTATATGTTTCAATATGGGCCTATGTAACATCTATATTAGTTGCCTGAAATAAATGTATTTATTTATTATTATTAGGTGACAGATTTTCTAACTTGAGGGTGGTAGCTGGCCAGGCGGACACTAGATAGCGTCCTACCACCATGCGGGGGTTGTTCTCTCTTTAAGGCTGAAGACGGAACGGGAGTCAAAGTTTAAGGGGTGAATTTTGAAAAATCCTTTCTTAGCTGATACCTACACGTCATAATAACTATCTGCATTTTAGCGCAATCCGAAACAGTATTGATGTTCAGACTTTGTTCCCCTACTTCAAAATTAACTCTTCAAGGGGATGAAGCGGGGGTTCAAAATTTGGATAGTCATTTTATTCGACATTTCACACAAGTACTTCTGTAAATAAATAAGTAAATACGAGTTTCAGACTTTTTCAAAATGCCACCCTAACAGGATAAACTGGGGTAACAAAGTCTAAAAATCAATATTGTTTCGGATTGCGCTGAAATTTAAAATGCAGATAGTTATTATGACGTAGGTATCCGCTCAGAAAATATTTTCTAAAAATTCCTCCCGGATACGGAACGGGGAATCATAGTTTGTATGGCGAAACAAGATGAGATAAAGTACGTGTTGTAGGATTTTTCGAAATGGGGTAGGCAACAAAGTCTGAAACTTTGGGTTTTTCGGGTTTTATAAATATGAATCCTGAATTGCCTTAGTCACGCGATAACATGAATACGGGTAAACCGATTTGGCTAATTATTTTTTGATGTGTTTATTGATAGAATCGTTTTTACAAAAGAAAAGTTTTAAGTAAATAAAAAAGTTTTTAACGCGGGCGAAGCCGCGGGACACTTCTAGTTTTCAATATAAGACAAGAACCGACCGAAAAAAATGTGTGATTCCATGTATGCCATTAAATGCGATCTTGTTTAGCAGTATTTCATTATCTACCTTTTCAAATGCTTTGTTGCAATCTGTGTATACGGCATAAACTTGTATTTTATCATCAACGCTTTAAAATAAAAAGTATTTTTTAATGTCTTATAGGCTGGCGTTTGACCACTATCTCACCTGTTGGTAAGTGTTGATGCGGTCGACGATAGTAAGCACGCTAGGCCTAGAATGAGAAACTGGCTCTTATAAGAATTTTGTTACAAACAACAACAGACGACATATTATCTAACTTGAGGGTGGTAGCTGGCCAGGCGGACACTAGATTGTGTCCTACTACCATGTGTAGTGGTTCCGGTGGTTGGTTTCTTAACGATGTAACGTTTTGTTATATCGATGTTGTTGTTTTTCCTTCACTACTGTGAAAGGCGCACATGAATTTCCGATAGAAATATCCATTGGTGCACGGCGGGGATCGAACTCAGTACTTCTGGAATCACAGCCGACCGTTCTCCCACTTACACCACCGGGTCCTCAAATAATGAATGTTAGTAGATTCGTATTTGTAGATCTGCGTTTTACAAACCCATGTTGTTGCGGTATGATTGCGTTGTGAATTGTTGGGTATATTTGGTTTCGGATCAGCCTTTCAAATAGCCTTGACAAGGTCGAAAAAATAGAAATGCGGCGATACTGCAGCGTTTCTGCCACGCTAACGATGTCGTCCGCAAATCACAAGTGTGAGAAGTGTTCGCCTTCTCGTAACCCAAACTAATCTCATGTCCTTTTTAACTTTCGGTTATCTCGGCGCCCTAGCTCCTTTAGGTAGCCCAGGGAACTTCCATCGATAGTTTTCGTTTGGACTATAAGAAACACTACACGCTGTATACTCTAAAGGTACGACTACACTGCGGCGTCTTGCGATCTGCGGATGCGAGCTCAGTACTTTTCAATTGTTTTCTGATCGCGTTTGGTGTGAACCAGTCGGTACAAATACTACTGCGCTATCTGATCGCCGCCTAGATCGCGCACGCAAGCAATACCAATAAAGAAATTGAAACAACAAACACAGAATTGAATACACACCAGCATCGATAATATAACGTGAGTGATAAGCGATGTTAGCGCTGGGCACCTCCTTAGCAAACACGCCGTTAGCAGTGAGGAGAGCCACAAACTCTCGGATGTTCTTCTCGGGACCAGATATTGTGCTGGAACCAGAACTGTTGTGACAGGCGATTTCGATTGCAGGCGGGCATAGTTTTAAAAGCTGCAACAAAAATATAAATATAATATTAATAATATTCACAATAAATATAATAGATCTGTAAAATATATTATATATAATACATTTTCATGTTTTACCTGTTGATATCCCAGTCCCACGGCGGCCATAGCACCACGTATCAACGGAGTGTCATTAGATGCCTTACCACGAAAGTAAGCTGATAAAATCATTTCTTCACTGGTAAGACAGCCGTCAGCATAGGCACACCCAAGCTCACCAACGCTATGGCCTACCAAAGCAAATTTTATAGTTATTCCCAAAGATAATATAAATACTACGTAAGTTATTACTTAAGATTTTAATATAGTTTAATATTACATACTGAGGTGGACTGATAATGATAATGAAGATGTTGACATTCAGCTAACATTATAGCGTGTTCAATTTAAAATAAGTAAAAGCCCTTAATACATACCTATTATCCTATCGGGATATAGACCTAAAGCCGACAAAATATCCGTAATACCAATTTGAATTGCAGCAATACCAACAAAAGAGTTCAGCACATTGTCAAATATAGTCTTGTCTGGTGACGTGATTATATGCAATACATCGATTCCTTTGGGCTCTAACGCTTTATGACAGCTAAAATTAAAAACAAAAACGTTTAATTATTATGTTTATATTACCTTTACTGTATGAAGATCAAGATAATTAGAACATTTAAATTATTACCGTTCAATAGCAGCAGCGAAGATAGGTATGCGCATGAGTTGTGCTCCCATGCCGGCCCACTGTGACCCCATGCCGCTGTACACGAACCAGAGCGGACGTGTCACGTCGTCTGCATGATACGTATTTTCTACCAGACTTATTGTTTTCTTCTTTGCATCTGCGTCTAAATGTAACAAAACAAATACCGAGTTTGCAGAAAAAATAATCAAATATTATTATAGACCGTAAATTATTTATTTTTAAGATCAAAGCATGCTAAGCTTGTTTGGCGAAGGCCACAAAGTGAATGCCACTTTATGTTACAATTTAGCCAATGAATGCAGATTCTGTATAATTTACCTAATATGATATATCCTCTTCCTAAATGTCCAGAAATATTTGTGGAGTGTATATTATGTAGCAGAGCTAGTTCTTCTGGGTCAATGGGACGACATTTAAGGTCCTCAAATATTTCTTTTAGATAAGCCTCTTGTCTTGCTGACAGAGTAACTAATCTCGGAAATGACGTCTGATAACGATTAGAATCCTGGTAAAAAAGAAAAAATATAATGAATAAATGAAATAATGTTATAACCATATTACCCTTCTAACTTATAAGTAAATAAGTAAGGAAATTCAAGTTTCAGAATACTGGTTCACATAGTTATTAAAGATATTGAACTCTTTCAAATCAACCTTGTAGTGAAAAAGAGTTGCAAAACATACATAAATGGCGACAAATAGGTGACTGATGGTAAGCGTTCACAGCCGCCTATGAACACCGGCAACAGATTAGATAAATAGTCAAATAGCTACAAGTAAAGGGCTCACTCTTTAGTTTGTAGCTATTTGTATTATATCTACTATCTTTATAAAATTTGTATGGCCTTTGTACAATTACATAAAATATTGATGTCTTTAGAACAGGTATCCCAGCTATTTAACTGTCACCTTAGGTTTAGAGCAGCCCCGCAGCAGCACGTGCGAGTTGACCCCGGTGAGTGAGAGACAGTTGACGGCCGCGTACGTGCCGCGGAACGGCCGGTGCTCCGTCACCACCTGCATGCGACCCTCGCGCAGCGCCGCCACGTCCTGCCGCGGTGACGAGCAGTGCAGGTTGCTCGCTATCAGACCGTGGTGGTATGCTAATAGGACCTTTTATCAATCAAAAATTTCAATTACTTTCTAACAAATTTAATATTAGCCTTAGACATTAACTTGCAAAAAGTTTTTTTCTCTTCCTGCATTTTTTTTTTTTAACAAACATGCACTTGACTGCTTTATTAATGATGTTAAGTAACGTTGTGGTATAAAATTGCCCATTCCTATGCCACAGATTTCTTTTACCGTTTTATAATAAGATCCTCTTGATGTTATCTTTGACTTCATCACTGCCTCCCATAAGTCTAGGTGGTATAAGCCGGCGACTCAACAAATGAATGAAAACAAAATGTGTAAAACACCTTTATGATCGCCACATTTCCACAAGCAGCACCGGTGAACCCCACATTAGATATAACACTGCCGATAGGAAGTACGTCATTTCTTTTATCGCAGAATATCCTTTCAATTACTTGCAGTTCTGCTTTGTCAGCTTCCGGAGTGGCTGTTAACGAAATATAAAGACGTGTATATTTCATATATATGTAGATGTTATTCAATTAAATGTTGATTAGATAGGAAAAAAAACTACGATAAGAATAAAACGCAATCAAATACTTACCCGATCCAAACGCTTCAACATACTCCACTTCTTGTGGTGATACCTTCACTTCCGAATAAAATTGTTTTAAAAATTGTGCAGTTTGATCAGGATTGCGGACGAATCCTAATGATTGTCCATTATTTCCACCAAGTATTGAAATAAACTCATTTTTTACATAAACTACTTCAGAATATGCCCTGGAACATTTGAAATGTTTTTAGTAAATATCCTTACCCAATGCTCAGTAATTTATGTTAATTATTTTAAACGTAACTTTTTGACATCCTCATAAATGCTGCTATATAGTTAACGATTTTTAAAAATCTCTATGAGCTTTATTGACATTTGTGTAAGTTGGTAAGAACATGTTTCTTTAATTATTTAACATCAATACCCATCACCCATATAATCATTAACATAGTTTGAAAACTAAAACAACCGACTTCCATGCCCTGCGAATCAATTTCAGTAGCAAGTTTGAGACGTGTATCGTCATATCTCTGGAGATACTTATCAGCTCTCGATGAAATTACGGTGAAACCACCTAGAAAACGTACCCATCATCATCATAATCAGCCGGTATCAGTCCACTGCTGGACATAGGCCTCTCCCAAGTCATGCCACTGAGCCCGATCTTCGGCTCTTTGATTCCAGTCACTGCCCACTGCTTTACGAATGTCGTCGCTCCACCTGGTAACAGGGCGTCCTACGCTACGTTTACCGATTCGCGGTCTCCACTCTAGAACCAGTCTACCCCAACGGTTATCGGTCCTACGGCAGATATGACCAGCCCACTGCCACTTCAGCTTGCTAATCCGATGAGCTATGTCGATCACTTTAGTTCTCTGGCGAATTACTTCGTTCCGGATTCGATCCCGCAGAGAAACACCGAGCATAGCTCTTTCCATAGCTCGCTGAGCGACTTTAAATTGGTGGACCAGTCGAACCGTGAGTGACCACGTCTCGGCTCCGTATGTCAAGACGGGTAGGACGCACTGATTAAAGACTTTTGTCTTTAGGTACTGTGGTATATGCGACGAGAAGACTCGACGGAGTTTTCCAAATGCTGCCCAGCCCAGCTGAATTCTTCTCTGGATTTCCTTTTGGAAGTTATGTTTGCCTAGTTGGAGCGTCTGCCCTAGGTAAACATACTTAGTGACAACTTCGAGTGGGATTCCATCTACGGCAATCGGTTCCGGAACAACGTGCTCGTTGTACATGACTTTGGTTTTATCCAAATTCATCCGGAGACCGATGCGACGAGAAGAATCAGCTAGGCCATTCAACATCCTCTGTAAGTCCTGCAGCGTCTCTGCCATAATGACGATGTCATCTGCGAATCGTAAGTGAGAGATGTACCTGCCGTTGATGTTAATGCCACAATCTTTCCAGTCCAGCGTCTTAAACATATCATCCAAGGCGTTAGTGAACAGTTTCGGGGATATGACGTCCCCCTGTCTCACTCCTCGACGCAGGTGGATATGATTAGTACGCTGGTTCTGTACTTGTACACTCATCGTTGCGGCATTATACAGACATCTGATCACTTCGATATATCGCCAGTCGACTTGGCAACGCTGCAAAGACTCCAGAACAGACCAGGTTTCGATTGAGTCGAAGGCCTTCTCATAGTCCACAAACGCTAAGCACAGGGGCCGATTGTACACTTCGGTCTTCTGTACAATCTGCCGCACTGTGTGGATGTGGTCCATGGTGCTGTAACCGCTTCGAAATCCGGCCTAGTCTGGAGGTTGGAACTCGTCGAGTCTTCGCGCAAGACGGTTCGTGATGACCCTTGAAAACAGTTTGTAGACATGGCTCAGAAGCGAAATCGGGCGGTAGTTTTTCAAGAGGGGTTTGTCTCCTTTTTTGAAAAACAAAACCACCATGCTCCTGTTCCATGCCTGTGGAGTTCTCCCAGTGAAGAGAACAGAATTGAAGAGCTGTTGCAGCTGGCTTACAGCTGGGGCTCCTCCAGCTTTTAGAAGCTCCGTTGTGATTCCGTCTTCACCTGGGGCCTTTCCATTTTTGAGCTGTTTAAGGGCCATCACGATCTCATCTCGGCTGACTTCGGGCAGCTCTTCTGTGAAGTGGCGGGTCAAGGTGGCTCTACAATCCTCAGTATCGGGTACGGGTCTTGAAGCATGCGATGCGTAGAGCTTGCCGTAGAAGTCTTCAACTTCTGACAGAATTTCCGACTTGGATGCGACGACGTTCCCCGTTGACGTTGTCAGAAAACGTAACCAACCCATTAAAAAGAGAATCATTCGAATCGGTCCACAATTGACGGAGTAATCGCGTATTATACATACAAAAAAAAACCAAAAAAAAACCTACAGACGAATTCAGAACCTCCTTCTTTTTGGAAGTCGGTTGAAAATGCAGATGTTCCACCTTTTCACTTACTGTAATGAAAACATCATAATTATCACACTGCGTCCACTGCAAGACATAAGCTTGCTCTATGGCATGCTACTGATTCGGAAACTTGAGTAATTCGTTTTCAGCTCAATAAAGCTGAGCTATACCTTCGCTTAATTTAGCTGGAAGGCCTACGTTTTTCTAGCCTTGATCATTATTTTGTAATGCGTCTACCCCAATGATTTTTTTTTCTACGGCAGATGTGATCATCCCACAGCCACTTCAGCTAGTAAACAATTTGCGCAATGTCGATAACTATAGTTAGGCGCATTTTTGTTATTCGTGAGAAATCAAACATACCTCAAAGCATCCTTAGCTTTTTGCAAAAAAAGAATAGTTATGGCTTCTGATTTGGTACAACCACAAGCATTTTTATCAAATGATTTTGTTTCGTTTCCAGAAGACAATTTTATACACCTGAAAAAAATAAAATATCTATTAGCTGACCTGCACCCCGTAAAGCTTTAGTAAATTACAAGAACTATTTTTATATAGCAATAATAGCTAAGATGGTAACAACCGACTTCCATGCCCCTCGAGTAAGTTTCAGTAGCAGGTTTGAGACGTTTATCGTCATAACTCTCAGATCTCGATAAAATCTTTGAGGTGGTCCCACCACCTCGAAAATTTACCGTACCGATTAAAAAAATAATCATATGAATCGGTTTACAATTGGCGGAGTAATCGCGTAACATACTTACAAAAAAAAGAAAGAAAAAAAACTGGCAAAGTGCAAGTCAGACTCGCACTCGTAGGGTTCCGTAACACAGTAGAGTATTCTATAACTTTGATTTTTCGCAACTACAAAAATAACTTTGTTTTTCATAGTGTTTGTATGAAAAACAAAGTTATACTTGCGGTCGCTATATCTCAACAACTGCTGACTGTATCTCGTTCAAACCAATTTTCGTTGAAAGTTTTTATTGAGATCTACAGAATATATTTTTTCTAGATTTTTCACTCCCTTACTTTAGAAGTTAGAGGGGGGGGGGGGCACACATTTTACCACTTTAGACGCGCCTATCTTTGAAATGATTGACTTTGAGAAAAAAATGATTTTCGAAACCTCAATGTCATTTTTAAAGACCAATACATAGATTTATACACGTATAGGTTTGACGAAAATTTTTTTTTTGTTCCAGTTCCATGTATGGGATGCCCCCCCTTAAACTTTTATATTTTTTATTTTTGTATAAAAATCGGAAGTCGGTTCACAGAATACATCTACCTACCAAGTTTCAATTCTGTAGTCCTAATAGTTTCGGAATAAAATGGCTGTGACATACGGACGGACAGACAGACAGACAGACATGGCGAATCTATAAGGGTTCCGTTTTTTGCCATTCGGCTACGGAACCCTAAAAAACATACAGCCGAATTGAGAACCTTCTCTTTTTTGGAAGTCGGTTGAAAAAGGACTTAATCTGATCTAATATTAAGTGATAATGCGGTCTAAGGTTTTTCGTTCTTTTCTGAATGTAGAATATTGCTGTGAAAAATCGCTTTATCTGATACCTAGGACAAGCCAGGTACAGAGTTTTGGTTAATGATAATAAAATAATATTTACCGGCTGTAGTGCACTTGTGTATGTGGTAGGAGACACAAATCAGTGCCCCCTACGATGGCAGCCTCACACATTCCACTATTAATTGCTTGGTATGCCTGTTCCAGAGCGACTGTAGAGCCACAACAAGCATCATCCAACGTCATCGATGGTCCTTTTAAATTGAGCCAATAGGAAATTCGATTCGCATACATTGTTTTGCTACATCTGCAAAATTACATTACATCAACAAAAGTTCAATCCACACTGTGAAAGAGCAACATTCGGCAATGATTGACAACGTTTAGATTGGCTTAGTTGTCTCACTGTTATGTGAATTATAAGCTATAAAATTTTAGATAATGCAATTTTTTGCATAATATTCTTGCGTACCCAGTTATTCTATATCCTACTTTTGCAACAGTATCATCGAATAAATATTTTTCCATTTCAGACAGCGCCGTTGCCAGAAAAACTCCAACTTTCTTTCCACTAATCTGTTTTGGACTAATCCCAGCGTCATATATAGCTTGAAACGATTGTTCGAGAGCTTTTCTCGCCATAGGATCCATACAGTTGCCGAGACGATTATGCACCATAAAGAATTGAGAATCAAAGCGATCAATGCCGGACACTTTTCCGATGCATGAGGAGGTTTCAGGGTGATTCCATTTCCAGCGAACATTTTCAGTAATCACTGGATTTATCTGAAAAACATGAAAATAGGGATAATAAAGGATATGTTACATTTATAGTTATAGTGAGTTTGAATCATGATTATAAAATACCGACTATTATACTCACTAAGATTTGATGTCAATTTGATGTCAAAACCTAGGTCGAGACATTCGACATCAAATTCTAGTGAGTATAATAGTCGGTATTTTATAATCATAGTAAAGGATAACAGCTGTACTATAATAATATATAACCTGGATGAGTTACTTTTTTAGAATGCATTATATTTTATCTGCTCATATCTTATTCTGATTCTCACAATCGCAAAAGCTAGGCGAGACTAGTTATTGCCTATTTAAATGCATGCTTGTAGTACATGTAAGTACGTATTTGAAACGCTATTGTTGCGGTGGAGAAAATAATTACCTTATTGTAAAGTATAGTTGTCAAGTCTTTTATGTTATCCGACATCGGAAAGAGTCCAGACATCCCGGATATGACAACGCTGTCGTCGTTGAATTCTCGGACAGTTTCATTCTGCTCCAATGTTTGCTTGTACTCTTGTGGTGTTGGTGCCATGGCTAGAAATTGTTGTTATCTATGAACATAATTTGTACCTACGTATATAAAATGCTCCATCTAGATATACGCAAGCTGGCTGGCAGCGGTTGGAAACAAATAGCTGAAGATCGAGCTCAGTGGCGTGCCATGGGAGAGGCCTTTGTCCAGCAGTGGACGGAAATTGGCTGATAATGAATGTTTTGTTATTATTATAAAATCTACATCGTCAATACTTACATATTTATAAAAGCGAAATACTAACTGATTGACATGTCTTGATATCAATAAATGTATAAAAGCTCTACAGGTGGTATTAGCATTTATTATACCGATGTTCTGACTTACTTGCTTCCAAAAAGTTGCTTAAAAAGGAGAAAATCTGCCATCATAACCTAACGGTGTTCCAGCTGTACACAGCACTAGAATGTTAGATTTTTCTTAGACCTAGCAAGTTTACCATCTTCGATCACATCATTAAATCACATAGTAATAAAACGCTAGTCTTTATCAGACATACAAAAATAATGGTAGGCCATTACTAATTTTAACCCTCTCGCAACACTGGCAAGCGCTACAACCACAAAACATAACCATCTAGTTTCTATTTATCTATTTAACTCTCATCTTTTAGATACATATATATATAACTATTTTATTGTACACCACAACTTACAAGACATACCAAAAATAGAATGCGTAATATAATATGAACCGCACAATGGGTGGTCTTATCGCAATTAAAAGTGCGATCTCTTCCAAACAACCTTTGGATGGATTTGATTAAAATTACACAAATAGACGGATGGTGTAATTTAAATTACATACATACCTACTTAAATTGTTAAACACAATCCAAAATTTCATCGTACCGACGGGACTCGAACCCGCACCCCCCGGATTACACGTCCAGGTGCTCTGCCAATTAAGCCACGTTTCGATACATAGATACGACGAAATTAGTGGATTGCATTTGCTAACCCAATTATGCATTGGTGGCGCCATCTATGACTACTTATTACGTAAGTTAATTATTCGGAAGAAATCATTACAGTTTTCAAATCCGACGAGAGATGTTGCACTGCGTAAATCAAATATTATGTTTCTTTGAAGTGTCACACACTTTATATTTTTGTAAATTGTTAAACACAATCCAGAATTTCATCGTACCGACGGGACTCGAACCTGCACCCCCCGGATGTTAAGATTAACTTACGTAATAAGTAGTCATAGGTGCTGCCACCAATGCATAATTGGGTTAGCAAATGCAATCCACTAATTTCGTCGTATCGATGTATCGAACCGTGGCTTAATTGGCAGAGCACCTGGACGTGTAATCCAGGGGGTGCGGGTTCAAGTCCCGTCGGTACGATGAAATTTTGGATTGTGTTTAACAATTTACAAAAATATAAAGTGTGAGACACTTCAAAGAAACATAATATTTGATTTACGCAGTGCAACATCTCTCGTCGGATTTGAAAACTGTAATGATTTCTTCCGAATGATTAACTTACGTAATAAGTAGTCATAGATGGCGCCACCAATGCATAATTGGGTTAGCAAATGTAATCCACTAATTTCGTCGTATCGATGTATCGAACCGTGGCTTAATTGGCAGAGCACCTGTACGTGTAATCCGGGGGTGCGGGTTCGAGTCCCGTCGGTACGATGAAATTTTGGATTGTGTTTAACAATTTACAAAAATATAAAGTGTGAGACACTTCAAAGAAACATAATATTTGATTTACGCAGTGCAACATCTCTCGTCGGATTTGAAAACTGTAATGATTTCTTCCGAATGATTAACTTACGTAATAAGTAGTCATAGATGGCGCCACCAATGCATAATTGGGTTAGCAAATGCAATCCACTAATTTCGTCGTAACGATGTATCGAACCGTGGGGCACAGCACCTGGACGTGTAATCCGGGGGGTGCGGGTTCGAGTCCCGTCGGTACGATGAAATTTTGGATTGTGTTTAACAATTTACAAAAATATAAAGTGTGAGACACTTCAAAGAAACATAATATTTTATACCTACTGAATTTTTATTTGTAACATTTCATTTATTCTTAGTTCAAATAGTTTAATTTATTTTTAAATTGTATATATGTACCATTTGTCAATACTAGTTAAAATATATTACGTCATAATGAGATACTGCAATAAATATTATGAGTACCTACTTAAGTATGTTTCTTTTCTTTTCGTCAACAGGAGACTATTAAAAGTTTGTATTAATTCTCCAGGGTTGCCAATCGTACCATTACACGGACCTATGTTTCAGAACACTTAAGTACAGTACAATCCATAAAATCTTAATTCAACATGGCCTGACCTAAATTAAGGTTTTATTTTGTGATGTAAGGTGTCGTCTGATGACGCTGCAGCGCTGACGTCTTATCTTATCTGCTTATATCATGTAATTTAGATACACCGGGAAACAAAACATTGTGTTACCAGAATTTTGCTCAGTGCTGCACTAATCATCAGGAATTTTAGAGTTCAAAGTTTCAAATGCCCTGTAAATTCACTAGCTGATATTTTCGGTCTACTGCCACCTCAGCTTGTTTATCCGTTGAGCTATGTCAATGACATTAGTGCACTTTGTTTCACTGATTGATTTGTCCTTAGCGGAGCTTTACTTAGAGGTACCTACGTAGTAAGCTACGTAGGTACCTCTAAGTAAAGCTCCAATAAATTTCACACAAATTTTATTAACAGACAACACATTGTGATACAACCCCAGAAAGGCTAATATTGAATAACCCTACTTACCTCTTCGCATAATAACCCTCTTCTCTTAAATTTTAATAACTAAACACAATTCAATCATAAACATTTAAATACAAATGTAATAACTTAACTTTACAGCTGGATCTCTAGATCGATGCCTAGACACGGTTAATACACCAACCGCAGAAAATAAGTTTGTAATAGTAAATTCGCGTTTTTTGTTATTTATATACACACTAGAAGTGTCCCGCGGCTTCGCCAGCGTTAAAACCTTCTTTTATTTCACTTAAAACTTTTCTTTTGTAAAACCGATTCTATCATTAAACACATCAAATAAGAATTTGCCAAATCGGTTCACCCGTTTTTGTGTTATCGCGTGACTAAGGCAATTAGGAATTCATATTTATAAAACCCTAAATATCTAAATTTACAGACTTTGTTACCTACCCCTTTTAGAAAAATCCTACAACACGTACTATATCCCCTCTTGTTTCGCCATATAAACTTTGAATCCCCGTTCCGTATCCGGAAGGAATTTTCAGAAAATCATTTCTGAGCGGATATCTACGTCATAATAACTATCTGCATTCTGAATTTCAGCGCAATCCGAAACAATATTGATTTTTAGACTTTGTTACCCCAGTTTATCCTCTTAGGGTGGCATTTTGAAAAAGTCTGAAACTCGTATTTACTTATTTATTAACAGAAGTACTTGTGTGAAATGTCGAATTAAACGACTATCCAAACTTTGAACCCCCGCTTCATCCCCTTAAAGAGTGAATTATGAAAAATTCTTTCTTAGCGGATACCTAAGTCAAAATAACTATCTGCATGCCAAATTTCAGCGCAATCCGAAGCAATATTGATTTCAGACTTTGTTACCCCACTCCACCCTTTTAGGGGTGGAATTTCGAAAAAGCCTGAAACACGTATTTACTTACTTAAATACTTGTGTTAAATTTCGAATATAAAAGACTATCTAATATTGTTTTTCCATACAAACTTTGAACCCCCGTTTTATCCCCTTCAGGGGTGAATTTTGGAAAATCCTTTCTCAGAGGGAACTAACGTCGTAATAACTATCTGCATGCAAAATTTCAGCGGAATCCGAAACAATATTGATATTCACACTTTGTTACCCCATTTCACCCTCTTAGGGGTGGAATTTCAAAAAATATGAAACATGTATTTACTTATTTTTTACTGGAGCACTTGTATGAAGTTTCGAATAGAAAATACTATCTTATCTTGTTTTTCCATACAAACTTTGAACCCCCGTTTCATCCCCTTCAAGGGTGAATTTCGGAAAATCCTTGCTCCGAGGGAACTAACGTCGTAATAACTATCTGCATGCCAAATTTCAGCGCAATCCGAAATAATATTGATTTTCACACTTTGTTACCCCATTGCACCCTCTTAGAAGTATTAATTAGTACACCACTACGTACTATAAGACAAATGTACCCTGCAAATTTCAAGTCTCTACGCCCAGTGGTTCAGGCTGTGCGTTGTCTGTCAGTGAGTCAGTCAGTCAGTCAGTTAGTCAGTATGTCAGGACAAAGATTCTTATAGTATTAAGATAAGGAATTTCAATAGTTTGCCTTGAAATTTTTTTTTACACGGAAATGGGTAGCACTTTGCCACTATCTCATCTTATATTAAGTGAAGATACCTATTCACTCGCGATTTGACACCCCATATTATACTTAACCGGAAACACAGACTCAGGCAGGGTGCTCCATTCAAAATCACCACGTTCGGTTAGGATGGTCTTCCACCATAAATCTTTAGTGCCTATTTGAAGCTCTGGTTGTCCAATTATAGTATGGGGAGGGTGGAATCAAATTATGCGGTTCCATAGCACACTTTCCAAAATGTATCTTATAAAAAAACTGGTATTTGGCAGAACCTGTACATGTGCTGTAAGACCTTGGTTCTTGCCAAATTTCATGATTCTAGAGGTTTTTTCAATATGAAGTACCTACTCTATAGGTTTTGATTTCCTTATTAAAGAGTGTAACTATCACGTAAAAAAAAATATTTACCGGAAAATTTACTCCGACCAGTTTCGAACATTGTCTTGTTAAGTTGCAAAATATGCGATATAAAAGGTCATTTTTTTTGATCGCGTTGACTTACATGTTTGATTTTATATAGCTTAAAAATACCGTAGACCCGAGTATTTGATATAAATTTCAGCGTGATACCTCTACGCGGACCTGAGAAGAAGAGTCTTGACAAACAGACAGACAGACGGACAGATGGACATACGGGCAGGCGGACAACTAAGTGATCCTATAAGGATTATTTTTTTCCTTTAGAATAATATAATATCCTTAAAACAATCTTACCAAAATACAGCGCTATAACCCGTAGATAAGTCGTATTTCTTCTACTAGAGCAAAAATATTGTGAGAACAAAGAGTGGAACGAAACTACTGTCGGATACAGTTATAACTAGCCAGCCACAAATGAGTTTAGTTATGATCCTTTTATACATGAAGAATAGTACTAGCACTTACCTATAAATACCTAAACTCTGACTAATTATCTAATACTATAAGAATCTTTGTCCTGACATACTGACTGACTGACTGACTGACTGACAGACAACGCACAGCCTAAACCGCTGGTCGTAGAGACTTGAAATTTAGAGAGTATATTTGTTTTAGTACGTAAGGGTGTATGTATTAAGAAAGAATTTTCCAAAATTCACCCTTTAAAGGGATGAAATTATTTTCAAAGTTTGTATGGAGAAACAAGATTAGATAGTATTTTCTATTCGAAACTTCATACAAGTGCTAAACAAATAAGTAAATACGTGTTTCAGGTTTTTTTGAAATTCCACCCCTAAAAGGGTGAAGTGGGGTTACAAAGTGTGAAATCAATATTGTTTCGGATTGCGCTAAAATTTGGCATGCAGATGGTTATTTTGACTCTAAAGGTATCCGCTAAGAAAGAATTTTTCAAAATTCACTCCAAGGGGATGAAGCGGGGGTTCAAAGTTTGAATAGTCATTTTATTCGACATTTCACACAAGTACTTCTGTAAATAAATAAGTAAATACGAGATTCAGACTTTTTCAAAATGCCACCGTAAGAGAATAAACTGAGGTAACAAAGTCTAAAAATCAATATTGTTTCGGATTGCGCTGAAATTTAGAATGCAGATAGTTATTTTGACTCTAAAGGTATCCGCTAAGAAAGAATTTTTCAAATTTCACTCCAAGGGGATGAAGCGGGGGTTCAAAGTTTGAATAGTCATTTTATTCGACATTTCACACAAGTACTTCTGTAAATAAATAAGTAAATACGAGATTCAGACTTTTTCAAAATGCCACCCTAAGAATCAAAGCGTGATATTGTTTAAGAAGAACCTTAAGAGACTATTGACGACGAAATCTTATTATAATATTGTCGATTTTTTGAATGATAATTTTTAATTAATTTGATATACATATTTTTTGTTTGACATTGCCTAAATAATTCTATAGACATTGAAATCATTTTTACCTATTAATACTTTTCCTTCAAAATATTTTGTATGTTATAAATATTTGTATCTGACACTAACATTCTTATATATTAAATCTACGACTGTACTGTAATGCATGCATGTCTCTATTCATTATGATGGTGGCCAGGCCAATTCGTCTAAAATTGTAGCCCAAGCAGGCAATTAATTGCACACCAATGTGATTTGGTAGAATGTCAGGGCATTATTATATTTACTACCATCTTTTGTACTACATTTCTGCAATAAATGATTATGATTATGATTATTATGATTATTATGACGTAGGTATCAGCTCAGAAAGGATTTTCTAAAAATTCCTCCCATAAACGGAACGGGGATTCAATGTTTGTATGGCGAAACAAGATGAGAAAAAGTACGTCTTGTATGATTTTTCGAAATGGGGTAGGTAACAAAGTCTGATAATTTGGGTTTTATAAATATGAATCCCGAATTACCTTAGTCACGCGATAACATGAAAACGGGTGAACTGATTTGGCTAATTTAAAAATAAAACTTCTTTTATTTGCTAAAAACTTTTCTTTTGTAAAAACGATTCTATCATTTAAGACATCAAATAAGTGGCTTTAATGCTAGAATCGTTTTTACAAAAGAAAAGTTTTTAGCAAATAAAATAAGTTTTCAACGCGGGCGAAGCCGCGGGGCACTTCTAGTGTTTATATAATTTACTTTATTAGGTAGCGATTTAAATTTTAAATTTTGATTGAATACAAACGACCCACAATAACCTTTATGTAGTAGCTGTTATTCAATGAATATAATTATAAACAGAATATGTAAATGAGCAGTTTTTTATACTTCGCAAGAAAATATTAGTAGCACAGGTAGTATAAGTATTATTTCGCCTGTTATCCGGAGACATAAGGATCTTAAGTCTCACATGCCCTGTAATTTTTCTAGACACTTTGCCATTCAAACCGAAAAACATTTCTATTTCACAGCTAAATTAATTGACAAAGTGGTGGTACCACCCCAGGCGGACTAGCAGAAGTTCTACCACTACAAATTTTCCATGGAGTCTATTCCATCTGACTCTTAATTTTCAAAATGTATCCTTGAGAAAATCTCGATATTCTGGTTAAGGTGAGGCAGTACTTCACACTGGGACAGCTGCTCAGTTTGTAATTTTTAATGGTATATAGGTAGCAAACAAGAGAACGGCCCACTTGATTGGAAGTATGAACACTTACGAGACTGGGGCTTAGAGCATCACCGCAAAGTCGCTGGTTTATCGGTTTTGTATTGGATACATTTCTGGGAATGTGCCATCCAATTGCACGAATTAGTACCACCATCCCCTTTCTTCTATCGGACAAATAGAAGTAAGTACCGACGTGCGCCATTGCTTTATGGTGGACGTTCCATCTAACCGCATAAAACATTTTGCTTCATAATTTATCGTACGTATATCTAAGGAATGGATTTTCCAAGTCCATGTCTGTGTTTCCCGGTATCTACAACTTGGGGGCCTTTAAATCACGAGGGAACAAGTATTTTCTAGGTAATCGTGCTACTTCATGCTACTTTGTTGACTTACTATTAGGTACCTGGTATACACAAAACCTGGTTCGGGAGTCTATGAATATTAATACCTTGTATTTGTATCTGTGTCTGCGTCTACTGTTTAAGGCGGCAATAGCCCAATGGATAGGGTGTCGGACTGGCGATCGAAAGATCGTGAGTTCAATCCCTACCCCACCCATTGCACTATTGACGTGAACCCACTCCAGACAAGCATATTTAGCATATTTAGCTTAGTTGGAGGGGTTAACAAGAATACTAGTAATGTGCAACCAACATTGCGAGTAATCTTTAAAAAAAAAAAAAAACTGGCCAAGTGCGAGTCAGACCTTGTCCCGCACACACCCGTGCGGGACAAGGTCCGACTCGCACTCCGAACGCCATCTTTCGAATTTCTAGCGAACTTCTAACACCAACTAAGTAAACGTTAACACAAAGGTAGAGTAGTATTATACAGTAGTAATAGTAATAGTAGTAATAGTAATTGTAGTAATTAATATTATTAAATATCTGGTTGACCGAGCTTTGCTCGGTATTTTTTGCCACTTAAACAGACAAATATGACTCTTCCCGACATCTATTGACGAATAATAATACTATTTTTTTTAATTGAGAGCAACTAGCTGCTTTACTGATACAGTACTTCTACTCGCCAATAGATGTCGTTAAGAGTCATACTTTAAGTTGATTATCAATAAAGTTGATTATTGAAAACACGAATAAAACAACATTTTCTGAAAATGACTCCTAGCTAGATCAGAAAAATGTATCGCCCCCGAAATCCTCTGTAGGTATACTAAATTTTATTTAATCGTTGGAGCCGCTTCCGAGATTCAGATTAAGGTAAAGACGATAGCGCCATCTTAGCAACTAGATAGGTGGCGCTGCTCTATCGTAAAAAAACTTTTTTAAACTTTTCTTTAATTTTTAACTTTGTTCTGTTCTTAGTATTTTTTGTTATAGCGGCAACAGAAATACATCATCTGTGAAAATTTCAACCGTCTAACTATCACGGTTCATGAGATAAGTCCCGTATTTGTGGCAGATGGATTCTGTTCACACTATCCTTAAAACGGGTGATTGAACCGATCTGTCTGATTACAAGCCCATTACTATTAAGTCTTTACTCTCAAAGGTTATGGAACGAGTAATTAACTCCCAACTTCTTAGATACGGTTGAAGATCATCACGTTGGTAAGGTAATAATCAATATGGTTTTCGACACAACATATCAGCTAGTGATCTTCTTGTATATTTTACATCAGCGGCCAGTCGCGGCTTCGCACGGGTATAACAAAAATTTCAAAAGTTATAAATGTTAACACTTACACCCTTCTTTTTGCGTCGGGATACTAAAAAATACTGGCCAAGTGCAAATCAGCCTCGCAGTTGTAGGGTTCCGTACCACACTACAGTTATACTACTATTACATTTTATAAGATCGAGCAAAAAATACAACTATCATTTTTCGCCAGCAAAAAACAATAGGTAATGAACATTTTATCAAAACAGAGTTGTAAGCCGCGTGCTTATTTCTTATGTCATCTTATCTTATCTTATGTCTCATGTTCATGTTCAGGTTCAGGTTCATGTTCATGTTGACATTAACATTAACATGCACATGCACATGAACATGAAGATTGATTAATACTTAGGTACAAATAAAGAACCTTTTCTAGCGGCGGCATTTCAATTAAATTTTTAAAATAAAAGAACACTAATTATGACCTAGCTCTAATAGTTAGACATAATTATGCTGTCGCGACATTATTTTATATACATTATTTTGTTATTTCGCGCACGCGCACGCGATCCAAGGATTTTTATAGGACATTTTTTTACACGTTAGGTTAAATTATTGGAGAGAAAATACAATATGTCCTATGTCTCCCGGGGATAGTTAAGCTTCTCAACGGTGAAAGAATTTTTCAATTCGATCCTGTTATTTCCGAGCCTATTCGACGCAAACAAACAAAACCACAAACAATCAAATCATTCCTCCTTATAATATTATTACTGGCAGCCCGCCCCGCACGGGTAAATTGATACATAATATTGGACGGCCCGTAGGCGTAAAGGATAGTTACCTTGACTTCTAACCCGACGGTCGCTGGTTATTATCCTTGCTATATACCAATTTTAAATCGATGTTCTGCCTCACTTGCTACCAAAAAGTAGCTTACCACCATCAGTGAAAATATCCTGCCGCCATAACCATACGGTGTTCCGGCAGCACAGCTCTCGGGAGTCTTTCCATTCTAGGCCTAGCGCGTTCGTCATCCTTGACCATCATTATCAATACCAAAGTCATATAAATGCGAAAGTCAGTTTGTATATTTGTTGTTTGAGACTTCTTCACGGTCAAACGGATGGATTTAGCGGAAACTTGCACAGTGATAGGCAATACTTGTTAATGAATAAGATCATAGGATACTTTTTAACGCAGGCGAAGCCGTGGGACTTCTGAGTCCCTTATACGCCCTTATTTCCCTTTTATACGATAGATCAAACTGGAACATAATTTCAGACCACGTGCCGGAGTATGTGTGTACGCGCACGACGAGATCTGCAGCCCTCGTCTCCGCAAATTTGACGTTCTCTGTGCTTTGGGTGATGGTTGACACCGGCGTAGAAAAGATCATCTACGCTTGTGTGTATAGATTGCACAGCGGTGATCAGGAGACTAGCGGACTTACAGACTATTTAAGTATGATGGCAGACTTAGCCCAACAACGGTACCCCTCGGCTCAACTTGTGCTTCTGGGGGATTTTAATGCCCATCACCAAGATTGGTTATTCACACACCAGATCACCGACCACGCTGGAAGAGAAATGTACAAATTAGCTTTGACGCTAAACCTCACCCAGCTGGTCCAAGAAGCGACCAGGGTACCCGATGTCGAAAGTCACACCGCCAATTGTCTCAACCTTCTGCTAACTACAGATCCAGACCGATACGTGGTGTCGGTAGCATCACCGCTAGGTAGCTCCGATCACTGTCTGGTGAAGTCTGTGTCGTCATATTCCCTGTTTTGGATTGGGATAAGATGCGTTCTTTCTTCGCGTCTTATCCTTGGAAGCAGGTATGCTTCTCTTCTGACGCTCCTTCTGCCAGCAAAGCTCGTCCCTGGTATAGAGCCGAATGTGGAAACGCAGAAGCGTTAAAGCAGGAGGCATATCTTGCTTGGGTTGATGGTCGAAACCGTAAAGCTAAGGATGTGAGCGAAAAGAAGAGAGCCTTTAACCGTGCTTCCAAGTCGTACAAAAAGGCACTGAAGAAGGCACGCTTTGACCACATTCACCGAATAGGAGCCAAGCTAGCTTCGCACCCTACAGGTAGCAAAGCGTCTCTGGCGAAATCCGTTGAAGCCAATTTTTGCCGTTCTTCATTGCCACCACTGCTGAAACCAGACGGGTCACTAGCTCATACTGCTGAAGAGCAAGCAAACTTGTTTGCTACTATTTTCGCGGAGTCTTCACGTTTAGATACTACGGGAGAAGTACCTCCGAATCTACCTGAGTGCGAGATGGCTATGCCGGAAATCCGCATTCGTCAGGTTGAGGTCCGTAAAACGCTCCGAAATCTAGACGTGAATAAAGCTAGTGGCCCCGATGCTATACCAGAAATAGTCCTTGAGACGTGCGCTCCTTAACTCACACCAGTACTAACACGCCTATTCCGCCTCTTCTATGAGACGGGTCAAATGCCAAGTGCATGGAAGCTTGCAAACGTGCAGCCAGTGCCCAAAAAAGGCAGTCGTGCCGATCCTGCAAACTACAGGCCCATATCAGTCACGTCCATACTTTGTAAGAGTATGGAACGTGTTCTTAACAACCGGCTCTTGGCATACCTAGAAACGAACGATCTCTTCAGTGACCAGCAATACGGGTTCCGCCGAAAGCGGTCCACACGGAGACCTTCTAGCGTATGCCACACACATCTGTAGCGAGGCAATCGAGAGACACGGTGAGGCGCTAGCCGTCTCTCTGGATATCTCGAAGGTCTTTGACAGGGTCTGGCATGATAGCCTTATAAGTAAGCTTCCGGCTTATGGCTTACCTAGTGGCTTTCGTGGCTGGATATCCGACTTTTTGAGGGAAAGGTCATTACCAGTAGTCGTGGACGGCTGCTCGTCTGATCGATTAGTTACTAACGCTGGGGTACCTCAAGGGTCTGTTCTCTCTGCGACACTTTTTCTGCTGCACATTAACGATCTGCTTAAACCCGGCACCATTGGGTATGCAGACAGCACCGTCGTAGAGAGATATATATCTGATTCACGAGCTGGTAGTGCTAAGATCCAGTCTCTAAGAGAAGCTATGATTGATCGCATGAATTTGACACTTCAGGCAGTCTCCGATTGGGGTGATGGTAACTTGGTCAAATTCAATGCATCTAAGACCCAGGCGAGTTTGTTCACCGCTAAACGGAGCCCCTTTGCCCTGTCTCCAACATTCCGAAATGTACCGTTGCCTGTCTCAAACCACCTAGAGCTGCTAGGAGTTACATTAACTTCCAACCTCAACTTCGGCTCCTACATTGAGTCCAAAGCTTAAACTAGGCGGTAAAAAGCTTGGCGTTCTCAGAATGGTAAGGCGGTATTTCACGCAGGGACAGCTTTGAAGTCTGTACCAAGCACAAGTCCGATCTTGCATGGAATACTGCTGCCACCTTTGGGACGGCTCGGCTAAATATCAGCTGGAGGCTCTGGATTCTATCGATAAACGAGCAAGAATGCTAATTGGCGAAACTGAATCTACAAAAAACAAGCTTCAGAGCCTCGAGCATCGGCGTAGAGTTGCTAGTTTATCTGTGTTCTACAGGATACATTTCGGTGAGTGCGCGATGAAATTACACAATTTGATTCCTTCTTCCCCCTTTTACTATCGGACAACAAGGCAAACTAAACAACGGCATCCTTACATGGCGGATCCCAGCAATCCGCACTAAACGATTTGGTTCTACCATTTTAATTCGAACCGCAATGGAATGGAACACGTTGCCGGCTGACTTGTTTCCGAGTAGCTATAACTTGGGTCTCTTCAAGTCAAGAGTGAACAGGTTTCTTCTAGGCAATCATGCTACACCCTCGAACACATCGTCACTTTCCACCAGGTGAGATAGTGGTCAAATGCTTGCCTATCTGCAATAAAAAAAATAAAATAAAAAGTTATGGAGATAAAAACCTCAAACTTAGTACTGAAAATGAATAGCGCGGCATTTGAAGTCGATTCTCTTAGTTTTTTAAACGATCTTATATATAATTTGTAGCGATAAGTGTTTCAATACCTTGCTTCTTGCCAAATTTCATGATTCTAGGTCCACGGAAGGTACCCTATACCCATACCCATAAGGTTTTGATCCCTTGTAAAATCGCAAAATATGCGAAAATATGCGTCATAAACGGTTAATATCTTTTGATCGCGTTGACATACAAGTTTGATTGTATCACAGCTGAAAGATACTGTAGACCCGAGTCATTGATATAAGTTTCAAAACGGTATCTCTACGCGTTCCTTCGAAAAAGGGTCTTGACAGACGCACAAGAAAGTGAACCTATAATGGCTCTTTTTTAACCGACTTCACAAAAAAGGAGGAGGTTCTCAATTCGTCTGTATGTTTTTTTTTTTTTTTTTGTGTGTATGTTACGCGATTTCTCAATCAATTGTGAACGGATTCAAATGATTCTTTTTTTAATTGGTAGGATACGTTTCCGAGGTGGTCCCATTTTAATTTTATCGAGATCTGATTAGTATCACCAGAGATATGGAGATAAATACCCCAAACATAGGAGATTGTACTAGTTTTAGTAGAAGAGTCCCAAGAAGATTATACACAATGGAGGTTGCTATTGCATATAAGATATTCTTACGGTAACTGTGAGCGAGATAGAAATAAAGGTGGGGAATTTTTTTTTGTAATATCTTATAGGCAAGCGTTTGACCACTATCTCACCTGTTGCTAAGTGATGATGCGGTCGAAGATAGAGAAGTGGACTAGAATGGGAACTGGCTCTCAAGGATAGCTGCCGGAACACATTAGATGTTTGGCGACAGATTTTCTGACTTGAGGGTGGTAGCTGGCCAGGCGGACACTAGATATGTTCTACCACCATGCGGGGGTTATTGGTTTCTTAACGATGTTTTCCTTCACCGGAGGGCCACTGTGAGAAGCGCACATATATTTTTCGATAGAAAAATTCATTGGTGCACGGCGGTTTGAACTCGGTACCACGGCATCAAAGCCGACTGTTCTCCCAATTACGCCACCGGGCCCTCAATAAATAATTATATATTAATAATTATAATAAATAATTATGTATAAATATAAATAATTTGTCTTCACAGGAATGTTCTACCGGGCAAAGTCTTGTTAGAGTGCAAACTTTTTTAAACATACCTAATATTTTTTGACATGACATGACATTTGGCGAAGATGGCGGCCATTTCAGTCCCGCGACACTGCATACATAATTAAATAACTCAGAATCATGAACGTACTATGTACCAATCAACACAGCAAAAAAAAATTATAAGCATAAAACCACATATTATATAATAGTTACTACGTAAATAATACTTTCCGTTGTTAGGTTGGCTACACAGTGCTTACATAATTCGGGTATCCACAATATAGGGAAGTGCCTCTTATAACGTAGTAGAGTGATTCAGTACCCTGTTGGCCATATGGCGGCAATTAATGTTAATAATCGCAAATAATACTTTTTTATATTCATTTTGGAATACAACTAGTCCGTGTTATAAAAGTATTTGGAATTATTGTAATAAAATAGACAATTAATTATCGTGTGTCAGATGCTTTTATTGCACAGGGCCATTTTGGACATTGTCCTATGAGACCTTGATGACATCATTATTACTAGTGAATATTTTCACTTTAGCGCGGCATTTAAAGTCAATTTTTTTAGGGTTCCGAACCCAAAGGCTACCAAATGAACACTTTCTGAGACTTTGTTGTCTGTTCGTCCGTCCGTCCGTCCGTCCGTCCGTGTGTCTATATGTGCGCACTTTACAGATCTGTATCTTCTTAACCGTTATAGGTATACACTTGAAATTTTCAAAAAGTATATATCCGTCAGTGTATAACGGCCCAGACATGAAATTTAATAGATGCATGTAATTTCATTAAAACTTTTTTTGCACTAAATAGGGTAAAATAAGTTATTTTTCAAAAAAAATAAAACCGACTTCATAACCACAAAAAGGCACTCAAAAGCAAAAAATAATTTAATTAAAATTATTATAAGCGTTACCCACGTCTCTATTTGAAGTCGGTGCCAGCCAAGTCTATTGGATATTAGATAGATGCTATGTATGTAGTAGTAGTAAGTAGCTACATGTAGGTTAGTAAGTAGGTAGATACATGTACTCGTAGGTATTATCTATCTACTACCTATTAGACTTGGCTGGCACCGACTTCAAATAGAGACGTGGGTAACGCTTATAATAATTTTAATTAAATTATTTTTTGCTTTTGAGTGCCTTTTTGTGGTTATGAAGTCGGTTTTATTTTTTTTGAAAAATAACTTATTTCTTTTAAGGTACGGAGGGAACTCTAGATAAGCAATTTACGCCAAATGCGGTTCTTGAAAATGACAATACATATTACAATAAACCGGCCAAGTGCTAATCGGACTCGCAGACGAAGGGTTCCGATTGAACAAAATTTGACAGAATATAATCGTTTCTTGTGTGGGGACCCTGTAGCGATCTTCCCAGTTGGGATCTTTTAAATAAACTGGCCAAGTGCAAGTTGAACTCACACTCGTAGGGTTCCGTAACACAGTAGAGTATTTTATAGCTATAATTTTTCGTCACCAAAAAATAACTTTGTTTTTCATAGTGTTTGTATAAAAAACAAAGTTATATTTGCTGATGCTGTATTTTAAAATCTCATTAAATCCAATTTTCGTTGATAGTGTGTGTAATATTGAGATCTACAGCATAATGTTTTTTAGATTTTTCACTCCCTTACATTAAAAGTTATAGGGGGGAGGGGACAAATCGTACCATTTTAGAAGTGACTATCTCTCAAATGATTGACTTTAAGAAAAAGTGGTTTTAGGAAGCTCAATGTCATTTTTTACGACATATCTATAGGCACCCCGCACGTATAGGTTATATGAAACATATTATTCGTTTCAGTTATATGTAGGGGGAAACCCAACCCCGCCCCGCCCCCTCTCCCTTCCCCCTTATCTATTATTGCTTTGCACAAAAATCGTAAAGCGGTTCACACAATACACCTACCTACTAAGTTTCAACTGTGTAGTCTTAATATTTTCGGATGAAAGTGGCTGTGACATACGGACGGACGGACAAACAGACATGACAAATCTATAAGGATGACAGCTAAATGGTTCATTACTTTTGTTTTTTTTAATTCAAAGCGCTAAATTCTGCTTTTGCCATGTTTACTTGATAATTGATTATGATTTATGATTTTGACGTGTATATATGCGTATATGAATACTGCCTACATACTGAATAAATGCTTTGATTCCTTGATTCTCTTTGACTGTGGTGTTGCAGTTGTTCATAGGCGATTGAGGAAGCTACTTACAATCAGAAGGGCAGTCTGCTTGTTTGCCGACCATTACATAAAAAAAGACGTGTGGCACTCGGGGACTGCCGCGGTAAAGCTATTGCATAGCATTTTTTTATTTATGCAGTATTTTTGTCTTTTATATTAATTCAAGTTACACTTTTTGAGCGTGGTGACCGATAAGAAAACAATGTTTTTTCTTTTATTAAATAAATGAGAAGTGAGCTACTTTTAATATCGCTCAAAAATTTTGGTTATCTTTATAGCAGTATTATATATAAATTAACAAAACAAAAAATAATACTGCATTTGTGATAATAATAATAAAATGTATGTATATACAGTACTCACTCATTTTCTTTCACTATTTTTTTCGTGACTTTCTTTATTAATAAATGCACTTTGTTTATTCATATTTACAGATAGAAACAGAGTACAGATATTCACTGTTGTAAATAGATGATTAATTCTTATACACCTATCTGTGTCACGGCTACTTGTATGAACGCAGTGAGTGTTTAACAAGGAGGAATAGGGAATATGCATGAAGCTCAGATTTATTGGAAATTTTTTTTTTAGATTCTTTGTTGTCCTGGAGTTATATGTAAAACCTTTTTTTTTTATTTCAAAATAATAAATTAAAAATGCAATTTAAGCGAGGGAAATTTAAGTTTGTAAAACAGATCACCATTGGTCGAATCGAAAGTTGACGTCGACGTTGACATGAGCGCGGGAACATAAAAATAAATGTATAGTGTGGTCTTATTGTATTTATTTCCAAATATTGTGTTTGCCGCGTATTATTGTGCAAAAATGTATATTATATTACTAACCATTTAATATAGATAAAAATGAGTACGAGATTAGAGAAACTGTATAATGTAATAAAAACATGCCATTGGCTAAATACAATAATCGCGCGGAGTCTTAGTTAAAGAAAATAAAACTGAACCGAACGCCATCTATCGAATTTCTAACGAACTTCTAACACCAACTAAGTAAACGTTAACACAAAGGTAGAATAGTATTATAAAGTAGTAATAGTAGTAATAGTAATTGTAGTAATTAATATGTTTAAATATCTGGTTGACCGAACTTTGCTCGGTATTTTTTGCCACTTAAACAGACAAATATGACTCTTCCCGACATCTATTGACGAATAATAATACTATTTTTTTAATTGAGACCAACTAACTGCTTTACTGATACAGTACTTCTACTCGCCAATAGATGTCGGGAAGAGTCATATTTTAAGTTGATTATCAATAAAGTTAATTATTGAAAACATGAATAAAACAACATTTTCTGAAAATGACTCCTAGCTAGATCGATTTATCGCCCCCGAAATCCTCTGTAGGTATACTAAATTTTAATTAATCGTTGGAGCCGCTTCCGAGATTCAGATTAAGGTAAAGACGATAGCGCCATCTTAGCAACTAGATAGGTGGCGCTGCGCTATCGTAAAAAACTTTTTTTTAAGTTTTCTTTAATTTTTTACTTTGTTCTGTTCTTAGTATTTGTTGTTATAGCGGCAACAGAAATACATCATCTGTGAAAATTTCAACCGTCTAACTATCACGGTTCATGAGATACAGCCTGGTGACAGACGGACAGACAGACAGACGGACAGCGGAGTCTCAGTAATAGGGTTCCGTTGGTACCCTTTGGGTTCGGAACCCTAAAAAAGCTAGTTTGCTTCAAGCGGCGTGTGTCTGACGTAAGTGCGTGACGTCACAATGTATTACCAAAGAGCCCGGTAAATGATGGCGTTTAAACTGCTCAAATTTATTTGTATATTTAAATGTTTATTTAAAAAATAATTAGACTAATTCCAGCAGTATTTTATTATGTTATATGGATTTAATGAGTGAAATAAAAATATTAAAAAAAAAACATGCGTATTCCCTATTATTCACCACACAGTTAACACACGCAAGTGTTTCATTTTATCAAGTTTTACCATTAAATTGAATGATGTGTGAAACCAAAGACGACCTTATCCCTACTACGCTAAGGCTTAAAAAATGAGGTTCGTTGGGAGGATGGAGGTGTTAAGTGTTAGGTTTTAATTTCGTTACGGAATTTCTGGATTCGGTCTTCACACTCAAGGTCCGCGATAGAAGCTATGCAATAGCTTAAAAAATGTATCCTCTTACTACAATGACATTGTAAAAACATAGGTAGGATTGACTTGATGCTGTTGACACTGGCAGAAAAACGCCAAGCAGCGTTTAAAAGCCATAAGAAGAAGAAGAAGAAGAAGACTTGATCAAAGAGAATATAAATACTACGTAAGAGACTTGATGCTGGGTATGGTCTCAAATGAGCAGATTATTATATAACTCTTCCGTGTATTCAATCATACATAGACAACTCGGCTTGGATTGTTTTTGTGAAATGATTGTTTACAAATTTTGAATAAATTATAATCAGTAAGGAAACACCAAGAACTATGGATCATTTTCGTTGACAGATTTATTAGAATAAAACATGAAAATATATTTATCGAAAATGATCCAAGCACTCTGGGTTGTTTTATTTATTTAATTATAATGCAAGTGATTCAGCAAAAAGTCCCAAGCAGAGTGGATCGTTTTTGAGTTTTTATCAAAGTGTAGGTGATGTAAATATTAAAATTACGCAAAAGGATCCACACTCTTTGGTTCGTTTTACTGATTTAGTTTCTAATACTGGGTAAGAACCACGATGGTTGGATCGTGTTAGGTGAAAACAAATATATATGTGCCTATAGATGTGGGTTGGTTCCGATGTTAATAATAAATGAAAAATAGCTGTTTTTACGTGGGTCATTTTTACTGACCTGATTGGTAATATCGATATTTAACATCAGTTTGGTGCACTTAAGTCATTTTTGACAATATTGTGGATTGGATCCTTTTCGTGTAACTACGTCCATATATAGACCAGTCGGAAGTGGTTTTAAATTTTGAATTTAAGTATTACTATTCGCTTCATTAATTTTAGTGTTAGAATATTTTAATTCCGCAGTAGGTTATTTTAATTTAACAATTTGCGTCGTCAAAGTTCGAGGTCGGTGCATATTCTACGTGCTAAATACATGACCCGAATTTACAACTAACATAACCTCTTGATATTACCATTATAATTGCTAAAGTCTAAGTTTGAATATTCATGTTCGTTTATATGGGTGCACGGAAGTCGGCACGGCCCCCGCCAAGACGAGCTAAGCGAAGCGCAAGGGCACTACCTACCTTTTCTTGAAGTGCTTCATCGTATTTTTGAATCCTCATAACATGGGTTTGGATTATACCAGATAAACAAAATTCTCGGGATATGATGTCAATAGTAGACTTATAAAACTTACAAAGTTTCAATTGTATAGCTCGAATACTTTAGCTTTTATGCATATCTAAATAAAACATTAAATTAAAAAATCAAAAAACCCGACTGCGCAAAAAGTGAAGTGTTAAAAAATGAACTGAAAAGAAAAAAACAAGTAAGTCTAGTAGTTTAGACTTCTGTTTAGGGATATCAAAAAACTATACCATTTAAATTCTTTCTCGGTCGATACACTCACAAAATAAATTCTTTGTTATATGGAATGTAGAGACTTTAACAGTCGGGACACATTAATGGCTTAACGAATGGGGATTAATGTGTCCCGACTGTTAAAGTCTCTATATTCCATATAACAATGTATAATTTATTTTATTATTAATTATTAGCTCCTAATAATATTATTAGCTCCTATTTTTATTAATAAAGAAGAATTAATTATTATTGAAATAATATTATTAATTTCAAAATTTTTAAATAAAGTTTATTTTAAAATAATATAAAATAAAAAATTAATTGAAGCAATTGATTGAGTGAGAAAGTATTTTAAAGAAGCTTCTGAAGCTAATAAATTATTAGATTTAGAAATTAGGGGGATAAATCTTATAAGATTAATTTCTAATCCAATTCAACACCCAAATCATGATTTAACACTTCACTTTTTGCGCAGTCAGGTTTTTTGATTTTTAGGGTTCCGTACCCAAAGGGTAAAACGGAACCCTTTTACTAAGACTCCAATGTCCGTCTGTCTGTCCGTCTGTCACCAGGCTGTATTTCATGAACCGTGATAGTTAGACAGTTTAAATTTTCACAGATGATGTATTTCTGTTGCCGCTATAACGAGAAATACTAAAAACAGAATAAAGTTAAAAATAATAGGGGGTCCCCATACAAGAAACGTGCTTTTTCGGCATTTCAATATAAAGTCATCTATGAACGCTTAGGTAAACATCCATAGATGGCGTTATATTGAAATGCCGATCCCTAACACTTTTTTTAGACGTTAGATGGCGTTATAAGAAATAAAGTGTTTATTAATTATTACTTTTGTCTGGCGAAAAATGATAGTGATATTTTTTGCTCTATCTAATAAAATACTGTAGTGTGGTACGGAACCCTTCGAGTGTGAGTCCGACTTGCACTTGGCCAGTTTATTTAATTTAATGTTTTATTTTACACTTTTTAGTTAAGTAAAGGACGGCAAATTCCGTAATCTTCTCATTTCATTTAGAGAGTTGATGTCCTGTGGATTATTGAGTATTTACATTAGTATTTACAGTTGTACTATTAAACGACTATACCAAAAGGAAGAGATTGTTTGTTACCTCAGAACTCCATCAATTCTTAACCGATTTGGAAAATTATTTTTTTGTTTAGGTTAATATGATTTTCGTTTGGTCTCGTTGTAATTTTATTGAGATCTGATAAGTAACTTCAGAGATAAGCACAGCAAACTTGTTACTGAAAGTGACTAACGCGGCATGTAAAATCGTTTTTTTTTTCGATTTGAACGATGATAAATTATTTGTTATAGATATATTTTGAATCTCCATTTTAAGACCTTTAATTCCATACCCCACTCGATAGGTTTTGAAAAAAAAAAATTTTTCGAACCCCAAATTTTGGCGTATGAAATCCGCCATTTTGAATTTTTCAATTTTTTATGATTTGTTGACACTCGCGCTAGCATGGCGAATCTATTGACGTGCCAATTATCACAATCGGCCCACGCGTTTGATCTCTAGTGTGCCACAATGGAACAAACATACATACATACATACATACATACATATATAGACTGATAAACACATTACCTCTCCTTTGCGTAGCACAGTCGGGTACAAAACCCAATTTCGTCACTCACTCACTCACTCACTGATGATCATCAAAATTCTTAGGGTACTTCCTGAAGTCCTAGAAAGCTGAAATTTTGTATGCAAGCTAGTATTAGTACACAAACAACAAAACAATTGTAAAACTTGAAACTTTTACCCCTTAAGGGAATGAAACGGGGGTTCAAAGTTTGTATGGAGAGAAACAAGATTATATAGTCTAAATAGACTAAATAGATTAAATTTTTTGCTGGCGAAAAATGATAGTGGTATTTTTTGCTTGATCGTATAAAATACTGTATTGTGGTGCGGAACCCTACTAGTGCGAGTCCAACTTGCACTTGGCCAGTTTATTTATTCGAAACTTCACACAATTACTTCAGTAAATAAATAAATAAATACGTGCTTGAGGCTTTTTAGTTCAAAGTTTGACTGAAACTATGATTAGATAGTCTTTTTATTCGAATCTTCACATAATTACTTCTGTAAATAAATAAGTAAATACTGGTAATACTAAAGTATGAAGCTGCGGTGCACTTCTAGTTCTAGTATTGTCATAAGCAACTTACAAAAAGTCTTGGCAACATTTTATAATAATATAACATTAAAATGAAAATGTTTTTGGTGGGATTACCTGTTGTTGGAAATTGTAAGATTTTGGCTGGATATTATAAACTTGATGATATGATATGTGGTAAGCTACTTTTGGTAGCAAGTCATGCGAAACATTTAAATAATGCTCCTGGACCACCTTTTGCATACCTACTTACCTACTTTTATAAGCTCGGTTGCAAATAGGGTTTGCAGTACCGGTACTGAAATCGGATTTGTATTTCCCGGTACTGGAAAAACATTAATTGTTGTGCGTTGAAAAAATAAAATCACTAAATAACCCTGGTGTAATTCAATAATCAGTGTCAATAAAAAGCTTAACAGAACAGAAAAACAGTTTCTTACATATCAGAAACTCGAAATAGACTTTTAAATATTTTATTAATTAAATGTATTATACACACATCAACACTGTCTAGGGATAATTTGTAAAAATGTCTTGTTTGTATAAATTTGTAAATTTGTAAAAAAGCTTATTGTGTAGGTCTTAATGAATGATTCGAAATTTGAATTTGAAAAATAAATTTATAACAAAAGATTTGCGCGGCATAACTGTAGCGAAGTTCGAATGTTTTTATTTACCTAACCTAGTTTTTGGTATTTTTTTTGTTTCAAATTAAAGTTTTAATAAAAATCATCGGTTAATTTCGAATTTATGTACCTGTATGCCATGCAGCGGCGCCATTTAACGAGAGACGAGATGTTAGGGGCAGTAAGCATGCTTCAAGCTGGGGCTACTCAACGGAGTATAGCCGAGGAGATTGGAACATGACAAAACGTGATATCAAGGTTTTGGTCACATTATCGTACCACTGGTGAAGTGGCTGAAAGGCACCTAGGCGGGAAGGGCATAACCACCCAAAGACAGAATCGATTTTTGCAAGTGGCCGCGAGAAGACAACTTAATGTGACGGCCATGCAGTTGGTTCAAAGGCTCTAGTCAGAGTACCAGTTGCTTGTTAGTGACCAAATTGTGAGGAGAAGATTGCATGAGGCTAACCTTCATGCTCGCAGGCCGCTTCGTACTCTAGCACTACGCAGAGGAAATCGCGGACGAAGATTAGAGAGGGCTCCAGAACATTTGCTCTAGGAAGATAACCAATAGTCTGTAGTGCTGTCTACCGATGAGTCCCGATTCGGTTTTTATCCTGATTTACGAAGAGTACGTGTATCGCGAGCTCCTGGACGTGAGAAGCGTCTGCAACACCGTCAGGAAGTCCATCCATGCAACGGCGGAACAATTATGGTTTGGGCGGGTATTCGTGTTGGTGGAAGAAAAGACCTCGTTTGGATCAGAAACACCATGACTGCAGAAAAATATCGAAATCAAGAGCTAGCACCAATAATCTATCCTCATCGAATGCAAATGGGCCAAACTTTCACGCTCATGCACGACAACACTCGTCCGCACACTGCGCGAGTGGTCACCAGCTGGCTACAGGAGCACGACGTGTCGGTCTTAGACTGGCCCGCGCAATCACCAGACCTAAACCCCATAGAGCACGCGTGGGACATGCTCCAAAGAAGGGCTTAGAGGAATTTTCCTCCAAACGTTGCGACTGAAAAGCAACTTTTTTTGCATCTTAGCAGGACCTGGGACAATATCCCGCAGCAGACTTTGATAACTTGATTCGAAGCATGAAAAACCGTTGCAGGACCGTGATTAACGTCATGGGTGGTTTTACTGACTACTAGTTTTTCGGGTAACTGCAAAGAACCTAATAATTCCGCTTTACTTTCACTTTTTTCTGAAAAAGAAATTCATCTTTAGGTTTACCATTATTTCACTTTTTGTCTTTATTTCATAAAAAAAATATTTACGCAAAATAAATAACTTTGTTTTATTCTAAAGCATAGTGTGATAAATGGGCTCTATAAAAATATATACATGTTGTATGTTAGTTGTAACACGTTTGGAAAAAATTGAGAAAATCAGAATATCCCTAGACAGTGTTGATGTGTGTATAATCATGTGAAGACAATAAAAATAAAATAATTTACTTATAGTAAAACATTAGCAAAACATACGCAGCTGTTGGAAATGCGTACTCAAAATGAAAATCACATCGAGATTTTCGCCACATATGGCCTGTGCCACCGGTTCCTGATAAATGTACTAGGAACTTTTCTGACAGATTTTTGACAACTTATATATGGCGTTATGTGTCAGATAGTTATCTGAAACTTTGTGAGAAACCGGTGAAACTGGGCCTTATTTATTATTCTTCGCAATCCATCACATATATATCCTGCAGAAGGGCAAAATATCCATTCGGGTTTTATATGTATTAAAATATGTATTAACCTCTGGAAAGGATGGTATGACTACTGAGTTAAGAAACAAGCTGGACAAGCTGTAATCAAAGAAATCCAGCATATCTTTGATATTTTCCTCTGAGTTCGACACTCAGAGTGTTCTACTGTTGTATTAAAAAGGGTGAAAACCTCTTCTGAATAACTCACATTAATAAGTCACGTCTATTAGCTGCTTTCAAGTGTCATCATAAACCGACTTGCACAAAGACTACGAATCCCATCTACTGAAAGTGGCCGGGTTTTTGGAAGGATACGGCACCACCATAAATAATAAAGGCCAGTGAGTATAATCGGCCCCTGTACTTAGCATTTGTGGACTTTGAGAAGGCCTTAAACTCTATCGAGACCGACCAGGTCTCTGATCTGGAATCTGTACAGCGATCCCAAATCGATTGGCGATATATCCAAGTGCTGATTGTCTTTATAACGGTTTCTCTGCAAGTATATTTTCTATCATGACCATCCAAGTCCGGAACCGGCAGTCTAAACCTATCACAAATGCATTGGCGGATATGTACAAGATGCTGGACTGGAAAGGAAGTGGCATTAATTTAACCGGCGAGTACCTCTCACACTTGCGATTTTCGGATGACATCGTCATCGTGGCAGAAATGCTAACAGATTTATACATATGCTGAACTAAGCCGTTCAGCATATGTATAAATCTGTTGCTGTTGCTGTCTGCTGATTATTTATAACGCATTGATCTCCTCCCGATGAACTTGTGTAAAGTTATCTATACTAATATTGTAAAGAGACAACATTTGTATATTGTATTTTTGTATTTTTGTATTTTTGTATTTTTGTATTTTTGTATTTTTGTATTTTTGTATTTTTGTATTTTTGTATTTTTGTATTTTTGTATTTTTGTATTTTTGTATTTTTGTATTTTTGTATTTTTGTATTTTTGTATTTTTGTATTTTTGTATTTTTGTATTTTTGTATTTTTGTATTTTTGTATTTTTGTATTTTTGTATTTTTGTATTTTTGTATTTTTGTATTTTTGTATTTTTGTATTTTTGTATTTTTGTATTTTTGTATTTTTGTATTTTTGTATTTTTGTATTTTTGTATTTTTGTATTTTTGTATTTTTGTATTTTTGTATTTTTGTATTTTTGTATTTTTGTATTTTTATATTTTTGTATTTTTGTATTTTTGTATTTTTGTATTTTTGTATTTTTGTATTTTTGTATTTTTGTAATGATTTGGCTTAAAAACTATATATTATATATACTATAATTATTTAAATTGGTCCGATTTAAAAAATTCATGCACATATATATAGAATGGACTTTCAAAATGAAAATAGGCTATATATTATCCCGTTTAAATCAAAGATACATTCGTGAAGACCTAATTTGCACCCTAAGTCGACAAAAAACGGTCGAAAAAACACGTTTCTTACGAACGCTGCTCAATTGAAAACAGATGGAAGCATATTTTCTATGGAAGAGTTGTACAACTTAATAAGACCTACAAAAAAGTCCGCGACAGCATAATAATATGTATATCTTTTAAGGTTTACTCACAGTAACCATTTCAATCTTTGATTTTTTATTTAATTAGCTTGGCCACATATTATAGATTAAAATTGTCCTTCACAGTATATAATTCAAATGAAAACTCTAGAAGATATCACGGATTTCACATACACGCATCGCAAAATTAATTAAATATTTGCAGTGAAACCACAGTTTAGGTCATAGTTACTACGAAAATATTATTAAAATTTTATCTTTTCTGTAGATCCCCACCGATCACAATCAATTTGAAGTCAATATAGTATAATAATATGATCTATTGTATAAAAAAATAATGATCTATATATACATTATAATATTTTGAACCACCCCGACTGATCTATGTATAATCTTTTCATCAAAAGTATTTCAATGACTCTAAACGGCGTTTGGTACAAGAAAAAGACGACTGCGGAAATATTAAATGAAGGAGACAAATGGAAATTAGAGAGACCGACTGAAGAATGGAAGACTGTACAAAGAAATCGATACCGGAATCGCATGGTAGGGTCTAAGGGAAAAGCTGTTACAGAGCCTGAAGTTAAGTTTAAAGCTGCTGACTTCAGAGTGCCTATCTTTATAAAAAACGTCAACAAAGCAACAAAAACCTCCGATATTATCGAGTATATACAACAGAAAACGAGTGTATCCGTTACTCTAAAAAAAATAAACATGTCGACACAAAAACGCTATGACGCTTACAAGATCTTTGTACCACACACCAAGATAGCCATGTTTCTTGACGATGGTTTATGGCCGGAGGGCGTACAGTTTCGCAAGTTTATCTATTTTAATAGAACTTCATATGACAGAAATAGTGAGAATAGAATTGAATCAATTGACAAGAAACGTAATACAGATATTAATGGATAAATACAACAATAATGACATTAAATTTGTTAGTTTTAATTGTAGATCAGTAGTTCGATCAGTTGAGTGCGTAAAAAAATTGTGTCGTTCAGCTGATATAGTCGCCTTGCAGGAGACATGGCTAGCCGCGGGATATCCCTTTCTTAGGTAGTATAGATCCAGAATTCGAATTTACGGGAAAATCTGCGATTGATACAGGAGCGGGTCTGTTGCGCGGTAGACCATACGGTGGTGTCGCTTTACTTTGGCGGAAAAGTGTATTTAGCTCGGTCTCAGTAATTACATGTACAAATGTGCGTATAGCGGCAATAAAAGTTATGTTGTCAGGTAGCTCGCTGTTGGTATTTTCTATATACATGCCAACAGACTCAACTGATAATCTGATTGAGTTTACTGAGTGCCTGGCTGATATAGCGGCCATAGTCGAAGAATGCAGCGTTGACTCAGTTTATATGCTAGGCGACTATAATGCGCACCCGGGCGAGCGCTTCGGTAATGAACTTATAGACTTCTGTGTTGAGCAGAGGTGGCGGTGTGCTGACATAGAACTGTTAGGTCGCTCTTCGGACGCATGTACATATGTTAGTGATGTGTATGGGTCTCAGAGTTGGCTAGACCATTGTGTTGTATCTGAGGCGGCATGGAACACGGTGACTAGTGTGAAAATATTACATAATGTATATTGGTCCGATCACTTTCCTCTAGAAATTACATGTAATTTAATGTACTCAGAATTAAATTAAATGAAAATAATAAATATCTATTATTATAATATAAGTAGCTGCAATCAAAAATTAAGAGATGTTGACTTTCCTGACAAATTGAGAGAATGTAGTGATAAGTATTGTAAGAATGTAGAACATAGATTAATAATTAATAAAATGTATTGTAATATTGTTGACATATTAAGTGACGCGGCAAGTCTAAGTTATAATTGTAAGTCAATTAATAAAAGAAAACAGGTGACAGGTTGGAATAAGCATGTTAGGCAATTCCATTCGGAGGCTCGAGCTGCATTTCAAGTTTGGGTACTACACGGAAAACCTAAAAATGGGCCTGTGTTCACGAGTATGCAGGAAACTAGAAAATCTTTTAAACGGAAACTAAAATGGTGTCAGGACAATGCTAAACAAATAAAAAAGAGACATTTTAGCAACTCACCATGATAATAAAGACTTTTCGAAGTTCTGGAAGCATACGAACAGGCTGAATTGCAAATCGAGTCTTCCAGTGAGCGTAGAGGGCGTTAGCAAGCCTGCAGCCATCGCTAATCTATTTAAAGATAACTTTATTGTGCGTTCTCCTCTGGGGAAGACAAGTGATTCACAGTCAGCACGGAAACCAAAGTCCGAGTCTCTCGTCAGAGTGACGGCGGGGGAGATAGCGGCGGTGTTGAGGAACATGAAACGCGGTAAATTGCCTGGGCACGACTCGCTCAGTATTGAGCATCTGCAGCATGCAGGTGTTCATATGCCCAGAGTGCTAGCCATGCTTTTCAACTTCTGCCTCTGTCATACCTATCTGCCTGAAGACCTGATGAAGACTTTGGTGGTGCCGATTGTGAAAAACCGAACTGGTGACGCTTCTGACATGAGCAATTATAGGCCCATATCGTTGGCTATGATTATCGCCAAGGTGTTGGATAGTGTGCTTGACAAACAGCTGAATAAACATCTTTTCTGTAGATCCTTGCCGATCACAATCAATTTGAAGTCAATATAGCATAATAATATGATCTATTGTATAAAATAATAATGATCTCTATATATAATATAATATTTTAAACTACCCCGACTGATCTATGTATAATATTTTCATTAAAAGCATTCCAATGACTCTAAACACGACATTTAAAATCTGAGCTGTAAGTTGGTGAGGATTTGAGTATTCTGTAGAGTCCAGGAGATATCCCAGCATCAGGTCAATGCTACCATGTTCTTACAATATCGTTGAAGAAGAAGATTTTCGAATAGATCAGACCTATGAAAGTTGATTAAAGCTCATAGTTTTATAACGACTGAACGAATTTTCATGAATCAAAGCTAAGAACACTCTCGATGAAGACATCTATCAAAAAAAAAAACTATCAATAATGTAATCAAAATCGGTTCATCCGGTTGGGTGCTCAGATGCTACAGACAGACATACAGATACACACGTTAAACGGATAATACCACTACTTTTTGCGTCGGGGAACGCCGTACCGTAAGGTTACCGCGGCAGATGTTCTCCTGGTGGTAACCTACTTATCAACCGACTTACAAAAAGAAGGAGGTTCTCAATTCGTCTGTATGTTTCTTTTTTAACCGACTTCAAAAAAAGGAGGAGGTTTCTCAATTCGACCGTATATATTTTTTTTCTTTTTTTTTTGTGTGTGTATGTTACGCGATTACTCCGTCAATTGTGAACCGATTCGAATGATTTTTGTAATCGGCAGGGTACGTTTCCGAGGTGGTCCCATTGTAATTTCATTGAGATGTGATAAGTACCTTCAGAGATATGACGATAAACGTCTCAAACTTGCTACTGAAATTGACTCGCGGGGCATTGAAGTCAGTTGTTTTAGTTTTTAAACTATCTTAATTATTGGTAGATTCAAGCACATAAAACTTTCATTGCTAGGTATATAGCTAGGATTAGAACCAACGACCCTCGGGTCAGAATCAGGGTTACTATCCTTTATGCCAAAGGGCCGTCCAAGATATTGGACATATACTACATAAGTGTTATAAAACAATGTCCATCACTGCCTGTTCTGTCTGTCTGTTCGCAATAATCTCAATAGCTTCTGAACGGATTAATTAGTTAAGGTTTTTTGTAAATTGGTTGACATATGACGATGTTTGTTAAATATGTCAATATTTTATATTCGATGCAACAAACTGATGCAAATGTTGTAGGCATATATGTTCTACCCGTGCGAAGCCGGGGCGGGCTGCTAGTAAGATATATAAAAATAAACTGGCCAAGTACGAGTCGGACTCACACACGTAGTGTTCCGATTGACAAAATTTGCCGGAAAAATTAAGTACATAGTTTTAAAATCGATATTATGTAAATACCGTGTCAATACTAAATATGCTTATTTATTACAACGCCATCTAACGAATATTTAAAGAACTTCTAATACCAACTAAGTGAACGTTAACACGTGTAGGTCGCCACACGAACGAAGCCGCGGGCAGAAGCTAGCAGAAATACATCATCTGTGAAAATTTCAACCTCCTAACTATCGCGGTGCCTCATGCACAGCCTGGAGACCGACGGACATACAGACCGACCGACAGGCAGACATATAGACAGGCAGACAGACAGACAGACAGACAGACAGACAGACGGACAGCGGAGTCTCAGTAATAGGTTTCCGTTGGAACCCTTTATGTTCAGAACCCAAAAAAAATATGACAATGATTGTTGAAGATGTTTATTCATACTAGACGCAACAAATTTATGCAAAAATGCAGGCAATGTGCTCTACCCGTGCAAAGCCGAGGCAGGTTGCTAGTAGACCTTAAAAAGAGGAATATCCACCATGCGTTGCTTTGTAATATTAATTATAGTCTTTTTCTAATATAGGTCTTTTCACATTATGGTAAGTATGAACTTTTGGCTATACTATCTGGCTGGTTTTGGTATCATTAAAAGTTTAAATTTTAAAAAAGATAATTCCATATTCAAATTTCGAAAATGTGTGATTTTTATTTGTTTTTCGTACTGTGAAGATGAGTGAATCTAATGAAGAAATTCGATACATTTTAAAATTTTACCACATGAGTAAAGAAAAGTCTTAAGGGGAAACGTCTGGGGTCACTAGCCAAGTCAGTGCTAACAGATGGCGCTGATTTCGAAAAAGTTGCATTTTTATTATTTTTATTATAATTAGACTGAAATAAACCAATATTATTACATTTCGCGAACTTTTGAACATGCATATAACATTGATTAATATTTTCAGTTATTTTTTTTATTCAGTATATCTAAATTGAAAGTGACAATGCAGTTGAAGATAAAATAGACTGATTGTAAAAAATAATGCTACAAATATATTTTTATTAAATAACGAATACCTTGTAAATAAGTAATCTTTGGTAAGTATCATCTATGGCACAGTTATTTAGTTTGTACAGTTGAAGTATTGAGTTATTTACGTCTACTACGTCTACGATTTGGCGAAATACTTTTTAGGATACATATAAAAACAGGATTTTCTATCTGGTACCCACGTATAGCAATAAAAATATGAACAAAAATAAAAGTCGTAAAAAAGTTGAAAGGTGTTTTAGTTATTGTATAAAAAATTATGTGTGGGTGAAATATAAACATACAATACAATATCTAGTGTTCGCCTGGCTAACTACCACCCTAAAAGTTTAAAGAAAATCTGTCGCCAAACATCTATTATTTTTCGGTAGCTGTCCTTGAGAGCCAGTTCCCATTCTAGGCCTAGCGTGCTTACCATCTTCGACCGCATCATCACTTACCAACATGTGAGATAGTGGTCAAACGCTAGCCTATAATATATAAAAAAAAGTACTTCACTCCGAGACAGTTGCTTAATTTATGTCATACACAAGTCCGATCACGTACTGTTCGCACCTTAAAGATGGTTCTACCAATTACAGACAACCTTTGTTTGGAGAAGAATGAAATTATAGCATACAACATGGTGCGCCTGATTTAAATTAAAACAAAAGTAAAACAATAAAAAGTTTCATGTTTCCTATCGGGTGCATTTCGGAGAGTATCTATGCCATCCGATTGCGCAAAGTAATACCACCCTGCCTCTTTTTCGACCAGACCGGACTAGATCTGCGCTACCACTATGTGGTCCATCTCCTCGCACCAAGCGTTATGCTTCATTCTTTTATCATAGGTTCTGGCAATAAATGGAATTCTTTTCCAGTGTCTGTGTTTCCTGATAAGTATAATCCAGGGGTCTTCAAATCGTGAATGGTACGTGCCGCAAAGCTAATGCGTTGCGTAGTCGCGTGTACGAGTATGTCTCGCTCTCGTGTGTGGAAGAGTGTGCTGGAGTAGCCCTCGCTGTTCTATTCTCCAAACACTTACTATGCTATGGATCTTCGTTATATATAAATGACTTATATTGACAGAGTTATCGGAAGGGAAACGAAATATTTTGCATCACATATATTATATACTGCTAACCAAGCATAGAAAAAGTAAGTATATTATGTTATTTGCAAAAAAGTTATATTTTTGTCACACTTAATCATAGTTATGCTAAAAAATATTCCTATGCTTGCCTGGAAGAAATCAGTTACTTTATTTACAAATAAAAGACAAGAAAATACTGCATAGAATAACTGCTTAATCATGTTTACTGATATTTTTCTTCTAAAAGTACCCTGAAAAAAAGGCGTAACTGTATATACGCACATATAGATGTAACATATGACAAGGAAAAAGTATGTAAGATCTTTTATGCAACTAATTTTTTTTAGGAAGACGTATGATAATTACGTAAGATAAATTAAGCTAATACTACAGGGAAACTCTGCAAATGTGATAAGAGTAACAAATCTTACATCATTTTACTAGGGAATTTATAAAAAAAATATTTTCGTATAATCTTTTTAAATTTAAATTACTCCGTAATTTACTGGAATATAATTTTGAAAAAAATTGGGTATATGTGTTAGCCTTTCCTCTATCCAATGGTGAAATAATTTTTTTTTGACGCAAGTGTGTTTGCGCCATTCTTCTATGGGTAGTGCGAATTATGCTGTCGCGACATTATTTTATATACATTATTTTGTTCTTTCGCAGCGCACGCTATCCAAGGATTTTTATAGGACATTTTTTTAAACGTTAGGTTAAAGTATTGGAGTTTTAGTAAGGATCCCTAATTTTTTTGAAAATATAATATGTCCTATGTCTCCCGGGGATAGTTTCTTCTCAACGGTGAAAGAATTTTTCAATTCGGCCCTGTAATTTCCGAGCCTATTCGACGCAAACAAACAAAACCACAAACAATCAAATCTTTCCTCCTTATAATAATGCTGGCAGCCCACCCCGCACGGGTGAAATTGATACATAATATTAGACGGCCCGTAGGCGTAAAGGGTAGTAACTTACCTTGACTTCTAACCCGACGGTCGCTGGTTATTATTCTAGCTATATACTAATTGATTTTCACAAGTTTTATGTGCATTCATGAATCATGGGTGTTTGAACACAGGTAGTGGGATCATTAAATCGATGATCTGCCTCACTTGCTACCAAAAAGTAGCTTACCACCATCAGTGAAAATATCCTGCCGCCATAACCATACGGTGTTCCGGCAGCACAGCTCTCGGGAGTCTTTCCATTCTTGGCCTAGCGTGTTCGTCATCCTTGACCATCATTATCAATAACAAAGTCATATAAATGCGAAAGTCAGTTTGTATATTTGTTGTTTGAGACTTCTTCACGGTCAAACGGATAGATTTAGCGGAAACTTGCACAGTGATAGGCAATACTTGTTAATGAATAAGATCATAGGATACTTTTTAACGCAGGCGAAGCCGTGGGACTTCTGAGTCCCTTATACGCCCTTATATCCCTTTTATACGATAGATCAAACTATCAAATTGATTTATATAGGTTGGGATCTACAGAAATGTCTAAGCTAATACTGTTGTTGTTGTTGTTAGCCTTGGAAGTTATGTAATGTTTTTTATTTAAAAATTAAAGCTTAAAAGGGTTACTGTGAGTCAAACCTTAAGAGATAGACATATTCGACCCGTCTGGGATGAAACGTCGTAAAAGCCATTTTGACCAAAATCTGTTTTCAGCGGTTTCTTAGTCAGAATCGCGCGCTCTATCGATCTGTATATTTAAAATGTTCAAATTCGCAAAAAAATGTCTCTTACGACACGCTACGAATCCCTCTCTAAACCCGGGTTTCTTGTTTTAAAATGTCGTAATGATCAACTTTTAAAGAAAATTTTTAAATTTCTGAAGTAAGCGACATATTTTTTCGTTTCATGGTTTATACGACATAATATAATACAATGTAAGAAAATAATACTTTTTAACTTTTTGTAATAAAAGACACAAGATTATCAAATATGGCTTTTACGTCAATTTTTGAAGTAAAAAATTAGAAATAAACGATGTCAATTTACGTCGTAAAATCCACGACTTTTAAAAATATGGCTTGTACGACCATTTTATTACTAAGAGACTATTGAAAAGTAATGCTAACTTTGGTCTTAAAGAGCATGACGCATTTTTATTTGGCTTATTGCGGCTTACACACATTTTTTTCAGGTCATCTATACAAATATTTAATCTGCATGAAAGTGTAAAAGACATTATATCGACCCCTTCAGGACTAAACGTAGAAACAAAAGGCCATTTTTCAGTACGGCTGAAAAACAAAAATGGTAAAGTGTATTTCTTGTATATTTTTTGATTTACTTAATCTATAATGTTTATTATAGATTAACACTATATCTCATTAAGCTAAGGTTTTTGAGTTGTATACTAAATAGAAACCCAAAATAACCTACATTAATTAGTTCCAAAGATTGCATGGCTTTTACTACAAAAAATAAAGTTGTAAATGGCTTCTACGTCTTTTTTCTTCAGCTTGGTAACTGTAACCCTTTTTTTATTAAGTTGCATAAGACTTAATAATTGGTTTTATGTAAGGGATTATCGAATTAAAAGACAATTGTAATAAGAGGAAAGTGTAATTAAGTGTAAATGAGGAACACATTAATGACCAAAATCATATTATTTTAATATTTTTCATTATATACATGTAATATTGTACTTTTTCTGACAAACACTAATAAAATTATCAAAATAAAATCAACACAACCAATAAACTATGCCAAATAGGCAGTAAATTGAACCTAGTAATGAAAATCTTCTAATCTTCTGTTTTATTAAAGTACGAGATAAAACTGCGCATTGTGCACACACGAAAACAGGTAAGTATTTAACAATAACATATGTTAAAACAAATCAATGTCGTAATACAATCATCAGCATCATCATCAGTCTATCTCTGTCTGCTGCTGGACATAGGTCTCACCTATGGTACGCAACTGAGCTTGATCTTTAGTTCTTTGTTTCCAGCCGCTGCCAAGCCTTGCAAGCTGTTGATGAGTTTATGTGCAGTGGCAGTGCTAAGGCAGATAGCGATGATGATGATAGTAATAGTGATACTGTTTATACTTATCGTTGTGGTTGCCGCGGCTGGTATTCTTCATCTGTGTCTAGGTCGTATAACTTGACTGTGGCTCTTATCTCATCCAAGACCGGGCACTGTGAGATCCCATGTGTCACGGTCTCATTTTCAAGCATGCAGCCTTGACACAGAGGAAGACTATCTGTGGCGCCAATTATGTAGAGGTGATAATTTAGATTACAGTATTCCGTGTTGAGGCCTACTATGTAGTTTACGAATATCACGTCATTGTAATATTAGCAGTCTGTTTGTAATTTTACCGTCTAAATTCGGAAAAGCTGCTTTTGTATATTTACAGCTTGTCATGTCCACACTGTCCCACAACTTTTGCTGCTCATTTTCGGTATGACAACGTAATAGGTCTCTGACTTCCATTGCTAGCGGTCTACAAAGATTCATCACATCGTCGCTTACCTGTTGTGTCATTCTTTTTGTAGCGAGTATGTCAGCCGTGATATTGCTAGCACATGATGCATGGCTTTTCGTCCATCTTACCTTAACGTTATACTCGGTTTGCAGTGTTTGCAGAGTATCGTGGCATTTCGCAACTACTTTTGATCTTGTTGTAGGTCTCCTGAGTATGTATAAAGTGGCTGCACTATCAGTGACAAATTCTATACTGACTATCTTGATCATTTTCGAATTAAGACTGATTTACGGTCACTGCTTGCGCAGACAGTAACAGTCCGTTTGTTTCGGCTTGTAAGACGGTTATAGTCTTGGTTAGCGCTATCGATGCCGAAATTCTTATACTCAGTTATTAGTTCATACTTATTACTATCTAGATGAGTACTGTCTATCCTGTCCATACCTTAAATGGCTTCCGAAATGATCATTATCGTGTTTTACAGTATTTTGCAGTGGTTTGTGGTCGGAAGATATGTTCAAGACGCTGAATTGGAAAGGATGAGGCATACATATAAACGGCGAGCGCCTCTCACACTTGATGTTTGCGGACAATATCATCATCATGGCTAGAACCGCGCAGGACTTGTAGTACATGCTGATCACTCTAGCTGATTCTTCTGCATCGGTCTCCGTATGAACTTGGATGAAACCAAGATCATGTTCAACAAACATGTTATTCCGGACCCGACTGCTTTAAAGGGAGTTCTTCTCAAATTGTTCACGGATACGTCTATCTAATCTAGGTAGATTAAGTACTAAGCCAAATCTTGCAATTGGGTAGAAATAACTTCGAGAAGGAAGCTCGCAGAATGATACAACTGAGATGGGCAGCATTTGGACAACTTCATCGAGTCTTTTCGTCGCCCATACCACAAACCCTAAAGACGAAAGTCTTTAACAAGTGCATCCACCTGTTGTTACTTACTAGGCCGAGACATGAACTCTGACAGTGCAACTGTTTCACCAAATTCAAGCTCGCTCGCTCAAAGTCACTCAGCGAGCTATGGGAGAGGCTATGCTCGGAGTCTTGTTGAAGAATCGAATTCAAAATGAAGTCATCCATTAGAGAACCCAAGTTATCGACATAGCTCAATGGATTAGCAAGCTAAAGTGGCAGTGGGCTGGTCACATCTGTCGTAGAACTAATAACCGTTGGGGTCTACCCCAAAATTTATTGATTCTAGACTGGAGGCCGCGTCTCGCCAAGGTAGTGGTGTAGGGTGCCCTCCATCTAGATGGAGCGATGATATACGCAAGCTGGCAGGCAGCGGCTGGAAACAATAAGCTGAAAATTGAGCTCAGCGGCGTGCCATATGTGAGACCTATGTCCAGCAGTAGACAGGGATAGGCTGATGATGATGATTACTTTACGATATCAATTTGTTTAAAGCTATCTTTTTGTTGAATACTTCCCTGTGTTCGTGTGTGCACAGTGCGAAGTTGTATCTCGTAGTTTAATAAAGCAGAAAATTAGAATATTTTTATTACTAGGTTCGATTTACTGCCTATTTTGCATAGTTTAGATGTTATAATGATTTTGGTCTAATAATTTTATTAGTGTTTGTCAAAAAAAGTACAATATTACTTTTATATAATGAAAAACATTTAAATTATATGATTTTGGTCATAAATGTATTCTGCATTTACTACACTTAATTACACTTTCTTCTTGTTACAATTGTCTTTTAATTCGATAATCTCTTTGATAAAACAAATTGTGACATCTTATACCACTTAATGAAAAAAAGGTTACAGTCGCCAAGTAGAAGAAAAATGTCGTAGAAGCCATTTACAACTTTTATTTTTGTAGTAAAAGCCATGCTATCTCTGGAACTAATGAATGTACGTTATTTTGAGTTTCTATTTAGCAAACAACTCGAAAACCTAAGCTTAATGAGCTATAGTGGTTTATTACAGATTAAATAAATCAAAACATATACCAGAAATAAACTTTACCATTTTAGTTTTTCGGCCGTACTGAAAAATGGCCATTTGGCTTTTACTACGTTTCATCCCAGAGGGGTCGATATTATGCTATCGTGGAGTTTTTTATAAGTCTTATTAAGTTCTACATTATATACGATAGACACATTTCTTATATCTATTTCCGTTTAAGCAGCGTTGCGTCAAAACGTGTTTTCTCGACTGTTTTATTGTTGACTTAGGTTGCAAAATAAGTCTCCACGAATGTACCTATGATTTAACCGGATAATATATAACCTACTTTTATTCTGAAAGTCCATTCCATATATTAGTGAAATAATTTTTAAAATCGGTTCAGTAGTTTTTGAGCCAAATCAATACAAACATCCATACAAAAAAACACAAATCCAAAGATACAAATGCTCTCTTTTTATAATATTAGTGTAGATTAGTATAGATATAAATATATATTATAATACTAGCTGTGCCCGCAATTTCGTTCGCGTGGAATAGTGTCTTTGGGTAGCATTAACTAATAAGACATACGTATCCCAACTACACCGCACCGTACCACGCCACGCTAGTCCCCCCTTACCCCTCTCCCTCCCCTCCCCCTTCCCCTCACTTTACACTCACTAAGTTTCAAGCTTCTATACTAACGATACTTCCATTATTACAACTTTTCATCCCCCCTTTCAACCCCTTGCAACCCTATTTTTGCATTGAAAAGTACCCTATGTCCTTTCTCAGGCTCTAGACTTTATGTGTACCAAATTTAATTTAAATTAATTCAGTAGTTCTGGCGTAAAAGCCAGACAGACAGACAGAGTTACTTTCGCACTTATAGTATTATAGTAAGGATAGTAAGGATAAGGATTAAGGCCGGGTTTCGAAGCGGTTACGGCACCATAGACCACATCCACACAGTGCGGTAGATTGTACAGAAGACCGAAGAGTACAATCGGCCCCTGTACTTAGCATTCGTGGACTATGAGAAGGCCTTCGACTCAATCAAAACCTGGTCCGTTCTGGAGTCCCTGCAGCGTTGCCAAGTAGACTGGCGATATATCGAAGTGAAGAGATGTCTGTATAATGCCGCAACGATGACTTTACAAGTACAGAACCAGCGAATTAAACATGTCCACCTGCGTCGAGGAGTGAGACAGGGGGATGTCATATCCCTATGTCATCCATATATAAACTGTTCACTAACTGCTTGGAGGATATGTTTTAGACGCTGGACTGGAAATATTCTGGCATTAACATCAACGGCAAGTACATCTCTCACTTACAATTCGCAGATGACATCGTCATTATGGCAGAGACACTGCAGGACCTACAAAGGATGTTGAATGGCCTAGCTGATGCTTCTGATTCTCTGATTTCTGATTAGTCGTGAAAAATATATTTATTTGTTTGTTCCCATTACTCGACTAATCGATTAAATGAATCAACTTATACTTTACCTACTTATTTTTGCATTTGTATAATTGATGATGTCAATGTGTATTTATTTGCATACCAAAAACTATTGTCATCAATTAGAAAAATAACTTATTAACAACATATTGGAACCTATAAATGCATGTCGTATAAATGAATATACTTGAATATACTTATTCACATGACATTATATTTTTATTTGATTCATTTTATTTATTGATGCAATACATATACAATTCATTAATGAAGTAACTAATATTTTTGGCAAATAAAGTCTTATTCTTATGATTAATAACTAAAAGTAAGTAAAACGTTTATTATATAAAACCAAAGGAATTTTTGACCAGAAACAAACTAATATCTGCGGGCATGGTAGTGCCCCTGCGCAAGACGAGCCGTGCCCCCAGCCAAGACGAGCCAAGCGAAGCGCTAGGGCACTACCTACATTTTCTCAAATCGCTTATTCGTTTTTTTGAACCTTCATAACTTGGGTTTGGATTATACCAGATAAACTAAATTTTCGGGATATGATGTCAATGGTCTACTAAACATATCAAGGACTTATTAAACATAATAAAACATTAAATTAAAAAATCAAAAAACCCGACTGCGCAAAAAGTGAAGTGTTAAAAAACGAACTGAAAAGAAAAAAACAAGTAAGTCTAGTAGTTTAGACTTCTGTTTAGGGATATCAAAAAACTATACCATTTAAATTCTTTCTCGGTCGATACACTCATAAAATAAATTATACATTGTTATAACAATGTATTATATCATATATGGAATATATAGACTTTAACAGTCGGGACACATTAATCCCCATTCGTTAAGCCATTAGTTTTTTACCCATTTATTTTATTGTTTATGAAATGGGGCCAGCGGGATTCCAGTACAATTATATTTACTAATATGCTTACGCATTTTTTTGACAAATATGAGGTTTTGTGCGTCTACACTACAAAGTATGTATTACAATGGGGGATTTAACAACAAATACTAAAAACAATATAAAATTAAATATTAAAGGGGGTCTACATCACAGTGTGGTCTACATACAAGTAACGTGTATTTTTCGGCGTTTTGTGTTTGAACTTGTAAACTAATAATAGATAGAGACTTGAAATCTTCACAAAATATGTATAACTATGACCGTTATTACAATTATGGAAAAAAGAACAAAAAACGAAATGCTTGAAATAGATAGGGTATTATTGCTTTTTAAGCTTACTTACTTTACAGTTGTACTATTAAACGACTATACCAAAAGGAAGAGGTTGTTTTTTATCTCAGAACTCCATCAATTCTTAACCAATTTGGAAAATTATTTTTTTGTTTGAGCTAATATGATTTTCGTTTGGTCTCATTGTAATTTTATTGAGATCTGATAAGTAACTTCAGAGATAAGCACCGCAAACTTGTTACTGAAAGTGACTAACGCGGCATGTAAAATCGTTTTTCTTTCGATTTGTACGATCATAAATTATTTGTTATAAATATATTTTGAATCTCCATTTTAAGACCTTTAATTCGATACCCCGCTCGATAAGTTTTGAAAAAAATAATTTTTTTGAACACCAAATTTTGGCGTTTGTAATCCGCCATTTTGAATTTTTCAATTTTTTATGTTTTTGTTGACACTCGCGCTAGCATGGCGAATCTATTGACGTGCCAATTATCAATATCGGCCCACGCGTTTGGTCTCTAGTGTGCCACAAAGGAACAAACATACATACATACATACATATATACATACATACATAAATATATAGACTGATAAACACATTACCTCTCCTTTGCGTCGCGCAGTAAAATAAAAATAAAAAAGCTTTTATTTCTTCTCTACCCTGCTCTTATAGCTAAAGTTATCACAATATTTCAATTTTACGTGTATTTTAACAAAGATTTTGTCAAAACTTATTTTATAAATATAATTTCCACCTGAATAGGTCTCTACTCTGAACAAGAGTGAATACTCTTCTTCAGAGTAGAGACCGCCGGTGGCGGTAAAAGCCTCCTCCAATTCATTCCATGTTTTTCTTTGAGTTGCTAGTCTGGTCCATAGCTTTCCGACAAAGTTAACAATGTCGTCCCTCCATCTCTTGTAGGGCCTGCCTCTTCTGCGCAATTTGTCGTGATCTGAGCCCAACGGTTGGGTCAAGTCTCTGAATATGACCTGCCCACTTCCACTTTAGCTTTAGGATTTGTTGTACTACATCTTTGGCTTTAGTTTTATTTCTAATATCTTTATTTTTTATGTGGTCTTTAAGCTTTAAGTTCATGTAGCTCCTTTCTATACCTCTTTGACAAATCCGAAGCTTTTCCTTGTAGTGTTTTGTTAGTGGCCAGGTCTGACAGGCGTATGTGAGGCATGGTGTAAGGCAAATGTTCATAGCTTTAGTTTTTAATTTTGTTGGTAGAGATCCTTTGAATATGTCGCTCATAGCCCAGTATTTGTTCCATGTGTTGTTTATTCTTCTATTTATCTCTTTTTCTGTTCCTGATCTGAATGATATGAGGTGACCGAGATAAATATAGTTTTCTACATATTCTAGAGAGACTTAACTATGATAGGGATTTCCAATTTATTTGTCATTACTTTTGTTTTCTCTTGGTTTACTTCTAGGCCTATGTAGCTGCTTTCTTCGCATAGAGACTCTACCATCCTTTGTAATTCAGTCGGTTGTTCAGAGAGTAGCACCAGGTCGTCTGCAAACCTTAAGTGGGTTAAGTATTTACCATCTATTTTTAGTCCCATTTTCTCCCAGTTTAAACGTCTGAATATGCTTTCAAGGACTGCAATAAACAAACTAGGTGACATGGGGTCTCCTTGTTTAACACCTCGCGATATTCGGAATGGTGGGCCTGCTGAGTCCAATTTTACTTGTGCCCAGCTGTTACTGTATATCTCCTGAATAATGCTTATGTAGTCCCTGTTTAGTCCTTGTTCAGTTAACGCTTTATATATTGATTCGTGAGAGATAGAGTCGAATGCTTTCGAGTAGTCAATGAAGGCGATATATAGTGGTTTGTTATGTTCTATATACTTTTCAATTATCTGTTTAAGAGTGTGTATATGGTCCACTGTAGAGTAAATTTTTCGGAATCCTGCTTGCTCTATTGATTGGTTCTCGTCAATAGTTTTTCTGATACGTCGAAGCAGAGTGGATGCAAATACTTTATACAAACAAGACATCAGGCTGATTGGTCTGTAGTTAGATATTAATTTGTGATCTCCTTTTTTGTAGAGAAGGACTATTTCTGAGCATGTTCATTGATTAGGTATTTTTTTCTGTTTCATAATAAGTTTGAACAGGTTGGTAAGTGGAGTGGTTATTTGCTGAGTGCCTGATATTAATAATTCGTTTAAGATACCGTCTGGGCCTGGGCTTTTGTCTGTTTTCAATGTTTTTAGTGTAAACTCTATTTCTTTTTCTAGGAAAAGTGGGGCCGTGTCATTGTTGTTCGCCCATTCATCGACTGAATAATTGACCTGACTTTGTTCGCTATAGAGCTCTTGGTAGAATTCGGATGCTATTTTTATCAGTCCCTTTCTGTTAGTGACTACAGATCCTGATGTCTTGTGTAGGTGAGTCATAAGCTGTTTTGCTATGTTAAGCTTTTTATATGCTTTTTTTACTCCTCCGGTTTTTTCCAGGGGAGTATCTTCAATCTATGATTTTTTATATTGTCCTCAATTTTCTTGTTGATTTCTCTGTATAGACTAGTCAGCTTTCTTTTTTCTGTTTTTGTTCTATTCGTTTTATTTTTTAGCTCGTGTTTTTGTTTTTTTAGTTCTATAATATCGTTAGTTATAACTGGTTCTATATCTTTTACTATACTTTTTTTAGTTTGTTTGCATTTTATCAAGCTACTTTCAAGTTTATTGTAGAATGTTTGTACCGTTATGTTTTCTTCTTGTGTATAATTGAGCGTATCAACATTTGTTTTTAATTTTTCAGTATTTAGTGTAGAACCCTGAGGTCTTTTGGAAAACTGTGCTCGTGAGCGCTTCTCGCGTTTTGTGGATAGAGTCATTCTCACCATTCTATATATACTATCTGATCACACAGCACAGCTAATAACAATGCCTGTTAAAAAAATATGTAGTGTAAATTATTGGCGAAAAGAGATACGGGATGTTAGTTTAGAAAATATATTGAAATTTAAAGAATGTATAAGTAGCCTTTCCTTTTCTGAAATGTATAACGAATCTGACCCGAATAAGGCGTACGATATTTTTTTGAGTAATTTTAAACTATTTTACGATTTGTGTTTCCCCCGTAAGATGATAACAATTCATACTAACATGAAACCCAAGTGGATATCCAAAGGTCTAAAAAAATGTAGCGCTAAAAAAAGGGCTCTGTTATGGAATTTTAGATTAAAACCGTCTTTAAGTAACGAAAGGCGATACTTTAACTATTCCAAGATGTATAAAAAAATTATAAAACTTACACAACGGGCCCAAAATAACTATAAAATAAAAAAATCAGACAATAAAACAAAGACCACTTGGCAAATAATTAACAATAGAAGACTAAATGTTCCACGTGACTCTATCACACGAATTAATGTTAATAATAACTATGTAACTGATCCAAACGATATTGCAAACAGCTTTAATAATTATTTTATTGACAAAATTAAACCAATTTTAAATTGCGGTAAGAATATTAAATCGAATATAATCAGCCCGGCGAACTCTATATTTATGACTCCTAGTATACCAAATGACATAAAAATTATAATAAATGGACTCAAAAACACAAATAGCGTAGGATATGATGATATTATGACTAAAATTATAAAATCAGTAAATGAATTAATTTGTGGACATTTAAGTCATTTGATTAATTTATGTATATATGAAGGTGTTTTCCCGGAGGGAATGAAAACCTCAATAGTAAAACCATTATTTAAAAAGGAAAATAATGAATTGATGGAATTTTACAGACCGATAGCTCTTATACCAATATTTTCAAAGATCTTTGAAAAATATATTTATAAAGAATTATACAGATACTTAGAGTGTAATAAAACACTTTGTTCAGAACAAAAAGGTTTTAGAAAAAATTGTAACATCAACTTAGCCATTTTTGATTTCTATAATAAGGTAATAAGTAGCGTCGATACAAATACCCCTATATGCGCTATATACTGTGACATGACGCAAGCATTTGACTACGTCGATCACCGTATACTTATTTGTAAGCTAGAGTCATACGGAGTAAGAGGTAACGTTCTGAAACTGCTAAAATCATACCTAACACAAAGACTACAGATAACTGACATTTGTAGAGTCGATCTAAAAACGAAAAAGGAAGTTACTTATAGATCTCAACCGCGATCGGTATTGTATGGCGTGCCACAAGGTAGCGTTTTAGGACCGTTGCTATTTTTATTGTACATAAACGATTTACCAAAATGCACGGCAAGCCCCATGTCTCTTTTCGCCGATGACAGTACAGTGGTGATACAATGTAAAGAAAAAGAGCTGTACCAAAATGAAATTAATGACGCTTTAGCTTCTATTGTAAAATGGTTAGACAATAATAATCTTAAAATAAATCTTAGTAAAACCCAAGTTATGCACTTCAACCAAAGATCTCGTCCAAATAGCATATATATAAATTACAACTCAACATTAATTCGTGAAGTTGAGTACACAAAATTCTTGGGATTGATTATTGATAAACAGCTCAATTGGAAGACACACATAGCAGAACTTTGCAAAAAAATAAGCAGCTCTGCTTACGCACTATTCAAAATAGCTCCAATAATCAATACTGACGGTTTACTCACTGCGTACCATGGGCTAGCAGCTTCAGTTTTGCGATATGGAATCATCTTCTGGGGAAACTCTACAGAAAAACTTGCAGTATTTAAAGCTCAAAAACGCTGCATAAGAGCTATGTTTGGTCTACAGAACACCGACAGTTGCAAACCCTATTTTAGTAAATACCACATTCTGACACTTCCGTCCCTTTATATATTTGAGATAGCCATTTTTGTGCGAAGCAATCCTCTATTGTTCCGACGGATGTCAGATGTAGTAAAACGAAATAGGCGATATCATAATAGACTATGTATTAATAAAGCCAAAACTGCTTTAATGCACAAAAGTCTGCTATGTGTGGCTCCAAAAATTTTCAATAAAATACCTAATTGTATTAAAGAACAAAGCATGACATTATTTAAAAAGAAATTGAAAATACTATTGACAACTAAGTGCTACTATAATATTGACGAATTCTTGAATGATAATTTTGATGAAATAATTTAACTGACATGACCTAAATATTTATTTATTCAAAAAGACATTTTACTATTTTATTGACATAACTTTTTTTTTTTTAAATTTTATATATTACTAATATATTTCAAGTTCTTTTAATTATATAATGTTATTCTATTAAAACATATGACATTTAATAGATAAATAATTACCACAATACTTTTTACTGCTAGCATAAGTCTGTAAAAATTGTTTTTATTTAAATATATATTTTTGTATTTTGCGGCAACGCCAGCTCTCAAATTAATGTAGCCTACCAGGCAAAACATTGCACACCACAGCGGTAGAATGTAAGAACATCTCAAATACTACTTCAACCTTTTTGTACTACATTTTCAGCAATAAAATTATTTCATTTCATTTCATTTCTATGGTCGCTAGAGTGCAGTACTTCTGTATTTTCTATGTTCTTGGTTATGTTTGTTGGTTTTTCCGTTGGGTGATACCCATGTCCACCTTAGCTTTTCAGATTTATTAAACATTGTATTTGTTATCTTTAATTTATATTGGTGGCAGAAATCTATTTAATTTTTACTTATATGGAAAACAAACAGCTTTAAACTTAGATTTAGGAAACAAATTGATAGATCAAGTAGACTTCATTAATTTTCACTTATAGGTACACATTAACATAATGTAAATATATCTGGATGTTAAACAATATAAAACTAGGAGTGAGAGAAAATAATAATAAAAATGATGATAAAGTATAGTTATGTAGCAGTAAAATATAAAAGAGTTGAATTTTTTTGAATCAATGAATTAATTACTTACTAGCAGCCCGCCCCGGCTTCGCACGGGTAGAACATATATGCCTACAAAATTTGCATCATTTTGTTGCATCGAATATAAAATATGAACATATTTAACAATAATCGTCATATTTTAATTTTACACAAAACCTTAACAAATTATGCAACTATACCTTCCTCATAAACACTCTGGCTATTGGTGAAAACCGCATGATAATCCGTTCAGTAGCTATTGAGATTATTGCAGAACAGACAGACAGACGCAGTGATGGACTGTGTTTTATAATACTTACGTAGTGATATTGGACGGCCCTTTAGCGTAAAGGATAGTTACCCTGATTCTGACCCGACGGTCGTTGGTTCTAATCCTAGCTATATACCTACCAATGAAAGTTTTATGTGCATTCATGAATCATGAGTTTTCGTACAGTAGTAGTGGGATAATTAAATCTACCAAAAAGTAGCTTACCACCAAGGAGCCCGGGCCCGGTGGCGTAATCGGGAGAACGGTCGGCTTTGATGCCGTGGTACCGAGTTCAAACCTTACCGTGCACCAATGGATTTTTCCATCGAAAAATTTATGTGCGCTTCTCACAGTGGCCCGTCCGGTGAAAGAAAACATCGTTAAGAAACCAACAACCCCCGCATAGTGGTAGGACACTATCTAGTGTCCGCCTGGCCAGCTACCACCCTCAACTTAGAAAATCTGTCGCCAAAAACATCTAATGTGTTCCGGCAGCTATCCTTGAGAGCCAGTTCCCCAGTCTAGGACTAGCGTGTTAACCATCTTCGACCGCATCATCACTTACCAACATGTGAGATAGTGGTCAAACGCTAGCCTATAAGATATAAAAAAAGAAAAAGGTGAACATCTGCCGCCGTAACCTTACGCGTTCCCCGACGCAAAATGTAGGGGTAATATACGTTTAACGTGTGCATCTGTGTGTCTGTCTGTAGCATCTTAGCACCTAACCGGATGAACCGATTTTGTTTTTATTATTGATAGTTTTTTTTTGTTTGAAAGATGTCTTCATCGAGAGTTTTCTTAGCTTTGATTCATGAAAATTCGTTCAATCGTTATAAAACTATGAGCTTTTTTCTAGTTAATTGCGCTATGAAATCAACTTTCATAGGTCTGATCAATTCGAAAATCTTCTTCTTCAACGATATTGTAAGAACATGGAAGCATTGACCTGATGCTGGGACATCTCCTAGACTCTACAGAATACTCAAATCCTCACCAACTTACAGCTCAGATTTTAAATGTCGTGTTTAGAGTCATTGAAATGCTTTTAATGAAAAGATTATACATAGATCAGTCGAGGTGGTTTAAAATATTATATTATTATATATATAGATGAATATTATTTTATACAATAGATCATATTATTATACTATATTGACTACAAATTGATTGTGATCGGCGGGGATCTACAGCATAGCTAAGCCTATAATAATATTTTCGTAGTAACTATGACCTAAGCTGTGGTTTCACTGCAAATATTTTATTAATTTTGCGATGTGTGTATGTGCAATTCGTGATATCTTCTAGAGTTTTCATTTGAATTAAATACTGTAATAGACAATTTTAATCTATTATATGTGGCCAAGCTAATTAACGTAATTATTTGGATAAGGATTAATATTGTAAATTGTTAAACACAATCCAAAATTTAATCGTACCAACGGGACTTGAACCCGCAACCTCCGGAATAACATGTTCCGGTGCTTTGCCAATTAAGCCATGGTGCGAAGTGACGTTACGACGAAATTAGTGGATTGCATTTGTTAACCCAATTATGCATTGGTGGCGCCATCTATGACTACTTACTACGTAAGTTAATCATTCGGAAGAAATCATTACAGTTTTCAAATCCGACGAGAGATGTTGCACTGCGTAAATCAAATATTATGTTTCTTTGAAGTGTTACACACTTAATATTTTTGTAAATTGTTAAACACAATCCAAAATTTAATCGTACCAACGGGACTTGAACCCGCAACCTCCGGAATAACATGTTCCGGTGCTTTGCCAATTAAGCCATGGTGCGAAGTGACGTTACGACGAAATTAGTGGATTGCATTTGTTAACCCAATTATGCATTGGTGGCGCCATCTATGACTACTTATTACGTAAGTTAATCATTCGGAAGAAATCATTACAGTTTTCAAATCCGACGAGAGATGTTGCACTGCGTAAATCAAATATTATGTTTCTTTGAAGTGTTACACACTTAATATTTTTGTAAATTGTTAAACACAATCCAAAATGTATCATAGATGGCGCCACCAATGCATAATTGGGTTAACAAATGCAATCCACTAATTTCGTCGTAACGTCACTTCGCACCATGGCATAATTGGCAAAGCACCGGAACATGTTATTCCGGAGGTTGCGGGTTCAAGTCCCGTTGGTACGATTAAATTTTGGATTGTGTTTAACAATTTACAAAAATATTAAGTGTGTAACACTTCAAAGAAACATAATATAGGATTAATATTATATACTTGAAAATAGCCTTGGAAGTTATGTAATATTTTTTAACAAAAATTTTAAGATTAAAATGGTTACTGTGAGTCAACCTTAAGAGATATACATATGCTGTCGCGGACTTTTTTGTAGGTCTTATTAAGTTGTACAACTCTTGCATAGAAAATATTCTTCTACCCATTTTCAATTAAGCAGCGTTCGTAAGAAACGTGTTTTTTCGACCGTTTTTTTTGCCGACTTAGGTTGCAAATTAGGTCTCCACGAATGTACCTTTGATTTAAACGGGATAATATATAGCCTATTTTCATTCCGAAAGTCCATTCTACGTATTAGTGAAAGAATTTTTTAAATCGGTTCAGTAGTTTTTGAGCCAAATCATTACAAACATACAAAAATACAAATGTTCTCTCTTTATAATATTAGTATAGATTACTAGAGCCATATAAATTATTCACTTATTTGCATTAGAGTAGATAGGTTGGAAGAAGTGTTAGTGTATTAGTTAGTTTTAAAATATTGTTTATAATATTCTTGAATGTGAAAGGTCTCATCGTAAAAAGGTCCACCAATTTTGAGTAGTGAAGATTGAACAATTTAGTTGTACGAATGAAATACGAGTTACAGCGATAGTTCGTTGAGCATGGAGAATGATAAAGTTTGAGCTCGTTACGACCACGGATTAGACAAAGGAGGTTGGATTGGCAATGTGGGCGGGGCAGGCGCGCCACTAGTATGATTAGACAATCATAGATTCATAGAACCACGCGATCATACTTTTTAGTGGCTCGTGGTTTGCGTCGCAGCGCGGAGGTGCGCTAAAATCGTCTCAAAATGCCGTGTTGTGCGATTATTACGTGTAAATTAAAGAGTCAGACATCAAGTATTAAACAAGGAGGAATTTCTTTTCATCGGTAAGCATAAAATCTTCGTATTATAGATATTTTTGTCCAAAAACTATTTTTAATTATGAAATTCTTTGTTCAAACGACAACATACCCAGAGAACAGATAACTATACATTGCTGGTAAAGTACGAATATTTCTACCTCGAGACGCAGTTTACGCGCAATGGATTGCAAAGCGAGCGAAATCACCACGCCTCTCCGACTCGTTATATTCACGTTCGCGTCGGTCGCCGGCCGGTCGGCCGCGTGTGATTGTGTGTAACTTATAGAGTCTCGAAGTAATGTGCGTAACAATTGCAGTAGTGTGCGAAGCAATTGCAGCCCCGTGTTCTATGTGTAATTTGTTTATTAGTTTGCGTAATTCGTGTATCTATTTGTATTGTTTATGTTGTGGAATCGTTTGGTGGGAGTAACGCGGCGACGCTGGTTTTCAAACAAAAGTGTGATTATTGCCAATCCAACCTCCTTTGTCTAATCCGTGGTTACGACGACTGACAGCTTTTATAGGAATGACGAATTTGATTTCGGCTAGAAGGGATGAGCAATCTATAGAATTAGACAAAATATTACTGAGAAATGTGAGATCGGCCGCTTCTCTTCTTTTATCAATCCCTTACATCCCATGGGATGGGATGTGAGGGAGCGCAAATACGACCTCGGTTCTCCCAGCCAACCTCACCTGCCCGTGGTGCATCCTGCTGACCAACAGACAGGGCTCTGGCGACCGACAAAAGGCGGTATAACCATTTCATATCTATGGCGAGGCCAAATTCTACAGGCCGGTGACGGGCAGCAGCGTCACCGGTGCGAAAAGCTACGTCCTGCAATCACCAACACGCCTGCCCAGCATGGCGATTAGGGCATATCCCTCCCAAGGGATGGATGCATGAAATCGAAAGTCACAATAAGCCGCGGCCCCCAGTTCCCGGCCGCCCTGCTATTCCTGACCACGGCGGCGGTCACGGTAACGGCAGGGCAGGGGGTGCTAAGAATCCCCGGGTTACGGTAGGCCGCCAGAACAAACTTACCCTCGCAACGTACAATGGACGCACGATTTGGCTGGACGATCATCTAGCGCAGCTGGAGGAGGTGCTGAAACACATAAGATGACACATTCTGGGGTTATGTGAAGTCTGAAGACAGGCAGAGGACACCATAACCTTAGAATCGGGCCATCTTATGTTCTACAGAGAAGGAGATCAGCCATCCCAAGGCGGCGTCGGGTTTCTGGTCAACAAGATTATCAGTGACAACGTTGTAGAAATCTCCAGTGTGTCGACCAGGGTAGCGTACCTCATAATTAAGTTAACCAAGAGGTACAGCCTCAAGCTTATCCAGGTCTACGCACCAACCTCGACACACTTGGATGATGAGGTGGAGAGCATGTATGAAGATATCTCCAGAGCTTTACACACCACCTCCAAGGCTCACTACAACGTTGTCATGGGAGACTTTTACGCCAAAGTGGGAGAACAAACTTGCGGCGAATCGTCTATAGAACCACACGGATTCGGGAGTAGGAATCACAGGGGGCAAATGCTCGTCAATTTTCTCGAGAAAGAGGGGCTTTTCTTGATGAACTAGTTCTTCAAGAAACAGCCCCAAAGTAAGTGGACGTGGCAAAGCCCCGACACTGTGACTAAAAACGAGATTGACTTCATCATTACGGACAAACGGCGCATATTAAGACACGTCTCAGTGATCACTAGGTTTAATACTGGAAGTGATCACTGACTTGTACGAGGCTCTCTGGATATCGACTTTAAAGCCGAGAGATTCCGATTGATGAAGTCTACACTCCGTCCGAACCTACTCCAAACCGTTGTTGGGTCCGAAACATTCCAATTAAAATTAGAAAATCGATTCGCTGCCTTGGAAACCACAGATGACGTAGACCAGAAACTCGAAGAAGTGGTGGAAATCCTCAGGGATGAAGGGACGAAGTTTTGCGAAAGCAAGCGTACAGGCAAAAAGTCCAAACTTTCGGCAGAAACACTTCGGCTAATGGAAAAGAGACGAACAGACCCTTTGTCAGCTTTGTCAACTAACCTGGTGCAACAAATCCATAAAGAAGCTGGTACGACGCGACCTCCGATGCTCTAACACGCTCTTGATTAAAAAATAAATTGAGCAGAATCGGGGGTTGAAAGTGTTCGTCCAGCCTCTGGGTGAAGAAGCCACCTCACAAAGCTGACAACGTCAACGGGGAGCGTCGTCGCATCCTAGCCGGAGATTCTGTCGGAAGTTGAAGACTTCTACGGCAAGCTCTACGCATCGCATGCTTCAAGGCCCGAACCCGATACTGAGGATTCTAGAGCCACCTTAACCCGCCACTTTACAGAAGATCTGCCCGAAATTAGCCGAGACGAAATCGTGATGGCCCTTAAACAACTCAAAGTTAGACAAGTTTCAAAATTCGGAACAGGCCGGGTTTCAAAGCAGTTACGGCACCATAGACCACAGACAGACCACCTGCATCGAGGAGTGAGACAGGGGGATGTCATATCCCCGAAACTGTTCACTAACGCCTTGGAGGATATGTTTAAGACGCTGGACTGGAAAGATCGTGGCATTAACATCAACGGCAGGTACATCTCTCACTTACGATTCGCAGATGACATCGTCATTATGGCAGAGACGCTGCAGGACCTACAAAGGATGTTGAATGGCCTAGCTGATTCTTCTCGTCGCATCGGTCTCCAGATGAATTTGGATAAAACCAAGGTCATGTATAACGAGCACGCTGTTCCGGAACCGATTGCCGTAGATGGAATCCCACTCGAAGTTGTCACTAAGTATGTTTACCTAGGGCAAACGCTCCAACTAAGCAAACACAACTTCAAGAAGGAAATCCAGAGGAGAATTCAGCTGGGCTGGGCAGCATTCGGAAAACTCCGTCGAGTCTTCTCGTCGCCTATACCGCAGTGTCTAAAGACAAAAGTTTTTAACCAGTGCGTCCTACCTGTGATGACATACGGAGCCACGACGTGGACACTCACAGTTCGACTGGTCCACCAATTTAAATTCGCTCAACGAGCTATGGAGAAAGCTATGCACGGTATTTCTCTGCGGGATCGAATCCGGAACGAAGTAATTCGCCAGAGAACTAAAGTTATCGACATAGCTCAACGGATTAGCAAGCTGAAGTGGCAAAGGGGTGGTCATATCTGCCGCAGGACTGATAACCGTTGTGGTAGACTTGTCCTAGAGTGGAGACCGCGAATCGGCAAACGTAGCGTAGGACGTCCTGTGACCAGGCGGAGCGACGACATACGCGAAGCGGTGGGCAGTGACTGGAAGAGTAGTGCCGAAGATCGGGCTCAGTGGCGCACCTTGAGAGAGGCCTACGTCCAGCAGTGGATGATACAGGCTGATGATGAATGATGATGGTTAATAGATAAATTCTATACCAATCGAAAGTATGCAGCCCATAGTATATGAAAAAGTTAGGTTGCCTATTTTTTGCCTGTTACAACCCTTGGGTTGCCAGGTATGAACTCGATACTAGTAATTGGCACCGGTCTGTTTAATGAATAAAACTTAAATAAAAATAAAGTTTATTTCATTACGAACACGGTGATATAGGGTTCCCTGCGAAAAATCAGTCTTGAATACCGGTTGCCGAATTTTAAAAGATTACATTTTGCTCCGAGTGAATGTGTGCGACTGAGAGGTCCCTTCCAACCATCCCATGCTTGAAATTTGCTAGGCAACCCATGCAATATATTTTTTGATATATTAAATTACATAAAAAGTGTTTGATCCATTAACCAGCTCGGTGAAGGTCATTGTATGACGGGATCCTATCCTATATGTTCATACAAAATGACAATCCCTTGACGAGAACATGCGGCTCGCACTGTCAAAATGTTATCAAATCTCATGTAGAGCCACAGAATAATAAATAGTACAAGGTAGAGATCCTGCGTCAGCGTGCGAGTTCGCGATCTGGGGGCCTAGACAAAGACACATTTTTACAATCGATGACGAAGTTCGAGTAGTCCAAAATGTATGGAATTGGCATAAAGTTTAGAAATGTCGTTGAAATGTCTTACAAATGACTAGTGACTTATTGTTTTCAACAAGTGCTAGACAATGTTCAATCATATATTAAAACGATGACGAAATCGAATGTCTCGATCAACATTCCCGTAGACAAGTTGCGCTCGCTTGTCAAGTCAAAGTCGATGAGATATCGAATTATTCAAATCGAAACAAATTGTCAGTCAGCTGTTGGTGTTGATGGCATCAATTTTTGGTCGTTTTTTAAGCTAGGGCCGGGCCACACACATCGCGATAACGCGAAAATTCGCTTTACCGCAATGTGTGTAGCCGAGTATTCGCAAATACTTCGGCACTTCAGGCGAAGCTTTGCTTGGCCACATATTTACTACGTCGCGATAATCAAGAACGTCGCGATAATTCATTGCGCGGGTTCCATAAAACTGGTTTAGATTCATAATTTTGTATGAATAATAATATTTTCTCATTACTCCAATCCATGACAAGTTCGCTGAAAATGTTTAGTTTTTTGTTTAATTGAAACACGTTCAAACCGCTCGGAGTCTCGCAGTCAACTAAAGCGCGCGATGTGTAGCCAACCGCACGAACTTTGTCGCGACAAAACCCTTTGATGTGATTTGATTATTCGCGAAGATGATTCGCGATAGGATGAAAACTTTGGCCAGACGTGTCGCGACAACGCAAATCTTCGCGTTATCGCGATAGTGTGGCCCCAGCATTAAACAGTGCGCGCAGCGTATTGTTGCGTCGTGTGGCAGTCTGAGCTGATCATAAGAGCGTTTGTCCACACCAACGGCACCGGGACGTCACCGGCACCGAGATTTTTTCGGGCCAGTTTGAAAATGATGTGCCGGCGATCGTTTGTCCACCGTCACCGATTCCGGTGGTTTTGTTTCTAATAGCAGTCATGCGTGGCAGATTCGTTTCCATAGAATTAAAACAAACAACCACAGATAAAAAAAACAATAACCTATCAAACGGCGCCGGGCGCCGGCAGTGTGTGGACAAGATCTAACGTGTTTTCTATTGCGAGCCAATGCCGACACATCGGCCCGTCAAAATCTCTGGCCGGTTTCTAGCAGTCGCGCCGATCTACTCGAAATATCGGCGGCCGGGATGACGTCGCCCGGTGCCGATCATGCTACCTACATATGTACCGCTACTTCGGCGCCGGCACTTTGTTCCCGTTGACGTCCCAGTGCCGTTGCTGTGGACAAACACTGTTAGGGTAATTTACAACAAATTTCATTGATATAATTCGGCCGCGCGGCCGAATTTAACTTTCATCACTTTTTAAGAAAATGATATGTAAAGTCCTTCTCAAGACGAATAAATCGATCCCAAACTCTGTTGCATTATGTTGTTTTATCACAGAGATGCCGTGGCCACCTTCTGTCTTCATCATCAGACCAGCTCCATGGTACCATTTATTGTATTGTCACCAAAGATACATTTCACAAAATTTGAGTCAAATCGGACATCGGGAAACAGGTATAAATTTAGCTTCCAAGAATCCACCCGAATATACAGACATACATACATTGAAATTGCTAAGTTAAATAAAAGCTTGTAATTAAAGAGTATGTCTACCAATTTTCAAGACAATCAACTCAGAAAATAAACAGTTCACAGAAAATGTAACCTTCTATTACACGCTCTCAGGGGTTAAATTTCGAAAAACCCTTTCTACCTCTTAGATTAAAATTATAAGTTACGTGTATGCAAGTTTTTCCAAAATTATACCCCATGCATTTGTCTGACTGACTGTCTAATATATCAAAACACTGCCTAAACCGCTAGTCCTAGATACCTTATATTTATCCTAGTCCTTATATTTATATAGTGTGTTCTTTGTAAATAGCAGATGTCAGTTTTTGAAATTCCACCCATGTTTTTTATTTTAGACAACAAGCAGTCCGTCTGTCTGTCTGTCTATCTGTCCGTCTGTCACCAGGCTATAGCTCATTAACCGTGATAGTTAGACAGAGTTGATATTTTCACAGATGTTGTATTTCTGTTGCCGCTAGAACAACAAATACTAAAACAAAATATAGGTAAAAATTAAAGGGGGTCCCCATACAAATAACGTGTTTTTAAGCGCCATCTATGTAATTAGTTTCAGGAAAATGACATAGATGGCGCTAGTAAACGAGAAAAAAGAATAAAAAATAATAAATATATGAGGTTGAAACTGTTATGTTTCGTATTGTACGGAACCCTCCCTAAGTGTGCGATTAGAGACGCGATGCTGACTCGCACTTGGCCAGTTTTTTTATTGGACTTGAAGGTAGAGAAATAATTAAAAGAAGTTTCCATGTTAACTCATTTAATGATAATTTGAACATTGATTATCTGAACATTTAAAACAAATATGAATGGCATAAATTAAAGTTGTTAAACATTTCAAGTAAATCTTCGTCAAGATATTTGTTAACAATGGCGGGCACTCGCAAGTCAGAAGTAGCGTAGGCCATGGGTGCCGCGAGGTCTTCGACTATTAATGTCTGAGTCGTGTAAAGCTGCAGCTCGTTGTCGTCCTGGTGGCCGCTTGCACGCAGCAGCACAAGGCGCGAGCGTAGCTGGCGCGGCGCGGCGCGGTAGCTGCGCGCCGTTGTGATGCGTCCATACATCGCGTCCAGTAGCGCGCGCGCGTACTGTGTAGAGTGCGGCACGCGGCCTCTTAGCGTGCGCACGCATGCGTCGACACGCTCGCTCCACGAGTGACAGTCGCGCAGTGCATCCTCCACCGGTGCCGCTGAGGCACGCGTCATCAACGTGTACATGTGACGCACCACGCCCTCCTGCAGCGCGCGCTCCGAACTAAATGACTCCAGCTCCCTCTCCAGCAGCGCACGAGTCGCGGAGGGGCTTGAGCCCAGGCAGTACACCGTGCCAGTTAAACCTGCAATGATTTTTTTCACAATAATGTTGGTAGCATACGAGTACTTACTAGTATGCTATATGCTTATAGCATGTAGTACGTTCGCATAGGCCGAATGGTTAGCTCGTTTGCTAGAACAGTATGCCTCCTGTAGGTCTCTGCTATAGTCAACGATTATTAGCATAATCTAAGAGTTATTTTATTCGCTAGGACTGTTTTACCAGCTTTTGATAAACCTCCCAACCAGCAAAAACTACACTTAAAATGATCTCTAGACCTCTGTTTTCTTGCTCTTATACCATTCTTATATCGTCGTATAAGCCTGGATTTGGGCACCATTTATAAGCGTAATTTGTTTATATCTTTCTAATATCAGTCTTATTGAATGTTGTTTTCACTTAAATTATTCTTACCAAAACTAATTTAAGTGTACATAGGTTTACATTGTTTTGACGTTAAGAGTCCTGTGAGCGTAAGAAAGTTTATTTTGATTTTAAATAAGATCAAACACAATCGTAAAAAAACTTGGTGTAGTGTTTGTTTGAACGTTACAAATAATTAAAAAAAATCGAAAACAGTAAGGATAAAGTAATTATATTGTAATAACCGTACCATTATTAACAAGTGTTTCGTTTTATGCTTTTCGATAAGTATTAGTATTGGAAAATATTATTTACTGTAAAGTAGACCCTAGTTTATGCTTCACAACTCGTGCGCTTCATCAATATATAGTATTTGGTATTCTTGTTTAATTATTTTATTTGTTAATTTGTATTAAAAGCGACGCCATTAGTATTGCATTTATTAGAATCACTATAAGACTATTTTAAGCTCATTTCGATCATTCCAACATGACTCTATGTTGGAATAACTTAGAGATCCTTAAATTGACATAAAACATTTATTTTCATTTAAGAGTGAACGTTTGGGATGTGAAATGGTATTTAATGTGACCGCACTAAAATACTTTTGGTGAAATATAATAGTAAACATCAAATGTTACTTTCACAATTTTGGTCACAAATTCGATTTAAGATCAAACTTTCTTAAATTAGACTCGTTTTCTCTATTGTAAGTATGATGATTCAATATCACTCTAATACTGTGCCTATCCACTGCTGTTGATCTTATAATAGTTTTGAATAAGATCAATATTAACATGTTTTAAGTACTCTAATTAAATGCTGATATTAATCTAACATTCTTACAATAGCATTTAGAAAATATGTAATAAAATTAAATGAGCTTAGAAAATGTGGATATGAGAGCTAATTTATCTCAAGTGTGATAAGTCTTAATAAATGCTTTTTTAGGAGAGTGTGGCTTACAACGGCACTGTAAAATAAACTTATATGCATAATTGAGACAAGTTATTAAGATCAAGCGTATTAGAGCCTGTAACGTCTTGTCAGATACTAATATAGGAGCGATAGCAATGACGAAAACAGATAAGAGACACACAATTTACAAAAATATAAAGTGTGAGACACTTCAACGAAACATAATATTTGATTTACGCAGTGCAACATCTCCCGTCGGATTTGAAAACTGTAATGATTTCTTCCGAATGATTAACTTACGTAATAAGTAGTCATAGATGGCGCCACCAATGCATAATTGGGTTAACAAAATGCAATCCACTAATTTCATCGTATCGATGTATCGAACCGTGGCTTAATTGGCAGAGCACCTGGACGTGTAATCCGGGGGGTGCGGGTTCGAGTCCCGTCGGTACGACGAAATTTTGGATTGTGTTTAACAATTTACAAAAATATAAAGTGTGAGACACTTCAAAGAAACATAATATAAGAGACCACTATAAGCTCAGAACTCTTATAAAGTGAGAAACGTAAGACGATTTTGCTAGTTGGGTTATAGGAGTTTCTTACAGGCTCAATAGTTAATTTTTCACCGTTACCACTCGAAAAAGAGCAATGCGCGCGGAGTCGCAAGAAGTTTCGTGATAGAAAATAAAACTGTATTCGTTACACAAAAAGAAACACATTTTTTTGAGACCATGCGGCAGAGTTGCGCATATCTGTGTTCTGTGGTCGCGCGTCTCTATGCGTCGCGCAGCGCGAAACCACATGAGTAAAGAAACTGAAAAATAAATAAACTGTTTCTTTACTCATGTGGCGAAACCATAAGCATCGTCGCGTCTCGGTGTGAACTGACCTTTAAACTTTTTGCTACGTCCGTGTTGTCGAGGAGCTGGATAACATAAACGTTCACATGGTGATGAAGTCTTGGGTCGTGAATTGCGGCATATATTGAAAAATAATTGTTGAAACGTTCCGTCTCCGTTGTTGTTTTTACCATAGTAGTTAAAGCCATTATTGATACTTAATAGATGTATACAAAAATTACGCGTTTTAGTAATTTTTGTTTACGTCTATTAAGTATCAACCGCGGTGCGGCGACCGCAAAAACATCGCGGGTTGCGAGGTTTTTGTAGGCTGGTGCGTCAGGACGATACTTGTACTATTCATTATTCTGTGACGATACTTAAGTGCAAACTAAAGTAAGTGCGACGTGAACGCGACCTTTGCATCTCCATCTTTGACTGGACTAATAGAGTATGTACTCTATTACTATGTAGGTAAGCGATTGACCACTATCTCACCTGATGCTAAGAGACGATCACAAATCAGGTCAGAGAAAACAGACAAAACACCGTAGTAGATAATTTGATTTATATTTAATCCCTTGTGCTCATAGTACCGATTATATTAATTCAATGTGATAAATATACATATTATACTGCTGTTTCTTTTCTCTTGGTAATTGGTAAAAAGTAGAGCACGCAGCTTGTAAAAAAGCAATCTCAGTCCTTGTATCCCTCGCTCTGCTCAGGAACTCTTAACAGGATGGATTAAGAATTCTTTGCTGCTCAATCGATGCGGGATCCATTTTCCCGTAAACTAAATTTCATATTTTCACTTGTTGTGTAATCTAATATTTTACAACAATTAATTATGGAGATGGAGAAACTGGCCTTAAATATTTTACACAGTAGGTAGGTATATGGCATCCTATATTTTTATCGTGATATCTCAATCGACAGATAGACAGTGATCTACTACAGAGACTTACTACCTGTCACAGTACCTTCAATATGGTTCGCAATCTATGCAAGAATCATTAATAATAAACTTATTCAATCAACAGCTGATAAGAATGTTTCTTACCATGATCCTCTAGAATCGATGTTAACTCTAAGGCTACCAAAACTCCACATTCGTATCCCAGAATATAAAACTTGTTTCGCAATTTAAACTGTTCGAGCAGAATCTGTAAACAAAATATGATTGCGTTATACAGATGATCCAGAGGGACCAGAAAATAAATATATGCATTAAAAGATGCATGCATAATGCACTGGTGACTTGTGAAATCAATATTAATACGATTCGTTCATAATTTTTAAAATTATAAGTTTGCATTAGTAAATTCGCTGTTTTATATTTACGATCTTTTTATTTTTTCCTTGATATGAGCTATCAGAAATCAATAGGCATTTTAATTCCCTTGTGGAATTGCAAAACATGTGAAAATATGCGAAATAAACGGTCATATCTTTTATCGCGTTAACTAACAAGCAACTGTAGACCCAAGGGTCATGAGAGACGGATAGACGGACAACAATGTGATATGGGCTCCTTTTTCCTTTTGAGGTACGGAGCCCTAAAAAATGTTTTTATAACTGTACCCCAGCATATCTATTGGCTTGTTCTCGAGGTGTCTCATTTGGCACGTCCAGTCCAGGATGCAGCACGAACGCTGGCAGCTTGAGTCGCTCACACAGCGAGCGGAACCGAGCGTGATGTCCCTCCACTCCCGGGATTATAAATAAAGATGCCCTGCTCTCCTCTATAACATTGTCCATCTGTATTAAACACAATTTGATAAAGATTACCTTAAACAAATACAAATAGAAAATATAGGCAATATTCTACTATGGGAAAACGAGCAGAATATGGTTAGGATAGTAGAATATAGTAGTACTTAGTTTCATCAGCTCTGTGACGATACGTGCCTTCTTTTAATTTATTAAAAAAAGATTTGCTATGCTACGTTCTTAAGGAAGCGGTTGATATTCACCAATCATATTCACTGGTCTACTAGTGAAAACGGGTCAAAATAAGCTATGTTTTTTAAATAGAAAGATGCTATGGATGCGTGTTACTTCCCTACTGTCGATGCATCGCATAGCTCGCGCATCTTTCTCGTACAGCTACCTCGCGGCAGCGTAGCTTCATAGGAAATTTTACTCGCTGCGCTACATAGCTTAGCATCAGTGGAAATGGTCACATAGTTTCGTAGCTTAGCTTTCACGTTCTCGTAGCATAGCTGCATGGCACTTCTTTGGTGGAAAGTCATTCAACATATACATTTGAGCAAAATGTTTATATTTAGGCTTTACTGAACTGAAATAGTTTTTTATAAACAATAACAATAATGTACTTGACGATTTCCACTTAATTCACTTTAATAGTTACCACTTAATTAAACGAAGAAACTTAAACGTCTTAATGTCAGTTTGGTATTTTGTAAAACAGCATCGCTTGGTAAAATGGCTAGACTGTTAATAGTAGGGCTAATTACTCAACCTGATCTGTAGACCCGTGATTGTAATTTTTTTTCAACTCACCGTCTCTATATTATAGACTAAAGTATTCATTGGAAGCACTTGTGTATCGACTCTGAGCTCGTCATTATCTAAGTGAGAATATAGAGCAGTCAAGCCATTCACTTTCTGAAATTCAATCTCCGATAGGTTTGTTTCCATTTCCAATATTCTGAAAATAATACTTTTTGTTATACAATGCAATTATTTATTTTGTGCAAATAAGTACTACCAGTAGTTTTTTTTTGTAGTTTTTATTTTAATTATTAGTCATAGTTAATATTTTAGTTTAATAAGTTTTTTTAATTGTTTTGACTATTGCGTTATGTTAATAAATAAACACTACGTCGTTGTTAGTACTACCAAAAATTAAAGTACAGAACATTTGAGTACATTAGGGTAATACATCTGGAAGATCGTTTCGATCGTTGAAATTCGTTTAATACCGCCGGTCTTGTCACTTAAATATCATATACATCATATTAAATATCATTATCTTCCAGAAAAATGTATGTTAGGTCCCCACGAGCGTACATGCTCGACGTTTTTGCATACATTCGAGCAAGAAAGTACGTAAAGACCTTTAAAACATAAGACTTATTGCTCGAAATTGATCCGAAATGTTCGAAGAGCAAGGATTAACAATAGGTCAGCGCCGTCAATGTAATTGAGGTTTTTTGTATGGTAGGTAGATGAAGCATGCGAATTCCGCTAAACACAGCAAATGTACATATCTTCATCCATGGCTCGAGACGTCACGCTACGCGATATAGAGCTCAGCGATATTTGATTTAACTTGCTCATCGAACATCCACGTACGTGTGGAGCTAGCTAGCATTAGGATGGACAGGAGTATTACAAAGGTATGGACCCAACTAGCAAAATCGTCTAACGTTTCTCACTTTATAAGAGTTCTGAGCTTATAGTGGTCTCTTATCTGTTTTCGTCATTGCTATCGCTCCTATATTAGTCTCTGACAAGCCGTGACAGGCTCTAATACGCTTGATCTTAAAACCTTGTCTTAATTATGCATATAAGTTTCAATTTACAGTGCCGTTGTAAGCCACACTCTCCTAAAAAAGCATTTATTAAGACTTATCACACTTGAGATTAATTAGCTCTCTTATCCACATTTTCTAAGCTCATTTAATTTTATTACATGTTTTGTAAATGCTATTGTAAGAATGTTAGACTAATATCGGCATTTAATTAGAGTACTTAAAACATGTAAATATAGATCTTATTCAAAACTATTATAAGATCAACAGCAGTGGATAGGCACAGTATTAGAGTGATATTGAATCATGATACTTACAATAGAGAAAACGAGTCTAATTTAAGAAAGTCTGATCTTAAATCGAATTTGTGACTAAAATTGTGAGAGTAACATTTGATGTTGACTATTATATTTCACCAAAAGTATTTTAGTGCGGTCACATAAAATACCATACCATACTAGGGTCTACTTTACAGTAAATAATATTTATACGACGATATAAGAATGGTATAAGAGCAAGAAAACAGTGGTCTAGAGATTATTTTAAGTGTAGTTTTTGGTGGTTGGGGATGGAATGGACTTAACAATTGGCTCACAATATACATAAATAACCAATCAAATGTAAAACTTAATTGAGTGTATGTTTCCCTAGTACCTCAGATTCAGATTTATACAAATAAAACTTTGAGAACATCAAACGAGTAAGTGATAAAAGCTGCAAACTTTAGATGCTTTCAAACAACTTACTGTTTTTTGGTCAGCGAATATATATCGTCGTCGTTCAATGAAATGTGACAAACATCTCTTAGGTATGATTTAATACAGTGGATAGACTCAGATGTTCCCAAATCTTGCAAAGTAATATCGTCATTGATGCTTTCTGAAAAAAAAAAATATATGAGTTTAATAATCTCATCTTCTCTACGATGGCCGATGTGGCCATATAAATGTGTAATTATAAGATGTTAGATAAATGTTTTTTTTTATTGCAAATAACGTGTCAAACAATTTTGCTTGCCGTTATTTTGGTTGCCGTATTTTCTTTGGTGCGCACCATTTTTGTTTAACTTGGTGGTAATACGTAATGTGCCAAAAGATGGACCAGCAAAGATCTTTTTACTACCAAAGCGTTTTATGAAAGCTTATAAAATATAACGTTATTATAGATTTATAAGACGAGTGTGAATGGGCCAGCAGGTAGAGGCTGACCTAGGCAAACGTATCACGACCATATCGGAGACGTTTTAAAGAAAGGCCATGTCAAAAGTACCTATAACCAGCGAGCATGTATGAAGACGCTCATAAAAGTGGAAGAAGCGAAAGAGGTAAGGTATGGATCGTAGCACGTGGAAAGAAGTACTTACAGTAATCACGCCTTTTTTCCGTTGGGGTTACTACCCCAACGGAAAAAAGGCGTGATTGTATGCAATGATTGTACATACAATAATTGTATAAAAGGTACATGTAGTAAAGTAAATAAGATGATCTTACCGGATAAAAATGGTACTAAGTCAGACAAAGTTTGTTTTTTGGAAGGCTGTAGCTCAGCAGCTATGACCGGAATGTTACACAAAAGTGCTTTTTCGGTTACTTCCACGGCGCATTGACGCCAAGAAGATTCCTTGACATATGCATGGAGTGTGTTGATCTAAAATAATAATAGATAGTTTAGATTTTTTTTTATTTAAGTACTAACATTAGAATTCTAATATTATAATTTGAAACTTATAAAGTTGTTCATTATGATGAATACACAGAACGTTAACTAAATACCTGGTTAATCTCATATCTACTTCAACGCATACAAAACCAAGTAAAAGTCCGTAAAACGCGTAGAGGTTAATAAAATTAAGACATAAGAAAACCCGAGTTGCGTTCTGCTTCGCCAATGTTAATATAGTTGTTTGTGATACAAGTGTTGTAAGTTGGTTTTTACAAATGTACTTTTACCATAGTCACGAGTTTGTAAAATACCAAATTCCGCACGTGAGACACACAACGTTTTTCAACACATTTGCGAGAAAACAGGACATTCATCATAAATCAATGATCAGCAGTCGGAACGTCGCAACATTCTTTTCGGAACGTTTTTAATATGAAAATGAATGTGAATTTGCAAATGGCGCCACGTGAGTGTGGTGAAAACTAGAATTGTTGTTCTAATTTTTTTTTTGTATTAAAGAGAGACAAACCTATTGAACAAAAGCCCTTCCAAGGAGGTTTCGATCATTTAGCATATTTATTCTCGCAATTTAAAACTTTTTTTGAAATTCTTATATATATATGGAAGTTAGAATACGCACGGCGCTATAAGACGAAGTATGCGGTAAAACAGTCATATGTTTAGGTGAGAGTACTTATTTTACCGCACATTCTGTAGTAAACAATGCATACAAGCTTCGTAAATGCATTTTTGAGCAAATGTTTAAAAAATTTTACACATACAGGCAAGTAGTTGACTGTCTCTTCGGTGGGAGGTTTGAGCCTCAGCCAAAGTCTACCAAAGTATTTATCCTATGAGCACAGCTTTAACTATATACTCAAGTTGATTATAAACAAAAGGACACAGGTGGGTAACAATGAGACCCCGTGGTGTATATTTTGAAGTAAACTTTGTAGAACGAGATAAGACGTAAATCATCATTCTCATGTATACAGATTATTCGTGATTATAATGTAACATTTGCTTGCTAAATTATCTTAATTTGACTTAATACCTAATTTTAAAGTAATTACATTACAGTGCTTTACTATGAACCACTAATTGTTTTCGGTGGGCTCCAAACTAGGCTAGGCCTGTATCTTGGACGCCCTGCATCTCGAGTTAAATTAAAAAGGTTTCTGCGCTAGTTATGAGTACATTACAAATCGATAATATTGTATCGTTTCATAATACATCTAGCAATCTTCATTTACTATTTATTAATTACGCCATAATAAAAATATGTTGTGTATCTGGTTTGTCTGTCAATTTTGTTTCCAAAATCCAGAAAACTCTTATTTGTAGATGCGTTTACATTAATTTGTTATAATTATTATTATGTTGGGTATTATAATTATTAACTATCATTAGTTAGCGTATACGCCTTGTTTTTAGTTAAATTACCTTAAGTTTCTTTATTTCATATCAGTACTATTAATGTTGTATATAAAATCAAATACTATTTATCGTAATTAAATTAAGTTACTTATTATAGCATAGCAATAAATTATAGATTACTATTTTAAATAATTAGAACAGGAACACTGTTCCATAAAAATAATATTCTCTATAGGTTATAAAATTGTAGAATCAATTTTACAATAGTTTAATTATTGCCTATACTCATGATTTTGTGTTCAACTAGGTAGTGTCATACCTGAGTCCTTATTCATAATATTTCCTATCCTTGTGCAGCCAAACAAACCAAGTCTGAGACATAAAAAAAAAACTTACACCATCTCCAAAAGATAAACTCAATGCTGTAGCTGGTAAACCGTTTTCAGATCTTGAGACACATGACTCTTTTCCGACGTTGCAATCGACGGAAATAATAGCAAAATATCTAAAAAAAAATTTTTAAGTTTTTTAAAAATTTGATTCCTTTAAAATTTACAGTTTAAGGGCCAGTTTCACGGGTTCCTGATAGCACTTATATGAAGAAATCTAACAGATTTGTGACAGCTTTTATATGGCGCTTCGTGTCAGATAACTATTTAACGCTTTATCAGGAACCGGTGAAACTGGCCCTAATTATGGAAATAAGCTATCCTTACTTTAAAAGAGGACATAATATCCTAGAAGTAGAGTCCAAATTGTCAATTATATTGATCAATTCGTTATTTTGCTGACTTTTTGAGCATGCTGTAACGTAAATTCCTTCCACAGGCCCACATTGACTCGTTTCATTCAGTATAGCGTAAATGACATTGCTCCCATTGAGCGTTTCATCGATAATTTTTACGTTTATTCCTTGTTTTTGCCATAACCTGCAAAATAATGAACACGGTGTTATCACGATTTCGGGACACTTCTAGTAAAGATATATATTCATAAGAAAATCGAATAAGAAAAAGTAATAAAACTGTATGTTTCATAGGTAGAAATAGATTACACGTGTAATAAAGTGGACACGTGCACGTGTCACGGTACATTAACCTCATTGTAAACGTGTAGTAAAACTGACACGTGTAGGATACGTTGACCTCATTGGCACGTGCAACGATGAGACCATCGGGCCTCAAGTCTGTCTGTCAAGTTTGAGTCAATGTTAATAAAATAATAGTCAAATTTTATTACATTGAATATTAACAATGTACGTCCCGCCACTAGACGATAAAAGCAAGGGTATAATTTTATATATTTTGTATGCAGTAATCTTTCGGTATTCAGTTATCCAAGGGTAATTTAGTAATCAAGAAGTATAATTGTGAAGAAGTTGCCCGCTGAAGAAGACCGCTGCCCAAGGCTGAGGGTCCGTAGCACAAGGCTACGGTCGCCCAGGTCGAACCAGCCTTCTCAACTCGAGTCACACCGACCCGACGGCTTCGACTAGTGCTACCCGAAGCTGAGGCTCCGTAGCACGTGGCTACGCCAGCCCAGCTTGCTTAGCGCACCGAGCTCGAGTCACCCCGACCTGCTGCACCGAACGGCAGCCAGAGTGTGGGAGCGCGGCGTGACCCACCGACCCCAACTCCACGACACAACCACGACCACTGCGTGCTACGAGACTACGAGCTATGGCACTACACGCAAGTGCATCGCTACGACGTAGTGGACCCACTGTGTCGTAGCCACGGTACAACGACGTAGCAATCATCTACAGCCTATGTCAGTGCACTGCTGGACGTTTAGCTATGGTAGCTAGTGTCTTTATCCGTGGTAGCTAGCTACTATCACAGCAGTTGACATGACACATTAGCATGTATACATATATGGCTGCGGAAGCGTCCGCCAATCTAGACCTAAATGTCATACATCATATCCACCAATCAAGCTACAGCACCGGCTGTAATGTGACATGCGATGCGATAGACGAAAAAAATTGAGACGATCTAATAAAAGTTTGTTTAAAAAATAACCAACAAAAAGGTAGTCTCCGTTGACCGTTTGTATTTGTAGCGCCTCACCAATACACAATATAATAATTTTGATGTTTAATCAACACATAGTATTACATTCTTGTTCCTAATGCAGGTTAGCAGTTAGGTTAATTAATAAGTAAAATACTTATTTATTAATTGATATAAAGTAATTTTGCCAATTTCAACAAAATGTTTTCAAAAAAGTAATGTTTTTAGTTCACTGTCACTGTAATAATATTTACTTACTTTAGTTGTAATGGATGTTGCTTGATAGGTTGCACACAATAAATACGGATATTTTTTGCACCACAAGCAATTAACCTGTCGACTAACTGAAGGCCGAATTGGTCACCATCCCATACAATCAAATGGCTATTGTATGACGAACACACCACTCTGTAAATTAAATAAATATTTCGTAGACTTGCTGTCGGATTTTGATTGTTAAGAAATCAAGCCTTCACATAAACTCTGCGTAAAGTTCTATGTATATATTTTCCCAATCAACAAGCTTTATTTAGGTAGTATCTAGTTTAATGAGTTGAGCAGTCGCTTGCTTCACACATAAGCTAGCCGCTTCGTGCGGGAGGGTAACATGACGCGAAGGTGACAGCGGTAACGCAATGCTCGTTGATATGACGCTCGCTTTCCGTGGTTTGTATATTATACATGAATAACCGAGCGATTCATCTACGGCAAAAATGCTTTCGAATGTCCGGCAGATGTGTACTCAGATGTCCAGCTGTTCTCCTTTACATGTATTTGTACTATTATTTATTATCGAATAAATAATAGTACAAATACATGTAAAGGAGGTCAAATTTCTCAACTGATTCTCGTGCAATTTTGTAAGCATGTTTGATAATTATATGGATGTGTGCTGTCTATTCAGTTCTTAGATATTTTTCAAAATGGCGGAAATATGGAGTAGAAAGCGTAAAAAAAATATATGTCAGCCATTTCGAAAAATGATGATAGATAATAAAATAAAATAAAATATAAAGTGTGTGACACTTCAAAGAAACATAATATATGATAGATAATGTCTAAAAATTGTGTGGTACCCTTCTTGAGACGCAAATTTCTTGTTCGAACAACTTTTTTATCTGATAAACTTCAAGGAGTCGAGGTTGTGTTATTCAATTTTAAGCTATGCAAAGACAGACTCGCGAAGTCTACAGTTCATAGAGCCACTAGTTACTTATGGTATAAGTACACAGTACCTGTGTATGACATGCGGCATTGAGTCTTCCAGCCGCAGCAGCACTCGGCCGCGGTGATGGCTGCCAGCCAGCAGACGGAAGGCGCGCGCCGCCTCGTGCGGGGGGAACGTGACGCGAGACAGCGGCCGCACCGCGCCCGTAGATATGCCTGAACTTAATAGTTGCTGCAGCTTCTGCACAATATAATCAGTAGTTTCTGTTATTACGCTTATATTCCATTAAAAGTTAAAATCTTAATAGAAAGACAACTGGCAAAGTAAGAATGTGGGGGTTCGTCAGCACGTCAAGGAATGCAAAAAAAGCAAGCGACCGAAGCTTCATTGTGCTAACTGCTGAAACTTTAAAATATAAGAGTCCGCATGTGGTTTCTCATACTCACAGTATGTTCTGCACTGTTTCCAAAGTCCAAGATAGTATACAGATCGTGCGCTCGGTACGACCTCGATTTAGTCATGTTGAACATGCCATAGTCAAATTCTTCACGGTCTTGTATCTGTGTCATGTCAAAGGTAACGCCAGAAAATGCAGCACATTTTAGGGAAATCTAAAAGGAAACAATATAAATAGACACTATTATACATAACGTATTTAACGGTAGTTTATCAAAATTGCCTATATGTTCAAAACATTTTCAGTCTTACGTTTTTCAAGTTCTTATGAACACAGCTCAGTACGATGTCACAACCCTCCCCATTTGTAGCATTTAGCACCATATCTCCGAATGTTGGATCACGGGAACTGCCGATTGCATCCGCTGCGAAAAATTAACATAATTATGTTCTATTATATTGATGATCAGAGAGAGAGCACCAATAATTCTCATTGGACAGTGTGTTACCGTTTAGTTCCGGGAAGAGTCTGAGCAGGAATCGTTTCTTAGCTTGGTCTTTAACAGTGGCGAACACGGTGGCACCGTGTGCCAGCGCCACCACCACCGCCGCCTGCCCCAGCGCGCCCGCCGCGCCGTGCACCAACACGCGCGAGCCGCGCCTCAGCTCGCCTCGCACACACTGCCACATACGAGAATATGTACAATACAGTCGAGTGTACACTCGGGACGAGTGCTCGCACCGGCACCGACACTCACCAGACAGTACAGGGCCTGCAGGTAGGCGAGCGGCACGGTGGCGGCCTCCTCCAGCGTCCAGTGTGCGGGCACCGGCCACAACAGCTCGGGTCGCGCTGACACCACTTTGCGAGCTGCGCCGTTTCGAACTATCCCCATCACTCGGTCACCGCTGGAATTATTTTATAATTATATGTCTACAGGGTGGATTTTTGAGATGGGACAGTATGGATAGGGATAGGTAACTCTTCTGTTTTAGTGTTGTAAACCATTACGATTTCCAACCAAACACTTTACAAAAATTTCTAATTAGTCACTGTGCGAAAACTTTTGATACGTTAAGCCACACTACAAAAGTTTCTTAAGACTTTCTAATAGATATTATGACGTATGATGACCTCAAGCTTCATCCTTACCTTCAAACCACTCGCTCACTCCTATGCACCTTTACCTCAAGCATCATCTCCTATATCTCGAAAAGTCCAGCATTTTATTTAGTTATACATAATATAACGAAGTATGCAAAGTGTGTGACATCAAAAACTGCATCGTTTACAAATGTACATATATTGTCACACAATGGCCTTCCCAAATGTCATAATGAAGAGAGAGTTACGTCAGTATTTAACTTGCCCACAAAATACCCAAACACATTCATTCATAACATTCACACATATTGAGATAAAGCATAATTATTTGAACACGTTCTCTCACACTTACATTTGCACATACGAGACAAATATACTATCACAGTTTCTAACACACAACAACGGTTATAATAGATAACATTACCACAATGAAATTTACCTTTCGGTTAAACCGCTGAATTCCATTCCAAATAGTTGTGTATCACTATCATAAGGTAAGACCCCGGTTGCCCTCTTCATGTCCAAAGTTGTGATGCCTGCGTATTCAACCTGCAGAAATAACCCGACCAGATAAAATTATAATTTGAAAAACGAATCATTATTCGTATTCAGAGTTTTTATAACATGTCTTACGTAGGTTTATACGATTGTTAGTGATACCACTTACGATCAGATGGGCCGCGAGCTTATTTGCCACTCTAAATAATAATAAAATGTATGTTCAATACATTTGCAAAAATAGGCAAATAATTACCTACTTGATCATAAATTTCATTTACAATTTAAAGTAATGGTAGGCTATCTGTTTTTTGTCAACTAAGTTGACATAAACCTCCTTTTGCTATATTGGCGTATATCACAGAAATAAGAATAATAAGGTATGCTTATATTGAGCTAACTGACTACTATACGGCATAAGTAAGATATAACTATGCAGATGCTGTTTATGCATACCACTCATAACGTGCGCGCGCGGGGTTTGATTTTGAGCTGTACGAAAAGAGATTATTCAGACCATTATAGTCTTAGGCCCAAGAAGTACACATTTTTGAGCAAATGTATTGAAAAACACACATGGCAAGTTTGTTTTCTACCTACGTGTTTTATTGGATTTTGACTCATCTCTATAAATATTATACTATCAATAAAATTTTTAAAAAACCTTAGTAAATTACCGTTACTTTAACGCCGCCTTCAAGTATTGTAGGTGTTTCTTCCCATTGTAAGGTATTAAGATTGGCAATACTTCCAATGCGTAAAACAACATTAATTCCATTGCTTGTTTTAGTATTCTGAAAAGCAATGGCAGAAAGTTTAATCAAAGACAGAAGTTGAGTATTCACCTCCCGTTATCTCCGAAACTACATGGCAAACAATTTTGAAACTGACTCAATATAAGTCATAATGTAGTATGTGCACCATTTGTGAAGTGTAGGCGGCATCTAAGAGTATTATAAATGGATGCCGCCTACACTTCACAAAAAACACACTGTCCGAATTTCAGTGTCAGCGGTTTCAGCAGTGCGTTGATATATCTGTCAGTCAGTCAAACGCGTGGGTGATGGTTTTGGATAACTGTGATACAAATGTCTCAAAATTTTAGTCTTATATATTTTTTTATTAAAGAGTATGTGTACCAATTTTCGAGTCAATTGACTCAGCGAATTATAAATATCACAGAAAATTAAAAGCCCAAATTTCACCTTCTTAAGCTTGGAATTTCAAAAAATCCTTTTTTAATGGATGCCTAGGTACCTACAATATATTATATATAATTGTATGTTCGAATAGAAAAAACACATAAACACTAAGGAGTACAATACAATCATAATAATTTACTTTTGATTAATTAACTTACACGACAATAATTATCCAGAGCAAGTGGTGTCACTATTTCATAAATATTTTGGTTTAATAATGGCACGTTGCGGAATTTCAGATTTTGCAACAAAATTCCACCGCATCTGAAATCAATTGATATTCAAGAAGACACTTTATAACATGCAAAACTTAATATTTTTTTAATACATTTGTGGAAATAACTCTGTCGGTCTTTAGTATGGCCCAAAAGCACATGAGTAAAGAAAAGGAATTACTCATGTGCCAAAAGTATATCTTCCTTTAGTATAGTTGTAAAGCAAAAAAAAAAGCTTTAAAAATATAGTTGTAGTTCGTACTTACTTAGTGCAGTCTAAAATTTCGTCCACTTCAGCTTTAATGACAGTTGATCCACTCGAAGAGCTTTGTTGGATGCTTGCTTGATGTTTTTTTATGTCAATAGACAGTTCTCTAATTTGCTTAGGTTCAACAACTCCATTGGTGTAGGATCTCGCTGCATTCAGCTGGATCATGCCATCAATTAATGTCACCCAGTTGTCGGTCCAAAGAAGCTGAGCGACGCTCAAAGTCTCATCTGTAGTGTGGATACTACGGAAATCTTTCCTGAAATATTTTTTTAGTTTCTTGTTATAGAATTTCAATAAACTTTGCGAATCAGGAAATCATGTCACTTATTTAGAAACAAATTAATATGTTAGAATGTAAATTTTTTTAATTTCTAACCTATATTGATAGCCGCGGCTGTTAAGGTGTCGGTAGAAGTCGTCAGAACTTATCACAAAGTTTTCCTTTAAATCTTCTTTGTATTGGCTTGGTTCACTGGTCTCGTCGATCGTAGCAATATAGCCTGTGGCAACTTTGTTAACTCCATCAAAAACCTAAAAAAATGGTTACGTTACAAGTTTGATCATTCATTCCCTAAATCTCAATCCATTATCAGACAGTGTAAATTGCGGTGGAAAGCCACCATTTCACATGTAAGTATTAAAATGGTCTGGCCACTACACCGAATCATACAATGGCCGTGCTAGGAATGTGTCAGGCAAGACAATAAATATTCTGGTCCCGATATATGATCTTGATAATTTTTTACCGATCTTGGATTGAAATATCAATCCAATGTCACTCAGTACGAAATACGAAACTTTCCACTACCGCATATTACATGTATTAATCCTGCATGCAATTCCTAGGTGACTTAAATTGCTGACAGCTCTTTTAAATGTGTTATGGACAAATGTTTGATCACTATACTTACTGTCACCTGATGTTAAGTGAAAGAAGGCTCAACCAAGGCTCAAATACCTCTACAAGAAAAGATTTTTTGAATGAAGAATTCTAAGATGCACTGAGAACTTTATTTTGTGGGTATTGAATGGAACTGGACCGTAACGGTTGAGGCTTTGAGGGCCCGGTGGCGTAATTGGGAGAACGATCGGCTTTGATGCCAGATGTACCGAGTTCAACCGCCGTGCACCAATGGATTTTTCTATCGAAAAATGTATGTGCGCTTTTTACAGTGGCTCTCCAGTGAAGGAAAAACATCGTTAAGAAACCAACAACACCCGCATGGTCGTAGGACACTATTTAGTGTCCGCCGGCCAGCTACCACCCTCAAGTTAGAAGATCTGTTGCCAAACATCTAATGTGTTCCGGCAGCTATCCTTCAGAGCCCAGTTTCCATTCTAGGCTTAGCGTGCTTACCATCTTCGACCGTATCATCACTTACCAACAGGTGAGATAGCCTATAAGATATATATAAAAAAACGCTCGTTCGGGTTGCGGGTAAAGTCGGCTCGAGTAATTTCCTAACAACTTATGCACCGATAAAACACGCGTTTCCCTTTTTAGAATTCACTTACAACGTGCAGTCTTATAACTGACGGTTGATGTTTTTAAACGATTTTATTTAGCTTTACCTGTTTGGGTCAAATTTAGTGATTTATTACCTCAAATTGTCCGCTTCCTCTATGCAATGATACATGCAGTTTAATAAGCTTCTGTTCGTGCAATATAGGTTGTGAGTATAGGTGCACACTATGGAATCGCACAGAAATAGTTTTTTTCGCAGCTCCTAGGACCATCGCGAGGGTATCCCACACAGCTACAAATGCTCCAGCAAAGGGATACAAAATTTTACCTAAAAATATAAGAAAAACAATATCAATTTCAAAACTATCACTGACTTGTTGTTAACGAATCATATGGGCATATGAATAGCTTGCAGGCCGCGGCTTTGCGCACGTAGATTAAACATTTTGTTTTTTTTTAACTCCTTTAAGACAAGCACCAACCGAACACTGTTTCGCGTTTTAGGTATTTGGCAAACGTATTGCTGTGTCTACGTTCCCCGCAGATGTGTGCGTCTCCGCACGCACACATCTAAACTTGGTCGCAACTCACCGTGCCCCACGCTGTAGTACTATTAAGTATTCTGTGCCCACGTAACCGGCGGCGCGGCATAGATTGTGGCCAGTCGATGCGTGAAATTTCACCGCTGCCTCTTTGCCGAGAGTTGTTATTTTAATGTTTGACTAACTAAATCGGGCATCCTTTGCATTGCAACATTTTTAACTGACTTCACTAAAATAGAAGAAAAAGAAATAGTAGATGATACAACAAGTGAATAAAGAGGCAATTTAATTCGAGGGACTAAGTTGGATCCCGAGAGCAGCGAGGGATACAAGGACCGAGATTATTTTTTTTATTCACGAGTCGTGTAATCTTCTTTATACCATTGAATGCAAGAAAATAAATAGTAGTACCTACTTATAGTATGTATATTCATCATATTTTTTTAGTAATGTGTAATAAATGTGGATTATTAACTATTTAGTGCCGGTGAATGTGTGCGAGTGTAGGGAAACAGCACAATCTTGAAAAACATGCTACTTGCCTTCTCACCAAAATTGCACTAAAAATCATCAGTAAAGTTCACATCTTTACTAAGGGTATGACTTGGATAAGACTGTGACTTCAATTTGATAAGAAATGTAACTTTGACTCAACTTTATGACTTGAATTTACAAAAACTTTAATAATTTTAATACTTGATTCTGGCTGAATACACTAATCGTGTAGATCCATAATAAAAAGAAAAAGAATTTAGCCAAAATTGGCGGGAATTTTATTTTTATTTAATTATTTAGCTTCTATGTTATGCCTCCATTTAGCCAGCCAAGTAAGCACTTTCAGCAAGATTTATTTATTTTTTGCACATAATTCGTATTTGGTGATTGTTGCATATTCAAAATGTTTTTATTCACCGAGTGAGTAAAAGAGCGTTTTATTCACTGCTGTCGATGAATAAAGTGCTCTTTTTCGAGTGGCAATGGTAAAAAGAGAATTTTATACTACCAAGGTGGTCCCATTATCATCAAGTCAGGATCTGATGATGGAATCTCAAGGAAATCGAGGAAAAACTAACTAACTAACAATGTAATAATAATAAATAAATAACCGGGAATATTTCTTTAACAACGAGTGTGGGATGCATCGTGATGTGGTAGCAGTTGACAAGACCTTAACGCCTCTCTCCTTAGGCAAAGAGAACTGGCGCAAACCTCAGGTGCTGAGCACCGAAGACCGCAAGGACGTATGGAAGAGCAAGGAGCTGCACGGCAGGTTCTATCGGACCTTAACAGGGCCCGATGTGGATTTGCTCGCATCGGTGAACTGGCTACGATTCGGGGACCTCTTTGGGGAAACCGAAGGCTTTGTTTGTGCAATTGCTGACGAAGTTATCAAGACGAACAACTACCGGAAATATATCATGAAGGACGGTACGGTCGACATTTGTCGGGCATGCCGCCGTCCCGGAGAGTCACTCAGGCATATTATTTCTGGTTGTTCTCATCTTGCTAACGGCGAGTACTTGCACAGACATAACCTCGTAGCCAGGATCATCCACCAGCAACTTGCTCTTCAATACGGCCTTGTCGAGTCTGAGGTACCGTACTATAAGTACGCACCTGCGCCAGTTCTCGAAAATGGTCGTGCTTTGCTCTATTGGGACCGATCTATTATCACGGACAGGACTATTGTCGCCAATAAGCCTGATATCGTGATAGTCGACCGGTCCCAGCGGCGGGCAGTGTTAGTCGACATCACCATCCCGCATGACGAGAACCTCGTGAAGGCTGAAAAGGACAAGCTTAGCAAGTACCTTGACTTGTCTTGCGAGGTTACCGCCATGTGGGATGTTGACTCGACTAGCATTGTCCCGATAGTCGTGTCAGCAAACGGCCTAATAGCGAAGAGTTCGACCAACATCTCAAGAGACTCTCGTTAGACGGCTGGATCAAGGGCCAGATACAGAAGGCGGTACTTCTTGACACGGCACGCATCGTCAGGAGGTTCCTCTCTCTGCAGCCCTAATCACCGGTAGCTTGGGCCCTGCCCCGCTGCTGGCGGCACTCTAGGTTTAGGTTTTTTTATAATATTGTTTATTTTATAATAATTTTTTTATTGTTGTTTTGATATCTATATTGTAAAAAAACCTAGACCTATGATAAAAAAATAAATATGTGCATAATAAATAATAATAAATAAATCATTTATTTCCTCTCACAAAAAGGTTTTAAGATCTAGTATTAATATCGTTAGTTTATATTACAATGTAACCTATCGTTGTGAGAGACTGGTGCCTGAAATAGGTTTAAAAAAACCTGTAGTACAGGTCACCAGTGCCCTCCCGCGGATCGTTAAAAGTATATAATAGGCATTTTATCAGCAGACGAGTTCCTACAAGTGTTGAGGCGAAAATAGAATGATGATGAGTCATCTTATCCTAACAATGATTTACATACACTTACTTATTTACTTACTTTTATAAGGTAAAAAATATAATATAGAAAAACACACAGCATATCAGCTTAATCCGAACAACAAAATCAGATACTTCTTTATACTACAGAAATATATGCCTATGTTAAGACTAGTTACCTAATATATATACTGAATGTGTGCAGACGAAATGTAAATAAGGTAGTGTGTATAATGAAAATGGAAGAGTAAGAGTTAAGTAAGTTTCATAATTTGGTGATTAAATGAAAGTGCAAGTGTGTTGTTGTGGTGGGTTGAGTATGTTTTATAATTTGGTGAGTAGATGAAGGTGTAGGTGAATTGTTAAGTTTATTGTTTAAATATTGGCCTTGGAAACAAAAGAAACGTTGTGAAAGTGATGTGGTGAGTGATTGAGGTACCCACTGAAGACCTTTTTTGCGCCTGTCCTGTACAAGAGCTGGGTCGTACTTTAAAGTTGAACGGTACTTGAGTACAGTACGAAATATGTAACATTGTCGTACAGTGAGTATGTCCCACCTCTTATAAAGGTCAGACGTAGGAAAGCGGTAAGGCAGCCCTGCTCCTACTTTAGGAATTGCACGCTGGGCTCTCTCCACTTCAATAATATGCGTTTTAGCCGCACCACCCCACGACGTAACGCAATATTCAATAAGAGAATGACAAAGCGCATAGTAGACCATTTTTATGACCCGTTGGTCTGCCACATGTCGGAGTGTTTTGAATATATAGATCAACTTACGCAGTCTGGCAACTGAGGTAACTATGTGAGTTTAAAAGGTAAGCGTTTGATCTATATTCATTCCCAGATATTTTATTACATTAGTCCGTATCAATGTAGGACAGTAACAGATGTGGTGAGTGTGGTTGCATTCATGAGCTGTGATTGACAAGTTGGTTGGTGGAAGTGAACTTGTTCTGAGCCCAAATGCAATGTACTTCGTTTTGGAAATATTTAAAGTAAGTACATTACCTTTAATCCATTCACTAACCTGGTTAAACCCTACCTGCGCGTGAGCGTATACCTCTTTCCAGTTTTTGCCACTAAAGGTAAGGGCTGTATCATCAGCGAAGGTAAAAATTTGGCCACCAGTCAGTTCTATACGACATAGATCGTTTATATAGATCAAAAATTGAGATAGGCCTATAGTTATTGACACAGTCTCTACTTCCTCCCTTATGAATTGGTTTGATCATAGCTAATTTAAAAGATCGTGGAAAGATTCCAGAGTGAATGGCAAGATTGCATATGTGAGTTATTGGAGTTATAAGGATATGCATGTATCGTTTAATAATGTTAGACGATATAAGGTCGAACCCTACGGCACAATTGTCTTTTAGTGATCTTATTATCCCAAAAACTTCACATTCATCAGTTGGCAACATAACCAAGGAGTTACGCGGGCTAGAAGAAGCGGCAACAGGCATCGTTACATTACTACCAGGCTGGATGATATGTTCTGCCAATTTTTTGCCTACTTCTGAAAAATATCTATTACAATCATTGACACTTTGTTGGAGACAGTCCGAGGAAAGAAGGGTGGAGGTGTTATCAATTAACTTGTTTGTGCCATTAATTTTTTTGATAACCTCCCACAATTTTTTCTTATTGTTCTTGGCATTTTCTATTTCTTGTTTTTCATAACTCCTCTTAGCCTTCTTTGAAGTACAGTAATTTCTATACCGCTTATATGAGAGTTTAAGTGTCTCATTAGTGGGGTCCCGCTTAAGTTTCTTGTGCAGGTTATCCCGGTGTCGCATACATCGTAATAAGCCTTTCGTTATCCATGGCTTACTGACCCGCTTCCTTCTAGATAGTTTCACTGGACGAGTATTCTCTATTATTAAGGTCGAAATTCCTGTGACTAAGAAATCTGTTGCTCCGTTAACGTCATTACAGTCTAATACGGGCTTGAGGTTTAAATTGTTAATGGCTTTATCCAAGCTCTCATAATCAAGTTTTTGGTTTAGGATAGTAGAATATATTTGCTTTGTTTTCTGATCAAGACTAAAGGCAACTACTCTTGATCTGTAATGGATGTCTCAAAAACAAGGCAGGTAGCGTCTAATTTGGTTTTGACTATCATGTGGTCAAGACACGTGCGTCCATGGGTTGGCGTTGTATGGGCTGATAGCATAGAATGGCTGGCCAGAACGTTTAAGTAGTCATAATATCGCTTATCTGTGCTATCGGGCGAGATATCAATATTAATATCGCCGCAAAGAATAATATTTTTAGCATAACTCAATTTTGAAAGGAGAATATCTAAGGAGTTGACGAAGTTTACTGAATTGTGCTAACTAGGTGGGCGATATATTCCTAATATGCAGATATCATTGCTAATTTTGAGAAGAAGGCAGTTGGCATCACTTATTTGTGGTTCCTCTATAGTAACTTGCAGAGTTTTATTATAGTTCATAACAACTCCTTCATTTTGGGTTCCATGAGATGTTGTTGTGGCAAAACTGTAGTTATCGAGTTGGGGAATAGGTTTATTAGATGCAAGCCAACATTCTGATAGAACTAATATATCCAAATTAACATCAGAGCGATGCAAAAGGGTGATAAATGAAGGCATATTACGATGTATACTGCGGATATTTTGAGAAAGTACATTAAAGGGGCGATTATAGTCCGATATGTGGTTTTTTACACCATCAATATCACAAGTGCTCTTATATATAGCTCTAGCGACCTGCACAGCGTCCAGATCCAAGCTAAGCATTTCAATGTCTTGCATTTTTCAAGCAAGAAATAATCATTTTAGACTGGTTTGTCACGGCCTCATGGGCAACACATGACATAGTTTTATGATGTATGGAACGTAAATGCTAGAATCTGGTCAGCACGATGCAATAGTAGCTTGAAAGAGCAAGAATCTTGTGACTTGATGATAACTTTTTGTGTGAGATCGTTCACTAGTGTGTGTATATAAGAACCCATACCGGACTCGCTTATTGGTGGATTGGTGAGTTGATGAGTTATAATGTTTGTGGTGAGTTGTTTGGGTTATGTGGTGTAGTGGTAATGTGTTATATAGGATTTTGAGGTGAGAATGTCTGCACGTTATTAGATAACAAAAATAAAAGTTGGCACATATATAATATGATTCATGCGCTAATACAAGTATGTGCAACTGTTGATAGAGCATAGAAAATACACATAGAGAAAATAGTCACAGTAATATTTTGTCTAGATCCTTTTCTTCATTGATACGAACCGGAGCAGCTGTCTCATTTTTCTTGACGTAGATGTTACCATGATTGGTCCATGCCGCTACAAGAGTCTTATACTTTACGTGCTCACGAGCGAGATAGAATATCCGCCTCGTTTTAGTCGTGAGGTATTCTGAAATATATACAAGTACGCAATTCTCCTGGATGGTTTAACATCTTCGAATTAAATGCGGCTTCTCCTTTTTCACGTTTGGACTTATTGAAGGCTCGTAGCTTTGCAATAACAGCTTCCTTTCGGAGTGAGGTAGTGAAATCCACGACAATAGCTTCGTTTTTCCCCGGTGAATATCCCTTTTTTCAGAATCCTGGATGGGTGAGTCAAGGCCAAGCGTGGCGCCAATATTTTTTACCATGTTTGTGAGTTCAATCTTATTCGTATTTACTATCTTTGGCAAGTTCCGAATCTCAATGGTGGTGCAGTGAGAAGATTTCTCTTGGATATCCAACTGCTTTTCTAATATTAAGACCCGTTGCTTATATTCTAAATTCTCTTGCTTTAGGGTTTTCATTTCTGATTGTAAGATTTCATTTTGGATGGTTAAGAGTACAACAGATTTTAAAATGTCTTGATTCTGACTAATAACGGTTGTAATGGCGCTGGTTAAATGTTCAAACCTATTATCGTGTTGATCTTTCATGTCCGAGACATGTGTTTTTATCTCAGACATAGGAGAGCCTGGATGGCAAGCCAGATCCTCAAAAGTCCATTTTTGGCGTTTTGTGACATTGAAATAATTTTCATCTTGATCATTATTTGACGTCATATTTATCGCAGAATCAGAGACTTGTATGATATATAATATCATACAAGTAAATTTTGACCCACTTCCCGGTTTCCGATTGAGCTAAAATTTTGCATACTTATGTTAGCTTAGTAACAATGCAATCTATCTGATACTATTGAGCTGATCTGATGATGGAGTCAGGAGGTGGATAGTGGAACTCCTCAACGGTAAACAGCAAAGATACGAAATTTTGTAAATGGATTTAATTGTAATATAGCCTGTTCTAAACTCCATAATGACATGGCTGCTGCACCCAGGGTTAACTTCCGACGAGAGACTCCTCAACGGTGAGTAGTAAAGACACAAAGTTTTGTAATTAGATTCAACCATAATAGCCTGTTCTAAACAATGCTGAACAGTCCAGACACGAAATTTTATTTTAATTAAAACTTGTTTTGCATGATGTATTTCTGTTGTCTCTATAACAAAAAATACTAAAAACAGAACAAAGTTAAAAATTAAAGGAGGTCAAAATATATATATAAACCCGAGGGCCGAGGGCCCGGTGGCGTAATTGGAAGAACGGTCGGCTTTGATGCCGTGGTACCGAGTTCGAATCGCCGTGCACCAATGGATTTTTCTATCGAAAAATTTATGTGCGCTTCTCACAGTGGCCCTCTGGTGAAGGAAAAAACATCGTTAAGAAACCAACTACCCCCGCATGGTGGTAGGACACTATCTAGTGTCCGCCTTGCCAGCTACAAGGGACAATTTAAACTGACCCGCCCCCATATTTCTAAGAACTGCCAATTTCATCAGTTCGTTCTCACGGTTTTTAGGGTTCCGAACCCAAAGGGTACCAACGGAACCCTATTACTGAGACTCCGCTGTCCGTCTGTTGAAATGTTTACTGACGGTTGAAATTTTCACAGGTGATGTATTTCTGTTGCCGCTATAACAACAAATACTAAGAACAGAACAAAGTTAAAAATTAAAGAAAAATTTTAAAAAAGTTTTTTACGATAGCGCAGCGCCATCTACCTAGCATCAAGGATGGCGCTATCGTCGTTACCTTAATCTGAATCTCGGAAGCGGCTCCAACGATTAAATAAAATTTAGTACACCTACAGGGGATTTCGGGGGCGATAAATCGATCTAGCTAGGAGTCATTTTCAGAAAATTTAGTTTTATTCGTGTTTTCAATAATCAACTTTATTGATAATCAACTTAAAATATGACTCTTCCCGACATCTATTGGCAAGTAGAAATACTGTGTCAGTAAAGCAATTAAGGCCCATTTAGACGGGGAGAGTTTCTCGTACGTTTCCTTACGAGAAACCATACGCTACTATCACAAGCACTAATCGCTATAACACAATCGTATCAAAATGTTTACATACAGGCAAGAACTAAAATCTCGCCTACGATTATGTCATACGAGATTTGCATATGACTTATCGCCATGCGATAATTGCCTAAGTTTGTTTACACAACAAAAGCATAGTAAGCAGATTCTTGCTTATGAGAGTCTCGACTTGTATAAATACGATCTCGTACGACATTTTTCAAGTTCATACGAGTATTGTACAAATTGGATTGAACGGTTTTGAGTGCGAGAATCGAAATACGAGAAAATTCTGTTTAGACCGACACTATCAATATTCTATTGCGAGTCAATTGTCGCCAGAGTGGAAGAGCGAGAGGTGTGAATGTTTAGACATATAATCTTCTTTATATTCCTTCGATAATCGTATCTTCGAGACGAGAAGAGTTATTCTACTTTGGTGAAATCAGGTCTTAGTTGGCGTTAGTGTTCGTAAGATGGCGTTGTACTGAATAAGGACGCGGCTCCTGTTTTAATAATTGTTTGGATTTGACACGGTAATATAATATTATAATATCTGGATGGCCGAGCTTTGCTAGCAATTTTTTTTTTGTAAATCGTGTTTTATGTAATTTTTTGGCTCCCAATAATAGTCTTCTTACAAAAGAACAAACTTGGAAAAATTAATCATCACGTCTAGACTCGAACCGGGATCCTTTTGATCGCCATCCGAACGATCTCCCACCGAGCTATCGTAACAATGTAGCAATGGCGAAATTTACCTTCATATTCTAATTATATTGTAGGAGTTTTTTATTACCTAAATTACGAAAACAGGGATAAATCAACTTTTTCTGAAAATGAAAACCTAGCTAGATCGATTTGTCAATTTATTACAAGAAACGTGATTTCTTTCAGCATTTTTTGCTCGATTTTATAAAATATTGTAGTGTGGTACAGATTTGGAAACCTACGAGTGCAAGTCCGACTTGCACTTGGCCAGTTTATTTCTCCCTCCAAGATGTACAGTTTTAACATGTGGCTATTTAGTAGATTTTATGGGACCCTTTTTCTTCTCTTTGTTTATCTCGGAAACGATTTCTAAAACTGACATGGGTTTTTATTTATTATTATATTTATGGCTCTTAAAGTGCAATTTGTAACGATGACGTTACAACTCTTCGACTAAACCTTTTTAAATAGTGACCTTCATCTATTCTTTTTATTTTTATGTCATAAAACTGTTCCTATTTAGCTAATAGAAACACAATTTGAGGGTCGACAAAAAAAACCCACCGTCTGTACATGTGGACCAACCATCTCAGCCCCCATACAAAAAATATGTTTTTACTATAGCGCCATCTATAAACGATTGTTTACCTTATTAATTGCTCGCGTCCGTAGGATTTTCCATCGCTGTCCTACACGTGTCCCCTGGGTGGCGCCAAAAGAGCAGTACTTTTCAGGTGGTAGGCTTAGGCCGTGGCGTGTTAACACTCAACAGACAAAGCCATGCCGCCAAGCAGTCGCTTTACGGCATGATTTTTGGTGAAGCCATTTGTTGGGAAAACGGGTCGGATACAGTTGCGCTTATTTTAATAACAGATTGTGACACATTGGAGGATATTTCATTAAGACTAGTGACCAGTTTCGGAGAGCAGTGGGATCCGAGGCACGGTTCTCCGCTGGCCGACCGCAGATAATTGGGGGCCCAAAAAGTGAGCCAGCCACTAACAAAAGGCTGCCCCGCCATCTAGCGAAAAATCCCGGGGGTGCGTCATCGTGCCGGTTGGCGACCGGACGAGAGGTCCCGATGGACACCTTTGGGGGGCTCGGGCGTCCCCGCGGTCTCCAGAACTGGTTAACTAAGACGATTTATCTGAATGTGTGTCACTGTATTGGTAAATGAGCGTCTCGATCCACTTCCGTGTTCCCAACCTACCTTCACTCCCCTTTATTTATGGCAAGGAAAAATAACAGAAAGTCGGATTCACAGCACGTCCTCTCTCTATAAGTGCATATCTCTAACATACGAGGCTTGCACTCAAATATCAATGCAGTCCACCACCACCTCGAAACTGCTAAACCGCACCTTTTGTTCCTCATGGAGACGCAGATTAAATAAGTTCTTCCGATTACACCACCGGGCCCTCGGCCCTTGGGTTTATATATATATTTTGACCTCCTTTAATTTTTAACTTTGTTCTGTTTTTAGTATTTTTTGTTATAGAGGCAACAGAAATACATCATCTGTGAAAATTTTAACCGTCTAACTATCACGGTTCATGAGATACAGCCTGGTGATAGACGGGCAGATAGACATACAGACAGACAGACAGACAGACGGACGGACGGACAGCGGAGTCTCAGTAATAGGGTTCCGTTGGTACCGTTTGGGTTCGGAACACTAAAAAAACGACTGCACGTTTTTGCATTTTTCATCGATAAAATTTGTATACTTATAACCTGCTTATAAGCTTTCAAATATTTTATCGGGCCGTAGTAGACCGCAATACATGTTCCCATAGATAAGCATTAACATTAAACTGCGTCGTTTCTTATTTAACTGTCTGAAGTGATTTCGTACGTGCGTACGGTCGTAACTATACAGAGTGTACATACCTTGCACGATATTCCCTTTTAAATAGCTGTGTTCGTCATCGTAGAGCGTTATGTTAGATAAACAGGAAGATGACAGTTTAGTTGTTGTATTAAATCTATCCGATGTTGGCCTGAAATATTAAATAAAGTTAAAAAAAAACTTCTTGCGAGGGGTTTGCTCGTAGTTATTGAAAAATTCCAGAATCCAACTTCTGGCTTTATCATCACACCGTCTTTGCCAGAAAGCTACTAAGCGAATGTGCACATACATTTTTCGATAAAAAAATAACTGGTGCATGACGCGTTCAAAATCCATGACCTCTAGATAAGAAGCCGTATGCTCGCCCAAATACGCTAGAGAGCCTTCAAACAATGACATTTTCAGGTAATTAATGGTACCTATATAAATTTAAGAGCTTCCTTAATTTATCTTCAATAATACAAAACTATACAGTAAAAAAAAAAATTAATTGAGAAAAAGTTTAAAACGTACCAAGTATCAGTATGATTCCATTTCACAAGAGGCGCGAGATGAGGAGTTCCTGTAGAAACTGGATATTGTACTTTTGGATAGATGGCCTGTAGTTTAGGCGTAAATCCTTCAATGTACAACCTGCAATTAAATTACCGAATAGGAAATTGAGTACCTACATTTTTGAAACAAGAAACATTCTATTCTTTGCCTAATTAGTGACTGAAACATTGCAAATTTGTGGTGGTGCAAGATGGCGCTCGGTGGTGCAACGTAGGAAGAGTGATAAAGAAAGAGAGTAAAATAAGCAGATAGCACTCGTATGTAGATGTCACGTTTGTGTATGTTGTGTATGTTTTCTACGCACACATAACATAAAAAGCTTGCTGCGCAAGTGCTTTTCCCACTTGACTAGTTTATTTTTTTAATTGAAACCACTTACCCTTTAAGGTACGGCCATACCGCGGCGTCCTGCGTGCAAGATCAAGGTGGCAATCAGATAGCGATAGTAGTATTTGTACTGACTGGTTCACACCAAACGCGATCAGAAAACAATTGTAAAAGTACTAAGATCGCGCTCGCAGATCGCAGGACGCTGCGGTGTGGCCGTACCTTTAGTGATCGTGCAGTTATTTTTCTGTATAGATAGTGTTTGGAATATATTATAAGTTACCGCGAGGGCGCGATGTGGGTGCGGGGCAGGGGGGCGAGGACTCTGCTGCATTGCGGCGGTGATGTCACGCGCTGGCTTCGGCCCCCGCCAATGAGAGTCAGTCCGGGACTCGCACGCCGCCGAACAGCTTGTGCACATTTTTGATTTAAGTGATCGTCTAGGAGCCGCGCGGGTCGGCCATTTTATTATTTTGTTTTTTGAAATTAAATAATTGTGACTGACTCGAGTGCACCGGATTGCACCTTATATAATTACTTGGATTGCGGCAGTTTAATCTTGTGAAATATTACAAGGCCTGTATAGGCCTGTAATGCTCTAGGCAGGCGAGGTTGAATTTAGCAAACAGATAGTTAACTCTATTAATACATATTTTTCGGTCGCATCAATCGCTCCCGACGTACCGTGCAGCGACTCCTCTGCTGAATCTGATTCAGATTCAGCTGTTACAACCCTCCTACAGATTCACGGCATAGGGAGGAACACCTACAGGTGTTCCTGGCAGACGTGTGTAACTCAGGAGTGATTAACTAAAGAGAGCTATATCTCCTTTAACCAAAGACTATTTCAGTATATCTAACATTTTTCAACCATCTCTTTAACTCTTTTATATTCTCGACGCAACAACTCATTTCGCGGAGTTAGAGTAAGCGGGATGTAACCATATAACATACCATGCGTTAACAAAAGAGCGTAAAGGAGTTAGAGTAAGCGAGATGCATATAACTCTCTATGCGTTGAAAAGACAGCGTCACGGAGTTAGAGTAAAGGAGATGTAAACATATAACAATCTATGTGATAGAAAGTGAGGGTAGCGTCACGGAATTATTAGGGATATAGAGATATAAAAGAATTATATATATTTTTTGTTCAAAAAGATACGTATATATGTTTCTCATTAAGGGTTTTTTTTTAAGGAAAAGATTACTTTGTAACGTAACGGAGCGCCTGGAGGAGGCCTACCTCTGATTACGTGGATCAAGGGAACAGACAATGTAAACTACAGAAGACGGGTTATAACAGTTATCTAATATATAAAATTCTCGTGTCACAGTATTCGTTGCCATACTCCTCCGAAACGGCTTAACTGATTTTGATGAAATTTTTTGTGCTTATCCGGTATCTATGAGAATCGGCCAACATCTATTTTTCATCCCCCTAAATGTTAGGGGTAGTCCACCCCTAAATTATTTTTTTAATTTTTTGACAAAATTTTTAATTTCTATTTTTTTATGATACAACATACAAAAATACATACAATCCTCAATTTTCACCCTTCTACGATCAACCCTTATTTTTTAATAGCCATTTATTTATATGGCAAAACAACGTTTGCCGGGTCAGCTAGTATTCCTATAGATTCTACCATACTCTACGATACTTATCTATACTTACTTTATACTTATACTTATACTTATCTATACTAATATTATAAACAGAGAACATTTGTATTTTTGTATTTTTGTATGTTTGTAATGAGTAAGCTCAAAAACTACTGAACCGATTTAAAAAATTCTTTCACTAATACATAGAATGGACTTTCGGAATGAAATTATTATCCCGTTTACATCAAAGGTACATTCGTGGAGACCTAATTTGCAACCTAAGTCGGCAAATAAACGGTCGAAAAAACACGTTTCTTACGAACGCTGCTTAATTGAAAATAGATAGAAGAATATTTTCTGTGTAAGAGTTGTACAACTTAATAAGACCTACAAAAAAGTCCGCGATAGCATATGTCTATCTCTTAAGGTTGACTCACAGTAACCATTTTAATCTTAAAATTTTTGCTAAAAATTATACATAACGTCCAAGGCTATTTTCAAGTATATAGTTTAAAATTGATTAGATTAAAATTGTCCTTTACAGTATATAATTCAAATGAAAACTCTAGAAGATATCACGAATTTCACAAACACGCATCGCAAAATTAATAAAATATTTGCAGTGAAACCACAGATTAGGTCATAGTTACTACGAAAATATTAATTTATGCTTAGCTATGCTGTAGATCCCCACCGATCACAATCAATTTGAAGTCAATATAGTATAATAATATGATCTATTGTATAAAATAATATTCATCTATATATATAATAATATAATATAATATTTTATCTACACTAATGTTATAACATTCTACTTATGTTTCCAATACTTGACTTATAATTACTACTGTTATAGCGCAGATAACAAAACACTCAATTTAAGCAATTTCACATGATGGTATAATATCCACATCGATATCGTAAAATCTCATTATAACATCAATAAAACGCGACCAATTAACCTGGCGAGCCTTATGTCAAAATCCTCATACAAGTTGTATAAAATTTTGATATTAGGCTGGCTTTTGAAAACAGTTGGGTTATACGTGAAAACTTCGTCGAAACTACTAAACTTACATACACAAAACTCTTTGGTAAGATCTTGTGCCAATTAAATAAAAAAAGAACCGCGCGCGCTCTCTCCTGATTGGCCCTGCGCGCGCAGCTGCGCTCTCATTGGTTAGATTTTAATGGCGGCAAGTTCACTGACAATACACGTACGCGTGAATTTAATGTTTCGCAATGTGTTTTGTTTTTAAAATACAAATTAAAAGTTAAAAATGGATAGCGACGATGATATTTGTACGCCTCCGGATATTCTAGAATTGGCAACAAAAGTAACTCACAATCTTTTGCCAGAAAAATCTAGAAAATTATATCAAAAAGAATATAATAACTTTTTGGCATGGAAGATCGAAAAGAAAACTACATCATTTTCTGAAAATGTCATTCTTGCGTATCTCAAAGACCTCTCCGACAAATTCAAGCCATCTTCTATGTGGGCTAAATATTCTATGCTCAAGTCCACACTGAGTATCTACAACAATATTGATATCACGAAGTATTCAAAAGTCATAGCGTTCCTGAAACGCAGTTCAGAAGGACACAAGGAAAAAAAGTCCTTGACGTTTACATCAGGTCAAATAAAGATGTTCCTGGAAGATTCACCAGATATTTTGTATCTTTTTGAAAAGGTAAGTGTATTTTAGTTCTGTTATTTAATCTACCTAGTACTTACGTACTACACACGCAAGTTATCTAGACACTCCGTTTAAGCGCTTTGTGAATAAATTTGGTAGTAGGTACCTACACTTTATTACTTCATAAATCATAGTTTTTGCCTTGGCTATGTACCTCAAGCTTATTATATCGTTTATTGTTACAGGTTGCACTAATCTTCGCCATAATGGGGGCATGCCGAAGGCAAGAGCTATACAACATCCAGTTCGATGAAGTCTCTAACATAGACGACAGTACAATCATGGTGAAAGTTTCGAAAACAAAAACGAAAATAGATCGTTCTTTCGTTGTGACGGGCAACTGCTATGCCGTATGTAAAAAATACATGGAACTTCGACCCACCCCCTGTCGAAACCCTGCCTTTTTCTTGAGCTATAGATCGGGGAAGTGCGTCGATCAAAGAACTGGTATTAATAAATTTGGTGCTCTGGGAAAAACTATCGCAAGTTTTTTGAATCTGCCTAACCCAGCGTTGTACACGGGGCATTGCTTCCGGCGCACCTCGTCGACCCTTCTCATAGATAGCGGTGGTGATTTGACCGCACTGAAACGACACGGGGGGTGGAAGTTTTCTACTGTGGCTGAAAGCTACATTGATGAGTCTTTAATGAATAAAATTCAAGTCTCAAATACGATCTTGAACAGTATAGAAAACAAGACGAATGAAGTAATTATAAATATTCCGACTCCGTCTACGAGCTCTACTGCTTGCCGCTGCAGCTGCTGGATCAATAATTAACATTAACTTTCAAAATTGTACCATACAAAATTTGAACAATTATTATAAATAAACTATTGTCAGCTTTTACTCTTGTTGTTTGATTAATTGCATTAGTGAAGATAAAGTAGTGTATGCAACTGCATATAACACGGGTATTAAAACACGAGTGTGAGTTTATGAAACGAGCGCAGCGAGTTTCATAATAGTAACGAGTTAACTTCATTATATGACAGTTGCATAAACTACTATTAAACCACCCCGACTGATTTATGTATTTTGCTTTTTCCAATGACTCTAAACACGACATTTAAAATCTGAGCTGTAAATTGGTGAGGAATTGAGTATTCTGTAGAGTCCAGGAGGCTTCCATGTTCTTACAATATCGTTGAAGAAGAAGATTTTCGAATTGATCAGACCTATGAAAGTTGATTTCATAGCGCAATTAACTAGAAAAAAGCTCATAGTTTTATAACGATTGAACGAATTTTCATGAATTGAAGCTAAGAAAACTCTCGATGAAGACATCTATCAAACAAAAAAAAACGATCAATAATAAAAACAAATTCGGTTCATCCGGTTAGGTGCTAAGATGCTACAGACAGACACACAGATACACACGTTAAACGTATATTACCCCTACATTTTGCGTCGGGGAACGCCGTAAGGTTACGGCGGCAGATGTACTCCTTGGTGGTAAGCTACTTTTTGGTAGATTTAATGATTCCACTACCACTGTACGAAGACTCATGATTCATGAATGCACATAAAACTTTCATTGGTAGGTATATAGCTAGGATTAGAACCAACGACCGTCGGGTCAGAATCAGGGTAACTATCCTTTACGCCAAAGGGCCGTCCAATATCAATACGTAAGTATTATAAAACAAAGTTCATCACTGCGTCTGTCTGTCTGTTCGCAATAATCTCAATAGCTACTGAACGGATTATCATGCGGTTTTCACCAATAGCCAGAGTGTTTATGAGGAAGGTTTAGGTGCATAATTCGTTAAGGTTTTGTGTAAATTGGATGAAATATGACGATGGTTGTTAAATATGTTCATATTTTATATTCGATGCAACAAACTAATGCAAATTTTGTATGCATGTTCTACCCGTGCGAAGCCGGGGCGGGCTGCTAGTATATTATAAAGAGAGAACATTTGTATTTTTGTATTTTGTATGTTTGTAATGATTTGGCTCAAAAACTACTGGACCGATTTAAAAAATTCTTTCACTAATATATATAGAATGGACTTTCGGAATGAAAATAGGCTATATATTATCCCGTTTAAATCAAAGGTACATTCGTGGAGACTTAATTTGCAACCTAAGTCGACTAAAAAACGGTCGAAAAAACACGTTTCTTACGAACGCTGCTCAATTGAAAATAGATGGAAGAATAGTTTTTATGGAAGAGTTGTACAACTTAATAAGACCTACAAAAAAGTCTGCGTTAATGTTGACTCACAGTAACCATTTTAATCTTTAATTTTTTGTTAAAAAATATTACGTAACTTCCAAGGATATTTTCAAGTATATAGTATTAATCCTTATCCAAATAATTACGTTAATTAGCTTGGCCACATATTATTGATTAAAATTGTCCTTTACAGTATATAATTCAAATGGAAACTCTAGAAGATATCACGGATTTCACATACACGCATCGCAAAATTAATAAAATATCTGCAGTGAAACCACAGATTAGGTCATAGTTACTAAGAAAATATTATTATTAGCTTAGCGATGCTGTAGATCCCCACCGATCACAATCAATTTGAAGTCAATATAGTATAATAATATACATTACTGTATAATATTCTATTGTATAATATAGCTATGATCTATATATAAACCACCCCGACTGATCTATGTATAATCATTTCAATAAAAGCATTCCAATGACTCTAAACACGACATTTAAAATCTGAGCTGTAAGTTGGTGTGGATTTGAGTATTCTGTAGAGTAAAGGAGGTGTCCCAACATCAGGTCAATGCTTCCATGTTCTTACAATATCGTTGAAGAAGAAGATTTTCGAATTGATCAGACCTATGAAAGTTAATTTCATAGCGCAATTAACTAGAAATAAAAACTGGCCAAGTGCAAGTCGGACTCGCACTCGTAGGGTTCCGTAACACCGTTAAGTATTCCATAACTATGATTTTTCGAAACTACAAAATTAACTTTGTTTTTCATAGTGTTTGTATGAAAAACAAAGTTATCTTTGCGGTCGCCATATCTCTAAAGCTGCTGACTGTATCTCGTTCAAACCAATTTTTGTTGTTTGTTTTTATTGAAATCTACAGCATATATTTTTTTTTAATTTTTCACTCCCATACTTTAAAAGTTAGAGGGGGGGGGGGGGGGGGACACACATTTTACCACTTTAGACGCGCCTATCTTTGAAATGATTGACTTTGAGAAAAAATGATTTTAGAAACTTTAATGTCATTTTTGAAGACCTATCCATAGACACGTATAGGTTTGAAGAAATTTTTTTTTTGTTTCATTTCCATGTATGGGATGCCCCCCTTAAACTTTTATATTTTCTATTTTTGTATAAAAATCGGAAAGCGGTTCACAGAATACATCTACCTACCAAGTTTCAATTCTGTAGTCCTAACAGTTTCGGAATAAAATGGCTGCGACATACGGACGGACAGACAGACAGACAGACAGACAGACAGACAGACAGACATGACGAATCTATAAGGGTTCCGTTTTTGCCATTCGGCTACGGAACCCTAAAAAGCTCATAGTTTTATAATGATTGAACGAATTTTCATGAATCAAAGCTAAGAATACTCTCGATGAAGACATCTATCAAACAAAAAAAATATATCAATAATAAAATCAAAATCGGTTCATCCGGTTGGGTACTAAGATGCTACAGACAGACACAGATACACACGTTAAACGTATAATACCCCTTCTTTGATCCCATGATTTGATTGATTTTGATTCCATGATCCCACTACCTCTCTACGAAAACCCATGATTCATGAATGCACATAAAACTTTCATTGGTAGGTATATAGCTAGGATTAGAACCAATGACCGTCGGGTCAGAATCAGGGTAACTATCCTTTTCATCATTCCGAGGCCGAAAGTTTGAATTTCTTCTTTTGTTTGTGGGAAGAAAGATGCATATTTCAGACTGCTCACAATTAGTGACAGTTTAAAATTTAGTCTATTTTTGTTTTAATTTTCTTCCCGTTATCTATTTGAAATAACTTATTACCATGGTAACCGTGCAGTTGTTATTTCAATAAGAGTCAAATTTTCTGATTCTGATAAAAATTACATCAAAAATATACACAAATTAAAAAATTGACACATTGCCATTTGAAATTGATTCGGCTGTAGCATTAGACTACTTTGCTGATGATTTTCCACTTCCAACCGTGACAAACAAAAATGAAGACCCAAAACCTACTAGACCTAGTACACACTCTACCAACAGTGGACCGTCAGAAGCGAAAATGAAAAAAAAAATGTCACTTAAAAGTGATGACAAAATCCAAAATATCTTCAAAAATATTCCGGAAAATTCGAACATCAAATTTGAAAACTGCAAATTTGAGTTCCATTTTCATTATCATGGAGATAATGAAAATTGAAATATAATTATTAAATGACACATTTATAATACAGTATTATTTACTGTTTTAATTACTTATTTTATGTACATATTGTTATTTCCTATTCAATATTCAATGTTTTTTGTTTGCGTTCGATAATAAATACTATTTTTCTCACTAAAAAAATTGAATATTTAATTATGTCGAATATTATTAATAATATCTATTAAGTTTAAGATAATTAAAACTATTAATTTTTTTTTTCGTCTGGGGGGGCGTCGCCCCCCCAACCCCCCACCGGGGCTTCGCCCCGGACCCCATCGGAGCTTCGCCCCGAACCCCCTCAATGAATAATTTGAACTACATTCGTTTTTCTTATATACAATGTCATTAAACTTTCGGTCCTGGTATGATGAAAAATAGTATACGCGCCACGGGAAGATAGCAGGACTTTTCGACCCACGCTTTTGTCACCCTCGCCTTCGGCTCGGGTGACAATATCGCGCGGGTTGAAATGTCCTACTGTCCTCCCTTGGCACGTAATGTACTATTACGCCAAAGGGCCGTCCAATATCACTAAGTACTACTAACTATACACGTAAGTATTATAAAACAAAGTCCATCACTGCGTCTGTCTGTCTGTTCGCAATAATCTCAATAGCTACTGAACGGATTATCATGCGGTTTTCACCAAATAGCCAGAGTGTTTATGAGGAAGGTTTAGGTGCATAATTCGTTATGGTTTTGCGTAAATTGGTTGAAATACGACGATGATTGTTAAATATGTTAATATTTTATATTTGATGCAACAAACTGATGCAAATTTTGTAGGCATATAATATGTTCTACCCGTGCGAAGCCGGGGCGGGCTGCTAGTCTCAAATAAAAGTGTTTATCACTGCACTTAGGGTCCATTGCATTGTATCTTTTCCTGGTATGAAGCAGCAAAGTCCTTGGTCAATAAACTTGGAGTAAGTCATGTTGAGCATGGATATCCAGGTCTCAATGGAAGTCAGGATATCACAGTATCGTGATAACTGGTGGTATCTACGTTCTGATTCCCGTCTTGGCAGCTGAGCTTTGACATTCTTCAGAGCATGAGCATACCTCCGCTCTATCATCAGAAACCCTCGTTTCAGCATCTTCATGCGTATCTCACTGAAGTCTCTGGATACAATTCTGTTTTTAGCGATTTTATCGTAAGAGAGATGCGATAGAATATTTTCTACCATAACCACTGGAAGACCCCTTCTTCCCTATGTATTTCATCTGCTCAGTCATTTTTCTGAGAAATACTTCAGTTTTATGTAAAAAAAACGTAAAATAAAATTAATCTTTGTTTAGATCGTGTCCATGGCAACCTGACCCGTTGATCACCCTCTAATTGACTGACTTCTTCATATTTTTCCGTCATTCTTTTGAAATTTTGAAAACGTTCCGTCTTAAATCGTTTTAACACAAAATAGTATATGTAAAAAAATGTAAAAGCCAAACCCAAAGTTCTTATGCAGCGCAATTTTGGTGGTATTGACATCGAAAATCTACGCAGTGATGCTAGTAACTTAGACTGGTCTGAAGTCATCGGTGCAACTTGTGTTGATAAGAAAGTTGAACTTTTTAATGTCATTATTACCAAACTTTACGACAAACATGCTCCACTAAGACCAGTCAGAATGAAGCATTTACCTGCGCCTTGGCTCACTGTAGATATTCGGAAACACATAGATAAAAAATGTGCTGCCAAGAGTAGGTATAAGTGCAAGCCTACAGATTACAATAAAAACAGATATCATGAGCGTCGAAACGAATGCAACAAGGTGTGTAGGGATGCGCAACGCCGACATATTCACAGTAACTTAGAGAACGAGGATCCATCGAAGGTATGGAAATTCCTCAGGTCACTAGGGGTTGGTAAATCACGTAGTAATACTATTCCTAATAATTTAAACATTGAAGCTCTCAATCAGCATTTTACATTTTCTGCCACATTTGATGGGCCAGCTAAAACTGCTACTTTACATCATCTTGCAAAAATTCCAACTCCTGACCATCTCTCGTTTGAATTTCTACAATTTACCGATTGTGATGTTAGGAAGGGCATAGAATCGATTACATCTAATGCTGTAGGCTGCGACACCATCAGCCGCAAGATGATCGTACTTATACTGAACGAGACTGTGCATGTGATCAAATATATCCTTAACGAATCCATATCCTGTGGCGTGTTTCCTTCTATGTGGAAGGAAGCACAGATCACTCCTCTGCCTAAAAAATGCAATCCCTCCTCTTTCTCTGACTATCGACCTATCTCCATACTTCCATTCCTATCAAAACTCCTCGAACGTCTCGTACACCAGCAACTAACCGCCTATCTTATCCGACACAACCTTATGAATCCTTTCCAATCTGGTTTCCGCCCTGGTCACAGTACAGTCTCAGCTTTAGTTAAGATTACGGAGGATGTGCGTCAAGGCATGGATAACGGCAAACTGACAGTATTATCCTTGCTAGACTTCAGTAACGCATTTAATAACGTCGATTATGATATTTTGTTAGAAATTCTACGCTCTATTAACATATCTCCAACGGTAGTTGATTGGTTTTGTACTTACCTGAACGGTCGCCGGCAGCGTGTTCACATAGATGATACCTTTTCATCGTGGTGTAATACGTCTGCAGGTGTACCCCAGGGCGGCGTTCTTTCTCCTCTTCTGTTCTCACTATTTATTAACTCGATTTCCACTCACCTTACTTCTTCCTACCACCTTTACGCTGATGATCTGCAGATCTACACACAGTCTACACTTTCACAACTACCTTCGGCTGTTGAAACTATTAATTCTGACTTACGTCGTATCACTGAATGGAGCAAATCTTATGGTCTCAATATTAATCCGGTGAAAACCCAAATGATTGTTATAGGCAGTTCTAGGATGATTTCGAAAATAGATTGGTTTCGCCTTCCACAATTCATTTTTGATGGTACAGTTATAAAAGTCTGCGATACTGTTAAGAATCTCGGTATTTACATCGACCGCAATTTCTCATGGATGTCTCAGGTAGCCGAAGTCAGTCGCAAACTCTTTGCCTCCGCGTTTTCTCTTAAAAGACTGCGAAATTTCTTGCCAATATCTACTAAAACTGCGCTTGCCCAATCCCTGTTACTTCCAATACTTGATTATGCCGACGTCTCATACCTCGATTTAACCGAAGAACAGCTGAATAAACTGGAACGATTACAGAACTTTTGTATTAGATTTATTTATGGCCTTCGCAAATTCGACCACATCTCACAATTTCGTAGTAAGCTGAAATGGTTACCGATTCGTTTGCGCCGGAATGCACACATCCTCTCTCTCCTTTATTCTATGCTTTTTATCCCTTCCACTCCACTTTATTTAAAAGAACGTTTTGAATTCCTACATCAGTCCCACACCCTATCCTTACGATCTTCTGACACACTTATCCTAAAAATTCCCTCCCATTCCTCAGAGTACTACGGCAAGTCATTTAGTGTTCAAGCTGCACGGTTATGGAACGCACTTCCACTAGATATACGACAGGCTAAATCTCTGTCAATCTTTAAAAATATGGTGAAAAATCATTATCTATCACACTTGTAGTTCATTTAATTATTTATTTTATTATTTATATCAAAGGTGTAAATTTATTGTCTATGTATGCATGTATGTATGGTATATGTATGTATATATCTATATGCATGTATATTATATATGTATATGTATTTATGTAATGTAGTATGTATTTATATATTTTCTTATATTATATTGATGTTTATTTGTGTGTACCTATATACCATATCAATATTATTACAAAAATACTGGTTTTTGATTGTTGTTATTTATTTATTATTATTATTTTTTTAACTATAGTTGTATGCTATGCATTGTACCACCGTGTTTTTTCTGCTTTAAATTCTGTCCATCCTAAGGTTGTCTGGAAGAGATCGCTTCAAGCGATAAGACCACCCATTGTACTATCCTAGTTAAGTTTTCTTTGTTATTTTGTTTCTCTATACTGGTGTACAATAAAGAGTTTTTCTATTCTATTCTATTCTATATGTATGATTTATGAAAATATATGAAGTGATTAAAGATATGCCACAACTTGCAATGTTGATTGCACATTATTAGTATTCTTGTTAACACCTCCAACTAAGCTAAATATGTTTGTGTCTGGAGTGGGTTCACGTCAATAGTGCAAAGGGTGGGGTGAGGATCGAACTCACGACCTGTCGATCGCCAGTCCGACACCCTATCCATTGGGATGTTGCCGCCTTAGTTGGTTGGTTTGCATATAGCTAGTTCCTGGGAGAGAGAAAAAGTATGTGGGCTTCTATATAGGTACTGTGCTTTATGTAATTGCAGTGCAGTGGCTTATACATACCAAAGGTTTTCACCTTTTCACGTTGATCTTCCCAGAAAGCCCCACAATATACTTATATTTTTCCTGCTTACCGTATGCACTATAAGAATTACTTATTTATTTTATGCCATTTTCACATTTTGAGGCTATTTTTATACGCCTGACCATTACCCAAAACCAACCACCACTCATAGACAGACGCCTGTTTTTTATAATTGTATAGTTATTATTATCTGGCGTATATTTGGGTTTTTTATTGATTCGCATAGCAGTTTTTGTCATAATATACGTTAGAATAATATTTTTTGTTCTAAGAATAGTAAATTGTAAATTAATTTGGCATAAAGTAACTAGGCGTATTTTACAAAAATTTTGACAAAAATACTGTTAGCATAATCATTCAGCGGTATAATATTATAAACGCATAGTTAACTTTAATTGAGCATAAATGTTTCGGCATATTTTTTATAATCATAATACTAAGTACTGTCTCTCAAACTGGTTCACCGATTTAGTTGAAATTTTGCTCAGATGTAGGTACCCAATATCGTAAATAAAGACATAGAATACTTTTTAACGCAAGCATTGGCGAGGTTCAGCTAGAGGTTTAATAAATTTAAAAACATTTAAATTAATATGAAGTTTGACTGGATGTGTGAATAACATCGAGATAGCAATAATAAAATATTGATTGATTTATTATCTTGATAAATATATCTTCATTAACAAAATTATGACCTGATATCTAATCAAATGCAGAATCACAATCGTTAGATAGATGTCCTTCGAGAGAACGTAAGATAGCTGAATTTAATGTTTGCGTTGGATCAAAGAACTTTCATAAATGTTAACTAGACATTTTTGCGGCCTAGGGTACGCCAGCCGCACTTTTACCTTCTATTAAGAATACAAATGTATGCGAAACAAAGAAATCTCGTAGGTTTGATCTTGGAATCACAGATTAATCCTTAGCTTTTTATTCATAATATATACTCACTTGCCGATAGCATCGAGCAGGAAGAGCGCGTTGTCCTTATGTCCACGCTGCGTGAGCGGTATATTGGTGCAGGAGTCTGGTAACGCACGATTGAGGATGGCCTGCAGCAGTCCGTGCGGAGCTATCTCTACTAGCACAGCGTTGGATGGGATCAACTGACTGGTCTCTTCAAAGTATACTGAACTCTGAAACACAATGCAGTAATATAAATCTATAATAATATTATGAAGTGACAACGTTTGTATGTTTAGATATTACAATCTCTATCTCAATCAATCATCAATCTTGCTAATCTCCAAAACTATCCGCTTGATTTCAAAACTTCTTTCATCAATATAAGGAATAGAAATTTAAAAAAAAACATAGGCCATACTATAACAGAACGGCTTTCGAGCTCTACGATTTATTGAGACTAGTTCAGGTTTATGCGGTAATACTTCGAATTTATATTGATTTTAATGATGTACTATATTTATATTCGAAAGAATTCGTAAATAGGATCGTTCTCATTTAGTATTTAATTAAATATTTGGGTCAAACAAAACAACGCTTGGCACTATATAGGTCAGGTGCGAAGCCACTTTGTAGAGATAAAAAGATATTAAATTACATGAACTGTCAGTGTCAAAAGAGGCTGTCACTTGTGAGGGAGAGAGGCAATATGTAGAAGGGAGGATTATTGTGTTGTTGTTTAGAAAAACCGCGGCTTTTTATTTAGTTTTTTCGTAGTTTATGGCTGCTTTTTGAAAAACGAATAAAAGTTGCCGCGTAAAATGGCATTTTGCCGCTAAAATGGAGGACTGGAAGATTTGGGCGAAGCTTGGCGTCACTCTTTTTACTTATACTTAGAGTTTTTACTCGTGTTTTTTGTGGAGTGCAAATGCTGATAAAAAGTGGAAAAATACAAGTGTTTTACACCAAGGAATACAGCAGAGACATCAGTGGAATGAGATGAAAAACATTCAGTATTTATTATTATTTAATTGTTTTACTAATAAGAAACTGAGTTATAGCTTTTTCAAAAACACTAGAAGATAATTCTCACCGTGACGCGTTAGATTACCTATTAAAAATGACCTAGATTACAAGACAATATGATGCTTTTTCAACCGACTTCCAAAAGGAGGGAGGTTCTCAATTCGTCTGTATGTTTTTTTTGTGTGTATATTGCACGATTGCTCCGTCGTTTGTGAACCGATTCGAATGAGTCTTTTTGTGATCGGTGAGGTACGTTTCCGAGGTGGTCCCATTGTGGTTTTGTCGGGATCTGATGGGTGTCTCCAGGGATATGACGATGAACGTCCCAGGCTTGCTACTGAGGCTGACTCGCGGGGCGTGGAAGTCGGTTGTCTTAGTTTTTAAACTATCCTAATTATTATTATTATCAGATCTAAATTTAACAATAGAAAGTCATAATACCAATTATTTTAAGAAGATTAAAATTTTTAGTATACAATTACAAAGTAAAAATAATACATTTTATCTCCTTGTAGATAGTTTTCTCACTAAATATTACACTTTGAAATTATGGTCAAGTGCATGAGGAAACTAGCTGGCTTTCAATGCTACATTGTGACATCTAGTATTTGAATTCTTGGTTTTACTTGGATTCTGTAGTTGTGGTTGATCGCTATTAAATTGTCTCAATTTCGTGAAGTCGGATTCGATTGAATATATACGTGTAAAATATTGTATGCATCACAGGAAGATTATTGAGGAGGCTAGCTGTATTTCGTGGTTTTGCTCACGTTGAGACAAATATTTAGCATTTTATCCGAATTGGTCCAGACAACATCTGATGAAATCAGATTCTACCTAAACCTGTGGCAAACTTATCTGACAGATTTGTGACAACTTTTATATTAAAAGAAATGGTTAAAGATAGATAGATTTCTAAATGTTTATAAATTTAATTGTAGGATTTTGTATTTGGTTTATCGTTTTATTTTAATATTAGTTATTTTAATATGACTGTCGGGTGGATGTATGACAGAAAGGAACTGGAATTTAGTATTGTAAGAACTTATAGGAACAGTAAGATTTGGCGATCATAAAGAAATCTAACCATTTGCTCACGTTGAGACAAATATATTACATTTCACCCGAATCGAATTTGTTTTTTTTCCTAAACATCAGTATACATTTATGGACGCAGTACCTACTAGAAATACTAGATAATGTTATTCTTATCGACGTTTGAATTTCAAATCCAAGGTCATTCTCTTACGCTCTTCAACCATAGACGCCTCCACAGACCTAGGATTCACTATATAGTTTAGGTCTGTAGTCTTATTAAAAGAACACACTTGTGTTTCATAGATACCTACTCAATACATAACATACCAAAAGATTGTTAGTGAGGTATTCTGGGGAACACAACTTGGCGCTGGGTTCATCCCATCTCTCTGGCGGTACAGATGTGGACAGCCATAGCTCGCTGCGTGCTCGTGGTGCTTTGATCACTTCAGACAAGGAATGCAGCAGATGTGGAGCTAAAACATAAATCGAATGCGTACTGCTGTTATAGCAACAGTTATAGGTTTATGTTCGTCGTGGTTTCCACGGTAATATAATATTACTGCATTACCGTGTGGTTTCCATCGAAACAGCTGACAAAACTTTCGTCCGTTTTTGTGCCTATTTTTAACCGACGAAAAATAAACGGAGGAGGTTATCAAGTCGACGCGGATATATATTTTTTTATGTATGACCACGCATACGCATAACATTTTACAGAGTAGTCTGATTTCGATAATTCTTTTTTTATTGGAATGGGTATACCCCCAAGTATTGGTATACCCCCAAGGGTATGCCATTTAAATTTTAACGAAATCGGTCTAGCCGTTTTGAATAAATCAACAAAAATAATGGATAAAGGTATCATTACTTTGATGATTTTATCATATCATCGATGTCTGTCAACAAACACTGGAAAAATCAAAGAGCCGAAAATGGGGCTCAGTTGCGTGTCTTGAGAGAGGCATATGTCCAGCAGTGGACTGATACCGGCTGATTATGATGATGATGATATTGTACAGGTGGTACCATTTAAATTTCATCGAGATATGTTCAGTATCTCCAGAGATATACAAACACCTCAAACTTAGTATTGAAATTGACTAGCGTGACGTTAGAAGTCGGTTTTATTAGTTTTTTATGTGATCTTAAATTATTTGTATTATTATTACAGAGCATAAATGTTCTATAAATATATTTTTCTCTATATAACGTTTGTGTAGGCTAGAAGTAAGCAATGACGCCTGCTTTTAACATGTACATTATGGCCACAAAAAATTATAAGATGAAACTTTTTAACAAAAAAATTAAACCGCCGAAAAAACTGAAAAGCAAAAAAGTAATTTAACTTTTTTATTTAACCTTAATAACTAAGTTCTTAAACTACTGTTAGCATACATAAGTAAATATTTTTGTAATTGTTTCGAGTTTTTAACTGAACATAATCACTAAGTTCTTAAACTAATGTAAGTATGTATACCTAAGTAATTTTAAGTCGGCGCCAAGTAATCAATAAGCAAATATCACTAAATAACCTCTTAAATTTAAAGAAATAATCAAATCAAATTAACAATGCAACGTGAAATCTCCAGCGATGAACATAAACATTCCAAAAAATGCGCTTCCACACGACCCACAGACTAAACAGAGATGCACGACCACTCGCAACGACGTGTGCCCGTCACGGGCCGTCACAGATTACTATATGTGGTGCCTGTTCGGGTTGCAGTCTCGCAAACAATAACTTCGCCAACACTCGGCATTTCCGGCGAACTGGCGTGACGCGCCATGCCGCCGCCGCGCATCACGCTTTACATAATTAGTTGATTTGCTTGTTTGGCGCCGACTCAAAATTACTTAGGTATACATACTTACATTAGTTTAAGAACTGAGTTATTATTTTTAGTTAAAAACTCGAAACAATTACAAAAATATTTACTTATGTATACTAACAGTAGTTTAAGAACTTCAAATTATCAGAAATAAAATACATTGACTGTGAAGATGTGTCACAAAATTATATGGTTATGGACAGTATGTTCAATGAATTAAATGAAGCAGGTGCTCCCTTAAATGAGGAGGAAAATTTAACTATGTCTTATTATCAATGCCTGTGACATACGAGGAAATTTTAACAGCACTCGAAACAGTACCGGAATTGACCTTGGCATATGTTAAAATGAAATAATTAGGTGAAGAAGAGAAAAAGAAAATGTTTTCACAAGATAGTCACAAGATAGAAGGATTGAAAAAAATGAATTTACCTGTTTTATCTGCGGTAAACACGGACATAAGAAATATCAATGTGATCAACGGTTTAAGAATAATTTTGGACAAAGAGGTCAAAGTTATGGACGTGGATTTTATCGGGAACATCGAAGTGGAAGTTTTCAAAGAAGTCAAAGTAATGGATGTGGATTTTATTAAGAACAACCGAGTGGAAGTTCTCAAAATGGTTATAATACTGGACATAGATATCGCCAGGAGCAGACAAATAAAGGAAATTATAGAGGAAATTGTGAAGGAGATTATGGAAGATCACGACAGGCCTACGCCTATAATGGAGACAAGGAGGAGATTAAAGAAAATAACGAGTTAGTGGATTGGGTTGTGGACTCGGGCTGTTCAGACCATTTAACTAACAATAAAAATTTATTTTAAGAATATATCGAACTGAAGACACCAAAAAACATTGCTACGGCTAAAAATGATGTTACGTTGCAAGCAGTAGGTAAAGGCAATATAAAGGTTAAAAATGATGTTAGAAAAAAATTAACTTTTAGTGTAATTAATATTTTTGTTTACTATATACCGGAACTGAGGAGGAATTTGCTATCGGTATCAAAAATGGAGTCCGCAGGTTTGGAAAAATCATTCTTTCGAGGCAAGGTAAGAGTATATAATAAAAGCTATTTGTTGATGATCGGTAATATTGAAGGGAGCTTATATACTGTAGAAATGGGGATTGATAGTTCACAGTGTAACCTAACTTTAAATAATGATGAGGTAAATTTATGGCATAGGAGATTTGGCCATTTAAGTTATAAAAATATAAATATTTTGGTACAAGAAAATAAAGTTTTAGGATTAGAGGGATTACAAAATAAATCATTCGAATATAATTTATATGAGCCATGCATTTTAAGTAAAATGACAAGACAACTGTCATTTTACTTAAAATGCATGGCTCATATAAATTATATTCGAATGATTTATTTTGTAATCCCTCTAATCCTAAAACTTTATTTTCTTGTACCAAAATATTTATATTTTTATAACTTAAATGGCCAAATCTCCTATGCCATAAATTTACCTCATCATTATTTAAAGTTAGGTTACACTGTGAACTATCAATCCCCATTTCTACAGTATATAAGCTCCCTTCAATATATATAAAATGCATGGCATTTTAAGTAAAATGACAAGACAACCATTTAATAAAAAAAGATATAAAGCAACGAAGCCGTTAGAAATTGTGCACAGCGATGTGTGTGGGCCAATTACCCCTGAAGATAGGGAAGGAAATAAATATTTTGTTACTTTTATCGATGATTTTACACATCTTGTGATCAGTTATTTGATTGGACACAAATCAGAAGTCTTTGAGAAGTTAAAAGATTATTATTATTATGCTACAAAACATTTCAATAATAATTTATTGAAACTAAATTGTGACAACGGGCGAGAATATGTTACTAATGAGTTTCACAAATTTTGTTCAGATGAAGAAATTCGAATAAATTATACAGTGCCCTACAACCCAGAAAGAGAGTAAGACTTGGAAAGTTGTCTCACAGCCAGAAAATTGGCATCTGTAATATAGTTTTATTACTAGCTCAGGTGCCAAAAGTCTATAAAAAACAAATTTATCAGGTACAAAAATTGAAGAGGCGTTAAACTTATTTAAATTCCTAGACCAAGTTAAGTTTTACTACTAAGATTAACAACTGTGTTTATCTAAGTCTTTTCTTTTGTGACAATAAAGATATTACTATTATTATTCACATATATATTTCATTTTCTTATATTTAGGTTTTTTATAATATCCATATAAAAGTAATAAAGAAAACAACTATAAAAACATAGAATATTATAAAAAACCTAAATCTAATGTGCCACCGGCAGCGGGGCAGGGTCTGTTGGTTTGGGTCTGGTTTGGGTCTGGGTCTTAGATATTTTATCCTCTCGATACCTAATGACTCTGACATACCAAGGTATTTATAGGTGTCGGCTTCGGAGAGAGATCTGAAAGTCATTGTGTCAGAAAGTTGTAAATTCATTAAATTCACAACTTTCCCCCGCTGCACGTGCATTACCGCGCACTTATCTACACCGAACTCCATGTTGATGGCGTTGCAGTAATTCCATCAAATCATGGCGCTTCGGTGCAAAAAGTTTGAGGTCATCCATGTACAGCAAGTGTGAAAGGACTTCACCCTCTCTTCTAAGCCGATAGCCCAGCCCTGAATCCTCTAATAATATGCTTAGTGGATTTAGGGCCAGACAGAACCACAACGGACTCAGACTGTCACCCTGGAAGATGCCTCGCTCAATCCTTATAAAGTCTCCATCACCTGGTTGATGAAGGACTGTAGTCCACCGCCTCATACATGAACCTAGAAAAGATCTCAGAGTTGTATTAATTTTATACAACTCCAAGACCCTCTCCAGCCAGGTATGAGGCACTGAATCATAGGCCTTCTTGTAGTCAATCCAGGCAATGGACAGAGCCCCTTTACTCCGCCGAACTTCTTGGCAGATGGTCGTGTCAATGAGGAGGAGCTCCTTAGTACCACGGGACCCAACCTTACATCCATTCTGAGGGAGCCAAAATGTTGTGCGCAACAATGTGCGAATTAATTTTAAATCTCAGAATGGATGTAAGTAGCTTGTAAAGCGTCGGCAAGCATGTGATGGGTCTGTAGTTCTTTGGTTCCGTGGTACTACCGGACTTGTAGAGTAGGAAGGTGACACCCGTTGTCATAAATGTTGGCAAGGAACCGACCTAGAGAGCATCTTAGAATTGCGTCGCTAAACAGTCGTGAGAGCATCGAATCCACTTAATCCAGAAGTTGTGCAACCCGTCCGGTCCAGGACTTTTCCAGTTCTGGGTCGTGCGGATCGCACAACTAACGTCTTCGGGGCTAATACTGACAGCCCCCATGGATTCGATTGGCTCACACACGCGTTCAACGAAGCTCATCCAATCACCCTCCGTGTGTTCGACGGGCACCGACCAGATACTACGCCAGAAGTTATTCATAGTAGTAGCATCCAGACACTGCCCGTAGCTCACACGTTGGTCGGTGCCTTCCCAACTCCGGTACACCTTCCTTTGGTCATTTTGGAAGAGGCGGTTTTGCCAATATCTATCCACACGCACTCTATAGCGACGAATTCGGTTTGCCAATGCATAAACTTTCTGCTTCAGAAAGTCAATACGTTCCGTGATGCAGGCCATGTAGTCCCGGGGTCTGATTCCGGTCCCAACAAAGGCCTGGCCCACGAAACGCATGACTCGGGGACGATGGTTGCCCCCTCTGATGCAGATCAACTTCGGTATTAGAGTCCTAAACGAATTAACACGACACTAGATTCTTTTTTGCCACGCGGGGACATCGGGGCGTCGCGGCGCTCGGTCAGTGTCCGGAAACTTAACTCGAGCAACGCGACACGCCGCAATGGCCGCGCAGTATAGAATCGAGTGTGTGTCAACTAATGTTTCGCTAGTCCGCATATACGGGACTAGCAAAACGTTTAGGGCTCCCATTAACGCGAGGTTACGTTTATTCATTGGCAAACGTGGTAGTCGCGGCCTAGAATCAGGTGTGGAGCGATACTCCAAAATCGCGTCTTCCAAAGACCTCCTCAATTGCTCATTAGTCTGGGTACTTACGTTAGTATTCGTACAATCGTCTGCATCTAGCGCGGCATCCGCCAGGGCATACGTCGAAACCGAGCCTGTCGGCCCCTGCGTCGACGACACAGCGGGCGGGTCCCGCGCTAAAGCAGAAGTAGCACGAATAATAGGTAACGCCTCCAGACGCAGCCGATCAAGTGCTGAGTCGTCCAACAGTTTGAGCCGCTGGATGGCCCGCACCTGATCTGACAGTCGTTGTGCGGTAACGGCAACAGCTGGTTCAAGGGTCTGAAACAGCAGCGGGGGCCGGGCGCGGAGCAGGTTGCCCCGCAGACCCCAAGCGTGCCGGCAGCGGTGGTCGTCGCGTTATTATTATTATTATTAAAAGAATAAACTATTCGATAGTAAATGGATATTTACACGAAAAACACTAAGGCAGAGATAAATATGTAAAGCAAGACTTGTATTACGAGGATTTCAACAAAAATAATATGTCGGTCATGTTTATTCGCCAGTTTTGAAATTACAAACATTAAGAGTAATGTTATCGGTGGCAGCTTGTAAAGATTATCATATCCATCAAATGGATGTAAAAGGAGCTTTTTTATATGGAGAAATAAAAGAAAATGTTTATTTGAAAGTACCTGAAGGCTTAGAGTTACCTAAAGGGAAAGTACTAAAATTAACAAAATCATTATATGGTTTAAAGAAATCACCAAAATATTGGTACGACAAGTTTATTGAAACAATAAAAGAATATGGTTTTCAACGATCAGAAAATGATTACTGCTTATACTCAATGAATGGTATATACATAACTTTATATGTCGATGATTTACTTATAATGGAAAATAATTTAAATGAGATAAATCAACTAAAAAGTTCTCTTACAACAAGGTTCAGAATGAAAGATGTGGGCTCAAATAATTTAAATTATTTAGGAATATCAATTAAGTCATTGCCAGGGCAGATACTAATTAATCAAACAAAATATTTGCAAAGTATTCTAAAAAAATATCAAATGGAAGTCTGTAAAGGGAATGATACACCAATGGATGCAAATTTTAAATATCACGAGGACTCCATCGTTGATATGAGTTATGAATTAGAATGTAGATCATTGATAGGTTCTTTGATGTATGCAACAGTAGGATCTAGACCTGATCTAGCAACTGTGGTTTTTTTATTTAAGTAGATTTTAATCAAAGCCAAGCAAAAATTTATGGAGGGCTTTAAAGAGAGTTTTGAGATATGTAAAACAAATTATAGAGTATAACTTAACGTATACTAATAATAATTATAATAGTTTGACACCTCTAGTAGGGTATGCAGATTTAAATTGGGCAGGAGATAAAGATATGAGGTCGACTAGTGGTTATTTATTTAAATTATTTAATAACACAATTGTATGAAGATCTAAAAAACAAACCACTGTAGCTTTGAGTGCAAATGAAGCTGAACTAGTGTCATTGTGTGAGTCAGTTGTAGAAGCATGTTAGCTTATAAAATTATTATCAGACTTAGAAGTCAAATTTGAAAATATTGTTATATATGAAGATAACCAAAGTACTATAAAGTTAGTAAACAGTTATGAGCAGAAGCGTTTGAAACATATGGACATTAAATATAATTTCATTACGCAAAAGGTTGAGGATGGTTTGATTGTGGTTAGATATATAGGTACTAACTTTCAATTAGCAGACGTATTAACCAAACCTTTGTCAACAAGTAAATTTAATGTTTTTATTTATGAGTTAGGTGTAGGCTTATGCAGTTCATGTATTGAGGGAGAGTGTTAGTGGCAATACATAACACTGGCTGGTTAATTCTAGAGTTCGTATTTCTAGTCTATAGTAATATTTGAAATGTAATATAATCTTCTGATCTGTGACAATCAATGTAAAAAATAAATAAAGAAAGAAAATGTTCTGATTATTATTCAGTATTATAAATTATATGATAGATATGTGATTATGAAATAATATAAGCTGCAGTTCAAGATTTAAAGCTTTTATTCATAGTGCCCAAGGATCTTTACTATTTAGAGTTTAGATAGTTCAAGACTCCATCAGAACTTTAAGACCTTAGATTATAAACTTGAATCTAAGTTTAAGACGGCTAATTGAAGAAAACCCGCGGATTACCTATGAGACAATTTGAGGATTATTGGGGATTGGTATGAGCCAAATTCAGAAAATTTTACACAAAGAATGAAAGTTCAGAAACTTCGTTGTCGTTGGATCCCTCATGAACTGACAGCGGAGCAAAAATACGACCGAAAAGCCGCGTTCTCTTACATCATGACAACGCTTCTTCACACACGGCCAACAAAAAAAAGTCATTTTTAGCTTCCGAAAAAGTACAACTCGTCACCCATCCTGCGCATAGCCCCGACCTAGCACCCTGTGATTTCTGTATTTTCCCCAAAATCTAAGATTTGATGAGAGGTTTCACTTTTATCAACTCTGAAGAGGCAGTGATAGCGTTCAATCAGCACGTAGAAAACATGCTTTCAGATCTGTGGTCCTCCTGTTTTAAAAAATGGATCTATCACATGAAAAAATGTTTAAAATGTAAAGGAGAATATTTTGAAAAGCAATAAACATAATATAAGACAGGAATACAATTTGGTAAATTACCTAGCAGTATGATTGCCATGAGCTCTAAGATAAATAAATAAATCAACATTGAGACGAAAGGTCAAGAATTGAATACACACCAGCATCAACTATGTAGCGTGAGTGATAAGCGATGTTAGCGCTGGGCACCTCCTTAGCGAACACGCCGTTAGCACTGAGGAGAGCCACGAACTCTCGGATGTTCTTCTCTGGACCAGATATTGTGCTGGAACCAGAACTGTTGTGACAGGCGATATCGATTGCAGGCGGGCATAGTTTTGAAAGCTGTAATATCAACAAAATAATTTTATATTAATTATCATCATCATCATCAACAGCCGGTGTCAGTCCACTGCTGGACGTTGGCCTCTTCCAAGATGCGCCAATGAGCCCGATCTTCGGGTCTTCTTTACCAGTCACTGCCTACTGCTTTCCGTATGTCGTCGCTCCACCTGGTCACAGGACGTCCTACACTACGTTTGCCAATTCGCGGTCTCCACTCTAGGACAAGTCTACCCCAACGGTTATTAATCCTGCGGCAGATATGACCAGCCCACTGTCACTTCAATTTGCTAATCCGTCGAGCTATGTCGATAACTTTAGTTCTCTGGCGAATTACTTCGTTCCGGATTCGATCCCGCAGAGAATTAATATATTTATAACCATTATATTAATAACCATCTTTGTTTATACGAATCTAATATATCTGTACTAATTATAATTACTAGTAGTTATTTGAGAACAGTGTAGAACTCGCGTGCCCTTATAACCATGAAGTAACCAACTTCCCCTTTTCTCCTGGCTTAGCGAAGCAATTTCAGAGTTTGGGCTTTTACCAAAAAAATAGGGACAAGTTTAAGCAATTACTCGCGTTCCCTAGTTGTTCCTAGAAATTTGAATCTGGTGTTTACGGATTTGTCTTGTGAAAACTAACAGGACTGCGTCGTCAGTATGGTGAAGGAAAAAAATTCCAAAAAAATAAAATAAAATTGAAATCCATCCATATCCCCCCCCTTTTTGAAAATTTATCACAACTAAGTAGAATAAACTTTTTAGTGTGCCTCTCCAATATAATTGAAATCCGTCGATAAATAACTCTACAGCAAACCCCCCCCCCCCTTTCCCCCCTCCACTCCTCATTTTTAGGGTACCTCAAAAGGTAAAAAAGGAACGAGATCACTTTCTTGTCCATCTGCCCGTCTGTCTGTCTGTCTGTCCGTATATCTGTGTGTCTGTCCGTGTGTCACCCTCAATTTACTAAGGAACGGGTATACCTAGCAAGTTGAAATTTATACCAAATACTAAAGTCTATAGTCCCTGTTAGGTGTATAATAATCAAGGTCTTGAGTCAACACAATAAAAAGATATGGGCAAATTTAGATTTTCTCGAAAACTTGTAAGTACCAAAATTTACCTTAATTTTCAATTTTTTTATTTTTCAGAATTTTTCCTTTACTTGTGCTGTAAGACCTTGCTTTTAACCAAAATTGACAATTCTAGGTCAACCGGAAGTAGGTTTTGGGTCGAAAACCTATAGGGTACTCCCGTTGACTTAGAATCATGAAATTTGGCAAGAAGCAAAGGTTTTACAACACAAATAATGGAAAAATTCCAATAAATAAAAAAGATGAAAATTCCTTTAATTTTCAACTTGTACCCATACATACATACATTTTATATATATATCGACGTAGGAAAACGTATTTGCTGTAAGTAACTCAAACCTAACTGTTCAGGAGAGCCAAAAAGCTGATTTAAAATTAGAAAAAAAACCTTTTTACTAGCAGTGACAGAAAGATGATTTTTTGTATACAGTTTTGTTAAAATAATATCAACTACAATTCAAATATTTTTCCTAAAATTATGAGAAGTAGGTTTTTTTACTACTTACAGCAATTGACTTTTCATTTAAAGATCTGAAGAACGACGTAAGTAGGTTATTCATTTCTATGGAGAAGCACAGTTGCATATATTTACAGATATATAAAATGCTGTATTTGATGTATTTCATAAATAATATAAGATTAAAGAGATGTAAAACTATTAAAAAAAACTGATACCAATCTTTTGCTTTAAGTTAGTAAAATGTTGGATATGTAGTACAAATAAAATTATGTTCTGTCTTAATTATTATTTTTTTAATATTTAAATTTGCAATTTGTGCACTAGGAACATGCAAAATCAGATTTCTTATAATTATAATAAATAATAATTATAAGAAATATAATAAATTCAATTATTATAATTCTAAAAAGGAACAGTGAACATTAAATACAAATTAAACATAATTAATTTCAATTATTTACTATCATGTTTTAAGTAACAGGAGTGTTTGAAAAGCATGCCAAATTGTGATTTTGTGTAGAATAAATTTTGACATCACCAGTCAGTATTGTGCTTGGTAAATATACCATCAACGTTAACTTTATGGCTCAAGATTTTTAGGTATTTCTCTTTGGTTGTTTAGATTCTTCTGGTTATTAATTTGGTTTAAGAGTATTCATTCATTCTCTACGTTTAACCATCCTCAAAATAACAAACAGTTTCACACACTAGATGAATTATTAATGGGGTATCCCGTTGCAAAATTATTAATGACTACCTACTCAGCCTTCAAATGAAATAAATTTATTTACAAACAAATATTGCGCAATACAGATATTATAGTTGGTTACGTCCTGAATACTGTACCACCGTCGGTATTCATATATGCACCAGAAAGGACAGTATACCTAATGATTAGTAGTAAAAAAGACTTGCTCACTCACGACACTATTTTTCTCATGGGAATTTTGTTAAAGTAATGATTAATTTTAAACAAGGTTTTAGACATGTCATGTTAGACTTCAAAATGGGCAATAAAAATAATCAAATACGTATAAATTTAACTTTATTCTGCGGTGTTAATCGTTGAGGAGTTTTTTGCTCTGGAGCCAATCTCGGATATACAGATAGTATAGATCAAGAAATGCTTATCATAAAAAACGAGCCGTTACAGGGTGCTTCTTCGACCTGAAATATTGGATTACCGACAAAGGTTACAAAGGTGGATTGAGCCAATGAGCCACCAACGACGCTACACCAAGTACATGGAATTCCTTCCCGAATTCAGAGCCCTAGCCCTCAGTGGGAGGACATTGAACCCGCCCGCTATTCAGAGTCGTGAACAATCTGTATACGGGTATGGTTTTCGATGTAGTATTCGAGACTTCATAATCGAAATGACTTCCAGTATTTAGAACCCCTGTATTCTGAAACATGCCAGTCAAATCTGGAAAATCGTTTTGCTGCCACGGAAACTACTACCAGCATTAACATTGACTAGTCTCTCGAAAATGTGGTTGCTATTGTTACATCGCGTCGTCGAGTCGCGATGTTTCGCCAAGCTTCTCGAACAAAAATACCGTGGGAAAGAATAGACTAATTACGGGCTATAAACACCCGACCCGACCGTCATAAAAGTTAACCTTCCGGGAATTCAGACCCTAGTCAATGTACCTAGTTTTGTAGTTAAGATTGAACCTTATTCATAAGTAGTTAGAGATCAAATTAGCATGTATGGTAAAGTTGTTTACGTCAGATGCTCAAAGGAAAGCCGCCCCTTTTGTTTGTGATTGTTATTGCTTTGTTTTGAACGTCTTTTGTCTATTGTTTCGAGTCAATACTAGAAATTTCTGCAGAAATATTCTCGTCCTATATAAGACGTTGAAACCGCGGCTTGAGTCAGTCTTTTCTCTGGAAGCGACAGTGTAACTATCTAAGCGCGAATAGCGACCAAGTGATCGTTAAGTGTTATCAGTGAACTAGTGTTGTGAACTGTGAACAGTGAAATCAGTGATTGTGATTACCAACGACCTCAGTGCGTGTTAACGGACTTTTGATAATTGTGCAAGACGATTTGGACAACTACTGTGGAACATTGTGCTAACCTAGTGATCAGTGGAAATAAACGTTCATCTCATCGGATTGGCATTTTAATACCACCCCGCACGTAACAATTGGTGTCAGAAGCGGAATGCCAATCACTCCGAGGGAAGATACGCGTACTCCACGCACCAGGCGCCAGGCGGAGATGGATGCAACCCGGCAGAAGGAGCTCGAAGCATCGGGAGCAGGAACATCCACATTGGAAGAGCCAGCAGCAACACCGATAGCACCCACCATGGCAGCGCCACCTACAGCACCGCCGGTGAGTCTAACTACGGATGGAGGCCTGGAGGCCATGCTAGCCGCTCTCCTAGCAGGACAACAAGAAGCTAGCCGTAAACAGGAAGAAGCTAGCCGTAAACTGGAAGAGACAATTGAACGTCAGTTGCAGAGCGGGCTTGCCAGCATGGGAGAAAAGATCAAAAAGGTGGAAGCCGGTGTCAAGGAAGTCACCATGAAAACAGACTGTTTGGAAGGACGGCTTGAAGTACACGAGAAAACCATGCATGAACTGTCTAATAAGGTCCAGAAACTGGAGTTACGAGGAGTTGGACAGATTCCCGCTACGACCTCGCCCTTCAAACTAGATTTGCCGCACTTCGACGGAACATCTTCGTGGGCAGCCTACAAATTCCAATTCACAACGCTGTCCAAAAGTTGCGGCTGGACAGACGAGCACGCAAATACAGCGCTCACATTAGCGCTGAAAGGAGACGCTCAGCTTATCCTGGAACGCATACCTGAAGAGGAAAGGACCCTGAAGACCCTGCTGGAAGCCCTCGAAACGCGCTATGGAGACAAGCACATGGAGCATGCGTACAGGGCCCAACTACGTGAGCGCACCCAGAAGCCCACAGAGACATTGCAACAGTGGGCAGATGAAATCGAGAGGTTGGTCCGACGAGCCTACGTGTCGACGCCATCAACCATTGAGGTGACATCTCTACAGAGCTTCGTGGATGGAATCAGGGATGATGAGGTACGCGCTGCGGTACGATTGGGACATCATCAGACACTCAAGAGCGCTCTGGCTCATGCTTTAGAAGTGGAAGCAGTGCGACGGGACACCAAACCATACAGAGTTCGGGAGCTGGTGACCGAACCCAGGAAGCCCCGTTATGGACCGACATGTTACAGGTGTGGAGAAAAGGGGCATATTCGGGTTGATTGCCCGAAAACGAAGAAACGGGTCAGAAATTGCGAGACCCAAGTGGATGAGGAGGCGTTAAACTAAACGTCGCCAGGGCCGCGGGGCGGGCGCTGGCTGGTCAAGAGAGAGCCCCCACCATCACTGTGACACAAGTGTGCAACGGGAACAGCTTAATCGTCGAGGGCACCCTGAACAACAAGACCTGCAAGTTCACAGTGGACACAGGAGCATCGCGCACAATTGTGAAGCCTGAATTCCTGCAACGATTTATATCACGGAAACATCGATCTGCAGCATGCTCACTACGGACAGCAACCGGCCAGTCAGTTCCTGTCCTTGGCGATACAGATGTGGAGATAGTCATCGGTGAGCACTCATACATTCATCCTGTGCTTATTGCCAACATAACTGATGATTGCATTCTGGGATTGGACTTTTTGGAGAAGCAGCATTGCATATTGGATGTGGCCCGTGGTGTTCTCCGGTTTCCCGAGCAAGAAGTGTTCTTCGAAGGAACGGCACCGTGTAAGCTTTACTGTCTCAAGGACATCGTGTTGGCTCCAAAATCGCAAAATATTGTTCGAGTGAAATTTCCAAATACAGTCAAGAGTGGACTATGTGTAGTTGCCGAAGATGAGGGCACACATCCGACCTGGATTACTGCAAGAACATTGCTCATGACAAACAGAACGGCCAGTGTGCGAATTCTCAACCTTGGCAATGAAGAAGTTCATCTGAAGAAAAACAGCATAATTGGAAAATGTCAAGAAGTGAAGTACCTGCGACGAACGGATATTACTTCTACGGAACCAAGCTCGGAAGACCAAATATCACAGCTGCTGGAATCATCCAAAGACAACTTAACGTTCGCTCAGCTGTCACAAGCAAAACGTCTGTTGATGCGGTTTAAAGACGTCTTCGCCGCTGGAAACAACTGTGGACGTACCGGACTTGTTAAACACAAAATTGACACTGGCGACGCAAGACCTATACGACAGAGGCCACGAAGGATTCCATGGGCGAAAGAAGCTGAAGTTGCAGACATGATACGAGACATGGCCAAAGAAAAAGTCATCGAACCATCTACAAGTCCTTGGTCATCGCCAGTTGTTCTGGTGAAAAAGAAAGATGGCTCCACCAGATTCTGCGTAGATTACAGAATGCTTAATGAAGTCACAAAGAAGGACAGCTACCCCTTGCCTCGAATAGACGATACACTGGACATGCTCAGTGGAATGAAGTGGTTTTCAACGGTTGACCTGAAAAGTGGCTACTGGCAGGTAGAAATCAGTCCAGAAGACAAAGAGAAGACAGCATTCAGTACGGGCATTGGAAATGGACTCTGGCAATTCAACGTCATGCCATTTGGACTGTGTAATGCTCCAGCAACGTTCGAACGTCTCATGGACAGAGTAATGGTTGGATTACTGGGAGACGTATGCTTGGTGTACCTGGATGACGTCATCATTTTGGGCCGTGATTTTACTGAACATCTGCAGAATCTGGAGAAGGTTTTGAACCGTCTACGTGAAGCAAACCTGAAGCTGAGTGCTAAAAAGTGTGACTTCTTTAAATCCAAAGTCAGCTACCTTGGACACATCATTTCGGAGAACGGGGTACAAACTGATCCTGACAAAATCAAGGCTGTTCAAACTTGGCCTACCCCGAAGAATAAAACTGATGTAAGGTCGTTTTTGGGACTATGCGCTTACTATCGGCGGTTTGTCAAGAACTTTTCTGGAATTGCCAAACCCTTACATCGGCTGACAGAAGAAAAGCGCACATTTGTATGGGACTTGGAGTGTGAAACCGCCTTCAACGATCTAAAGCAGCGACTGTGTGAAACGCCGATCTTGGGATACCCTACCAGAGATGGAAGATTTATTGTGGACACTGATGCCAGCAACACGGGAATTGGAGGAGTTCTCTCACAAATCCAAGGAGACAAAGAAGTGGTCATAGCATACTTCAGTAAATCATTATCCAAACCAGAACGAAACTACTGTGTCACCCGCCGCGAGTTGCTAGCCGTGGTAAAGACTCTTCAGCACTTCAACAAGTACCTCATCGGAAGGGAGTTTACGCTCAGAACTGACCACGCTGCTCTAAAATGGCTTCTACAGTTTAAGAGCCCGGAAGGTCAAGTGGCACGATGGATCGAGCAACTTCAAGAGTTCAACTTCGTGACAGAACATCGCAGTGGAAAGGGCCATAGCAACGCCGATGCCCTGTCAAGAAGACCTTGTGCAGATGACTGTAAACACTGCGAAAAGCACGAGTCAGAGAAGAAGTCAGAGTCATCAGGATGGACAGAACAGATGACGAATGGAACGGCGAAAATATGAGACAAGCACAATTGGAGGACAGAGATTTACGACCTGTACTGGATTGGATAAAGTCTGGAAACAAGCCCCAGTGGAGCGACGTGTCAGCTTGCAGCCCAATCACAAAAAGTTACTGGGCTCAGTGGGACAGCCTGACTCTGGAACAAGGAATCTTGTACCGAAAATGGGAAAGCAGCAATGGAAAAGAAACTACGATGCAGGTTGTTGTTCCCCGGAGCAAAGTGGTATCTCTACTACGACACATTCATGATGGAGTTTCTGGTGGACATCTAGGAGTCAAGAAAACTCTTGTGAAGGTTCGTCAACGATTTAACTGGGTACACAGCCGCGAGGATGTGGAAGATTGGTGCAGGAAGTGCACCGCGTGCGCATCAGTAAAAGGACCGAAGACAAGAAGTAAAGGACAACTAAAATTGTACAACGTTGGAGCACCATGGGAGCGCATTGCCGTGGATGTTGCCGGGCCATTTCCCGAGACTGAAGAAGGCAACAAGTACATCATCGTAGTACAAGATTACTTCAGTAAATGGCCCGAGGTTTTCGCGACACCAAACCAGGAAGCAAAGACAGTCGCAAAGAAGTTGGTGCAAGAAGTGATCTGTCGATTTGGTGTACCGATGGAACTGCATTCCGATCAAGGAAGGAACTTCGAGTCTGCCCTATTCCAGGAAATGTGCACCCTCCTCGGGATCCAAAAGACGCGGACAACGGCAGCTCATCCACAGTCAGATGGAATGGTTGAGAGGTTTAACCAGACGTTGGAGAATCACCTGGCTAAAGTCGTGGACGCACATCAACGTGACTGGGATCAGTACATACCTCTGTTCTTGTTGTCATACCGTTCCGCTACCCATGACAGCACTGGTATGACTCCTGCAAATGTGAATTTTGGACACGAACTAAGACTTCCTATCGACGCCATCACTGGTTCCCCGCCAGATGCTCCGAAGCCTGTAACCGACTATGTCAGTGATCTTCGTAGTCAGCTGGACGAAGTGCACAGGATAGTTCGAGAGAATAGTTTAAAAACTGGTGAAAAAATGAAGACCCGGTACGATCGTAGAGCGAATACGATGGGTTTCGAAGAAGGAACTCTCGTCTGGTTGCACAACCCACTACGAAGGAAAGGAAAAAGTCCGAAGCTGCAGGCTCATTGGGAAGGACCATACCAGATTATCACGAAGATAAACGACGTTACCTACCGCATTAAACGAGGCCAGAGAGGAAAGCCGAGGGTAGTACACATCGATCGACTTACACGATACCATGGAACAAATGATGATCGGGACGATCATAACTAAGAAGGGGATAATGTTACATCGCGTCGTCGAGTCGCGATGTTTCGCCAAGCTTCTCGAACAAAAATACCGTGGGAAAGAATAGACTAATTACGGGCTATAAACACCCGACCCGACCGTCATAAAAGTTAACCTTCCGGGAATTCAGACCCTAGTCAATGTACCTAGTTTTGTAGTTAAGATTGAACCTTATTCATAAGTAGTTAGAGATCAAATTAGCATGTATGGTAAAGTTGTTTACGTCAGATGCTCAAAGGAAAGCCGCCCCTTTTGTTTGTGATTGTTATTGCTTTGTTTTGAACGTCTTTTGTCTATTGTTTCGAGTCAATACTAGAAATTTCTGCAGAAATATTCTCGTCCTATATAAGACGTTGAAACCGCGGCTTGAGTCAGTCTTTTCTCTGGAAGCGACAGTGTAACTATCTAAGCGCGAATAGCGACCAAGTGATCGTTAAGTGTTATCAGTGAACTAGTGTTGTGAACTGTGAACAGTGAAATCAGTGATTGTGATTACCAACGACCTCAGTGCGTGTTAACGGACTTTTGATAATTGTGCAAGACGATTTGGACAACTACTGTGGAACATTGTGCTAACCTAGTGATCAGTGGAAATAAACGTTCATCTCATCGGATTGGCATTTTAATACCACCCCGCACGTAACACTATTCTCAGAAAGGAAGGTGCGAGATTTTGCGAATTACAGTTTAAAGACACACTCCAGCTTATGAAAGAACGATGAGAAAGCCCACCACTTACCTTGTCAGAAAGGCATGCATTGTTTAAAACAAGAAGATTAGCAATCTGGTGCGACACAACTTTCGAACAGTCGCTTTATAGAACGAGCGATAGAGCAAAATCGGTAATCTAAAGTGTTTGACCTATCTCTTGAGAGAAGCCAGCTGACGAACCTGACTAACACGAATGGAGTAGTCATTGTTTCAAGGTCAAAGGGTCTTTCGGAATTTCAAAACCTCTCAGCCAGTTATACACTTCCCATGCGTCTAAACCTGATCCCGAAAATGAGGATTCTACATTGCCGCGCCACTTCACCAACGAGTTGTCTGAAACAGTCAGCCTGGACAAAATCGTGATGGCTTTTAGACAGAAAAAGCCCCTGGAGAAGACTGTATTACTATGTTCTTGAAATCTAGTGGTATACCTGTAATGACGAAATTCCAAATAATCTTTAATACTCTCCTCTTTGATGGCAGTATTAATGATTGTCCAGAGATTGAACAACTCCAGAGGCATGAGAATAGGAGTAAAAGTAAGTAAAAGTAAAATAAATTTATTGCCAAAAATTATACACATTTACATACAAACATATCAATTCTAACTATTAGGAGTATTGTCGTGTTGGTTTTCAAAAAGGGAGACTACCCTTGGAAGTTAAACCACGTCTAGAAACTGTTTTCTAGACTTGAGAAAACAGTTTCTAGTAGTTATTTTTCCGATCGGTCGGAATACTCTACTTTTTAGTAGAGTATTCACGGACCGTCTTGCATGAAAACTTTTGAATTTTTTTTTGTTTAAGCCCCCAGAACACTATTTTTTATCAGTATATGGCACCATAGACTACATTCACACAGGGTGGCAGATTATACAGAAGACCAACGAGTATAATCTGCCCCTATGTCTGGCGTTTGTAAACTATGTAAAGGTCCTTGACTCCATCGAAACTTCGTCTGCTCTGGAATCTTTACAGCGATGCCAGGTCAATTGGCGATACATCCAAGTGCTGAGTATTCTGTACAACACCGCTACTATGAACGCCTAAGTCCAGAACCGGCATCTAAACCTATTCTTATGCATCGTGGTGTAAGACAAAGGGATGTTATATCCCCTGAATTGTTCAGAAATGCATTGGAGGATATGTAAGACTCAGGACTATAAAAGACGTGGCTTTAATAAAACGGTGAGTACCTCTCATACTTGCGATTTACGGACGACATTGTCATCATGGCAGTAACGTTAAAAAAATTTGCAACATTATGCTAAACAGTCTATCTGAATCTTCTTAACGCAGTGGCCTCCAGATGAACTTGGATAAGACCAAGATTGAAGTGGTCCGACGAGAATGACAACAAAGTCGTCGATAGCTCACCGGATTAGCAAACTGAAGTGGCAGTGGGTAATAAACAACCAAATTTGAAAATTAACGTAAATTTTTAAGAAAACCGATAATGATCTGTTTTCTTAAAACTAGTAGTAATCAAATTACACATACCTTTTTAAGTTTAATCCACTGAAACACAGTGCATACTAAATCTCAGCAAAACATTTTGGTTTAACACGATACGACATTCATCACGGCGCTCGCGCTTCAACTATGTGAGTGAAATGTTGTGGTAAGTATGGTTCAATATGAAGCGTGGTCAAAAATTCGACGGCGTTACTAGATTGATTTTTAGTATAATGTCGTAAAACAATGCTTTAAATGTTCATTAATGTATCACTCATACCTTTAAAAATGTGTTTTCTCTTATATTTTATGTATTGTTGTCTGTCAAAAATGTATTTTCAGATAAAATACTTTTAAAGTGGTCATAGGACAGTGCTGTAAACTAACGGTACACTTAAATTATAAACCGAAAGAACGCTGTAAGCAATACTGTAATCAATTTCCATTCCAAAAGAATGCTGTATGTAATGCCTTATTGTTATATTTTTTTACCATAAGAATGCTGTAAGTAATATAAGATTCATAAATACAAACTGTATTTTAAAGTAAATTGTAAAGTATCAAAAACACCATATTTTAGGTAACTTACAGCAATTTGAGCCTGTCAACTTTTCAAAAAAGTTACGGCAAAGAAGATTTTTTTCCGTCGTAGCGGTATGAGACCATTTGACGCAGAAAAAAAAACTGATTATCATGACGATTTCAGTCTACTTACGCCATTTTTGCTACTTACAGCAAATACGTTTTCCTACGTCGATATATACCATAGTATTTATATATATAAGTACCATAGTTTACGCCAATTAAGATAGGCCTCTGAGTTATATGAGGCAAAGGCATGAGCGCTCATACAATTCAGAGGTCTAGCTTAATTGGTACTGATTAACGTTGGTAGGGAAGTCTCGGTGGGTGAGTCCAACTCGACTTGGCCGGTTTTATTTAAATTGTTTTCACAACATCTTGTAAAATGAAGTTCATAATGTGCCTCTCCAATGTGACTGAAATCCGTTAATAAATAACGCTACAGCAAGCATCCCCCATTCCCCCCTAACCCTCTCTCACCCCCTCCCAATAAAAAAACGCGATCGACAAACATTTTAAAATATTAATAATCAAGGAACTTGTGTGCCAATTTTAGTCAAAATGGGTTGAAAGAATCGGGTCAGAATAGGTTGAATACGAACTGTGGGCGTAAACAGACAGACCGACAGACAATTTTTATAGGTATTATATAGGCTAGCGTTTGGCCACTATTATCATTATTATAAAACAACGACTTTTATACTCACTGCTGTTTATTATCGACTGTCTCGACCTAGTTTCATGCATGTCCGATGCACATGCATGAAACCTAGGTCGAGACAGTCGACAACAAACAGTAGTGAGTATAATAGTCGGTGTTTTATAATCATGATTCAAACTCACGATAACTATAAATCTAAAACGATTATCATTGACATCCGGACAAAAGCATTTTTTGGCCAATCGCGATCTGAAACGCTTCGCTCGCTCGGTCAATAAAGAAAGTAAAATCATTTTTTTTGTATATTCGTTTGTTATGGATAAACTAAAAAAAAATAGTGGACCAGTTTTAATAATAAATCTACCATTTTGATGCCAATTGATCAACTTTCTTATAAGTATTTCGTATATGAATACTCTATGACACCAACTGACGTTGGAGAACTAGATACGCCAGAAGTTGCATAATTACGGTCTAAGTTGTGATCGTATTTCCATTCATCCTGTCATTTCCGAGTATTCTACTTCTAGTACTCGAGAGCTCAGTTAGCCTCATAGAGTCCTCACTCCTGACACTTCCATCCCTCTACATCTTTTAGGTAGCCATTTTTGTGAGAAACAACCCTCAATTATCCCAACGGATGTCGGAAGTTGTGCATCAAAATAGGCACTGCAACAAAGTTTGTGCATTCACAGAGCCAAAACAGCCTTATTGCACAAAAGTCTGTTATGTATGGCTCCCAAAATATTTAATACTAGCAGCCCGCCCCGGCTTCGCACGGGTAGAACATATATGCCTACAAAATTTGCATCAGTTTGTTGCATCGAATATAAAATATGAACATATCTAACAACCATCGTCATATTTCATCCAATTTACACAAAACCTTAACGAATTATGCACCTAAACCTTCCTCATAAACACTCTGGCTATTGGTGAAAACCGCATGATAATCCGTTCAGTAGCTATTGAGATTATTGCGAACAGACAGACAGACGCAGTGATGAACTTTGTTTTATAATACTTACGTATTGATATTGGACGGCCCTTTGGCGTAAAGGATAGTTACCCTGATTCTGACCCGACAGTCGTTGGTTCTAATCCTAGCTATATACCTACCAATGAAAGTTTTATGTGCATTCATGAATCATGAGTTTTCGTACAGTGGTAGTGGAATCATTAAATCTACCAAAAAGTAGCTTACCACCAAGGAGTACATCTGCCGCCGTAACCTTACGGCGTTCCCCGACGCAAAATGTAGGAGTAATATACGTTTAACGTGTGTATCTGTGTGTCTGTCTGTAGCATCTTAGCACCTAACCGGATGAACCGATTTTGTTTTTATTATTGATAGTTTTTTTTGTTTGATAGATGTCTTCATCGAGAGTTTTCTTAGCTTTGATTCATGAAAATTCGTTCAATCGTTATAAAATTATGAGCTTTTTAATACGCTTTTATTAGCTTCAGACGTATGTATGTTTGTATGTTGGTATGTAACGGAATCTTTGAACATGATTTTAACCCCCTTCAAAACATCGGATTAACTCGAAATTTGGCATACTTATTAAGGACCGATGACAATAAATAAATAAAATTAAAAATTTAAAAAAAAATTAAATAAAAATCTAAAAAATTAAAAATAAATAATAGTTTAAAAAAACTAAAAAAATACGCTTTTATAGAAAATCCAACTTAAAAATAGAAAATAAATTTTAATAAATTTGAATTAAAAATAGTGTAAGAAAAATGATTTTATTGTATTTTTTTTTTACAATGTTCCTTTATCAATTTTTATGCTTATATTACACTGAACTATTTCTATTCTGTAGGTAGAGATTATTTTCTATTGAATTGAATCAGGTATAAAACTTTTTAACAAAAAAATTAAACCGCCGAAAGAACTGAAAAGCAAAATATAATTAAACTTTTTTATTTAACCTTAATAACGAAGTCCTGTTCGGGTTGCAGTCTCGCTGACAATAACTTCGCCAACACTCGGCATTTTCCAGCGAACTAGCGTGTCGCGCCATGCCTCCGCCGCATCACGCTTTACGTGATTAATTAATTTGCTTGTTTGGCGCCGACTCAAAATTATTTAGGTATACATACTTACATTAGTTTAAGAACTTAGTTATTATGTTAAGTTAAAAACTCATAACAATTACAAAAATATATACTTATGTATACTAACAGTAGTTTAAGAACTTCGTTATTAAGGTTGGATAAAAAAGTTTAATTATTTTTTGTTTTTCAGTTTTTTCGGCGGTTTAATTTTTTGTTAAGAAGTTTTATTTTATATTTTATTGTTGCCATAATCCACTATGTTAAAAGCAGGCGTCATTGCTGACCCCTGGCCTAGACAAACGTTATATAGAACATTTTATGCTCTATAATAAAAATAAAAATAATTTAAGATCACATAAAAAACTAAAAAAACCGACTTCCAATGTCACGCTAGTCAATTTCAATACTAAATTTAAGGTGTTTATCTTCATATGTCTGGAGATATCGAACATATCTCAATGAAATTTAAATGTAATATATCATCATCATTATCATCATAATCAGCCAGTATCAGTCCACTGCTGGACATATGCCTCTCGCAACACACGCAACTAAGCCCGATTTTCGGCTCTTTGTTTTTTCCAGTGTTTGTTGACATACATTGACAATATGATAAAATCATCAAAATAATGATACATTTATCCCTTATTTTTGTTGATTTATTAAAAAACGGCTCGACCGATTTCGTTAAAATTTAAATGGCATACCCTTGGGGGTATACCCTTTCCAATAAAAAAAGAATTATTGAAATCAGACAACTCTGTAAAAAGTTATGCGTGGTCATACATAAAAAAAAATATACACGTCGACTTGATAACCTCCTCCGTTTTTCTTTTCGTCGGTTAAAAAATAAATAATAATTGTACAATGTAATACATTGATGATGATGATGATATAACTTAGGCGGGATGATAAGTAACTAGCCTCTGCTATTAAAAAAGTTAAAATTAAAAAATATATATGTCATTTTTTAATTTGGATCTCTGGCCACCTGTGTTTTAAATTTGAATTTGGTGGCGTTAAAATATTATTGATTTTTTGTCATGTGAAAATATATTTCATCAACTGTTTTCAAAATGGATAAAATTGAACAAAGAGCGGTTTAAATTAAAAAATCAACGAATTGAAATATGATTTGCTGCCCCACCCACCTAATTCTCCTGATCTAGCGCCATCAGACTTCCACTTATTCACTAAGCTCAAACTTTTTTGGGCGGACAGAAATTTGCCACAAATGATGAAGTCATAGCCGCTGTGGGAGTATTTTGCAGGCCTCGAAAGAAATCATTTTATGGAAGGCATTACTGCTTAAGAACGAAGATGGAATAAGTGCGTAGAGGTTCACGGAGACTTTGTCGAAAAATAAAATTAATTTTATCACGGAAAGTTAGGTGATTTCTTATTAGGCTAGTTACTTATCATCCCGCCCTCGTATCCCAACTAGCAAAATCGTCTTACGTTTCTCACTTTATAAGAGTTCTGAGCTTATAGTGGTCTCTTATCTGTTTTCGTCATTGCTATCGCTCCTATATTAGTCTCTGACAAGCCGTTACAGGCTCTAATACGCTTGATATTAATACCTTGTCTTAATTATGCATATAAGCATAAATTCACAGTGCCGTTGTAAGCCACACTCTCCTAAAAAAGCATTTATTAAGACTTATCACACTTGAGATAAATTAGCTCTCATATCCACATTTTCTAAGCTCATTTAATTTTATTACATATTTTCTAAATGCTGTTGTAAGAATGTTAGACTAATATCAGCATTTAATTAGAGTACGTAAAACATGTAAATATTGATCTTATTCAAAACTATTATAAGATCAACAGCAGTGGATAGGCACAGTATTAGAGTGATATTGAATCATCATACTTACAATAGAGAAAACGAGTCTAATTTAAGAAAGTTTGATCTTAAATCGAATTTGTGACTAAAATTGTGAGAGTAACATTTGATGTTGACTGTTATATTTCACCAAAAGTATTTTAGTGCGGTCACATAAAATACCATTTCACATCCCCAACGTTCACTCTTAAATGGAAATAAATGTTTTATGTCAATTCAAGGATCTCTAAGTTATTCCAACATGGGGCCTTATTCAGTATCACCATTTTAAAGTCTTACCGTGCCGTGTTACGTTATCTCCGCGTTATGGTATTCTCTATGCCAATTCAAACGCGGTAGGGTAAGGTTATGAGCGCGTTTTGAGCTGTCAACATTTCGTAACATATGAGGACGTGTAACGCGCGCGTTTTGTATAATTTACCTATCGTGTGGCATACAGAATACAATTTTTCGATAACGTAACGTGGCGCGTTAAGGAACGCGTTATCTAATTGGTCATACTGAATAAGGCCCCAGGAGTCATGTTGGAATGATCTAAATGAGCTTAAAATAGTCTTATAGTGATTCTAATAAATGCAATACTAATGGCGTCGCTTTTAATACAAATTAACAAATAAAATAATTTAACAAGAATACCAAATACTATATATTGATGAAGCGCACGAGTTGTGAAGCATAAACTAGGGTCTACTTTACAGTAAATAATATTTTCCAATACTAACACTTATCGAAAAGCATAAAACGAAACACTTGTTAATAATGGTACGGTTATTACAATATAATTATTAAATACCTTTATCCTTACTGTTTTCGATTTCTTTTTTATTAGTTGTAACTTTCAAACAAACACTACACCAAGTTTTTTTACGACTGTGTTTGATCTTATGTAAAATCAAAATAAACTTTCTTACGCTCACAGGACTCTTAACGTCAAAACAATGTAAGCCTATGTTCGCTTAAATTAGTGTTGGTAAGAATAATTTAAGTGAAAACAACATTCAATAAGACTGATATTAGAAAGATATAAACAAATTACGCTTATAAATGGTGCCCAATCCAGGCTTATACGACGATATAAGAATGGTATAAGAGCAAGAAAACAGTGGTCTAGAGATTATTTTAAGTGTAGTTTTTGCTGGTTGGGATGTCATTTAATATATAAAATTCTCGTGTCGCGGTGGTTGTCACCAAACTCCTCCGAAACGGCTGGACCGATTCGTATGAAATTTTGTATGCATATCGGGTAGGTCTGAGAAACGGCCAACATCTATATTTTTTTCACAAGGAAAAACAACGTTTGCCGGGTCAGCTAGTAATTTTATATAATATCAAAGTTTCCGCAGCCCATTTGGTTGATACATTTCTGTAGCCTATCCAGGCAAACCATTGCACACCAAATGTTTCACTATCTGTACCGACTACAATTCAGCAATAAATAATTTATAAACAAACAAATATACCTAATTAAAAAAACACCATAAAAACTAAAATTTAGTCCACCAAACCACTACCAGTAGGTAAAGTTTCCAAAATGCTGGCTGTATTCCCCTGTTGAATGGCGATGCTTAGTCTCTGAGCTAAATACATGCCAGCATTTTGGTCCCGTGTCGTTTCAACCAGCCGTGTGGAAAGATCTTTGAAAATGCTGTGTGCACCCGGTCCCCACGGTCCTAGAGTCTCAACCCCAAAAGGCACAAATAGGTAGCAGCTGTCTAAACCACTATATTTGCGCCTTTTGAGGTTCTCAGCTGCTTCTGCGGCCACACCAGCCTTTTTCTGTGTACCGGGAAGATGTGAGGGTGCCAAAGTGTCGTCGCAAGTAGCGTCCCATACCAAGGGCCGCTCCAACTTCCATGGTATTAATTTCATACCGTCAGGTCTTTACCATCATCACGCATTAAGCCATTTGGTTCCAAAACTGCTGCGCAGTTGATAGTGGAAGCCCGACGGATGATGTCATTAAGGCTAGCGTGACGAGAAATCCTGCCTGCACTCTTAATGCAGGAGAGACCGTGGTGACCAAGCCGGATGACGGCACTACCGCACTGGCAGTGGTGTGGAGCACAACACTGTACGCCCAAGCGAAGAGATGTAGATACTCTGAAAGATGAGGAATCGATCAAAGTACCTGTATTAGGCAGTGGAGCCTGTAGCCACAAAGCTGATTCCCACTCTGCAACTGCTAAGAGACGGTCACGATCTTTGGAGCTAGACCATGGTAGTATAATTTTATCCGTGTTAGCTCGCAGATCGGTCCATCCCAAAGTCTCTGTGATGATAGAGTTTTGGGAAAATCAGTGTTTGGGCAGTATAACGTCCACGCATTTTTGGCCTCGTCCATGTATGTGAGAGTCTTAGTTCTAGGTAGCGACGCAGCCAGTATTTTTTTGAAAGCTCAGCAATGCTATGGATGGAAGACAAGAATGCGGGGTGTGCTACACCTGAAATCGATCTAACTCCTAGCCCTCTCATACGCACAGGTAAGGACGCCTGTACCCATGCTCTCTCATCCAAATTTATGTTCAAAACCGATGCCAAAGTATGTTTTATTAAGGTATCTGAAGTGTTTAGGATTTCTGGGTGTTTCTAGAGCTGAAAACAGCGCACTGTATAGGTAAATTTTGGGACAAAAAGACAGAATTTAATAATAGTAAAAGCCATGAGGGTGTTAATTTTGAATAAGCGATTCGAGCATTCTGACAAATTTTAAATTTTTTCATCAAAAAATAATTGGAAGGATTCGTCTAAGATAGGGGAACCCAATAACCATAGTGAACATTTATCAGCTATTTTTATGTTGGGTGCTATGGAATTGAATTTTTTGATAATCGAATTATTAGATGATTTTTTCCGAAATAAAAAGTTCACATTTTGAGAAATTTAGTTCCAGACCGATTGAACGAAAATCTTCTATAAGTAAAAGAAGATCGTTATAGACTGTATCTGTATCCCCAACTAATGTACCATCATCCAAGTACTACACATTCAATTTTGACTTAAGACGCTGAATGATTAGATGGATGGCAAGACCGAAAACTGTTGATCCTAGGGAATCACCTTGCTGACATCCTACAGCAGAGCTAATTTCATTGCCAACATATGTTAATTTTGAAGGACAGCCATAACATTGCCAAAGAACGGGATATAAATTTGGAAGTTTGTCTTTTATTTGCGTTAAGAGGGTTCCTCTATCTACAGAATTAAAAGCGTTCTTAACATCCACCTTCAAAAGCACATCTCCCCAATTTTGATCTAAAAAAGTTCGAACAGAGTGGATGGCGGCCTCGCCACCTCCGCGTGAGCCAAAACCAAGCTGCTAAGGCTGAAAAATATGTGCAAAATCTTGTGCTGATTTTCTGAAGCAAATTTTGGCTGCCAAGCGGCAGTATGTCATACCGACAGCTGTTGGCCTAAGGACGGGGGCCTTCTTTTTTAAAGCACAAAGGTTAGCACCGTAAATGATTGCCGTGATATCGCTGTTTACTCGCCCTGATAACATGAGGTTCATCAGGCTTGTTACGTCTTTTAAAAAAAAACATTAATTATTATCATGGATTAGAGTATTTTGGTCCTTATAAGTAACTAAACAGATTGGCATCAAAACTATATTTGCGAAACACAACATTTTTTCATCTCCTACAAAATAGTTATATTAACATAATTTTTTTGCAATTTCTGACATTTCTAGTACCTACCCTTATTTCAGTTGGCCCAAAAAATTATCTTTTTGATCTTTATAAGTAACCAGATCGATTGGCATCTAATCATGGTTTGTTGCGTAAATTGCTGTATTTCTTCTTCATTATCATAATCAGCCGTTATCATTCCACACTTATAGAGACAGGCCTCTCCCAAGTCACGCCACTGAGCCCGATCTTCAGCTCTTTATTTCCAGTCACTACCCACCGCTTTGCGAATGTCGTCGCTCTGCCTGGTCACAAAGCGTCCAACGCTACGTTTACCGATTCGCGGTCTCCACTTTAGAACCAGTCTATCCCAACGGTTATCGGTCCTACGGTAGATCAGACCACGGTCATCACTTACCAACAGGTGAGCAAACGCTAGCTTATAAAATATTTTAAAAAAATTATAAAAAATATGTGACCAGCCCACTGCCATTTTAGTTTGCTAATCCTTTGAGCTATGTCGATCACTTTAGTTCTCTGGCGAATTACTTCGGTCCGGATTCGATCCACAGAGAAGCACCGAGCATAGCTCTCTCCATAGCTCGCTGAGCGACTTTAAACTGGTGGACAAGTCGAACTGTGAGTGTTCACGTCTCGGCTCCGTATGTCATCAGAGGTAGGACGCACTGGTTAAAGACTTTTGTCTTTAGACACTGCGGTATATGCGACGTGAAGACTCAACGGAGTTTTCCGAATGCTGCCCAGCCCAGCTGAATTCTCCTCTGGATTTCCTTCTCGAAGTTGCGTTTGCCTAGTTGGAGCATTTGCCCTAGGTAAACATACTGCGTTACAACTTCGAGTGGGATTCCATCTACGGCAATCGGTTCCGGAACAACGTACTCGTTGTACAAGACTTTGGTTTTATCCCAATTCATCCGGAGACCAAAACAACGAGAAGAATCAGCTAAGTCATTCAACATCCTTTGTAGGTGCTGCAGCGTCTCTGCCATTATGACGATGTCATCTGCGAATCGTAAGTGAGAGATGTACTTAACGTTGATGTTAATGCAAGAATTTTTCCAGTCCAGCGACTTAAACATATCCTCCAAGGCGATAGTGAACAGTTTCGGGGATATGACATCCCCCTGTCTCACAACTCGACGCAGGTGGACATGTTTAGTTCGCTGGTTCTGTTCTTGTACAGTCATCGTCGCGGCATTATACATACATCTCATCACTTCGATATATCGCCGACTTGGCAACGCTGCAAGGACTTCAGATAGATAGAATGCTAAGCACAGGAGCCAATTGTACTCTTCGGTCTTCGGTACAATCTGCCGCACTGTGTGAATGTGGTCTATGATGCCGTAACCGCTTCGAAATCCGGCCTATTCCGGAGGTTGGGACTCGTTGAATCTTTGCGCAAGACGGTTCGTGATGACCCTTAGAAATAGCTTATAGACATGGCTCAGAAGCGAAATGGGGCGGTAGTTTTTCAAGAGCGTTTTGTCTTTTTTTTAGAAAAAAAAACAAAACCACCGTGCTCCTATTCCATGCCTGTGGAGTTCTCTCAGTGAAAGAGAACAGAATCGAAGAGCTGGCTTAAAGCTGGGGCTCCTCCAGCTTTTAGAAGCTCCGTTGTGATTCCGTCCTCACCTGGGGCCTATCCATTTTTGAGCTGTTTGAGGGCCATCACGATCTCATCTCGGCTGACTTCGGGCAGGTCTTCTGTAAAGTGGCGGGTTAAGGTGGTTCTACAATCCTCAGTATCAGGTACGGGCCTTGAAGCATGCAATGCGTAGAGTTTGCCGTAGAACTCTTCAACTTTCGACAGAATCTCCGACTTGGGTGCGACAACATTCCCCGTTGACGTTGTCAGCTTTGTGAGGTGGCTTCTACCCAGAGGTTGGAAGAGAAAATTTCGATCAATTGATTCTTTAATCAAGAGCGTGTAAGCGGATCGGAGGTCGTGTCGCAGCAGCTTTTTAATGGATTTGTTGCGCACCTGGTTAATTGACAAAGCTGACAATAGGTCTGTTCGTCTCTCTTCCATTAGCCGAAGTGTTTCTGTCGAAAGTTTGACTTTTTGTCCGTACGCTTGCTCTCGCAAAACTTGGTACCTTCATCCCTGAGGATTTCTACCACTTCTTCGAGTGTCTGGTCTACGTCATCTGTGGTTTCCAATGCAGCACATCGATTTTCCAATTTTTATTGGAATGTTTCGGACCCAACAACGGCTTGGAGTAGGTTCGGTCGGAGCATAGACTACATCGATCGGGATCTTTTAGCTTTGAAATCGATATCCAGAGAGCCTCGTATAAGTCGGTGATCACTTCCAGTATTAACTTATAATGGACGCACGATTCGGCTGGATGAACATCTGGTGCAGGAGGAGGAGGAGCTGGAACACATAAGATGGCACATTCTGGGGCTATATGAAGTCCGAATACAGGAGGAGGACACCATAATTCTAGAATGGGCCATATTATGTATTACAGAGAAGGAAACCAGCAATCCCAAGGGTCGGCGTCGGGTTTTTGGACAACAAAGTTCTTAGTGACAACTATGTAGAAATCTCCAGTGTGTCGACCAGGGTATCGTACATCATAATTAAGTTAACCGACAGGTACAGCCTCAAGGTTATCCAGGTTTACGCACCAACCTCGACACACTTGTATGACGAGGTGGAGAGCGTGTATGAAGATCTCTAGAGCCACCTCTAAGGCTCACTACAATGTTGTCATGGGAGACATTAACGCCAAAGTGGGAGTACAGACTTGCGGCGAATCGTCTACAGGACCACACGGATTTGGGAGTAGGAATCACAGGGGGCAAATGCTCGTCAATTTCCTCGAGAAACAGGGGCTTTTTTTGATGAATTGTTCTTCAAGGAACAGTCCCAAAAACCCCGGCACTGTGACAAAAACGAGATTGACTTCACCATTACGGACAAACGGTGCATATTTAGAGACGTCTCAGTGATTTACCGGTAGCGATCACCGACTTGTCCGAGGCTCTCTGAATATCAATTTCAAACTTAAACGTGTCCGTTTGACGAAGTCTAGGCTCCAACCTACCCTGCTCCAAACCATAGTGGGACTTGAAACTTTTCAGTCAAATCTGTAGAATCGATTCACTGCCGTAGAAACTACAAACAGCGTTGACATCTCAAAACTGTTGTCCGAATCCTCAGGGAGGAAGGTGTGAGATTTTGCTACTACTACTAACTACATCTTTTAGGCAGGAAGTCTAAATTTTTGGAAGAAACCCTCCGCCTAATGAAGGAACGGTGCAAATAGCCACCAGTCACTTCATCGGAAAGGCATGCTCTAAGCAAGACGATGTGACCTCCAAAGCTCCAATACTCGCTCTATCAAACGAGTAATTACTATGTTTACCTCGGGTAAACTCAGATAAAAACAAATTTGAGAAAGAGGCCAATAGCTATACAGCTGGGCTGGGCAGCATATTTGGGAAATTACGTCGAGTCTTCACATCGCCAATTCCACAGAGTCTCAAGACGAAATTCTCAATCAGTGCGTCCTACCTGCCATGACATACGGAGCCGAATGTGGGCACTCACGGTTGGTTTGGCCCACAAATTTAAAGTCGCTCAGTGTGCTAATAAAGCTATGCTCGGAGTTTCTCTGAAGGATAGATTCCGAAATGAGGTGATCCGACAAAGAACTAAAGTCATCAACATAACCCATTGAATTAGTAAGCTGAAGTGGCATTGAGCAGGCCACATTAGCCAAAGAACCGATAATCGCTGGAAAAGCTGGTAAAGGTTGAGTGAGAAAGAGTTGAGTGGAGACCGCGAATCGGCAAACGTAGCGTAGGACGCCCTCAGACTAGGTGGAGCGATGATGTTCACAAGGTGGCTGGCAAGAGCTGAATAAGATTTGCCAGCAGTAGACTAGTATAGGCTAATAATGACGACCTTTTTTTGTGTTACAGATTTTGATAATTTTTTTTGTATCATTTCAACTTAGATAATTCATTTCAATGAATTTAAATCCAAATTTTAACTAATATTATAAAGAGGAAACATTTGAAAACGAGTCAAATTTTAATATGTTTAAAGACGAAGCAAGTGCTTTAAGTTCCAACATTGCGAAAAATATCATTTGTGCGATGCAGGATCTCATACATTTAAGCAATATTTACAAGGAGAGCTATTCAACCTACTCTAGCGCCATCTAGATGTTTTTTATTCAAACTTATAATATAAGGAGGAAAAATTTGATTTTTATTTCATCGTCATTATCATCATCATCGGCCAGTGTCAGTCCACTGCTGGACGTAGGCCTTTCTCAAGATGAGCCCGATCTTCAGCTTTTCTCTTCCAGTCACTGATTTTTATTTATATTTGTTTAACTCAAATACTACTTTCAACATTTTTTTACAAATGAAAAGCTACATTATAAACGAGTAACGTAGGCTATATTTATATCCGTATTCTGGAGGGTACGGGAACCACGCGCGTGAAAATGCGAGGCGCTGCTAGTTACTTCTATAAAAATAACTCCCCCTGACCTGTACCCGGTGCAAAGGTACCTATAATAACGCTGGTGCCATCTCCGCGTTGGAGGGCAATGGCCAACCTTTTTTTTTTTTTTTTTACCTAAAATCCTTTATGGATACCTCTCGCCCGGGGGAGCGAGATAGTGGGATGTGGGACTCGCTGCCTGAAGGGCAGGATACCGTACTGAAAACCTGGGGTGAGCCGTCATCCACCGTGTTGGGGCAAGATAGGGTTGCGCTAGCATTCACCAACTTGCCCCGGTGGCAGACCCAAATGGGCCTCTGCCGCTGCGGAGGGCTGACCCTTCTCACCAAGGTCAACCCTCAACCGTTATGTGGGGAGTGCAAGCCGTTGGAGAGTCCCCCAACCCTCCAACAGTTACCCCACAATGATAGAGGAGTGTGGCACCTGGCATCACATCCTCCGTCCCTACTGATGACAGGTGTGCGAAGAGCCAATACCCCTACTCGCACACCGTCCGCTGTTCGACTCGCATGCCAGTGCCAATGGCATGCGAGACCCCACTCGACGACCGTCACCGGCCCCACCTCTCGGCCCGAGTGAATCAGACCCACAGCCTCAGAGGAGTGTGGCTCGTCTTCTAGTCAAACTCACCACACCCTCCGTCCCTCAGATGACAGGTGTGCGAAGGGCAACTACCCCTACTCGCACACCGTCTACCGTCCGGCTCGCATGACGAAAGCATGCGAGCAGCCCTCCTGCAGCCGTTACCGGCCCCACCACTAAGTCCCAGTATTATGCTCAGACCCAACACCGGGCGGCTCCCACCACCGAGCCCGCCCTGCCCCGTCACACTGTGCCCTCTGCTAAATACTCGTATCAGAGGCCAACCTTTACCAAACTTAGATAGATAGATAGATAAATACTTTATTTGCACACCAATAATACAGAAAATACTAATGGTAAAAGACTTATTCTAAGTAATTCAAAGGGCGGTCTTATCGCTTAAAGCGATTTCTTCCAGACAACCAAACTGATAGTGATATTGAGAGACTGTGACGGACGGTGGCGTATCTATTTTAAATCTTTGCTATTTATATAGTTATACATATACATAAATACACGTGTATACACAAACATACATGCAAATATACATATACATTACATAGACATATACATTTACACAAATACTTACATATATACACACATATATACCTATATCTATATCACATAATACATACACTTACATAATTTAATACATTAATACGATATAGAAAATAATTATCTGAATAGTAATTTCCAAACTAATAAACAGTAACAGGATCAGCAGTCATCATTAGATAAGTACCATTTCCTTAATCTTTCTTTGAAAGTATGGGGAGATGGAGATTGTCTTATTTCGACAGGGATACTCCACAGGCGTGCAGCCTGTACCGTGAAGGATTTGTCGAAGAAGGTAGTCGAATGTGTAGGGATTTGCAAAGTAAGATTTTCGGCTGACGTCAACGTCAGGGAGTGTTGAGAGTGAAGATACTCAAAGTTAACTTTGAGATAGGGTGGGGAAGCAGGATTAAAAAGAATGCTATAAAGAAGAGAGAGGATGTGTGTATTCCGGCGGAGACGTATAGGAAGCCACTTGAGCTTGTGCCTGAAAGAGGAGACGCGGTCATATTTGCGCAAACCAAAAATGAACCTTATGCAGTAATTTTGAAGACGCTCAAGTTTATTTAGTTGGTCCTCAGTTAAATCCAGATACCAGGCGTCAGCGTAATCGAGAATAGGAAGCAGTATGGATTGTGCTAAAGCAACTTTGGTAGCAGTAGGAAGAAAACTTTGGATGCGTTTTAAGGCGCCTGCAGAAGCGAAGATCTTACGTCTAACGGCTTCTAATTGTGGACCCCATGTCAGCGTTTGATCGATTATGAGACCTAAGTTCCTTATCTCTGTGCTGTATGGAATCGTTATGCCGTCAAAAATAATTGTAGGAAGTGTATTTTGGTCAAGCTTGCTCAACATGCGGGCACTACCTACAATTATGACCTGAGTTTTAATAGGATTTACTTGAAGTCCATAAACCCTGCTATGCAGCTATGCGTTGTAAATCCTCATTAACTGTTCTAACACAATCGAGCAGTTGATCTGGCGGTGCTTGCGAATAAATTTGTAAGTCGTCCGCATATAGGTGGTAGGGAGAAGAGAGATTAGAAGAAATAGTATCTATGAAAGTAGAAAAAAGAAGAGGAGATAGAACGCCGCCCTGTAGGACGCCTGCAGTAGTGTTACACCAGGAAGAGAAAGAATCATCAAGGCAAACCCTCTGTCGACGTAAAGAAATCAATTGCGGAGGGAGAAATCTTAATAGAACGTAGCAGTTCTAGGAGAATGTCAAGATCGACGGTATTAAACGCGTTGCTAAAATCGAGCAGGGCCAGCACAGTAAGCTTACCCTTCTCCATGCCGGCACGGAGGTCATCGGTAATTTTGACTAAAGAAGTAACTATACTATGCCCAGGTCGGAAACCAGACGGGACGGAATGGAACGGGTTAAAAAGACAGTTTCTATTTAGAAATATACTGATTTGATTGTGTACAAGCCGTTCCAGAACTTTAGAGAGGAATGGGAGGATGGATATGGGACGGTACTCGGAGAAGGTTTTAGGATTCGATTTTTTCGGGAGAGGGATGATTTGAGCATCTTTCCATGAAGTAGGAAAAACACCATTTGAGATAGAAAAGTTAAGGATGTGGGTGAGGACAGGAAGAATAAGGTCAAGAATAGGTACAATCATGTTGCGACTAATATCATCGATCCCAACAGCGTTCGAAGCGATGGATAATACGCTTCTGTTAACTTCTCCCTCCGTAAACTGAGTGAAGGTGAAAGAAGGATAGGTAGGAGGCGATGAAGTGGAGAGAAAAGAGAGAGTTTTGGCTTTGTCAGAGACGTCAATAGATGAAGAGGTTGAAAAATGTCGGTTTAAAGAGTAAGTCCAGATTTTGGGAGATAGCGTTTTGTTTGGGCTTGCCAATGCCTAAGGTTCGTAAAAATCTCCATACCTTGGACGGATCATCATCGTCTACAGATTTATGAATGTGTCGACGTTGAGCGTCCCTACACACCATATTGCACCGATTACGAGATTTGAGATATTTATTCTTATTCATTTCGCTAGGATTGCATTTGTATTTTGTTTTAGCAACTACTTTCTTGAGCATTCGTTGTTTTATTTCAGAAGTTAACCATGGATCAGGCAGATGTTTTACCTTGATTGCTCTCAATGGAGCATGAAGGTCATAGAGACGCAAAATAGCTGAATTGAACACATTAATTTTATCGTCAATTGAGTCAGCTTCCTGTAATGTGGACCAACCGACATTCTCGACGTCTTCGCGCAGATTGTTTAAAAGTTGCGTTGAAGAAGAGTTTTGGGTTTGAGTCTAGGAGGACGAATTTTGTAAGAGAGAAAAATTAGATCGTGATAAGAAAAAGCATCTGCCGAACATTAACCATGTTTAGCAACGTGGTCGGAAGAAGAAACAATAAGCAAGTCTAGAAGTGAGGGTGTAGTATTAGGAAAATGGTGGGCGGCGTTGAGTGGAAGAAGATGTAGATTGCTTGATCTTATCACGGATTCTAACATAGAAGAACGATAGTCATTTTTGAGAAGGCAGGTGTTAAAATCACCTGATGAATCACATGATGATGGTGTGACTATAACATGGAATAGTATCTTCTAGAAAGTTTTCGAAGGAAGAGAAAGAAGAAGGGCTATTGTAGACTCCGAGGAGAATTTTAGTATGTGACAGAAGAATAAAGAGATGCTCGCCAGCGTTAGAGGGGGGTGGTTGTGCAGACATATTTACTATTGAAAAAGGGATTTGAGCTCGAAGATATATAGCTACACCACCACCACCACCACCACTAATGCGGTCGTTGCGTATAAGTTGGAAGCCAGGTAGAGGATAAAGATGAGAAGGAAGACATGGCTTGAGCCAAGACTCGGAGACTAAAATAGCGTGAATGTGTTTTAAATGCTCAAAGGTCGCCAGCATATCGGAGAAGTGAGCCGGAATACTCTGCGCGTTTATATGAACAACATTGAGGTTTTAGGCACATCTGTAAAATGTGCCTTTAAAGTGTCCGAGAGTGTCGGTATACTAACAAAACTGTCATCATTACTACTTGAGGAAGAGAAAGATACAAAGTTATCACTATCACTATCAGATTCAAATAAGTTTGACGTAATGTACGTACGTTACGTAATTTGCAAAGTTATTTTCTTCTATAGGTATAGTAATAAAGTATGTAAGTTACCTTGGCCACTTCTTATACATTAAAATTGTTCTCAACGGTATATAATTTAAATGAAAACTTTAGGAAAATTTTACAAATTTAAAATTACACACATCACAAAAAAAAACAAAAAAAAAAATTCGTAGCAAACCTAATAGCTTAAAAAACATTTATCGTTGATATTTTGTCGATCTACTAAAACATAATAATACATTTTATAAAAATACAATTTGACAATGTATAAAATAATATTTTATGAACAAAAAAATAAACATACAATTCACCGGAACAAACCCAGGGCTAGTTGCTAAATATATTGTGCTTTTGTATAATTTACCTGTTTATATCCCAGTCCCACGGCGGCCATAGCACCACGTATCAACGGAGTGTCATTAGATGCTTTGCCACGAAAGTATGCTGATAAAATCATCTCTTCACTGGTAAGACAGCTGTCAGCATAGGCACACCCAAGTTCACCAACGCTGTGGCCTACCAAAATAAAATTGTATAGTTACAGATTTTATATATGTACCTACCTACATTTCACCATTGTACATTGTACTTATATTATTAAAATGATTTATAAACGCTGTCATACATACCAATTATTTTATCGGGATATAGACCTAAAGCCGACAAAATATCCGTAATACCAATTTGAATAGCGGCTATACCAACAAAAGAGTTCAACACATTGTCAAATATAGTCTTGTCTGGTGACGTAATTATATGCACAATATCGATTCCTTTAGGCTCTAAAACTTTTTGACAGCTGTAATAAGAAAAATTGTTAATAGTATAATACGATACGTGTGACTTAGGTAGTCTATTATTGCACGGCGTGAAGTTAGCACCCGAGCGCAGCGAGGGCAGCGAGGGTGCTAATTTATAATAGACAACAAATAATAGACAACTTAAGTCATTAGTATCGTATATTATTTTATAGCTGTCAGTTTGACATAGACCCGCACTTTACGCTTGCTACGCTTTTCCGTCAAATAGAAGTTTATTGCACGGCGTGAAGTTACGAGTAGCTAAACGCCGTGCAATAATCGACTATTTAAGTCACGGAAAAGCGTGTGTCAAATGCGGGTTTAGGTCATACTGTGCTATAAGTTTGTACTTATTTTGATGTAGGTAATCTATAACACTAATATTACAAAGAGGCAACGTTAGTAAGTTTAGATGTTATGACCAATCTTCGAAACTATTGCTCTGATTTATAAAAATATTTCACTAATATAAAGAATTAATGGACTTTCAAGATGGCCATGACAATTGGTTATGTATTACCTTTGTATATACTTAAATTAAACATTTAAAACCACCCCCGACTGATTTGTATATCATTGAAGTAACAGGATACTGAATTTCAAATTAATACATTTAATTTGACTAATGTAAACTACGCTAAACAGACGGCAACAGTGTGACAGGTAAGTATTGCGCAGAAGCGACGTCCACGTTCAAAGGACTACGAGCTTACGAAAGTTGCTATTGTAGTCTTCTCAACCAAAAAATAGCTGATATAATTTAAATGGCTGAACGGATTTTCATGAAACAAAGCTAAGAACACTCTCGATGAAGACACCTATCAAACAAAAACAAACTCAATGAAAATCGGTTCATCCGTTTTGCGCTACGAAGCCACAGACAGACACACAGATACACAGACACACAGATACACAGACACAGATACACACGTCAAACTTATAAAACCCCTTCTTTTTGCGTCAGGGGTTAAAAAAGGGATTTTGCTACTTAAAACGACAATAAACCGGTCGAGTAAACACATTTCTTACAAACGCTGCCTTAACGGTAAGAGATAAATGAACATTATTCTGAGAGGAAGATAGTATACAGGTTGACTGATAAAAGTTTGTAAATACTGAAGGAGGGTGTTCAGTACTCGATTCTGATACCGAATAAGTAAAGAAAATAAAATGGCCAAGTGCAAGTCGGACTTGCTGTAGTAGGGTTCCGTAACATGGTAGCGTATTTTTAACCGACTTCAAAAAAATGAGGATTATTTTTTATGTATGTTCACCGATTACTCGAAGATGCCTGAACCGATTTGGGGAACTGGGGTTCAAAAATTGTATTGAGAAACAAGATAAGATAGTCTTTCTATTCGAAACTTCGCACAATTACTTCAGTAAATAAATAAATGAATACGTATTTCAGGCTTTTTCGAAATGGCACCCCTTAAAGGGTAAAGTAGGTAACAAAGACTGAAATCAATATTGTTTCGGTTTGCGCTGAAATGCAGAATGCAGATAGTTGTTATGACGTAGGTATAGGCTTAGAAAGATTTTCTAATGCCCCCCGGATATATATATTTTTTATTCGTTATAGTCAAGCGTTTGACCACTATCTCACCTGATGTTAAGTGACGATGTGGTCGACGATGTAGCAGGCTTGGCTAGAAGATACCTATTCACTCGCGACTTGAAGACCCCTAGATGGTACCTTTCCGGAAACACAGACTCAGGCAAGGAGTTCCTGGCGGTACGTATGATGAATGTGGAAGCAAATCGCTTCGTTCGGATTGATGGAATATCCACCATGTAGCAGTGGCGTGTATCAGTACGTCTGGTTGTCCGATTGAAAAAAGGTGATGGGGGAATAAGTTCGTGCAGTTGGGAGGCACATTCTCCGAAATGTATCCAATAAAAAACCGATAAGCAAGCAACTCTGCAGCGATGCTCTAAGCTTTGGAGTCTTCTGCTAATGAGCTCGTCATTGTTGATTAGCCTCTTAGCTCTTCGCTCAATTGCCTTCAACGCCTCTAGTTGGTGTTTAGCCGAACCGTCCCAGAGGTGAGAACAGTACTCCATACATGATCGGACTTGTGCTTGATAAAGATTGAGCATCTGTCCAGGTGTGAAGAACTGCCTCACTTTCGCTAGTTTTTTGGAGGCTACTTGTGCTTTTGATTCGATATACGAGCCAAAATTCAACGTTGGAGTAAAGGAAATGCCAAGGAGCTCAAGGTGGTTAGTTAACGGCACGGATACATTTCGGAAAGTAGGAGTCAGATGGAACTGACTCCGTTTTGCGGAGAAAAGACACGCCTGGGTCTTAGTCGCATTGAAACTGACCAGGTTGGCTTCGCCTCATTCGGAGACTGCCTTCAGAGACAGATTTAAGCGCTCGACCATCGCCTCTCAAAGACACTGGATATCTGCACCACTGGTGCCTGTCCCAGATATGTAGCTCTCTACAACAGTGCTATCGTCTGCGTACCCAAATATACCGGGCTTCAGGAGATCGTTAATATGTAGCTGAAAAAGTGTCGCAGAGAGTACCGATCCTTGAGGAACCCTGGCATTGATTGCCAAAAGGTCGGACGAGCAGCTTTCAACGACTACTCGAATTGACCGGTTCCTCAAAACATCCGATATCCATGCACAGAGACCAGTGGGCAGTCCATACGATGGAAGCTTGCTTAGTAAACTGTCGTGCCAAACCCTATCAAAGGCTTTCGAGATATCGAGAGAGACAGCAATGGCTTCTCCGTGCTTCTCGACGGCCTCACTCCAGATGTGCGTGGCAAACGCTAGAAGATCCCCAGTGGATCGATTTCGGCGAAATCCGTATTGTCGGTCGCTGAGGAGGTCGTTCGCTTCTAGGTATGCCAGGAGCCTGTTGTTCAGTACACGTTCCATAGTCTTGCAGAGTATGGACGTGACCGAGATTGGCCTGTAGTTGACAGGGTCAGCTCGACTGTCTTTTTTGGGCACGGGCTGCACGATATATAACTTATTATTTTTAATTATGTATATAAACTTAATGATTTACTTAAGTACTTCTGTAAATAAATAAGTAAATACGTGTTGCAGGTTTTTTGCAAGGGGTTAGTAAAGAGTGATCAATAATCATTAAATTGGTTTTTCGGGTTTTATAAATACGAGTATTAATCCCTATTTCCCTTAGTCACGCAATAACTTGAAAACGGGTGAACCGATTTGGCTTTTACTTCTTTGATGTCTTTATAGATGATGAAAGATTTTTACAAAATGAAAGTTTTAAGTGAATAAAATAATTCTTTAACGTTGACGAAGCCGTGGGGCACTTGTAGTTTCACATATAACATAAATCACCAGTTTACCTTTATTAGCTAAATTTGGTTTAACAGATTTAAAATAATACAAGCTATTCATCGTCATCATCATCATTATCAGCCGGTGTCCGTCCACTGTTAGATGTAGGCTTCGCCCAAGGTGCGCCACTGAGCCCGATATTCGGCTCTTCTTTTCCAGTCCCTGCTCACCGCTTTGCGTATGTCTTCGCTCCACCTGGTCACAGGACGTCCTACGCTACGTTTGCCGATTCGCGGTCTCTACTCAAGGACAAGTCTACCCCAACAGTTATCAGTCCTGCGGCAGATATGACCAGCCCACTGCCACTTTAGCTCACGAATCCGTTGAGCTATGTTGATAACTTTAGTTCTCTGGCGAATTACTTCGTTCCGGATTCGATCCCGCAGAGAAATACCGAGCATAGCTCTCTCCATAGCTCGCTAAGCGACTTTAATAATTGGTGGACCAGTCGAACTGTGAGTGTCCACGTCTCGGCTCCGTATGTCATCACAGGTAGGACGCACTGGAAAAGACTTTTGTCTTCAGACACTGCGGTATAGGCGACGAGAAGACGACTCGACGGAGTTTTCCGAATGCTGCCCAGCCCAGCTGAATTCTCCTCTGGATTTCCTTCTCGAAGTTGCGTTTGCCTAGTTGGAGCATTTGCCCTAGGTAAACATACTGCGTTACAACTTCGAGTGGGATTCCATCTACGGCAATCGGTTCCGGAACAACGTACTCGTTGTACAAGACTTTGGTTTTATCCCAATTCATCCGGAGACCAAAACAACGAGAAGAATCAGCTAAGTCATTCAACATCCTTTGTAGGTCCTGCAGCGTCTCTGCCATAATGACGATGTCATCTGCGAATCGTAAGTGAGAGATGTACTTAACGTTGATGTTAATGCAAGAATTTTTCCAGTCCAGCGACTTAAACATATCCTCCAAGGCGATAGTGAACAGTTTCGGGGATATGACATCCCCCTGTCTCACAACTCGACGCAGGTGGACATGTTTAGTTCGCTGGTTCTATTCTGGCACAGTCATCGTCGCGGCATTATACATACATCTCATCACTTCGATATATCGCCGACTTGGCAACGCTGCAAGGACTTCAGATAGATAGAATGCTAAGCACAGGAGCCAATTGTACTCTTCGGTCTTCGGTACAATCTGCCGCACTGTGTGAATGTGGTCTATGATACCGTAACCGCTTCGAAACCCGGCTTGTTTCGGAGGTTGGAACTCATCGAGTCTCTGCGCTAGACGGTTCGTGATGACCCTTGAAAAACAGCTTGTAGACATGGCTCAGAAGTGAAATCGGGCGGTAGTTTTTCAAGAGGGCTTTGTCTCCTGTTTTGAAAAACAAAACCACCATGCTACTGTCCCATGCCTGTGGAATTCTCCCAGTGAAAAAAACGGAAATAAAGAGCTGATGAAGCTGTTGAACTTCTGGAGCTCCTCCGGCTTCAAGAAGCTCTGTTGTGATTCCGTCTTCTTCTGGGGCTTTTCCATTTTTGAACTGTTTAAGGGCCATCACGATCTCTTCTTGGCTAATTTCGGGCAGATCTTCAGTGAAGTGGTGGGTTAAGGTGGCTATAGAATCCTCAGTGTCGGGTACGGGTCTTGAAGCATGCGATGCGTAGAGCTTGCCGTAAAAGTCTTGAACTTCCGACAGAATCTCCGACTTGGATGCGACGACGTTCCTCGTTGACATTGTCAGCTTTGTGAGGTGGCTTCTACTCAGAGGCTGGACGAACACTTTTGACCCCCGATTCTGCTCAATTGATTCTTTAATCAAGAGCGTATTAGAGGATCGGAGGTCGCGTCGTACCAACTTCTTAATGGATTTGTTGCGCATCATATTCGTTGACAAATCTGACAAAGGGTCTGTTCATTAGACGAAGTGTTAGCCAAGCTATTATGATTGATATATATTTTTTTAAATATTTTATAGGCTAGCGTTTGGCCACTATCTCACCTGTTGGTAAGTGATGATGCGGTCGAAGATGGTAAGCACGCTAGGCCTAGAATCGGAACTGGCTCTCAAGGATAGCTGCCGGAACTCATTAGATGTTTGACGACAGATTTTCTAACTTGAGGGTGGTAGCCAGACGGACAGTAGATAGTGTCCTACCACCATGCGGGGGTAGTTGGTTTCTTAACGATGTTTTTCCTTTACCGGAGGGCCACTGTGAAAAGAGCACATACATTTTTCGATAGAAAAATCCATTGGTGCACGGCGGTTTCAACTCGGTACCTCTGGCATCATAGCCAACCGTTCTTCCGATTACCCACCTCAAAATTATAACAAAATCATGCACTGAATGGAGAATCGAACTCGGGCCTTCTTCCTTAACACTCCACGTAACCACTCAACCGAGATGGTATTATGACTCATTCGAATTTAAGCATCCGTTACATATTTATATTATAGCTTACTCGGCGTAATGTTATCTATACAAGAAGAGAACGAGTATACCTTTTAGTATACAGTGGAATATTGTTATCGCTATTTGATGTTTACCAAATGTATCTGACGTACGTTTCATTTTTTTATTCGTCTGTGGTCTGGCTAAGTTTGCCATCTATGCCATACTTTACGTGTTATTGTTTGCGTTGGAACATTTAACAGACATATCGTGCAGGCTACTATGAACATTGAGGTGCTACTGGACTATTGTCCCTCGATAGTACAAAATTTCAGCTGTATCGGTTAAGATGTTTACCAAATACGACGTTACAGATTTACAAAATTAAATTTAAAAAAGTATATATCCAGTCTTTTTTGCAAGAAAAAAAAAATATCCTGTGTCCTTGTATGTTCTCATGACTATCTCTGCACAAAGTATCAGCTGAATCGGTTTAGCTGTTTAGCTGATAAGACGTCACACATTTTCAAAGTTTGGACATGGACATCCAAATTCGATTGTCAAAAAAAACTATCTTTTTACTAAATTTCAGCTAAATCGGTCAAGCAGTTTGGCCGATAAGAGGCCACAAGTTTAAATAAAAAAAATAAAATATCTTGACACCAAAACTCGACTCCCAAAAAAAAATTATTGTATGTCCTTTTTTAGGGTTTCGTACCCAAAGGGTAAAAACGGGACCCTATTACTAAGACTCCGCTGTCCGTCTATCTGTCTGTCTGTCTGTCTGTCTGTGTGTCTGTCTGTCTGTCTGTCTGTCTGTCCGTCTGTCACCAGGCTATAGCTCATTAACCGTGATAGTTAGACAGTTGAAATTTTCACAGATGGTGTATTTCTGTTGCCGCTAGAATAACAAATAATAAAAACAAAATAAAGTTAAAAATTAAAGGGGGGTGTTTTTAATCTAATTAGTTTCGGGAAAATGACATAGATGGCGCTAGTAAACGACTTTCTAGCCCCGTCTTTCTAGATCGCGACCAAACCAAATATTCTTGGTAATATCAATTAATCAAATATATGAGGTTGAAACTCTGTTATGTTTCGTATTGTACGGAACCCTCCCTAAGTGTGCGATAAGAGACGCGATGCTGACTCGCACTTGGCCAGTTTTATTTCTTATTGACTTTCATTGTACAAAATTTCAGTTGAATCGGTCAAGTGGTTTATTAGAGCTCTAATATTTACAAAATTCAATTTAAAAAATCTGGTTATCTAGACCCGACAGCCAGAAAAAAGTATCCCTTTTCCTATTTTTGCCATATGAACAGTCTTTTTGCAAAATTTCAGCCAAGTTGATCAAGCCGTTTGACTTAGAATGTTACTTAGAAGCGTTGAATTAGACAAATGCGTAAGGGATAATTTTGGAAAAACTGTGAAACACATGTCTCATAAATTTAATTGAATAGAATGTATGTATAAACATATTTTCAAGTCCGTCGCCCCAAAGAATAAAATTGTTGCATAGAAAACTAAACCTATCACCCACTTAGGGATGGAATTTTGAAAAAACCCTTTCTTAGTGGATAGCTTTACTTCACAAAAAACACCCTCTATATGTTATGTTCTTAATAAAGCAGATTATGTTGCCCGTTGATGTATCAGTCAGCTAATCAGCCAGACTAACACGTGAGGTATGATTTTGGAAAAACTGTGACACACGTGTCTCATAATTTTAATTGAAGAGTAAGTGTACAAATGTACAAGTCCATTGACCCAGAGAATAAGATGTTTCACAAAAAAATCAACTTTTCCTTTCATCCACAGGGGTGGATATTTAAAAAAACCCTTTCTTAGTTTTTTGCTGCTTAACTTAGCAGTAATTTACAAAGAACCCACCCTCTTAATTGTATGTGTCTAAAACCAGCGGATTAGGCTGTACGTTGTTATATCAGTCAATCTGTCAATCAGACAATTGCGTAAAGGATGATTTTTAAAAAACGGTGACACCCGTAACTCACCATTTTAATAAAAAGAGTATGTGTACCAATTTAGGAGACAATTGACTTAGAGGATATAAACTTTCATAGAAAGTTCAACCCTCCATTTCACCAACTTAGGGGTGAAATATCAAAAAATGATTTCTTAGTCGATACTTCCATTTCACAAAAAACACACCCTCTAAATATCATGTCTCTAAGACCAGTAGTTAAGGTAGTGCGTTGATATATCAGGCAGTCATTCAGTCAGTCAGAAAAACGCGTGGGGAATGATATTTAAAAACTGTGATACCCGTCACTCATTATTTTAATTAAAAAGCATGTGTACCAATTTTCGATACAATTGTCACAGAGAAAAACAAAGTTTTATAGAAAGTTCAACCCTCCATTTCACCCACATTGGGGTGAAATTTTGAAAAACTATTTCTTAGTGGATACTTGCTCTTCACAAAGAACATACCTTCCAAATATTATGTTTCTAGGACCAGTGGTTTAGGCAGTGCATTGATTTGTGCGCTCGCGCAACCGTTCGCCTTATCTTTGTATGAAATATTTCATACATTTTTGTGTTTTAACAGCCGCGTTCATCAGACTGAGTCAAACATTTTAAAGAGCACAACCTAGTATACCTAACCATACTGATTAATGACTTTAACAACAAAGGATATCGAGTTTGAATGAATGAATGAATGATAACTCTTTATTGTACACCAAAATTAGATAATAAACATCTTAAAATAAATTATACATTAGTACAATGGGCGGTTTTATCGCTCAAAGCGATCTCATCCAGAAAACCTTAGGACGGAGTGGACAGTACGAATATGTAAAGGGCTAAGTGCACATTTAACAATTTTGAGATCATAAAATGAATAAATATCTATTTCAAAGTCATAAACATATCTACATAAAATACATACATACAAATAAAACAAATATTAATACATATGCATATTATATAAACATACATACACATACACATATTTAACAGTTTTAGGAAATACATGGATAGCTTAATAATCATCACTACCGGTTTGTGTTAAGTAGAACTTTTTTAGTTTTTCTTTAAAAGTATACTTTGAGGGAGCGTGTCGAATTGTAACAGGTAAGTCATTCCAAAGACGGATTTCCTGTATACTGAAAGAAGAATCATAGAAGATTGTCGAGTGAGCTGGCATATCTAACTCTAAAGTTTCAGATGACTTCAACGCCAGGGAATTATTGGAGCACAGGAAATTGAAGCGTTCCTTAAGGTAACGCGGGGATGAGGGATTAAAGAGAACAGTATAGAGAAGTGAAAGGATGTGAGTATTGCGGCGGAGACGAATAGGGAGCCACTTGAGCTTATGGCGGAAGTTAGAAACGTGGTCATATTTGCGTAAGCCAAATATGAACCTAATAGCAAAATTTTGGAGACGCTCAAGTTTGTTGAACTGGTCCTGGTTTACTGAACTAATTTGATCTTAGAGTCATCTAAAATGACTCGATTGGGTTAGGTAATTTAACTGTTAGGGGCATAAAAAGTTTTAAAAATGTCTACTTCTTAACTTGATGTACCTAACCATAATTATTAATGACTTTTACAATAGAGGATATCCAGTTCAACCTGGAGTCCTCTTTAGTGATTTGTTAGAGGTTATGAGGTCATAAAACTGTCGGGGTCATAAAAAGCCGTAAATTTATTTTAACTCTCGCTTCGCTCGCGCAATAATAGCACTCGCTGCGCTCGCGCAACCATCCGCCTTATCTACTTTGTAGGAAATATTTCATATTTTCTTTTTGTTTTAACAGCCTCATGCATCAGACTGACTCAAACATTGAAATAGTACAACTTGGTCTATCTTACCATATCGATTAATGACTTTAACCACAGATTACTTAACAACAGAGGATATTGAGTTCGACCTTAGGGTCATCTATAGTGACTAATTAGGTCATAAAACTGTCAGAGTCATAAAAAAACGTAAAAAATTAGGCCACGCGAGCGAAGCCGCGGGCAGATGCTATATTATTATATATTTCATATATTTCTGTTAAGTTTTTACCGTTCAATAGCAGCAGCGAAGATAGGTATGCGCATTAGATGTGCTCCCATGCCGGCCCACTGTGACCCCATGCCGCTATATACGAACCAGAGTGGACGTACTGCTTCATTTGAATGATGAGTTTTTTCTACCAGACTTATTGTTTCCTTGTTTTTATCAGTATCTAAATGTAAAAAAATCCAATCAAATATTTATTCGCATATGATGGTAATGCCGAGCACACACCAAGCAAGCGAAGATAAAACAAATGGCTAATGTAAGAAGACGCGGTCGAATGAACGCGAACGAACGCTGAATACGGGAGCTATTCAGGCGTATTAATTAGCTGCCGTATTCAACGTTCGTTCGCGTTGATTCGACCGTGTGTGGGGTGTTTTGGTTTTTGGCGTAGTCGTCAGTAGTCAAGTACCTTCGCTTAGTACAATGTAGATACATTATTTTTCCATTTTCTTTTACTTACCTAATATGATATATCCTCTTCCCAAATGTCCAGTGATATTTGTAGAGTGTATATTATGTAGTAAAGCTATTTCTTCTGGGTCAATGGGACGCCATTTAAGGTTCTCATATATATCTTTCAGAAAATCTTCTTGTCTCGCTGACACTGTCACTAATCTTGGAAAAGATGTTTGGTATCGATTGGAATCCTGATAAATGAGAGTAATAATATATCAATTTATGCATTGTTCATTTATTAGGGTTCCGTACCTTAAAACGAAAAAAGGAACCCATAAAGGAACCCTATCGGTCAATATGTCTGTCTGTCCATCTGTCCGTCAAGACCCTTTATCATCAGAGCGCGTAAAAGTTTCAAGTTGACACTTATACTAAATACTTGGGTATCTTTCGGCTGTGAAAAAACCAAAATTGTAAGTCTACGCGATCAAAAGATAGAAGACATACTTGTCACTGAGAACATCGAGAATCTACTGAAATTATCTATAATATTTTTATAGCCACTACAAACAGCTTTAAAAAGTGTAAATATGAACACTATATGTGCAGCCTTAACTCCGGAAATAATTGTCAGATCTAAATAAAATTTGAATGGGACCAAACATGAGGCATAATCTCCCAAACAAAAAGAGTTTTTCAAATCTGTTACGATTTGACGGAGTCCTATAGTAAGAAACATAACAAAAAAAAAACAGTTGAACTGAGAAACTTCTCCTTGTTTGTGAAGTCGGTTTAAAACGAGATTGATTTCATCGTTACGGACAAATGGCACATATTCAGACAGACGTGTCAGTGATCACTAGGTTCAACACTATAAGGGATCACCGAATTGTACGAGGCGTTATGGATATCGAATTCAAAGCCGAGAGAGTCCGATTAATAAAGTCCACGCTCCGACCGAACCTACTCCAAGCCGTTGTTGGGTCCGAAACATTCCAATTAAAATTGAAAAATGGATTCGCTGCCTTGGAAACCACAGATGACGTAGACCAGAAATTCGAAGAAGTGGTGGAAATCCTCGGGGATGAAGAAACGAAGTTTTGCGAGAGCAAGCGTACGGGCAAAAAGTCCAAACTTTTGACAGAAACTCTTCGGCTAATGGAAGAGAGACGAAAAGATCCATTGTCAGCTTTATCAACTAACCAGTGCGCAACAAAACCATTAAAAAGCTGGTACGACGTGACCTCCAATTCTTTAACACGCTCTTGATTCAAAAATCAATCGAGCAGAATCGGGGGTCGAAGGTGTTCACCCAGCCTCTGGGTAGAAGCCACCTCACAAAGCTGAGAACATCAACTGGACTAGTCGCATCCAAGTTGGAGATTCTGTAGGAAGTTGAAGACTTCTACAGCAAGCTCTACGCATCGCATGCTCCTTCTTTATCATGGTCTTTAATACGCTCTTTTCAGTCAGGAAGTCAGTTAAATATTTTAGATAATTTATTAAGCGTTTTGCTGCATAATACGATCCGCCAAAGAATGGAACTCCTTGCCGGTGTCTGTGTTTCCCGATAGCTACAACCCGGGGTCTTCAAATCGCGAGTGAACAGGTATTTACTAGGTAAGCGTGCTACATCGTCGACCGCATTGTCAGTTAACATCAGGTGAGATAGTGGTCAATACAGCATAAAAAAAATATATATATACACTTTATAGGGACTATAGACCTCAGCATCTGGTATAAATTTCAACTTGTTAGGTCCACCCGTTCCAGAGAAATCGGTGGTGACACACGGACAGACGGACAAGAGAGTCATCTTATATGGTTTCCTTATTTTACGATTTGAGGTACGGACCCTAAAAAAAAGTGAACTTACTATTACAAAATTATTATTTGCGGTTGGTGCAGTACATTCTCTATGGATCGAAGTGCAAAGTTAAGTTGGTTCTATAACCTAATTTGAGAAGTCGGTACGGAAGCCTCGATGGGTAGTCCAGCTCGACTTGGCCGGTTTTATTTAATCTTACTAATAGACCCTCGTATTAAAATATTTATTTAATATTCACCTTGGGTTTTGAGCATCCCCGCAACAGCACGTGGGAGTTTACCCCGTTGATGGAGAGACAGTTGACGGCCGCGTACGTGCCGCGGAACGGCCGGTGCTCCGTCACCACCTGCATGCGACCCTCGCGCAGCGCCGCCACGTCCTGCCGCGGTGACGAGCAGTGTAGGTTGCTGGCTACGACACCGTGGTGGTATGCCAATAGGACCTTAAGTCAAATAAATTGTTTACGTTTATTACATTTGAGGGCCCAGAGACGCAGTGGGATAATGGTCAGCTTTGAGGCCAAAAATCTGAATGGGGCGAAGTCAACCTGGTTTGTTACAATTCAAATAAGTTTCAATGTGACTAAAACCCAGGCATGTCTTTTTTCCGCTGAACGGAGTCAGTTTCAACTGACTACTTCTTTCCGAAATGTGTCCGTGCCGTTAACTAACCACCTTGAGAATTTTAGCATTTTCTTTACTTCAACACTGAATTTTGGCTCGTATGTCGATCGAATCAAAAGCAAAAGGTTCCTCTAAAAAGCTTTGTGTTCTAGAGAAAGTGAGACAGTACTTCACACAGGGACAGCTGCTCAATCTGTATGAAGCACAAGTGCGATCATATATGGAGTACTGTTCTCAACTCTGGGACGGTTCGGATATATACCATCTGGAGGCGTTAGAGGCAATTGAACGAAAAGCTAAGAAGCTAATCAGCAATGCTCATTTCATCCAAATTTCTGCTCATTAGCAGAAAACTCTAAAGCCTAGACCATTGCCGCCGTTTCTTATTTATCGGTTTTTCATTAATTTTTTTTTTTCAATCAGACAACCAAACGTTAAGCCTCCCTAGACAAAATGCGATTTCTGTTTCCATTCACGCTAACGCAACATTAAAATGTATGCCCATTCCCATACATTATGGAGTTGCGTTAGCGTGATAGTAAACATAAATTTATTTTTAACCGACTTCACAAAAACGGAGGAGGTTCTCATTTCGTTTCGTATGTTTTTTTTTTTTGTTTGTGTGAATGTTACGCGATTACTCCGTCAATTGTGAACGGATTCAAATGATTATTTTTTTAATAAGTAGGGTACGTTTTCGAGGTGGTCCCATTTTAATTTCATCGAGATCTAATTAGTACCTCCAGAGATATGGAGATAAATACCTCAAACAGGTGTAATGTACTGGTGCTACTAGAAGAAGAGTCCCAAGAAGATTATACACAATGGAGGTTTCTATCGCATATACTTTTGAAGACTAAAAAATATGAACTTGAATAATGTTTTTACATCTTTCTTCACGTTGATTTTGGTTTTTGACAGATATTCTTACGGTAACTGTGAGCGAGATAGAAAGAAACAAAGCTGGGAAGAATTAATTTGTCTTCACAGGAATGTTCTACCGGGCAAATTCTTGTTAGGGTGCAACGTTTTTTGATGTGAACATTTTTTGACGTGACATGACGTTTGACGAAGATGGCGGCCATATGGCGGCGATTAATATTAATAATCGCAAATAATAATTTCTAATATTCATTTTGGAATACAACAGTTACTGTTACAGTTAATACAACAGTTTATAAAAACTAGTTCAATAATCGATGTTTACCAGTCTCGGTATCGTTATCGCCGTGCGAGGAGCTCCTCAAAAATGCCAACCTGTGCAGTTAACGTGTGTGACAAAAAATTAAACACCTCAAATCTGCAAAAACATGGAGTTACATTTTTTTTTTATTTAATGTTTTTATGTGTAATTTTTGATTATTTTTAATACTATAATTAAAAACTGTTTCTTCAAGTTGAGGTTATAGAACATCGATTCTATAATCGATTTTATGAAACAGATTGTATTATCTATGATTTACTTCTTCTTCTTCTTCTAACGCTGCTTGGCGTTTTTACTTTGAACCGTAATAGTACACCAATAGAGTCTATATTTGAGCTACCTATAGAGATGAGATAATCTGTACATATTACTCAGTGTCGATATCGATAAAAGTTACCTTTGATTCAGTCGGTCGAAAATATGATTATAATTATTATTCATGTATATACACATACATACATATATACATATATACATATATACATACATACATGAATAATCTTTTTCTTAAATTTAGGTTTTTTATAATATTCCATATAAAAATAATAAATAAAAAAACTATTAAAATGAAATGTATGTGCAAAGAGTTATATATAATGCCTAATTATAAATTTAAAGATATATTAACTAATTTATTGCTCTTTTGTTGTAAATCTGTCAGATAAAAAAGATTAATATAAATATTAATTGAATATGAATATTCATTGAATATGAATATAATATGACATTTGACTTGACATTTCATGATGTTTCATGACATTTCATGACATTACGAGATATTTTATGACATTTCGTGACATTTCATCACATTTTGTGACATTAAATTACATTTCATAACATTTTTTTTTTATATTAGACTAGCTGTGCCCCGTGGTAATATATAATTATTATAACTTGAATATTCATATAAATTTTACAATCATCAATCATCATTTACAATAAATTTCATCAAGGTGTAAAGTTCTCTTCAAGACGAATAACGAGTCAAAACTCGGTGAGGTTATATTCTTTTATCACAGAGATGCCGTTGACACCTTCCGTCTCCATCATCAAACCAGCTCCATGATATGGTACCATGTCATTTTATTGTCACCGAAGATACATAGGTACACCAAATTTGAGTCCAATCGGACATTGGGAAGTTGGTCTAATTTAGCTTCCAAGATTCCACCCGAACATACATACTCGTACCATACATACATACAAACACACATATATTTCAAGTGAAATAAAAGTTTGTAATAAAACATAGCCGCTTTCAATTTCATGGATAAACTTGGTTGAAAATATATACTCGTAAAATAGAACACCCTTTCACTATACGTCTCGACAAAATGGCGCAAACGACTTTGACAAGTGACTGATCTTTGCTTATTTTTATGTAAAATAAACAAATTAAACTTATAATTTCGTCATTATTCCACATCCACCAGATCCCAATTTTGTTAGATCGCTAATGTTCAAATATAGTATGTCTAGTGAAAATATCGATACCAAAGTATCGATATTTATCTATCCCTAAGAAAGTAACCCTTTTATGCAGTAGTGATACCAGTATTTTTTCTCCCAAGATCTAGGGTGAGTTAAGATTAGATAATATCGTTTAAAAACTAAAAAACAACCGACTTCAATGCCGCGCTATTCATTTTCAGTACCAATTTTGAGATGTTTATCTCAATATCTCTGGAGATACTTATCATACCTCGATAAAATTACCATGGTACCACACTTGGGATATCTCCTTTCGAACAAAAAAAGAATAATCGAAATCGGTTCATAAACGACGAAGTTATCCGCGAACAAACATAAAAAAAAAAAAAAAAATATATACGGTCGAATTGAGAACATCCTCCTTTTTTGAAGTCGGTTAAAAACAAGTAAACATTTGAGATATATGTACATCATTTTATTATGTTGAAGCATTTTTAGCGATCAGGATTAAGTGAAATAGTGAAAGTTTACAACACAATTTTCATAACTTAAAAACTAAAATCTTATTTCGACCACCGTTAGTCTAACAAGTCGTCAATGTGGTACTATTTAATTATTATAATTTCAAAGATTTTGTAATAAGCCAATGTAATACTAAAAAAATAACATGTATATTTTCACAAATTTCAGTAAATTATGATAGATCATGAGGAAAACTTCAACTATGATATGGCATTTTCTTGTATTTTCAAATTGTGTGAGTTGTCTTTGTGTGCGTAATGTGCGTATAACATGTGCGTAATTACGCTATCTTCAACTAGTGTTGAAGATTTGTACATGTATGCGTTTATGACAACACAAAGAACTTTTATGTGTGTTGCGATCGTTTCAATGTGTGCCTTTGTCTTCCCCCCGCATAAAATGACAGAACTGTTTGCTAGAGAAATTCAAATGCGAGGCTCGTCCTTTTTGAATGGTCTAAGTGTGTGTCAGATGCTTTTATTGCACAGGGCCATTTTAGACATTGTCCTTTGATACCTTGATGACATAATTATGTATAGTGGATATTTTCACTAGCGCGGCATTTAAAGTCAATTTTTTAGGGCTCCGAACCCAAAGGGTACCAAATGAACACTTTCTGAGACTTTGCTGTCCGTTCGTCCGTCCGTCCGTCCGTTTGTCTGTATTATATATGCGCACTTTACAGATCTGTATCTTCTTAACCGTAATAGGTACATACTTGAAATGTTCACAAAGTATATATCCGTCAGTGTATAACGGCCAAGACACGAAATTTTATAGATGCATTTAATTTAATTAAAACTTGTTTTGCACTAAAAAGGGTAAAATACATTATTTTTCAAAAAAATAAAACCGACTTCATAACCACAAACAGGCACACAAAAGCGAAAAATAAATTACTTAATAAAATTATTATAAGCACTACCCACTTATCTATTTGAAGTTTTTTGGGTACTTCTATTGAATATATAATCGTTTGAATTTAGAGTACTTCTTCACTCCATTATTTATCTCTTTCAAATTATATATATATATTATATTCCTACCATAATTTACCCTTAAAGTATAGCGCAAATAGGCATACAATTAAGAACAATACTAAATGATATATATTGTACTAATCATATTTAATTGTAATCTGTTTTGTATGCAATGAATAAATAAATAAATAAATATTCTCCTATTCCCAATGGTACAGTTTGGCTTCATCAAAATACCTTCGAAAGATCTGGGTGACGTAATGACACGAGATATGAATACAAAATATTTTATGTACAATATATATACCTTTATGATCGCCACATTTCCTGAAGCAGCACCGGTGAACCCCACATTAGATATAACACTGCCAATAGGGAGTACGCCTACCCTTTTTTCGCAGAATATTTTTTCGATTGCTTGCAGTTCTGCTTTGTCAGCTTCTGGAGTGGCTGTTAATGAAGCACAAAAACGTGTTGCATTTCAAACGTATGACACACAAGACTACGATAAAAAATGAGAAGCAATCAATTAAGCATACTTACCCGATCCAAACGCTTCAACATACTCCACTGCCTGTGGTTTAATTTCAACTTCCGAATAAAATTGTTTTAAAAATTCTATACTTTCATCAGGATTCCGGAGAAATCCAAACAACTGCCCACTATTATCGCCAAGTCTTGAAATGAACTCATTTTTCACAAGAACTATTTCAGAATATGCCCTAGAATATTTTTTTAAATATTAATTAAGCACCTATACTTTTTAAAAATTACAATACTATAATAAAATAATATAAGAACTAGAACTACAAACTACAATCCACAGGTGGTAGAAGCATATTACATCGATGTTCCGCCTGACTTGCTGCCAAAAAAGTAGATTACCACTATCAAGGAAAAAAAAATCTGCCGCCATAACCTTACGATATTCCGGTAGCACACATCCCTTCAGAGTATTCTAGGCTTGGGTGTTCACCATCTTTGTTTCTACCTATGTCCGTTGACTTTGAAACCATCTACCCGATGTGCCCCAAACCGTTTTTATTAGAAAGATAATAATGCGAAACGGTTTTAGTGCATGCGCGCAGTGCGGTTGCGGTGCGTTTATTCTATCGCACGCAAGTTCTGTGAAGCATGGAGTTTCATAGAAGTGTGCGTATTCTCAGCAAGCACTTTCATTTGATACTAGAAGAATTGCATGTGAATTGCAATTGCAATTGAAGAGTAGAATTGCATTAAAAATAATTTGTCCGCCATTTCAGATGTTCTGCCATGTTGGATATACAGGGTGTCGGGTTTCATATGGTCCAAACGAAAATCGTCGATGGAGGTCTTCAAGGGCTACCCAGAGAACCCCCATGTATGTTCCGCGAAAATCTATAGTTTTCGAGAAAATTGCGTTTTACTTGTTTTCGAGTTTGTCGCCAAAATGTTGCAATTTGTTTAAATTTTCTCCCAAACTACAAAGGCCAGAGCCCTAGTTTTTTGTTGGGACTATGAACAATGAATAGGTCTTTAAGGGTAAACTAGAGTTTTTTATTTAGGCTTATTAAAACTAAATGTATTAATTTCTCTCTACCAAATGTAAAAAAGGGTATCCTAAATAGAAGTATATTAATAAATGATGAACCATTAGAACTTGTTGAATCCACAACATTCTTGGGCATCACCCTGGATTCAAAGCTTCAATGGGGTTCTCAAATATCGGTTCTGGCAGGTAGGTTAAGCTCCGCTGCATACGCAGTACGTAAAATTAGATTTTTAACGGACGAAGCCACTGCAAGATTGGTCTATTTCAGCTACTTCCACAGTATAATGTCTTATGGCATTTTATTGTGGGGGAAAGCCGCTGAAATCCAATCAATATTTGTTTTGCAGAAACGAGCTATTCGCTCTATATATAGTATGAGGTCGCGAGATTCACTTCGTGAAAAATTTAAGGAAATTAAAATTCTAACAGTGGCATGTCAATACATTTATGAAAATATTTTGTTCATACGCAAGAATATAAATGATTATAAGAAAAGGTCTGATGTACATAATTTTAATACAAGACATAAAAATAGATTAATTATACCTAATTTCAGACTGCAGAAAGTTAGTGGTTCATTCATGGGGAACTGTGTACGCTTTTACAATAAGCTACCTAAAGATATTGATCAATTGCCTATGAGCAAATTTAAAATCTATGTAAAATCCAATTTGATGAAAAAATCATACTATACAATAGGTGACTATATGGATGACAAAAATGCATGGCCTGAATGCCCCAAGTTCCAAGAACAAATATAAATTGTATTATAATTAATAATATATTGTTAAAATATTAAAGCTGACATGTACAATTAATTTAAAAAAAAAAAGATAAAATGACAAGACAAGCCCCATAGAGTTTCTTGGTGTTTCTTCTCTGATGGGAGTATTTCCGAAACACCGGTAGATTCAACAGCCATTCAGTTTTCCCCTTTTGTCCGCAGATTTTCTTTCTAGGCTTGCCATTTTTATTTTTATTTAAACAATATTATGCAGCTGACAGACGGACTATCAGTTCCATTTGGATCATGATATGTACTGTGATCGGTATGCGTTTCTCTATGTTGTGTTTCACTATTTCACTTTTTTATTTTTTTTATATAAAAATTGTCTGAAGTACTGAAACACACACTTACATGTATGGTTGGTTTTAACCTACTTTAATTTTTTTTTAATATTCTGACGTAAACGATTGGATGACAGCTGAATGGTTCATTACTTTGTTTTTCTAATTCAAAGCGTTAAATTCTGCTTTTGCTATGTTTACTTGATAATTGGTTATGATTTATTTTATGATTTATGATTTTGACGTGTATATGTGCGTATATTTATACTGCCTACATACTGAATAAATGCTTTGATTCTTGATTCTTCTTTGATTATTTTTTGAGAAAAAAAATAAGATTTCAAATTGTTTTTATTTAGACGATATTTGAACTTTTACTTTGAGCAGGCTTTTCCCCAAAAAAACACAATAAAAAAACTACAACCAATTTAAAAACTTGTCTGTTTTATGGACCTGCTGCTTGCCAAATTTCATATGGCTACGACAAGAGGTTCAGGTCTAAAGACATAATTAACGAAATAGAAAGGATTCCAATATTCAAATTATTTCTTCTGAAATGGTAATTTCTTGTGTTGTAATAAAAGCCTAAAATATTTGAATTAAGGAAATTTTAGAGTAAAAATTGAGGTTTTATGTTGAAAAATATCGACTATTTTCCGAGCCTATCTTTTGTCATTTTGATAATAAAAGTTCAAAGTTGCAGCTATGCACATAATGTCGCTTAGTAAAGTTTCTTTTTAGATGATAAAAGGAGTGATCACTTTTAGTTTTCTTCTTCTAGGATTATTTTAGTTTGGTGTTTAATTTACGTAATAGGCAAGCGTTTGACCACTATCTCACTTGATGATAAATAATGATGTGGTGATCGACCATGATGCTCGCTTTCTTACTTTAACACTCGCTAGCTTGGGTCGTTCTCCCATATGAAAAATCAAATAATTTGAGGTCAGGTATCTTGATAGCCAGAGACAGATTTGGGGGGCTATACTGCTAGCGTCCGTAGGATTTGCCCTCGATGTCCTACACGTATCCCCTGGGTGGCGCCAAAAGAGCAGTACGTTTCAGGTGGTAGGCTTAAGCCGCGGCGTGTTACCACCCACCAGACAAAGCCATGCCGCCAAGCGGTCGCTTTACGGCATGATGTTTGGTGAAGCCATTTGTTGGGAAAACGGGTCGAATACAGTTGTGCTTATTTTAATAACAGATTATGACACATTGGAGGATATTTCATTGAGTGACCAGTTTCGGAGAGCAGCGGGATCTGAGGCACGGTTCTCCGCTGGCCAACCGCAGATAGTTGGGGGCCCAAGTAGTGAGCCAGCCACTCACGAAAGGCTGCCCCGCCATCTAGCGAAAAATCCCGGGGGTGCGCCATCGTGCCGATTGGCGACCGGACGAGAGGACCCGATGGACACCTCTGGGGGGCTCGGGCGTCCCTGCGGTCTCCGGAACTGGTTTACTAAGATGATTTATCTGAATGTGTGTCTCTGTGTTGGTAAATGAGCGTCTCTATCCACTTCCGTGCTCCCAACCTACCTTCACTCCCCTTTATTTATGGCAAGGAAAAATAACAGAAAGTCGGTTTCACAGCGGAAGCACGTCCTCTCTCTAAAAGTGCATTTCTCTAACATACGAGGCTTGCACTCAAATATCAATGCAGTCCACCACCACCTCGAAACTGCAAAACCGCACCTTCTGTTCCTCACGGAGACGCAGATTAAATGTCCAGCTGACGCAGCATATCTCGCTTACCCAGGCTACGTCCTCGAGCATCGCTTCAGGGCGCGTGCTGGAATCTGCATGTATGCTCGAGATGACATTTGTTTTCGGCGTCTCCGTGATCTTGAGGGCCCCAAATTTTCCACCATGTGGGTTTTGGTAGACACTGGTATGGAGAAAATTCTCTATGCTGGTGTCTACCGTTCGCACAGCGGAGACGAGGAGGCAACTAGGCTCACAAACTATCTCAGTGAGGCGGCCGACGTAGCCCAACAACGGTATCCATCAGCTCAATTAGTGCTTCTGGGGGATTTTAACGCCCACCATCAAGACTGGCTATACCCATACCAGAGCACAGACCATGCTGGTTGAGAGATGCGCAAGCTTGCCTTGACGCTAGACCTCACTCAGCTGGTCCAGGAAGCAACAAGGATACCGGATGTTGATGGCCATACAGCCAATTGCTTGGACCTTCTGCTGGCAACAGATCCAGACCGCTACTCGGTGTCGGTTTTATCACCCTTGGGTAGCTCCGACCACTGTCTGGTAAAGTCTGTATCAGTCTACTCCCCACCCGATCCCAGCCCGAAAGGGTCTCGGCGGGTATGGCGATACAGGTCAGCAGATTGGGATGAGATGCGAAGCTTTTTCGCGTCTTACCCTTGGCGGCAAGTTTGCTTTTCTTCGAGCGATCCCTCAACTTGCGCGGATGCTGTGACAGAAGTATTACTTCAGGGTATGGAGTATTACATACCTTTTTCTGACGTCCCTCTGTCCGGCAAAGCTCGCCCTTGGTTTAATTCCGAATGTAGAGATACTGAAGCGTCAAAGCATAAGGCTTACTTAACCTGGTCTGATGCTCGAACCCGCAAAACTAGAGATGTTCGCGAAAAGAAGAAAGCCTTTAACAAAGCCGCTAAGTCTTGCAAAAAGGGTCTCAAGAAGGCTCGCTTCGACCAAATACGCCGAACTAGGAACAAACTTGCTTCTTACCCCTCGGGTAGTAAAGCGTTCTGGTCCCTGGCGAAGTCGATCGAAGAGAACTTCTGCCGTCCCTCACTGCCTCCACTGCTGAAACCCGACGGATCACTAGCTCACACTGCTAAAGAGAAAGTAAATCTATTTGCTACTCTGTTTGCGGAGTCTTCACGTTTAGATGCTGGCAATGCTGTACCTTCTAGTTTGTAGTTGTAGTAGTCGTCATGCAGGACGTTTATGTCGGAAATCCGCATACGGCAAACCGAAGTGCGCAAAGCGTTGCGCAATCTGGACGTGAATAAAGCTAGTGGACCAGACGATATACCAGCTATTGTCTTGAAGACGTGTGCGCCTGAGTTGACTCCTATTCTGACACGTCTCTTTCGCATGTCTATGGCGATTGGTCAAGTGCCTAAGTCTTGGAAGCAAGCTAACGTGCAACCCGTGCCCAAAAAGGGTAGTCGTGCTGACCCTGCCAATTAGAGGCCCATCTCAGTCACTTCCATACTCTGTAAGACTATGGAACATGTACTGAACCACAGGCTCCTAACATACCTAGAAGCAAACGATCTCCTCAGTGACCGACAGTACGGGTTCCACCGAAACCAGTCTACTGGGGACCTTCTAGCGTATGCCACTCAAATTTGGAGCGAGGCCATAGAGAATTATGGAGAGGCGCTTGCCGTCTCTCTTGATATCTCTAAGGCCTTTGACAGGGTATGGCACGACAGCCTTATTAGCAAGCTTCCTTCATACGGCCTCCCCACTGGTTTTTGTGTCTGGATATCAGATTTCTTGAGGGAACGGTCTATTCGTGTGGTCATTGATGGCGGCTCGTCCGACCAATTGGCTATAAATGCCGGTGTTCCTCAAGGGTCGGTACTCTCTGCAACGCTTTTTCTGCTGCATATTAATGACCTGTTAAAACCTGGTATTTTAGGGTATGCAGATGACAGCACCGTTGTGGAGAGTTATATGTCTAGTGCAGGAGCCAGTACAGTACAAATCCAGTCTCATAGAGAAGCGATGGTTCAGCGCTTAAACTTTTCCTTAAAGGCAGTCTCCGATTGGGGCGATGCCAATCTGGTTAAGTTTAAGGCTTCTAAAACCCAGGCGTGTCTTTTCTCCGCCAAACGGAGTCCATTTCAACTGGCTCCTACTTTCAGGGATGTGTCCGTGCCGATAAATGACCAACTTGAGCTTATTGGCATCTCATTAACAACTCTCAATTTCGGCTCTTATATTGAGTCTAAAGCCCAGATAGCCTCCAAAAAGCTTGGAATTTTGTCTAAGGTGCGAAAATACTTTACACCGGGACAGTTGTTCAATCTCTACCAAGCACAAGTCCGGTCGTGTATGGAGTACTGTTCTCACCTCTGGGATGGTTCTGCCAAATACCAGCTGCAGACACTGGAAGCTATTGAGAGGAGAGCCAAGAAGCTCATCAACGACGATCAACTAGTAAGCAAAAGACTTCAGAGTCTCGAGCATCGTCGCAAGGTCGCTTGTTTGTCGGTTTTCTATCGGATTCATTTCGGAGAGTGTGCATTGGAACTTCATAACTTGATTCCGCCATCCCCTTTTTATAATCGGACTAGCAGGGATACTAAGAGGTGCCACCGCTACATGGTGGATATACCATTTACGCGTACAAAGCGATTCGCTTCTTCTTTCATCATACGTACTGCCAAGGAATGGAATTCCCTGCCCGAGTCTGTGTTTCCGATTAGATACAACATAGGGGTCAAGTTCAAGTCGCGAGTGAATAGGTATCTTTTGGGTAAGCGCGCTACATCATCGACCACATCGTCACTTAACATCAGGTGAGATAGTGGTCAAGCGATACCCATTTTCACATAAAAAAAAAAAAAAGATCCATCGCGCCGGATCTTGATTGATCGTCGATCGATCGTTGATCTAGATTGACACTTACACAAGTTGACCTACATCAACTTGTGTAAGTGTCAATCTAAAGATTTCAATTCTACAGTGAAATTAATAAGAATAAATATCAACTTTAACTAAGAGATGCACACAAGAAGAGAAGTGTAGACAATGACTTCTTTCATCATATCAGAAGAAATTTCATAAAGCGTTATCGTATGTGCAATAATGTGCATTGCTGTAAAGGGACACTTTGAAGTTTATTACAAATTTGAAGAAAATTGTCGATATTTTTCAACACAAAACCTTTTAATTCAAAGCTATCGGGCTTTAATTATAACTACTTGTCTTCATTTGAGTTAATTCTGTAAAAAAGAGATTACCAGAGAGTATTTCAGAAGTAATAACTTGAAAATGACAAAGCTGACAAAGGGTCTGTTCGTCTCTCTTCCATTAGCCGAAGTGTTTCTGCCGAGAGTTTGGACTTTTTGCCCGTACGCTTGCTCTCGCAAAACTTTGTCCCTTCATCCCTGAGGATTTCCACCACTTCTTCGAGTTTCTGGTCTACGTCATCTGTGGTTTCCAAGGCAGCGAATCGATTTTCCAATTTTAATTGGACTGTTTCGGACCCAACAACGGTTTGGAGTAGGTTCGGACGGAGCGTAGACTTCATCAATCGGAATCTCTCGGCTTTAAAGTCGATATCCAGAGTGCCTCGTACCAGTCGGTGATCACTTCCAGTATTAAACCTAGTGATCACTGAGACGTCTCTGAATATGCGCCGTTTGTCCGTAATGATGAAGTCAATCTCGTTTTTAGTCACAAAGTCGGGGCTTTGCCACGTCCATTTCCTTTGGGGCTGTTTCTTGAAGAACGAGTTCATCAAGAAAAGCCCCTCCCTCTCGAGGAAATTGACGAGCATTTGTCCCCTGTGATTCCTACTCTCAAATCCATGTGGTCCTATAGACGATTCGCCGCAAGTTTGTACTCCCACTTTGGCGTTAAAGTCTCCCATGACAACGTTGTAGTAAGCCTTGTGCGCAACAAATCCATAAAGAAGCTGGTACGACGCGACCTCCGATCCTCTAACACGCTCTTGATTAAAGAATCAATTGAGCAGAATCGGGGGTCGAAAGTGTTCGTCCAGCCTCTGGGTAGAAACCACCTCACAAAGCTGACAACGTCAACGGGGAACGTCGTCGCATCCAAGCCGGAGATTCTGTCGGAAGTCGAAGACTTCTACGGCAAGCTCTACGCATCGCATGCTTCAAGGCCCGAACCCGATACTGAGGATTCTAGAGCCACCTTAACCCGCCACTTCACAAAAGATCTGCCCGAAATTAGCCGAGACGAAATCGTGATGGCCCTTAAACAACTCAAAAATGGAAAAGCCCCAGGAGAAGACGGAATCACAACGGAGCTTTTAAAAACCGGAGGAGCTCCAGCAGTTCAACAGCTTCAGCAGCTATTTAATTCCGTTCTTTTTACTGGGAGAACTCCACAGGCATGGAACAGAAGTATGGTGGTTTTGTTTTTCAAAAAAGGAGACAAAACCCTATTGAAAAACTATCGCCCAATTTCGCTTCTGAGCCATGTCTACAAGCTTTTTTCAAGGGTCATCACGAACCGTCTTGCGCGAAGACTCGACGAGTTTCAACCTCCGGAACAGGCCGGGTTTCGAAGCGGTTACGGCACCATAGACCACATCCACACGGTGCGGCAGATTGTACAGAAGACCGAAGAGTACAATCGGCCCCTGTGTTTAGCATTTGTGGACTATGAGAAGGCCTTTGACTCAATCGAAACCTGGTCTGTTCTCGAGTCCTTGCAGCGTTGCCAAGTCGACTGGCGATATATCGAAGTGATGAGATGTCTATATAATGCCGCAACGATGACTGTACAAGTACAGAACCAGCGAACTAAACATGTCCACCTGCGTCGAGGAGTGAGACAGGGGGACGTCATATCCCGAAACTGTTCACTAACGCCTTGGAGGATATGTTTAAGACGCTGGACTGGAAAGATCGTGGCATTAACATCAACGGCAGGTACATCTCTCACTTACGATTCGCAGATGACATCTTCATTATGGCAGAGACGCTGCAGGACCTACAAAGGATGTTGAATGGCCTAGCTGATTCTTCTCGTAGCATCGGTCTCCGGATGAATTTGGACAAAACCAAAGTCATGTACAACGAGCACGTTGTTCCGGAACCGATTGCCTTAGATGGAATCCCACTCGAAGTTGTCACTAAGTATGTTTACCTAGGGCAAACGCTCCAACTAGGCAAACATAACTTCGAGAAGGAAATCCAGAGAAGAATTCAGCTGGGCTGGGCAGCATTCGGAAAACTCCGTCGAGTCTTCTCGTCGCCGATACCACAGTGTCTAAAGACAAAAGTCTTTAACCAGTGCGTCCTACCTGTGATGACATACGGAGCCGAGACGTGGACACTCACAGTCCGACTGGTCCACCAGTTTAAAGTCGCTCAGCGAGCTATGGAGAGAGCTATGCTCGGTATTTCTCTGCGGGATCGAATCCGGAACGAAGTAATTCGCCAGAGAACTAAAGTTATCGACATAGCTCAACGGATTAGCAAGCTGAAGTGGCAGTGGGCTGGTCATATCTGCCGCAGGACTGATAACCGTTGGGCCAGACTTGTCCTAGAGTGGAGACCGCGAATCGGCAAACGTAGCGTAGGACGTCCTGTGACCAGGTGGAGCGACGACATACGCAAAGCGGTGGGCAGTGACTGGAAGAGAAGAGCCGAAGATCGGGCTCAGTGGCGCATCTTGGGAGAGGCCTATGTCCAGCAGTGGACTGATACAGGCTGATGATGATGATGATGATGATGAACATGAAAATTGAAATCGGAACCTCTTGTCGTAGCCGTATGAAATTTGTCAAGCAGCAGGTCCATAAAACAGACAAGTTTTTAAAATCGGTTGTATTTTTCTTATTCTGTGTTTTTTTGGAGTAAAGCCTGCACATAGTAAAAGTTCAAATATCGACTAAATAAAAAAATATGTCTTTTTTTTTCTCAGAAAATAATAAGCCTAACTAAAAAATCCTAGTTTAGCCTGAAAGACCTATTCATGGTTCATAGTCCTACAAAAAAAAACTAGGGCTCTGGCCTTTGTAGTTGGGAGAAAATTTAAATAAATTGCAACATTTTGGCGACAAACTCGAAAACAAGTAAAACTATAGAAAACTATAGATTTTCGCGGAACATACATGGGAGTTCTCTGGGTAGCCCTTTGAGTCCTCCATCGACGGTTTTTGTTGACCACATGAAACCCGACACCCTGTATAGAATGACGTCACACGGCTAACCATGCATTGTCATCCAAACTATGCTTATATACAAAATTTAGCTCTACGGTTTAATATATCTGCTTCTAAATTGAGTTTACATACATACATTGCAAGTTAAATAAAAGTGTAAAATACTACTGCACTATCTGATCGCGCCTTCAAGCTTGAAGGATCGCGCCCATCCTCGCGCTACCCGTTCGGCTAAGCGCACACATGGTCGCGGTGAGCTTATTACACCGCACGATAAAATAAACTGTGTACAAAAAAGTTGCGTTTATTTCACCGCAAGTGCGCGCACTTCTATGACACTCCATAGTCTATACTTCACAGAGTATGCGAGCGGCAGAATTTATTATATATTTTTATTTATTTATTAGGAAAATCAAATAGCTAAATTATAGATACAAATATTTATAATTAAGATTTATAAAATAGAATAAATTAATATACATTTTGATAATTATGCAGCGCACAACGCTATTCACAGATAAAATACAAAGTAAAATGTTAGGTCGGTTACAGAAACCACTAGGCCCATTCAGTAGGTAAACATTGAATATGTATAACATGAAAGAGGATATAAAGGTTTCAAATTAATTATACCTTAATGTAATATAATGAATTATCTAAGAGATAATTGTAGTAAGTTTTGGAAAGCTGCCACTTTAAAACCATTCAAGTTACAGTAAAATATGTCTATTTCAACAAAGTTGTCATCGTAAGACTCTACCATTCTACATATAGGAGCTCGTCGTCCGCTGTTCGTACGGCACGATCCCAAGGCAAATAGGCGATATGCGCGTACTTCCCGTTTCGGATATTTTCTAAACACAAAATAAAATATACTTCTTACTAAGCTCATGGAGTCGAAGTGGTTGTTGACAATAAAATAAACAAAATAAAATCAACGCACCGCAACTGCTGCGCGCGTGCACTAATAGTAACTTTAGTTGTCTTGACAACACATCAACGATGCATTAAGGGACTGAGACTGAGATTGGTTTTATAGTTCATTCAAATTACAGTTTTGTTATTATATTGAGGCTTAAGTTGAATAATTTTTGTACATTGTTCCTAAAAAGATATCCAAAATTTTATCACCGACGGGACAAAACATAATTATGAAGAGTAGATAACACTTCAAAGAAACATAATATATGAATATATTTGTCTTATTTTTCTTTTATTCTATCATTTCAAATTCGATCCTTCAGAGACACTCCGAGTAGAGCTTCTTCTATGACTTGCTAAGGTACTTTGAATCAGTGGATTAGACGCTTATGTAATCAATCATACCTCAAAGCATCCTTCGCTTTTTGGAGAAATAAAACAGTTATGGCGTCTGATTTGGTACAACCACAAGCATTTTCATCGAATGATTTTGTTTCACTTCCAGGAGACATTTTTATACACCTGTAATTAAATAGAACTAGTAGTTCTGTGAGAACAGTAGACCTCACGTGCCTAATTACCATGAAATGTCCGACACTTTCCCGTTTCCCATGAGTTAGCTAAGCCATTTCAGAGTTTGGACTTTTGACAAAAAATAGGGATATAAATTTTAGGGACTACTTGCGTTCCCTTGGTCCTAGGGCTTTGAATATGGTGTCTACGGGTTTATCTTGTAAAGGCTAAGAGGATTGTGTAGTCAGATAGGTGTAGGTAAACATTTTCCGAAAAATAAATAAGAAATAAAAATCCGTCCATATATAACGCTACAGCAAACTTCACCCTCGCAACATCTTATGTAAAATGAAGTCATTAGAATGACTTCGATGATGAATTTTATTGAAATCCGTTGATAAATAATGTTACAGCAAATTTCCTTTTTTAAATGTTTTTTGTTACATCTTGTGTAGTCCTTAAGTATTTAGTGTGCCTCTCTAATTTGACTGAAATCCATCGAGAATCCAGCGAGAAAAGACAAACATCCGGACAAAAGCATTTCTTGGCAATCTCGAAACTGAGACGATTTGATCGCTACGCTTGCTCGGTCAACAATAATAAAACACTTAAAAGAACTAATCTGATGTGACATGACTATGCTGGTCTAAGATGTATTTGTTTTTTTCTGGATGTAGAAGACTGCAGAAGAAAGGCCAGGTCATGCCAGGTCAAGGTAGTTAATTGTTGTTAGTTTATAATATTGTAAATATAATTACCGGCTGTAGTGCACTTGTGTTTGTGGTAGGAGACACAGATTAGTACCTCCTACGATGGCAGCCTCACACATTCCACTTTTAATTGCTTGGTACGCCTGTTCCAGAGCGACTGTAGAGCCACAACAAGCGTCATCCAACGTCATCGATGGCCCTTTTAAATTGAGCCAATACGAAATTCGATTCGCATACATTGTTTTGCTCAATCTACAAAATTACATGGTTTAAGTTTATTAGAGTTGTTTTATACGCGTTGATGTTACCAGCAATCTTTATTTATAACACAATATTATGTAGAACTCCTATGCATTTTGAAGAATGCCTATAACATTCAGGCAAAGCGTAAATTATAGTTTATATTATATCTGTATATCATACCATACTTTTACTAGACATTCTTTATTACACAATCCTGAATATTCAGTCGGCAATGTGTTAAATACGCATTAAGGCTCAATTCATACTCATAGCGGGCGGCAGCTACACAATGAACAGTTTTAAATTGTAATGACAAGGCATATTGAACTTTACGTGCAATATACAATAAAACCAGCCAAGCGCGAGTTAGACTCGCGCACTGAGGGTTCTGTACAGATTTGTCAAACTAGGTTAAAGGACAAACGCGAAAATTTGTGACTTAAACGGTTATATTGCGTTGACTTACAAGTTTAATTTTTTCACAGCCGAAAGAGACCGTAGACCTAAGTTTCAACCTGATACCTTTACGCGTTTACCTGAGAAAAAGGTTCTTGACAGACGGATAGACAGACTTACTTTCAAATAAATAGACGAACAGACGGGACGCACCGTGATCCTATAAAGGTTTGTTTTTTTTTCTTTTGAGGTTTGAAACCATAAAACTATAGTAAGAAATATAGACAACAGACAGCGAGACCGTTCGCGCTGCCGCGACTGTGCGAGCGGCTGCAAAGCTCCGCGCGGCGCTTTCTATTCTATGAAGCGTTACAGAATGTTTAATAGCACTACGCAAGCGTATAGATATTTTTTTCATATTGCATATAAAGCTGAGGCTAAGCGCGGCTAAGCGATTGTTATTTGTTACGATTATTATTCGTCAATCTGTGAACAACACCAATAGTAATTGTGTCAACGCACAGCGAAAAAAAAAATCGTTCGCATATTTTTTACGCAATAGTTTCCATGATAGTTCATTTTGATTTATATTATTATTTTAGACGTATATATGTGCGTATATTAATACTGCCTTCATAACGAATAATAAGTAAATGCTTTGAACTTTGAACATTGCATACCTACATTGCCTGAGGAAAGTAGAGGAGGACTAGTATCTTTGCTTTGGTAGAGGTAAAATATAATGGTAAACGATAAAAATAGGTAAGTATATTATTTAATACAATGACCAGATAAAATTTACTTATAATGCCTCGGTCTCATATGTAGGTATTCTATACCATGACTGACATTATTATGTTTTGCTGGTCACATAACTTATTTGACCAAGTGTTTTAACATACCCTGTTATATTATAGCCTGTTGAAGTCGATACATTATCAACTATCACTTTTTCCATTTCTGCATGTGCTGCAGCAATGAATACTCCAATTGACTTTCCACTAATTTGTTTTGGACCAATTCCAGCATCATAAATAGCTTGAAACGATTGTTCAAGAGCTTTTCTCGCCATAGGATCCATACAGTTGCCAAGACGATTATGCACCATAAAGAATTGAGAATCAAACCGATCGAGGCCAGATCGTACTTTTCCGGTGAATGATGATGCTTCAGGGTGATTCCATTTCCAGCGAACATTGTCTGAATTCACAGGATTCACCTTAAATAAAAATAAATAAATAAAGTTCTTTATTCAGTGAATAAAGAAACATATCACTTACAATAAAATGTACAATACTTGTACCTTAGTTGTCCGCTGTACCCTGCACTAGGTCTAGAAAACCTGTATTGCAGGATACAGTGACCTTATCTGGTCAGTGCCATTCATTTATTTTACAGGTGATACATTTCTTATTACTTATTTCAGTTACACTTACACTCGACTTTATTTATGCTCGTAATTTAATAAATTATCTATTTAGTACTTATTACTAATACAGGTATTATGGCCCAATCAACAATATTGTGTGTATGTGTGTGTGTGTGTGTGGTTTTTTTGGCGTGTTTGTATGTTCGAGTGTGTATGCGAGTGCGGATGCGCATATGTATGTGTGTGTCTGTGTGAAAAATAATATGTGTAAACCGTAGTTACTCAAGTGTTGCTATGAATTTCTCCATTTCAGTATAGTTAAGTCTTAAGAACATAAAGTTATGTATATAACATTGTATAAATCAATTATTTATTGAAAAAAACACAAAAGTAAGATTTACATTTGTACATCCCCCTTCTCGCGGCGCTTGTGGTGGTGGATGGACGTGTCCGTCTCGATTTAAATTCATTTTCGTAACACACAATAAGTGCAAGCAGGACGGCTGGTGGAGAGTGGAAACGAATACGCAGTGAGTGAACACACACTATAGAATACACATACACGCGCGCATTCACTAGCCACGCTTCCACACAACTCCTGAAGCTAGGCCTACGCACATTGCGCTTTTATTTGTGCCTCAGTAGACGCACCACACTTGCACTACGAACGAACATCCCATCGCTTGGTTCTCGTTTAGTCATTATATATGGACGGATTTTAATTTTTGAGTTTTTTCGAAAAAAAAATACACACCTACTCCAATCTGACTACGCAATCCTCTTCGCCTTCACAAGACAAACCCGTTGACACCAGATTCAAACTCCTAAGAATGAGGAAACGCGAGTAATCGCTACAACTTATATTCCTATTTTTATTTATAACCGACTTCAAAAAAAGTCGGAGTTTTCTCAATTCGACCGTATATATTGTTTCGTTCCGTACCAAATTTGCCTGTCCTATGGCATAATACGCCGCGTAACATTTCAGCTAAATTACTTTGACGTCTGTCACTTCGCGGCTGTCATAGCGCCGATACAGCTGTCGGGTCATGGGCGTGACGAATGAGTTTTTTTCGCAACGCGTTGACATTATTGGTGTTTAATTGAAGAAATACCAAGTTAATTTTTGTTGTTGGTCGCGAATATTTTTTGTGTGGTGTGAATAATCCGAGCCTAGTTTTGCTTCGCGTAATATTGGTTCCTTTTTTTTGTTCGCGAATAATTTTTTGCCTTGAACGCTGTCGAGTCATCGCGTAATAATTTAAATGTGAAGATTGTTTTGGAACCGTGCTCCTTATGTTAATAAACATTAAATTGGATTCGCGGCAATCATACGTGAATATCATCGTGGTGCACACGTGGACAACGCAGCTACGTTGGACTAAGGATCGGTCATCGACACTTCGAGTTAGGGAAGTACACAATTTTATTGAGTAAAGTGATCACCTTAACCAATAAGAAGGGGAAACCCCCACTCGCATGTGAATTTTTCATGTGATCCGAAAATCACATCAGGTGAGATAACCCTGAAATAAGGCGTCAGCTTGTGTAAAAGCTACAAAGTTAGTTGGAGTGGATTTAGGGTAAATGAATACTACAGAACTCAAAAAAATAAAAATAAAATGGGGGGGGAGTGATGTTTCTCCCATTTTTTTCGGTGGGAAATAAATTCCCCATGCCTGATTATGTGTTAACACTATGTCTCGAAGTGGGAAAATAATTCCCCTTGCCTGTTTCAGTTACGAACTTTTGCCGTAGTTAAAAAAAAAAAATAATAATAATAATAAATGATTATTCGGACAGGTTATTCACGATGTCTTCTAACTCTCGGTTCCCTATCTTTTTCTTATTCATGGTCTTTGAATTCTATAAATAAATAATAGCATGTATGTATCATATTTGGCTATAAAGAAGAACATCTGAGTGAACCTCCACAACCTCTGAGAAACCTATGTTTCCTATTATACTTCGGTGTAACATCCTCGAGATTTAAATTAACCATGTAGTCCGTCTTTCGTTGTATCGCATCGTCACACTGTTTAAAGCACATAAAATTAAAATAAAAACATTGTTCATTCGTTCAATACTCATTCACCAGCCAATATTTAGACTGTGTTTCTTCATTCGTGTTTTGTGTGTAGCATCGTCCAGATGTCACAATTTTAATTATTACAATTTTAATGTTTTAAAAGTATTTGCTATAAGTTTTGTGAATTAGTGTTTGTTTCTCATAATTGTTTCCCAAATATGGGTAAACGATTGGAAAGTTCTGATTGCGACGTTATCAGACGAAAATTTCTCCGGATTTTTAGGATGCGGAGAAAAATATACCGCTCCGAGCAAAATCTACCTACACCCACATTTAAAAAAAAGAAAAATGTGTTGAAGTTAATTACTTATTGTCTTAACGTGGTAATACGTGATATTATTCCGACAATACATGGGACTTATTGGATTCTACAGATCTTAACCAGAGATCAGAAACTTGCTCCACTACGGTGTCCGAGCATGAAGATAGGCAATAATAATTGCCGATAATGTTGCTACCATTATGTCATAGCAGAATTACAGGTAAGTAATTAATTTAATCTACTTTTAACACTGGCAGAAAAACGTCAAGCGTTGAAAAGCCATAAGAAGAAGAAGAACAATAACAAGAACCCGTATATGTCATTAAACCTCTTAGCGGATTATATGGTATGCAACCGACCACATTATAATTAATCTAGTTCCTGTCTACCCAAAGATTGACTGCCAGATATTGCTCTAAGCGATAAGACATGCCCATTGTTAAATAAATTTTATTATATATTTTCCAAGATAAAGGTTTTGTCTGTTATGCAATAAAGTGCTCATGTGTTTTTATACTTTCTTAGTGTGGTAGTACGCGATGCTACCCTAGAAAGTACTTCGTACTGTGTCGTATAATAAATGGGAAAGCCATTATGCAAAAGAAAGGCTACAACATAAGGTACAAAATTATTCAACCAGATATGTCTAGATACTGTTATAGTACCTATATCGCCTGTGTATGCTATTCGATTTCGGTAAAGAACTTGACCATGGCTCCAACCCCGCTAAACTCTTGGTCGAAGATTCAACACTTGAGTCAACTAACCAACTTCTTCAGCCGTGCCAAATGAGATCTTGCAATGATTTAAAGCGGTCAAGAAATTTTCACATTGATGAGGTTGAAAACACCTACAGTGATCTCTGAACGTTGGGGTAAGACTGTACTACATTGTATTACTAAATACATATAAAGCGGTCAGAAACATAATCCTCCCTTTTTGCTTCACCTTAGTCAGGTTAAAAAGAATGAGTCATCTTAGTGATTATTTTTCTTTTGCTATTGGCACAAAGAGCTAGAAAAACCACAAACTAAGGTATATCCTGGCTTCACTGACCTAGTTGACTTATGTCTTATGACTAAGCCTTGATACAGCCTACTGTTATCAAACTTAACATCTTCAAGAGGTTGTGCGTTTATGTAATAATTAACCTACGACTGCGCGACCAACTTTTGATTTTTCGACCCCGATGTCAAACAACATTAATCTGCAAATGCCGAATCGTCTAAAGTACAATCTAAAGCAGCTGTCGACAACGTCGTCACGGAAGAACTACGAGCCACCTGCGAATAAGCAGAGCGAGCGTTAACGACAATAATAAAATTAGAGGTACCCACGCGTGAGTAGAACACGCCGGTATTAATATATCAATAACTTTTGACCCAGTAATTTGTTTGTAAATGATTATATTACATTTTGTACCACGGAATATTGTTCCATTTAATCCAACTGTTTCTGAATGACCGTGGCTGAATGGCAGCGCGTTACCAAGCTGAGAAAGCCTAAACGACCAAAAAGCTCCTGGCATACAACGTCTTGTCCATACAAACGTAATACAAAAATCGTATAAAATTGTAGCATATTTATGAATTTAGATAGTATTCATCCTCATATTCAAATTGACAGAAATCGTTATAGTTTTCGCCCAAGGACACAGATTTAAGTGAGCAATAATAGACTAATAATCTTTGACTATGCATTATAATGCCTACCCTCATCAACAGTACATTGCAAAATAATAATACATTTTGGTTGCAAATGTAGGCGAACGTGAATGGAATGGTTAAACGTTAACCTAAAAAGTCACCTTGTTCTGCGCAACATGTTAGTTTGTGTTAAACGTTACAAATTACTTATCACACAAAAGCAATGGAGCGTATACAAGCTTACAGTTTAGTGTCGCTTCCTATTGTTAACATAAATTGTAAGATATACTTACCGTTAATGTTGCAGTAATTTTACATAGCCATAATCGGCTTCAAGAAGGCCTATTTATGTTGCCTGATTTAATTAGACAACACACACTCATACATGAACATTGTAAAATAATGTGTACTAACTAATACGTCAGATATGTTTCCAAAAAGGCTTTTGTTACAACGATAATATCATAGTACAATATGAAACAATACATAATATTACGGTATGGTTAAATAGCTTAATGTACGGCCTCAAGCGCTCCAGTACAACCTTGATTTTACTACGTTAATGAAGTCAGTAGTTATTCTGATTATGAAAAAAAGGGACACACTATTGTCACCCCTTTTAATATTTTGTGCGTAGACTCAGAGTACAAAACTTGCAAAAAGCAGCAAGTAAGAACTAAACACGTCTGTGTGATCAATGATTTGATATGATAAGGAATAATTTGGAATGGAAAATGTAATATGCATTGCCTCCACAAATGTTTAGCTCTTGAGATGAATACACTCAATGTGTCATAATTAAATTAACACAAGCTCAACGTTAGTAACCGAGAATAAACTCATATACTTACGAGTCCGTGAGTTTACTAAGTTACCAAATTAACTACTTCTTGCCTTGCCGCAGCAATATGAAATTATAGCCAACGGCCCATCGTTAATTATCACGTGTGAATAGAGATAAATAATCATTATAATAACAACAACAATGTTTAAGTGTCTTCACAAATGTTATGCTATATGTCGTAACAATACATATGACGTTTAAAGTTAAATGAAGTAACTAACTACGCGATAGTTGTAGAAATTTGATGCAATCAATTTTATGGAGAAGTATTTACTGTATCACAAACCTGTGATTCACAGATCACCAAAGGTCATCACAGGTCTAATTGGAATTCTCATGCATGTTGATTGATGATCGTGATTGTTAATTTAGAAATATCGATTATCGAACTCTGTACAGTTTTTAAAATAATAATATGGCAAATTCTATATTCCATATTGTATCACAGGATAAGCCTGTGCCAGATACGTATTCACAACTATGTTCTTTCTGAAATAATTTATAAAACCTCTCATATTATTTCACAAATCCACTTAGGCACAACATTATCCTTGCTTGCATTTATAACCCGGTAGCTACAAATCGTTATAAACATTGATATGTACGGTATTTACCAAGACATTAATGATGATATAATTAGTCTACTAGTAATAACCATCGATAGTTTTTTTTGTCAGCTATATTAGATTATTCTAATGCAGTACTAAAATTTTAAAACTTCTGAGATGAATCAGCGTCGAATAAAATTCGTTCGGATTCGTATTCGTAAAAATAGAATTTTTAAACGGAGTCTGTTATTAGTAAAAATAAATCATAAACTTATGATTTTATACTAATTATTAAACTGGCTGTGATAATCGATTGTAAGGGTGTATTTAAGTTTCTAAACATCAATCACTTGCGAATTAAATGATTATTCTTAGATCATTGTTTTATACTCTATGATAATGTTTTGCTAGATTTTTATACAACTATTTACCTTGACAACATAAATTGGATAATATCCTTGCCATGTCAATATGTCAAGTCAAACATTTAATCATTTAATTTTCCAGAATACAATTTCACAGTAAAAGATCTTATGATAGATTGTAAGTTGAAGTATTCAGCCTGCGTGCAAGTGTGACAATATTGAATAATATTACATTTTATTTATTAATGCATTTCAAATTTATTGATGCTATAGAAAGTTTGAGTATGCAGACGTTGTCTGCGATATCCCTTTTTTTGGCTTAAATATCTTTAAATGTGTATGTAAACTTGTGTTATGTTACAGCTTTGCAGCAGTATGTGAACATTTTATCTACACCGTATATAGTACTATTATTTATCCTGTGATGGTACGCCTAGTGGTTCTACTATGCTGCCAATTGATTGTCTCTATTGACGTCATCAAAAGAACAACTGTCATTGTACTGTTATATTCAAATTGTATGGGTAACGTATAACGATCAATTTTACATTCCGGAGGTTAGCCATTGTGCAATATTTTTTATTTTCTTGTGTCTAATCCTAATGATTGATTTAATTCCTTACTAATAAAGGAAAATATAACTATTTATGCATGCACACATGCATTAGGTAATCATCAAAATTTAATTAATTTTGATCAATTACTGAGTAAATAAATAATATGAGGAGTGCTTTTATTCTGCAACAGGCGCTAAACATCTACATGGTTAATTTAAATCTCGAGGATGTTACACCGAAGTATAATATATGGTTGAAAGAACTTACCTAAGTGAATTTCAACCGGGATTATACGAGGTGTAACATCCGAAGAGATTTAAACTCCCACCCACCCGTTGGATATCCTGTTATCAATACAACTTTAAACCCAAGTGTTGCAGAATGCAGACTGATCTACTACTCTAAAACAAATGAAGGAACACAGTCTAAATATTGGCTGGTGAATGAGTATTGAACGAATGAACAATGTTTTTATTTTAATTTTATGTGCTTTAAACAGTGTGACGATGCGATACAACGAAAGACGGACTACATGGTTAATTTAAATCTCGAGGATGTTACACCTCGTATAATCCCGGTTGAAATTCACTTAGGTAAGTTCTTTCAACCGTATACTATAGCGTTCTATCCCAAGTAATTGTGGTTCTATTACTTGTACGAGTATGTGCATTGTCTATCACTTACGGTGAAGAATTTTTATACATATATAATAAGAAACAAATGATGGCGCAATCGGGCAAAGGGAATTATTTTCCCACTTTGTAATTTACATTTTGAGGTTGCAGATCAACAATATACACTAAAGAACAATACAGAACAGCGCTAAAATAGTTATTTTATATGATATAGAAACATAATCTACTTACAGGATTTTTTATAAAACAGTTTTAACTTTTTTCTCAGGAACAACCGAAAATCGACCGTTTTTTTTTCACCATTATTATTTTCTTTGTTTTTGGCTTTTGCAATAATACCACCACAATTTTTTTCACCATATCCTCGACACTGCACTTTGACATTGACATTTAGTTCCAGGTAGCCATATTTCGAAAAGTGTTGCCAGTTCAGAAATAAAATTTTCTACGAAACTGTACATTACGGTTGCGTTCATTCTACTATGGACTATGTGTCACGTAACAGTCTATTGTGAGCACTCGTTAAGTTAGCATGCGCCACTAGTCATATTGTGATTGCAGAGGTCACCAACCTTTGGCTCTAATTGAAAATAAAATGAAATGCACTATTTGCGGTAACGAATTTAATGATGGCGTGCAATGCGGGTCTTGTAAGAAGCTCCTTGATTTCGGCTGTGCGCAGATCACGGAAGTGGGATGGAGGAAGCTCGGATCAGATAGACGAGCGTCATGGAAGTGTGTTTCCTGCAGAGGTCATTCTCCGACTCCATCCCCTGTAGCGCCTAGTTTTGAGGTAGCGTCACTCGAAATGGTGCTGAAGGAAGTTCAAGGAATAAAGAAGCAACTCGCCCAGCTTACTCAACTACCGGGTCTTATTGAGGATGTCAAGTCTATTAAACAGGAGCTGAGGGAGGTGAAATCTACTAGTGAATTTACCGTTAACAAGATAGATGATTTCACCGCCCGGGTTGCGGATGTGGAGTCGCAACTGATCCCACTCGAGAAGCTGGGTGACAAAGTTGACAGTCTTCAAAAAATAGTTGATGCCATGAAGCTGCAGCAATCCATCGACGATCAACGTTCAAGACTCAACAACGTCGAGATTAAGGGGGTTCCAATTAAGAGGGATGAAAATTTATTTTCAATTGTAGACTCCATATCCACTAAAGTCAATTATAAATTCCCCAAAACTCAGATTAATTATGAATATAGAGTGCCAATACATAACTCGAAAGAAAAATCGATAATCGTGAGTTTCATTAATCGGTACGTAAAGGAGGAGTTTGTACCACTGTTGTGCCACTAAAAATCTATCAGCTTGTGATATTGGATTCAAAGAAACCCAACGCGTATTTATAAATGACCACCTTAACGCAGAGACCAAGAATCTGCTAAATAAAATCAATATCTTTGCCAAGGAAAAAGAATTTAACTACGTGTGGGTTAAATTTGGAAAGATACACGTGCGCAAGAACGACACTATTCGTGGTTCTAAAAGAGAGTGATTTAAACAAATTATCATAATATGCTTTTATAACTATCACATAAACTATTATATTTTATACACCATCGAAATAATTTGCTCATTATCATACTGTGTTACGTGCAAAGTATATTTAGTGCACACGGTTTTGTTTAATCACCTAACTTTCATTACTACATACTTATTCCGCAAGTTTATTATTACACTAGACATTAATCTAAATAAACATAAATTATACCGAATGTTCATAACCCCTGGCTCGACCAAAGTCCAGCCGAACTGGTCTCGCTCACTCGAAGTAAACATCTATTGTATCTGTTTGAAGTGCGTATTTGTGCTGCTATTGACTTCTCTTTCTCTCTAATGCATATTGAATGCTGCTTGCTCTGTCCTATTTATGTGATTTACTTTTATGCCTACTATTTGGAGTTATTTGTGTTTTTATTTATTTTAAATTACGCATTTACGCGCGAATATTGTTTTTTCAAATGCTATTTGTATTTATTTTTGCTGGTTATTTTAAAATTATTGAATTATTTTAAAAAAATATATTTATTTTCAGAAAAATGATTAATTTGATATTATATCCACAACTATTTTTCCTATATAAAAATGGATAAAAAGTTAAAGATTTATAAACTTAATATATACTACCAAAACGTACGGGGGCTTCGTTCTAAAACAGACGTTTTTTATCGTAATCTGTGTTTAAGTAACTGTTATGATATAATTGTTTTAACAGAAACCTGGTTACTCGATAGTATATCAAGTAGCGAACTTTTTGATGATCGGTTTATAGTGTGGCGGAGGGATCGTGACTATTTAGCGACGGGCCAGTCGCGCGGAGGAGGGGTGTTGATAGCGGTAAGAAGAGATATTCCAACTACTCAACTTAACACATACCAATCTTCAGCTGAGGACTTGTGGCTCACTATATCATTTAAAAATCAAAATAACAATATTAAGCTTAATTTATGTACTATTTATTTATGTAACCAAAACTTGGGTCATTCATTTTCACAACAATTAACTAATTTCTAACTAAACTAAATTACTTAATATTGACGAATCCTTCTGACAAGTTCCTTATTTTCGGCGATTTTAATCTGAGTGGAATTAACTGGATATCGAGTTCTAACTCATACTACTCGCCAGCTAACGTAAGCTCGACTGATGAACATTTGCTCGTCGATGAATTAAATTTATGTGGTTTGCGCCAGTACAATGGTATTCGTAACAATTTTAACAGAATTTTAGATTTGGTTTTATCTAACGACAATGTAACAGTGTCTGAGTGTGATTGTCCTTTTGTTCCTCTTGACCCTCATCATAAAACCCTATCAATTAACGTAGAATTTTTCGAAATAGCTTCATTAAAACCTTCGTCACTAATAAAATACCTATATAATAAAGGTGATTATGTTATCCATTAATAACATTATTTCAAATACTGACTGGCAAAGTAATATTAGTACCATGTCAATGGACGAAGCAATCTCTTACTTCTACTCGGTGATTGAGGACCTAAGAAATAAATACGTACCCTCAAAGTGTGTGACCAGCGAGTCATATCCAAGATGGTACTCGACAGCTCTTATAAAAATTATCAAAGAAAAATTTAAGTACTTGCATAAATATAAGACTTACGGCAATAGTTCAGATTTACATAGTTATAAATTATTGCGCGAAAGAGCTCGAAAGGTAGAAACACATTGCTATGATCAGTAATATAATCCTAAATTTTTCTGGTCCTACTTAAAGTCAAGATCTAAATCGGGCGGTATCCCCAGCACTGTGAATTTGGATGATGTTACGGCTAACTCTGGTCAGGATATTTGTAATCTTTTTTCTGACTATTTTTATTCTACTTTTCTCATCCCAAATAACGTCAATAGCACTTCGCCTTTACATGCATGCGATTCGGAACAGATTTCTGATGTAAGCCATATTGAAATTGATGTAGCTGAAGTAACAAAACTCTTGACTAATCTTGACCCTTCTAAAGGGGCTGGTCCAGATCATATAAGTTCAATATTTTTAATCAATACAGCCAAATCTATCGCTCTTCCTATTAGTCTTTTATTTGAGAAGTCGCTTAAAATTAATCACTTTCCTGGCATCTGGAAATCTGCGTTTATTACACTTATTCATAAAAAAGGATCTAAAACTGAAGTAACTAATAATAGACCGATTTCTAAACTGTGTATTATTGCTAAAGTTTTTGAGAAGATAGTTTATAATCAACTCCATGCAGCTGTAAATAATTCCCTACATTCCTCTCAGCATGGTTTTCTTAGTCTTGCTAAATAATTTTCTAACTGAGGCCATGGATGCTGGTGGTCAAGTGGATGTGGTGTATACAGATTACAGCAAAGCTGTTAATCGTATTGATCACCAATTGCTAATTTTTAAATTGGCTAACATCGGCATAAGAGGAGATCTACTAAGATGGTTCTCATCTTATATTGATAACCGGACTCAAGCTGTGGTCATTAGTAACTAAATTTCTGGCTGGATGAAGATACCCAGCGGTGTGCCCCAAGGATCACTTCTGAGGCCCCTTCTATTTCTTATTTTTATCAATGACATCTCCAAATGCTGCATCCATTCTAATATCTTATGTTTTGCGGATGATATGAAAATATTTAAATCTATCAATTCTACTCAAGATTCAAAAGATCTGCAGGCCGATTTGCTACGGTTAGATGATTACTGTAATCGTAACAAATTAGACTTGAACCCTTTGAAGTGTTCTGTAGTAACTTTTACACGTAAGAAGACATCTGTGTCGTCTGAATATGTTCTCAAAGGCCAGAACCTCCAAAAAACAAAAATAATTAGAGACCTCGGAGTGCTACATGATTCTAAACTTTTGTTTGATGAGCATATTGAAGCTATAGTGAGCAAAGCTTCACGAGCTTTAGGTTTTATTATGCGAAGTTCAAAACAATTTAACAAAGTCAAAACATTTAAGATTCTGTACTGTTCATATGTACGAAGCATTTTAGAATATGGATCGCAAATATGGAATTCCCGTTATAATAAGTATATTGACCGTATTGAAAATATTCAAAAGAAGTTTATTAAATACTAGCTGTTACCCGCGGCTTCGCCCGCGTTATTTGAGTCTTTATGACCTTTGAGGTCAAGATCGATGATCTCTTAGGCCAAGTCACCATAGATGACCCTAATGTCGAACGAAAAATCCTCTATTGTTAAAGTCGTTAATCATTTTGGTTAGGTATACGAAGTTGTGCTGTTTAAATGTTTGACCTACTAAGTCAACACTGATGACACTCAGGTTAAGGTCGATAATCACTTATTTTAAGGTTATTAATAATCATTATGGTTATTGAAGGTTCATCATCATCATCATCATTATCAGCCAATTTCCGTCCACTGCTGGACATAGGCCTCTCCCATGGCATGCCACTGAGCTCGATCTTCAGCTATTCGTTTCCAACCGCTGCCAGCCAGCTTGCGTATATCATCGCTCCATCTAGTTGGAGGGCGTCCCACACTACGTTTGCCGAGCCGTGGTCTCCACTCTAGAACTCGTTTACCCCAACGGTTATCGGTTCTGCGACAGATGTGACCGGCCCACTGCCATTTCAGCTTGCTAATCCTCTGAGCTATATCGATTACTTTGGTTCTCTGACGGATGACTTCGTTTCGAATTCGATCCTTCAGAGAAACTCCGAGCATAGCCCTCTCCATAGCTCGCTGAGCGACTTTGAATTGGTGAACTAGTCGCACTGTCAGTGTCCACGTCTCGGCTCCGTAGGTAATAACAGGAAGGACGCACTCGTTAAAGACTTTCGTCTTCAGGCTTTGTGGTATGGGCGATGTAAAGACTCGACGAAGTTTTCCGAATGCTGCCCATCCAAGCTGTATCCTTCTGCGAGCTTCCTTCTCGAAATTGTTTCTGCCCAATTGCAAGATTTGCCCAAGGTAGACATATTCGTCAACAACTTCGAGAGGGACTCCATTTAAGGCAATCGGTTCCGGAATAACATGTTCGTTGAACATGATCTTGGTCTTATCCAAGTTCATCCGGAGACCGATGCGCGCAGAAGAATCAGCGAGGGTGGTCAGCATGTATTGCAGGTCCTGCACGGTTTCAGCCATGATGACGATGTCGTCCGCAAATCTCAAGTGTGAGAGGTAATTGCCATTGACATTTATGCCCCGTCCTTTCCAGTTCAGCGTTTTGAACATATCCTCTAGAGCGTTTGTGAATAATTTGGGGGAAATAACGTCTCCTTGTCTAACTCCTCGATGTAAGTGGATATGTTCAGTCTGCTGATTTTGTACTTGGACGGTCATAGTTGCGGTGTCATATAGACCTCTCAACACTTGGACGTATCGCCAATCGACTTGGCACCGTTGCAGAGACTCCAGAACAGACCAGGTTTCAATGGAGTCAAAGGCTTTCTCATAGTCCACAAACGCTAAGCACAGGGGCTGGTTATACTCTTCAGTCTTCTGTATAACCTGCCGCACTGTGTGGATGTGGTCTATGGTGCCGTATCCTCCTCGAAACCCAGCCTGCTCGGGGGGTTGAAATTCGTCGAGCCTACGCGCGAGACGATTTGTGATGACTCTAGAAAACAACTTATAGACATGGCTTAAGAGCGAGATAGGTCGATAGTTCTTCAAAAGGGTTTTGTCTCCCTTTTTGAAGAACATAACAACCACACTCTTACTCCATGTCTTCGGAGTTCTCCCCGAAAAGAGGACGGAATTGAAAATACGCTGAAGCTGTAGTAGCGTAGGAGTTCCACCGGCTTTTAAGAGCTCCGTTGTAATTCCATCCTCTCCGGGGGCTTTTACGTTTTTAAGCTGCCTGAGAGCCATCACAATTTCATCTAGGCTGATTTCTGGCAAATCTTCGGTGTAGTGGCGGGTCAGAGTGGCTCTAGGATCCTCGATGCCGGGTTGGGGAAGGGACGCTTGTGAGGTGTATAATTGGCTGTAGAAGTCTTTTACTTCCCTAAGAATCTCCGGCTTAGAAGCGACGACACTCCCGCTAGAAGTGGTGAACTTCGTCAGATGGCTTCGGCCCAGCTGTTGGACAAAGACTTTTGACCCCCGGTTTTGCTCGATCGCTTCTTTAATTGAGCGTGTGTTGGAGCTCCGGAGGTCACGTCGTACCAATTTAAAAATCTTTTTATTTAGGGTCCGTTGATCTGACGAAGTGACTGCAGGGTTATCACGTCGCTTTTGTATTAGCTGCAGAGATTCCTCTGAAAGCTTGGACTTCTTGCCAGCACCTCGCGTCTCACAGAATTTTGTCCCTTCCTCCCTGAGGATGTCCACCACATGGTCGAGATCCTGGTCAACGTCAATTGTGGTTTCCAGTGCAGCAAATCGGTTTTCCAGTTTCAGCTGGAACGTTTCACACCCGACCACGGATTGTAGCATATTGGGTCGGAGCGTGGACTTCATTAGACGAACACGTTCAAGTTTGCAGTCAATATCTAGAGAGCCTCGGACTAGTCGGTGATCACTGCCGGTTTTAAACCTAGTGATCACTGAGACATCCCTAAATATGCGCTTTTTGTCCGTCATAATGAAGTCGATCTCATTTTTGGTCATAGCGTCGGGGCTTTGCCACGTCCACTTCCGCTGGGGATTTTTCTGGAAGAAAGAGTTCATCAGAAAAAGCCCCTCTTTTTCTAGGAAGTTGACGAGCATTTGCCCCCTATGATTTCTGCTTCCCAATCCGTGTGGTCCTACTACCGATTCGCCGCTTGTTTGTACTCCCACTTTTGCGTTGAGATCCCCCATGACAACGTTGAAGTGGGCCTTTTGGGTTCTGTGCAAGGCTTTGGAAATGTCCTCGTACATTTCCTCCACTTCATCGTCCGAGTGTGCCGAAGTCGGTGCGTATACTTGGATAACCTTGAGGTTATACCTCTCGGTGAGTTTAATCACAAGATACGCTACCCTTGTCGACACACTGGAGATTTCTAAAACGTTATCAGAGAGGATCCTATGGACCAAGAACCCGACGCCACCTTGGGATGGTTGTTCTCCCTCTCTGAAATACATAAGATGGCCTGATTCTAGGGTAACGGTGTCCTCCCCCTCTCTTCGGACTTCACATAATCCCAGAATATGCCATCTTATGTTTTTCAGCTCTTCCTCCAGAAGTGCCAAGTGTGTATCGAGCCGTAGCGTGCGTCCGTTAAATGTAGCCAGGGTCAGTCGGTTTTGGCGGCCTTCCGTCGCCCGGGGATTCTTAGCACCCCCTGCCCCGCCGTTACCGTAACCGCCGCCTTGGTCAGGAATAGCGGGGCGACCGGGAACTGGGGGCCGTTGTGTGGTTGTGTCTGCCATGAAGGGTTTGCCCAAATAATCACCACGCGCTGGGCAGTCGGGTTGGGTGATCGCAGGACGTAGCTTCTCGCACCGGTGACGCTGCTGCCCGTCACCGGCCTGTGGTATTTAGCTACGTCTTTCTGAATGGATATCCCGCCATTTGTCGGTCGCCAGAGCCTCGTTCGCTGATCGGCAGGATGCACCACGTGCAGGTGAGGTTGGCTGAGAGCAATCAGGTGGAATTATGCTCCCTTACATCCCCCCCCCTTAATCCCCATTGAAGGTTGTACTGTTTCAATTTATGGCTCGTTTTGATGCATGTGGTTATTAATATGCGAAAGTTGCTGAAATACTACCTACAAAGTTGATAAAATAAATGCTTGCGCGAGCGTAGCGAGCGCTATAACAGCGCGAGCGAATTGAGCGCGAAAATTTTTTACGACTTTTTATGACCCTGACAGTTTTTATGACCTACTAAGTCAACACCGATGTCATTAGGGTTAAATTTGATATCCATTTTATTTAAGGTTAATAATCATTATGATTATTGAAGGTTGTTCTGTTTCAATTTATGACTCGTTTTGATGCATGTGGCTATTAAAATTCAAAAGTTGACGAAATATTTTCTACAAAGTAGATAAAACAAATGCTTGCGCGAGCGCAGAGAGTGCTATAACTACGCGAGCAAAGCGAGCGCGAAAAAATTTTACGAGTTTTAATGACCCTGACAGGTTTTATGACCTACTAAGTCTACACCAATTACCCTAAGGCTGTTAAAACACGACAGTTTTTGAAATACTTCCCACAAAGCAGATAAACACGTTGGGCAAGCAAAGCCAGCGCGTAAATTTTGATGACTTCTAATGATCCTGACAGTTTTATGGCCTAATCAAGACACTAATTAAGTCATTATAGACGAACCTAAGGTCAAACTTTTATGATTATGTTAACTCTATAAATATATGCACCCTCACTTAACTGCCGAAAAAAAAGTATTCTTTGCCCTTTTATGCCCCATTAAATGCCTTTGTACAAAATGTCATGTGAATCGGTCAAACCTTTTAGCCGAAAAGAGGCCAAACATATACAAAATTCAATAATAAAAAACTGACAACTGGACTCGATTGTAAAAAAAGTAACCAATGTGCTCGGATAATAGACTCTACTCTTGTTCTATGTCTTATTGACTGTCTCTGTACAATTTTAGCTCAATCGGCCAAATCATTTAACCGAGAAAAGGACACGTTTAAAAAATTCAATAAAAAAAAATTAGTTACCCAAACTCAACTGTTAAAAAAATATCCTTTGTCGTTCTATGCCCTATTAACTGTATTTGTACAAAATTTGAGCTGATTCGATTCACAAATTCGTCAAATGATTGCCGCTAAGAGGCAACACATTATTCCATAATAAAATTATGGACACCCGAAATTGCCAGCTAAAAAAAAAGTATCCTATAGCCCGCCGCAGATGCTCACACTCGCACTCGTTCACGACAGTGCGCCAATGTCGCATTGGCATTGGTAGACACGTGTGTGTCCGCAATTGCTTTCACGAGTCGTACATCAGTCAGTGTTTCTACCTACCATTCGTTCGTAGACAAAAACGAAGCAAGATGGACGCGATTGATATAAGTTCAGAATACTTGAACACTCGCGATACTGCCACTCGAAACAAATGTCTCGTCACCAAGCCGACACGCGCGTGCACGCTCATGTACGATTCATGTACGTGCCTGCGTCGACGCGTGAGAGCAAATGCGGAGTTTGGTACTGCGCCATACGTTTTAAATACAGCCACTCGCACGCGGCTCGTGACGGCCAATGCGAGTGTGAGCATCTGCGGCGGGCTTTTGTCTTATTGAGCGTCTGTGCACAAAATTTCAGGTGAAATGGTTGACCCGTTTGACTGAGAGGAGGACACACATTTACAAAGTTCAATAAAAAAAATCTGGCCACCTGGACTCGACTGCCAGAAAAAAAGTATCCTATGTGCTTTTATGCCATATGAGCTGTATATGTAGAAAATTTCAGCCGTATCGGTCAAGCCGTTTAGTTGATAAGTTGCCACACATACCCAAAATTAAATAAAAAGTATCTAGACACCCAGACTCGATAGCCAAAAAAAAGTATCCTATATCCTATTCTGCCCTATGAACTGTCTTTATACAACATGTCAGGCAAATCGGTCAAGCCGTTTATATGAGAAGAGGTCTTATATTTACAAAATTCAATTAAACATATTTGGACCCCCCGACTCGATAGCCAAAATAAAAGTATTCTCTATCCTATTGTGCTCTATGAACTGTCTTTACACAACATGTCAGACAAATCGGTCAAGCCGTTTATTCGAGAATATGTCTTATATTTACAAAATTCAATTAAAAATATCTGGACCCCCTGACTCGACAGCCTGAAAAAAAGTATCCTATATTCTATTCTGCCCTATGACATGTATTCACACAAAATTTCAGGCAAACCGGTCTAGCCGTTTATTCGAGAAGATGTCTTATATTTACAAAATTCAATTAAAAATATTTGAACCCCCTGACTTGATAGCCAGAAAAAAAGTTTTCTATATCCTATTCTGCCCTATGAACTGTCTTTATACAACATGTCAGGCAAATCGGTCAAGCCGTTTATTCGAGAAGAGGTCTTATATTTACAAAATTCAATTAAACATATTTGGACCCCCCGACTCGATAGCCAAAATAAAAGTATTCTCTATCCTATTGTGCTCTATGAACTGTCTTTACACAACATGTCAGACAAATCGGTCAAGCCGTTTATTCGAGAATATGTCTTATATTTACAAAATTCAATTAAAAATATCTGGACCCCCTGACTCGACAGCCTGAAAAAAAGTATCCTATATTCTATTCTGCCCTATGACATGTATTCACACAAAATTTCAGGCAAACCGGTCTAGCCGTTTATTCGAGAAGAAGTCTTATATTTACAAAATTCAATTAAAAATATCTGGAGACCCTGACTCGACAGCCAGAAAAAAAGTATCCTATATTCTATTCTGCCCTATGATATGTATTCACACAAAATTTCAGGCAAATCGGTCAAGCCGTTTATTCGACAAGAAGTCTTATATTTACAAAATTCAATTAAAAATATCTGAACCCCCTAACTCGATAGCCAAAATAAAAGTATCCTATATCCTATTCTGCCCTATGTACTATCTTTGTACAAAATTTCAGCCAAATCGGTCAAGCCGTTTGACCATGAAGAAGTCCCAAACAAACAAACAAACAAACAAAAAAAACAAACAACCAAACAAACAAACAAATAAACAAACTGACTTTCGCATTTGACGGCGCACCGTCAGTTATATGTCAACGTCAACCCGTGTGTGTGACAGTGACCTGACTGTCTGATGTCAGTGTCACTAGCGAAGCGTTGCGTCAATGGTAGCGGGGCAGCCATCTTGAAAACTATTTTTTTCGTACGGAGCCGCCAGCGCACCACGTCTGCGACGAATCGCTTCCTATCACGTCAGTCACATTTCGTAAAACTTAAATTAGTGTTGATTTCGAGATTTATAATTATTATTATCTAATTGTTAAAATCCATTATTTAAAGAATAAACCGATTTGTATGCATAATTGAATATTGCGTTCGATTTGGACTCCAATCTGATAACCACGCCCTCTGGCGAATACCCGATGAATTCTGATGAAAGCCCTCCTTCGCTTACATCAGAAGTGGGATCGAATTTGCACCATGAAGCAAAAAAACCGGACATACCATACGCGGAGTAACTTTTGAGCAACATGGAAGCGTTGCTTACCCGCGTTTTAGCAGTGCAATAAAGTCCAACTACGAGTACAAACCAAACATTACTCTTAAAGTTAGACCCGGATGAGACAGATTCAGATATTGACGGTTGGTGTAAGGTAACGGAGCTTATCGTACAAAGTAAACGTCTGGATGGAGTAAATTTACTTGTGGCATTAACGGCTGCGCTAAAAGGTTGTGCGGCTGCATGTCTTACTAAGCTCAATTTTGATGAAATTACGTGGAGTTCTGTCAAAGAGATTCTGATAGCAAGATTTTCAAAGCCTAAACTTGTTCAAGACTACTTTGACGAAGTCCTGCGATTCCAAATAGGCGTCAAAGGGACGGCGTCTGAATCTGCCCTCCGGCTATCGAGTATCATCGAACAAATCCCGAAATGTAACATGCCTGATGAAGTAATAACTGGATTCGTTATATCAGTACTATGTCAGAAGGATAACTTGATACGCCGTGAATTAAATGCGCAAACTGTCACAAGTCGAGCTCAATTATTCCGCATCCTTAACGGAATTTCTCTTAAAAGACGTTTGGATACTAAAGCCCAAGAAACTGAAACCAAGCGACCTCGTATGACGGAGAAGTTTACCGGCAAGTTTCACTATGGTGGATTGACTGGACATCGTATGGCTGAGTGTAGGAAGCGGTGGGACGATCTTGGAACCAGATCGCAAAATACTTCAAGCTCATCACGCACTACAGAGAAGAAGACGTCTGTGACTTGCTACATTTGCGGTCAACAGGGACACGTGGCGACTGCATGTCCAGATAGGAAGGATGGTGGTGGAGCTTCTGGAGCTGCGGTCAAGGAAGTTCATCGCTGCGAGCACCGCCCTGCCAGGGGCACTTTGTGGACATCTTCCGGTGAGCCAGTCTCTTTTTTATTTGATAGCGGATCATCTTGTTCTCTTGTTAAAGATAGTTTTTGTGACAAACTTGCGGGTACTGTGCGTAAAGGTCTCGTTTATCTTAGTGGCATAGGCGGTGATGAGACACAATGTACGACCCAAATTCATAGTCATGTGACCATTAACGAACTCTCAGTGGATTTACTTTTCCATGTGGTTCCATGTGATATTTTTGATCAGGGCCTAAGCGTTAAAATTGATAATGACAATCTCTCGTTTTTTTTCGAAAAAACAAAGTAATTTATGCGACCTAAAGTCTAACATACCGGATTTTACGAAGATTGGTACGGACTTGCAAGGTCAGGATAGGTAATTGTTAATGTCATTGCTTAGCAAATATTCTGATTATTTTATCGAAGGTATTCCATCACGCCGAGTTTCTGTAGGAGAATGTGAAATTAATCTTATAGACCCACACAAAACTGTACAGCGATGCCCGTATAGGTTAGCACCAGTAGAAAAACAGGTTGTTAGAGAAAAGGTCCAAGAACTGCTTGACGCCGGGGTGATTCGTGAGAGCTCTTCTCCATTTGCTAGTCCAATACTATTAGTCGAGAAAAAGGACACAAGTCCTATAAAATGTGCGTAGACTACCGGGAATTAAATTCTAATACACAGCCCGAGCATTATCCGTTGCCACGAATCGAAGAGCAAATATATATCAGCTTGCTGGGGCTAATCATTTCTCATCGCTAGATATGGCATCAGGTTTCCATCAAATATTGATGCACCCTGACTCCGTGGAAAAAACGGCATTTGTTACACCCGAGGGGCAATATGAGTACCTAGCTATGCCTTTCGGACTGCAGAACGCTACATCAGTTTATCAGAGGTGCATCACTAGGGCCATGAATCATCTAAGCGATAAGCCGCTAATTTATATGGATGACGTTTTGTGCTACTCGTCTGACGTACATGAAGGTTTGCAGCGCTTAGATAAAGTTTTAGGTGCTTTAACTGAAGCTGGATTTACATTTAATCTTCAGAAATGCAAATTCCTAAAGCGAAAAATAGAGTACCTGGGCTATTCACTACAGTCTGGTGAGATAAGACCAAACTCTCGGAAAATACAAGCGTTAGTAGAGTCTCCACAACCCAAAACTGCAACTCAAGTCCGGCAATTTCTTGGCCTTGCCTCTTATTTTCGTAAATTCATTCCGGACTTTACACGCGTAGTGGGGCCGTTGTATCCTCTCACAAAATTAAAAGGATCTATTCCGTGGACTCAGAAACACGAAGGTATACGCAACGCTATAATAGGCATACTCACGTCAGAACCGGTTCTAACGATTTTCGATCCGGAACTACCAGTAGAATTGCATACCGATGCCAGCTCAGAGGGCTATGGGGCGATTCTTATACAAAAGAAAAATAACTTGCCTCATGTCGTTGAATATTTCAGCCGACGCACGTCAGAAGTAGAGTCACGTTACCACTCGTATGAATTGGAGACTCTAGCAGTTGTTAGAGCAGTAGAACACTTCCGACATTACCTTTACGGTCGACGGTTTGTAGTTTTTACAGACTGTAATTCCCTTAAGGCTTCAAAATCAAAAAAAGACCTTACTCCTCGCGTGCATCGGTGGTGGGCTTTCTTACAAGCTTTTAATTTTGACATAGTTTATCGGGAAGGACGGGGAATGGAACACGCAGACTACCTTTTACGAAATCTTCTGCCTAGTGTCGAAAATTCTTGCAAGTCTTCCGAGGACTCAAATACGCAGAGGGTCCGCTATGTCGAACTTCATCAGGATTGGCTTTCCGTCCAACAAAAGCGCGATAGCGAAATACAAGATCTTATAGCAAAACACAATGACAATGGTTTTCCCGAATCGGTAGCTTAAACATATGATGTTAGGGATGGTATTCTTTACAGAAAAGTAGTCCGAAATAAAACAATATCTTGGTTGCCGGTTGTTCCACGGTCTTTAATTTGGACGCTGATTAACCACACGCATAATGAAATACAACATTTAGGCAAGGACAAAACTTTAGATAAACTTTATGAGCAATACTCGTTCCCTGAAATGTCAAAATGCGTGCGTAAGTTTATTGACTCGTGTATAATTTGTAGAGCATCGAAGGGACCATCGGGAGCTCAACTTGTTCAGCTTCACCCAATCCCAATGGTATCTGTGCCATGGCACACCATGCACATAGATTTTACGGGAAAGCTTAGCGGGAAGAGTGATTGAAAAGAATACTGTTCCGTGATTATTGATGGTTTCACAAAATATGTTCTGCTGGAACACACGTGTTCTCTCGATTCCAAAAGCGCGATCCATGCGCTACAAAAATCAATTTACCTATTCGGAGCGCCTAAACGAATTATTGCTGATCAGGGCCGCTGCTACATAAGCTCCGATTTCAAAAACTTTTGCGCTGATCATAAGATAGAACTTTATTTTATTGCGACAGGCTCTAACAGGGCCAATGGACAAGTTGAGAGGGTTATGCGGACTCTCAAAAGCTTGTTAACCATTGTCGAAAATGACCCCAATAAAACATGGCGCGATGAACTAGGAAACATCCAACTCGCGCTCAACAGCACTAAATCGGCCGTAACAAAATACTCACCCACAGAACTCATGTTTGGCATTCGTACACAGTCTTTAGGTTTGTCTAGACTTAACACAGAGGTCCATAGTCAACAGGTACGTTTAAATCTTGACGATTTACGGAATGATGCATCATCCAATATAAAAAAAGCTGCAAAATCTGAGGTCGATCGATTCAATAGGGGCCGCGCAAAACTAAAACAATTTTCTGAAGGTGAATTCGTTTTCTTAAAAAATAGCGAACGGAACCAAACTAAATTAGATAGGAAGTTTAAGGGTCCATTTGTCATTACTGCGGTATTAGATAACGACCGGTACGAATTAAAAAGGTTAGATAGATCTTATCAAACGTATAAGTATGCTCACGAGAATTTGCGCTCAGTACCTCAAGGGCATGACGGCTTACTTGAAATTGCAAATACTCTTTTAAATTATGATGAGGTCGAGACGGCGCCTGAAGATGTACGCGTAACTCCAACGAGTTTAGATTCAAATGAATATGACTCCTTGACCGTGTGACTCAGTGCTCATTCTGATCCCGAAACATGGGATGTACAACATGAAGTTGAAATTGGTTATGAACAAGATAATCTGTGATTATAGGTACGTCATTATCACGTTTTATTCTTCTGTGCATGCTAATGTGTCTGTCAAGCTGTCGAACCTGGATAGGATAGTGACATCTGTTCGGTTTGCAGAATGGATTCACTAGTCAACCTAGTCCAGAAGATAGTTTCCAGTCATTACAATGTTTTTACGCCAAACATGTGTGTTTGTCAAGTTGTTGATCCTGGATAGGATAGTGACATCCGTCTGGTGCGCCAAATGGATTCACTAGTCAACCTAGTCCAGAAGAAAAGTTTATTTATTTATTTATTTATTTCATGGAAAGCTAACAGCTAATACATACATGAGTGAAAAAACAAAATAATTTTAGACCGAGAAGCCTTAAGGAGCTTTCGCCAATAGAAACGTAATTAAAAATGTTTAAAAGTTCAAACAGTAATAGTAAAAAATAAATAAAATAAAAAAAGATATAAATATTGCGTTGGTAATGTAAGAAGTCTTATACCAAACGGGCAAATGACACTAACAGCAAAACGTTTTGCGATACTATTAACTTACCATATCAATCAAACAAACAGGAATATAAAATATAAAAATAAATTATATATTTAAATATATACATATATATATATAAATATATATATAATATACAGTGTGGAAATTAAACTCAGGCCCTGGAGGGAAACTACTTTAAATCCTTAAGCTAGCTCATTTTACTTAAAGGAGACATTCCTTTATATTTGAAAAGAAACAAATCTGCATTAAAAGATTTTTTAAAACTCGCTTGCTTCGCCCGGGACTCGAACCAACTAAAATGAAAAAAAATAAACACTTTATTTTATTATACTAATCGGTAGTATTAATATTCAGGATAAAGTTTCTCTAAAAAATGTTTGGTTACTGTTCACTTTTAACAAGTAAAAGACACGTAACAGTTCTGTTATCTCTCCAACACTCAAAGACTTCGTATGAAGTACACGCTTGCTAATTTATCGTTAAGTACCTTGTTGAAATCTTCGATAAGAAAATTGTTCAATGGTGGTAATACTTCTATGCACATTTCCTTCTTACATGATCCGAGGCGTTCAGTGGAGAAGTTTAAAAATGGAACGTTTGACTTTGTTTGCAATGCGGGACAATAATTTTAAAATTCGAACGATTTTTATCAACAGATTTTATTTAAGTAGTGTTGCTTTCCTTACGTAATTAAATTATCTCATAATGGCGTATCAAGAACAATTCGAGTTATTAGAAGCTTACTTTGTTTGCAACAAGAGCTACGATTTAGCTCTGCAGTGGTATCGCGAGAAGTATCCAGACAGAGAACTACCATCTAGAAAAGTTTTGTCTCGAATTGTGAATAATTTACTGACCGTTGGAAGTTTTAAAAAGAAGACTGGACGCCCACAGCAACAAAATTTGGACTATAGCGATGTTGAGTTAAACATTTTGACATACTTCGAGTGTTACCCGAAGGCTTCAAGCAGGGAAGCTGCTCAAGAGATAGGCATCAACCATACTAGTATACTTAAAGTTCTGAAAAAATACAAATACAAATGTTATCGTGATGGGCGATTGGTGCAGAAACTACATCCCGGAGATAGTGACAGGAGATTACAGTTTTGTGATAATATTCAAACAGAAATAGCCCGCAATCCAAATTTCTTGGACTGTATTGTATGGTCTGATGAAACAAATTTTAGTAATAATGGAATGTATAACAGACATAACAATCATTATTGGTCTCGTCAAAATCCATTCCGTGTCCGTGAAACGAACAATCAGGTCAGATTTTCGTTTAATGTTTGGTGTGGAATCAAAAGTAACATGGTTGTTTTGATGCACATTTACGAAGGACATCTGAATGCAGCAAAATACATTGAAATATTGGAGCTTTTACAAAATCAATTAAACCTTCTGCCAGAAGAGGAACGAAATAATATCATTTTTCAACAAGATGGTGCACCTGCCCACAAAAGCAGAATTGCCAGGGCATACCTTAATGAAAATTTCAATGCCTGGATACAAACGGAACGATTAGATGGCCTGCAAGAAGTCCAGACCTGACGCCCATGGACTTCTTTTTATGGGGTCATGTAAAAAATGTTGTTTATGAAACTTGCTATGAAACCGTTCAAGAGCTAAGGATTGCGATAGAAAATGTTATTAGGGGCATACACCACAACACTTTGCTGAAGGCTACAAGAAATGAATTTCAACGGCGACTAATGTTGTGTAGCCGGAACGACGGGGCTCATTTCGAACAATTTATCAGTTAAATAATTTAAGTATTACAAAATTGATAGTAAAATAAAGTTGATGTTAGATTTAACGATTATTTTTATTTTTAAGACCTAATGTTTGTTAGAGAAACTTTATCCTGAATATTAATACTACCGATTAGTATATTAAAATAAAGAGTGTTTATTTTTTTTAATTTTAGTTGGTTCGAGTCCCGGGCGAAGCAAGCGAATTTAAAAAAATCTTTTAATGCAGATTTGTTTCTTTTCAAAAATAAAGGAATGTCTCCTTTAAGTAAAATGAGCTAGCTTAAGGATTTAAAGTAATTTCCCTCCAGGGCCTGAGTTTAATTTCCACACTGTATATATATATATATATATATACACACATTGACAATAAAATAATAATGCTAGTTATGATTAGTTTAAGGCAAAAAAGTTTCTAGCTGCATTATTTTTAAATATATTAATTCTATCCGCGAATAAATCTACAGACTGAGAATGGCTAATATTAAAGCTACTACACACTCTGAAAAAGAAAGAGTTATTGCGATAGTTGGTGGAACAAGAATCAGAATAAAGTTTAAGGTAATTACGTCTTGTGACAGTTCGTGTGGGTATTTGGAATTTGATTTTTTCCAGGAGATTACTACAGTCTATTTTGTTTTTTAGTAATCCGTGAAGAAAATTAAGGTCCGCTACTTCTCTCCGAAGAGTTAGAGGAAGGAGGTGATGGTGCCTACAGCTTTCAGTGGAATCCTTGAATCGTAACCTATGTTTATAATTGATGAACCGTAAAAACTTATTTTGGATCCTGTCGATTTTATTGATGTAACAGTCATATTGTGGGTTCCAAGCAAGCTGACTTCTCACTAGTGAACAGTAGAAAACTTTTAATAGTAATAAGTTCCCGTAGTCTATCCTGGTCGAAAGGACAGTGTCGTCCGGGCCACACCCTTTATGGGTTGGTTGGAGGGATGCATTCGTCCGGTCCAGATGAAGGGTCTATCCTGGTCGAAAGGACAGTGTCGTCCGGGCCACACCCTTTGTGGGTTGGCTGAAGGGATGCACTCGTCCGGTCCAGATGAAAGGTCTATCCTGGTCGAAAGGACAGTGTCGTCCGGGCCACACCCTTTGTGGGTTGGTTGAAGGGATGCACTCGTCCGGTCCAGATGAAAGGTTCCCGTGGTCTATCCTGGTCAAAAGGGCAGTGTCGTCCGGGCCACACCCTTTATGGGTTGGTTGAAGGGATGCACTCGTCCAGTCCAGATGCATAATGATGGTTCGATCCAAGTTGTGGTTTTATTTTGAGTGCTTGTGCTTGCTTATTTGAGTTTAATGTTGGTGACGACAACTCTTTCAGAATTTAATCATATGTGGCAGGATGATCGAGCGGATATCCTGGTGATAACCAGTAACGCCCGAGGACGGTCGTATGTCAGTCCGGCCGTGACGGCGCACAGTCAGTTATATGTCAACGTCAACCCGTGTGTGTGACAGTGACCTGACTGTCTGATATCAGTGTCACTAGCGAAGCGTCGCGTCGATGGTAGCGGGGCAGCCATCTTGAAAACTCACTTTTTCGTACGGAGCCGCCAGCGTACCACGTCTGCGACGAATCGCTTCCTATCACGTCAATCACATTTCGTAAAACTTAAATTAGTGTTGATTTCGAGATTTATAATTATTATCTAATTGTTAAAAGCCATTATTTAAAGAATAAACCGATTTGTATGCATAATTGAATAATTCGTTCGATTTGGACTCCAATCTCATAACCACGCCCTCTGGCGAATACCCGATGAATTCTGATGAAAGCCCTCCTGCGCTTATACATTTATAATATTGGTGTTGATTACACAACAAGTGAATAAAAAGGCAATTAAATTGGAAAGACTAAGTTGGATCCTAAGAGCAGCAAAAGATTCTAGTTTAGAATCCTGAGCGGAGCGAGGGATACAAGGACCGAGATTATTTTTTTTATTCACGAGTCGTGTAATCTTCTTTTTAACATTAACTGCGAGAAATTCAATAATAGTACCTACTTATAGTACCTTTTTATATCTAGACTAATATTATAAAGAGGAAACGTTTTTAAACGAGTTCAACTTTTGAGATGTTTAATCGCGAAGCAAATGCATCAGTTTCAGTATCACGGAAAATATCGTTTGCGCGATGCAGGATCTCACACATTTAATCATTTATTTATTCATTTCATAAGTTACTTAGTATGTTACTTAATACATTTTCCTTTATTCTCATTGAGGCAATAGTATATATAAAATGTTATTAATACATTGAGGTAACATTTCAAGAACTCGTTAGAACCATTAGGCCATTTAGGCAATATTTAAAGGAGAGCTATCAAAAGCTACGCTAGCTACATCTCTGGGTTTTATTCTAATATTATAAATGCGAAAGTAACTCTGTCTATCTGTCTGTTTGTTTCGCTTTCACGCCAAAACTACTTAACCGATTTAAATGAAATTTGGTACACAGATAGTCTAGAGCCTGCGAAAGGATATAGGCATATTTTTAATAAAGAGGGTTGTAAGGGGTTGAAAGGGGGGATGAAAAGTTGTATGGAAGTATCGTCGTTTTTAAAGCTTGAAATTTATATTAGGCAGTTGTTTCGATATAAATACCTAAATATAACATTCAAAGTTTCTGAGGGGGGAAGGGGGAGTTGAAAGGGAGCTGTTCGGTATTTACCAAACACTTCAAGAGGAGCGTTGTGGACTGTATAATAGAATAAAATATAATAAATAGGTAGGATGATGCGATGTAAAGTTACGAACGATCCAAACACACAGAAAAGAGGAAGCAAATTTATCTACCACTTACCTTCAATGCCTTCACCAACCAAATCCAAGTTGGCGCTGGTAGATCGGCGCTGCTGAGTGCTGGTGTAAAGTCCGTACAATAACACACACAAATAGATAAACTGCATGGCAGATAGATGTAGGAGTTCACAAAAGCTCACGGAGCAAGTAAAATGTAGGGAACGTCCTTTGAGGCTCAAAAATCAAGTGCACCACGGGGCTGCTTGAAGCGAACTGAACGACCGTTGTACCGGTCCTTCCACCGTTTTTCACGCCAAATCGAGGGTAGGTGGTTCAAACATATCGGGCAGCGGCAAATCATTCACTACCCTCGATTTCTGTAATGTATGGATCGAACATACCCCCCACCGAAATCATCGTGATGATTTCAAGTACAAAGTGAAAGGAGGATACAAAAAATATATATATAAAAATTATAAGGGAACGTCCCTAAACTATAGTATTTTAACAGATGGTTTATGAAAAGTATACAAATAATTGAAATTAAATATGATCTGTCAGTGAATTACATATATATAAATATAAAAGTATTGATTAGTGTGCTTAATTAGCGTAAGGCAAAGGGCACAGTTTGTTGACTGGTCTTTTAAAAATGCCCTTTTGCGTCCTCAGAGTGACAACTCGCACTGTGCCATCAGGACCGGGATGGAGATGCTCCACCCTGCCTAGCGGCCATTGAAGTGGACGATTTAGTTCTGACTTTATTAAGACTAGGTCGCCGATTTCAATATTGGGAACAGATGTGAACCACTTTGCTCTTTGTTGCAGTGTGTGTAAGTAGTCATCAGACCATTTTTTCCAAAACGTTTGGGAGATTTTCTGCAAGCACTGCCAACGTGACAGGCGGTTTATGGCTACTTCATCACAACTGTATTCTGGCACGGCCAGTAATCTTTGTCCGATTAAAAAATGACCAGCTGTTAATGCTTCAAATTCATTTGGATTGTCAGAGAGAGGACACAATGGACGTGAATTTAGAATGGCCTCAATTTTGCAAAACACTGTAGTTAATTCTTCAAACGTAAGCGACCTATCACCTACCGCACGCTGAAGTAATCGCTTAGACGATTTGATTCCACTCTCCCAAAGACCTCCCATGTTGGGGGCACTAGGTGGGTTGAACTTCCAGTCTATTTGTCGTGACGCGCATCCGTCAGCGATCGATTCGCTGTTTTCGCGGTAGAACTTGCAAACGTCCTGTAGATGTTTAGCCGCCGCGATAAAGTTAGTGCCACAATCGGAATGCAGAGACGAACATAACCAGCGACGAGCGACGAATCTATCTAAAGTCGCGAGAAAACAGTCTGCTGATAGATCACTCAACACTTCAATGTGAACACATTTTGTTGAGAAACATACAAAGAGCGCCATATAGCATTTGTGAATTTTAGCGTTTCGACGTAAGCTTTCTTTTATGTAAAATGGACCTCCTATGTCGCAACCTACGTGAAAAAAGACCTTGTTAGGTTTTAATCTCTTTTAATGGGTAACGTACCCATACTAGGTTGTATAGTACACGGACTGCACTTGAAGCATTTAATGCACTTCGATAACGCACTTCGAATCTTGCTACGCGCAGATACGATCCAATATCGTTTGCACAGAATGCCTTGTAACCCTACAGGCATTCTGTGCGCGCCCCCGCATGTAGGTACATTTTATGAAAATGTTCTATCAATAAAGTTGTAGTATGACAATTTTTAGGTAATAGAAGAGGATGTTTAGTGTTGTAAGGTAGATCGGCCTGAGACATTCTACCCCCCACCCTGACGAACCCACGGGGATCCACGAAGGGTGACAATTTTCGTAGCGACGGTACAAATTTATTATTTTGTAGTTTTATTAATTCGGTACCAAAATGTTTTTCTTGTGTAGATTTTATTATTACGTCATGGGACGCATTTAATTCGAGAGTTGAAAGAGGACCGAGCGTTCGAGTTTGTTTCGACCGTCGGGCATTGTTTACGAATCGCAAGCACCATGCGATAACACGCTGTAGGCGACGGAACGTTGAAAACGTTTCAAACGTTTTATTAATATCGTCTTCTTCGTTACAGACGTTTTGTGTCGGCATTGAATAGGTATCAACGTTAGATTTTAATTCAGGAATGTCTGTTTTATCAGTGACGTAAAATGTACTGATTGGCCACTGATGAACGTCACCAGATAGCCAAGTCGGACCGTGCAACCATCGCTCGGCGTTAGCTACGAGCTGGGCCGGCATGGTGCCGCGGGAACACACGTCAGCTGCGTTGTTCTCACTTCTCACGTGATACCAACAGTTCGGCGGGACTACGTCGATCACCTGCGCCACCCGACTAGACACAAATGTTTTTAATTTATATGGTGCCGTTTGCAACCATGCCAGGGCAACACTCGAGTCGGTCAACGCGGTCAATTCGAACTGAATATTTTGAAGGCTTTGTTTCACAAACAAGACAAGCTTAGATAAGAACACGGCAGCCATGAGTTCGAGTCTCGGAATGGACATAGGTTTGATCGGCGCGACTTTGCTTTTACTAAGAAGTAGTCTAGTCTTTACCTCACCGTCTTGCCCGACACTACGAACATATAGATTCGACGCGAACCCACGACTCGATGCATCACAAAATGCAATTATGTGCACCTTGTCGAACCCGGGTGTCAGCATGTGTCTCTCTATTCGTAGCTCGGAGAGACTGGACAGTGAGTTTATGAAGCAAGACCACTTGTCGCACAGCTCAGAAGGCAGTTGCTCGTCCCAGCCGAGATCTAACTTCCACAAGTCCTGCATTATGCATTTCGCGAGAAAGGTACACGGAGATATAAACCCAACAGGGTAAAATATGCTCGCTAACAATTTCAAGACTGAGCGTTTTGTGAAAGTATTGTCTTTCATGTTGTACTCGAAAAAAAAGCAGTCATGAGTAGGCGACCACTTTAATCCTAACACTTTTATAGGAGAACATAGGCTGTCGTCACTAAAGTTTATAACGACGGCCCGATCGGTTTCGACCCTGTCCAGAAACTCAGGCGAGTTACTGGCCCATTTTCGAAGATCGAAACCGCCCAATTTTAAGAGAGCTACGAGCTCGTCCTGCAACATGCTGGCTTCGGAAACGTTCCGAGTAGACCAGAGAAGATCGTCGACATAGAAACCGTTGATGAGAACGTCGGCAGCTCGCGGGTACCGGGCGCGTTCATCGTGCGCCAGCTGCTGCAACGTGCGGTCAGCTATGAACGGTGCGCTGCGTAACCCGTACGTATTTGTCGTCAGTTCGTACGTTTGAACCGGTTCCGATGGCGATTCCCTCCAGCTAGGCTATTCTGTAAGCTATCTCGACAGCGGAATCCGCGGTGAGATTCGAATTTCGTACTACGAAATTCAACCGTATTACGAACGCGATACGATTGAATTTCGTAGTACGAAATTCGAAACTCACCGCGGATTCCGCTGTCGAGATAGCTTACAGAATAGCCTAGCAGAAGATATGTTGGTAGCTACGATCGGCGGGCTTGATGAGTACCTGTCTGTACATTTTGGCTATGTCGGCCGTAAAGCATATTTCAAAAAGCCGAAAGTTGAAAATTATTTTTAAAATATCTTGTTGTAGTTTTGGACCCGTAAGAAGAGTGTCATTTAACGATATACCGTTGGAAGTACCTGCCGAGCCGTCAAATACCACTCTGACGGGCGTCGTAGAACTGGAAGTTCGTACAACACAGTGATGTGGTATCATATTGTTACGTGTGGGGTGGTATTAAAATGCCAATCCAATGAGATGAACGTTTATTTCCACTGATCACTAGGTTAGCACAATGTTCCACAGTAGTTGTCCAAATCGTCTTGCACAATTATCAAAAGTCCGTTAACACGCACTGAGGTCGTTAGTTCACAATCACTGATTTCACTGTTCACAGTTCACAACACTAGTTCACTGATAACACTTAACGATCACTTGGTCGCTATCCGCGCTTAGATAGTTACACTGTCGCTTCCAGAGAAAGACTGCCTCAAGCCGCGGTTTCAACGTCTTATATAGGACGAGAATATTTCTACAGAACTTTAGAAAATACTAGAGTATTGACTCGAAACAATAGACAAAAGACGTTCAAAACAAAGCAATAACAATCACAAACAAAAGGGGCGGCTTTCCTTTGAGCATCTGACGTAAACAACTTTACCATACATGCTAATTTGATCTCTAACTACTTATGAATAAGGTTCAATCTTAACTACAAAACTAGGTACATTGACTAGGGTCTGAATTCCCGGAAGGTTAACTTTTATGACGGTGGGGTCGGGTGTTTATAGCCCGTAATTAGTCTATTCTTTCCCACGGTATTTTTGTTCCAGAAGCTTGGCGAAACATCGCGACTCGACGACGCGATGTAACATTATCCCCTTCTTAGTTATGATCGTCCCGATCATCATTTGTTCCATGGTATCGTGTAAGTCAATTGATGTGTACTACCCTCGGCTTTCCTCTCTGGCCTCGTTTAATGCGGTAGGTAACGTCGTTTATCTTCGTGATAATCTGGTATGGTCCTTCCCAATGAGCCTGCAGCTTCGGACTTTTTCCTTTCCTTCGTAGTGGGTTGTGCAACCAGACGAGAGTTCCTTCTTCGAAACCCATCGTATTCGCTCTACGATCGTACCGGGTCTTCATTTTTTCACCAGTTTTTAAACTATTCTCTCGAACTATCCTGTGCACTTCGTCCAGCTGACTACGCTGATCACTGACATAGTCGGTTACAGGCTTCGGAGCATCTGGCGGGGAACCAGTTATGGCGTCGATAGGAAGTCTTAGTTCGTGTCCAAAATTCACATTTGCAGGAGTCATACCAGTGCTGTCATGGGTAGCGGAACGGTATGACAACAAGAACAGAGGTATGTACTGATCCCAGTCACGTTGATGTGCGTCCACGACTTTAGCCAGGTGATTCTCCAACGTCTGGTTAAACCTCTCAACCATTCCGTCTGACTGTGGATGAGCTGCCGTTGTCCGCGTCTTTTGGATCCCGAGGAGGGTGCACATTTCCTGAAATAGGGCAGACTCGAAGTTCCTTCCTTGATCGGAATGCAGTTCCATCGGTACACCAAATCGACAGATCACTTCTTGCACCAACTTCTTTGCAACTGTCTTTGCTTCCTGGTTTGGTGTCGCGAAAACTTCGGGCCATTTGCTGAAGTAATCTTGCACTACGATGATGTACTTGTTGCCTTCTTCAGTCTCGGGAAATGGCCCGGCAACATCCACGGCAATGCGCTCCCATGGTGCCCCAACATTGTACAATTTTAGTTGTCCTTTACTTCTTGTCTTCGGTCCTTTTACTGACGCGCAAGCGGTGCACTTCCTGCACCAATCTTCTACATCCTCGCGGCTGTGTACCCAGTAGAATCGTTGACGAACCTTCACAAGAGTTTTCTTGACTCCTAGATGTCCACCAGAAACTCCATCATGAATGTGTCGTAGTAGAGATGCCACTCTACTCCGGGGAACAACGACCTGCATCGTAGTTTCTTTTCCATTGCTGTTTTCCCATTTTCGGTACAAGATTCCTTGTTCCAGAGTCAGGCTGTCCCACTAAGCCCAGTAACTTTTTGTGATTGGGCTGCAAGCTGACACGTCGCTCCACTGGGGCTTGTTTCCAGACTTTATCCAATCCAGTACAGGTCGTAAATCTCTGTCCTCCAATTGTGCTTGTCTCATATTTTCGCCGTTCCATTCGTCATCTGTTCTGTCCATCCTGATGACTCTGACTTCTTCTTGAGACTCGTGCTTCTCGCAGTGTTTACAGTCATCTGCACAAGGTCTTCTTGACAGGGCATCGGCGTTGCTATGGCCCTTTCCACTGCGATGTTCTGTCACGAAGTTGAACTCTTGAAGTTGCTCGATCCATCGTGCCACTTGACCTTCCGGGCTTTTAAACTGTAGAAGCCATTTTAGAGCAGCGTGGTCAGTTCTGAGCGTAAACTCCCTTCCGATGAGGTACTTGTTGAAGTGCTGAAGAGTCTTTACCACGGCTAGCAACTCGCGGCGGGTGACACAGTAGTTTCGTTCTGGTTTGGATAATGATTTACTGAAGTATGCTATGACCACTTCTTTGTCTCCTTGGATTTGTGAGAGAACTCCTCCAATTCCCGTGTTGCTGGCATCAGTGTCCACAATAAATCTTCCATCTCTGGTAGGGTATCCCAAGATCGGCGTTTCACACAGTCGCTGCTTTAGATCGTTGAAGGCGGTTTCACACTCCAAGTCCCATACAAATGTGCGCTTTTCTTCTGTCAGCCGATGTAAGGGTTTGGCAATTCCAGAAAAGTTCTTGACAAACCGCCGATAGTAAGCGCATAGTCCCAAAAACGACCTTACATCAGTTTTATTCTTCGGGGTAGGCCAAGTTTGAACAGCCTTGATTTTGTCAGGATCAGTTTGTACCCCGTTTTCCGAAATGATGTGTCCAAGGTAGCTGACTTTGGATTTAAAGAAGTCACACTTTTTGGCACTCAGCTTCAGGTTTGCTTCACGTAGACGGTTCAAAACCTTCTCCAGATTCTGCAGATGTTCAGTAAAATCACGGCCCAAAATGATGACGTCATCCAGGTACACCAAGCATACGTCTCCCATTAATCCAACCATTACTCTGTCCATGAGACGTTCGAACGTTGCTGGAGCATTACACAGTCCAAATGGCATGACGTTGAATTGCCAGAGTCCATTTCCAATGCCCGTACTGAATGCTGTCTTCTCTTTGTCTTCTGGACTGATTTCTACCTGCCAGTAGCCACTTTTCAGGTCAACCGTTGAAAACCACTTCATTCCACTGAGCATGTCCAGTGTATCGTCTATTCGAGGCAAGGGGTAGCTGTCCTTCTTTGTGACTTCATTAAGCATTCTGTAATCTACGCAGAATCTGGTGGAGCCATCTTTCTTTTTCACCAGAACCACTGGCGATGACCAAGGACTTGTAGATGGTTCGATGACTTTTTCTTTGGCCATGTCTCGTATCATGTCTGCAACTTCAGCTTCTTTCGCCCATGGAATCCTTCGTGGCCTCTGTCGTATAGGTCTTGCGTCGCCAGTGTCAATTTTGTGTTTAACAAGTCCGGTACGTCCACAGTTGTTTCCAGCGGCGAAGACGTCTTTAAACCGCATCAACAGACGTTTTGCTTGTGACAGCTGAGCGAACGTTAAGTTGTCTTTGGATGATTCCAGCAGCTGTGATATTTGGTCTTCCGAGCTTGGTTCCGTAGAAGTAATATCCGTTCGTCGCAGGTACTTCACTTCTTGACATTCTCCAATTATGCTGTTTTTCTTCAGATGAACTTCTTCATTGCCAAGGTTGAGAATTTGCACACTGGCCGTTCTGTTTGTCATGAGCAATGTTCTTGCAGTAATCCAGGTCGGATGTGTGCCCTCATCTTCGGCAACTACACATAGTCCACTCTTGACTGTATTTGGAAATTTCACTCGAACAATATTTTGCGATTTTGGAGCCAACACGACGTCCTTGAGACAGTAAAGCTTACACGGTGCCGTTCCTTCGAAGAACACTTCTTGCTCGGGAAACCGGAGAACACCACGGGCCACATCCAATATGCAATGCTGCTTCTCCAAAAAGTCCAATCCCAGAATGCAATCATCAGTTATGTTGGCAATAAGCACAGGATGAATGTATGAGTGCTCACCGATGACTATCTCCACATCTGTATCGCCAAGGACAGGAACTGACTGGCCGGTTGCTGTCCGTAGTGAGCATGCTGCAGATCGATGTTTCCGTGATATAAATCGTTGCAGGAATTCAGGCTTCACAATTGTGCGCGATGCTCCTGTGTCCACTGTGAACTTGCAGGTCTTGTTGTTCAGGGTGCCCTCGACGATTAAGCTGTTCCCGTTGCACACTTGTGTCACAGTGATGGTGGGGGCTCTCTCTTGACCAGCCAGCGCCCGCCCCGCGGCCCTGGCGACGTTTAGTTTAACGCCTCCTCATCCACTTGGGTCTCGCAATTTCTGACCCGTTTCTTCGTTTTCGGGCAATCAATCCGAGTATGCCCTTTTTCTCCACACCCATAACATGTCGGTCCATAACGGGGCTTCCTGGTTTCAGTCACTAGCTCCCGAACTCTGTATGGTTTGGTGTCTCGTCGCACTGCTTCCACTTCCAAGGCATGAGCGAGGGCGTTCTTGAGTGTCTGATGATGCCCCAATCGTACCGCAGCGCGTACCTCATCATCCCTGATTCCATCCACAAAGCTCTGTAGAGATGTCACTTCAATGGTTGATGGCGTCGACACGTAGGCTCGTCGGACCAACCTCTCGATTTCGTCTGCCCACTGTTGCAATGTCTCTGTGGGCTTCTGGGTGCGCTCACGTAGTTGTGCCCTGTACGCATGCTCCATATGCTTGTCTCCATAGCGCGTTTCGAGGGCTTCCAGCAGGGTCTTCAGCGTCCTTTCCTCTTCAGGTATGCGTTCCAGGATAAGCTGAGCGTCTCCTTTCAGCGCTAATGTGAGCGCTGTATTTGCATGCTCGTCAGTCCAGCCACAGCTTTTGGACAGCGTCGTAAACTGAAATTTGTATGCTGCCCACGAAGATGTTCCGTCGAAGTGTGGCAGATCAAGTTTGAAGGGCGATGTCGTAGCGGGAACCAGGCTGCTCTGTCCGACTCCTCGTAATTCCAGTTTCTGGACCTTACTAGCTAGGTCATTCACGGTCTGCTCGTGTACGTCGAGTCGCTCTTCCACCTTTTTTATCTTTTTCCCCATGCCGGCAAGTCCGCTTTGCAACTGATGCACAATAGCCTCTTCTAGTTTACGGCTAGCTTCTTCCTGTGCCGCCTGTACAGCCTGTAGTGCAGCCTGTTGTTCCTGGCGAGCTTCCTCCTGTTTACGGCTAGCTTCTTCTTGTGCCGCCTGTACAGACTGTAGTGCAGCCTGTTGTTTCTGGCGTGCAGCTTCTTGTCCAGCTAGGAGAGCGGCTAGCATGGCCTCCAGGCCTCCATCCGTAGTTAGACTCACCGGCGGTGCTGTAGGTGGCGCTGCCATGGTGGGTGCCATCGGTGTTGCTGCTGGCTCTTCCAATGTGGATGTTCCTGCACCCGATGCTTCGAGCTCCTTCTGCCGGGTTGCATCCATCTCCGCCTGGCGCCTGGTGCGTGGAGTACGCGTATCTTCCCTCGGAGTGATTGGCATTCCGCTTCTGACACCAATTGTTACGTGCGGGGTGGTATTAAAATGCCAATCCGATGAGATGAACGTTTATTTCCACTGATCACTAGGTTAGCACAATGTTCCACAGTAGTTGTCCAAATCGTCTTGCACAATTATCAAAAGTCCGTTAACACGCACTGAGGTCGTTAGTTCACAATCACTGATTTCACTGTTCACAGTTCACAACACTAGTTCACTGATAACACTTAACGATCACTTGGTCGCTATCCGCGCTTAGATAGTTACACTGTCGCTTCCAGAGAAAGACTGCCTCAAGCCGCGGTTTCAACGTCTTATATAGGACGAGAATATTTCTACAGAACTTTAGAAAATACTAGAGTATTGACTCGAAACAATAGACAAAAGACGTTCAAAACAAAGCAATAACAATCACAAACAAAAGGGGCGGCTTTCCTTTGAGCATCTGACGTAAACAACTTTACCATACATGCTAATTTGATCTCTAACTACTTATGAATAAGGTTCAATCTTAACTACAAAACTAGGTACATTGACTAGGGTCTGAATTCCCGGAAGGTTAACTTTTATGACGGTCGGGTCGGGTGTTTATAGCCCGTAATTAGTCTATTCTTTCCCACGGTATTTTTGTTCCAGAAGCTTGGCGAAACATCGCGACTCGACGACGCGATGTAACAATATATCTACTGGGTTCAGTACCGGTGTACGGACGCATGTGGCCCAGCTGTTCATACTCGCGCATGAACTCACCGTAAGCTGCATGCAAGCTAGGAGTTTGAGCGAGACGTCGCTCGAGATTAAGAAATCTACGCATGGCGAGGTTACGCGATTCGCCTAGAGGTGCGCGGTTCGGATCTAACAGAAGAGGGGCTACGTACCTACCGCGGTGTATGTTACGGCTACTATGTCACGGTGGTGTTGCTCCGAATAGATTTCTTCTGCGAGTTTATCGAGTGGGTCGATAGGGTTGCCACACGGTGACTCCTCTATTTCCCAGAACGCCCGAAGTAGAGTATTGATGGTATCACTGTCGGCGGTGTACGACACCAGGTTGCAAGAAGTTGCAATGTTAGTGACACCATCATCAGAAGTATACGGTACTTCTAATTTTCCGCATAAAATGTACCCGAAAATACTGCTGAGTGCAGTGGGCAATGAATTGTGAAAAATGATTTTATTGCCATCGTAAATGTGCGGAAATATATCGCCCGCTAAAATCATATCGATGGGTGATTTTTTGTAAAAGAAAGGATCCGCCAAAAGTAAATTTTTAAATTTATAGGATACTTCCTCTGGGATTTCTACCGTAGGCAAATTTGCAGTTAATTCAGATAAAACTATTGCATCGATATCAAATTTAGGATTATCACAATGTCGTGGCTTAACAGTGCATGACGCCATCCCGAAGTTTTTTACATTATTTCCGGCTAAACCATAAATATTATAAGGACATTTTTGCCGTGACAGCCCTAGCCGTTCTAAACAATTGTTTGTTATAAAATTCGACTGTATACCCGAATCTATAAGTACTCTGCACGGTTGCTCGCTTCCGAATGCATCCACGACATTGACTACAGCTGTCCCTAATAGCACAACATAATTTTTATTGTTTCCGTTCGATGAGTGCGTCAGGTTAGAATGCATACCTACACTAGCGTTATCAGTCGTTCCCGGGAAGGCTGACTGCGGAATCAGTTTGCTACTAGGCTCGATGTGTAGCAGCGTATGATGTCGCCGATTGCACATAAAACATTTAAACTTGCTGTTACACACGGCTGATACATGATTAGGCTTTAGGCAATTGTGACACAGGTTGAGATGATCAGCACAGCTGACTCTTTGAGTGGGTGATAATTCACGGAATTGAACACATCGGAATATCATGTGGTTTTGGCCGCAATGCACACAATCTTGACTGTCGGCATTTCGCGATGTCGATTGTGAATAGGCGCGTCTATTGTTTGAGTCGCTCGACCGTTTGTTTACATTATGCGAATCTGTATTTTTGTTTTGCGAGTTAGAATAATTAGTGTTAGTAAATTGCGAATGTTCCAACACTTTTACTTGTTTTTGTATATGTCTCATTAGTTGTTCGTAAGTAGGTATCGACTTTTGGTCGATGCTCATTTCGAAAGACCTTTTGGTATTAGGATCGAGTGACCGCAAAGCAATGTGACAAAATAAGTAACTTAACAAGTTATCAATATTTAAAGCGTTAATTGCCCTATATGAGTGATCGAAAGTATCAATGAAGTTATTTAGATTTGCTGGAGATTCTGTTTTTAAAGCCGGGAAACTAAGTATTTTATCTAGGTATTTACCTAGGAGCATTCTGTTGTCCTGATATTTATCGAGTAGCGACTGCCACACCACCTCGTAATTACTGGACGTAATTGGCATGCTTTTTACTATATTAAGTGCAGAACCTTTAGTGCAAGACAATAAATAATGGAACTTGTCTATGTTTGAGATTTCCATCTGGTTGTGCACTAAAGAGCAAAACGTCTCATAGAAAGTGGTAAAGTTTTCAATATCGCCGTCAAATTGAAAGAGATCAATTTTTGGAAGGCGCGGTCTAGATTGACTGTTCATCGCTTGACTACTTGGCGGAACGTCCGCCATTTTGGGCGCAAACTTAGATGAACACAATTTAACATTGAAATACAATTCATCGAAACTCTTTAGCTCATTATGATTAAATTGCGTATCAGGATCTAAGTCTAATTGTATCACATAAATCTCCATGCAAGTTTTTTCAAAGTGATCACGCAGCGACTCAATCTCCGAGGCACGCAAAAGGAACATTTCTATGCCACCAGGTTGAGAATCGAATTTAGTTGATAGATCATATAGAAATTGTATCTGCGAGAATAATCTCTGTTTCATGGCAATATTTCTGTTAAGGCTTTTCATATTTTCTAACTCTTTTTTGATGGGGCTTTTTCGGTAGCCATTTTGAATTGAATACGTTAGAATAATATGATAATTTAGAATTAGAATTTACCAAATTCTAAACAAGCACGGCTTGTACAAGGATAGAGAGGGGTAAAATATATAATTATTAATATTAAATATATAATAAATATCCAGCGAAGATGGACCAAAAAATGTTCGGTATTTCACCAAACACTTCAAGAGGAGCGTTGTGGACTGTATAATAGAATAAAATATAATAAATAGGAAGGATGATGCGATGTAAAGTTACGAACGATCCAAACACACAGAAAAGAGGAAGCAAATTAATCTACCACTTACCTTCAATGCCTTCACCAGCCAAATCCAAATTGGCGCTGGTAGATCGGCGCTGCTGAGTGCTGGTGTAAAGTCCGTACAATAACACACACAAATAGATAAACTGCACGGCAGATAGATGTAGGAGTTCACAAAAGGTCACGGAGCAAGTAAAATGTAGGGAACGTCCTTTGAGGCTCAAAAATCAAGTGCACCACGGGGCTGCTTGAAGCGAACTGAACGACCGTTGTACCGGTCCTTCCACCGTTTTTCACGCCAAATCGAGGGTAGGTGGTTCAAACATATCGGGCAGCGGCAAATCATTCACTACCCTCAATTTCCGTAATGTATGGATCGAACAGGGAGGGTAGGGGACGGGTAGGGTAGGGGGAGTGGAGGGGGAGGGTGAATGGAGTTCAGGGGAGGGGACTGGAGGAGAGCTGTAGGGGAGGGAGCAAAGGGGGAGGGGAGGGGAGGGGGGTGAGGTGGAAGTGAGGGGTAAGAGGGGGAGGGTATGTGAGATGCGGAGGGAATGGGGGATTAGCGTGGCGTGGTACGACACGGTGTAGTTGGGATACGTATGTGTCTTATTTGTTAATGCTACCCAAAGACACTATTCCACGCGGACGAAGTCGCGGGCACAGCTAGTTTATCATATGTTATTATTAATGTGTAATAAATCTGGATTATTAACCGTTAAGGGCCTGTGAATGTGTGTGTAGGGAAACGGCACAATCTTGAAAAACATACTATTTGCGTTCTCACTAAAATTGCACTGACAATCTTCAGTAAAATTCACATCTTTACTAAGGGCACACCCCGGACACTCAACTAAATCTTCATACAAACTCGCGTTGTAACGACCTATTACACAGACACTACACACATGTCGTTTTTCTACAGGCGCAATTGTGTGCGTGAAGTGTAAGGATGTCACTGTAAGAACCTACTTCATTTTAAAGTCGGTTTACACTTGCTAGCCAATACTTTGCTATGGTTTCAAAAGTATATAGATAATATACCAATATAACTTTGGTGTTTATTCCACGAGTTAATTGACTTCAATTTTGTGAAATGTTTTATTCGTTACAATTGGGAGTAATAGTATGTATTAGGTGTTAGTATTCGTTGCATAGATGAAACTTATTTCAAAAGTGTGCATTAACAAAGTGTGCATAAGTTACAAAGTATGTAAATTACCCTATTACTCTTAATATATATATTCTAATATTATTATAAAAGGTCTGTACCTTAAATTACGCAACGCAAAAATTACCTTAGAGTAAAGTATTTTTGTAAAATCTACTATATTATCCGACATCGGAAAGAGCCCAGACATCCCGGATATGACGACGCTGTCGTCGTTGAACTGCCGGACAGTTTCATTCTGTTCTAATGACTGCTTGTATTCCTGTGGTATTTGAGCCATGGCCGTAAATTATAATTGTCTAAAACAAACATCAATAATAATAAAATGTTTTATTTCGCATCAAGTCGCTCTAATATCGTAGGATTATTCTCCATGACGATTATTCTGCCAGCGTATCGTCACAATCGCGCAAAATAACATGAAAACGTGACTTGTTAGTCAGTTGTTTCGTTGAAACTAGCTCATGTTTTAACTTTTGTTTGAACAACGCGTAAATACATTTCAGTCATAGAATTTCAGTACATATCTGATACTGATGAGAGCAAGTTTAATAAATCTGATAACTTTTAAATTCGGTATCCTTTTCCTTCAATGATATTATAAAAACATGGTAGCATTGATCTGATGCTGGGGCATCTACTGGCATCTTCAGAATGCTCTACTCCTCACCAACTTACTTCTAAGGTTAAAAATATACATAAAAATACAACTTTCACAAGAATTAATTAAGTACACTTCCATTTTTTTGTAAAATTATTTTAAAAAATACTTACCAATATGTAGTAAATACACTATACTCGTACTTTATCTATCTTGAAATATAATCGAAACGATACAATAGAAGTTCTATAGTATACTAGACTGCAAATTACTTAAAATCTTATTTAAATACTATTAAGTTACAATGTAATTAATTAATTAATTTTACGATGTTAACAATATGGTAACAAGCACAAGTTAATTGAATTGGACCTACTTACGCAAGAAAGAACCAACCTTTTATTCTTCTCATGCAAGAATTAAATAATTTAATGAAAAGAAAAAAAAATTAAACAAAACTATTTATAAACAAAATATTATTCATGAATACTGTAGAAGCACCTCTCTTTCAGCCATTTAGTTAGTTCCCGCTTCAGATGTAATATAGTGATAATGATAATGATATGATAATGATAATATTTATTTCCAGAAAGGTTTTGATACAGAATTTTCATACTTCTTAGAGATACAACTTAACCAAAGAACAGAAAGTTATTAATCCGTGAAAACCAAACTAGGCGGTGAGCCTGTGTCTTGGTCTTCAGAGTGCGTAACAATACAAAGTAATTTATCTATTTTCAAAGAGTGTGAAAGAAGTCATTAGTCGGTCAGTAGAAATATCCATATTATGTAAACGTATCTACATAAGATGTTATAGTCTACTTTATCTAATATTCTTATTTATATTTGTTATATTAAAATAGGTGCTTTAAATTCATGTTTGTGTGTATGTATGTATGTATGTGTGTATGTGTCTTTGTATGAGTGTGTGTGCATGCATGCGTTTTCGTTTTAATCACTAATCTTTGCTTATTATCATAGTTTCAGTTTCCTCATAAGATAGTAACAATAACCATTCTTTTATTTTATGTTTGCATGTGGAAGTTCGGCAGTCCATAATGTCACATACTTTACAAACATTGTTGTATATGTTGGTATGAGCGTAAGCTGGGCTTCTTCTCATTAACATAGAATGAGCTTGTGGAAGAGGTAGCCGAAAAGCGCGTCTCGCTACCAGGTTCTTATAATCAGACCGGTTAAGAAAAGTTTGATGAGCTTTGACGGTGGCACTGAGAATGAACAGTTTCCGAACGCTCAGAACTTTGAATTCATTGTACAGGAGATTTGTGGAAAATCGAAAAGGTTTATTTAGTGTGACTTTAATAAGAGCGCGCTGGGCTCTTTCTACAGTAATGACAATACTTTTACTTGCGCTGCCCCATATGGTGATACAGTATTGCAATATGGATTGGCATAACGCTAAGTAGATATCCCGTAGAATATCAAATGGTGTGCAATCTCTTAGTTTTTTCATTATAAAAATGAGTTTTCTGATGCGGCTTGATAAATCAAGGACTTGTTCTTTGTACGTCAGGTTCTCGTCTAGAATTATACCTAAATACCTGATTTTTGAGACCCGATCAATTGCAGGACATTTGCAGAGTGCTGGTTGGTTGTTTACTATTGTGGCAAGAGTGAATTTTAAGGTCAAGGTTAGCGGGTGGGCTGGAGGCCCGAGTTTTCGAGAAGGCGATGTATTTAGTCTTGGTGACGTTTAAGGTTAGTAAGTTCCGGTCCAGTAGGTCTTGTATCCGGGAAAGCCCTTCATCAGCACATCTATATACGTTCTCCCAGTTAGATTCATGAAATATAATCGCGGTATCGTCTGCATTTGTAATTATTTCAGCATTCTTTAAATGCAAGCTAACTACGTCGTTTATGTACAACGTAAAGAGCGTTGGACCGAGTATACTGCCCTGCGGGACGCCATAGTCAATGGATAGGGGAGAGCTAGTGTGAGAACCGATCTTTACAAACTGCGAACGATTTGTCAAATAACTGCAAAACCAATCTAGGGCTAGTCCTCTTATACCTAGGGTCTCCATCTTTTTTAGTAGTAGGCCGACCGATACTGTATCAAAAGCCTTCGCAAGGTCAACGAATACTGCGATGCAGTTTTCCCCATTTTCAATAAACTGCGCCACTAAATTAGAAAGCAGAGTTACTGCTTCTTCGGTCGACCTACCCCTACGAAAACCAAATTGCCTGGAGGCAATTATATTGTTTTTTTTCAAGAACGAAACTAAGCGACTGTTCACAACTTTCTCCAATATTTTGGACATTATACTCAATAACGCAATCGGCCTATAGTTTTCTGGAAACATTTTAGAGCCGCATTTGAAAATTGGAGATACAGAGGCGGTTTTCCAAATATCTGGGAAGATGCCAGAAGATAGGCTAAAGTTAATGATATGCGTTATTGGGATTACTAGATATTTGAGAGTTTTTTAAGAAAAGGGACGGTGAAATTTTCAGGTCCAGGTACGCTGTCTGATTTAAATTGAGATATTAGGTTAGCTATTTCATAAGGGTCCGTGGGATGAAAGAAGAAAGAAAAAGTATGTATGTCAGATGGTCTGTAAGTATTAACTAGTTGGTCCTGAGTCATGCTGAGCTTTGTCAATATAGAATCTGCTAAGCGCTTGCCTACTGAGACGAAGTACTCGTTACACCTGTTAAGCGACTTGTCAGCGTCAGTTTGGAAGTTAAGAAGGTCAGATGAGTCGTTGGTCTTTCTTGTAGTTTCACAAATAGTCTTTATCGTCTTCCATAGTTCCTTAGAGTTGTTTTTAGAATCATCTATTTGCTTTCTGTAATAGTCATTTTTTAGTTTTTTTAGAAGTTTATTACAATAATTGCGATACCGGGTGTAAATTTTTCTTCGTATTTGATCGCCCGGGTGAGTTCTTATATCTAAGTGTAGTTTATCGTGGTGTCTCATATATCGAAGTAGTCATGGAGTGATCCAGGGATTCATTGTGACCCATTTCCGACCTACCTTAATTTTACGAGAGTTTTTGTCGATAATATCAATTAAAGTGCTACTTAAAAGAGAAGCAGCTTTATTTACGCATGATTCGTTAACCCTATCGATTTTGAGGTTGTTTTAATAAATATGTGATCTAGGCACGTATGTCCCCTAGTTGGTTGTGATATCGCTGGCAGCAGTCCGTGAGATGCCATAAGACATAAATATTCGTTGGAGTCGCTGTTGTTAGTGTCGGCGCTGATATCTAAGTTTACATCGCCTGCAATAATGTTAATGGGACACGGTTTTAATGTATTCATAACGGAATCTAATGAATCAAAAAAAGGATTAAGATTTGTTGTTGATGGTGACCGGTATATTCCTAATACAGATATTTTGTTCTCAATTATTATAAGTAATGATGTATGAATTATGATAAGTAATGATGAGGTCTCGTCTGAAGTAAACAGCAGTGATGAAGACGAAGCCCTCCAACCTAATCCCGCGCCTCCACTATGTACACCTCATCATTACCCCCCACCAACACCACCACCGCCGCCGCCGCCGCCCGCTCCGTCCGCCCGCGCTGCACGAGCAGCGGCCCGCAGTGCGAGGTGCGACGCGTCGACGAGCGCCCCGCACTCAAGATCCTGAAGAAGGCCTCCGGATGAGGCCGAAACATATGTCGATCGCTATATCGACATCGCGTAAGTCACGTTAAATTCCCGTTTTTAAATCTATAAGTATAAGCAATGAGTCTGCATCATTTAAATGTTGTGCTTGCACAGCTGCCCTATGTGAATCTTTAATATATATAACAACACCACCGCATTTATTTAGTTGGGACATGGATCGAAATGAGTTGTAGCCAGTTAGTTGGTTTATAGTCTGACCTTCTGATAACCAGCACTCGGACAGAACTACAATGTCTAGGTCAGTACTAATGCGTCGAAGTGTCACCGCAAAATCATCAAAATTTCTTTGTAAACTGCGTATGTTCAGTGATAAAACTTTGAAGTTGTACACGGAGTCAGTAAGTAGTGAATGACAAGAATCTACAGATGGGAGAGTATGACACTCAATCTGTACGGTTTCTTCTAGATCATCTATTACACTAAGTAAAACCAAAGACAAAGTATAAAAAGTATGAAGATAATTTCATCTGAGTCCAGTAAGTCATACATATACTGATGGCGTGAGAAGTTGTAAATAGTGAGTATTGAGAATGCGTTGGTGTGATCGTGTGATGTGCTTGTGTTGACTGAGTAGGGTGATAGTAGTGGTGATTGAGTAAAAATTGGGTGTGGGCGTGTGTGATTGTTTTGAGAGAAGTTAGTTCAAATTGAAAGAGTGACAGTGTGATATACAATACAATGTTTAAAAGTATGCATAAAATAGTATTGTTATGATTCTTGAGTGGGTTGAACGGATAATTGCCGTTTCCTTTCTGCTTACGCACGTCAATTGTGCCGTTTTTGATCCAGCAGAATTTATGTCCGGCAGCTTTTGCTTGCATCCGGGCAGAGCGAAATAACTGCCTGTTTTCTTGGGTTAGACGCTCATTTACATATATTTTTCGAGATGCCTCTGAGATGCCGATATCCGAACACGACAGATTCCGCCTGCTTTTACTCGACTTTAGGAAGGCTTTCCGGTCCTCTCGTCGCAGAAATCTAACCACGATGGGCCGCGGGGGCCTCGGCTTTTCTGAGCTAACTTTATCATCGCCAACATTTCGGTTTCCTGGACCAACGCGGGTCACATAGTCGACATCACTACTGTCAATGCTTGCACCGACTTTTTGTCCAATTAAAAGCACTAAGTGCATTGGGTTTTCCTGTGAGACCTCGTCGACACCAGAAATTTCAATTTCATTCCGAAGACTAGCCTGGGCACGCAAGTTGAGCTCTTGCTATAGTTCAGCTATTTTGTTGCGACACATGGACACCTCGCAGTCACGTTCCTCCAACTTACGAAGCCTGTTTTCATTATCGGCTAACTTTTTTTCGTGATCTTTTAATGACGATGAGCATAATTTAATGTGTTCCGTTAATTATATCCGATCCGATAATACGTGTGTTTTCATTTCTCCAATGTCAATTCTGAGCAACCTAATTTCTGACGGCAATGTTTCGTCTTCTTGCGGGGCGCTAATGCTCACGGACGGACTCGCGTCGGGTGACTTCGGTTCCTCAGCTGGATTACGTAGACACGTTGGCGTAATCACAAGCTCGCTCCCGCTTGTGGCGGATAGCTGCTGTGCGTGAGCGCGCACTGGAGTGTTTGAGTTGTCCTTCTTCGGCGCTTTGCAAATGCACATTGGACACATGCAATTAGATTTAAATTCCTCGGAGAACTTTTTGTCAATATTTACACAAACGGGGTGAAAATAACTATTGCAATTTGAGCATCTGATACTCACCGTTGTTCTAATAGACTTCGTACACGCAGCACAGCTATTAACCATATTTAGTTGTTACTTTTTATTCGCTCCATTTCCTGAGTATGTTTGCAAACAATGCTTCTCGAAGCTGTAGCACGCGTAGTGTTCGTAGCTCTTCGCACGTAGGAGCAGGTTTCGCGCTCGCGCCGCCAGTCCAGTGGGTGTGGGAGTGAGATGAATTATTTCCAACACGCAGGCTGTCTTGTTTCTTCGGACCGTGGTGGGGCCGCTGTGGCGAGCCGAGAACCGAAACCGAACCGAAATATGGGTGATAATAGCGTATGGAGTCGAGTTAGAATTTGAGAACACGCGAAACACGTCCACACCCTATCGAAAGCTAAGCCGCACTCCATAGTAATAGTTTATTTTCGAACCAAAAGACACCTACTCTTACACAACAATTTTAAATTTACTACATGCGTCAAAAATAGGTATTAATAACAGGGAATGCACTGGCGCTTAAACTAGCCGTAGCTGTGCGATAAGCGCAAGTAACAATTCGCAGTTGGTCTGTGATACAACTTACATAATATTTTATCGATAACTGTATGATACGAGTAACAGCTGAGATACATGAATGGTAGATAATATCTACCATGTATCTTATGGTAGTATCTAGCACCACGCGGGACATATAATATATGTTCCGCGTGAAAAAAAAAAATTTACAGTATTCTTGCACGTAAATAAATTTCAGTGGTTGAGAGAAACTGTTTTACTAATTTTATTGTATAAATGTGGGCCGGCGTATTGTGTGTATTTACGCGCTAAAGATGTTTTATGGAGTTTTGTTACTAGAACACGATCTTGCCTTCTTCTATTCTCTAGAAATGGTTGTCGAGTACCCGTTAGATGTGCGTGAATAATCGTTTTAAGCATGAAGAGCTGCCGTACCGTTAATACATTGCAAATTTTGTACAACAGGGATGTAACCTAGGATTTTTGGTCATCACCTTAAGCACTCCTCGTTGAGCGCGTTCCAGCTTTATTGGAGCAGTTTTGTCCGTTCCACGCCACACCGGTATGCCATAGCTTATTATGGATTCACAAAGTGAGTAGTATACCGTTTTCAGTATCTGTAGGTCCCCAATATGTCGAATCTTTTTGAAAACTGGCATAAGCTTTCCTGTTCTGTTTGTTAGTAATTCTATTTGCTTGTGCCAGTTTAGATTTTGTTCAAACCATACCCCCAGGTATTTGACATGAGATTGTAATGCTAGACACTGGCAGGTTTTAGTGATATTGTCGTTGCATGTATGTGCAATAAGTGATGGTTGAAGTTCCTTAGGTTGTCCTATTTTATTTATTGAAAATGTGATATAATTCAATGTAGTAATGTTTATTGTTAGTTTATTGTAGTTCAACCATTTAATGACTTTATGTATACGAGTTGGAGCGTTTGCACAGTTATAAGATGATGATCATCATCATCATCATAATCATCCGGTATCAGTCCACTGCTCGACATAGGCCTCTCCCAAGTCATGCCACTGAGCTCGATCTTCGGCTCTTTGTTTCCAGTCACTGCCCACCGCTTTGCACCGCAATGTCGTCGCTCCACCTGGTCACAGGGGTCCCCATACAAAAAACGTGTTTTTACTATAGCGCCATCTATGAACGATTGTTTACCTTATTAATAATATTAATTACCTTTCCTAACACCTTTGTGTTAATGTCACTTAGTTGTGTTAGAAGTTTGTTAGATATTCGTCAGATGTCGTTGTAGTTAATATTACTGCGGTTCGGGACCCTCCGTGTGCGAGACAACAGTCTGACTCGCACTTGGCCAGTTTTATTGAGATTATCACTAACAGATAGACAGACGCAGTGGGAGGATTTTGTTTTTAACCGACTTCAGAAAAAGGAGGTTTCTCAATTCGACCGTATATATATATATATATATATATATATATATATATATATATGTATATATTTTTTAATGTTTGTTCGCGGATAACATAGTCAAATAATTATGTTTCTTGAAGTGTTACACACTTTACATTTTTGTAATTTGATAATTCAGTCGTTTATGAACCGATTTTGATGATTATTTTTTGTTGGAAAGGAAATATTTTTAGAATGATACCATAGTAATTTTATTGTGATCTGATTAGTATTTCTAGAGATCGGGAGATCACATTGATCGCGTCCGTGAGATTCTGCCCTAGAGTCTCGCACACGTGTCCCCTGGGTGGCGCTAAAGGATCTATCAATATATCGGTGGTAGGCTTAAGCCGCGGCACGTAACCACCCACAGAACAAAGACATGGCGCGAAGCGGTTCGCCGTGTTTCGCCGTGATGTTCTGTGATGCCAATTCGGAAAGGTGGGTCGGGACAGTTGCGCAGCATAAATTGGACTTATCTAGCTCACAACGGGAATATAGTGGCTGGAAGTTGGTTTCGGAGAGCAGCGGGATCCGAAGCACGGTTTTTCCGCTGGCCGACCGCAGGTAGTTGGGGGCCCAAATAAGGAGCAAGCCACTCACGAAAAGCTGCCCCGCCACCTTGCGAAAAATCCTAGAAATGCGCCATCGTGCCGGTTGGCGACCGGACGAGAGGACCCGATGGACATCTTTGGGGGGGTTCGGGCGTCCCCGCGGTCTCCGGACCAACTTCAAACAGCTGCAGCATCTCGTTTTTTGGGTTATGTAGTCCTTTACGCAGCGCCTCGTCCCACTGCCATCTTTTCACCTATTCACTCCATTTAAAATCAAATATGAGAAACGGTAAAAGCAAGTTGAGTTTTAAACAGCGGAAGCACGTCCTCTCCCTTAAAGTGCACCTCACAAATATTAGAGGACTGCACTCAAATATCGATCCAGTCCACTTTCATCTCAAGACTGAAAAACCTCACTTGCTGTTCCTCACGGAGACACAAATCCGATGCCCAGACGACGCTTAGTATCTGTCATATCCCGGTTATGTTCTGGAACATAATTTCAGACCACATGCCGGAGTATGTGTGTACGCGCACGACGACATCTGCAGCCCTCGTCTCCGCAACTTTGACGTTCTCTGTGCTTTGGGTGATGGTTGACACTGGCGTAGAAAAGATCATCTACGCTTGTGTGTATAGATTGCACAGCGGTGATCAGGAGACTAGCGGACTTACGGACTATTTAAGTATGATGGCAGACTTAGCCCAACAACGGTACCCCTCGGCTCAACTTGTGCTTCTGGGGGATTTTAATGTCCATAACCAAGATTGGTTATTCCCACACCAGATCACCGAAGAAGGCACGCTTTGACCACATTCACCGAATAGGAGCCAAGCTAGCTTCGCACCCTACAGGTAGCAAAGCGTCTCTGGCGAAATCCGTTGAAGCCAATTTTTGCCGTTCTTCATTGCCACCACTGCTGAAACCAGACGGGTCACTAGCTCATACTGCTGAAGAGCAAGCAAACTTGTTTGCTACTATTTTCGCGGAGTCTTCACGTTTAGATACTACGGGAGAAGTACCTCCGAATCTACCTGAGTGCGAGATGGCTATGCCGGAAATCCGCATTCGTCAGGTTGAGGTCCGTAAAACGCTCCGAAATCTAGACGTGAACAAAGCTAGTGGCCCCGATGGTATACCAGAAATAGTCCTTGAGACATGCGCTCCTTAACTCACACCAGTACTAACACGCCTATTCCGCCTCTTCTATGAGACGGGTCAAATGCCAAGTGCATGGAAGCTTGCAAACGTGCAGCCAGTGCCCAAAAAAGGCAGTCGTGCCGATCCTGCAAACTACAGGCCCATATCAGTCACGTCCATACTTTGTAAGAGTATGGAACGTGTTCTTAACAACCGGCTCTTGGCATACCTAGAAACGAACGATCTCTTCAGTGACCAGCAATACGGGTTCCGCCGAAAGCGGTCCACACGGAGACCTTCATTAACGATCTGCTTAAACCCGGCACCTTTGGGTATGCAGACAGCACCGTCGTAGAGAGATATATATCTGATTCACGAGCTGGTAGTGCTAAGATCCAGTCTCTAAGAGAAGATATGATTGATCGCATGAATTTGACACTTCAGGCAGTCTCCGATTGGGGCGATGGTAACTTGGTCAAATTCAATGCACCTAAGCCCCTTTGTCCTGTCTCCAACATTCCGAAATGTACCGTTGCCTGTCTCAAACCACCTAGAGCTGCTAGGAGTTACATTAACTTCCAACCTCAACTTCGGCTCCTACATTGAGTCCAAAGCTAAACTAGCCGGTAAAAAGCTTGGCGTTTTCAGAATGGTAAGGCGGTATTTCACGCACGGACAGCTTTGAAGTCTGTACCAAGCACAAGTCCGATCTTGCATGGAATACTGCTGCCACCTCTGGGACGGCTCGGCTTAATATCAGCTGGAGGCTCTTTGATTCCTTCTTCCCCCTTTTACTATCGGACAACAAGGCAAACTTAACAACGGCATCCTTACATGGTGGATATCCCAGCAATCCGCACTAAACGATTTGGTTCTACCATTTTAATTCGAACCGCAAAGGAATGGAACACGTTGCCGGCTGACTTGTTTCCGAGTAGCTATAACTTGGGTCTCTTCAAGTCAAGAGTGAACAGGTTTCTTCTAGGCAAGCATGCTACACCCTCGATCACATCGTCACTTTCCACCAGGTGAGATAGTGGTCAAATGCTTGCCTATCTGCAATAAAAAAAATAAAAAAAAAGTTATGGAGATAAAAACCTCAAACTTAGTACTGAAAAAATGAATAGCGCGGCATTTGAAGTCGATTCTCTTAGTTTTTTAAACAATCTTATATATAATTTGTAGCGATAAGTGTTTCAATACCTTGCTTCTTGCCAAATTTCATGATTCTAGGTCAACGGAAGGTACCCTATACCCATACCCATAAGGTTTTGATCCCTTGTAAAATTGCAAAATATGCGAAAATATGCGTCATAAACGGTTAATATCTTTTGATCGCGTTGACGTACAAGTTTGATTGTATCACAGCTGAAAGATACTGTAGACCCGAGTCATTGATATAAGTTTCATAATGGTATCTCTACGCGTTCCTTCGAAAAAGGGTCTTGACAGACACACAAGAAAGTGAACCTATAATGGCTCTTTTTTTCTTTTAAGGTACGGAGGGAACTCTAGATAAGCAATTTACGCCAAATGCGGTTCTTGAAAATGACAATACATATTACAATAAACCGGCCAAGTGCTAATCGGACTCGCAGACGAAGGGTTCCGATTGAACAAAATTTGATAGAATAAAATCGTTTCTTGTGTGGGGACCCTGTAGCGATCTTCCCAGGTGGGATATTTTAAATAAACTGGCCAAGTGCAAGTTGAACTCACACTCGTAGGGTTCCGTAACACAGTAGAGTATTTTATAGCTATAATTTTTCGTCACCAAAAAATAACTTTGTTTTTCATAGTGTTTGTATAAAAAACAAAGTTATTTTTGCTGTTGCTGTATTTTAAAAACTGCTGAATAAATCTCATTAAATCCAATTTTCGTTGATAGTGTGTGTGATATTGAGATCTACAGCATAATGTGTTTTAGATTTTTCACTCCCTTACATTAAAAGTTATAGGGGGGAGGGGACAAATTGTACCATTTTAGAAGTGACTATCTTTCAAATGATTGACTTAAAGAAAAAGTGGTTTTAGGAAGCTCAATGTCATATTTTACGACAGATCTATAGGCACCCCACCCCGCACGTATAGGTTAGATGAAACATATTATTCGTTTCAGTTATATGTAGGGGGAAACCCAACCCCGCCCCGCCCCCCTCCCCCCTCCCCCTTCCCACTTATCTATTATTGTTTTGCACAAAAATCGTAAAGCGGTTCACACAATACACCTACCTACCAAGTTTCAACTGTGTAGTCTTAATATTTTCGGATTAAAGTGGCTGTGACATACAGACGGACGGACAAACAGACATGACAAATCTATAAGGATGACAGCTAAATGGTTCATTACTTTTTTTTTTTTTTTATTTAAAGCGCTAAATTCTGCTTTTGCCATGTTTACTTGATAATTGATTATGATTTATTTTATGATTTATGATTTTGACGTGTATATATGCGTATATGAATACTGCCTACATACTGAATAAATGCTTTGATTCCTTGATTCTCTTTGACTCTGGCGTTGCAGTTGTTCATAGGCGATTAAGGAAGCTGCTTATAATCAGAAGGACAGTCTTGTGCTTGTTTGCCAACCATTACATAAAAAAAGACGTGTGGCACTCGGGGACTGCCGCGGTAAAGCTATTGCATAGCATTTTTTTATTTATGCAGTATTTTTTTCTTTGATATTAATTCAAGTTACACTTTTTGAGCGTGGTGACCGATAAGAAAACAATGTTTTTTCTTTTATTAAATAAATGAGAACTGAGCTACTTTTAATATCGCTCAAAAATTTTGGTTATCTTTATAGCAGTATTATATATAAATTAACAAAACAAAAAATAATACTGCATTTGTGATAATAATAATAAAATGTATGTATATACAGTACTCACTCATTTTCTTTCACTATTTTTTTCGTGACTTTCTTTATTAATTAATGCACTTTGTTTATTCATATTTACAGATAGAAACAGAGTACAGATATTCACTGTTGTAAATAGATGATTAATACTTATACACCTATCTGTGTCACGGCTACTTGTATGAACGCAGTGAGTGTTTAACAAGGAGGAATAGGGAATATGCATGAAGCTCAGATTTATTGGAAATAATTTTTTTTCGATTCTTTGTTGTCCTGGAGTTATATGTAAAACCTTTTTTTTATTTCATTCCATTTTATTTGCTTAAAATAATAAATTAAAAATGCAATTTGAGCGAGGGAAATTTAAGTTTGTAAAACAGATCACCATTGGTCGAATCGAAAGTTGACGTCGACGTTGACATGAGCGCGGGAACATAAAAATAAATGTATAGTGTGGTCTTATTGTATTTATTTCCAAATGTTGTGTTTGCCGCGTATTATTATGCAAAAATGTATATTACTAACCATTTAATATAGATAAAAATGAGTACGAGATTAGAGAAACTGTATAATGTAATAAAAACATGCCATTGGCTAAATACAATAATCGCGCGGAGTCTTAGTTAAAGAAAATAAAACTGAACCGAACGCCATCTATTGAATTTCTAACGAACTTCTAACACCAACTAAGTAAACGTTAACACAAAGGTAGAATAGTATTATATAGTAGTAATAGTAATAGTAGTAATAGTAATTGTAGTAATAGTAATTGTAGTAATTAATATTATTAAATATCTGGTTGACCGAGCTTTGCTCGGTATTTTTTGCCACTAAAACAGACAAACATGACTCTTCCCGACATCTATTGACGAATAATAATACTATTTTTTTTAATTGAGAGCAACTAACTGCTTTTTGAAAACACGAATAAAACAACATTTTCTGAAAATGACTCCTAGCTAGATCGATTTATCGCCCCCAAAATCCCCTGTAGGTATACTAAATTTTATTTAATCGTTGGAGCCGCTTCCAAAATTCAGATTAAGGTAAAGACGATAGCGCCATCTTAGCAACTTTTTTTTAAACTTTTCTTTAATTTTTAACTTTGTTCTGTTCTTAGTATTTGTTGTTATAGTGGCAACAGAAATACATCATCTGTGAAAATTTCAACCGTCTAACTATCGCGGTTCGTGAGATACAGCCTGGTGACAGACGGACAGACAGACAGACAGACAGACGGACAGCGGAGTCTCAGTAATAGGGTTCCGTTGGTACCCTTTGGGTTCGGAACCCTAAAAAAGCTAGTTTGCTTCAAGCGGCGTGTGTCTGACGTAAGTGCGTGACGTCACAATGTGCCCAAAGAGCCCGGTAAATGATGGCGTTTAAACTGCTCAAATTTATTTGTATATTTAAATGTTTATTTAAAAAATAATTAAACTAATTCCAGCAGTATTTTATTATGTTATATGGATGTAATGAGTGAAATAAAAATATTTAAAAAAAAACATGCATATTCCCTATTATTCACCACACAGTTAACACACTTAAGTGTTTCATTTTATCAAGTTTTACCATTAAATTGAATGATGTGTGAAACCAAAGACGACCTTATCCCTACTACGCTAAGGCTTAAAAAATGAGGTTCGTTGGGAGGATGGAGGTGTTAAGTGTTAGGTTTTAATTTCGTTACGGAATTTCTGGATTCGGTCTCCACGCTCAAGGCCCGCGATAGAAGCTATGCAATAGCTTAAAAAAATGTATCCTCTTACTACAATGCCATTGTAAATACATAGGTAGGATTGACTTGATGCTGTTGACACTTTTGTTGGCAGAAAAACGCCAAGCAGCGTTTAAAAGCCATAAGAAGAAGAAGAAGAAGACTTAATCAAAGAGAATATAAATACTACGTAAGAGACTTGATGCTGGGTATGGTCTCAAATGAGCAGATTATTATATAACTCTTCCGTGTATTCAATCATACATAGACAACTCGGCTTGGATTGTTTTTGTGAAATGATTGTTTACAAATTTTGAATAAATTATAATCAGTAAAGAAACACCAAGAACTATGGATCATTTTCGTTGACAGATTTATTAGAATAAAACATGAAAATATATTTATCGAAAATGATCCAAGCACTCTGGGTTGTTTTATTTATTTAATTATAATGCAAGTGATTCAGCAAAAAGTCCCAAACAGAGTGGATCGTTTTTGAATTTTTATCAAAGTGTAGGTGATATAAATATTAAAATTAATCAAAAAGGATCCACACTCTTTGGTTCGTTTTACTGATTTAGTTTCTAATACTGGGTAAGAACCACGATGGTTGGATCGTGTTAGGCGAAAACAAATATATATGTGCCTATAGATGTGGGTTGGTTCCGATGTTAATAATAAATGAAAAACAGCTGTTTTTACGTGGGTCTTTTTTACTGACGATCGATATTTAACATCAGTTTGGTGCACTTAAGTCATTTTTGACAATATTGTGGATTGGATCCTTTTCGTGTAACTACGTCCATATATAGACCAGTCGGGAGTGGTTTTAAATTTTGAATTTATGTATTACTATTCGCTTCATTAATTTTAGTGCTAGAATATTTTAATTCCGCAGTAGGTTATTTTAATTTAACAATTTGCGTCGTCAAAATTCGAGGTCGGTGCATATGCACCGACCTCGAATTTTGATGATTGTAGAATATTCTACGTGCTAAATACATGACCCGAATTTACAACTAACATACCCTCTTGATATTACCATTATAATTGCTAAAGTCTAAGTTTGAACATTCATGTTCGTTTATATTTGGGCACGGCAGTGCCCCCGCCAAGACGAGCTAAGCGAAGCGCAAGGGCACTACCTACCTTTTCTTGAAGTGCTTCATCGTATTTATGAATCCTCATAACATGGGTTTGGATTATACCAGATAAACAAAATTCTCGGGATATGATGTCAATAGTGGACTTATAAAACTTACAAAGTTTCAATTGTATAGCTCGAATACTTTAGATTTTATGCATATCTAAAAAAAACCCGATTTCTCGATACTCACTCACTCACTCACTGATGATCATCAAAATTCTTAGGGTACTTCCTGAAGTCCTAGAATTATTACAATTTTGTACGCAAGCTAGTATTAGTACACAAACAACAAAAAAATTGTAAAACTTGAAACTTTTACCCCTTAAGGGAATGAAACGGAGGTTCAAAGTTTGTATGGAGAAACAAGATTAAATAGTCTTTTTAGGGTTCCGTACCCAAAGGGTAAAACGGGACCCTATTACTAAGACTCCGCTGTCCGTCTGTCAGTCTGTCTGTCTGTCTGTCTGTCTGTCTGTCTGTCTGTCTGTCTGTCTGTCTGTCTGTCTGTCTGTCTGTCTGTCTGTGTCTGTCTGTCTGTCTGTCTGTCTGTCTGTCTGTCTGTCTGTCTGTCTGTCTGTCTGTCTGTCTGTCTGTCTGTCTGTCTGTCTGTAGTTAGACAGTTGAAATTTTCACAAATGATGTATTTCTGTTGCCGCTATAACAAAAAATACTAAAAACAGAATAAAGTTAAAAATAATAGAGGGTCCCCCAAACGTATTTTTTTCGGCATTTCATGCCATCTATGAACGCTTAGTTAGGTAAACGTCCCATAGATGGCGTTATATTGAAATGTCAATCCCTAACTCCTTTGTTAGACGTTAGATGGCGTTATAAGAAATAAAATGTTTAATAATAATTATTTTTTGCTGGCGAAAAATGATAGTGGTATTTTTTGCTCGATCGTATAAAATACTGTAGTGTGGTACGGAACCCTACTAGTGCGAGTCCAACTTGCACTTGGCCAGTTTATTTATTCGAAACTTCACACAAGTACTTCAGTAAATAAATAAATAAATACGTGTTTGAGGCTTTTTAGTTCAAAGTTTGACTGAAACCATGATTAGATAGTCTTTTTATTCGAATCTTCACATAATTACTTCTGTAAATAAATAAGTAAATACTGGTAATACTAAAGTATGAAGCTGCGGTGCACTTCTAGTTCTAGTATTGTCATAAACAACTTATAAAAAGCCTTGGCAACATTTTATAATAATTGTTACGGCTACATACTAATCCTGGTATCATTAATCCTGTCCAATGACACGTTCCTCCTCCTAATTCAAACTTGCCGCGCGCCCTCTCGCCGCGCGCGCTTCAATATGGCCGATGTCGTTCGTGTGCATACACGCGCGTGTGTTTTTGTGAATAAAATAATAAACTAGAAGAAGACACGAAAATCCTGGTGGCAGGAGACTTAGACTCCGGCGGATATTTCTGCCTGCGGTGCTGGTGAGTCCTACCTATATTCCCGTTTCTAATCCTAGTGGTGGTCGGGGCGATTCCCTCATTACACAGTCAAATATCCGTAGCGTGTCGTCTCTAAGCAGTAGCATCAGGCTTTCTTCGCGAGTATCCAACATACATGGTGCCTCCTGTGAGGACTAAGTCCTCATCTTTGTTGATCACAAGTCTAAATCACGAGTGTTTACTTGTAATAATAATAATCGCCATATTCCCTAGTTCAAACAATCAATGCTATTTTGTTATTTAGCTACACTAAAAACATCAAATAGTCAATATTGTTTACTTTGTATTGTAACAAAACTCATAGAATCTCGTAATTTTGTTGATATCTCATCGTATTGTCGTTCGCTGTTCGAACATACCTACCTACCGGCAGCGGCCGATCGAGGCGCGGTTCACCCGGGCGAACGTTCCATCGAGTTACTTTATAATCTACCTACTATCTATTTTAATAAACTTACCGACAGACCTACTCCAGTATAAAATATAATCTAATCTGTTTCAATCCTATTGTTGTCAGACATTCTACTTCACCTATTGCGAGGAAAGCCTGATGTTGCAACTTAGTTGTCAAACAGTAGATTTAATTAATGTGTGCTCGAGTCTAGGCTAGGTAAAGATTTAATAGGTCTTAATTGTTAGGTACGTCTGATTCACTAAGAGTGTAAAGTGTTAGTTCAAACTTAAAACCATTGAATTTACTGTAATATTTACATACTACATTAATACGTAACCTGTATTTCGTATATCTTGCAGATAAATTGTAGGTAGGTAGCTACCTACCTATCCGCTACAAATATTTCTCGTATTAACTATTCTATAATTTTACTAACGCCTAGTAAATTATAATAGCTTACGCAGCTTTGTTTGTATTAAGTACCTAGTTAATTTGTTTCGTCTTTGTACTGATCTTATTATCGAAATATATTGTATTATAAAAAGATTCAATAATGACAGACAAGATGGAAGCCGAATTACAATCTCTCATTAAAAGACGTGAATATGAATTCTCGTGTATGCAAATATTGTTCGATTTGTCTAAAGTGGCTACAACCGATAAATCTAAATTATCGTCGTTTCGTAGTAGATATAAATCTGTCGAAAAAACAAAAGAAAATTTTGTCGAGGTCAACGACCGTATAAACAAGTTGGAAATAACTTTGCGACCGAAATCAATGATTGATAATGCAACGTTATTAGCGTTTGACGAGTTGTATTATGCCGTGGTCGAGTTCGCGGATTCAATGTTATCAGTGACAAGTAGCAGTTCTAATGCTAGTGTTCCAGTGCAGGAGACTCCGAGTCCTCGCGTTCAATTACCTAAACTGGAAATTCCGAAGTTTGACGGAAACATTGAAAACTGGCAAAGTTTTAAAGACAGTTATGTGTCTTTAATCCACTTCAACGCTACGCTATCCGATGCGGAAAAGTTCCATTATCTGAACTCATGCTTGTCTGGTTTCGCCTCAACTATAGCGAAAGGTTTACCTGTCACGGCCGCGAATTATAGTATAGTTTACCAGGCTTTGCTCGATAGGTACGATAATAAGCGAGTTCTGGCTACCGCGTATATTGATAAGCTAGTCAACGCTAGTAAAATAAATAAGCCGTCACTCGATAATTTAACGAGCTTATTAAATATATTATACGAAAATGTAAACGCATTGCGGTCGCTGTCGATTCACAACCTTACTGATTTTTTATTGTTTTACATCGCTTCGCGTGCACTGGACTGCGAGACTCGTCAACGGTTCGAGTTGCAGAATGCGAGCGAGATACCTACGTTTGACGATTTAATAAAATACCTGCAAAATTATATTAAAATATTAGAAGTGAGTCAAACCGCGTCTGTTTCTCCTTCTACTCCGGTAAATAGACAAATTCGCAATAATAAGAATACTAACAATAAATTCACGCAACAAGCAAAAACAACTTTAGTCGCGTCTTCGTCGCAAAACGAGCGTAAACTAGTTTGCCCGTGTTGCCAATCCTCACACTCGATCTATCGATGTGCAAAATTCCAATCATTGGATGTTCAGCCGCGTCGGCAGTTAGTGATGGAATTAAAACTTTGTTTTAATTGTTTGCGAGCGGGTCACGAGGCGAACAGTTGCAACAGTAACAATAGTTGTTTACTTTGTGCATCTAAACACAACACGTTGTTACATATAGACAAGCAGTCTACATCTCGTTCTAATGATAAAGCGGAAAATAAGATTACTAATTCAAGCACGGCGCTCACAAGCGCTGCAACCGCGCCATGCGTGGGAGACTCAAACGTTCCGAGTACTAAAATACTGGGGTCCGCGGTAGTACGCGTACGTCATGCGAATGGTTCGCTGCAGTGTGCGCGCGCCCTTATTGACAGCTGTTCGATGGATTCCTTTATAACAGTTTCGTGTGCTCGTCGACTTGGGTTACATATCCAGAAATGTAAAATGAATGTTACCGGTTTAGGTCAAAGTTCGGTACTCGATATAAAGGGTGTTACTTTTTGCTCGATTATGCCGCGTCAAAGTGATACTCCCACATTCGAGTTGTCCTTTGTGGTGTTACCTAAAATCACCACATCGATGCCTTCCTCTCCGTTACCCGCGGTGGTACACGATCCATTTTCTCATCTCGATTTAGCGGATGACAATTTTCATCGATCTAGTTCTGTGGATCTTTTGTTAGGAGTCGAGTGTTTCGATCAAATATATACCGGCGCTCGTTACTCGCCAGGTCCGGGCTTACCTTGCGCGCTTGATAGTGTGTTCGGGTGGGTTATTAGCGGTCAGCTCTTACACCACTCCTTGTCGCGGGCGGTATCCCAACCGATGACGTCACTTCTTACAGCCACGTGTGCTCTCGATGATATTGTAAAACGGTTCTGGGAGATTGAAGAACCGCCACGTCCTGCCATTTCGATTCCCGAAGATGATGTCTGCGAACAGAAATACAGAGAAAGTACTTACCGAACTCCTGAAGGTCGTTACGTTGTTCCTCTCATGTTGAAGGATGATGCTCCTTCTCTTGGTGATTCTCGTCGTTGCAGTTTAAATCGCTTTCTAAATTTAGAAAGACGTCTCGAGCGTGATTCTGATTTAAAATCTGAATACGCGGACTTCATGCGTCAGTACGAAGACCTTGGTCACATGCAACCAGCAGTCGCTTCGTCTACTGAGGCAAGGTATCTTATACCTCATCACGGTGTAGTCAGACCCGAAAGTTCTACTACACGTCTGCGCGTCGTCTTTGACGCCAGTAGCAAGACTTCCGTCAATAAGTCTTTAAATGATATAGTTCATGTCGGACCCAAACTTCAAATCGACATAATCGATTTAGTCACAAGGTTTCGACTGCATACTATTGTCTTCACTGCGGACATTTGTAAAATGTACCGGCAAATTCTCGTTCGACCTGAAGACAGGTCCTACCAACACATTCTGTGGCGTGACCAACCTAACGCACCACTCGTCGAATATGAGTTGGCCACTGTCACATACGGCGTCAGTAGCTCTCCATACTTGGCTATCCGCACTCTGCGTCAGTTAGCCGACGATCACGGGTCGGAGTATTCTTCTCGTGCCGCCGAGGTTCTTCGAGAAGATACATTTATGGATGACGTTACTACTGGCTGCGCTTCTTTAGAAGAAGCCATGCAATTAAAAAAGGATTTGACTTCTTTGTTGGCTCAAGGTCAATTCGAACTTCGGAAATGGAGTTCAAACAATTCCGAATTGTTAGCTGATATTCCTCCTGAGCATTGTCAAACTCCTAAGACCTTCGACGAAGGTGGTCAGGAATTTATCAAGATTTTAGGTATCCAGTGGGATCCTTCGAGTGACAACTTCTCGTATTCCTTTTCGGATACATTTAATATAAAATTTACCAAAAGGTCAATACTCTCGATCACTGCGAGAATCTTCGATGCTCTTGGCTGGATTTCCCCGTTGATTTTCTCTGCTAAGTTACTATTGCAGGACATGTGGAAACTGAATTTAGATTGGGACGAACCCATTCCTCATGACTTAGCCAAGCGGTGGCATGTTATAGCTGCAAATTTGCATGACATTCAACGAATCAAATTGCCACGTAGCGTGCTTCCAACAAATCCCATTCAAATTCATTTAGTCGGATTTTGTGACGGCTCCTCTAAGGGCTACGGTTGTTGTGTATATTTGTGTGCGGTGACGCCAAGCGCCACCGTCTCTCGCCTGTTGATAGGAAAGTCCAAGGTAGCACCCTTGAAACCTACGACAGTAAATAGGCTCGAGTTGTGTGCCGCAGTGTTGCTATCTCGGGTTTTGAGTCATATGTGTGATTTACTCAACGTCAAATTACGTATTGACTCAATCCGAGCATACTCAGACAGCACCACCACATTGGCCTGGTTGAAAACGCCGCCACATTTACTAAAAATGTTTGTTGCAAACCGGGTGGTTCAAATAACCGATGTGGTCGACATCCACTGTTGGAGTTATGTTTCCACCAAGGATAACCCGGCGGACTGCTGTAGTCGCGGTATTAGCTGTTCTGAACTCGTCGAGCATCCACTCTGGTGGTCAGGTCCTCCATGGCTTTCAAAACCGCCATCGGAATGGCCATCAAAATTACCTTCTCCGGACACTGACTTACCGGAAATGAAACCTTCCGTGGTTCAAACTCTTCTCACGGTGGTTCCGGAAGATGACTTAATAAGTCAACTACTAAATAGATATTCCTCGTTACCTAAAGTCACAAGAGTGCTCGCGTGGGTAATGCGCTTTTCCTCAAATATAAAGCGAAAGAAAGAGAATCGAACGCTTTCTTCTCTTTCAACCATCGAACTTGACTCTTCTTTGATGTTGCTTGTAAAGTACACTCAAACTAATTTCTTGCAAGACGAGCTCGAAAAGGTCGCTCATAATCAGGTTTGCTCTAAACCTATTCAAAAACTGTCTCCATTCTTAGACAGTGCAGGACTGCTGCGAGTGGGGGGACGTATCGATAACGCCAACTTGCCTGCTTGTGCGTTACATCCTCTTCTGTTGCCTAAAGCTTGTGCTTTATCACGCTTGATCGTGGAACATTTTCATATCAAGTATCTGCATTGTGGACCCAGAACTTTGCAGTCGTTGGTCCAACGGAAATTCTGGATAATAGGTTGTCGTCTACTCATTCGCACAGTATGCTCCAAATGCGTACAATGCTTCAAGGTCAAGCCGGTACCTTGTCAACCTGAGATGGGCAAACTTCCAGCCGCCAGGTTACAACCTAGTCGTTGTTTTGAAACTACCGGAATAGACTTTTGCGGTGCTTTTCTTTTGAAAGAGAGTCGTCGACGTAAGGCACCCACATTCAAGGCGTACGTGTGCTTATTTGTGTGTCTTAGCACGAAGGCCGTGCACCTAGAAGCAGTTACCGAGCTGAGCTCAGAAGCCTTCTTGGCTGCTCTAGATAGAATGGTCTCACGTCGTGGTATTTGTAAAACGATTATCAGCGATTGTGGAACTAATTTTGTTGGCGCAAATAGGCTTATGAAAAATATCCTAGCTGAATTGCAGGATCACTATCCTGATATAGCGGACGAATTTGCCACTCGCGGCATCAAGTGGGAATTTAATCCACCGAGTGCGCCTCACTTCGGAGGAATTTTTGAAAGGGGCATCAAATCTACCAAGTACCACCTCAAGCGAGTTGTAGGTACTCAAATTCTGACGTATGAAGAAATGAGCACGGTTTTAACGAAAATCGAAGCCATTCTCAATTCGCGCCCACTTTGCGCTATATCACCGGACCCTAATGAAACAGATGTATTAACACCTGGACATTTTCTTTCCAATGGTCCACTCGTGTCGATACCCGAGTCATCAATGATCGATGTTAAAACACCGCGTTCTCGTTGGCAGTTACTTCAAAAGATAACACAATCGTTTTGGCGTATCTGGCAGCGTGATTACTTACATACTCTTCAACAAAAGAACAAATGGTTCAAAGGTGTCCCTAATATCAGGGTCAATGATTTGGTTATTATTATTGAACCCACGTTACCTACGTTGTGTTGGAGGCTAGCGAAAATAGAACAATTGCACCCTGGTCGCGATAACGTAGTCCGCGTTGTGACGCTTCGCTCTGCGAATGGCAATGTTTTTCGACGACCTGTTGTCAAGATTTGCCCTTTGCCTATTGATGCCTAAGCTATTATAGTTTAAACGTATCTTTAGGTAATTTAGAATTAAGTAATTTAATGTAATAAGGCTACAGTTTAGTTCTGTTTTGTAATAGTCTTGAGCACATATTTTTTAGGTTTATACTGTGAAATCTTAGTAGATTTCAAGTGGGGGGAATATGTTACGGCTACATACTAATCCTGGTATCATTAATCCTGTCCAATGACACGTTCCTCCTCCTAATTCAAACTTGCCGCGCGCCCTCTCGCCGCGCGCGCTTCAATATGGCCGATGTCGTTCGTGTGCATACACGCGCGTGTGTTTTTGTGAATAAAATAATAAACTAGAAGAAGACACGAAAATCCTGGTGGCAGGAGACTTAGACTCCGGCGGATATTTCTGCCTGCGGTGCTGGTGAGTCCTACCTATATTCCCGTTTCTAATCCTAGTGGTGGTCGGGGCGATTCCCTCATTACACAGTCAAATATCCGTAGCGTGTCGTCTCTAAGCAGTAGCATCAGGCTTTCTTCGCGAGTATCCAACAATAATACTAGAAGTTCCCCGCGGCTTCGCCCGCGTTATGACTTGTTTTATTTACTTTAAACTTTTATTTTGTAAAAACTTTCCATCATAAAATACACCAAATCGAATTAAACTTTTTCCACGTTTCATCCCCTTAAAGAGTGAATTTTGAAAAATCCTTTCTTAGCGGATACCTCCGTCAAAATAACTATCTGCCAAATTTCAGCGCAATCCGAAACAATATTAATTTCAGACTTTGTTACCCCACTTCACCTTTTTAGGGGTGGCATTTCGAATAAGTCTGAAACACATATTTACTTATTTATTTACTGAAGTACTTGTGCGTAGTTTCGAATAGAAAAAAAATATCTAAAATTATTCCTCCAAACAAACTTTGAACCCCGTTTCATCCCCTTAAAGAGTGCATTTTGAAAAATCCTTTCTTATCGGATACTTTCGTCAAAATAACTATCTGCATGCCAAATTTCAGCGCAATCCAAAACAATATAAATTTTCACACTCTGTTAACCCATTTCACCCTCTAAGGGTGGAATTTCAAAAAAACCTGAAACACGTATTTACTTATTTTTGTACTAAAACACTTGTGTGAAGTTGCGGATAGAAAAGACTATCTAATCTTGTTTCTCCATACAAACTTTGAACCCCCATTTCTTCCCTTAAGGGGTGAATTTTGAAAAATCCTTTCTTAGTACACCCTTACGCACTAAGACAAATATACCCTCCAAATTTCAAGTCTCTAGGACCAGCGGTTTAGGCTGTGCGTTGTCTGTCAGTGAGTCAGTATGTCACTACAAAGATTCTTATAGTATTAGATACCATTAACATGAAAATGTTTTTGGTGGGATTACCTTTTGTTGGAAAATTGTAAGATTTTAGCGGGATATTATGAACTTGATGATATGATATGTAGTAAGCTACTTTTGGTAGCAAGTCATGCGAAACATTTAAATAATGCTCCTGGACCACCTTTTGCATACCTACTTACCTACTTTTATAAGCTCGGTTGCAAATAGGGTTTGCAGTACCGGTACTGAAATCGGATTTGTATTTCCCGGTACTGGAAAAACATTAATTGTTGTGCGTTGAAAAAATAAAATCACTAAATAACCCTGATGTAATTCAATAATCAGTGTCAATAAAAGGCTTAACACAACAGAAAAACAGTTTCTTACATATTAGAAACTCGAAATAGACTTTTAAATATTTTATTAATGAAATGTATTATATAATCATGTGAAGACAATAAAAAATAAAATAATTTACTTATAGTAAAATATTAGCAAAACGTACGCAGCTGTTGGAAATGCGTACTCAAAATGAAAATCACATCGAGATTTTCGCCACATATGGCCTGTGCCACCGGTTCCTGATAAGTGTACTAGGAACTTTTCTGACAGATTTTTGACAACTTATATATGGCGTTATGTGTCAGATAGTTATCTGAAACTTTGTGAGTAACCGGTGAAACTGGGCCTTAATCTTCTTCGCAATCCATCACATATATATCCTGCAGAAGGGCAAAATATCCTTTCGGGTTTTATATGTATTAAAATATGTATTAACCTCTGGAAAGGATGGTATGACTACTGAGTTAAGAAACAAGCTTGACAAGCTGTAATCAAGGAAATCCAGCATATCTTTGATATTGTCCTCTGAGTTCGACACTCAGAGTGTTCTACTGTTGTATTAAAAAGGGTGAAAACCTCTTCTGAATAACTCACATTAATAAGTCACGTCTTTTAGCTGCTTTCAAGTGTCATCATAAACCGACTTGCACAAAGACTACGAATCCCATCTACTGAAAGTGGCCGGGTTTTGGGAAGGATACGGCACCACCACAAATCACACAGTTCAGTAAATAAAAAAGGCCAGTGAGTATAATCGGCTCCTGTACTAAGCATTTGTGGACTTTGAGAAAGCCTTTAACTCTGTCGAGACCGACCTGCTAGGCTATTCTGTAAGCTATCTCGACAGCGGAATCCGCGGTGAGATACGAATTTCGTACTACGAAATTCAACCGTATTACGAACGTCACACCATTGCATTTCGTAGTACGAAATTCGAATCTCACCGCGGATTCCGCTGTCAAGATAGCTTACAGAATAGCCTAGCAAGTCTCTGATCTGGAATCTGTACAGCGATCCCAAATCGATTGGCGATATATCCAAGTGCTGATTGTCTTTATAACGGGGTCTTTGCTAACAGATTTATACATATGCTGAACGGCTTAGCTGATTATTTATAACGCATTGGTCTCCCGATGAACTTGTATAAGGTTATGTTTAGTAACACGAGACCTACGAAAGCTAAGTTTCCGAATATATATGAAAGCTCCAGTGTTGCTAACTCATATAAATAACATATGTACTTATATAAAAGTACATATATTAGCAATTCAACGAGGTAATGTCGCCAGCTTTTTGGGAACGTTACCGGCAGACAGCTGCGACCTAGGTTCTGTTTTTTATTTATAACTAGTTTAATTTTTATTTATAATATTTCAAATAGTTTTATTTATTTTTAAGTTGTATATTTGCTGTAAATATTTGATGTAATAAATTATACTTATATGCTAAAAGTACATCAAAATGTTGTTACTTTATGTACTAAAATATAAGTAAATAGTAATAAAAAAGTAAAAATAAAATATCTTATTTTATATTGTGTTTCTTTGAAGTGTTTCACACTTTATTTATTTTATTATTACTTTACTATATTTTTGTAAATTGTTAAACACAATCCAAAATTTCATCGTACCGACGGTACGATTTAAATTTTGGATTGTGTTTTGAATTTATCTTATTATATATTTTTGTAATACCGGAATTCCCGGGAAATGGGTTTCATTTCCCGGTACTGAGGATAAAGAAATTTGCTACCCTAGCAAACCCTAGTTGCAATGCAACATTATTGTACCATCGAACTGATCTGACAAAGTAAAGAGCCTAAATAAAAAGTATCAAAAGTTAGTTAAAATTAAAACCCGACTATAGAAAAATCGCACTCTTATCGCGCTATTGTTTATCATTATCATTTTATCAAGCGGACAATCACGACGCTCCTAACTTTATGTTTGTACATTATTATTAAATACCATCCAACATTTCGCTGTCCAATGCATAATTGGTTAAAATGCTCTTCAAAAGTTTCGTTGCTCCGGTGCTTAGCCATTAGTATGTCCTCAGTACATACTAATTATGGTTAAGCCACGTTTTAACTAGGGGACATTAGTTCTGCGACTCTGTCGTTCGACACGAAATTCCGCGTGATATCGCGTCCCGCGTGATATCGCGGGGCATGTTGCGGAAACAAATCGCCCGACATTTACGTAGTTGTCTCTGCAAAAGTTGCGGGACAATGTCCCGCGACATATGACTTGTTCACACTAGCCAGTCGTGATCAGTATGTCGCCCGAGGAGGTAGTGTAGTTCAGTGCAGCAGGAATACAAAGTAGTAGTATTAGTAATTTTTTTAAACGTAGGTAAATAATATACCTAACGAATGGTAGTATTATTATTAAACTCGAAAAGTAAATACTTTCATTATAGTAAAATACATTAGTGGCGACACCGCGTACCCCTATCCCATGAGGGCTAAATGAGACCTGCTGACCCACGGCTTGCCTTGACCTGCCGGCCAGTGGTGGGAATCGCAAGAGCTATAACCTAAGCTCCAGGGTGGAAGTATTAAAGGCATAAAGCCACTAGTAGCGTTTAGTGAAAGTGCAGTACACTTCTCAGCACCCTTAGTGGATGGACCGCATCGCTGCATGCAGCAGGAATAAAATATATTTAATATAAAATGAGACTGAATAGTGCTAATATTAATTTACTCTTTGCGTCTCATTCACTTGTATTAGTTTTGAAAATATTGTTACATCGCGTCTTCGAGTCGCGATGTTTCGCCAAGCTTCTCGAACAAAAATAGCGTGGGAAAGAATAGACTAATTAGGGGCTATAAACACCCGACCCGACCGTCATAAAAGTAACCTTCCTGGAATTCCGACCCTAGTCAATGTACCTAGTTTTGTAGTTAAGATTGAACCTTATTCTTAAGTCGTTAGAGATAAAATTAGCATGTATGGTAAAGTTGTGTACATCAGATGTTCAAAGGAAAGCCGCGTATTGTTTGTGATTTTTATTGCTTTGTTTTGAACGGCTTTTGTCTATTGTTTTCAAGTCAATACTGGAATGTTCTGTATAAATATTGTCGTCCTATATAAGACGTTGAAACCGCGGCTTGAGTCAGTCATTCTTTGGAAGCGACAGTGTAACCATCTAAGCACGAATAGCAATCAAGTGATAGTAAAGTGTTATCAGTGAACTAGTGTTGTGAACAGTGAAATCAGTGATTGTGAACCAACAACCTTAGTGTGTGTTAACGGACTTTTGATTATTGTGCAAAACGATTTGAACAACTACTGTGGAACATTGTGTAACCTAGTGTTTAGTGGAAATTAAACGTTCATCTCATCGGATTGGCAATTTTATACCACCCCGCACGTAACAATATGTAGATTTCGCTGTTTATTGTCACCCACGGAAAGGTCATAGTTCCTTCCTGCGTCCTTTAGATCTACCTACCCTACACGTGATCCATGGATGGTGTTAAAAACCATAAGTAGTAGGGTTTGGCTGCGGCTCGAACGACTCACCGGTAAAAAGACATTTCGCTAAGTTATTCGCCAATAATTTTTATCTGTCAAACGTTAAAAAAGTTGTTGAACTTCATAATAGAATCGACTGACTATCGTCCAATTCACAGAACGCAACTATCCCACCTCGTCATCCATACTGGATAGCACCACATGAGTAAAGAAGGAACCTAACATCATGCCAGAACTAGACGAACGAAATAGAGACATATCTTTTTACCGGTGAGTGGTTCGAACCTTCGAACCGCGGCCGAACCCTACCACTTATGGTCATCCATTTAACACCATCCAGGGATCACGTGTAGGGAGGGTAGTTTAAGGTCTAAGCTAACGGACGCAGGAAGGAACTATAACCTTCCCGTAGGTGACAATAAGGTTACATATTTGAATGTCGAAAGTTAAAATATCTACTAATAAAATATCGATGTTCATAAAATCGAAAATTAAAATATCGAGTGTATTAAAATATCTAAAATTGTAATATAGAAGCTAAAAATGTCTCAGATTGAAATGTCGAGTGTTTAAAATATCGAATGATTGTAAATGGCGATAATCACTACATCGAAGTTCAAAATGTCAACATTTATTACATCGAAGTTAAATCTAGTTAAATTATCGAAAAGAAATGAAACGAAAAAGAAACACGATTGTAATGTCAGTTAGTCATTTTGTGTTTAAGTAGCAAGTTTGTGGTGCTTATCTCTAGAGATACTACTCATCAAATCTCGATGAATTTACAATGGGACTACTGAGTCGGATTTTTGTTTTTTTTGAACGATCTTAAATTAAACTACGAATAGACAATTTATTTGTAGCTATTTCATCATAAAATTGTCCACACATTGTATGAAAAACACATCCTCATCAATAGCACAGAATAATGAATAGTATAAGTACCAATAGTGGAGTAACAATTATTTTTTTGTCCAACAACATCGTTTTGTACGTGACTACGTGAATAATACTTGCTTCAGTTACTGTTTACAGTTATTGTATAATTTCAAAACGTGTGAACGAGGTGTTCTCTTTTAGGCTTTTAGAAAATAATAGTAATTAAGAAAACAATTAAGACCCCTCAATAGGTATCTCGGTTACATTAACCGTGGCACTCAATCATCGCATTCATTTATTCAGTATTCAGTATTGTTTACTGCAACACAATGTACAATAGTTGTATCTTAGACTAAAAGTAATCTACTTATTACTATCGACATTACCCTTTACTATTTAGGGTGTAGTAATATTGTGCATAATTTATAAAAATCTGAATTGAATCATAAATATATTTCTTTATAATCAATACGGTTACAGGTTAAATCTAATAGGAACTACATAATGCTTAAACTTATTCTTAGTTAATTTGTACCATTTTACAAGCCTACGTGATTATAATATTGTCATGTCTAGAGTAGTATGTACATTAAGCATTAAGTTAACTATACATGTTAATTAAACAATTATTATTATTTCACTATTATATTCTACTTTAATGGCTAAGTGTAGATACATTATGACATTCCTCTGTAGCTTGTCACGTGACCCATGCAACCTGTTAAAAAACGCTCTGACGTTTGTGACAGTAAATTTGGCGGGAATAGCCCTAATTTTTTTCAGATTAAGGGGATCAGAAGAAATTTGCATCGTCGAGACCAAGACGTGACATGACGAGACATTAATCGTGAAAACAAACGGAAAATATTTAGCAATAGAAAAATAAATGAACATAACCTCAAAATCCGAGTCTGCGCAAAATGTCATAGTCACAATTTGAGTAAAAAACACCCGTGGTCGTTCCGGACCTTCGAGCGAGTTGCAAAACAACCAAAAATCCTTCTCCGGAGGACGTGAACGAAGCCTAATTTCTCAAACTGACATTGGACTGCCGAAAATATTGTCATCATGATGCTTATTTATCTGATGCTTTGAGCATAGGTGAATACTCAAAGATCTGATGAATAGGTAGATATGCGATAAAACGCTTGCTTATCTACTATAATTGATGGCACACCCGCGCTAAATTTAGAAGATTATGTAGGTATGCCATATTTTCCTACTAACCTACACTTATTTATGGGGTAGGTAGGTGAAATAATAAGCACTGTACTCACATTTTCCATTACGGGGTATTATAATCACTACACAATAATATATCAACGTGTACATATTAAAACTTATTTTATAAACAGACATAGTCTTGTTGAATTGAACTTTAAAATAATACTCAGCGTCCAGCCTGGCTGCTCTCAGACTTATATATCCAAAAGGTAGACCATAAAATGTCTTCCGCCATTGCATTATGCGATGCTAGCGCCATCGCTCGACAACTACAGTCTATAGCCAATAGAATGTCTATTTTTTAAGTATAAATATTATTTAAAAGGTCTTCTGACTTAATTATATCCTAATTAAATATAACTATAATTATCAATATAGTTATCAGTCTATAGTTACAAGTATTGTTATTAATCACTACACAATATATCAACGTGTACATATTAAAACATATTTTATAAACAGACATAGTCTTGTTGAATTGAACTTTAAAATAATACTCAGCGTCCAGCCTGGCTGCTCTCAGACTTATATATCCAAAAGGTAGACCATAAAATGTCTTCCGCCATTACATTATGCGATGCTAGCGCCATCGCTCGACAACTACAGTCTATAGACAATAGAGTGTCTATTTATTAAGTTTAAATAATATTTAAAAGGTTTTCTGACATAACTATATTCTAATTAAATATAACTATAATAATTAACAATACTTAACGCCTACAACATTTATATAAGTGTATAAATATTGTGTTAATAATTTAATAATTAACTATGTAACATAAACATCAATAACTATTTATAAGTATTGTTAACATAATAAAGAAAAAATGTAGCATAGGAACAGCCCTTGAGAGTCAGAGTATTTTAGGCCTAGCGTTTTCACCATCTTCAAATACATCATCGCTTACCACCAAGCGAGATAGTGGTCAAACGCTAGCCATAAGATATATAAATAAGATCGTTTAAAAAACGAAAAACAACCGACTTCAGTGCCGCGCTATTAATTTTCAGTACTAATTTTGAGGTGTTTATCTCTATATCTCTGTAGATACTTATCAAACCTCGATAAAATTACCATTGCATCACACTTGAGATATCTCTTTTCCAACAAAAAAATAAAAATCAAAATCGGTTCATAAAAGACGAAGTTATCCGCGAACAAACATAAAAAAAATAACCGGCCAAGTGCGTGTCGGGCCACGCGCAGTGTAGGGTTCCGTAGTAGCCCGTTATTCAATGCAAGTCTTTACCTGTTATAAACAAGCAACTAGGTACTTCGTCTTTGTCACTTTGAAGGATTTATTCTAAGGATTTTGTATTTGGTACAAAATTATCTAACACCCAAGTTCAACAACTATTACTGCTAAACTGATAAAGTTATCTTAACCGCTATAGTTTTTCTTTAAAGTTCATGAAATGCACTATTGTTAGGAGTTTTTCCAGATTTTTCAAGCCAGCAGTTTAGCTTTTAGAGGGGGTCGGGGGACGCCCTACTGGAACAAAAATTTGCACTTAAAAGTTAAATATTTCTTAAATGGAACATTCAATCGAAAAATGGTATTAGAAACCCTAAAAATATCATTTTAAAAGACCTATTCAACGAAAAAAAATTCATCCCCACTTCTTATGTAGGGGAGCTACCCTATATTTATTACATACCCCTACAAAATTACAGCTTTCTAGTATTAACGGTCTCTTAACAAAACCTCGGACAGACAGACAGACAGACAGACGGACATGACAAAAATATAAGGGTTCCTTTTCAGGACTACGGAACCCTAAAAATATGCGATCGAATTGAGAAACCTCCTCCTTTTTTGGAGTCGGTTAAAAAAGTTTGTACTTTAAGCCCTCGGGATGGTTTCTGGATATTTTAACCGACTTCAAAAAAGGAGGTTCCTCAATTCGACCGTGTAGATATATTTTTTCATCATTCCGAGGCCGAAAGTTTGAATTTCTTCTTTTGTTTGTGGGAAGAAAGATGCATATTTCAGACTGCTCACAATTAGTGACAGTTTAAAATTTAGTCTATTTTTGTTTTAATTTTCTTCCCGTTATCTATTTGAAATAACTTATTACCATGGTAACCGTGCAGTTGTTATTTCAATAAGAGTCAAATTTTCTGATTCTGATAAAAATTACATCAAAAATATACATAGAAAAAAACTTGTGTATAAAAAATAAGTGAATACAGCTGTGTAAAAAAAAACCCGACAATGAATTCATCGGATTATTCAAGTGACGACTCTGAAGATGAAGAAGTGCGACGAAACATTGCTGCGGAAGCTGCGGAAATAACTCAAAATTTAGCACCCTCCAAATCGGTACAGCGATATAAAAATTGTTACAATCAATTTATTGCTTGGAAGAAATTGCATCGTATTATGTATTATGATAATAAAAATTGAAATATAATTATTAAATGACACATTTATAATACAGTATTATTTACTGTTTTAATTACTTATTTTATGTACATATTGTTATTTCCTATTCAATATTCAATGTTTTTTGTTTGCGTTCGATAATAAATACTATTTTTCTCACTAAAAAAATTGAATATTTAATTATGTCGAATATTATTAATAATATCTATTAAGTTTAAGATAATTAAAACTATTAATTTTTTTTTTTTTCGTCCTCGTTTTTGTTTTTTTTTCGCCCCGAACCCCCTCAATTAATAATTTGAACTACATTCGTTTTTCTTTTCGGATAAATTCATCGTTTATGAACCAATTTTGATGATTCTTTTTTGTTGGAAAGGAAATATTTCAGCGGTGACACCATAGTAATTTCATTGAGATCTGATAAGTATCTCCAGAGAAATGGAGATAAACACCTCAAACTTGGTACTGAAAATTAATAGCGCAGCATTTAAACCAAACAAGGAGAGGTATGTTATAATTGAAACAAATTTTCAACAAGGGAGATGAATACGGTTCAAATGTCTAAAAACTTTACGACAGACTGGTGGGTCGTTGACGCTACATCTATTTCGATTTTAAAATTATTGGCAGTTCTTGACTTATCCCGGAGCTTTGCAAAACATACTCGTAGATGGTGTCAGTGTACATTACTATTTCGACGAGCGCTCTTCTGCCATGCAGCTCACGAAGCCCTTGGAAGACTACCCTGACAAGTTCATTCTTTACACAGAATCTGCTGAAGGTTATTGGACAAGTTCTGAGGGCCTTTATAGTAGTAGTATTATTATAAAAGAATATGGGCTATTGTTATGAATTTTTAAATGTCAATAATCTGGTCTGTAGGTGCGGCACTCGGAAAATGTATCATTTCAAAATACGTAGGCGAGTGGTGACTTGCCATTCACTAAATGGGCTTCCCAAAAAGGCGAGCCGTTATTAGCGCTTAGGGGCAACATTGTCGTGGATGTATTTTCATTTCTCGTAATATACATCTCTGTGACATACGGTCGGACAGGAGAATCTCAGTAATACAATGGGGTCCTGGTGGCACACCTTGGGTACGAAACCTTAAAATATATTTTAATTTGCATTTGATTGTGTCTGGGCTACATTTTAACCTTTACATGAATTCTTAAACTCATCGTATCTTTTAATAAATTATAATATCAAGAGAAGAGCATTAAGGCTTGAATATAATGTAAGTGAGAAGTCTTCTGACCAGGTAGAGCGACGACACACGCAAAGCGGTAGGCAGTGACTGGATAACAAGAGCCGAAGATCAGGTTCAGTGGCATGTTAAGGAGAGGCCTACGTCCAGCAGTAGACTGACACCAGCTGATTATGATAATGAATTAAAAAAGCAGGCATAGAATGATGCTTTGCTATTGTACGTTGAGCAGGCGCAGCGCAATGACGTGTGGAATTCTGACAAACCAGAGCCACATACATGCCTTTGTTCATTGGGTAGTTGAAGCCATGGCCAATGCCTTTAGTACCACCCCTGGAACATAGATCTAAACTTGAGGGCGGACGCAGGAAAGTCACTAAGATCCTCTCGTGGGGTGACAACGATAATGACCCCTGATGATAATAACATTGCAAATTTGTAAATAAAGAAACGTTTACAGAAAATTGTTTCCTAAATTGTGTTATATTATTATAATATAATAAGTTTTTGTAATAAATACTTTAAGCTATATAGTATTTAATAAAAGCATCATTGTACTCATGACTTATAACAGCACAAATAAAGGAAAAAATCCAAAAAATAAAAAAGTTGAAAATCATAGGGTGTCCCCATACATACATAGTAGACGCCAATTAAGATAGGCCTCTGAGTTATATGAGTACTCATACAATTTAGAGGTCTAGCTTAATTGGAACCTTCCAACATTGGTATGGAAGCCTCGGTGGGCGAGTCCAACTCGACTTGGCCGGTTTTATTTGTTTGATAGGTGTCTTCGTCGAGAGTGTTCTTAGCTTTGTGTCATGAAAACCCGTTCAGCCGCTTAAATATTATCAGGTCGTTTTAACTGACTTCACAAAAAAGGAGGAGGTTTTCAATTCGTCAGAATCTTTTTTTTATGTATGTTCACCGATTACTCAGAGATGCCTGATCCGATTTGGAAAATTCCTTTTTTGTTTCAAACGATACCCTTCCCAGGCGGTCCCATTTAAATTTTAAAGAAATCGGTCAAGCCGTTTTTAATATATCAACATTTATATTACGATGCATTTACTTATCTCGACGACATACTACTTACTACTGGCTCAGATTATATTATAGTTACTACGTCTACTGGCTACTTTCACTAGAGCGACGTTTGAAGTGGCTGAGTTGCACCATCTTACTTTAGCTAAACAAACGTCAAAAATCTGTCAAAAACCATATAAAAACATCGGTTAATAGTTATAGTTACGGTTAAAGTAAGATGGTGCAACTCAGCCTAACGATATAAATTATAGTTTTTTTAAAAGATCTAAAATTATTATTTGGTTGATGTTTACGATGGCAAATTTCATAGCCCTTGACTGCGAAGTCAAAAAAATCAAAATGGCGCTTTTGCGCACTACATACCCGACACTTTTCTGATGTATTTTTAGCGTTGTTTATATTAGTCAAATCAAATGTATTAATTTGAAATTCAGTATCCTGTTACTTCAATGATATTGCAAGAATTTGATAAACTTAACCTAATGCTGAAACATCTCCTTGAATCTGCAGAGTACTTTTAACTACTCGTCTGAGATGTCGTGTTTAGGCTCATTGAAATGTTATCAAAGAACAAATTACACATTCAAATCAGTAGGGGGTGGTTTTAAACTTTATATTTAAGCATTTGTAAGCACTATTTATTTGTTATGATTTACATCGTTTAAAATTATTCCATACTCATTTATTTTTTACAGAGGTAAGAAAAGTTCTGTCCAAGCGATGTTAGGACAAATGTAGGAGAAGAAAGTGCCGTGGACTCAGTGGAAGCAAATTCGTTTATTACGATAGGGTTACCATTCACCAATGAAAATATTCTGTATCATAACCTAAGCTAATTAGTACAAAATACTAAATTGAAATTTATTGAATGTTTGCAATAATAATAAGGAAGGAAAACGATGTTAAAGTTGGATGTAAATGTACAAACTGTCATGGTCAATACATTATTGTAGCTAAACTATGATTCAAACATTTGCAAACTTTACCTTGTACTATTATTTATTTTGTGACCTTACCTAACATATTTGTTGCGAACCGATAACGTTGTCTTATTAGGTTATGGGCTTTTTCCATATTTTATCAGTTAATTTAGTGTAAAATAGATAAATTGAAAACGTTTTTTCGCGGAAACATGACTACAAACTATATTGCCAGTGTGCCAAAACTAAAAGGCAGGGAGAATTATGATGAGTGGTGCTTTGCGGCGGAAAACTTGTTGGTACTTGAAGGTATGGACAAGTACCTCAAACCACCAGCAGATTTTGAAATAAAGCCAGTGGACGACGCCAAAACGAAGGCAAAGTTAATATTAACGATAGATCCAGCTTTGTACGTGCATATTAAGAATACCAAGAGCTCTGCAGAATTATGGAATAAGCTAAAAACCATGTTTGATGACTCTGGTTTCTCAAGAAAAATAACCTTACTTCGACATTTGATATCTATAAGACTTGAAAATTGTGACTCGATGGCTACCTATGTCACACAAATGGTCGAAACAGCTCAACGGTTAAACGGCACGGGTTTTACAATAACAGATGAGTGGGTCGGCTCATTACTATTAGCAGGTTTGTCTGATCGCTATTCGCCCATGATAATGGCAATTGAACATTCGGGTATTTCGATAACTGCGGATGTCATCAAGTCAAAATTGCTTGACATGGAAATTACCAGTGATTTTGAGGCACGTGGCGCAGCATTCGCAGCGAAAAATAAATATTCCTCTGGAAAGAAATATGGCGGTCCGTCATCGGCGTCATCGTCAACGTCGAACAAAAAGACCGTGACTAATAATACAGCAACAAAATCTATCACATGCTATAAGTGCAAAAAGGAAGGACACTATCGAAATCAGTGCCCATTGATAAAAAAAAATGCAAGTAACTGCGTATTTAATGTTGTTTTCCTGAATGGAAAGTTTAACAAGAGTGAATGGTATGTGGACTCCGGTGCAAGTGCACATATGACTGCGAATCAGGCATGAGTTAAGAACATGAATGAAACGCCGTGTTTACCAGAAATTGTTGTCGCAAATGAATCTAAAGTGCCAGTACTTTGTTCCGGAGACGTAGACATTGTTTCAGAATTAGAATGTCACATAACAATTAAAAATGTGCTATGTGTACCTAGCTTAACAACCAACTTATTATCAGTAAGTGGGCTAATTAAAAATGAAAATAATGTGATTTTTAAACGTAACCATTGTTATATCCGAGACAAGAACAATATATTGGTTGCGACTGCAGACTTATCTGAAGGTGTGTATAAGTTGAGATTACAATCACAAAGTTGTTTATTGGCTACTTCAGCAAATAGTGAAATATTATGGCACAGAAGGCTAGCACACTTAAACAGTCAAGATATGCACAAAATGAAAAACGGTATTGTGGATGGTTTGTCATATGATAGCGCTTATGACATAACTAAGTCTCAATGTGCCACTTGTTGTGAGGGATAACAAATGAGATTGCCCTTTTCTCATAAAGGTGAGCGAAGTACAGAAACGCTACACAGAATTCACACAGACATTTGTGGCCCGATGGAAACATAATCTTTAAATGGTGCTCGATATTTCCTGTTATTTATTGACGATTATAGTCGAATGACTTTCATATATTTTCTGAAGTATAAGAGTGAAGCTTTCAGCAAATTTAAAGAATTTAAATCAGTTGTTGAAAACCAACTAAGTAAGAAAATCAAGATATTGAGGTCAGACAATGGATTAAAATTCTGCAATGAGAACTTTCAGAGTTACTTGAAACAGGCGGGTATAATACATCAAAAATCAAATTATTATACTCCGGAACAAAATGGACTTTGTGAAAGGGCTAACCGTACAGTGGTTGAGAAAGCAAAATGTTTATTGTATGATGCAAAGATAGACAAAAAATTTTGGGCTGAGGCCGCCAATACAGCTGTGTATTTAAAAAATCGGTCTATTGCATCGGCTTTGGATAAAACCCCATATGAATTGTGGTACGGTACTAAACCAAATTTAAGTCACCTGCGTTTGTTTGGCAGCAAAGTCATGGTACATATTCCTAAACAGAAACGTTTGAAATGGGACAAGAAAGCCACACAACACATTTTGGTTGGATATGGTGAGGATGTAAAAGGATATCGCGTCTATAATCCTACCAATAACACTGTTATCTTCAGCAGAGATGTTATAGTAATGGAAGAGGAGACAGAGGTCGAGAATACCAGCCAAGAGTCAGCCATCTGGATTCCTAATGAAGAGATACCAGCAGACAGTCTGGAGGAAGAGAGCAGAGATTCAGTGGGGGAAAAATCCCAGAATATTCAAGAAACTGAGGATTCTCTTGATTGCTCTTCAGATTCTTCAGTGTATATTGATGGCAATGAAACATTGAATGATGAAATTCCTACACCAGATGTTCCAGTACATGCAGTCCAGTCAAAGTCAACACTCGGGTGTTGACTCGGGCAAATAACAGAGGTGGATCGCAAGCGACAAAGAAAGCAACCTGAGCGGTATGGTCTTTCTAATATGTGTGATTCCAGTACTGTTCCAGCATCTGAAGAGATTTCATTCTCAGAGGCTCTCGAGGGGCCAGAGAGGGAGCAGTGGAAGCGAGCATTGGCCGATGAGTTGCAGTCATTTGAGGACAGTGAAGCATGGGAACTTGTTGACAATCCAGGTGATGTGACCATAGTGAAGTGCAGGTGGGTGCTAAATAAAAAATTTGATGTTGACAATAATGTGCGGTTTCGAGCTCGGCTCGTAGCAAAAGGTTTTTCACAAAAACACGGTGTTGACTATACTAATACCTTTTCCCCAGTAGTGCGGCATTCTACCCTAAGGCTACTGTTTGCCCTTAGTGTTAAGTTGCAAATGAGTATTACTCATTTAGATATAACCACTGCTTTTTTGAACGGCTTGTTAAAAGAAGATATATATGTCAATACCTGAAGGTTTTGTAAACAAAAGTGGGGGAAAAGTATTAAAATTAAAAAAGGCTATATATGGATTAAAACAATCTTCCTTGGCATGGTACGAGAGAATAAAAGGGGTTTTAAATTATTGAGATTTTAAAAACAGTCATCATGAGCCATGTTTGTTTACAAAAACCAACGGGAAAATTAAGATTGTAGTTGCATTGTACGTTGATGATTTTCTAATCTTTTCAAACGATGACACTGAAACTAATAAATTAAAAAATGTTTTAGGTTCTGAATTTAAGTTAAAAGACTTAGGGCCTGTCAGACAATATTTAGGCATGAGAGTAAATGTAAATAAAAATAAAAATGTTATAACTGTTGATCAACAGCAATATATTGAACAGTTGGTTTCTAAGTTTCAGATGACTGATTGTAAGACACAAAGTACTCCAATTGAACCTAAATTGAATTTAGATAAGTCATCTGATGAATGTTTACCTAATGTTCCATATCAGAAATTAATTGGCAGCTTAATGTACTTGGCAGTATTAACGAGACCGGACATAGCTTACTCTGTAAGCTATCTCAGACAATTCAATAGCTGTAATAGTCATATACATTGGAACTATGCTAAACGTATATTGAGATACTTGCAGTGTACTAAGAATTATTGTTTAAAATATAGTAATAATCCTAGTGATATACAAGGTTTTGTTGACAGTGATTGGGCAAGTGACACCCTAGATAGGAAGTCTTATACTGGTTTCTGTTTTATGCTGTCCGGATCAGCTGTGTCGTGGCAAAGTAGAAAGCAGAAAACAGTATCATTATCTAGTACGGAGGCAGAATACACTGCTCTCTCTGAAGCTTCCAGAGAAGCTGTCTATTTGAGAAATTTAATGCATGAAATTACTGATACACTTTATGTCATAGATTTGTATTGTGATAATCAAAGTGCCGCAAAGATAGCTTTAAATAATCACAGTCACAATAGATCAAAACACATCGATGTTCGATGTCATTATATTCGAGATGTTGTAAAGTTCAAATATATAAAAGTTAAATACATTCCAAGTGAGGAAATGCCTGCTGATATATTGACTAAAGGTCTATGTCACATAAAACATTACAAGTTTATGAATCTACTTGGCATTGTTTCTTTGTAATGTTGAATTGTAAATACATGTGTAGGTACAAAGATTCTGAAATTTGGCAAGAACCAAGGTCTTATAGCACAAATAAAAAAAAAAATCCAAAAAATGAAAAAAGTTGAAAATTAAAGGGTATCCCCATACATACATATTTAACGCCAATCAAGGTAGGCCTCTGAGTTATATGGGCGCTCATACAATTTAAAGGTCTAGCCTAATTGGTACCAACCAACGTTGGTACGGAAGCCTCCGTGGGCGAGTCCAACTCGACTGCCGGTCTTTATTTTAATTGTGATAAGTCGATGCGCTCGGGAGACGCTTACATACGCCGGGCCCATTTGTGAACAATAGGTACAAACTATTTTTGAATAGGTTTTAAGTGTATTGTGCACGTGAATCCAAAGACTAAGAAAAAATAATGCGTGTTTTAATTGGTCAATTTTTTCACATATTTCGCCTCCTATGGAGGTTAGAGAAAAACTATAAAATAAAAAAGTGTTTATTGATTGCATACTATCTACTGTATAAATATAATCACTGGCCGCATACTCAAAAAATTAAGCCACTTTTACCCAAACCCCTTTTATGATTCTAGGTCAACGGGAAGTACCCTCTAGGTTCATAACCTTTAGGGTACTTCCGGTTGACCTAGAATTGTCAATTTTGGTTAAAAGCAAGGTCTTATAGCACAAGTAAAGGAAAAACTCCGAAAAATAAAAAAGTTTAAAATTAAGGTAAATTTTGGCATCTACAAGTTTGCGCGAAAATCTAAATTTGCTCATATCTTTTTATCGTTTTGACTCAGGAACTTCATCTAATAGGGACTGTAGACCTTAGTATTTGATATAATTAAGACAGACAGACAGACGGACAATTAAAACACCTTTAAAAAAACAAACTTAATCAAAATCTATTCATTCGATGCCACAGGTATACATAGATACACGCGTCATACTTATAACACCCTTTATTTTCGCGTGGGGGTTAAAAATATACATTGTACTAACAATAATTTATTACTTTAGCATTGCATTAACTGAATGTTCACTTAATTTATTTTAATGTAAGCTTATTTTAATTATACGGTTGGCAAATCGGGCAATGTGCATCATTATAATTCTAGGTCAAAATATACTACCCGTTTTTAGGATTCCGTACACCTAATTTTCAGGAGATAAAAAAACTTATAACTTTTTTTCAATGTACTATCGAGGGACAATAGTCCAGTAGCACCTCAATGTTCATAGTAGCCTGCACGATATTTCTGTCGAATGTTCCAACGCAAACAATAACACGTAAATACGGCATAGATGGCATGCTTACCCAGACCACAGACGAATAAAAAGGTGAAACGTAGCGTCAGATACATTTGGTAAACATTAAATTAAGATAACAATATTCCACTGTATACTCGTTTTCTTTTTGTTGAGTTAACATAACGTCGAGTAAGCTAGGCAACAAGTAGCGGATGCTTAAATTCGAATGAGTAATTAATGGCATCTTGGTCGAGTGGTAAGATGAACTGATAAGAAAGCAGGAGGCCCGAGTTCGTATCTCCATGCATTGCATGATTTTGTTATAATTTTGAGGGCCCGGTGGCATAATCGCGAGAACATTTGGTTGAACTTTAAAGCCAGAGGTACCGAGTCGAAAACGCCGCGGATTGGATGGATGGATTTTTCGACACGACATTGTTTCGTACAGCTCTGGCTGGCCGCCCAACACAGAATAAAAAATAGTTACTGTGGTGCAGTTTGTTCTATGCAAGTTGACTGGACCTGGAGATGATGGTTTACGAAATAGTGACTAATATTTTTAGTGTTAAAAGCTTTTTGGGTAAGTGTACAAAAAAATATTCATACGGTCAGTACGTAGTACGTATATACGAAGTAACTATTATATAATCTGTGATACGGTGATTACGGGCGACAACCTTAGACATCACGCACACAAATGCACGTATAGAAGAACGACCCGTGTGTAGTGTCTGTGTCGGTGTCACAGTGTCGGTCGTTAAAACGCTAGTTTGTAGGGAGATTTAGCGAGTGTCCGGGGTGTGACAATGATCAAATGTCCGTTACACACACTGAGGTCGTCGGTAATTCACAATTCGCACTTTACAGTTCACAACACTAGTTCACTGTTAACACTTAACAATCACTTGGTCGCTATCCGCGCTGAGATCTTTACACTGTCGCTTCTAAAGAAATGACTGACTCAACGCCGCGGTGCGACGCTTTATATAGGACACAATAATTATACTAGAAAAATTGCGATCAATAAAGAATAAAAATAGCAGACAAACAAAGCAATAAATCAAATACAAAAAGGCGGCTTTCCTTTGAACATCTGATGTAAACAACTTTACCATACATGCTAATTTGATCTCCAACGACTTATGAATAAGGTTCAATCTTAACTACAAAACTAGGTTGACTAAGGTCGGAATTCCAGGAAGGTTACTTTTATGACGGTCGGTTTATGGCCGGCAATTAGTTTTTTTTTTCCCACGGTTATTATTGTTTACTGCGAGAAGCGTTGCGACACTTCGAGACCTATCGACACGATGTAACATTATCCCCTTCTTAGTTATGATCGTCCCGATCATCATTTGTTCCATGGTATCGCGTAAGTCGATCGATATGTACTACTCTCGGCTTTCCTCTCTGGCCTCGCTTAATGCGGTAGGTAACGTCGTTTATCTTCGTGATAATCTGGTATGGTGTTTCCCAATGAGCCTGCAGCTTCGGACTTTTTCCTTTCCTTCGTAGTGGGTTGTGCAACCAGACGAGTGTTCCTTCTTCTAATCTTATCGTATTCGCTCTACGATCGTACCGGGTCTTCATTTTCTCGCCAGTTTTCAAACTATTCTCTCGAACTATTCTGTGCACTTCATCCAACTGACTGCGAAGATCACTGACATAGTCCGTTATAGGCTTCGGAGCATCCAGAGGAGAGCCAGTTATGGCGTCGATAGGAAGTCTTAGTTCGTGTCCAAAATTCACATTTGCAGGAGTCATACCAGTGCTGTCATGGGTAGCGGAACGGTACGACAATAGGAACAGAGGTATGTACTGGTCCCAGTCTCGTTGATGTGCGTCCACGACTTTAGCCAGGTGATTCTCCAACGTCTGGTTAAACCTCTCAATCATTCCGTCTGACTGTGGATGAGCTGCCGTTGTCTCATATTTTTGCCGTTCCATTCGTCATCTGTTCTGTCCATCCTGATGACTCTGACTTCTTCTCGAGACTCGTGCTTCTCGCAGTGTTTACAGTCATCTGCACAAGGTCTTCTTGACAGGGCGTCGGCGTTGCTATGGCCCTTTCCACTGCGATGTTCTGTCACAAAGTTGAACTCTTGAAGTTGCTCGATCCATCGTGCCACTTGACCTTCCGGGCTCTTAAACTGTAGAAGCCATTTTAGAGCAGCGTGGTCAGTTCTGAGCGTAAACTCCCTTCCGATGAGGTACTTGTTGAAGTGCTGAAGAGTCTTTGCCACAGCTAGCAACTCGCGGCGGGTGACACAGTAGTTTCGTTCTGGTTTGGATAATGATTTACTGAAGTATGCTATGACCACTTCTTTGTCTCCTTGGATTTGTGAGAGAACTCCTCCGATTCCCGTGTTGCTGGAATCAGTGTCCACAATGAATCTTCCATCTCTGGTAGGGTACACCAAGATCGGCGTTTCACACAGTCGCTGCTTAAGATCGTTGAAGGCGGTTTCACACTCCAAGTCCCATACAAATGTGCGCTTTTCTTCTGTCAGCCGATGTAAGGGTTTGGCAATTCCAGAAAAGTTCTTGACAAACCGCCGATAGTAAGCGCATAGTCCCAAAAACGACCTTACATCAGTTTTATTCTTCGGGGTAGGCCAAGTTTGAACAGCCTTGATTTTGTCAGGATCAGTTTGTACCCCGTTTTCCGAAATTATGTGTCCAAGGTAGCTGACTTTGGATGTAAAGAAGTCACACTTTTTGGCACTCAGCTTCAGGTTTGCTTCACGTAGACGGATCAACACCTTCTCCAGATTCTGCAGATGTTCAGTAAAATCACGGCCCAAAATGATGACGTCATCCAGGTACACCAAGCATACGTCTCCCAATAATCCAACCATTACTCTGTCCCTGAGACGTTCAAACGTTGCTGGAGCGTTACACAGTCCAAACGGCATGACGTTGAATTGCCAGAGCCCATTTCCAATGCCTGTACTGAATGCTGTTTTCTCTTTATCTTCTGGACTGATTTCTACCTGCCAGTAGCCACTTTTCAGGTCAACCGTGGAAAACCACTTCATTCCACTAAGCATGTCCAGTGTATCGTCTATTCGAGGCAGGGGGTAGCTGTCCTTCTTTGTAACTTCATTAAGCATTCTGTAATCTACGCAGAATCTGGTGGAGCCATCTTTCTTTTTCACCAGAACCACTGGCGATGACCAAGGACTTGTAGATGGTTGTATGACTCTTTCTTTGGCCATGTCTCGTATCATGTCTGCAACTTCAGCTTCTTTCGCCCATGGAATTCGTGGCCTCTGTCGTATAGGTCTTGCGTCACCAGTGTCAATTCTGTGTTTAACAAGTCCGGTACGTCCACAGTTGTTTCCAGCGGCGAAGACGTCTTTAAACCGCATCAACAGGCGTTTTGCTTGTGACAGCTGAGCGAATGTTAAGTTGTCTTTGGATGATTCCAGCAGCTGTGATATTTGATCTTCCAAGCTTGGTTCTGTAGAAGTAATATCCGTTCGTCACAGGTACTTCACTTCTTGACATTTTCCAATTATGCTGTTTTTCTTTAGATGAACTTCTTCATTGCCAAAATTAAGAATTCGCACACTGGCCATTCTGTTTGTCATGAGCAATGTTCTTGCAGTAATCCGGGTTGCATGTGTGCCGATATCTTCGGCAATCACACATAGTCCACTCTTGACTGTAGTTGGAAATTTCACTCGAACAATATTTTGCGATTTTGGAGCCAACACGACGTCCTTGAGGCAGTAAAGCTTACACGGTGCCGTTCCTTCGAAGAACACTTCTTGCTCGGGAAACCGGAGTACACCACGGGCCACATCCAATATGCACTGCTGCTTCTCCAAAAAGTCCAATCCCAGAATGCAATCATCAGTTATGTTGGCAATCAGCACAGGATGAATGTATGAGTGCTCACCGATGATTATCTCCACGTCGGTATCGCCAAGGACAGGTACTGACTGGCCGGTTGCTGTCCGTAGTGAGCATGCTGCAGATCGATGTTTCCGTGATATAAATCGTTGCAGGAATTCAGGCTTCACAATTGTGCGTGATGCTCCTGTGTCCACTGTGAACTTGCAGGTCTAGTTATTCAGGGTGCCCTCGACGATTAAGCTGTTCCCGTTGCACACTTGTGTCACAGTGATGGTGGGGGCTCTTTCTTCACCAGCCAGCGCCCGCCCTGCGGCCCTGGCGACGTTTAGTTTAACGCCTCCTCTTCCACTTGGGTCTCGGAATGTCTGATTCTGATTTTCTTCCGTTTCTTCGTTTTCGGGCAATTAACCTGAATATGCCCTTTTTCTCCACACCCGTAACATGTCGGTCCATAATTGGGCTTCCTGGGTTCAGTCACCTGTTCCCGGACTCTGTATGGTTTGGTGTCCCGTCGCACTGCTTCCACTTCTAAAGCATGAGCCAGGGCGCTCTTGAGTGTCTGATGATGACCCAATCGTACCGCAGCGCGTACTTCATCATCCCTGATTCCATCCACAAAGCTCTGTAGAGATGTCATGTCAATGGTTGATGGCGTCGACACGTAGGCTAGTCGGACCAACCTCTCGATTTCATCTGCCCACTGTTGCAATGTCTCCGTGGGCTTCTGGGTACGCTCACGTAGTTGTGCCCTGTACGCATGCTCCATGTGCTTGTCTCCATAGCGCGTTTCGAGGGCTTCCAGCAGAGTCTTCAGCGTCCTTTCCTCTTCAGAAATGCGTTCCAAGATAAGCTGAGCGTCTCCTTTCAGCGCTAATGTGAGCGCTGTATTTGCGTGCTCGTCTGTCCAGCCACAGCTTTTAGAAAGCGTCGTGAATTGGAATGATGAACGAATATGTTCCGTCGAAGTGTGGCAAATCCAGTTTGAAGGGCGAGGTCGTAGCGGGAACCTGGCTGATCTGTCCAACTCCTCGTAACTCCAGTTTCTGGACCTTATTAGACAGGTCATGCATGGTTTTCTCGTATACTTCAAGCCGTCCTTCCAAACAGTCTGTTTTCATGGTGACTTCCTTGACACCGGCTTCCACCTTTTTGATCTTTTCTCCCATGCTGGCAAGCCCACTCTGCAACTGACGTTCAATTGTCTCATCCAGTTTACGGCTAGCTTCTTCCTGTTTACGGCTAGCTTCTTCCTGTTTACGGCTAGCTTCCTGTTGTGCTGCCTATACAGCTTGTAGTGCAGCCTGTGTAGCTTGTTGTTCTTGGCGTGCAGCTTGTTGTTCTTGGCGTGCAGCTTGTTGTCCTGCTGTCGGTGCTGTAGGTGGCGCTGCCATGGTGGGTGCCATCGGTGTTGCTGCTGGCTCTTCCAATGTGGATGTTCCTGCTCCCGATGCTTCGAGCTCCTTCTGCCGGGTTGCATCCATCTCCGCCTGGCGCCTGGTGCGTGGAATACGCGTATCTTCCCTCGGAGTGATTGGCATTCCGCTTCTGACACCAATTGTTACGTGCGGGGTGGTATTAAAATGCCAATCCGATGAGATGAACGTTTATTTCCACTGAATACTTATTTACACTATGTTCCACAGTAGTTGTCCAAATCGTCTTGCACAATGATCAAATGTCCGTTACACACACTGAGGTCGTCGGTAATTCACAATTCGCACTTTACAGTTCACAACACTAGTTCACTGTTAACACTTAACAATCACTTGGTCGCTATCCGCGCTGAGATCTTTACACTGTCGCTTCTAAAGAAATGACTGACTCAACGCCGCGGTGCGACGCTTTATATAGGACACAATAATTATTCTAGAAAATCCGCGATCAATAAAGAATAAAAATAGCAGACAAACAAAGCAATAAATCAAATACAAAAAGGCGGCTTTCCTTTGAACATCTGATGTAAACAACTTTACCATACATGCTAATTTGATCTCCAACGACTTATGAATAAGATTCAATCTTAACTACAAAACTAGGTTGACTAAGGTCGAAATTCCAGGAAGGTTACTTTTATGACGGTCGGTTTATGGCCGGCAATTAGTTTTTTTTTCCCACGGTTATTATTGTTTACTGCGAGAAGCGTTGCGAAACTTCGAGACCTATCGACACGATGTAACAATATGTATAATATAGTTAGGATTAGGATTTACTTTCACATATACGATTTCTCAACACTTATCACTCAGCAATAACTTACACTTAAGCCGCTTTCACTATACATTTGAGATAATATAATTTATTAAGTCCTTTTCTATGCAATGCCTCAATATTCGCCGTCTTTAATAATTATATTTGCTTGCATTTTGATTTTTTAAGTTATTTATTAACCAAACTTCAACCACCACCGAAGTTCACCAATCGACAATGTTATCTTCATACATTTATACCATTAATACATTTTGTTTCAAATCTACCCTTATTATTTGTAAAACTTATAAAAGAAGCAAAACTGGTCTAGTTTTCTACTAATTACTAAATGCGCTCTTTCTAATGGATTCATAATGAAAGAGTGCGATATGTAGATATTTCCTGGGATGATGGATTATAATGGATGGAGCCAAAACTTTGGCAGCATGTCCATTTTCTGTTTGTGTTAGTGTCTAGAACTCCTAGAGTGTGCGTGAGTAGGTAAGTGATCACTAGTGTAGAACATATTGATAAAACGGTGAAAAATGTAGAAAACTAAAACTTATGTAAAAAGAAAACAATTTATGTGATAAAATACGTAGTTACTTTATTGAACTTATGAAAATTAGTTATTGTTAGATATAAAACTGACCAAGTGCGAGTCAGACTTTTGTCCCACACACGGAGGGTTCCGAACGCCATCTGACGAAAATATAACGAACTTTTAACACCAACTAAGTAAACGTTAACGCAAAGGTAGAATAGTATTATATAGTAATAGTAGTAATAGTAATTGTAGTAATAAATAATTTACGGTGCCGAAACCAGGGACTATCCATCTTTTGGGGGCATCAATCGCATCCCAATCATCGTATATGTTTATGGTATTTATGGTCAAATCGTAGGTTATCTTATCATTAACTCTGAATAAGTAGGTAGGCATATTATCGGTCAATTTCCAATTGAATCTCGCTTACCTACTGCATTCTTACAGTTATTGTATCATCACTGCATATTTATAGAACCTAGAATACCTACGTATACCTCATTCCTAAGTAATCACTATCGAAAGAGGGATTTTATCAAAATTAGTTCACACGGATCGGAATATTGTAAGATCTCCATTAAGCAATCACTACTTTTATCGGTGCTTAATCTCATCGGCTTACAATAATTTTCACATCAAACTCATATAAATCGTATTCTTTAATATTCATAGTATCTAAATATCATCAATCGTATACCTTTATCATAATTCTAAATCATAATATATTCAATTAAAATCACTAGACGCAAATTCCCATACTTCATTTTTCTACAGTTAGTTACAGGTATAGTCCCCGTCACGAGAAGCTATAAATTATGTAAACAAACATCTTTTACTAAGTAAACATTTTATACTGCGAGATAATAATAAATTGACCATATTCAATCGACATGAAATATAGACGGGCTATATGAAAGTAACAACCTATTTAATTTAGTCGGATCATATTTTAACGACGCAAGGCGCTATCGTTTGTGTTTCTTGGTACCGGACGCAGGGATAGTAAACTATCGGGACGCCATTTTGAAATAAACGCGTCATTCGAGTTTCGAATGCGTACGAGTACGAAATTCATTTTTTTTGATGGTCCAAATGTTGTGAACTCCTGAACACTTGTTTACATAATTTATAGCTTCTCGTGACGGGGACTTTAGGTAGACAAAACTCGTTACCAACACCCCGCATTTATAAAATGGTACCGAGCGTACAATCGACCTAATAAGTACCGCTTGCAAAGTTGAGATTGTCCATACACTAAGCGCAAAACTGTGAAACTTGTGACTTTCGTACATTCTATTATTTCATAATATCAGTTAACTTTGTTTATTCGTTGTGTTCTTTGTGATTCAGTTATTGTTTTATTGATTTGAACGAATTGTTATCGTATCGAAAGTTAGAACTTAATCGAATTATAATGTCGTTTCAAACTCGTAAAATAAGTTTAAAGAAGAAATCGAAGTCTATTGATGCTGAATATACTGTTAAGGATTTATCATCGTTACGTAGAAAACGGACTATCGCTTACAATCGGTTAACAAAGGCGTTAGAAATCGGCACTTTGTGTTTAAGTGATCTTTCAAAGCAGGATCTGTTCTTCTCTTATCATGAGGAAATTAAACAAATTTCATCGAATTTCCTCACTGCACATCTAGCTATCTTAGATCTTTCGGAAGATGGTGAGAGTGATGATGACACGATGCAAGAACGGTTTGATGAAATGTACTATGAAACATTATCTATTCATCGAAGGTTAACAAAAACCGACTCGTCTCTTCCTCAAAGCGGTGCATCATCGAATATTCGACTACCGAAAATCGTACTGCCGTCGTTTAGCGGTGATATCAAGAAGTGGCCCGAATATTATGATACTTTTAACGCATTAATACACCACTCGACTTCTCTCACTGACACTGAGAAGTTTCATTATTTGATTCGTCTCTCAGCGGCGATGCGTTAACTGTAGTTAAGGCGTATCCTATGACGCGCAAACATTATCACGACGCTTATCAATCGCTCGTCACTCGCTACAGGTGTAAGCGGACTTTAGCTTTTTCGTGTTGGAGGGACATTTTGAATATTGATTTCGAATGCCATAATGCGCGCGAGTTTCAAAAGTCGCTCGATTTGTTTGAAGAGAATCTAAGTATTTTGAAAACAATTAATTCACCAGTTGCAAACTGGGACTTTGTCCTTGTTTATCACATCTTGTCGAAACTTGACAAAGACATTCGTCGTGATTTTGAAGAGAATTACTCGGACGTCGAAATATCATCGTACGATCAATTGAAAGGTTTCCTACGATCAAAATGCGAGGCTTTATTACGTGATACTCATTTTACCGAATCGATCGAATGTAACAAGCCTGCACCTAAGCCTGCGCTAACACAACCTCGGCGTGTTAACACGTCGCATGTCCTCGTCGCTGCGACTGATCTACACGATCAACATAAATCTTTAGGCGATAGTAAAATCAGCCCATACTCGAGCAAATCTTCATATTGTGACAAACCACATTCAATTTCCTCTTGTCAAGATTTTCTATATAAATCGCTTGACGAACGCATGAATATAGCTAAAGACAAAAATTGGTGCTATAATTGTCTGAAGCCATCTCATCAGTTAAACAACTGCAAATCTATCTTCACGTGCCGCACATGCAAACGTAGGCATCATACCTTACTCCATCGCGACAAATCTAATATCGAACCTCAACATATCGGGTCGTCGTTGGTGTCTAGGTCGCAATCGAACACTACCGTGCTGCTGGCAACCGCTGTCGTGCAAGTTCAGGATGCTTCAGGCAATATGCAATCATTTCGTGCATTATTTGATACCGGAAGTCAAATTAATTTTATAACTGAAACCGCAGTAAGACGCTTAGGCTTATCAGCAGCTACGGCTGCCGCAAACGTTAGCGGGCTTGGAGAGGCTGCCGCGCCAATCCTTGGTCACGTCACCTGCACCGTAGGTACTGACGGTGTGGTTTTGTACGACCTCGATATGCACGTCATATCAAAGATATGTGGCGATCAACCTATCGCGCAACTCAACACCTCGGGATGGTCACATATTAAATCGTTGCCGTTAGCCGACCCTCGTTTTGATACACCAGGCCCGATCGACCTGTTATTCGCTGCTGACGTTTTCGCCGACTCCATGCAAATCAAACACATCAAGGGAGATGCCAACCAACCCATCGCACTCGAATCCATATTCGGTTGGCTTCTCTTCGGAAAAACTTGCCTACCAGCCAGTACTCTTGTACATACGTCGTTCACTAACGATAACGATTTATCAGTACTTAAGTCTACTACGACTGTATCGACTTTGGTCGCGGTTCAACCGCTAGTCAAAAACGAGTGTGTCTTCAATCATTCCCACAATAAATTTGTGCAAGACGTTTCTTCGCGTGTTCTGTGTTCTGCTGAAGTTCTCAACAATTCCCTATGGTGGGCGGAGCCAGTGCGGTTATCCGAAAATCGAGAATCTTGGCCCATGGACCCAAATCACTTAACGGACAGAGATGAAATTATCGTAGACGACGAAACATGTAAATCAGTAGCGTTAACGTCTAACGAAATCGCGAACGTTAAACCTGCAATTTCCGATAACCTGCTTAATCGCTTTATATCGTCGCAAGGGGTTGTTCATGTTTTAACGCACATAAATCGTTTAATTAAAAATTGTCTAAATTCAAATGAGGCTAAATGTAAAAAGTTCGATACTAACGTTGAGCGACATTGTGCATTGATGAAAATCGAGAGTACAACGTTCTCTAGAAAAATTAGCAATTTCAGATCAAACAAATCTTTATCAGTACCACTTCGAAAACATAGACCATTTACCGATACCCTAGGTATCATCAGGGTGGGCGGTAGAATATCACCATCAGAAAGCGAACGGGATCAAGTAGCTCCTGATCATCTACTCACGTTGTTCTGCGCCATATTTGAAAAACGTAAAATCACTGACGTTTTCGTAAATCGGCTTCTTTGGTGGCAGTTGTTGCAAGCGTTTTATTTGTCTTTCTGGTCCAGATGGAATCACGAGTATCTAAAACCTCTCATGCGTTGCGCCAAATCGACCAAAAATTCTAAACCTTTACAAATCAGCTCGTTGATGATTATTAAGGACGATAATCGTGCGCCACTTCAATGGTCTTTAGCCAGACAAGTGGATCTTTTACCTAGTGCTGATAGAATATCTGGGATTGCAGTAGTAAAAACAACACGATCATGGCATTCAAAGACCGTTGGTAAAGTTGTGCCTTCTGCCAATCGAGGACTAACTTTGATCGTATACATTTCATATTCCATTAGCTTTAGTATAGTTTTCAATTGTATCTATTATTATCAAAGTCGTATTAATCAGTATCAATATTCTGTCAATTAGGATCTATAATTATCGTAATAAATATATTGATCATTTCAGCGAGTGTGGATATTCACAGTATTGTGCTGTCCTATAATTTTTCGTATCACTCTTGTCCCCAATTTGATCGTTATTATTTGACCTGAAAATACCATAGGCATTTCGGTGGGCGGGATGTTCCGTTATCGCATAACGAAAGGGTCGGACAATAAAGTCGATGTTCCTTCCACACTCGCGGTACATACGAAGCAACAAAACGCAGTTGTCAAACCAACTGTCATGCGGCACTCATTCGTAAAACGTTGGAGCGAACGGAACCGTTTGTTTTTACCGCTAAAATCAGCCGTTGTGAAAATCAGATATAAACCACAAAGTATCCGCGCTCGGTGTCATCGTTTGTCATATTTCGGTTTCTATAGACAAAAATTACTCATCCTACCGTGCACGGTCACTACAAGAAGCAAAAATCTCCTCCTCACACTTAGGACGAGCTGAAGGTGGAAGGTCAACGAAGAGCAGTCGCAGTCGAAGGTGAGTGCTTGCATTCTATTTTTGCTGCTTCTGCCACTCTGAGTTGGTTAGAACATCGATTTATCTCGTATCGTTTTATCCCAGTGTAGTGTAAAAGCCACCACCTACTTTGGCTTTAGGTGCGTACGCTACATCTTTATGTTTGGTTGTTGAAAAAAAGCGGGTAGGTAGTCAAGAGCTGAGCGAGCCGAAGGAGCTTTTAAAAAATAAAACTTTATTAATTCAAGACGTTTATTCTCTACAAGAGCTCGTCTAAGACTAACTTAAATATAAATTAAATCTAGAGCTTCGATATCAGACCACCGTGGGACGGATGCTCTTATCTTATCTGTTGGGAGAACTTCGAGAACATGTTTTTAACAATAATTTTGGATGATATTTATAGACCAGGTAACAAAGCATTATACAAATTAAAATATAGAGTCCGAGAGTCCAAACGCTTATACTACGCACTTCAATAATTGCCTTTACACTTTCACTATTTTCAGTATCACTTTTCTTTAAAGCTAACGACAATAGTTTCAGGTCCATCAGGTCCAAGCCTTCCAGGTTTACAGGTGGAGCGGGTTTCCTTTCGTCAGGTAAGAAGAGTGTAGGTAAGTTCAGGATCGGTAGCTCTGGATAATATGTTATATTTTCAATGTACATTTGCCGCTTTTTCAATATGATGTCTTGAATTTTCACCTCGCAGGGATCATCTAAGGTCATTAAATAGGTGCCTTTGATCTTATGATGAAGCAGTTCACCATCGCATGTCCTTGTAAGCAGCTCTTCATCTCTACTGTACAGGATCCATCTATTTGTTTGCAGGAACTGGATTCTGATCTTCTCAATGGTTATGGGAATTTGGATGCATGACGTTACGTTTTCAGCATACGTCATCAGGTCGGTGATGCATGGGTCTTGAATATATTGAAGCATTCCGTCATCAGTGCAGAGGAATCTGAACTCGTCGACTTCTTGGCATGGATGAGTGAACAGTTTGGTCTTCAACCCTTTCGCCAAGAGGTAAGGATACTTGGGTATTATGACGACGGTGGAGTTAAAGGATAGTACAGGTAAAGGAATCAATTTATAATAGATATATGTATCTTTTTCAATCAGCGGTATTTCCAAAAGGTAAGTAATTTGATTTTCCTTCAAATAGGCTTTAAGTGTTATAACTTGCTCTATCTTAACTAAGTTTTCTAAGCTAGGCGTAAAAACTAATTTTTCTTTATTATTAATATTTTCAAGTAGCTGTAACAACTTATTTGATTCTATTATAGACTGATGTAAAACTCCTAACCTACTGAACGATAAACTAGTTTCTATTTCATCCAAATAGGTGTAATAAACTTGAAAATTATGGATTAGTAGATTATATGTATTAATGAACTGTATTCCTTAATATTCTGACTCCATTAGATTTTGCGCTATCATTTCAATTTTATTATTTATTTGAGCAAGATTATTAATTAATATAATAGTAGAATTTGTCAAAAGTTGCACCATTTCGGTAATCACCGTTAGTTTTCTGTTATTTTGATTTTGTTGCGTTTTCATTTCATTAATTAATTTATCGTATTGAATGGCATCGTCATTATCTAGATTTCCGGTTATCATTTTTATAAGTGAACCTAGTGGGTTAATTAGACCTCGTTTGATTCGAATGTTCGGAAAGATTTGGGTAAATTTGTTTAGAGTTATATTTTTAATGTATGCTACTTGACTTCTAACATCTACAAAATTATCCGTAAAGTTCTTATTAAAATAAATCTTAATTAACTTATCTAACTCAGAAAGTAGTTGAACGTTAAACCTTAAATCTTCTTCAAGGGGTTTAATGTCTAATACTTTTGCGATAGTCCACTTGTCACTACTAATTACTGCAACGCCAGTTTTCGTAAACAGGATTCCAGGGTTTCTATCTAGTGCCTGAAGTTGAAGGGCCTGCAGTTGCGTCACCATGGCTACTACCAGGAGGATGCGGAGGTGCCTGTGAAGGGCGTTTAACATTATTTAATGGAACTTTAGTGTTTCGATTTTTAACTTGAATCGGAACTACGTTTCTACTAATCTCATCAGCAACAATAGCCTTTTGGAAACGTGGTTTGTCTTTGCTACTCCTTTTATTAACTTCTTTAGTGAATACTACATCACCGGGTCTTATTTCGACTACTGTTTCTCCTCCTCTTTTCTCTATTATTTTCTCCTTTTGTTTAATGGCTTGTTCTGATAAATGATCATATAGAAACTTAGTTCTTTTAGCATGTTCTTTGATCAGTTGCTGCATGTACTGTTTCTCGAAATTTAAATTAAATACATTTATAGAATCAGTGTGTCCTAATAAAACTTCGAATGGGGTAAAACCAGTGGTTGAGTGTATAGAGTGGTTATACGCCATGATAGAGTATGTCATTACGGTAGCGGCATCGGTGTACTTATGCTCGTACTTAGCCAACCTGTAGATTTCAATGATAGTAGAATGAAATCTTTCTATGACGCCCATAGAATTCGGGTTGTTAGGGGTTCCTATGTGGAGATCTACCTTGTAAACAGCTAAAAGTTCTTTCAAGAGAGCATTATTAAATTCAGAACCAGCATCTGAACTGATTTTGTGGGGTACGCCATACAAGGAGAAATATTTAATGAGGGCTCTTACAACCTCCGGTGTTGATCTATTAGGTATTTCGAGAGCTTGACCGATTTTAGAAAAGGCATCAACTACAGTCAAATAATAGCGTCCTTCAATTGTAAATAGGTCAATGAAAATTTCCTCTAAAGGTTTTGACTGGGTGTGTGTTAGTTGTAACTTAGGCTTAATCGGTTTCCGGTCGTATTTCATACGTTTGCATGTTTCACATGAGTTTATAAAACTGGAAATGGTTTGTTCCATATTATGCCAAAAGTAGGTGCGCTTAATGTGCACTAAGGTCTCTTTAATACCACGGTGGCATGTTTTACCAGTATGGTATTTGGCAACAATTTCTTTCTGTTCTAATTCATCCTCTACAAATACTACTCTTTTGGTACACTCGAAAAATTGTACAGATTCTCTTTTAAACAAATATATTACCATTTGTGCGAATTGTTGTCTATGCTGTTCTTCCTCAAAGTAAATGAAGTATTTGGTATTGTTTCTTATATACTCCTTTAGGAATTGTTTGACAAGGTCAGTTCGGTTCAAAGGTAAGTGTACTTCAAGAATTTTCTGTTTTTTGCGGGATATACTTTTAACTGCTAATTTATCAATAGACCAAGAATGAACCAAAATTTGGTTGGGCTTGGTGTCTATAGCTTCCTGCAGGATTGGGATACCTTTAGATTCGGTATCTTGTCCTGAATGAGCGGTTTCACTACTAGAAGAATTTTCAGAAGCTGTCAAAGTTGAACTCGAAGGGCATTGTATCGAGTAGGGGGAACGGCATCTAACCGTTTCTTCTGAATCTGATATAGCCGATTCATTTTCGTTGTCAGATATTAGAGATATTATGTTATCTGGTTGTGCTAAGGTTTTCTTTCGTAATTTTCCTAATACTTCTATTTCTTTTGTCAGTCGTCTTATTTCTCGGTTTTTATTTTCGTCTGAGTCAATATTCACTTGTGTGGATATATTGTCATCGTTACCTAATGCGTTTATTCGAATACGCGATAATGCGTCGGCATTACCGTTAAGTGTGCCCTTTTTATGAACTATTTCAAAGTCGTATTCAGACAATCGTAATCGCCAGCGTGTCAATCTACTATTTGTGTCTTTTAGAGAGTTAAGCCAGGCTAGCGGCTTATGATCTGTTACTATGGTGAATTTCTTACCGTAGAGGTAAGGGCGAAAGTGTTTTACTGCCCAGACTATTGCGAGCAGTTCTTTCTCCGTAACACTATAACGCGTTTCCGCATCGTTTAGTGTTCGGCTGGCATACGCTACGGGCTTATCCTGACCGATAGGACCTTGTGAAAGGACTGCTCCAAGAGCGAATTCTGAAGCATCCGTTGTCAGTATGTAAGGCCTGTCAGGATCAGGGTATTGTAAAATTGGGGCATTTACAAGAAGCTCTTTGCATTTTTCAAAGGCTGCTATGTATTTGTCGTCATCGATAGGCATTGAGCGCTTTTGTTTTAATCGTGCTGTCATTGGTTGAGTGATTTTAGCGAAGTCCTTAATGAACTTACGGTAGTACCCAATAAGTCCTAAGAAACTTTTAATTTCGGTTGTACTTCGGGGTAAGGGATATTTTAGGATGGCTTTAATTTTGTCATTGTTAGGTTTTAAGCCGTCGCTAGTTATTGTGTGACCTAAGTATAAGACCTCCTTTCTAAGAAATTCGGACTTATCTAGCTGAATTTTTAAATTGGTTTGTCGTAATCTGTCAAAAACGGTCCGTAGTTTTACTATGTGTTCTTGCAAGCTGGACGAATAAATAATTATGTCATCCAAGTACACAAGACAGTGTATTCCTTGCAAGCCACGTAGCACATTGTCAATCGTTCTTTGAAAAGTTGCCGGTGCCGTTTTTAATCCAAACGGCATACGGGAAAATTCATAATGTCCTGCGTTTATACTAAATGCGGTTTTCTGTCTGTCTTCTTCAGCGACTTCTATCTGGTGATAGCCACTGGCTAGGTCAAGGGTAGTAAAGTAACAGCTTCGTCCTAGTTTGTCAAATAGTTCTGTAATATTTGGTAGGGGGTATTTGTCGTCTATTGTAATTTCGTTTAATTTTCGGTAGTCAATAACAAGTCTATATTTCTTTTCGTTACTCGCGTCTAACTTCTTTGGCACTAGGTGCACAGGGGCACTCCAGGGAGAATACGACTCTTTTACAATATTATTTTCCAACATTTTAGTAACTTGTTTATTTATTTCATCATTTATTACTTGAGGTTGCCTATAGGGTCTGATGTATATTGGGTCTTCGTTTCGCGTGCGGATGTGGTGTTTAACTTTGTTAGTAAATGTCAACGGTAATTTTTCGGTATAAAAGATGTCTTTGTATTCAAGGCAAAGCTTTTTAATTGAGTCTCTTTCTTCTGAATTCATATGGTCTAAACGCAAGTTGCTAACATTTTCTGTCAATATCTGGTCAATCTCTATGTTATTTCGGTCATCTAATTTGTGAAAATTGCATTTTTCGCCGTCATGTTTAGTTACTTCAAAAGGTCGTGTAACTGTTAGAGTCATTTCAGTATCCAAAGTATTTTGTATGATCGTTGTTGCATACCCGTCTTCGCACTTAACTAAAGCGGTAGGCATTCTAACACCTTCACAAAATAGTTTGTAGTTTAATATAGCATCGCCGTTTTGTAGGTCTGTCGGTAATTTCACTCTTTGTTCGCAACGTGGGCTTATTCTTATTTCATTATTAGGATTGTATATAATAGGAATAGCCGATGATTGGGTATAGAGAATTTGGTTTTGCATGTCAATTTTCGCGTTCAATTGTTTCAGAAGGTCACTGCCAATGAGTCCATCGTAACAGCCATCAACATCATAAATATAAAACTTATGCGTTTCAGTGCTGTTAAATGTTGGGAATAATGGAATTACTACAACTTCGTTATGTTGGCTAGATGCGTGGGTGCTTATAACTTCAAACGGCTCGTAGTGTTTGAAATCGTTAAAATACTCTCTAGTCATTTTTGGTGAAATGAATGATCTCGAACTTCCGGTATCAATCATAAATTTAGAATTGATTTCGGGTATTATTACGTGTGGTAATTTCAATGTATTATAATGAAGTTGTATTATTTCAGGGGCTTGTTGGAGGCATTGATGTGAAAATTTTCAATGCTGTGGACAGCTGAGGCTTGGTCATCTTGTCCAGCGTTAGTCTCGTAAGTGTCGACGTTGTCAGTCGGGGAGTTATCATTGTAGTCAATGTAACAGTCAGTTTCAGGATTTTCAGGCATAAAAGTAAGGTCATCACTTTCTGGTTCATTTAGGCTGTACAGTTCGTTCATTCTAAAACCTTGAGGTTTCAGTGGGGGAGCTGTACGCATGCTCACATCAGTAGATAGCTGAGGCGCTAATCTTTGTAGGGGGCGGTAACCGAATTGTTGTTGGCCTTGGGCAAAAGGTGGACGATAGCCAAACTGCTGTGGTCCTTGGTTAAATTGAGGTCGATAACCAAATTGGGGTGGATTTTGGTTGAGTTGAGGTCGGTAGCCAAATTGGGGTGGACTTTGGTTAAATGAAGGCTTATAACCAAACTGCTGTTGTCCTTGGTTGAACTGTGGTCGATAGCCCAATTGTTGGGGAAGCTGTGGTCTATATCCAGCTTGTTGGGGTTGTGAAAAAGGTAAGTGAGATATTTGTTTAGCGTGTGGTACACCAAATTTAAAGTTTGTTTGTGGTGTGTGAGGACTTGAAGTACCAGCATTGTTTTGGGGAATTCCAAATTTAAAGTTTTGCTGAGGTTGTTGATTTGAAGTGAAGAAAGGCTTCATTCCAAATTTATCTATAAAAGGATTTTGATATGTAGTTTGAGCCTTAGGCTGTAATTGATTCTGTGATCTAAGCATTTTATTTTTCGCATTATATTGATACATAAAGTTTACTTCTTCGAGCACTATGCTTAAGGCATTTTCTAGTGAAACGGAACCCTTAAGACGCACAATGCGAAGCAATTCTTCCGGCAGGTTATATAAAAACACATTCATTGACATGTTGTCATATATCGTTATCTTACTACGACGTAGATTTACGTCCTCAATTAAATTGACTTTGGCAATCAGTGTGCTTTTAACGTGTTGAATTCTGTTGCAAAAATCCAGATATGACTCGCCATTGTTCATTTTTAAAGTTTCTAACTCTATTGAAATGCATTCTTCCGAACGGGGATCACCAAAATGCTGTTCAAATGCCCGTTTTAAATCAGGCCAGGTATCTAAATCTTGTCGTTCGCTTATGAGAGTGGCTGCTCTACCAGTAAGTCTGGATGTTATGAGATGGTAAACGTACAGGTCCTGCTGTGGATTTCCCTCTATTCTACAGCAGCTAATCAAGTACTCGCATTTCCTAATAAATAAACTAAGTAATTTTTCGTCACCGTCGAATTTGGGGATGACGTTAGCAAAGTCGCGGGGTACTTGCACTATATTTTCCATTATTTTTTTTTTAAATTAACTTAATAATTTATTTATTTATAATTATTATTATATTTTAACACTTTATTTATTTTAAAACACTAAACACATTTAAAAGAAATCACAAAACACACTTCAATGTTTGGAAATAACGTTCTGATTTCTAGACACATATAACTAAAACAGTGAATAGGATTGGAATAAGACTGGAAATAGCGATTTGGGTCTACTTACAGACTGTCCATGTCCCTCGTTGAGCCTTAAACGTTGTCCTCCGGAACGCAGCAATAGCACCAACGGTGCTCTCACGTATTTATTTGGTTCGTGGATTTCCGTAAATCGCGTGAAAACGTACGTAGCGCGTTACTAAAGTGAAGTTATTCGCGACGCGGAAATCCTACCGGCTACGCCAGTCAAGAGCTGAGCGAGCCGAAGGAGCTTTTAAAAAATAAAACTTTATTAATTCAAGACGTTTATTCTCTACAAGAGCTCGTCTAAGACTAACTTAAATATAAATTAAATCTAGAGCTTCGATATCAGACCACCGTGGGACGGATGCTCTTATCTGTTGTTTGTCCATTCAGCGTCTGGTGTCTGATTACGTTACTCAGAATATAGAACGCTGACGCGTGTTATCTGTAGAGTCGGCAGACGTAACTAGGTCTCGCCTACATAACATTCCGCTCTGTTTATTTATTTTTAATATCATTATATTTTGCAAATAATTACTGATAAATTCGGTATTATTCTTCGACTAAACCTTGACGTTCACCAGTGCACATATAATTTCAAGAATCCAATAATTAGGAGAAGAAAATACGTCAACATGAAACTGATCGCAACTAGACGATTCACGACGAGTGTGTTACGGTACCTACCTACACCTATTCCGCAAGCGCTGCATATTACAGTTCTCAGGAACTTTCCGTCAACGCTGCAGTTTACGCCATTGACGTCAATCGGTGGCCTACGTGACCGGCGGAAATGCAAGCGATGCACTTTTGCCTCGTGGTGCCCTCGGCCCCGCGCATCGGCCCGCACTTCGTAACACACTTCGTTCGAAGACAGTCGTTTTAGTTTTATTATAATATTAATATTTTAAGATTGTACTTTTTTGAAATAAATCTTTCAAAGTATTTCGGTTTTTTTTAAATCCTTCGGCGGCGTCCAACATAATTGGCGCAGTCGGTAGGATAGTTAGAAGCAGTGCGCGAATCTGTAGCTTTCTAAAATCGAATCTGCGAACTTCGACTCTGCTCGCACTTTCAAGTGCCATTGTCTAACGTCCGAACTTGGTAGGTTCGCGGCCGAGGATACACTCAAACTTCAGTGGACCGAATGTAAGTACTTTGAAACTATTTTGTCTATTGTGTTGCTTCCTTGTTACTTGTTCCTTTTACCGTTTCCAAAATTTTTTATAAAGGTAAAAACGTAGATAGATCTGTCTCCTCCAGACAGATCAGTAGAAATAAGGAATTAGACTTAGGTAGAGAATTAGGATCTCTGGAACGTGAGAATAGTTTAGGTAATAGCTCAGGCAATATGGACCCTGACACAATTTATAAAGCGTTGCGTCCAGTACCGGAGTTCGATGGTAATCCGAATGTGCTCACACGGTTTATTCGGATTTGTGATGAAATCGTGACGAAATATATTCTCAATGACGAGAACGCCATTTTGACTAATTTATGTGTGATAAATGGTATACTAAATAAAATTACCGGTAATGCAGCTAGAACAATAAATTCAAACGGTATACCAGAATCATGGCAGGATATTCGAACATCCTTAATAAATAACTTTTCCGACCAAAGAGACGAGACAGCACTTTATAACGATCTGTCACTACTTTCGCAAGGAAGTAACACCCCTATTGAATTTTACGACAAATGCCAGAACCTTCTCAGCACCATAATGACTTATGTCACTTTACACGAGTGTGTAAAAACCACAGTCGATGCAAAGCGCGACTTATATAAAAAATTAACGTTACAATCTTTTGTACGAGGTCTTAAAGAACCTCTAGGGTCTCGTATTCGTTGTATGAGACCCGCAACAATTGAAAAGGCACTGGAATTTGTTCAGGAAGAATTAAATGTGTTATATCTGCAGCAACGGAATGAGTACGTGGAAAAGAAGGCTCCGCCTTTGCCGCAGCCTCAGACTTTTGCTACGTCTTCTAAATTTAATTTAAACCCTATTAATAATTCTTTTGCTATGCCTAAACCTTTAAATTATGTGCAACCCCAAACTAGCTGGCCGAAACCGTTATTTATGCCGCAGCAGCACCCACAGAGTAATTATCGCCCACCTCCGTTTTATCAGCCCGGTTTTCAATCACCAAGATTTAATCAGCCGCGTATGCCTACTCGCACTCAACAAATGTTCAGTGCACCGCCATCTAATTACAACCCCCAAAACGCGTTTAGATTTTTCCCTCCGCGCAATACTTCACAGACTATGCCAAAGCCAACGCCTATGAGTGGCGTTAGCCATTTTATACCAAAGGCGCTTCCGCCTACAATGTCGGGACACGATTGGCGAAAATCTGGAAATCCGCCACCCTCGAATTACTTTAAAACACGCGAGATGAATTATAACGAGGTTGCCTGAAGGAATAATACTGACTATTATTACAACGATGACTCATCTAACTACTATGACTACACTGACGCCTATCCCGATGACCAGACTGACTTTGGCTATTACATGTATGACCAGGACGACGGACAGTACCATAGCGCGACAAATGCTATAGAAGCTCCCCAACCTTCTACTAGCCACGACCAAAATCAGTCGGATTTTCACAAGGGCCGTACCGACCCTCCACCAAAATAGAGGTCAACCTTCAATCCAAAAAGGAGTTGAGGTATATTCAAATTTATAATCCTCCTCTTAAATTTCTTATAGACACCGGGGCGAATCAATCGTTCATAAGCCCCGAGGCTGTGGAAAAGTTTTTCGCACATGTACCTCTGAATTTTGATCCTTTTGAGGTCACAAATTCTTGCGTCACTAGCAAACACGAACATTCCATCACGCTACCGAATTTTCCAGAGTTTGTCGAACAAAAAGATATTAAATTGTTCGTCTATAAATTTCATAGTCACTTTGATGGATTGTTGGGCTTAGATTTATTAGATGGAGCTCAAATTGACCTTAAACGTAACGTTTTAGTCACAGACCGAACTGAAATTCCGCTTTCTCACTATACATGCAGAAAAGCGAATTTCCAGGAAATAATCCCGGAAAATTCGTCTCGATTAATAAATGTACCAATACACCACCCCGACGGTGACGTATACATTTGTGAACAGGTTATGTGCAATTGCATAATTCACGAATGCGTGACGACTGTAACTGACCAGACCGGTATTGTAGAAGTAGAAAATCCTTCTAATATGGACATGACTATACAATTCGACAGGACTATTCGAGTTAACCTTTTTAATATGGAATCTATGACTAATAACTCGGACTCTAGGCGCGTTAGCGACGTTTTATCGCGACTACGTACGGAACACCTAAATACGGAAGAGAGAATTAACTTGGAGACATTATGCGGACGCTATGCCGATGTATTTTACATTGACGGAGAGGCTCTGACTTTTACCAACAAGATAAAACATCAGATTAAGACGACAGACGAACAACCAGTTTATACGAAAAGCTACCGCTACCCTTTTGTACATCGCCAGAAAGTTAGAGATCAGACTGCTAAGATGTTAGACCAGGGTATTATTAGACCCTCTGACTCTGCCTGGAGCTCTCCCATATGGGTTGTCCCGAAAAAGGCTGACGCATTTGGGAAGCAAAAATGGAGACTAGTTGTAGATTTTCGTAAACTCAATGACAAGACTATCGACGATAAATATCCTATACCGAATATTTCAGACGTCCTTGACAAGCTAGGTAGATGTCAATATTTCACCACCCTTGACCTTGCATCTGGATTTTACCAGGTTGAAATGACCCCAGATGATATACCTAAGACGGCCTTTAACGTTGAACATGGGCACTTTGAATTTTTGAGAATGCCCATGGGGTTAAAGAACAGTCCATCAACTTTTCAAAGGGTGATGGACAACGTGCTTAGAGGCTTGCAGAATGAGATATGTCTAGTATATTTAGATGATATCATCGTTTTTAGTACATCCTTGCAGGAACACATGTTAAATTTGGAGAAAGTGTTCATTAGATTACGAGAATCCAATTTTAAAATCCAGATGGATAAGTCTGAGTTTTTAAAATTGGAAACAGCCTACTTAGGGCACATTATCAGTCGAGACGGTATAAAACCGAATCCTGATAAAATAAAGGCTATCGAGAGTTATCCTTTGCCAAAAACACCTAAAGAGATAAAACAGTTTCTGGGACTTCTGGGGTATTATAGGAAATTTATCCCTGACTTTGCACGAATTACTAAACCTATGACTAAGTGTTTGAAAAAGTCCAGCAAGATAACTTTCGACTCTGACTATACAGACTGCTTTGAAAAATGCAAGACGTTACTGACTTACGACCCGATACTTCAATATCCAGACTTCAGCAAAGAGTTCATTCTAACAACAGACGCTTCTAATCTAGCTATTGGTGCCGTACTCAGCCAAGGACCTGTTGGTTCAGATAAACCTATTTGTTACGCATCTCGTACTCTCAATGACAGTGAGATAAACTATAGCACAATCGAGAAAGAACTTTTAGCTATTGTGTGGGCTACAAAGTATTTCAGACCCTATCTTTTTGGACGCAAATTCAAAATTCTGACTGACCATAGACCACTCCAATGGATAATGAATCTCAAGGAGCCTAACTCCAGACTGACCAGATGGCGACTTAAACTGAGTGAATACAACTACACGATAGTTTACATAAAGGGCAAATATAATACAAATGCAGATGCCCTCTCTCGCATTGAAATTAACAATGAGGAAACAGATTCAATGGTAGAAAATCCTTCTGAAATGCCACCCTCTAATGTTGGTTCAACAACGGCTACAGCCCATACCAGTAACGAGAATCCCATTCTCGAAGTTCCAATCACTGACGAACCCTTAAATAAATTTCATAGACAGATATGTTTTACCATAGTAGGTGACATTAAAAGACGAACGACAGCGACAAAACCTTTTGACACACATACTCGTACTCACATTCAAGTATCCGAATCCAGTCTCGAGCAGGACGTGATTAATGCAATAAAAAAATACGTCAATCCGAAAGTTAAGACCGCCCTTAAGATTACACCGCCCTTAGGAATGTACTCTATCATTCCTATTATTCAAAATAACTTCAAAAGCTCCTCTATGAATTTAGTCTTAGCAAAGACTGAGTTAGAGGATGTAAAGGAATACTTGAGGCAACAGGAAATCATAAAGCATTATCATGGGGGTAAAACTAATCACAGGGGAATAAACGAAAGCTATCTGGCTCTTTCACGCAAATACTTTTGGCCAAAAATGAAAGAGGAGATAACTAAGTACATAAATGAGTGCACTGTGTGTGGTCAAACTAAATATGACAGACACCCAGTCAGACCACAATTCAACGTGGTACCACCAGCCTCCAAGCCATTTGAGATAGTGCATATGGACCTTTTTACAGCGCACAATGAGAAATATCTGACCTTTGTAGATGTATTTTCTAAATACGGGCAAGCTTATCACCTACGTGACGGGACTGCCGTCAGTATCCTACAAGGACTCTTGACTTACAGTACTCATCATGGACTTCCACTGACTTTAATAACTGACAATGGAACCGAATTTACCAATCAGATGTTTGCTGAATTTACGCGACTTCATAAAATTAACCACCATAGGACCCTTGCTCATGCCCCTAACGATAACGGGATGATAGAAAGATTCCATTCGACTCTTTTACAACACTTACGAATAATGCGACTTAGACAAAACGCTGAACCGACAGTTAACTTAATGCCCTATGCCATATTAGCTTATAATAGCTCCGTGCATAGCTTCACTAAGTGTAGACCACATGACGTTATTCGAGGACATTTCGATCCTAGAGATCCTTTTGACATTGACATGACAGAACACCTAATGCAACAATACATTATAACCCATAGAGACCAGATGAAATTAGTTTATGACCAGTTGAACGAATCAGCTCTTACAAATCGTACGCATATCATAGAAAGCAGAAATAAGGATAGAGAACCTGAGGTCGAATACCAACCCGACCAACAAGTGTTCATAACTAATCCACAAGCTAGTCGAAATAAACTCGCGACTCGTTATACTCAGGATACCGTATTAGCCGATCTGCCAATCCATATATATACTTCTAAGAAGAAGGGCCCCATTGCAAAATCACGACTTAAACGTGTGCCTAAAACCGCGAAATTGTTACAGGATGATACTCCTCGCATTCCTCCACCTGACGCTGGCGCACGAGATAAGACTTGAGAATCTTGACAATGGACCTGGTATACTCCCTTTTAAACTCGGACAAGCTAAACTTGTCACTCACTATCATTCCTTTTTACAATACATTGACCTTACTAATATTGAGGACAGACTTGACTCGGTAGATTCTCAACTTCGACTTTTTGCTAATAAATTAGACAACGACACCCTAAAACTTTATGAACTACAGACTAATTACCTCACTACTAAATTAACTAAAATTAGAAATCAGCTAGACACATTATAGCCCAATAAATCGCGTACTAAAAGAGGTCTTATAGATGGCCTTGGATCAGTTGTTAAAAGCATTACTGGTAACTTAGACCATACGGATGCCGAAAAATATGACAGAGCACTTAATATACTAGAGAGTAATGATGATAAGTTGATGTCTGAATTTAATGAGCACATAAGCCTCAATAAAATTTGGATATCTCAGCATACCATCTTACTAACTAAAATAGCAGAGAACCAGGAGAAGATTAATAATAGTTTAGCATTAATGTTAGATAGGAACGCCCACGCTGAGGCTAAGTTAGTTAGATACGCTAAGCTCGCTCAGCTACTAGGTATAATTAGCGAGAACGCTGAGGATTTGATTTTAGAATTAGATAGAATAGAAAATATTTTAGCGTTTATTCATGCATCGAGCACTCACCATAGCATGCTAAGCATAGATAATTTACGTAGTATAATAAATAGGTTAAAAATAGTATATGGACTAGAGCAAGTAATAGACGCAGACTTGAGAGAGTACTATAACATTATAAAATCAGGATATTATTATGCAGGTAGTAGAATAGTTATAATTTTCAAAATCCCTATCATATCATCAAGCACTTTCGAATTTTATAAACTATCCTTAGTTCCTAATAGAAAGTTACAGACTATTATCCCTCCTTACCCATTCCTAGCAACCAATGGCAAGAATTTCATGTACATTGCGGCAGAATGCCTGAAATTCAATCATCAGTATCTATGTGAAGAAGACGGCTACCACCCTCTGCGAGCGCATCCAGACTGTATCCAGTACATTATAAATCATCAAGCCCTGGACAGGACATGCCGGCCTACCAAGGTTACCCTGGACAAGGAAGCGATGGAGCAGTTAGACAACCAGCACTATACACTTGTCTTCCCAAAACCCACGAAAGCAGAACTACAATGTGGACGACAGGAGTTCCTGACCCTACATGGAAGCTACCTTGCAACTTTGCCCCTGAAATGCTACATACGCACTAAAGAATTTACAATTATTAATACCAATGACCACATTAAAGGACAGCCACTGCTTCTAACGGAAATACCACAGGACTACATAAAAGAAACCATAGATATACCTCATTTAAAACTAAACTCAATCAACCTCAACGGACTTCACGCCATCGAAGATAAGATCCTGATGCAGCATCCAGTCGAGATAAATCATACAGACATCTCCTTGTACCACACTACACTACCTCTCTACGGAACACTTCTTCTAGCAGCAATAGCTATCTTCGCAATCATCTTACGGCGATATAATATTTGTACGAGACAAAATCAACCCAAAGAGGCCAGCACAGCACCTGAAAATCATCCTTATGAAGATCCTGAAAAAGCCAAAGGACACCATTCGAAGTCAGCAACATTTTCGCTCAGAGTGCTCAAATAGTTGCTGATCTAAGGGGGGAGGTGTTACGGTACCTACCTACACCTATTCCGCAAGCGCTGCATATTACAGTTCTCAGGAACTTTCCGTCAACGCTGCAGTTTACGCCATTGACGTCAATCGGTGGCCTACGTGACCGGCGGAAATGCAAGCGATGCACTTTTGCCTCGTGGCGCCCTCGGCCCCGCGCATCGGCCCGCACTTCGTAACACACTTCGTTCGAAGACAGTCGTTTTAGTTTTATTATAATATTAATATTTTAAGATTGTACTTTTTTGAAATAAATCTTTCAAAGTATTTCGGTTTTTTTTAAATCCTTCGGCGGCGTCCAACATAATTAGTGCATCTACCTAACGCAATAACAACACCAGTGTTGGAAACTTGTGCTTTTTATAAAGTGACTATGTGCCTCAGTTAAAAAAGTGGAAGATCTTCGGGAATTATATATTTTCCAAAATTTCTCCCCTTTATATTATCGCCAAAAGCGCCATCTCTGTTTTGGATGTAGTACTACAATGTCATGATACATTCAACGAAGAATAGCTATCGGTTGCAATAAAACATTGGACATCTGGTCAAACCGTTCACATAACTATTTATTAGTGTCGGCAATACAACACAGAGGGCAAGAGGTGTCAAAACTTCGTACGGCGGGACTTCTCAGTAAGACGTTAGAATACCTTTTATTTTTATTTATTCCATTTTTAAGTCTTGTAAAAACAATAATTTTTACTTCTGACGAGTTTTACTTGTGCTTTTTTATATTTAATTGTTGTATTCAATGAATTTAGCTGGCTTAATGCTATTCACAGTTGAATAGCGATTGTTGTATAGATACCTTATTTTATGACATTTTTTGATAATTCTACCAATTATCAAAAAATGTCATAAAATCGTTAATCGTTTTATATACATATTATTTATTGTCATTTTATTAATCCTATTTAACATCTAGAATCCTAGATAATATTGACATTATTATTTCAATTTAATTTTACCTATGAAAATTTCTGAGGCTTATTTATAATTTGTTGTAATTTTCAATTCTTAAATCCATTAACAATATGAGTACCTTATCTACACCATTGCCATTACCTTGCCCTTACTGTCCTGAATCTACTTGTACGTTTAGTGGGCATGGACTTAAAGTTCACATAGGTCGCAAACACAAAGACGCGTCTTGTTCGAGAGTTTCCTCTGAGGCCACTCCTATCGTCCCAGTTACCGCAGTTATCCCGCAAGTCCCCCAGGTGGTTTCGCCGCTGGCGTCGCAACGGGTTTCACTGGATATGCTTGCTACACTACGAGAATACACCGGTACTGCGTCACATTCCAAAAGGGGCGCGAAATCAGGCGGCAGGAAAACTTTGTGCAATAATCGACAAGTGCATCGATTGCAATGGGGCTGAGGACTGGTTGTTGCTTCTCTCATTCGCTTATACTGCATTAAAAGTTCCTTCAAAAACTCTACCGGGAAATATGACGACCAAAGTAAAGGCAAACGTGGAACGTTCTGAGTATTGTCAGTTTGAGGATGAGCTTGGAGACGTGAAAGTGTACTCCAGTTCGCGTACGGTTCAAAAAACCATACAATCGAAAGTGTTCGAGGGTGACCTGAGAGGAGCCGTCCGTCTTTTGGTGTCTAACGATACGTTTGCTCAGCAGAACCCAGCCACTCTTGATGAACTGAAGCTCAAACATCCAGAACCATCGCGTCCTTTAAACTCCCCATCGGCGCCGGATGCTTCATGTCCTGTAGTTTCGGTTGCAGTAGAGGACGTTGCTATAGCGTTAAGCTCTTTTTATAGCGGATCTGCAGCAGGTTTAGATGGCATTCGTCCAAATCATTTAAAAGAGCTGACTGGGTCCTCCGGTGAAAACGGACCACGTCTGATGGTATGCCTAACCAGACTCGTTAACTTTTTATTAAGCGGCCAACTCAATCCAGATATGCCCGTATATATACGGGGCAGCTCTTTGTGCCTTGAAGAAAAAGGATGGCGGGTTGAGGCCCATAGCTGTTGGAAGTGTCTTCCGAAGATTAACTGCGAAGCTGGCTTGCCGTGCTGTGAAAAAAGAGATGTCTGAATACTTGCAACCGAACCAACTGGGATTTGGTACTCGATTGGGATGTGAAGCAGCCATTCATGCCACTCGAGCATTCGTGATGAACGCGGACAACTCCGATTGCATCGTGTTAAAGCTAGATATCCGCAACGCGTTTAACACTCTGGAAAGAACTTTTGAACGAAGTCAAAGATCAAATTCCTACTCTCTACCCCTTTTTACATCAAATCTACCAATCCCCATCGAATCTTTTTTACAAAAACCACCTTATTCTTTCACAAGTTGGAGCTCAGCAGGGTGATCCTCTTGGGCCTCTCGTTTTTAGTTTATCTATTCATAAAATTATTTTAGAGTTGAAGTCATCTTTAAACTTGTGGTATCTGGACGATGGGACTATCGGCGGCAAACATGATGTGGTCGAACAAGATCTGCGGACTCTTTTGCCACGCTTTAGGGAGCTAGGATTGGAGGTGAATCCAACAAAATGCGATTTTTTTCCCTGCAGTGCCGGAGCTCGTACACATCTTACAAGTTTAAGTGCGCTTTTACCTGGTCTAAGGGAACTTACTCCCAGCACTTTCGGCTTGTTGGGTTCACTTATATTCCTTGATGGAGTTCCTGAGGCTATACTTTTACGCAAAGAACTTCTACTCTTAGCTCAGGAACGTCTTCAATCACTACCTTCTCACGTGGCACTTGTGTTATTGCGTATGTGTTTCGCGCTACCGAAAGTGACCTACTTGCTGCGTACTTCACCTACCTGGCTTTGTCCGTAAGAGGTTTCAGCTTTCGATGAATCTCTGAAACTCGCTGTTGAGTCTATCCTGAACATTTCTCTAGATGACTCGCAGTGGAAGCAGGCGGCTTTGCCAATACGCTACGGGGGCCTTGGTGTGCGGAGCGCTCGGGACGTTTGCTTGCCGGCATTTCTTGCCTCGGCACATGGGGTTGCGGACCTTGTCACTTTAATTCTTCCTTCCAATGGTGACAGGGCATGTATTCCTTATTTGCCTGATGCAGTATCAGCCTGGTCGGCTCTCAACTCGAGCGAACCAATCCCATTGGCCTCCTGTGCTCAGCGAGCATGGGATGATATTGAAGCAAAAAAGAACCTCGAACAGATCTTGCAAAGTGCCACAGGGGCAGAATTGGCAAGACTAAGAGCTGTGTCGCAGTCAGAATCTGGTGCATGGTTGCACGCCCTTTCGTCGCCTTACCTGGGCACTCTTTTAGATGATGACTCTCTGCGTGTGGCGGTGGCTCTCCGCCTGGGCTGTAAAGTGTGTGAACCTCACAAATGCATTTGCGGTTCCATGGCCGATGGCCATCACGCACTGAGTTGTCGTCGTTGCACGGGTAGGTTTCCGCGTCACCATGCACTCAACGACATAATTCGAAGAGCATTTATCTCGGCCAACGTTCCCTGTGTGCTGGAGCCGCCGGGTCTCAGTAGGACCGACGGTAAGAGACCAGACGGTTTGACTCTTGTGGAGGAATGGCAAGTACCTTGTCTGGGACGCTACTTGTGTCAGCACTGTCGCGTCCAGTCACGTGAGCCGCACTTCCCATTTAGCTGCAGCGGCGGCGGAAGAAGCCGCTAGGAACAAGCGGGCTAAATACGCGACAATGGAGTCACAATATTATTTTGTGCCCATAGCCGTGGAGACAATGGGCAGTTGGGGCGTTGACGCTAAATCATTACTTAAAAGTTTAGGGCGTAAGATTTTTGAAGTGACTGGAGAAGCCCGTGCCGGCTCGTTTCTGGTGCAAAGAATGGCCATCGCTATTCAGCGTGGCAACGCTGCGAGCGTTATGGACACCTTTTCACCGGGAACGTTGCGGGGCGGGATTCTTAACTAAATATGTTTAACGAGCTAATTGAATTGTGATTTTATATTAAAATTATATTTTGACTATGTTAATTAAGAATTAGATAATTATTTAATAAAAAGTACCATAGATTGTTATTGTAGTAATTAATATTATTAAATATCTGGTTGACCGAGATTTGATCGGTATTTTTTGCCACTTAAACAGACAAATATGACTCTTCCCGACATCTATTGACAAATAATAATACTATTTTAACACAGTAACACTAAAGCTACTATTAGCCAATAGATGTCGGGAAGAGTCATATTTTAAGTTAATTATCAATAAAGTTGATTATTGAAAACACGAATAAAACAACATTTTCTGAAAATTACTCCTAGCTAGATCGATTTATCGCCCCCGAAATCCCCAGAACACTAAATTTTATTTAATCGTTGGAGCCGTTCCAAGATTCAGATTAAGGTAAAGACGATAGCGCGCTATCTTTGATGCAAGCTAGATGGCGCGGCGCTATCGTAAAAAAACTTTTCTAAACTTTTCTTTAAGTTTTAACTTTGTTCTGTTCTTAATATTTGTTGTTATAGCGGCACCAGAAATACATCATCTGTGAAAATTTCAACTGACTAACTATCACGGTTCATGAGATACAGCCTGGTGACAGACGGACAGACAGACAAACAGACAGACAGACAGACAGACGGACAGCGAAGTCTCAGTAATAGGGTTCCGTTGGTACCCTTTGGGTTCGGAACCCTAAAAATGCTACAGTACTTAACTGTAATTAGGAAACCTTAAATCTATACCGCCCTTTTCTATAACACAAATCTTAAATGTTTTTTCGTTTTCAATACGTTAGTTAAATATTACAAATTTGAGCCACAAAGCTATCTATACTTCTATACTAATATTATAAAGAGAGAACATGTATGTTTGTATTGAGTTAGCTCAAAAACTACTGGACTACAGGACGATTATATTTTTTAATAAATAAATAATATAATAAAAATAAAAGTAACAACTATCTGCATTTTAAATTTCAGCGCAATCCGAAACAATATTGATTTTCAGACTTTGTTACCCCACTTCACCCTCTTAAGGTGGCATTTTGAAAAAGCCTGAAACTCGTATCTACTTATTTTTTTACTGAAGCACTTGTATGAAGTTTCTTATAGAAAATACTATATAATCTTGTTTCTCTATAGAAACTTTGAACCCCTATTTCATCCCCTAACGGGGTGAATTTTGGAAAATCCTTTCATAGTACACCCATGCGTACTAAGACAAATATACTCTCTAAATTTTAAGTCTCTACGACCAGTGGTTTAGGCTGTGCGTTGTCTGTCAGTCAGTCAGTATGTCAGGATAAAGATTCTTATAGTATTAGATAAATTATGATATAAAATTACGCGCATCGCAAATAATAATAAAAAATGCAGGGACACCACAAATTAGGCCATACTTACTTTGTAAAATTAATCAGCTTTTTTATTGTAAAAGGTAACAGGACAAGCACGACTCTCACTTGATGGTAAGCGATGACGTCTACCTATTACAGATACAGCGGCATGCAAAATTCTGGCAGTACAGAATTTTGCATGTCACTGTACTGCGCCTGTTACCTTAAGACATAAAGATGTTAAGTTTCACATGCCCCGTAATTTCACTGGACACCTTGCCATTTCAACCGAAAAACATTCCTATGAAAATTAATTGGCAAAGTGATGGTACCGTATACCGACGTATAGGACGTCTGCTAGTCCGCCTGGGCCGGTACCATCACTTTGCCAACTACTTGCCACATTGCTACTACAAAAAAATTAGCTGATCTCTTTTGTAAATGCCAACGATATAAAGTAATTTGATGTCAATATAGTATGATCTATTGTATCATCATCATCATCAGCCAGTGTCAGTCCACTGCTGGACTGTAGGCCTCTCCCAAGATGCGCCACTGAGCCCGATTTTCAGATCTTCTTTTCCAATCACTGCCCACCGCATTGCGTATGCCGTCGCTCCACCTGGTCACAGGACATCCTACGCCGTTTCGCGATCTCCAGTCTCCAAAACTCAAAATTTGAAACCACCCCGACTGATCTATGTATAATCTATAAGGAAAATTAAAAATATTCCAATGAGTCCGAACACGACATCTCAGCTGTAAGTTGGTGAGGAGTTGAGTATACAGCAGATTCCAGAATATGTCCCAGCATTATGTCAATGCTTATGTGTCCTTTGGTGTTGAAGTAAAGGATACCGAATTTCGAATTAATCACTATGAAAGTTGATTTCATAGCGCCATCAAATAGAAAAATGTTCATAGTTTTACAACGGCTAAACAGATTTTCATGAATCAAAGCTAATAACACTTTCGATTAAAACACTTTCAAAACCATTTCATCATCCTTCATTGCTCGCAGAGGAAGATTATAGGAAGACTTATAGGAAGATTTTCTTTCTTGACTCCACTAGCTTCTATTCTTTTCCGTTTCCTCGGTGTCAGTTTCAGGTTGTTTGATAATCTAGTACAAAATTGATTTTTCAAAATGTTTAGAACAAAGTCTGAAGTGTTTAGTTGGATCCTAATTTTCACGCCTTTAATCCACTGGATTGGATTTTTGGACATTTTGGAAACCTACAACAAAATTATATAATATATTAATGTGGTAGACTGTCACATATTCTTCATAAAAATATATATAATAGCATTATCATAAGTAATAATAGAAATAATAGGAGTAAGTATCAGTGCAATAATATAATTAAGTACCTAGTTACTACTAATTTTGCGCGATATTACATTGATCACTTTTTATAATATTTTAAGATCGTTCACAAAACAAAATAAACTGGCCAAGTGCAAGTTGGACTCGCACTCGTAGGGTTCCGTAACACAGTAGAGTATTCTTTAACTTTTATTTTTCGCAACTACAAAAATAAGTTTGTTTTTCATAGTGTTTGTATAAAAAAACAAAGTTATACTTGCGGTCGCTATATCTCAAAAACTGCTGACTGTATCTCGTTCAAACCAATTTTCGTTGAAAGTTTTTATTGAGATCTACAGAATATATATTTTCTAGATTTTTTCACTCCCTTACTTTAGAAGTTAGAGGGGGGGGGACACATTTTACCACTTTAGACGCGCCTATCTTTTAAATGATTGACTTTGAGAAAAAATGATTTTAGAAACCTCAATGTCATTTTTAAAGACCTATCCATAGACAACCCCATACGTATAGGTTTGAAGAAAAAAAAATGTTTCGTTCCAGTTCCATGTATGGGATGAACTTAAACTTTTATATTTTTTATTTTTGTAATTAAAAATTTTTTTTCGTTCCATTTCCATGTATGGGATGAACTTAAACTTTTATATTTTTTATTTTTGTATAAAAATCGCAAAGCGGTTCACAGAGTACATCTACCTACCAAGTTTCAATTCTGTAGTCCTAATAGTTTCGGAATAAAATAGCTGCGACTTACGGACGGACAAACAGACAGACAGACATGGCGAATCTAAAATGGTATCGTTTTTTGCCATTCGGCTACGGAACCCTAAAAACCAACTTCAAATGCCACGCTATCCATTTTCAGTATTAAGTTGGAGGTGTTTTTGTCCATATATCTGGAGATACTTATCAAATTTAAAAAAATTTACAATGGAAACAAACGGGCAGAATAATCTCTCGAAAAAAAAAATCCAATCCGGTTAAGAACTTACGGAGTTATGAGGTAACAAACATAATAAAGGCGAACTGAGAACCTCATCTTTTTATTGTGAAGTCGGTTAAAAATGTTCAAATTTCGTTCTAATCAAGGCCCTAAGCTAACCGTTCCATCCTTGAAAAAATCTTCATATTATAAATCAACTAGCTGGGTCCCGCGGCTTTGTCCGCGTTTAATGACAGCGGCAGCATGCGCGTGGGCTGTGCGCGGTAGAAAACACTGCTTAATTTGCACATTAACCTTCCCTATTTGAATCAAATATTGTTCCCTATTTCATTAGCTTCAATTTTGATTTCGCGGAACTTTATTTTTTTCTAAAATAAAAGTAGCCAGGTTACTTGGTAGTTAACATTTTAACATCAACATTCTGCTAGTGAAAGTCCCGTTAAATTGGTCCAGTCATTTCAAAGATAAACCGAAACAAACACAGACAGACAAACATTTTAAATTTTGTTTTTTATGGAATAACCGTATATTCTTTCATATGCATTTAGTGAAAAGCTGTTAATTTGGAATTACAAACAGACACTTCAATTTTTTATATGTATAGTGTAAAATCTATATAAACGATGTATATATTTAAAGTTTATAAGAAAGAAAGAAAGAAAGAAAATACATTTATTTAGCACATTACACAACTTATACTACTTAACGTACCTAAAGATAAAAAAAGGGAAAATATATATATAAATATATTATATTAGTTTTATATTTAAAGTTTTAAGTGTAATATTATAATATTACATGGAATGTATATATTCCTTTTTATAAGGGTATCTGACTATATTTATCGACAAAGTTTTGCAGGGTTCTTGTACATCACTAGCCGGGCGGCGTAAAATAATGATTGTTATTTACATAAATTAAAGCTTTAAAACGATAACCATTTACCACCTCGGTTGTTATATGACGAAAAAGATGTATATAATGTAAGCAAAATAAATATTTTGATTTAAAAAGTGGTTATATGATAATAGTGGTTATATATACAATATAATCCTGAAGGCAGCTAAGGTCAAGCGAAACATCACTTCGACTGCCTTGGATGTTACCGGAACAGATACGAGGGTTTACTTCAACGAGCGCCTCACTAAGTTCCACAGGCAGTTATTTCAGGAAGCCCGTCGTCGCACAAAGCTGTGTGGATTCCAACACTGCTGGACGAGATATGGAATTCTGCATATCCGTAAAGCTGAAGGACGCCCCGCCATTACAATACGAAATCACGCAGACCTGGAACGCCACCTGGGGCGTGACAACAGCAGCCACTCAACGTCGGAAAAAATTGCAAAGCATCTTCCAGCGCCAGTCACGCCCACTGCGTCTACATGATTCATTTAATTCGTCTATATACTCATACACCTGCCTTTGTAGAATCTTGTTTTGTGTATATCCTACTTGTGACTGATTTTTGCAAATGCTTAAATTATAAACTGCTATTAATTTTTATTCAATCTCAGATTACAGTTACATGTTTTTCACAATTATTAAGGTATAAGAATGCTGTCATAAACATAATATCACACAGTATCAACATGCACCCACACATTGAAATACTACAACTTTTCTTACTCACAACACCCACCAATACTAAATTACATGCTTGTCACTCTTTTTATACACCTACCTCGTCACAATTAGTTGCTATATATAATAGGCTTACTTATATAAATAATAACCTCTGCTGCAAAGCACTTTCAGGACTCTTTTACCATTTACACCATAAAATATTTAATTTTACATAATGGTTGAAATAATGGAAAACTTAGACAATTCGCTTCATATTAAGTGCTTTGAGTTAGATAGCCTTGAACAATGTAGTAAATACCTCACAAGTGATTATAAATTTAAAGTTTTGACATTTAATATCCGAAGTTTGCAACAAAATTTTAACGCTTTCCTGGTTTCTTTAATGCGAGTCAGTGTCAAGTATGACGTCATCGTGCTAACCGAATGCTGGTTAAACAAGGACTCTCTCATACCGCAAATTTAGGGATATGACTCGTATTGCACACAAAAATATATAAATAAAAGCGGGGCCGTCACAGTTTACGTGCGGAGTTCCTGGTCTGCAGTTGTATCAGAGCCGGAAATAATGGACTGTAACTGTTTAAAAATTAGTATAGGTAAAGAGTTCTTAATTCTTGGTATCTATCGGTCTCCCTCTTTTAAACAAACTGAAAATTTTATATTGTCACTGAATAATTTTTTGACGCTTGAAAAGGGAAATAGGTGTATGATTTGGGCGGGTGATCTCAACATAGACCTACTTGGCGACGTAAGTACCCAATGCGCCGATTACCTCTGTCTTGCTGCAGAAAACCAAATGTTACCAGCGATAACGAAGCCCACCCGTAACAATGCATGTATCGATCACATATTTATCAAACAGGGCTTTAGATCAGTCGGTATTGTCTGCAACACAGACATTACTGATCACGACATGTGCATGTTGGGAGTGGTCAAAACAAATCCTCCGTTGAGATCAAGTACGCGTATCCGACATCAAATTGATTTTGCAGCCGTGACAGATGATCTGAAAAAGGTTGACTGGACTACTGTAACTAGTAAACAAGACCTAGCTGTTAGTGAGTTTCTCGCGATTCTTAACAAAATTGTTGCCCCTCATAGTAAATCGATATCACTCAGCCGCAACAAATTTAATCTTAAGCCTTGGATCACCCCGGGACCCATCAAATGCCAAAAAAATAGGGACTTGTTGCATCTTAAAGCTCACAGTAAATCCACCGAATTAATTAATGATTCAGTAAACCCGGCTCAATCGCTTAACGCTTGTAACGAATATTTCGCAAACGTAGGAAAGAACCTTGCAAACAAAATATTACAGGACTCGTCTACCACTGAGGAGATCCTGGCTAATACTATAAAACCGAACAAAGCAGCAGTTAGTTCATTTTTCATGAAACCGACGGATGTTTACGAAATTGATAAGCTTATTTCATCATTAAAAACCAATAGTTCTCCGGGTATTGATGGCTTCACTACTAATTTAATCAAACAAATTCGACACTATATACTACTCCCTCTTACTTTTATTTGTAACCTCAGCTTGGAACGCGGGTTTTTTCCTGAAAGCTGGAAACTGGCAGTAGTGGTCCCGATTCATAAGTATGGGGATAAATACTTACCTGGTAACTATCGACCGATATCATTGTTAAGCGTCTTCTCTAAAATTATAGAAAAGGTAGTAAATATTAGATTAGTGAACTATCTGGAAGCAAAACTGTATTTGTCGGAGAGGCAGTTTGGTTTTAGGCGCAAGAGGTCAGCGGAGGATGCTGTTGTACTCCTCATAAATACAATATCATCGGCAACTGACCAAAACAAACCTTGCCTGGGCATTTTTTTGGATCTCGCGAAGGCCTTTGATATCGTTTCACATCGACTATTAATCACAAAGCTAGAAGCCATTGGGATTCGAGGAATTGCCCTGGAGTGGTTCCGTAGCTATCTGACAAATCGTAGGCAATGTGTTAGGGTTGAAACGAGTATCAGCGACGAATTATCGGTGAATTTTGGCGTTCCTCAGGGCAGCATCCTTGGCCCGACCCTCTTTGGTATCTATATGAATGAGATACTCGATATTCCCATCGATGGAACAGACATCATTTGTTACGCCGATGATACTGTAGCTATTTTCCGTGACAGCACTTGGGAGAACGTAATCGCTAGAGCAGAGAGTGGAATGAGACAAATAGCTACTTGGTTGAATCGTAATCTTCTGACACTTAACACAAAAAAGACTAAATTTGTTGCCTTTCATAATACCCGAATATCTAAACCTAAAGCCCACAGCCGTATTAAAATCCATCCATTGTGTACCTGCGCTCAAAAACAATCTATGTCATTGTGATTCTATAGAACTAGTAGACCAAGTAAGGTACTTAGGCGTTCAGGTGGACGCAACTTTGACCTTTAAAAGTCACATAAAGGTACTGTCCGCACGTGTTCGTAAAATCATTTACATCATGAAATCCTTAAGATCCTCTTGTGATAAACAGACCCTGACAATGGTTTACACTGCCCTTTGCCAGTCGATCCTATCGTACTGCAATCTGGTATGGGGTGGGGCTCCGAAAACTACCATGATAGAATTGGAACGAGCCCAAAGAGCTGTATTAAAGGTAATGCTGCACAAGCCTTTTAGGTTTTCAACAAATGCGTTGTACAGGGAATCCGAAGTACTTTCAGTGCGACAGCTATATATCTCAAAAGTAGTTAACTTATTTCACAAAAAGGCTCGATTATTAGAGAATTGGGAAGATATAGCTAAAAGATGAATTTATAGGATTCCACTTCCTAGAACCCATTCCTTTTTCGCAAAGCGTCACACTCAGTATATGTTCACACATATCTACAACAATGTCGCTAAGGTCTGTGACATCAAAAATGTAAATACTGCTAGTGCCCGACGCTTGGTACATAAATGGTTACAAGGCAAATCATATGATGACACAGAGAAGATTATTTAACTGGGAAACTTGTGAGTTCACGTTAAAATTAAACATAGATCTCACCTCACACACACACACACACACACACACACATACACATAGGTACGCACGCGCACACACACACGCACACACGCACACACGCACACACACACACACCATTAGGGATGCCTCCATAAAAGTAAAAAGACAGTGATTTTCGAATAAATGGCTGCCACGACACGGGCTTTGAGCCTAGTGTGGAGCCGCAGTTAAATATGGCTCTAGTTTTAAGTATTCTTTTTGTAAACGTTTTTCAATTAGTTAAGTATAATATTGTATCTCTAGTGCTTCTTGTTAATTTGTTTTTGGAAATAAAAAAGTTAAAAAAAAAATTTAAAAAAAAAAAATGCCCACAAGGACTTACGTGTGAAATGATAATTCTGGATCTTTTACGCCTCCTTTAGTTGTTCTTGATGGATAAAACACAGCACGACACGACATAATTTAACCATGTAACAGGGTTTCAGTCTTTAAAGCTATGTTTCTATTTAATTTTTAATTTATAAGTATGATGCGTCGCTATATTATGGCCTATTAGTCGGTCAAAAATGGACACGATCACCCAAGCGCGAGGTTGTCAATTTGATATTAGCTTTCTCGTTTACCGCTATTACCGCTCTCGCGACCCCTGTAATAGAAAGGGTAGGACAATGTGTTGATAGAATGAAAGTCGATGTGACAACGTCACATGGCTGACATGGCTCCATCCATTATAATCCATCATCCTAGGGTATTTCAATCTATTCTATCTTTCTCTTTCATTATGTTACTTTCGAAACGTCTTATAGAAGGAGGTCGTATGTGCATATTTTGCTGTCATGCTATTGCTTATTAAGACTGCTTTTCCAATTTTGACCGATACTGATGATACTATATAATTAAAATGTTTCATGTGTCTATGACAGTGCTTCCATATTTGTGTGAAATTATGAAAAATTGTCATATTTTTAGTAATTATTATAGAGCCCGCAATAATGCACTTACTTGTATTTGGCTCGATAATCTATATACAGGGTATCCCAAAAGTCGACGTCAAGCCGAATTCGCATGATAGGTCATAACAGTTATCAGAAATATGTAAAAAAAAAATTGTCTTTTATTTTTAAAATTATTTTTGATAAAAAAAATTATTCGGGAAAATGTACCATGTTACTTTCCGTTGCTACAAATCTTTACTTTTTGCTATTTTTGTTTTACTTATTTCATCCTGAATATTGCTTCTGTAATTTGTAACCTTAAAATCTGAGCTAACTGCTCCAGCTTGAAAGAAGATGTCATGTTTTGCAGAACCACGTTTTGAAAATCAGTTTTTTGCCCTACTTTAACTGACGGTCCTGAAAAAAAATTATACCACGCAAGTCTGGCAAGTAACTTTAAAAGTTAGCGCATTTAATAAGGATTCTAAAGTGCTATAACACTTATTACATTATTTCTTAGATCGGGTACAAAAAATATTTTTTCAATGAAAGTCGGTTTTGAATAATTTCTTTGTCTTTACTAAAAGTGATTCTAGTGAACTCAAAGCGTTCCTTAAGACCTCAAATTTCAAATTCTCGTTTGAACGAGTCATTCCATAAAGGGTAAGAGAAAATTAGAGACGCTTATGAGTCACAGAAGCAAATATGGATCCTAGTAGTACAAAAATAAAAAAAAAACTGTGTAAATATTTGTAGCAACAGGAAAGTAAAAACTGTTACAGGGTGGTACATTTTCCCGAATATTTTTTTTTGCAATAATTTTAAAAATAAAAGACATAATTTTTTTTTTACATTTTTCTGATAACTGTTATGACCTTACCTATCATGCGACTTCGGCTTGACGTCGACTTTTGGGATACCCTGTATATAAAATCCATCCATATTACTGACTGAATGAACCTGATATATGAACGTACTGCCTAAACCACTGGTCCTAGAGACATGATATTTGGAAGGTATATTTTTTGTGAAGTGCAAGTACCCACTACTAAATAGTTTTTTGATATTCCACTCCTAAATGGGTGAAATGGAGGGTTGAACTTTGTATGAGACTTTTTATTCCCTGCGTCAATTGTCTCCAAAATTGGTACACATACTCTTTAATTAAAATGGTGAGTCACGGGTATCACAGTTTCTTAAAAATCATCCCCCACGTGTTTTTCTGGCTGACTGCCTGATATATCAACGCACTGCTTAAACCACTGGTCCTAGTATTATACTTTGCCTTTGGGTAGCCGACGGAATGATAGTCAGATGCTGGTGATATAATAGTTGTTTAATATTTCTCCTTTTATGTTTTATTTCCATATTACATCTTGTTAGCTTGACAGTATTTTTCACTATGTCCACACGAGTAAAGAAGGAACAGAGACAAAGCTTCATACAACTGCGCTGTGATGATGACGTAGACGCACGAGAGTGCGTGAGCACTAGTGGCCTGTGTGCCGCCTGTCACGTACGGAGTGAAACCGGTTTATAGTGGCTCGGCTGGTCCTTTAAATGAGGGCTGTCGCTCGCGACACGTCGCGTTATATTTTATATTATTTTCATCCCATCTATTCAAAAGGTGATGGTTGGTACCTCGATATGAGTGCGCAAAGTAGGTCTTTTCCGCCCTAGGGTGGGAAAGTGATTTTTTATTTTTTGGCTTATGACTGTTCTTATATTCATTTATATTATTTAAGTCATTTCATAACATTACATGACATTTCGTGACATTTCATGAAATTTCGTGGCATATCATGACATTTTGTTAAATTTCATGACATTTCGTGACATTTCATGACATCTAGTTACTTTCCATGACATTTCGTAACGATTCATGACATAAAAGACATTTCATGAAATTTCATGACATTTTGTGACATTTCGTGACATTGAATTATATTTCATGAGATTTTGTGACATTACATGACATTTCGTGACATATCATGACATATAACATCATGACATAAAATGACATTTCGTGACATCTCATGATCATGATCGACATACATCGTTGTCAACAATGTTGAAGCTTGAAAAATAAAAAAGCAGGTCATGTTTACTTGAAAGAGGATTTTATTACGATGAAGATTTTACTTGTTTTTTTTTTGTACCAACTCTACAAGAAAAGGTAAACATTTTGTCCGTTTCTTAGAAGGTTAGTCTCTGTTCCTTCTTTACTCATGTGCTATGTCCACAGACACACTAAATAGAGATGACAATGTAAAGCTAAGTTTTTATTTTCTTCAGTTTAGCTGTCTGTTGACGTCTCTAATGTCGAAGTCAGTGTCAAACAAAGTATTGCAGTCTTCTTATTTAGCCAATTGAATTCGTAAACTGATTTCTGACCAAGTTCGACACTATGCGATCACCAACAGGCGGCCATTCTGTTACAGGAATGTCCCTATTCCTGACCCTCGGCCTTCCTAATGAGTGGTATGACCCTATACCAACGGGTATATATTATACATAATTCAAATAATTAGAAAATCTTTTGTGTTTAAGACACATCTTGATAGCTTTGGAAGTCACATTATTATTATAAACAGCGATTGTACGAAAACTGGTAGTACTTATTATATGCAAAGCTCTACTCATCAACTGAATATTTGATTACTTTTATATATAAAATATCTCATTAGTTCTAACAGTCCCGTGATATAAAAAATAGATTTTAATTATCAAAATTAATTAACACTCATCAATCTATTAAAATCAATTCGAATGTGCAAAATTAGTTAAATCAATGAATGAATTGGGATGTAAGGGGGCACACATACCATTTAAGTGCTCCCAGCCAACCTCACCTGCCCGTGGTGCATCCTGCTGACCAACGAACGGGGCTCTGGCGACCGACAAATGGCGGTATAACCATTTCAAATTATGGCGTAGCTAAATACTACAGGCCGGTGACGGGCAGCAGCGTCACCGGTGCGAGAAGCTACGTCCTGCGATCGCCAACACGCCCACCCAGCATGGCGATTAGGGCCTATCCCTCCAAAGGGATGAAAGAAGGATGGAAAGTCACAATATGCCGCGGCCCCCAGTTCCCGGCCGCCCTGCTATTCCTGACCACGGCGGCGGTCACGGTAACGGCAGGGCAGGGGGTGCTAAGAATCTCCGGGCTACGGTAGGCCGCCAAAACAAACTGACCCTCGCAACATATAATGGACGCAGGATTCGGCTGGATGATCATCTGGCGCAGCTGGAGGAGGAGCTGGGACACATAAGATGGCACATTCTGGGGTTATGTGAAGTCCGAAGACAGGAAGAGGACACCATAACTCTAGAATCGGGCCATCTTATGTATTACAGAGAAGGAGACCAGCCATCCCAAGGCGGCGTCGGGTTTTTGGTCAACAAAGTCCACAGAAATCAAATCTCCAGTGTGTCGACCAGGGTAGCGTACCTCATAATTAGGTTAACCAAGAGGTACAGCCTCAAGGTTATCCAGGTTTACGCACCGACCTCGGCACACTTGGACGAAGAGGTGGAGATCACGTATGAAGACATCTCTAGAGCTTTACATACCACCTCTAAGGCTCACTAAAACGTTGTCATGGGAGACTTTAACGCCAAAGTGGGAGTACAGACCTGCAGTGAATCGACAATAGGACCACACGGATTTGGCAGTAGGAATCACAGGGGGCAAATGCTTGTCAACTTTCTCGAGAAAGAGGGGCTTTTCTTGATGAACTCGTTCTTCAAGAAACAGCCCCAAAGGAAGTGGACGTGGCAAAGCCCCGACACTGTGACTAAAAATGAGATCGACTTTATCATTACGGACAAACGGCGCATATTCAGAGGCGTCTCAGTGATCAGTAGGTTCAATACTGGAAGTGATCACCGACTTCTACGAGGAACTCTGGATATCGACTTCAAAGCCGAGAGATTCCGATTGATGAAGTCCACACTCCGACCAAACCTACTCCAAACCGTTGTTGGGTCTGAAACATTCCAATTAAAATTGGAAAATCGATTCGCTGCCTTGGAAACCACAGATGACGTAGACCAGAAACTCGGAAGAAGTGGTGGAAATCCTCAGAGATGAAGGGACGAAGTTTTGCGAGAGCAAGCGTACGGGCAAAAAGTCCAAACTTTCGGCAGAAACACTTCGACTAATGGAAGAGAGACGAACAGACCCTTTGTCAGCTTTGTCAATTAATCAGGTGCGCAACAAAACCATTAAGAAGCTGGTACGACAAGACCTCCGATCCTCTAACACGCTCTTGATTAAAGAATCAATTGAGCAGAATCGGGGGTCAAAAGTGTTCGCCCAGCCTCTGGGTAGAAGCCACCTCACAAAGCTGACAATGTCAACGGGGAACGTCGTCGCATCCAAGTCGGAGATTCTGTCAGAAGTTGAAGACTTCTACGGCAAGCTCTACGCATCGCATGCTTCAAGGCTCGTACCCGATACTGAGGATTGTATTAGAGCCACCTTGACCCGCCACTTCACAGAAGACCTGCCCGAAGTCAGCCGAGATGAGATCGTGATGGCCCTTAAACAGCTCAAAAATGGAAAGGCCCCAGGTGAAGACGGAATCACAACGGAGCTTCTAAAAGCTGGAGGAGCCTCAGCTATAAGCCAGCTGCAACAGCTCTTCAATTCTGTTCTCTTCACTGGGAGAACTCTACAGGCATGGAACAGGAGCATGGTGGTTTTGTTTTTCAAAAAAGGAGACAAAACCCTCTTGAAAAACTACCGCCCGATTTCGCTTCTGAGCCATGTCTACAAACTGTTTTCAAGGGTCATCACGAACCAGCTGTTGGGGTTGATGGCATCAATTTTTGGTCGTTTCTTAAGGTAGGGCCGGGCCACACACATCGCGACAACGCGAAAATTCGCTTTACCGCGATGTGTGTAGCCGAGTATTCGCAAATACTTCGGCACTTCAGGCGAAGCCGCAGTCACTTCGCCCTACTGTCGGTAAACTCGCGCACATCAAAAGGTTTAATCGCGATGAACTTCGCTTGTGTAGTTATTATCTTTTCTATGCTTGCGTGGCTACACTTCAGTCGGCGTACAGGCGTCGTGCGTAGCGGACCGGTATTGCTTTATTTGTTTGCGAGTTAATCTGCTGTTGAATGAATGGTAATCATCTACTGCCGCCTTTTCTTTATTTTTTTCTTATTTTTCTGATTGCACAAATGCATAAAGTAATTGTTTAGCGCCATTAAATAAAGAGCGACAGCTTCGTCCATTTTTCCGCGATAAACTATTGCGATATTTCTTTGTTTGCAATGTGGCCATGCACATCGTCGTAGGCTGAAGACGAAGTTCTATCGCAATAATTCTATCGCGATGTGTATGACCCTAGGATTACGGTCTTTTACCGTATATTTATCCTAGTCCTTATATTTATATAGTGTGTTCTTTGTAAATAGCAGCTGTCAGTTTTTGAAATTCCCCCCATGTTTTTTATTTTAGACAACAAGCAGTCCATCTGTCTGTCTGTCTATCTGTCCGTCTGTCACCAGGCTATAGCTCATTAACCGTGATAGTTAGACAGTTAATATTTTCACAGATGTTGTATTTCTGTTGCCGCTAGAACAACAAATACTAAAAACAAAATATAGGTAAAAATTAAAGGGGGTCCCCATACAAATAACGTGTTTTTAAGCGCCATCTATGTAATTAGTTTCGGGAAAATGACATAGATGGCGCCAGTAAACGATAAAAAAGAATAAAAAAGAGTAAATATATGAGGTTGAAACTGTTATGTTTCGTATTGTACGGAACCCTCCCTCTAAGTGTACGATTAGAGACGCGATGCTGACTCGCACTTGGCCAGTTTTTTTATTAGACTTGAAGATAGAGAAATAATTAAAAGAAGTTTCCATGTAAACTCATTTAATGATAATTTGAACATTGAATATCTGAACATCTAAAACACATATGAATGGCATAAATTAAAGTTGTTAAACATTTCAAGTAAATCTTCGTCAAGATATTTGTTAACAATGGCGGGCACTCGCAAGTCAGAAGTAGCGTAGGCCATGGGTGCCGCGAGGTCTTCGACTATTAATGTCTGAGTCGTGTAAAGCTGCAGCTCGTTGTCGTCCTGGTGGCCGCTTGCACGCAGCAGCACAAGGCGCGAGCGTAGCTGGCGCGGCGCGGCGCGGTAGCTGCGCGCCGTTGTGATGCGTCCATACATCGCGTCCAGTAGCGCGCGCGCGTACTGCGTAGAGTGCGGCACGCGGCCTCTCAGCGTGCGCACGCATGCGTCGACACGCTCGCTCCACGAGTGACAGTCGCGCAGCGCATCCTCCACCGGTGCCGCTGAGGCACGCGTCATCAACGTGTACATGTGACGCACCACGCCCTCCTGCAGCGCGCGCTCCGAACTAAATGACTCCAGCTCCCTCTCAAGCAGCGCACGAGTCGCGGAGGGGCTTGAGCCCAGGCAGTACACCGTGCCAGTTAAACCTGCAATGAATTTTTTCACAATAATGTTGGTAGCATACGAGTACTTACTGGTATGCTATATGCTTATAGCATGTAGTACGTTCGCATAGGCCGAATGGTTAGCTCGTTTGCTAGAACAGTATGCCTCCTGTAGGTCTCTGCTATAGTCAACGATTATTAGCATAATCTAAGAGTTATTTTATTCGCTAGGCCTGTTTTACCAGTTTTTGATAAACCTCCCAACCAGCAAAAACTACACTTAAAATTATCTCTAGACCACTGTTTTCTTGCTCTTATACCATTCTTATATCGTCGTATAAGCCTGGATTTGGGCACCATTTATAAGCGTAATTTGTTTATATCTTTCTAATATCAGTCTTATTGAATGTTGTTTTCACTTAAATTATTCTTACCAAAACTAATTTAAGTGTACATAGGTTTACATTGTTTTGACGTTAAGAGTCCTGTGAGCGTAAGAAAGTTTATTTTGATTTTAAATAAGATCAAACACAATCGTAAAAAAACTTGGTGTAGTGTTTGTTTGAACGTTACAAATAATTTAAAAAAATCGAAAACAGTAAGGATAAAGTAATTATATTGTAATAACCGTACCATTATTAACAAGTGTTTCGTTTTATGCTTTTCGATAAGTATTAGTATTGGAAAATATTATTTACTGTAAAGTAGACCCTAGTTTATGCTTCACAACTCGTGCGCTTCATCAATATATAGTATTTGGTATTCTTGTTTAATTATTTTATTTGTTAATTTGTATTAAAAGCGATAAAAGTACAACTATTTTAAGCTCATTTCGATCATTCCAACATGACTCTATGTTGGAATAACTTAGAGATCCTTGAATTGACATAAAACATTTATTTTCATTTAAGAGTGAACGTTTGGGATGTGAAATGGTATTTTATGTGACCGCACTAAAATACTTTTGGTGAAATATAATAGTCAACATCAAATGTTACTCTCACAATTTTAGTCACAAATTCGATTTAAGATCAAACTTTCTTAAATTAGACTCGTTTTCTCTATTGTAAGTATGATGATTCAATATCACTCTAATACTGTGCCTATCCACTGCTGTTGATCTTATAATAGTTTTGAATAAGATCAATATTAACATGTTTTAAGTACTCTAATTAAATGCTGATATTAGTCTAACATTCTTACAATAGCATTTAGAAAATATGTAATAAAATTAAATGAGCTTAGAAAATGTGGATATGAAAGCTAATTTATCTCAAGTGTGATAAGTCTTAATAAATGCTTTTTTAGGAGAGTGTGGCTTACAACGGCACTGTAAAATAAACTTATATGCATAATTGAGACAAGTTATTAAGATAAAGCGTATTAGAGCCTGTAACGTCTTGTCAGAGACTAATATAGGAGCGATAGCAATGACGAAAACAGATAAGAGACACACAATTTACAAAAATATAAAGTGTGAGACACTTCAAAGAAACATAATATTTGATTTACGCAGTGCAACATCTCTCGTCCGATTTGAAAACTGTAATGATTTCTTCCGAATGATTAACTTACGTAATAAGTAGTCATAGATGGCGCCACCAATGCATAATTGGGTTAACAAAATGCAATCCACTAATTTCATCGTATCGATGTATCTAACCGTGGCTTAATTGGCAGAGCACCTGGACGTGTAATCCGGGGGGTGCGGGTTCGAGTCCCGTCGGTACGATAAAATTTTGGATTGTGTTTAACAATTTACAAAAATATAAAGTGTGAGACACTTCAAAGAAACATAATATAAGATACCACTATAAGCTCAGAACTCTTATAAAGTGAGAAACGTAAGACGATTTTGCTAGTTGGGTTATAGGAGTTTCTTACAGGCTCAATAGTTAATTTTTCACCGTTACCACTCGAAAAAGAGCAATGCACGCGGAGTCGCAAGAAGTTTCGTGATAGAAAATAAAACTGTATTCGTTACACAAAAAGAAACACATTTTTTTGAGACAATGCGGCAGAGTTGCGCATATCTGTGTTCTGTGGTCGCGCGTCTCTATGCGTCGCGCAGCGCGAAACCACATGAGTAAAGAAACTGAAAAATAAATAAACTGTTTCTTTACTCATGTGGCAAAACCATAAGCATCGTCGCGTCTCGGTGTGAACTGACCTTTAAACTTTTTGCTACGTCTGCTTGCGATTATGGGCAAGAATAAAAAGAAGGTTTGACTTGAAGAGTATAATAATCAGTAACAAACAATTATGGTTAATTTCTTATTTTAAGTCATGCGACGAGCGCTCTGCTCGCCGCCTCCAGAGTAAGTGTTTTAAGAAGGCAGCTCGCCCTGCGCGCCCCCTGCACCCGCTAATACCGTCGCCTGCGCCAGCGCGCCGCCCGCGAGCTCACATCGTGTTGTCGTAGACATATTGGGGGCCCGTTGGAGTAGGCTGAAGGGTCAGGGACTGCTGGTACTGTGGCTGCATCCAACATCTCTTCATCATCAGGTAGGGCGCACACCTTGTTTAGGGCACGCCGTTCTATACCTCTAGTGGTTTTAAAGTCGGCCACTCGGGATATTCCATCGGCTCCAGGGTATAGACGTTGAACCCGTCCAAGTCTCCAGCGCATAGGAGGAAGGTTATCTTCCTTAAAAACCACCATGGCACCTTCTTTAAGCTCTTTATCGGGTTGCCTCCATTTTGTCTTCTGTTGTAGTTCGGCGAGGTATTCATGATACCATCTCTTCCAGAAGACGTCACGAAGCAATTCAATCATCTTGTATCGTGTCTTGATACTCTTCTCTGGACCAGCAGGAGGGTTTGCCAGAGACGTCAGCGGCCGCCCGATGAGGAAGTGCCCTGGGGTTAAGGGAGAAAGGTCGCTGGGATTACATGTAAGAGGAGTAAGGGGACGGGAGTTGAGGACTGCTTCGATTTCTGTGCAGAGAGTACTCAACTCCTCGTACGTTAAACTAGAAGTCCCTATCGTTCTCCTTAAATGGTGTTTTAGGCATTTTACATTTGCTTCCCACAATCCTCCGAAAGTAGGTGAATAAGGAGGGGTGAAAATGAATCGAGTTCGATCTTCAGCTGTAAATTTATAAATGGAACTCATGCCTGCTTTTAAAGCTCGACGTAATTCATTATTTGCGCCCACGAAATTTGTACCATTGTCACAATGGAGTTGACTAGGTTTACCTCTACGTGAAATGAATCTACGAAGACTGGAAATGAAAGCTTTAGTACTTAAATCAGTAACCGTTTCTAAGTGAACCGCTTTCGTACAAAAACAGATGAATATGCAAATGTAACATTTTGATATACGATTACCCCGACCGATTTTACTCGAAATCTGAAAAGGACCGCAAAAATCGCAGCCCGTAATTTCGAAAGGAAAATTAGGAGAGACTCGACTTGAAGGCAGATTGCCCATCATTGGCTCCATAGTTTTGGCTCTAAAGCGAGTACAGATAACGCAATTACGATATATTTTTCGTGCCAACACTCTCCCCCGTAGAGGCCAAAACTGATCTCTAAAGTTTGCTAGAAGTAGCTGAGGGCCAGCGTGCAATAACCGTAGATGCTCAGCTCGCATCAATAACTTCGTAAAATGATGTTTACCATGTAGCAACACGGGGTGCCTTTTGTCGAAGTTGAAATTAGTATTATTGAGCCGACCACCTACTCTAAGCACACCTTTATCGTCGAGGAAAGGAGACAGCTGCAACAAGTAAGCGGAAGTAAGTTTCTTTTTATTTTTTATTAGGTTTATTTCTTTCTCAAATGTATCTGACTGTACTATTTTAATTAGGTAAGTAAGCGACTGGCTAAGTTCACTTTCATTTAAGGGACCAACTGATCGATTATGTTTTTCTTTAATTTTACAGTTATTAATGAATCTATGTACATACGCGAATATTCTTTTAAGTTTTGTTGAACTTGAATAGTTTTCAAAGTTAATTAGATCATTAGGTTTGTTATTTTCATGTATGTTTGTTTGTAACACCTTTATTTCAGGCAAGCGTATCTCTGTGTTAGGTATCTGTGGCCATTGTGATTCATCATGTTTTAGAAAAGCCGGACCATCCCACCACAGAGAAGAGTTAAGAAGATGACTTGGCGTCACACCTCTCGATGCCATGTCAGCTGGGTTTTTGTCAGTAGGTATGTGTCTCCAAGAAGTTCTAGAGGTAAGTTCATGAATTTCATTTACTCTATTGCATACAAATGTTTTGAGTATTTTGGGACTTGTTTTTATCCAGCCTAAAGTAATGGTGGAGTCTGACCAAAATACTTTTTTTTGAATGGAGCATCGAAGGGCTTCACTAACCTTGCTAACAAGACGAGCTCCTAATAAAGCAGCTGCTAGCTCAAGTCTAGGTATAGTTTGAGTCTTGAGAGGTGCGACCTTTGTCTTGGAGCAAAGAAGTTTGACTGTCACGGCCTGTGAATGATCCGTGGTGCGTAAGTATACGCACGCCGCGTACGCATCTTGCGAAGCATCGACGAAGCAATGGATCTCGCATACAGCAGGATCTGAACATAAAATGTGTCGAGGAACAGACACTGCAAGCAAAGCGTGTAAGTTATAAATTACGTCCTTCCAAGTCTTCGCTATTTTATCGGGAACCGGTTCGTCCCAACTTAATTTAAGTAGCCACAATTTTTGTAATAAAATTTTGAGTGTTATTGTGCAGGCACTGATTAGGCCTAAAGGATCAAATATTTTACATGTATTTGATAAAATTATTCTTTTCGTTATGATGGTTTCCTCAGGATCAATGTTTATTGAAAAGGTTAGTTTGTCAGTGTCTGGTTTCCACTGGACACCGAGAACACTTGACTGTTTACTTAAGTTGAGAGACTCAGATGAAGTTGTATTTTTGAATATTTCAGGACAATTGCTACGAAACTTATGCAAGGGGAAGCAACCTGATTTCAACACGTCGGTAACGCCGTGTAGTAGGTGAGATAAGGATACTTCATCATCAGCACCTGTTAACAAGTCGTCCATATAACAATCCTTTTTAAGGACTTCAGAAACAAATGGATCTGGGCAATCTAAAGCCAGCTGTAGAAGACACCGAGTACTTAGGTACGGCGCTGAGGCCGTCCCGTAAGAAACAGTGTTCAATTGCAGCACAACCAGAGGTTTCGATTCGTCGTCTCGCCATAAGATCAACTGCAAATTTCGTTGGGACTCATGAATTTTTATTTGACGGTAGCATTTTTCTATGTCTCCTGTAAAAACATATTTATGCTGACGAAAACGAATCAAAATATTAAACAGATCGTCTTGAACAACAGGGCCTACAAATTGTATATCATTTAGGGATTTCATCGAAGCAGACTTCGCCGAAGCGTCGAACACAACGCGCAATTTAGTACTTTCACTATTCTCACGGATCACGCAATGGTGAGGCAAATAATATCCAAATTCAGGTTTATTTATTTTTGTTAAATGACCTAAAGATTCATATTCATGAATGAAGTCCCAATACTGTTGTTTTAATTCAGGATTTCTATTTAATTTCTTTTCTAATGTATAAAATCGCTTGGCAGCCATTTTGTACGAGTCACCAAGTGATGTTTCAGGTGGCTCTTTCAGAGGCATCATTACCGAAAATCGGCCATCCGGTAAGCGAGAAGTATGTTTTTTAAAATGCTCCTCACAGAATTCATTATCCGCCGACATAGGCATTTTAGTCGATGGAAGTTCCTCAAGGGTCCAAAATTGGGTCAATTTTTCGCTGATTTCCTTTGTGAAAAGGCAATGCGACGGTGTCGGTGATTGTCTACCTTGATTAGGAATTAAGGGGCCAGCTACTATCCAGCCAAACTGTGTGCTTTGAAGGACGGGCATATTAGAACCCAGACGAATCCTTTTTTGACACAAAATATCATAAAATATTTCAGCGCCTAACAACATATCAATATCAGCTGGCTGACAGAAATGAGGGTCAGCTAACTGGATATTATTAGGTATATTAAGTTGAGTAATGTTTATAGCCGTGTTAGGTAGTTGACCGGTAATTTCCGGGATAACCAAACAATTTAAGTTTCTTTGGAACGAGTTCGATAACGAGCTTATATTTACGTCGCACCTATCGGAAATCGTAAGTTGCATATTGTTAATGCCCGATATTTTTAAAGAATCGGGATCACGATTAACTAATTCAAGTTTATGTTTCAGCTTTTCCGTCATAAACGAGGATTGAGAGCCTGCATCTAGAAGCACGCGAGCAACGTGAGTATCATTTGTTTCAGGATTGGTGACCTTCACTAACGCGGTACCAAGAAGAATCTGCCCAGAGGACTGCACGGACAATATCCTACGGGGTGGTTCCGCAACATCCGGGATACTTGAAGACCCAGCTGCGGATGACGTCACAGGTAAGTTTGAGGTTATGTTACTTTCTTTATGTAGTAACGTATTATGCTTTCTATTACACATTCTACAGGCGCCTAGCATGCAACTATTTGCTTGATGCCCACGTCGTAAACAGTTTGTGCAAAGTTTTAATTTTATGACTTCGCTCCATTTGTTTTCAGGAGATAAGGATTTAAATGATTCACAATCAATTATTCTATGAGTATTGTTGCACATCGGACATACTAATGATCCTGCCGGCTTAGCAGTGCTAGAAGTAACAAAACTCTTAGAAGATTTATTAAAAGAAAATGGGCCCTTATGATCATGTTTATGTTGATTATCTTTATGCACATGTGGGGGACCTTTTTCATGCCGGTTGGCAAGTGTCGTTTCAAGAATATCTGCTCTGTTACGTAGAAATTCAATGAATTCGTTTAAGAGTGGCAAATCGGAGAGATTATTTCTATACTCCTCCCATTTCCCACTTGTGACTGAATCTAATTTACTAGATACCATAAAAATAATGAGCGTATCCCACTGGGCTACAGGTTGGCCAAGAGTAGCTAACGCTCTTAGGTTTTTTGTGACAACGTCAATCAAATAACGTAAAGATTTATGAAACTCCCGATTTAACGGTTCGATTTTAAAAAGTGCCTTTAAGTGATTGTTAATTAGGATTTTTTTATTATTGTATCGCTGACATAACAAGTCCCACGCAACTTGATAATTCTTTGATGAGAATTCAATTGACTTTATTACAAGTGCAGCGCTTCCTTCTAACGAGGATCGCAGGTAGTGGAATTTGTTGATGTCTGGAATACATTCATTATTATGTATTAATGACTCGAACGTGTCGTGAAATTCCAACCATAAAAAATAATTTCCGTCGAAAATCGGAAGTTTAATTACTGGTAATTTGACCTGTAAGTTATCTTTATTAGAACAACTACTATAAGAACCGTGTTTGTCTTCAGGGCTCTGAGGCCTTAACTTTAATATTGATTGGGCACTAGAAATATTACCAAAAAATTTCGTTTCAGTTGTCTCCCGTTCCTTAACCTGTTCATCAACACCTGCGCAAAGAACTTCTATTTGCATTTGACATTTGTCAAAATCGGAAAATAAAGCTTCAATTTTCATGATTCGCAAATTCAATTCATTAAAATGAGTTTCAGATAATTCATTTATATTTTCTTCTTTCAAATCTATAAGATAATTTTCAAACGTAGTCAAACGACCTCTAATCGATGCGCGTTGTTTTATTAAATCTTTAAGTTTTAATTCATTTTCTAGCTGAGCAATATCTACCCCGGAAGTACCGCCGGGCATCGGTGGAGCCATGATTTGACGTTAATTATAATTAATACTTGATAATAATCGAAATCGGTACACAAAATTCAGGGAGAACAAACAATAAATTAAGTTAAATAAATTGTGCACCAAACCAGGCAGGAGTTCCAGCGCGCGGAGATACCGCACGAAAGTAGGTCAAGTCTCGCACGAACAGCCGACGTCAAGCGGCAACGGAGTAGGTACAATACGTCGCTGGCCGCGCGAGTGTCGCGCGCGCACCGTCCCCGTAAGTCGAGTCGACACCTGGAAACGTCGGCCCGATTCGGCTTGAGTTTTACGATAATAACAAGAATTTATGACCTTGAAGTCTAAACAGTAAAATGAAATGAATAAGCGTTATAGGAAGAGAAGATGAGTTTTAAGATTAACGCCCAATGTTGGAGTTTAGCAAAATAATGTTTAGGATGCTTATTTTTAAGTAAGCGTGAACAAAGGCTTGTTCGAAAGATTATGCACGATAGCTTATGGCTTATATGATGCTAACAAACCAGTTTTATGCAGGTAATTAGCGGTGCAAGTTCAAGATGCACAAAGAAATTAAGCACTTAACTGCTTATAGCTTAGGTTGACTTTACTCTGGCAGGCTAATGTAAAATAAGTTAAAGTTTAAAAATAATAATTTAGTTTCACCTCAATTTGTGATCTTATAATATTATTAAATGGTGTATGTATTTTATTATGCGTAAAGCAACTTAGGCAAGGTAAGCACACAAGAAGGAAATTATTCCCGACGCGTGAAACCATGCACTTGAAAGAGTAACACATTGACAAAGATTGACACTTGAAGTTATTTTAATAAGACCGTATACTAAATGATTCGGAGTTACGTACACTAAACACACAAATCAAAACTAATGGAAAATAAGGGCAAAGGAATAGAAATGGGCACTCCCCTGAGGTTGATCGCTGCGTAGATCCACGCCGCTGGAGTCCAAAGGTCGTCGCGCTGGTCTTGTTCCTTTGTCTACTGCTCTCGAACATTCGGTGTACGCAGTACCGATTAGTCCTGTTTTAGGTCGCCAAAATTCTTGCTTGCGATTATGGGCAAGAATAAAAAGAAGGTTTGACTTGAAGAGTATAATAATCAGTAACAAACAATTATGGTTAATTTCTTATTTTAAGTCATGCGACGAGCGCTCTGCTCGCCGCCTCCAGAGTAAGTGTTTTAAGAAGGCAGCTTGCCCTGCGCGCCCCCTGCACCCGCTAATACCGTCGCCTGCGCCAGCGCGCCGCCCGCGAGCTCACATCGTGTTGTCGTAGACAACGTCCGTGTTGTCGAGGAGCTGGATAACATAAACGTTCACATGGTGATGAAGTCTTGGGTCGTGAATTGCGGCATATATTGAAAAATAATTGTTGAAACGTTCCGTCTCCGTTGTTGTTTTTACCATAGTAGTTAAAGCCATTATTGATACTTAATAGATGTATACAAAAATTACGCGTTTTAGTAATTTTTGTTTACGTCTATTAAGTATCAACCGCGGTGCGGCGACCGCAAAAACATCGCGGGTTGCGAGGTTTTTGTAGGCTGGTGCGTCAGGACGATACTTGTACTATTCATTATTCTGTGACGATACTTAAGTGCAAACTAAAGTAAGTGCGACGTGAACGCGACCTTTGCATCTCCATCTTTGACTGGACTAATAGAGTATGTACTCTATTACTATGTAGGTAAGCGATTGACCACTATCTCACCTGATGCTAAGAGACGATCACAAATCAGGTCAGAGAAAACAGACAAAACACCGTAGTAGATAATTTGATTTATATTTAATCCCTTGTGCTCATAGTACAGATTATAATAATTCAATGTGATAAATATACATATTATACTGCTGTTTCTTTTCTCTTGGTAATTGATAAAAAGTAGAGCACGCAGCTTGTAAAAAAGCAATCTCAGTCCTTGTTTCCCTCGCTCTGCTCAGGAACTCTTAACAGGAAGGATTAAGAATTCTTTGCTGCTCATGGAATCCATTTTCCCGTAAACTAAATTCCAAATTTTCACTTGTTGTGTAATCTAATATTTTACAACAATTAATTATGGAGATGGAGAAACTGGCCTTAAATATTTTACACAGTAGGTAGGTATATGACATCCTATATTTTTATCGTGATATCTCAATCGACAGATAGACAGTGATCTACTACAGAGACTTACTACTCGTACCTGTCACAGTACCTTCAATATGGTTCGCAATCCATGCAAGAATCATTAATAATAAACTTATTCAATCAACAGCTGATAAGAATGTTTCTTACCATGATCCTCTAGAATCGATGTTAACTCTAAGGCTACCAAAACTCCACATTCGTATCCCAGAATATAAAACTTGTTTCGCAATTTAAACTGTTCGAGCAGAATCTGTAAACAAAATATGATTGCGTTATACAGATGATCCAGAGGGACCAGAAAATAAATATATGCATTAAAAGATGCATGCATAATGCACTGGTGACTTGTGAAATCAATATTAATACGATTCGTTCATAATTTATAATATTATAAGTTTGCATTAGTAAATTCGCTGTTTTATATTTACGATCTTTTTATTTTTTCCTTGATATGAGCTATCAGAAATCAATAGGCATTTTGATTCCCTTGTGGAATTGCAAAACATGTGAAAATATGCGAAATAAACGGTCATATCTTTTATCGCGTTAACTAACAAGCAACTGTAGACCCAAGGGTCTTGACAGACGAATAGACGGACAACAATGTGATATGGGCTCCTTTTTCCTTTTGAGGTACGGAGCCCTAAAAAATGTTTTTATAACCGTACCCCAGCATATCTATTGGCTTGTTCTCGAGGTGTCTCATTTGGCACGTCCAGTCCAGGATGCAGCACGAACGCTGGCAGCTTGAGTCGCTCACACAGCGAGCGGAACCGAGCGTGATGTCCCTCCACTCCCGGGATTATAAATAAAGATGCCCTGCTCTCCTCTATAACATTGTCCATCTGTATTTAACACAATTTTATAAAGATTACCTTAAACAAATACAAATAGAAAATGTAGGCAATATTCTACTATGGGAAAACGAGCAGAATATGGTTAGGATAGTAGAATATAGTAGTACTTAGTTTCATCAGCTCTGTGACGATACGTGCCTTCTTTTAATTTATTAAAAAAAGATTTGCTATGCTACGTTCTTAAGGAAGCGGTTGATATTCACCAATCATATTCACTGGTCTACTAGTGAAAACGGGTCAAACTAAGCTATGTTTTTTTAAATAGAAAGATGCTATGGATGCGTGTTATTTCCCTACTGTCGATGCATCGCATAGCTCGCGCATCTTTCTCGTACAGCTACCTCGCGGCAGCGTAGCTTCATAGAAAATTTTACTCGCTGCGCTACATAGCTTAGCATCAGTGGAAATGGTCACATAGTTTCGTAGCTTAGCTTTCACGTTCTCGTAGCATAGCTGCATGGCACTTCTTTGGTGGAAAGTCATTCAACATATACATTTGAGCAAAATGTTTATATCTAGGCTTTACTGAACTGAAATAGTTTTTTTAAACGATAATAATAATGTACTTGACGATTTCCGTTACCACTTAATTAAACGAAGAAACTTAAACGTCTTAATGTTAGTTTGGTATTTTGTAAAACAGCATCGCTTGGTAAAATGGCTAGACTGTTAATAGTAGGGCTAATTACTCAACCTGATCTGTAGACACGTGATTGTAATTTTTTTTCAACTCACCGTCTCTATATTGTAGACTAAAGTATTCATTGGAAGCACTTGTGTATCGACTCTGAGCTCGTCATTATCTAAGTGAGAATATAGAGCAGTCAAGCCATTCACTTTCTGAAATTCAATCTCCGATAGGTTTGTTTCCATTTCTAATATTCTGAAAATAATACTTTTTGTTATACAATCCAATTATTTATTTTGTGCAAATAAGTACTACCAGTTTATTTTTTAATTTTTTATTTTAATTATTAGTCATAGTTAATATTTTAGTTTAATAAGTTTTTTTAATTGTTTTGACTATTGCGTTATGTTAATAAAATTAAAGTACAGAATACAGAAAGAATTAAAGTACAGAAAAAAAATATTAAAGTACAGAACATTAGAGTACATTAGGGTAATACATCTGGAAGATCGTTTCGATCGTTGAAATTCGTTTAATACCGCCGGTCTTGTCACTTAAATATCATATTTCAATATCATATACATCATATTAAATATTATTATCTTCCAGAAAAATGTATGTTAGGTCCCCACGAGCGTACATGCTCGACGTTTTTGCATACATTCGAGCAAGAAAGTACGTATAGACCTTTAAAACATAAGACTTATTGCTCGAAATTGATCCGAAATGTTCGAAGAGCAAGGATTAACAATAGGTCAGCGCCGTCAATGTAATTGAGGTTTTTTGTATGGTAGGTAGATGAAGCATGCGAATTCCGCTAAACACAGCAAATGTACCTATCTTCATCCATGGCTCGAGACGTCACGCTACGCGATATAGAGCTCAGCGATATTTGATTTAACTTGCTCATCGAACATCCACGTACGTGTGGAGCTAGCTAGCATTAGGATGGACAGGAGTATTACAAAGGTATGGACCCAACTAGCAAAATCGTCTTACGTTTCTCACTTTATAAGAGTTCTGAGCTTATAGTGGTCTCTTATCTGTTTTCGTCATTGTTATCGCTCCTATATTAGAAAAACTCTTTATTGTACACCAGTATAGAGAAACAAAATAACAAAGAAAACTTAACTAGGATAGTACAATGGGCGGTCTTATCGCTTGAAGCGATCTCTTCCAGACAACCTTAGGATGGACAGAATTTAAAGCAGAAAAAACACGGTGATACAATGCATAGCATACAACTATAGTTAAAAAAAATAAAAATAATAATAATAAATAAATAACAACAATCAAAAACCAGTATTTTTGTAATAATATTGATATGGTATATAGGTACACACAAATAAACATCAATATAATATAAGAAAATATATAAATACATACTACATTACATAAATACATATACATATATAATATACATGCATATAGATATATACATACATATACCATACATACATGCATACATAGACAATAAATTTACACCTTTGATATAAATAATTAAATAAATAATTAAATGAACTACAAGTGTGATAGATAATGATTTTTCACCATATTTTTAAAGATTGACAGAGATTTAGCCTGTCGTATATCTAGTGGAAGTGCGTTCCATAACCGTGCAGCTTGAACACTAAATGACTTGCCGTAGTACTCTGAGGAATGGGAGGGAATTTTTAGGATAAGTGTGTCAGAAGATCGTAAGGATAGGGTGTGGGACTGATGTAGGAATTCAAAACGTTCTTTTAAATAAAGTGGAGTGGAAGGGATAAAAAGCATAGAATAAAGGAGAGAGAGGATGTGTGCATTCCGGCGCAAACGAATCGGTAACCATTTCAGCTTACTACGAAATTGTGAGATGTGGTCGAATTTGCGAAGGCCATAAATAAATCTAATACAAAAGTTCTGTAATCGTTCCAGTTTATTCAGCTGTTCTTCGGTTAAATCGAGGTATGAGACGTCGGCATAATCAAGTATTGGAAGTAACAGGGATTGGGCAAGCGCAGTTTTAGTAGATATTGGCAGGAAATTTCGCAGTCTTTTAAGAGAAAACGCGGAGGCAAAGAGTTTGCGACTGACTTCGGCTACCTGAGACATCCATGAGAAATTGCGGTCGATGTAAATACCGAGATTCTTAACAGTATCGCAGACTTTTAAAACTGTACCATCAAAAATGAATTGTGGAAGGCGAAACCAATCTATTTTCGAAATCATCCTAGAACTGCCTATAACAATCATTTGGGTTTTCACCGGATTAATATTGAGACCATAAGATTTGCTCCATTCAGTGATACGACGTAAGTCAGAATTAATAGTTTCAACAGCCGAAGGTAGTTGTGAAAGTGTAGACTGTGTGTAGATCTGCAGATCATCAGCGTAAAGGTGGTAGGAAGAAGTAAGGTGAGTGGAAATCGAGTTAATAAATAGTGAGAACAGAAGAGGAGAAAGAACGCCGCCCTGGGGTACACCTGCAGACGTATTACACCACGATGAAAAGGTATCATCTATGCGAACACGCTGCCGGCGACCGTTCAGGTAAGTACGAAACCAATCAACTACCGTTGGAGATATGTTAATAGAGCGTAGAATTTCTAACAAAATATCATAATCGACGTTATTAAATGCGTTACTGAAGTCTAGCAAGGATAATACTGTCAGTTTGCCGTTATCCATGCCTTGACGCACATCCTCCGTAATCTTAACTAAAGCTGAGACTGTACTGTGACCAGGGCGGAAACCAGATTGGAAAGGATTCATAAGGTTGTGTCGGATAAGATAGGCGGTTAGTTGCTGGTGTACGAGACGTTCGAGGAGTTTTGATAGGAATGGAAGTATGGAGATAGGTCGATAGTCAGAGAAAGAGGAGGGATTGCATTTTTTAGGCAGAGGAGTGATCTGTGCTTCCTTCCACATAGAAGGAAACACGCCACAGGATATGGATTCGTTAAGGATATATTTGATCACATGCACAGTCTCGTTCAGTATAAGTACGATCATCTTGCGGCTGATGGTGTCGCAGCCTACAGCATTAGATGTAATCGATTCTATGCCCTTCCTAACATCACAATCGGTAAATTGTAGAAATTCAAACGAGAGATGGTCAGGAGTTGGAATTTTTGCAAGATGATGTAAAGTAGCAGTTTTAGCTGGCCCATCAAATGTGGCAGAAAATGAAAAATGCTGATTGAGAGCTTCAATGTTTAAATTATTAGGAATAGTATTACTACGTGATTTACCAACCCCTAGTGACCTGAGGAATTTCCATACCTTCGATGGATCCTCGTTCTCTAAGTTACTGTGAATATGTCGGCGTTGCGCATCCCTACACACCTTGTTGCATTCGTTTCGACGCTCATGATATCTGTTTTTATTGTAATCTGTAGGCTTGCACTTATACCTACTCTTGGCAGCACATTTTTTATCTATGTGTTTCCGAATATCTACAGTGAGCCAAGGCGCAGGTAAATGCTTCATTCTGACTGGTCTTAGTGGAGCATGTTTGTCGTAAAGTTTGGTAATAATGACATTAAAAAGTTCAACTTTCTTATCAACACAAGTTGCACCGATGACTTCAGACCAATCTAAGTTACTAGCATCACTGCGTAGATTTTCGATGTCAATACCACCAAAATTGCGCTGCATAAGAACTTTGGGTTTGGCTTTTGGCGGCCGAATTTTGTAGCAAAGATAAACCATGTCAACCGTCAATGTAATTGAGGTTTTTTGTATGGTAGGTAGATGAAGCATGCGAATTCCGCTAAACACAGCAAATGTACCTATCTTCATCCATGGCTCGAGACGTCACGCTACGCGATATAGAGCTCAGCGATATTTGATTTAACTTGCTCATCGAACATCCACGTACGTGTGGAGCTAGCTAGCATTAGGATGGACAGGAGTATTACAAAGGTATGGACCCAACTAGCAAAATCGTCTTACGTTTCTCACTTTATAAGAGTTCTGAGCTTATAGTGGTCTCTTATCTGTTTTCGTCATTGTTATCGCTCCTATATTAGAAAAACTCTTTATTGTACACCAGTATAGAGAAACAAAATAACAAAGAAAACTTAACTAGGATAGTACAATGGGCGGTCTTATCGCTTGAAGCGATCTCTTCCAGACAACCTTAGGATGGACAGAATTTAAAGCAGAAAAAACACGGTGATACAATGCATAGCATACAACTATAGTTAAAAAAAATAAAAATAATAATAATAAATAAATAACAACAATCAAAAACCAGTATTTTTGTAATAATATTGATATGGTATATAGGTACACACAAATAAACATCAATATAATATAAGAAAATATATAAATACATACTACATTACATAAATACATATACATATATAATATACATGCATATAGATATATACATACATATACCATACATACATGCATACATAGACAATAAATTTACACCTTTGATATAAATAATTAAATAAATAATTAAATGAACTACAAGTGTGATAGATAATGATTTTTCACCATATTTTTAAAGATTGACAGAGATTTAGCCTGTCGTATATCTAGTGGAAGTGCGTTCCATAACCGTGCAGCTTGAACACTAAATGACTTGCCGTAGTACTCTGAGGAATGGGAGGGAATTTTTAGGATAAGTGTGTCAGAAGATCGTAAGGATAGGGTGTGGGACTGATGTAGGAATTCAAAACGTTCTTTTAAATAAAGTGGAGTGGAAGGGATAAAAAGCATAGAATAAAGGAGAGAGAGGATGTGTGCATTCCGGCGCAAACGAATCGGTAACCATTTCAGCTTACTACGAAATTGTGAGATGTGGTCGAATTTGCGAAGGCCATAAATAAATCTAATACAAAAGTTCTGTAATCGTTCCAGTTTATTCAGCTGTTCTTCGGTTAAATCGAGGTATGAGACGTCGGCATAATCAAGTATTGGAAGTAACAGGGATTGGGCAAGCGCAGTTTTAGTAGATATTGGCAGGAAATTTCGCAGTCTTTTAAGAGAAAACGCGGAGGCAAAGAGTTTGCGACTGACTTCGGCTACCTGAGACATCCATGAGAAATTGCGGTCGATGTAAATACCGAGATTCTTAACAGTATCGCAGACTTTTAAAACTGTACCATCAAAAATGAATTGTGGAAGGCGAAACCAATCTATTTTCGAAATCATCCTAGAACTGCCTATAACAATCATTTGGGTTTTCACCGGATTAATATTGAGACCATAAGATTTGCTCCATTCAGTGATACGACGTAAGTCAGAATTAATAGTTTCAACAGCCGAAGGTAGTTATGAAAGTGTAGACTGTGTGTAGATCTGCAGATCATCAGCGTAAAAGTGGTAGGAAGAAGTAAGGTGAGTGGAAATCGAGTTAATAAATAGTGAGAACAGAAGAGGAGAAAGAACGCCGCCCTGGGGTACACCTGCAGACGTATTACACCACGATGAAAAGGTATCATCTATGCGAACACGCTGCCGGCGACCGTTCAGGTAAGTACGAAACCAATCAACTACCGTTGGAGATATGTTAATAGAGCGTAGAATTTCTAACAAAATATCATAATCGACGTTATTAAATGCGTTACTGAAGTCTAGCAAGGATAATACTGTCAGTTTGCCGTTATCCATGCCTTGACGCACATCCTCCGTAATCTTAACTAAAGCTGAGACTGTACTGTGACCAGGGCGGAAACCAGATTGGAAAGGATTCATAAGGTTGTGTCGGATAAGATAGGCGGTTAGTTACTGGTGTACGAGACGTTCGAGGAGTTTTGATAGGAATGGAAGTATGGAGATAGGTCGATAGTCAGAGAAAGAGGAGGGATTGCATTTTTTAGGCAGAGGAGTGATCTGTGCTTCCTTCCACATAGAAGGAAACACGCCACAGGATATGGATTCGTTAAGGATATATTTGATCACATGCACAGTCTCGTTCAGTATAAGTACGATCATCTTGCGGCTGATGGTGTCGCAGCCTACAGCATTAGATGTAATCGATTCTATGCCCTTCCTAACATCACAATCGGTAAATTGTAGAAATTCAAACGAGAGATGGTCAGGAGTTGGAATTTTTGCAAGATGATGTAAAGTAGCAGTTTTAGCTGGCCCATCAAATGTGGCAGAAAATGTAAAATGCTGATTGAGAGCTTCAATGTTTAAATTATTAGGAATAGTATTACTACGTGATTTACCAACCCCTAGTGACCTGAGGAATTTCCATACCTTCGATGGATCCTCGTTCTCTAAGTTACTGTGAATATGTCGGCGTTGCGCATCCCTACACACCTTGTTGCATTCGTTTCGACGCTCATGATATCTGTTTTTATTGTAATCTGTAGGCTTGCACTTATACCTACTCTTGGCAGCACATTTTTTATCTATGTGTTTCCGAATATCTACAGTGAGCCAAGGCGCAGGTAAATGCTTCATTCTGACTGGTCTTAGTGGAGCATGTTTGTCGTAAAGTTTGGTAATAATGACATTAAAAAGTTCAACTTTCTTATCAACACAAGTTGCACCGATGACTTCAGACCAATCTAAGTTACTAGCATCACTGCGTAGATTTTCGATGTCAATACCACCAAAATTGCGCTGCATAAGAACTTTGGGTTTGGCTTTTGGCGGCCGAATTTTGTAGCAAAGATAAACCATGTCATGATGAGAAAACCCGTCCGCATCACATTGACCATGCTTGCTGACATGTGCAGTGGATTTTACAAGTATCAGGTCTAGTAAAGATGGTGTGCAATTAGGGAGATTGTGAGTGGCATCTAAAGGAAGAATAGTCACGTTGCATGCCCTTACAGATGATTCAAAAGCTAGGGAGCGGGTATCCCGTTTCAGTAAGCACGTATTAAAATCACCCATAACTATGGTGTGCTCATAAGAAGGGGTAAAGTTTTCTAAAAGGGTTTCAAATGAGGAAAAAAAATTAATTTGAAGTGATGGACAGTAGTACACACCAAGTAAAATTTTTGAGTAAGATAAGGAGACTTCTAGCAGAAGGTGCTCACCAGCATTAGAGGGAGGTGGCTGTGCTGACATACTTAAAATGGAAAATGGTATATGAGAACGGAGATATATGGCAACACCACCACCACCCTTACCAATGCGGTCATTGCGAATAAGATGAAAGCCAGGTAATGTATAAAGGGATGACGGAAGAGACGGTTTCAACCAAGACTCGGAAACGAGTATGGCATGAATACTTGTATGCTGAAACGACGCCATCAAATCAGTGAAATGAGCCGGAATGCTTTGAGCGTTGATATGAAAAACATTAAAGTCTTTCGCAACGCCCACTAGGATAGTGTCAATAGTACTCGACAAACTAGGCAAACTATGAAAACTGTCATCATCGCTGCTGCTATATGCGGACAAATACGACGTCGCAGATTCATCACTACTGAAATTACTTTGGTTCATAAAAGTGTATAATACTATATATATATAGAATACAAATATTACTATAGTTTAAGTACGTATAATTATAATATATAAATACAAAAATGATAAATAAAAGTACAGATAATAAGAGTTGTCTCAAAACTTACAACAGTGCCCACCTGCCAGCTGTGCCTTGGTTGAGTAAATCAAGTATTTCATAATTTAAAAACAAAAATAAAACTAGTTATAACAATCTGTGTAAATAAACCTAAACCAACATATTAATTTAAATATTTAATCGGGCTAAGTACAGTAATAATACTATTTTACTACTTTGACATTGGCAAAATACACTAATCGTGCGCAGCCATAAGATTATAGTCAGAAGTGACTTTGACAGATTTATATTGTTGCGAGAAACTTCATATGTCAATGTCATAAATTCAAATCGAAACAAAATTAAGTAAGGTTAATTAAGTAAAAAAAAAAGAAAAAATAACAAACAATGAAGGTGTTTTCTTAAAATAAAAAATAAATGCATGTAGTAAGCATGAATAATAACTACCTCATTCTTAGCCCAGATGATAATATGCAGTGAAATGATAACAGATGATAAAGTTTATTTTTATTTATTTTAAGGGCGACGGCCCTCTTCAGTTTGGATTTATTCGGTGCGGTGGCTTCCTTCGCCGGAGCCGCCGAGGCCTTTGGAGCTTCCATTGGAATCTCGTCGAGATCTGCCTGGCTGATGACACGGTGTCGGGACCCGTCCGGCCCGAGGACGAAGATGTAACCGTCTCGGGTCCAGCACTTCGACACACCGTATTTCTGACGTGCCGCAATGAAAACTGTGTGTCTTGACTTGGTCAAGAACTCAGACACCGAGATTCCAGTACCCTTTAAAATGGACTTTGCACCCCAGATCTTTTCTCGAAGAACGACGTCCCGGAATTTGCACAGTATCGGCCTGGGTTTGCCTGGACTATTTAAACGCCCCATTCTATGACACCGGCTGATGTCGCTCACCGTGCAGGAATCAACCTTGAACTGGTCGACTACTGCTTTGGCTGCGACGGCAGCAATGTCTTCACTCGGTGTCTCTGGCAGGCCATGCAGCAGCAGTATCTTGCGACGATTTCGAGTTTCCAGTTGATCAATCTCTCGTGCTAGACAATCTATTTGCTTCTGGAGGGTTTGGAGAGCATTAACAACAAACACTTTGAATGTGGCAAACTCTGCTGACAGTGCATCAGTGTCACCGCCAGGTGGGGCCTGCTGCAGTCTTCCCTCGAAAGTGTCCATCCGTTTACCGAAAGTGTCCATTAAGTCATCAAGGGATTGCTTAAAACTGTTGACATCCATGTTGAAGTTAGCAAGTACACAGTGATATAATAAATATTGAAATATACTTGTTCAGTGAAGTGAATTAGTAGAAATTTGCACAGTATGGCAGGTATGGTGTGTTATTATATTAAATTTTTCATAAGATTGTTGCTTAATCTATTATTAATCATTAAATTATTGAACAGCACTGGAATTTTAATGTTGCACGTTTTACACCTACCCACCAAAAAAAAAAAAAAAAAAAAGAAAAAAAAAAAGATATATATATATATATATTATATATTAGTCTATTACTATATTAGTCTCTGACAAGCCGTGACAGGCTCTAATACGCTTGATCTTAAAACCTTGTCTTAATTATGCATATAAGTTTCAATTTACAGTGCCGTTGTAAGCCACACTCTCCTAAAAAAGCATTTATTAAGACTTATCACACTTGAGATTAATTAGCTCTCTTATCCACATTTTCTAAGCTCATTTAATTTTATTACATGTTTTCTAAATGCTATTGTAAGAATGTTAGACTAATATCGGCATTTAATTAGAGTACTTAAAATATGTAAGTATTGATCTTATTCAAAACTATTATAATATCAACAGCAGTGGATAGGCACAGTATTAGAGTGATATTGAATCATGATACTTACAATAGAGAAAACGAGTCTAATTTAAGAAAGTTTGATCTTAAATCTAATTTGTGACTAAAATTGTGAGAGTAACATTTGATGTTGACTATTATATTTCACCAAAAGTATTTTAGTGCGGTCACATAAAATACCATTTCACATCCCAAACGTTCACTCTTAAATGAAAATAAATGTTTTATGTCAATTCAAGGATCTCTAAGTTATTCCAACATGAAGTCATGTTGGAATGATCTAAATGAGCTTAAATAGTCTTATAGTGATTCTAATAAATGCAATACTAATGGTGTCGCTTTTAATACAAATTAACAAATAAAATAATTAAACAAGAATACTAAATACTATATATTGATGAAGCGCACGAGTTGTGAAGCATAAACTAGGGTCTACTTTACAGTAAATAATATTTATACGACGATATAAGAATGGTATAAGAGCAAGAAAACAGTGGTCTAGAGATTATTTTAAGTGTAGTTTTTGGTGGTTGGGGATGGAATGGACTTAACAATTGGCTCACAATATACATAAATAACCAATCAAATGTAAAATTTAATTGAGTTTATGTTTCCCTAGTACCTCAGATTCAGATTTATACAAATAAAACTTTGAGAACATCAAACGAGTAAGTGATAAAAGCTGCAAACTTTAGATGCTTTCAAACAACTTACTGTTTTTTGGTCAGCGAATATATATCGTCGTCGTTCAATGAAATGTGACAAACATCTCTTAGGTATGATTTAATACAGTGGATAGACTCAGATGTTCCCAAATCTTGCAAAGTAATATCGTCATTGATGCTTTCTGAAAAAAAAAATATATGAGTTTAATAATCTCATCTTCTCTACGATGGCCGATGTGGCCATATAAATGTGTAATTATAAGATGTTAGATAAATGTTTTTTTTTATTGCAAATAACGTGTCAAACAATTTTGCTTGCCGTTATTTTGGTTGCCGTATTTTCTTTAGTGCGCACCATTTTTGTTTAACTTGGTGGTAATACGTAATGTGCCAGAAAATGGACCAGCAAAGATCTTTTTACTACCAAAGCGTTTTATGAAAGCTTATAAAATATAACGTTATTATAGATTTATAAGACGAGTGTGAATGGGCCAGCAGGTAGAGGCTGACCTAGGCAAACGTATCACGACCATATCGGAGACGTTTTAAAGAAAGGCCATGTCAAAAGTACCTATAACCAGCGAGCATGTATGAAGGCGCTCATAAAAGTGGAAGAAGCGAAAGAGGTAAGGTATGGATCGTAGCACGTGGAAAGAAGTACTTACAGTAATCACGCCTTTTTTCCGTTGGGGTTACTACCCCAACGGAAAAAAGGCGTGATTGTATGCAATGATTGTACATACAATAATTGTATAAAAGGTACATGTAGTAAAGTAAATAAGATGATCTTACCGGATAAAAATGGTACTAAGTCAGACAAAGTTTGTTTTTTGGAAGGCTGTAGCTCAGCAGCTATGACCGGAATGTTACACAAAAGTGCTTTTTCAGTTACTTCCACGGCGCATTGACGCCAAGAAGATTCCTTGACATATGCATGGAGTGTGTTGACCTAAAATAATAATAGATAGTTTGGATTTTTTTTATTTAAGTACTAACATTAGAATTCTAATATTATAATTTGAAACTTATAAAGTTGTTCATTATGATGAATACACAGAACGTTAACTAAATACCTGGTTAATCTCATATCTACTTCAACGCATACAAAACCAAGTAAAAGTCCGTAAAACGCGTAGAGGTTAATAAAATTATGACAAAAGAAAACCCGAGTTGCGTTCTACTTCGCCAATGTTAATATAGTTGTTTGTGATACAAGTGTTGTAAGTTGGTTTTTACAAATTAGTGGACAAATGTACTTTTACCATAGTCACGAGTTTGTAATATACCAAATTCCGCACGTGAGTCACACAACGTTTTTCAACACATTTGCGAGAAAACAGGACATTCATCATAAATCAATGATCAGCAGTCGGAACGTCGCAACATGTTTTTCGGAACGTTTTTAATATGAAAATGAATGTGAATTTGCAAATGGCGCCACGTGAGTGTGGTGAAAACTAGAATTGTTGTTCTAATTTTTTTTTAGTATTAAAGTGAGACAAACCTACTGAACAAAAGCCCTTCCAAGGAGGTTTCGATCATTTAGCATATTTATTCTCGCAATTTAAAACTTTTTTTGAAATTCTTATATATATATGGAAGTTAGAATACGCACGGCGCTATAAGACGAAGTATGCGGTAAAACAGTCATATGTTTAGGTGAGAGTACTTATTTTACCGCACATTCTGTAGTAAACAATGCATACAAGATTCGTAAATGCATTTTTGAGCAAATGATTAAAAAATTGTACACATACAGGCAAGTAGTTGACTGTCTCTTCGGTGGGAGGTTTGAGCCTCAGCCAAAGTCTACCAAAGTATTTATCCTATAAGCACAGCTTTAACTATATACTCAAGTTGATTATAATCAAAAGGACGCAGGTGGGTAACAATGAGACCCCGTGGTGTATATTTCGAAGTGAACTTTGTAGAACGAGATAAGACGTAAATCATCATTCTCATGTATACAGATTATTCGTGATTATAATATAACATTTGCTTGCTAAATTATCTTAATTTGACTTAATACCTAATTTTAAAGTAATTACATTACAGTGCTTTACTATGAACCACTAATTGTTTTCGGTGTGCTCCAAACTAGGCTAGGCCTGTATCTTGGACGCCCTGCATCTCGAGTTAAATTAAAAAGGTTTCTGCGCTTGTTATGAGTACATTACAAATCGATAATATTGTATCGTTTCATAATACATCTAGCAATCTTCATTTACTATTTATTAATTACGCCATAGTAAAAATATGTTGTGTATCTGGTTTGTCTGTCAATTTTGTTTGCAGAAAAAATCCAGAAAACTCTTATTTGTAGATGCGTTTACATTAATTTGTTATAATTATTATTATGTTGGGTATTATAATTATTAACTATCATTAGTTAGCGTATACGCCTTGTTTTTAGTTAAATTACCTTAAGTTTCTTTATTTCATATCAGTACTATTAATGTTGTATATAAAATCAAATACTATTTATCGTAATTAAATTAAGTTACTTATTATAGCATAGCAATACATTATAGATTACTATTTTAAATAATTAGAACAGGAACACTGTTCCATAAAAATAATATTCTCTATAGGTTATAAAATTGTAGAATCAATTTTACAATAGTTTAATTATTGCCTATACTCATGATTTTGTGTTCACCTAGGTAGTGTCATACCTGAGTCCTTATTCATAATATTTCCTATCCTTGTGCAGCCAAACAAACCAAGTCTGAGACATAAAAAAAAACTTACACCATCTCCAAAAGATAAACTCAATGCTGTAGCTGGTAAACCGTTTTCAGATCTTGAGACACATGACTCTTTTCCGACGTTGCAATCGACGGAAATAATAGCAAAATATCTAAAAAAATTTTTTTAAGTTTTTTAAAAATTTGATTCCTTTAAAATTTACAGTTTAAGGGCCAGTTTCACGGGTTCCTGATAGCACTTATATGAAGAAATCTAACAGATTTGTGACAGCTTTTATATGGCGCTTCGTGTCAGATAACTATTTAACGCTTTATCAGGAACCGGTGAAACTGGCCCTAATTATGGAAATAAGCTATCCTTACTTTAAAAGAGGACATAATATCCTAGAAGTAGAGTTCAAATTGTCAATTATATTGATCAATTCGTTATTTTGCTGACTTTTTGAGCATGCTGTAACGTAAATTCCTTCCACAGGCCCACATTGACTCGTTTCATTCAGTATAGCGTAAATGACATTGCTCCCATTGAGCGTTTCATCGATAATTTTTACGTTTATTCCTTGTTTTTGCCATAACCTGCAAAATAATGAACACGGTGTTATCACGATTTCGGGACACTTCTAGTAAAGATATATATTCATAAGAAAATCAAATAAGAAAAAGTAATAAAACTGTATGTTTCATAGGTAGAAATAGATTACACGTGTAATAAAGTGGACACCTGCACGTGTCACGGTACATTAACCTCATTGTAAACGTGTAGTAAAACTGACACGTGTAGGATACGTTGACCTCATTGGCACGTGCAACGATGAGACCATCGGGCCTCAAGTCTGTCTGTCAAGTTTGAGTCAATGTTAATAAAATAATAGTCAAATTTTATTACATTGAATTTTAACAATGTACGTCCCGCCACTAGACGATAAAAGCAAGGGTATAATTTTATATATTTTATATGCAGTAATCTTTCGGTATTCAGTTATCCAAGGGTAATTTAGTAATCAAGAAGTATAATTGTGAAGAAGTTGCCCGCTGAAGAAGACCGCTGCCCAAGGCTGAGGGTCCGTAGCACAAGGCTACGCTCGCCCAGGTCGAACCAGCCTTCTCAACTCGAGTCACACCGACCCGACGGCTTCGACTAGTGCTACCCGAAGCTGAGGCTCCGTAGCACGTGGCTACGCCAGCCCAGCTTGCTTAGCGCACCGAGCTCGAGTCACCCCGACCTGCTGCACCGAACGGCAGCCAGAGTGTGGGAGCGCGGCGTGACCCACCGACCCCAACTCCACGACACAACCACGACCACTGCGTGCTACGAGACTACGAGGTATGGCACTACACGCAAGTGCATCGCTACGACGTAGTAGACCCACTGTGTCGTAGCCACGGTACAACGACGTAGCAATCATCTACAGCCTATGTCAGTGCACTGCTGGACGTTTAGCTATGGTAGCTAGTGTCTTTATCCGTGGTAGCTAGCTACTATCACAGCAGTTGACATGACACATTAGCATGTATACATATATGGCTGCGGAAGCGTCCGCCAATCTAGACCTAAATGTCATACATCATATCCACCAATCAAGCTACAGCACCGGCTGTAATGTGACATGCGATGCGATAGACGAAAAAAATTGAGACGATCTAATAAAAGTTTATGTTTAAAAAATAACCAACAAAAAGGTAGTCTCCGTTGACCGTTTGTATTTGTAGCGCCTCACCAATACACAATATAATAATTTTGATGTTTAATCAACACATAGTATTACATTCTTGTTCCTAATGCAGGTTAGCAGTAAGGTTAATTAATAAGTAAAATACTTATTTATTAATTGATATAAAGTAATTTTGCCAATTTCAACAAAATGTTTTCAAAAAAGTAATGTTTTTAGTTCACTGTCACTGTAATAATATTTACTTACTTTAGTTGTAATGGATGTTGCTTGATAGGTTGCACACAATAAATACGGATTTTTTTTGCACCACAAGCAATTAACCTGTCGACTAACTGAAGGCCGAATTGGTCACCATCCCATACAATCAAATGGCTATTGTATGACGAACACACCACTCTGTAAATTAAATAAATATTTCTTAGACTTGCTGTCGGATTTTGATTGTTAAGAAATCAAGCCTTCACATAAACTCTGCGTAAAGTTCTATGTATATATTTTCCCAATCAACAAGCTTTATTTAGGTAGTATCTAGTTTAATGAGTTGAGCAGTCGCTTGCTTCACACATAAGCTAGCCGCTTCGTGCGGGAGGGTAACATGACGCGAAGGTGACAGCGGTAACGCAATGCTCGTTGATGTGACGCTCGCTTTCCGTGGTTTGTATATTATACATGAATAACCGAGCGATTCATCTACGGCAAAAATGCTTTCGAATGTCCGGCAGATGTGTACTCAGATGTCCAGCTGTTCTCCTTTACATGTATTTGTACTATTATTTATTATAGAATAAATAATAGTACAAATACATGTAAAGGAGGTCAAATTTCTCAACTGATTCTCGTGCAATTTTGTAAGCATGTTTGATAATTATATGGATGTGTGCTGTCTATTCAGTTCTTAGATATTTTTCAAAATGGCGGAAATATGGAGTAGAAAGCGTAAAAAAATATATGTCAGCCATTTCGAAAAATGATGATAGATAATAAAATAAAATAAAATATAAAGTGTGTGACACTTCAAAGAAACATAATATATGATAGATAATGTCTAAAAATTTTGTGGTACCCTTCTTGAGACGCAAATTTCTTGTTCGAACAACTTTTTTATCTGATAAACTTCAAGGAGTCGAGGTTGTGTTATTCAATTTTAAGCTATGCAAAGACAGACTCGCGAAGTCTACAGTTCATAGAGCCACTAGTTACTTATGGTATAAGTACACAGTACCTGTGTATGACATGCGGCATTGAGTCTTCCAGCCGCAGCAGCACTCGGCCGCGGTGACGGCTGCCAGCCAGCAGACGGAAGGCGCGCGCCGCCTCGTGCGGGGGGAACGTGACGCGAGACAGCGGCCGCACCGCGCCCGTAGATATGCCTGAACTTAATAGTTGCTGCAGCTTCTGCACAATATAATCAGTAGTTTCTGTTATTACGCTTATATTCCATTAAAAGTTAAAATCTTAATAGAAAGACAACTGGCAAAGTAAGAATGTGGGGGTTCGTCAGCACGTCAAGGAATGCAAAAAAAACAAGCGACCGAAGCTTCATTGTGCTAACTGCTGAAACTTTAAAATATAAGAGTCCGCATGTGGTTTCTCATACTCACAGTATGTTCTGCACTGTTTCCAAAGTCCAAGATAGTATACAGATCGTGCGCTCGGTACGACCTCGATTTAGTCATGTTGAACATGCCATAGTCAAATTCTTCACGGTCTTGTATCTGTGTCATGTCAAAGGTAACGCCAGAAAATGCAGCACATTTTAGGGAAATCTAAAAGGAAACAATATAATTAGACACTATTATACACAACGTATTTAAGGGTAGTTTATCAAAATTGCCTATATGTTCAAAACATTTTCAGTCTTACGTTTTTCAAGTTCTTATGAACACAGCTCAGTACGATGTCACAACCCTCCCCATTTGTAGCATTTAGCACCATATCTCCGAATGTTGGATCACGGGAACTGCCGATTGCATCCGCTGCGAAAAATTAACATAATTATGTTCTATTATATTGATGATCAGAGAGCACCAATAATTCTCATTGGACAGTGTGTTACCGTTTAGTTCCGGGAAGAGTCTGAGCAGGAATCGTTTCTTAGCTTGGTCTCCAACAGTGGCGAACACGGTGGCACCGTGCGCCAGCGCCACCACCACCGCCGCCTGCCCCAGCGCGCCCGCCGCGCCGTGCACCAACACGCGCGAGCCGCGCCTCAGCTCGCCTCGCACACACTGCCACATACGAGTATATGTACAATACAGTCGAGTGTACACTCGGGACGAGTGCTCGCACCGGCACCGACACTCACCAGACAGTACAGGGCCTGCAGGTAGGCGAGCGGCACGGTGGCGGCCTCCTCCAGCGTCCAGTGTACGGGCACCGGCCACAACAGCTCGGGTCGCGCTGACACCACTTTGCGAGCTGCGCCGTTTCGAACTAGCCCCATCACTCGGTCACCGCTGGAATTATTTTATAATTATATGTCTACAGGGTGGATTTTTGAGATGGGACAGTATGGATAGGGATAGGTAACTCTTCTGTTTTAGTGTTGTAAACCATTACGATTTCCAACCAAACACTTTACAAAAATTTCTAATTAGTCACTGTGCGAAAACTTTTGATACGTTAAGCCACACTACAAAAGTTTCTTAAGACTTTCTAATAGATATTATGACGTATGATGACCTCAAGCTTCATCTTTACCTTCAAACCACTCGCTCACTCCTATGCACCTTTACCTCAAGCATCATCTCCTATATCTCGAAAAGTCCAGCATTTTATTTAGTTATACATAATATAACGAAGTATGCAAAGTGTGTGACATCAAAAACTGCATCGTTTACAAATGTACATATATTGTCACACAATGGCCTTCCCAAATGTCATAATGAAGAGAGAGTTACGTCAGTATTTAACTTGCCCACAAAATACCCAAACACATTCATTCATAACATTCACACATATTGAGATAAAGCATAATTATTTGAACACGTTCTCTCACACTTACATTTGCACATACGAGACACATATACTATCACACTTTCTAACACACAACAACGGTTATAATAGATAACATTACCACAATGAAATTTACCTTTCGGTTAAACCGCTGAATTCCATTCCAAATAGTTGTGTATCACTATCATAAGGTAAGACCCCGGTTGCCCTCTTCATGTCCAAAGTTGTGATGCCTGCGTATTCAACCTGCAGAAATAACCCGACCAGATAAAATTATAATGTGATAATCGAATCATTATTCGTATTCAGAGTTTTTATAACATGTCTTACGTAGGTTTATACGATTGTTAGTGATACCACTTACGATCAGATGGGCCGCGAGCTTATTTGCCACTCTAAATAATAATAAAAAATATGTTCAATACATTTGCAAAAATAGGCAAATAATTACCTACTTGATCATAAATTTCATTTACAATTTAAATTAATGGTAGGCTATCTGTTTTTTGTCAACTAAGTTGACATAAACCTCCTTTTGCTATATTGGCGTATATCACAGAAATAAGAATAATAAGGTATGCTTATATTGAGCTAACTGACTACTATACGGCATAAGTAAGATATAACTATGCAGATGCTGTTTATGCATACCACTCATAACGTGCGCGCGCGGGGTTTGATTTTGAGCTGTACGAAAAGAGATTATTCAGACCATTATAGTCTTAGGCCCAAGAAGTACACATTTTTGAGCAAATGTATTGAAAAACACACATGGCAAGTTTGTTTTATACCTACGTGTTTTATTGGATTTTGACTCATCTCTATAAATATTATACTATCAATAAAAAATTTAAAAAACCTTAGTAAATTACCGTTACTTTAACGCCGCCTTCAAGTATTGTAGGTGTTTCTTCCCATTGTAAGGTATTAAGATTGGCAATACTTCCAATGCGTAAAACAACATTAATTCCATTGCTTGTTTTAGTATTCTGAAAAGCAATGGCAGAAAGTTTAATCAAAGACAGAAGTTGAGTATTCACCTCCCGTTATCTCCGAAACTACATGGCAAACAATTTTAAAACTGACTCAATATAAGTCATAATAATAAAAGTAATATCAGTATGTGCACCATTTGTGAAGTGTAGGCGGCATCTAAGAGTATTATAAATGGATGCCGCCTACACTTCACAAAAAACACACTGTCCGAATTTCAGTGTCAGCGGTTTCAGCAGTGCGTTGATATATCTGTCAGTCAGTCAAACGCGTGGGTGATGGTTTTGGATAACTGTGATACAAATGTCTCAAAATTTTAGTCTTATATATTTTTTTATTAAAGAGTATGTGTACCAATTTTCGAGTCAATTGACTCAGCGAATTATAAATATCACAGAAAATTAAAAGCCCAAATTTCACCCTCTTAAGCTTGGAATTTCAAAAAACCCTTTTTTAATGGATGCCTTACACTACACAAAGAACACACGCTCCGAATTTTATGTCTATAGCACCAGCAATTTGGACTTTGCGTTGATTTAGCAGTCAGTCAGTAAGGGTTTTGGATTTTATAAACCTATATAGAAAAATAACCTAACCTACCTATATACAACTAGTAGGTACCTACAATATATTATATATAATTGTATGTTCGAATAGAAAAAACACATAAACACTAAGGAGTACAATACAATCATAATAATTTACTTTTGATTAATTAACTTACACGACAATAATTTTCCAGAGCAAGTGGTGTCACTATTTCATAAATATTTTGGTTTAATAATGGCACGTTGCGGAATTTCAGATTTTGCAACAAAATTCCACCGCATCTGAAATCAATTGATATTCAAGAAGACACTTTATAACATGCAAAACTTAATATTTTTTTAATACATTTGTGGAAATAACTCTGTCGGTCTTTAGTATGGCCCAAAAGCACATGAGTAAAGAAAAGGAATTACTCATGTGCCAAAAGTATATCTTCCTTTAGTATAGTTGTAGTTCGTACTTACTTAGTGCAGTCTAAAATTTCGTCCACTTCAGCTTTAATGACAGTTGATCCACTCGAAGAGCTTTGTTGGATGCTTGCTTGATGTTTTTTTATGTCAATAGACAGTTCTCTAATTTGCTTAGGTTCAACAACTCCATTGGTGTAGGATCTCGCTGCATTCAGCTGGATCATGCCATCAATTAATGTCACCCAGTTGTCGGTCCAAAGAAGCTGAGCGACGCTCAAAGTCTCATCTGTAGTGTGGATACTACGGAAATCTTTCCTGAAATATTTTTTTAGTTTCTTGTTATAGAATTTCAATAAACTTTGCGAATCAGGAAATCATGTCACTTATTTAGAAACAAATTAATATGTTAGAATGTAAATAAATAGTTTTTTTTAATTTCTAACCTATATTGATAGCCGCGGCTGTTAAGGTGTCGGTAGAAGTCGTCAGAACTTATCACAAAGTTTTCCTTTAAATCTTCTTTGTATTGGCTTGGTTCACTGGTCTCGTCGATCGTAGCAATATAGCCCGTGGCAACTTTGTTAACTCCATCAAAAACCTAAAAAAATGGTTACGTTACAAGTTTGATCATTCATTCCCTAAATCTCAATCCATTATCAGACAGTGTAAATTGCGGTGGAAAGCCACCATTTCACATGTAAGTATTAAAATGGTCTGGCCACTACACCGAATCATACAATGGCCGTGCTAGGAATGTGTCAGGCAAGACAATAAATATTCTGGTCCCGATATATGATCTTGATAATTTTTTACCGATCTTGGATTGAAATATCAATCCAATGTCACTCAGTACGAAATACGAAACTTTCCACTACCGCATATTACATGTATTAATCCTGCATGCAATTCCTAGGTGACTTAAATTGCTGACAGCTCTTTTAAATGTGTCATGGACAAATGTTTGATCACTATACTTACTGTCACCTGATGTTAAGTGAAAGAAGGCTCAACCAAGGCTCAAATACCTCTACAAGAAAAGATTTTTTGAAATGAAGAATTCTAAGATGCACTGAGAACTTTATTTCGTGGGTATTGAATGGAACTGGACCGTAACGGTTGAGGCTTTGAGCGCCCGGTGGCGTAATTGGGAGAACGATCGGCTTTGATGCCAGATGTACCGAGTTCAACCGCCGTGCACCAATGGATTTTTCTATCGAAAAATGTATGTGCGCTTTTCACAGTGGCTCTCCGGTGAAGGAAAAACATCGTTAAGAAACCAACAACACCCGCATGGTCGTAGGACACTATTTAGTGTCCGCCGGCCAGCTACCACCCTCAAGTTAGAAGATCTGTTGCCAAACATCTAATGTGTTCCGGCAGCTATCCTTCAGAGCCCAGTTCCCATTCTAGGCTTAGCGTGCTTACCATCTTCGACCGCATCATCACTTACCAACAGGTGAGATAGCCTATAAGATATATATAAAAAAACGCTCGTTCGGGTTGCGTGCGGGTAAAGTCGGCTCGAGTAATTTCCTAACAACTTATGCACCGATAAAACACGCGTTTCCCTTTTTAGAATTCACTTACAACGTGCAGTCTTATAACTGACGGTTGATGTTTTTAAACGATTTTATTTAGCTTGACCTGTTTGGGTCAAATTTAGTGATTTATTACCTCAAATTGTCCGCTTCCTCTATGCATTGATACATGCAGTTTAATAAGCTTCTGTTCGTGCAATATAGGTTGTGAGTATAGATGCACACTATGGAATCGCACAGAAATAGTTTTTTTCGCAGCTCCTAGGACCATCGCGAGGGTATCCCACACAGCTACAAATGCTCCAGCAAAGGGATACAAAATTTTACCTAAAAATATAAGAAAAACAATATCAATTTCAAAACTATCACTGACTTGTTGTTAACGAATCATATGGGCATATGAATAGCTTGCAGGCCGCGGCTTTGCGCACGTAGATTAAACATTTTGTTTTTTTTTAACTCCTTTAAGACAAGCACCAACCGAACACTGTTTCGCGTTTTAGGTATTTGGCAAACGTATTGCTGTGTCTACGTTCCCCGCAGATGTGTGCGTCTCCGCACGCACACATCTAAACTTGGTCGCAACTCACCGTGCCCCACGCTGTAGTACTATTAAGTATTCTGTGCCCACGTAACCGGCGGCGCGGCATAGATTGTGGCCAGTCGATGCGTGAAATTTCACCGCTGCCTCTTTGCCGAGAGTTGTTATTTTAATGTTTGACTAACTAAATCGGGCATCCTTTGCATTGCAACATTTTTAACTGACTTCACTAAAATAGAAGAAAAAGAAATAGTAGATGATACAACAAGTGAATAAAGAGGCAATTTAATTCGAGGGACTAAGTTGGATCCCGAGAGCAGCGAGGGATACAAGGACCGAGATTATTTTTTTAATTCACGAGTCGTGTAATCTTCTTTATACCATTGACTGCAAGAAAATAAATAGTAGTACCTACTTATAGTATGTATATTCATCATATTTTTTTAGTAATGTGTAATAAATGTGGATTATTAACTATTTAGTGCCGGTGAATGTGTGCGAGTGTAGGGAAACAGCACAATCTTGAAACACATGCTACTTGCCTTCTCACCAAAATTGCACTAAAAATCATCAGTAAAGTTCACATCTTTACTAAGGGTATGACTTGGATAAGACTGTGACTTCAATTTGATAAGAAATGTAACTTTGACTCAACTTTATGACTTGAATTTACAAAAACTTTAATAATTTTAATACTTGATTCTGGCTGAATACACTAATCGTGTAGATCCATAATAAAAAGAAAAAGAATTTAGCCAAAATTGGCGGGAATTTTATTTTTATTTAATTATTTAGCTTCTATGTTATGCCTCCATTTAGCCAGCCAAGTAAGCACTTTCAGCAAGATTTATTTATTTATGCACATAATTCGTATTTGGTGATTGTTGCATATTCAAAATGTTTTTATTCACCGAGTGAGTAAAAGAGCGTTTTATTCACTGCTGTCGATGAATAAAGTGCTCTTTTTCGAGTGGCAATGGTAAAAAGAGAATTTTATACTACCAAGGTGGTCCCATTATCATCAAGTCAGGATCTGATGATGGAATCTCAAGGAAATCGAGGAAAAACTAACTAACTAACAATGTAATAATAATAAATAAATAACCGGGAATATTTCTTTAACAACGAGTGTGCGATGCATCGTGATGTGGTAGCAGTTGACAAGACCTTAACGCCTCTCTCCTTAGGCAAAGAGAACTGGCGCAAACCTCAGGTGCTGAGCACCGAAGACCGCAAGGACGTATGGAAGAGCAAGGAGCTGCACGGCAGGTTCTATCGGACCTTAACAGGGTCCGATGTGGATTTGCTCGCATCGGTGAACTGGCTACGATTCGGAGACCTCTTTGGGGAAACCGAAGGCTTTGTTTGTGCAATTGCTGACGAAGTTATCAAGACGAACAACTACCGGAAATATATCATGACAGACGGTACGGTCGACATTTGTCGGGCATGCCGCCGTCCCGGAGAGTCACTCTGGCATATTATTTCTGGTTGTTCTCATCTTGCTAACGGCGAGTACTTGCACAGACATAACCTCGTAGCCAGGATCATCCACCAGCAACTTGCTCTTCAATACGGCCTTGTCGAGTCTGAGGTACCGTACTATAAGTACGCACCTGCGCCAGTTCTCGAAAATGGTCGTGCTTTGCTCTATTGGGACCGATCTATTATCACGGACAGGACTATTGTCGCCAATAAGCCTGATATCGTGATAGTCGACCGGTCCCAGCGGCGGGCAGTGTTAGTCGACATCACCATCCCGCATGACGAGAACCTCGTGAAGGCTGAAAAGGACAAGCTTAGCAAGTACCTTGACTTGTCTTACGAGGTTACCGCCATGTGGGATGTTGACTCGACTAGCATTGTCCCGATAGTCGTGTCAGCAAACGGCCTAATAGCGAAGAGTTCGACCAACATCTCAAGAGACTCTCGTTAGACGGCTGGATCAAGGGCCAGATACAGAAGGCGGTACTTCTTGACACGGCACGCATCGTCAGGAGGTTCCTCTCTCTGCAGCCCTAACCACCGGTAGCTTGGGCCCTGCCCCGCTGCTGGCGGCACTCTAGGTTTAGGTTTTTTTATAATATTGTTTATTTTATAATAATTTTTTTATTGTTGTTTTGATATCTATATTGTAAAAAAACCTAGACCTAAGATAAAAAAATAAATATGTGCATAATAAATAATAATAAATAAATCATTTATTTCCTGTCACAAAAAGGTCTTAAGATCTAGTATTAATATCGTTAGTTTATATTACAATGTAACCTATCGTTGTGAGAGACTGGTGCCTGAAATAGGTTTAAAAAAACCTGTAGTACAGGTCACCAGTGCCCTCCCGCGGATCGTTAAAAGTATATAATAGGCATTTTATCAGCAGACGAGTTCCTACAAGTGTTGAGGCGAAAATAGAATGATGATGAGTCATCTTATCCTAACAATGATTTACATACACTTACTTATTTACTTACTTTTATAAGGTAAAAAATATAATATAGAAAAACACACAGCATATCAGCTTAATCCGAACAACAAAATCAGATACTTCTTTATACTACAGAAATATATGCCTATGTTAAGACTAGTTACCTAATATATATACTGAATGTGTGCAGACGAAATGTAAATAAGGTAGTGTGTATAATGAAAATGGAAGAGTAAGAGTTAAGTAAGTTTCATAATTTGGTGATTAAATGAAAGTGCAAGTGTGTTGTTGTGGTGGGTTGAGTATGTTTTATAATTTGGTGAGTAGATGAAGGTGTAGGTGAATTGTTAAGTTTATTGTTTAAATATTGGCCTTGGAAACAAAAGAAACGTTGTGAAAGTGATGTGGTGAGTGATTGAGGTACCCACTGAAGACCTTTTTTGCGCCTGTCCTGTACAAGAGCTGGGTCGTACTTTAAAGTTGAATGGTACTTGAGTACAGTACGAAGTATGTAACATTGTCGTACAGTGAGTATGTCTCACCTCTTATAAAGGTCAGACGTAGGAAAGCGGTAAGGCAGCCCGCCCTGCTCCTACTTTAGGAATTGCACGCTGGGCTCTCTCCACTTCAATAATATGCGTTTTAGCCGCACCACCCCACGACGTAACGCAATATTCAATAAGAGAATGACAAAGCGCATAGTAGACCATTTTTATGACCCGTTGGTCTGCCACATGTCGGAGTGTTTTGAATATATAGATCAACTTACGCAGTCTGGCAACTAAGGTAACTATGTGAGTTTAAAAGGTAAGCGTTTGATCTATATTCATTCCCAGATATTTTATTATATTAGTCCGTATCAATGTAGGACAGTAACAGATGTGGTGAGTGTGGTTGCATTCATGAGCTGTGATTGACAAGTTGGTTGTTGGAAGTGAACTTGTTCTGAGCCCAAATGCAATGTACTTCGTTTTGGAAATATTTAAAGTAAGTACATTACCTTTAATCCATTCACTAACCTGGTTAAACCCTACCTGCGCGTGAGCGTATACCTCTTCCCAGTTTTTGCCACTAAAGGTAAGGGCTGTATCATCAGCGAAGGTAAAAATTTGGCCACCAGTCAGTTCTATACGACATAGATCGTTTATATAGATAAAAAATTGAGATAGGCCTATAGTTATTGACACAGTCTCTACTTCCTCCCTTATGAATTGGTTTGATTATAGCTAATTTAAAAGATCGTGGAAAGATTCCAGAGTGAATGGCAAGATTGCATATGTGAGTTATTGGAGGTATATGGATATGCATGTATCGTTTAATAATGCTAGACGATATAAGGTCGAACCCTACGGCACAATTGTCTTTTAGTGATCTTATTATCCCAAAAACTTCACATTCATCAGTTGGCAACATAACCAAGGAGTTACGCGGGCTAGAAGAAGCGGCAACAGGCATCGTTACATTACTACCAGGCTGGATGATATGTTCTGCCAATTTTTTGCCTACTTCTGAAAAATATCTATTACAATCATTGACACTTTGTTGGAGACAGTCCGAGGAAAGAAGGGCGGAGGTGTTATCAATTAACTTGTTTGTGCCATTAATTTTTTTGATAACCTCCCACAATTTTTTCTTATTGTTCTTGGCATTTTCTATTTCTTGTTTTTCGTAACTCCTCTTAGCCTTCTTTGAAGTACAGTAATTTCTATACCGCTTATATGAGAGTTTAAGTGTCTCATTAGTGGGGTCCCGCTTAAGTTTCTTGTGCAGGTTATCCCGGTGTCGCATACATCGTAATAAGCCTTTCGTTATCCATGGCTTACTGACCCGCTTCCTTCTAGATAGTTTCACTGGACGAGTATTCTCTATTATTAAGGTCGAAATTCCTGTGACTAAGAAATCTGTTGCTGCGTTAACGTCATTACAGTCTAATACGGGCTTGAGGTTTAAATTGTTAATGGCTTTATCCAAGCTCTCATAATCAAGTTTTTGGTTTAGGATAGTAGAATATATTTGCTTTGTTTTCTGATCAAGACTAAAGGCAACTACTCGTGATCTGTAATGGATGTCTCAAAAACAAGGCAGGTAGCGTCTAATTTGGTTTTGACTATCATGTGGTCAAGACACGTGCGTCCATGGGTTGGCGTTGTATGGGCTGATAGCATAGAATGGCTGGCCAGAACGTTTAAGTAGTCATAATATCGCTTATCTGTGCTATCGGGCGAGATATCAATATTAATATCGCCGCAAAGAATAATATTTTTAGCATAACTCAATTTTGAAAGGAGAATATCTAAGGAGTTGACGAAGTTTACTGAATTGTGCTAACTAGGTGGGCGATATATTCCTAATATACAGATATCATTGCTAATTTTGAGAAGAAGGCAGTTGGCATCACTTATTTGTGGTTCCTCTATAGTAACTTGCAGAGTTTTATTATAGTACATAACAACTCCTTCATTTTGGGTTCCATGAGATGTTGTTGTGGCAAAACTGTAGTTATCGAGTTGGGGAATAGGTTTATTAGATGCAAGCCAACATTCTGATAGAACTAATATATCCAAATTAACATCAGAGCGATGCAAAAGGGTGATAAATGAAGGCATATTACGATGTATACTGCGGATATTTTGAGAAAGTACATTAAAGGGGCGATTATAGTCCGATATGTGGTTTTTTACACCATCAATATCACAAGTGCTCTTATATATAGCTCTAGCGACCTGCACAGCGTCCAGATCCAAGCTAAGCATTTCAATGTCTTGCATTTTTCAAGCAAGAAATAATCATTTTAGACTGGTTTGTCACGGCCTCATGGGCAACACATGACATAGTTTTATGATGTATGGAACGTAAATGCTAGAATCTGGCCAGCACGATGCTATAGTAGCTTGAAAGAGCAAGAATCTTGTGACTTGATGATAACTTTTTGTGTGAGATCGTTCACTAGTGTGTGTATATAAGAACCCATACCGGACTCGCTTATTGGTGGATTGGTGAGTTGATGAGTTATAATGTTTGTGGTGAGTTGTTTGGGTTATGTGGTGTAGTGGTAATGTGTTATATTGGATTTTGAGGTGAGAATGTCTGCACGTTATTAGATAACAAAAATAAAAGTTGGCACATATATAATATGATTCATGCGCTAATACAAGTATGTGCAACTGTTGATAGAGCATAGAAAATACACATAGAGAAAATAGTCACAGTAATATTTTGTCTAGATCCTTTTCTTCATTGATACGAACCGGAGCAGCTGTCTCATTTTTCTTGACGTAGATGTTACCATGATTGGTCCATGCCGCTACAAGAGTCTTATACTTTACGTGCTCACGAGCGAGATAGAATATCCGCCTCGTTTTAGTCGTGAGGTATTCTGAAATATATACAAGTACGCAATTCTCCTGGATGGTTTAACATCTTCGAATTAAATGCGGCTTCTCCTTTTTCACGTTTGGACTTATTGAAGGCTCGTAGCTTTGCGATAACAGCTTCCTTTCGGAGTGAGGTAGTGAAATCCACGACAATAGCTTCGTTTTTCCCCCGGTGAGTATCCCTTTTTTCAGATTCCTGGATGGGTGAGTCAAGGCCAAGCGTGGCGCCAATATTTTTTACCATGTTTGTGAGTTCAATCTTATTCGTATTTTCTATCTTTGGCAAATTCCGAATCTCAATGGTGGTGCAGTGAGAAGATTTCTCTTGGATATCCAACTGCTTTTCTAATATTAAGACCCGTTGCTTATATTCTAAATTCTCTTGCTTTAGGGTTTTCATTTCTGATTGTAAGATTTCATTTTGGATGGTTAAGAGTACAACAGATTTTAAAATGTCTTGATTCTGACTAATAACGGTTGTAATGGCGCTGGTTAAATGCTCAAACCTATTATCGTGTTGATCTTTCATTTCCGAGACATGTGTTTTTATCTCAGACATAGGAGAGCCTGGATGGCAAGCCAGATCCTCAAAAGTCCATTTTTGGCGTTTTGTGACATTGAAATAATTTTCATCTTGATCATTATTTGACGTCACATTTATCGCAGAATCAGAGACTTGTATGATATATAATATCATACAAGTAAATTTTGACCCACTTCCCGGTTTCCGATTGAGCTAAAATTTTGCATACTTATGTTAGCTTAGTAACAATGCAATCTATCTGATACTATTGAGCTGATCTGATGATGGAGTCAGGAGGTGGATAGTGGAACTCCTCAACGGTAAACAGCAAAGATACGAAATTTTGTAAATGGATTTAATTGTAATATAGCCTGTTCTAAACTCCATCATGACATGGCTGCTGCACCCAGGGTTAACTTCCGACGAGAGACTCCTCAACGGTGAGTAGTAAAGACACAAAGTTTTGTAATTAGATTCAACCATAATAGCCTGTTCTAAACAAGCTGAACAGTCCAGACACGAAATTTTATTTTAATTAAAACTTGTTTTGCATGATGTATTTCTGTTGCCTCTATAACAAAAAATACTAAAAACAGAACAAAGTTAAAAATTAAAGGAGGTCAAAATATATATATAAACCCGAGGGCCGAGGGCCCGGTGGCGTAATTGGAAGAACGGTCGGCTTTGATGCCGTGGTACCGAGTTCGAATCGCCGTGCACCAATGGATTTTTCTATCGAAAAATTTATGTGCGCTTCTCACAGTGGCCCTCTGGTGAAGGAAAAAACATCGTTAAGAAACCAACTACCCCCGCATGGTGGTAGGACACTATCTAGTGTCCGCCTTGTCAGCTACGAGGGACAATTTAAACTGACCCGCCCCCATATTTCTAAGAACTGCCAATTTCATCAGTTCGTTCTCACGGTTTTTAGGGTTCCGAACCCAAAGGGTACCAACAGAACCCTATTACTGAGACTCCGCTGTCCGTCTGTTGAAATTTTTACTGACGGTTGAAATTTTCACAGGTGATGTATTTCTGTTGCCGCTATAACAACAAATACTAAGAACAGAACAAAGTTAAAAATTTAAGAAAAGTTTTAAAAAAGTTTTTTACGATAGCGCAGCGCCATCTACCTAGCATCAAGGATGGCGCTATCGTCGTTACCTTAATCTGAATCTCGGAAGCGGCTCCAACGATTAAATAAAATTTAGTACACCTACAGGGGATTTCGGGGGCGATAAATCGATCTAGCTAGGAGTCATTTTCAGAAAATTTTTATTTTATTCGTGTTTTCAATAATCAACTTTATTGATAATCAACTTAAAATATGACTCTTCCCGACATCTATTGGCGAGTAGAAGTACTGTGTCAGTAAAGCAATTAAGGCCCATTTAGACGGGGAGAGTTTCTCGTACGTTTCCTTACGAGAAACCATACGCTACTATCACAAGCACTAATCGCTATAACACAATCGTATCAAAATGTTTACATACAGGCAAGAACTAAAATCTCGCCTACGATTATGTCATACGAGATTCGCATATGACTTATCGCTAGGCGATAATTGCCTAAGTTTGTTTACACAACAAAAGTATAGTAAGCAGATTCTTGCTTATGAGAGTCTCGACTTGTATAAACACGATCTCGTATGACATTTTTCAAGTTCATACGAGTATCGTACAAATCTGATTGAACGGTTTTGAGTGCGAGAATCGAAATTTGAGAAAATTCTGTTTAGACCGACACTATCAATATTCTATTGCAAGTCAATTGTCGCCAGAGTAGAAGAGCGAGAGGAGTGAATGTTTAAACATATAATCTTCTTTATATTCCTTCGATAATCGTATCTTCGAGACGAGAAGAGTTATTCTACTTTGGTGAAATCAGGTCTTAGTTGGCGTTAGTGTTCGTAAGATGGCATTGTACTGAATAAGGACGCGGCTCCTGTTTTAATAATTGTTTGGATTTGACACGGTAATATAATATAATAATATCTGGATGGCCGAGCTTTGCTAGCAATTTTTTTTTTTGTAAATCGTGTTTTATGTAATTTTTTGGCTCCCAATAATAGTCTTCTTACAAAAGAACAAACTTGGAAAAATTAATCATCACGTCCGGACTCGAACCGGGATCCTTTTGATCGCCATCCGAACGATCTCCCACCGAGCTATCGTAACAATGTAGCAATGGCGAAATTTACCTTCATATTCTAATTATATTGTAGGAGTTTTTCATTACCTGAAAACAGGGATAAATCAACTTTTTCTGAAAATGAAAACCTAGCTAGATCGATTTGTCAATTTATTACAAGAAACGTGATTTCTTTCAGCATTTTTTGCTCGATTTTATAAAATATTGTAGTGTGGTACAGATTTGGAACCCTACGAGTGCAAGTCTGACTTGCACTTGGCCAGTTTATTTCTCCCTCCAAGATGTACAGTTTTAACATGTGGCTATTTAGTAGATTTTATGGGACCCTTTTTCTTCTCTTTGTTTATCTCGGAAACGATTTCTAAAACTGACATGGGTTTTTATTTATTATTATATTTATGGCTCTTAAAGTGCAATTTGTAACGATTGCGTTACAACTCTTCGACTAAACCTTTTTAAATAGTGACCTTTATCTATTCTTTTTATTTTTATGTCATAAAACTGTTCCTATTTAGCTAATAGAAACACAATTTGAGGGTCGACAAAAAAACCCACCGTCTGTACATGTGGACCAACCATCTCAGCCCCCATACAAAAAATATGTTTTTACTATAGCGCCATCTATAAACGATTGTTTACCTTATTAATTGCTCGCGTCCGTAGGATTTTCCATCGCTGTCCTACACGTGTCCCCTGGGTGGCGCCAAAAGAGCAGTACTTTTCAGGTGGTAGGCTTAGGCCGTGGCGTGTTAACACTCAACAGACAAAGCCATGCCGCCAAGCAGTCGCTTTACGGCATGATTTTCGGTGAAGCCATTTGTTGGGAAAACGGGTCGGATACAGTTGCGCTTATTTTAATAACAGATTGTGACACATTGGAGGATATTTCATTAAGACTAGTGACCAGTTTCGGAGAGCAGCGGGATCCGAGGCACGGTTCTCCGCTGGCCGACCGCAGATAATTGGGGGCCCAAAAAGTGAGCCAGCCACTAACAAAAGGCTGCCCCGCCATCTAGCGAAAAATCCCGGGGGTCATCGTGCCGGTTGGCGACCGGACGAGAGGTCCCGATGGACACCTTTGGGGGGCTCGGGCGTCCCCGCGGTCTCCAGAACTGGTTAACTAAGACGATTTATCTGAATGTGTGTCACTGTATTGGTAAATGAGCGTCTCGATCCACTTCCGTGTTCCCAACCTACCTTCACTCCCCTTTATTTATGGCAAGGAAAAATAACAGAAAGTCGGATTCACAGCACGTCCTCTCTCTATAAGTGCATATCTCTAACATACGAGGCTTGCACTCAAATATCAATGCGGACCACCACCTCGAAACTGCTAAACCGCACCTTTTGTTCCTCATGGAGACGCAGATTAAATAAGTTCTTCCGATTACGCCACCGGGCCCTCGGCCCTCGGGTTTATATATATATTTTGACCTCCTTTAATTTTTAACTTTGTTCTGTTTTTAGTATTTTTTGTTATAGAGGCAACAGAAATACATCATCTGTGAAAATTTTAACCGTCTAACTATCACGGTTCATGAGATACAGCCTGGTGATAGACGGGCAGATAGACATACAGACAGACAGACAGACAGACGGACGGACGGACAGCGGAGTCTCAGTAATAGGGTTCCGTTGGTACCGTTTGGGTTCGGAACACTAAAAAAACGACTGCACGTTTTTGCATTTTTCATCGATAAAATTTGTATACTTGCACTACTATTTATAACCTGCTTATAAGCTTTCAAATATTTTATCGGGCCGTAGTAGACCGCAATAAATGTTCCCATACATAAGCATTAACATTAAACTGCGTCGTTTCTTATTTAACTGTCTGAAGTGATTTCGTACGTGCGTACGGTCGTAACTATACAGAGTGTACATACCTTGCACGATATTCCCTTTTAAATAGCTGTGTTCGTCATCGTAGAGCGTTATGTTAGATAAACAGGAAGATGACAGTTTAATTGTTGTATTAAATCTATCCGATATTGGCCTGAAATATTAAATAAAGTTAAAAAAAACTTCTTGCGAGGGGTTTGCTCGTAGTTATTGAAAAATTCCAGAATCCAACTTCTGGCTTTATCATCACACCGTCTTTGCCAGAAAGCTACTAAGCGAATGTGCACATACATTTTTCGATAAAAAAATAACTGGTGCATGACGCGTTCAAATCCATGACCTCTAGATAAGAAGCCGTATGCTCGCCCAAATACGCTAGAGAGCCTTCAAACAGTGACATTTTCAGGTAATTAATGGTACCTATATAAATTTAAGAGCTTCCTTAATTTATCTTCAATAATACAAAACTATACAGTAAAAAAAAATTAATTGAGAAAAAGTTTAAAACGTACCAAGTATCAGTATGATTCCATTTCACAAGAGGCGCAAGATGAGGAGTTCCTGTAGAAACTGGATATTGTACTTTTGGATAGATGGCCTGTAGTTTAGGCGTAAATCCTTCAATGTACAACCTGCAATTAAATTACCGAATAGGAAATTGAGTACCTACATTTTTAAAACAAGAAACATTCTATTCTTTGCCTAATTAGTGACTGAAACATTGCAAATTTGTGGTGGTGCAAGATGGCGCTCGGTGGTGCAACGTAGGAAGAGTGATAAAGAAAGAGTAAAATAAGCAGATAGCACTCGTATGTAGATGTCACGTTTGTGTATGTTGTGTATGTTTTCTACGCACACATAACATAAAAAGCTTGCTGCGCAAGTGCTTTTCCCACTTGACTAGTTTATTTTTTTAATTGAAACCACTTACCCTTTAAGGTACGGCCATACCGCGGCGTCCTGCGTGCAAGATCAAGGTGGCAATCAGATAGCGATAGTAGTATTTGTACTGACTGGTTCACACCAAACGCGATCAGAAAACAATTGTAAAAGTACTAAGATCGCGCTCGCAGATCGCAGGACGCTGCGGTGTGGCCGTACCTTTAGTGATCGTGCAGTGTTTTTCTGTATAGATAGTGTTTGGAATATATTATAAGTTACCGCGAGGGCGCGATGTGGGTGCGGGGCAGGGGGGCGAGGATTCTGCTGCATTGCGGCGGTGATGTCACGCGCTGGCTTCGGCCCCCGCCAATGAGAGTCAGTCCGGGACTCGCACGCCGCCGAACAGCTTGTGCACATTTTTGATTTAAGTGACCGTCTAGGAGCCGCGCGGGTCGGCCATTTTATTATTTTGTTTGTTGAAATTAAATAATTGTGACTGACTCGAGTGCACCGGATTGCACCTTATATAATTACTTGGATTGCGGCAGTTTAATCTTGTGAAATATTACAAGGCATGTATAGCTGCTCTAGGCAGGCGAGGTTGAATTTAACAAACAGATAGTTAACTCTATTAATAAATATTTTTCGGTCGCATCAATCGCTCCCGAAGTGCCGTGCAGCGACTCCTCTGCTGAATCTGATTCAGATTCAGCAGTTACAACCCTCCTACAGATTCACGGCATAGGGAGGAACACCTACAGGTGTTCCTGGTAAACGTGTGTAACTCAGGAGTGATTAACTAAAGAGAGCTATATCTCCTTTAACTAAAGACTATTTCAGTATATCTTACATTTTTCAACCATCTCTTTAACTCTTTTATATTCTCGACGCAACAACTCATTTCGCGGAGTTAGAGTAAGCGGGATGTAACCATATAACATACCATGCGTTAACAAGAGAGCGTAAAGGAGTTAGAGTAAGCGAGATGCATATAACTCTCTATGCGTTGAATAGACAGCGTCACGGAGTTAGAGTAAAGGAGATGTAAACATATAACAATCTATGTGATAGAAAGTGAGGGTAGCGTCACGGAATTATTAGGATTAGAGATATAAAAGAATTATATATATTTTTTGTTCAAAAAGATACGTATATATGTTTCTCATTAAGGGTTTTTTTTTGTTAAGGAAAAGATTACTTTGTAACGTAACGGAGCGCCTGGAGGAGGCCTACCTCTGATTACGTGGATCAAGAGAACAGACAATGTAAACTACAGAAGACGGGTTATAACAGTTATCTAATATATAAAATTCTCGTGTCACAGTTTTCGTTGCCATACTCCTCCGAAACGGCTTGACTGATTTTGATGAAATTTTTTGTGCTTATCCGGTATCTATGAGAATCGGCCAACATCTATTTTTCATCCCCACGTGGATCAAGGGAACAGACAATGTAAACTACAGAAGACGGGTTATAACAGTTATCTAATATATAAAATTCTCGTGTCACAGTTTTCGTTGCCATACTCCTCCGAAACGGCTTGACTGATTTTGATGAAATTTTTTGTGCTTATCCGGTATCTATGAGAATCGGCCAACATCTATTTTTCATCCCCCTAAATGTTAGGGGTAGTCCACCCCTAAATTATTTTTTGAATTTTTTGACAAAATTTTTAATTTCTTTTTTTTTATGATACAACATACAAAAATACATACAATCCTCAATTTTCACCCTTCTACGATCAACCCTTATTTTTTAATAGCCATTTATTTATATGGCAAAACAACGTTTGCCGGGTCAGCTAGTATTCCTATAGATTCTACCATACTCTACGATACTTATCTATACTTACTTTATACTTATACTTATACTTATCTATACTAATATTATAAAGAGAGAACATTTGTATTTTTGTATTTTTGTATGTTTGTAATGAGTAAGTTCAAAAACTACTGAACCGATTTAAAAAATTCTTTCACTAATACATAGAATGGACTTTCGGAATGAAATTATTATCCCGTTTACATCAAAGGTACATTCGTGGAGACCTAATTTGCAACCTAAGTCGGCAAATAAACGGTCGAAAAAACACGTTTCTTACGAACGCTGCTTAATTGAAAATAGATAGAAGAATATTTTCTATGCAAGAGTTGTACAACTTAATAAGACCTACAAAAAAGTCCGCGACAGCATATGTCTATCTCTTAAGGTTGACTCACAGTCCATTTTAATCTTAAAATTTTTGCTAAAAAATATTACATAACGTCCAAGGCTATTTTCAAGTATATAGTTTTAATCCTTATCCAAATAATTACGTTAATTAGCTTGGCCACATATTATAGATTAAAATTGTCCTTTAAAATATATAATTCAAATGAAAACTCTAGAAGATATCACGAATTTCACAAACACGCATCGCAAAATTAATAAAATATTTGCAGTTAAACCACAGATTAGGTCATAGTTACTACGAAAATATTATTATAAGCTTAGCTATGCTGTAGATCCCCACCGATCACAATCAATTTGAAGTCAATATAGTATAATAATATGATCTATTGTATAAAATAATATTCATCTATATATATAATAATATAATATAATATTTTAAACCACCCCGACTGATTTATGTATAATAGCTTTTTCCAATGACTCTAAACACGACATTTAAAATCTGAGCTGTAAATTGGTGAGGATTTGAGTATTCTGTAGAGTCCAGGAGGCTTCCATGTTCTAACAATATCGTTGAAGAAGAAGATTTTCGAATTGATCAGACCTATGAAAGTTGATTTCATAGCGCAATTAACTAGAAAAAAGCTCGTAATTTTATAACGATTGAACGAATTTTCATGAATTAAAGCTAAGAAAACTCTCGATGAAGACATCTATCAAACAAAAAAAACTATCAATAATAAAAACAAATTCGGTTCATCCGGTTAGGTGCTAATATCCTACAGACAGACACACAGATACACACGTTAAACGTATATTACCCCTACATTTTGCGTCGGGGAACGCCGTAAGGTTACGGCGGCAGATGTACTCCTTGGTGGTAAGCTACTTTTTGGTAGATTTAATGATTCCACTACCACTGTACGAAGACTCATGATTCAGAATCAGGGTAACTATCCTTTACGCCAAAGGGCCGTCCAATATCACTAAGTACTACTAACTATACACGTAAGTATTATAAAACAAAGTCCATCACTGCGTCTGTCTGTCTGTTCGCAATAATCTCAATAGCTACTGAACGGATTATCATGCGGTTTTCACCAAATAGCCAGAGTGTTTATGAGGAAGGTTTAGGTGCATAATTCGTTATGGTTTTGTGTAAATTGGTTGAAATATGACGATGATTGTTAAATATGTTAATATTTTATATTTGATGCAACAAACTGATGCAAATTTTGTAGGCATATAATATGTTCTACCCGTGCGAAGCCGGGGCGGGCTGCTAGTCTCAAATAAAAGTGTTTATCACTGCACTTAGGGTCCATTGCATTGTATCTTTTCCTGGTATGAAACAGCAAAGTCCTTGGTCAATAAACTTGGAGTAAGTCATGTTGAGCATGGATATCTAGGTCTCAATGTAAGTCAGGATATCACAGTATCGTGATAACTGGTGGTATCTACCTTCTGACTCCCGTCTTGGCAGCTGAGCTTTGACATTCTTCAGAGCATGTGCATACCTCCGCTCTATCATCAGAAACCCTCGTTTCAGCATCTTCATGCGTATCTCACTGAAGTCTCTGGATACAATTCTGTTTTTAGCGATTTCATCGTAAGAGAGATGCGATAGAATATTTTCTACCATAACCACTGGAAGACCCCTTCTTCCCTATGTATTTCATCTGCTCAGTCATTTTTCTGAGAAATACTTCAGTTTTATGTAAAAAAAAAAAGTAAAATAAAATTAATCTTTGTTTAGATCGTGTCCATGGCAACGTGACCCGTTGATCACCCTCTAATTGACTGACTTCTTCATATTTTTCCGTCATTCTTTTGAAATTTTGAAAACGTTCCGTCATAAATCGTTTTAATACAAAATAGTATATGTATGATATATGAAAATATATGAAGTGATTAAAGATATGCCACAACTTGCAATGTTGGTTGCACATTATTAGTATTCTTGTTAACACCTCCAACTAAGCTAAATATGCTTGTGTCTGGAGTGGGTTCACGTCAATAGTGCAAAGGGTGGGGTGAGGATCGAACTCACGACCTCTCGATCGCCAGTCCGACACCCTATCCATTGGGATGTTGCCGCCTTGGTTGGTTGGTTTGCATATAGCTAGTTCCTGGGAGAGAGAAAAAGTATGTGGGCTTCTATATAGGTACTGTGCTTTATGTAATTGCAGTGCAGTGGCTTATACATACCAAAGGTTTTCCTTTTCACGTTGATCTTCCCAGAAAGCCCCACAATATACTTATATTTTTCCTGCTTACCGTATGCACTATAAGAATTACTTATTTATTTTATGGCATTTTCACATTTTGAGGCTATTTTTATACGCCTGACCATTACCCAAAACCAACCACCACTCACAGACAGACGCCTGTTTTTTATAATTATATAGTTATTATTATCTGGCGTATATTTGGGTTTTTTATTGATTCGCATAGCAGTTTTTGTCATAATATACGTTAGAATAATATTTTTTGTTCTAAGAATAGTAAATTGTAAATTAATTTGGCATAAAGTAACTAGGCGTATTCTACAAAAATTTTGACAAAAATACTGTAAGCATAATCATTCAGCGGTATAATATTATAAACGCATAGTTAACTTTAATTGAGCATAAATGTTTCGGCATATTTTTTATAATCATAATACTAAGTACTGTTATTATATTAAGTTTTATCTCTCAAACTGGTTCACCGATTTAGTTGAAATTTTGCTCAGATGTAGGTACCCAATATCGTAAATAAAGACATAGAATACTTTTTAACGCAAGCATTGGCGAGGTTCAGCTAGAGGTTTAATAAATTTAAAAACATTTAAATTAATAAAAAGTTTGACTGGATGTGTGAATAACATCGAGATAGCAATAATAAAATATTGATTAATTTATTATCTTGATTAATATATCTTCATTAACAAAATTATGACCTGATATCAAATCAAATGCAGAATCACAATCGTTAGATAGATGTCCTTCGAGAGAACGTAAGATAGCTGAATTTAATGTTTGCGTTGGATCAAAGAACTTTCATAAATGTTAACTAGACATTTTTGCGGCCTAGGGTACGCCAGCCGCACTTTTACCTTCTATTAAGAATACAAATGTATGCGAAACAAAGAAATCTCGTAGGTTTGATCTTGGAATTACAGATTAATCCTTAGCTTTTTATTCATAATATATACTCACTTGCCGATAGCATCGAGCAGGAAGAGCGCGTTGTCCTTATGTCCACGCTGCGTGAGCGGTATATTGGTGCAGGAGTCTGGTAACGCACGATTGAGGATGGCCTGCAGCAGTCCGTGCGGAGCTATCTCTACTAGCACAGCGTTGGATGGGATCAACTGACTGGTCTCTTCAAAGTATACTGAACTCTGAAACACAATGCAGTAATATAAATCTATAATAATATTATGAAGTGACAACGTTTGTATGTTTAGATATTACAATCTCTATCTCAATCAATCATCAATCTTGCTAATCTCCAAAACTATCCGCTTGATTTCAAAACTTCTTTCATCAATATAAGGAATAGAAATTAAAAAAAAACATAGGCCATACTATAACAGAACGACTTTCGAGCTCTACGATTTATTGAGACTAGTTCAGGTTTATGCGGTAATCCTTCGAATTTATATTGATTTTAATGATGTACTATATTTATATTCGAAAGAATTCGTAAATAGGATCGTTCTCATTTAGTATTTAATTAAATATTTGGGTCAAACAAAACAACGCTTGGCACTATATAGGTCAGGTGCGAAGCCACTTTGTAGAGATAAAAAGATATTAGATTACATGAACTGTCAGTGTCAAAAGAGGCTGTCACTTGTCAGGGAGAGAGGCAATATGTAGAAGGGAGGATTATTGTGTTGTTGTTTAGAAAAACCGCGGCTTTTTATTTAGTTTTTTCGTAGTTTATGGCTGTTTTTTGAAAAACGAATAAAAGTTGCCGCGTAAAATGGCATTTTGCCGCTAAAATGGAGGACTGGAAGATTTGGGCGAAGCTTGGCGTCACTCTTTTTACTTATACTTAGAGTTTTTACTCGTGTTTTTTGTGGAGTGCAAATGCTGATAAAAAGTGGAAAAATACAAGTGTTTTACACCAAGGAATACAGCAGAGACATCAGTGGAATGAGATGAAAAACATTCAGTATTTATTATTATTTAATTGTTTTACTAATAAGAAACTGAGTTATAGCTTTTTCAAAAACACTAGAAGATAATTCTCACCGTGACGCGTTAGATTACCTATTTAAAATGACCTAGATTACAAGATAATATGATGCTTTTTCAACCGACTTCCAAAAGGAGGGAGGTTCTCAATTCGTCTGTATGTTTTTTTTGTGTGTATATTGCACGATTGCTCCGTCGTTTGTGAACCGATTCGAATGAGTCTTTTTGTGATCGGTGAGGTACGTTTCCGAGGTGATCCCATTGTGGTTTTGTCGGGATCTGATGGGTGTCTCCAGGGATATGACGATGAACGTCCCAGGCTTGCTACTGAGGCTGACTCGCGGGGCGTGGAAGTCGGTTGTCTTAATTTTTAAACTATCCTAATTATTATTATTATCAGATCTAAATTTAACAATAGAAAGTCATAATACCAATAATTTTAAGAAGATTAAAAATTTTAGTATACAATTACAAAGTAAAAATAATACATTTTATCTCCTTGTAGATAGTTTTCTCACTAAATATTACACTTTGAAATTATGGTCAAGTGCATGAGGAAACTAGCTGGCTTTCAATGCTACATTGTGACATCTAGTATTTGAATTCTTGGTTTTACTTGGATTCTGTAGTTGTGGTTGATCGCTATTAAATTGTCTCAATTTCGTGAAGTCGGATTCGATTGAATATATACGTGTAAAATATTGTATGCATCACAGGAAGATTATTGAGGAGGCTAGCTGTATTTCGTGGTTTTGCTCACGTTGAGACAAATATTTAGCATTTTATCCGAATTGGTCCAGACAACATCTGATGAAATCAGATTCTACCTAAACCTGTGGCAAACTTATCTGACAGATTTGTAACAACTTTTATATTAAAAGAAATGGTTAAAGATAGATAGATTTCTAAATGTTTATAAATTTAATTGTAGGATTTTGTATTTGGTTTATCGTTTCATTTTAATATTAGTTATTTTAATATGACTGTCGGGTGGATGTTTGACAGAAAGGAACTGGAATTTAGTATTGTAAGAACTTATAGGAACAGTAAGATTTGGCGTTCATAAAGAAATCTAACCATTTGCTCACGTTGAGACAAATATATTACATTTCACCCGAATTGAATTTGTTTTTTTCCTAAACATCAGTATACATTTATGGACGCAGTACCTACTAGAAATACTAGATAATGTTATTCTTATCGACGTTTAAATTTCAAATCCATGGTCATTCTCTTACGCTCTTCAACCATAGACGCCTCCACAGACCTAGGATTCACTATATAGTTTAGGTCTGTAGTCTTATTAAAAGAACACACTTGTGTTTCATAGATACCTACTCAATACATAACATACCAAAAGATTGTTAGTGAGGTATTCTGGGGAACACAACTTGGTGCTGGGTTCATCCCATCTCTCTGGCGGTACAGATGTGGACAGCCATAGCTCGCTGCGTACTCGTGGTGCTTTGATCACTTCAGACAAGGAATGCAGCAGGTGTGGAGCTAAAACATAAATCGAATGCGTACTGCTGTTATAGCAACAGTTATAGGTTTATGTTCGTCGTGGTTTCCACGGTAATATAATATTACAACATTACCGTGTGGTTTCCATCGAAACAGCTGACAAAACTTTCGTCCGTTTTTGTGCCTATTTTTAACCGACGAAAAATAAACGGAGGAGGTTATCAAATCGACGCGGATATTTTTTTTTTTATGTATGACCACGCATACGCATAACTTTTTACAGAGTAGTCTGATTTCGATAATTCTTTTTTTATTGGAATGGGTATACCCCCAAGTATTGGTATACCCCCAAGGGTATGCCATTTAAATTTTAACGAAATCGGTCTAGCCGTTTTGAATAAATCAACAAAAATAATGGATAAAGGTATCATTACTTTGATGATTTTATCATATCATCGATGTCTGTCAACAAACACAGGAAAAATCAAAGAGCCGAAAATGGGGCTCAGTTGCGTGTCTTGAGAGAGGCATATGTCCAGCAGTGGACTGATACCGGCTGATTATGATGATGATGATATTGTACAGGTGGTAGTACCATTTAAATTTCATCGAGATATGTTCAGTATCTCCAGAGATATACAAACACCTCAAACTTAGTATTGAAATAGACTAGCGTGACGTTAGAAGTCGGTTTTATTAGTTTTTTATGTGATCTTAAATTATTTGTATTATTATTACAGAGCATAAATGTTCTATAAATATATTTTTCTCTATATAACGTTTGTGTAGGCTAGAAGTAAGCAATGACGCCTGCTTTTAACATGTAGATTATGGCCACAAAAAATTATAAGATAAAACTTTTTAACAAAAAAATTAAACCGCCGAAAAAACTGAAAAGCTAAAAAGAAATTTAACTTTTTTATTTAACCTTAATAACTAAGTTCTTAAACTACTGTTAGCATACATAAGTAAATATTTTTGTAATTGTTTCGAGTTTTTAACTGAACATAATCACTAAGTTCTTAAACTAATGTAAGTATGTATACCTAAGTAATTTTGAGTCGGCGCCAAGTAATCAATAAGCAAAGATCACTAAATAACCTCTTAAATTTAAAGAAATAATCAAATCAAATTAACAATGCAACGTGAAATCTCCAGCGATGAACATAAACATTCCAAAAATTGCGCTTCCACACGACCCACAGACTAAACAGAGATGCACGACCACTTGCAACGACGTGTGCCCGTCACGGGCCGTCACAGATTACTATATGTGGTGCCTGTTCGGGTTGCAGTCTCGCTAACAATAACTTCGCCAACACTCGGCATTTCCGGCGAACTGGCGTGTCGCGCCATGCCGCCGCCGCGCATCACGCTTTACATAATTAGTTGATTTGCTTGTTTGGCGCCGACTCAAAATTACTTAGGTAAACACACTTACATTAGTTTAAGAACTGAGTTATTATTTTTAGTTAAAAACTCGAAACAATTACAAAAATATTTACTTATGTATACTAACAGTAGTTTAAGAACTTCAAATTATCAGAAATAAAATACATTGACTGTGAAGATGTGTCACAAAATTATATGGTTATGGACAGTATGTTCAATGAATTAAATGAAGCAGGTGCTCCCTTAAATGAGGAGGAAAATTTAACTATGTCTTATTATCAATGCCTGTGACATACGAGGGAATTTTAACAGCACTCGAAACAGTCCCGGTATTGACCTTGGCATATGTTAAAATGAAATAATTAGGTGAAGAAGAGAAAAAGAAAATGTTTTCACAAGATAGTCACAAGATAGAAGGATTGAAAAAAATGAATTTACCTGTTTTATCTGCGGTAAACACGGACATAAGAAATATCAATGTGATCAACGGTTTAAGAATAATTTTGGACAAAGAGGTCAAAGTTATGGACGTGGATTTTATCGGGAACATCGAAGTGGAAGTTTTCAAAGAAGTCAAAGTAATGGATGTGGATTTTATTCAGAACAACCGAGTGGAAGTTCTCAAAATGGTTATAATACTGGACATAGATATCGCCAGGAGCAGACAAATAAAGGAAATTATAGAGGAAATTGTGAAGGAGATTATGGAAGATCACGACAGGCCTACGCCTATAATGGAGACAAGGAGGAGATTAAAGAAAATAACGAGTTAGTGGATTGGGTTGTGGACTCGGGCTGTTCAGACCATTTAACTAACAATAAAAATTTATTATTATTGTTAGTTAAATGGTCTGAACATGAATATCGAACTGAAGACACCAAAAAACATTGCTACGGCTAAAAATGATGTTACGTTGCAAGCAGTAGGTAAAGGCAATATAAAGGTTAAAAATTATGTTGGAAAAAAAGAAACTTTTAGTGTAATTAATATTTTTGTTTACTATATACCGGAACTGAGGAGGAATTTGCTATCGGTATCAAAAATGGAGTCCGCAGGTTTGGAAAAATCATTCTTTCGAGGCAAGGTAAGAGTATATAATAAAAGCTATTTGTTGATGATCGGTAATATTGAAGGGAGCTTATATACTGTAGAAATGGGGATTGATAGGTCACAGTGTAACCTAACTTTAAATAATGATGAGGTAAATTTATGGCATAGGAGATTTGGCCATTTAAGTTATAAAAATATAAATATTTTGGTACAAGAAAATAAAGTTTTAGGATTAGAGGGATTACAAAATAAATCATTCGAATATAATTTATATAAGCCATGCATTTTAAGTAAAATGACAAGACAACCATTTAATAAAAAAGGATATAAAGCAACGAAGCCGTTAGAAATTGTGCACAGCGATGTGTGTGGGCCAATTACCCCTGAAGATAGGGAAGGAAATAAATATGTTGTTACTTTTACGATGATTTTACACATCTTGTGATCAGTTATTTGATTGGACACAAATCAGAAGTCTTTGAGAAGTTAAAAGATTATTATTATTATGCTACAAAACATTTCAATAATAATTTATTGAAACTAAATTGTGACAACGGGCGAGAATATGTTAATGAGTTTCACAAATTTTGTTCAGATGAAGAAATTCGAATAAATTATACAGTGCCCTACAACCCAGAAAGAGAGTAAGACTTGGAAAGTTGTCTCACAGCCAGAAAATTGGCATCTGTAATATAGTTTTATTACTAGCTCAGGTGCCAAAAGTCTATAAAAAACACATTTATCAGGTACAAAAATTGAAGAGGCGTTAAACTTATTTAAATTCCTAGACCAAGTTAAGTTTTACTACTAAGATTAACAACTGTGTTTATCTAAGTCTTTTCTTTTGTGACAATAAAGATATTATTATTATTATTATTATTCACATATATATTTCATTTTCTTATATTTAGGTTTTTTATAATATCCATATAAAAGTAATAAAGAAAACAACTATAAAAACATAGAATATTATAAAAAACCTAAATCTAATGTGCCACCGGCAGCGGGGCAGGGTCCAAGCTACCGGTGGTTAGGGCTGCAGAGAGAGGAACCTCCTGACGATGCGTGCCGTGTCAAGAAGTACCGCCTTCTGTATCTGGCCCTTGATCCAGCCATCTAGCGAGAGTCTCCTCAGATGTTGGTCGAGACTCTTAGCTATTAGGCCGTTCGCAGAGACAACTATCGGGACAATGATAGTCGAGTCAACATCCCACATGGCGGTAATCTCGTAAGACAAGTCAAGGTACTTGCTAAGCTTGTCCTTTTCGGCCATTACGAGGTTCTCGTCATGCGGGATGGTGATGTCAACTAACACTGCCCGCCGCTGGAACCGGTCGACTATCACGATATCAGGCTTATTAGCGACAATAGTCCCGTCTGTGATAATAGATCGGTCCCAATAGAGCAAAGCACGACCATTTTCAAGAACTGGCGCAGGTGCGTACTTATAGTACGGTACCTCGGACTCCACAAGGCCGTATTGAAGAGCAAATTGCTGGTGGATGATCCTGGCTACGAGATTATGTCTGTGCAAGTACTCGCCGTTAGCAAGATGAGAACAACCGGAAATGATATGTCTGAGTGACTCTCCGGAACGGCGGCATGCCCGACAAATGTCGACCGTACAGTCCTTCATGATATATTTCCGGTAGTTGTTCGTCTTGATAACTTCGTCTGCAATTGCACAAAAAAACCTTCGGTTTCCCCAATGAGGTCCCCGAATCGTAGCCAGTTCACCGACGCGAGCAGGTCCACATCGGGTCCTGTTAAGACTCGATAGAACCGGCCGTGCAGCTCCTTGCTCTTCCATACGTCCTTGCGGTCCTCGGTGTTTAACACCTGAGGCTTGCGCCAGTTCTCTTTGCCTAAGGAGAGAGGCGTGAAAGTCTTGTCAACTGACACCACATCGCGATGCATCCCACACTCGTTGCTTAGGAAATATTCCCGGAGACTGCACACCTCACGGTTGTAGAGTGTCTTGGCATTTAAAAAGCCTCGACCACCCCATTTCCTTAGAATATACAGTCTCATAACAGACGAGCGCGGGTGAAGCATGCGACGTGATGTTAATTGCTTTCGAGCTCGGTCTGAGTCCACCTTAGTCAAAGGTGTATATAAGTAGGGGCATAACCCAGCCGTTGAAGGCGCGCACCTTGAAGAAACGCTCCTTCACCGAGTGTTTTATCCCCCCACTCTCGATACCTAATGACTCTGACATCCCAAGGTATTTATAGGTGTCGGCTTCGGAGAGAGATCTGAAAGTCATTGTGTCAGAAAGTTGTAAATTCATTGAATTCACAACTTTCCTCCGCTGCACGTGCATGACCGCGCACTTATCTACACCGAACTCCATGTTGATGGCGTTGCTGAAAGTCTCAGTGACTTTCAGTAATTCCATCAAATCATGGCGCTTCGGTGCAAAAAGTTTGAGGTCATCCATGTACAGCAAGTGTGAAAGGACTTCACCCTCTCTCCTAAGCCGATAGCCCAGCCCTGAATCCTCTAATAATATGCTTAGTGGATTTAGGGCCAGACAGAACCACAACGGACTCAGACTGTCACCCTGGAAGATGCCTCGCTCAATCCTTATAAAGTCCTGCGGACCAGAGAGGCTGTTTTCATCACCCGGTTGATGAAGGACTGTAGTCCACCGCCTCATACACGAACCTAGAAAAGATCTCAGAGTTGTATTAATTTTATACAACTCCAAGACCCTCTCCAGCCAGGTATGAGGCACTGAATCATAGGCCTTCTTGTAGTCAATCCAGGCAATGGACAGAGCCCCTTTACTCCGCCGAACTTCTTGGCAGATGGTCATGTCAATGAGGAGGAGCTCCTTAGTACCATGGGACCCAAACTTACATCCATTCTGAGGGAGCCAAAATGTTGTGCGCTGTAAGTAGCTTGTAAAGCGTCGGCAAGCATGTGATGGGTCTGTAGTTCTTTGGTTCCGTGGTACTACCGGACTTGTAGAGTAGGAAGGTGACACCCTTTGTCATAAATGTTGGCAAGGAACCGACCTCGAGAGCATCTTGGAATTGCGTCGCTAAACAGTCGTGAGAGCATCGAAACCACTTAATCCAGAAGTTGTGCAACCCGTCCGGTCCAGGACTCTTCCAGTTCTGGGTCGTACGGATCGCACAACTAACGTCTTCGGGGCTAATACTGACAGCCCCCATGGATTCGATTGGCTCACACGCGCGTTCAACGAAGCTCATCCAATCACCCTCCGTGTGTTCGACGGGCACCGACCAGATACTACGCCAGAAGTTATTCATACTAGTAGCATCCAGACACTGCCCGTAGCTCACACGTTGGTCGGTGCCTTCCCAACTCCGGTACACCTTCCTTTGGTCATTTTGAAAGAGGCGGTTTTGCCAATATCTATCCACACGCTCTCTATAGCGACGAATTCGGTTTGCCAATGCATAAACTTTCTGCTTCAGAAAGTCAATACGTTCCGTGATGCAGGCCATGTAGTCCCGGGGTCTGATTCCGGTCCCAACAAAGGCCTGGCTCACGAAACGCATGACTCGGGGACGATGGTTGCCCCCTCTGATGCAGATCAACTTCGGTATTAGAGTCCTAAACGAATTAACACGACACTCGATTCTTTTTTGCCACGCGGGGACATCGGGGCGTCGCGGCGCTCGGTCAGTGTCCGGAAACTTAACTCGAGCAACGCGACACGCCGCAATGGCCGCGCAGTATAGAATCGAGTGTGTGTCAACTAATGTTTCGCTAGTCCGCATATACGGGACTAGCAAAACGTTTAGGGCTCCCATTAACGCGAGGTTACGTTTATTCATTGGCAAACGTGGTAGTCGCGGCCTAGAATCAGGTGTGGAGCGATACTCCAAAATCGCGTCTTCCAAAGACCTCCTCAATTGCTCATTAGTCTGGGTACTTACGTTAGTATTCGTACAATCGTCTGCATCTAGCGCGGCATCCGCCAGGGCATACGTCGAAACCGAGCCTGTCGGCCCCTGCGTCGACGACACAGCGGGCGGGTCCCGCGCTAAAGCAGAAGTAGCACGAATAATAGGTAACGCCTCCAGACGCAGCCGATCAAGCGCTGAGTCGTCCAACAGTTTGAGCCGCTGGATGGCCCGCACCTGATCTGACAGTCGTTGTGCGGTAACGGCAACAGCTGGTTCAAGGGTCTGAAACAGCAGCGGGGGCCGGGCGCGGAGCAGGATGCCCCGCAGACCCCAAGCGTGCCGGCAGCGGTGGTCGTCGCGTTATTATTATTATTATTAAAAGAATAAACTATTCGATAGTAAATGGATATTTACACGAAAAACACTAAGGCAGAGATAAATATGTAAAGCAAGACTTGTATTACGAGGATTTCAACAAAAATAATATGTCGGTCATGTTTATTCGCCAGTTTTGAAATTACAAACATTAAGAGTAATGTTATCGGTGGCAGCTTGTAAAGATTATCATATCCATCAAATGGATGTAAAAGGAGCTTTTTTATATGGAGAAATAAAAGAAAATGTTTATTTGAAAGTACCTGAAGGCTTAGAGTTACCTAAAGGGAAAGTACTAAAATTAACAAAATCATTATATGGTTTAAAGAAATCACCAAAATATTGGTACGACAAGTTTATTGAAACAATAAAAGAATATGGTTTTCAACGATCAGAAAATGATTACTTCTTATACTCAATGAATGGTATATACATAACTTTATATGTCGATGATTTACTTATAATGGAAAATAATTTAAATGAGATAAATCAACTAAAAAGTTCTCTTACAACAAGGTTCAGAATGAAAGATGTGGGCTCAAATAATTTAAATTATTTAGGAATATCAATTAAGTCATTGCCAGGGCAGATACTAATTAATCAAACAAAATATTTGCAAACTATTCTAAAAAAATATCAAATGGAAGTCTGTAAAGGGAATGATACACCAATGGATGCAAATTTTAAATATCACGAGGACTCCATCGTTGATATGAGTTATGAATTAGAATGTAGATCATTGATAGGTTCTTTGATGTATGCAACAGTAGGATCTAGACCTGATCTAGCAACTGTGGTTTTTTTATTTAAGTAGATTTTAGACAAAGCCAAGCAAAAATTTATGGAGGGCTTTAAAGAGAGTTTTGAGATATGTAAAACAAATTATAGAGTATAACTTAACGTATACTAATAATAATTATAATAGTTTGACACCTCTAGTAGGGTATGCAGATTTAAATTGCGCAGGAGATAAAGATATGAGGTCGACTAGTGGTTATTTATTTAAATTATTTAATAACACAATTGTATGAAGATCTAAAAAACAAACCACTGTAGCTTTGAGTGCAAATGAAGCTGAACTAGTGTCATTGTGTGAGTCAGTTGTAGAAGCATGTTAGCTTATAAAATTATTGTCAGACTCAGAAGTCAAATTTGAAAATATTGTTATATATGAAGATAACCAAAGTACTATAAAGTTAGTAAACAGTCATGAGCAGAAGCGTTTGAAACATATGGACATTAAATATAATATCATTACGCAAAAGGTTGAGGATGGTTTGATTGTGGTTAGATATATAGGTACTAACTTTCAATTAGCAGATGTATTAACCAAACCTTTGTCAACAAGTAAATTTAATGTTTTTATTTATGAGTTAGGTGTAGGCTTATGCAGTTCATGTATTGAGGGAGAGTGTTAGTGGCAATACATAACACTGGCTGGTTAATTCTAGAGTTCGTATTTCTAGTCTCTATAGTAATATTTGAAATGTAATATAATCTTCTGATCTGTGACAATCAATGTAAAAAATAAATAAAGAAAGAAAATGTTCTGATTATTATTCAGTATTATAAATTATATGATAGATATGTGATTATGAAATAATATAAGCTGCAGTTCAAGATTTAAAGCTTTTATTCATAGTGCCCAAGGATCTTTACTATTTAGAGTTTAGATAGTTCAAGACTCCATCAGAACTTTAAGACCTTAGATTATAAACTTGAATCTAAGTTTAAGACGGCTAATTGAAGAAAACCCGCGGATTACCTATGAGACAATTTGAGGATGATTGGGGATTGGTATGAGCCAAATTCAGAAAATTTTACACGAAGAATGAAAGTTCAGAAACTTCGTTGTCGTTGTATCCCTCATGAACTGACAGCGGAGCAGAAATACGATCGAAAAGCCGCGTTCTCTTACATCATGACAACACTTCTTCACACACGGCCAACAAAAAAAAGTCATTTTTAGCTTCCGAAAAAGTACAACTCGTCACCCATCCTGCGCATAGCCCCGACCTAGCACCCTGTGATTTCTGTATTTTCCCCAAAATCTAAGATTTGATGAGAGGTTTCACTTTTATCAACTCTGAAGAGGCAGTGATAGCGTTCAATCAGCACGTAGAAAACATGCCTTCAGATCTGTGGTCCTCCTGTTTTAAAAAATGGATCTATCACATGAAAAAATGTTTAAAATGTAAAGGAGAATATTTTGAAAAGCAATAAACATAATATAAGACAAATATAAGACAGGAATACAATTTGGTAAATTACCTAGCAGTATGATTGCCATGAGCTCTAAGATAAATAAATAAATCAACATTGAGACGAAAGGTCAAGAATTGAATACACACCAGCATCAACTATGTAGCGTGAGTGATAAGCGATGTTAGCGCTGGGCACCTCCTTAGCGAACACGCCGTTAGCACTGAGGAGAGCCACGAACTCTCGGATGTTCTTCTCTGGACCAGATATTGTGCTGGAACCAGAACTGTTGTGACAGGCGATATCGATTGCAGGCGGGCATAGTTTTGAAAGCTGTAATATCAACAAAATAATTTTATATTAATTATCATCATCATCATCAACAGCCGGTGTCAGTCCACTGCTGGACGTTGGCCTCTTCCAAGATGCGCCAATAAGCCCGATCTTCGGGTCTTCTTTACCAGTCACTGCCTACTGCTTTCCGTATGTCGTCGCTCCACCTGGTCACAGGACGTCCTACACTACGTTTGCCAATTCGCGGTCTCCACTCTAGGACAAGTCTACCCCAACGGTTATTAATCCTGCGGCAGATATGACCAGCCCACTGCCACTTCAATTTGCTAATCCGTCGAGCTATGTCGATAACTTTAGTTCTCTGGCGAATTACTTCGTTCCGGATTCGATCCCGCAGAGAATTAATATATTTATAACCATTATATTAATAACCATCTTTGTTTATACGAATCTAATATATCTGTACTAATTATAATTACTAGTAGTTATTTTAGAACAGTGTAGAACTCGCGTGCCCTTATAACCATGAAGTAACCAACTTCCCCTTTTCTCCTGGCTTAGCGAAGCAAGCAATTTCAGAGTTTGGGCTTTTACCAAAAAAATAGGGACAAGTTTAAGCAATTACTCGCGTTCCCTAGTTGGTCCTAGAAATTTGAATCTGGTGTTTACGGATTTGTCTTGTGAAAACTAACAGGACTGCGTCGTCAGTATGGTGAAGGAAAAAAATTCCAAAAAAATAAAATAAAATTGAAATCCATCCATATCCCCCCCCCCTTTTTGAAAATTTATCACAACTAAGTAGAATAAACTTCTTAGTGTGCCTCTCCAATATAATTGAAATCCGTCGATAAATAACTCTACAGCAAACCCCCCCCCTTTCCCCCCTCCACTCCTCATTTTTAGGGTACCTCAAAAGGTTAAAAAGGAACGAGATCACTTTCTTGTCCGTCTGCCCGTCTGTCTGTCTGTCTGTCCGTCCGTATGTCTGTGTGTCTGTCCGTGTGTCACCCACAATTTACTAAGGAACGGGTATACCTAGCAAGTTGAAATTTATACCAAATACTAAAGTCTATAGTCCCTGTTAGGTGTATAATAATCAAGGTCTTGAGTCAACACAATAAAAAGATATGGGCAAATTTAGATTTTCTCGAAAACTTGTAAGTACCAAAATTTACCTTAATTTTCAATTTTTTTATTTTTCAGAATTTTTCCTTTACTTGTGCTGTAAGACCTTGCTTTTAACCAAAATTGACAATTCTAGGTCAACCGGAAGTAGGTTTTGGGTCGAAAACCTATAGGGTACTCCCGTTGACTTAGAATCATGAAATTTGGCAAGAAGCAAAGGTTTTACAACACAAATAATGGAAAAATTCCAATAAATAAAAAATATGAAAATTCCTTTAATTTTCAACTTGTACCCATACATACATACATTTTATCTATATATCGACGTAGGAAAACGTATTTGCTGTAAGTAACTCAAACCTAACTGTTCAGGAGAGCCAAAAAGCTGATTTAAAATTAGAAAAAAAACCTTTTTACTAGCAGTGACAGAAAGATGATTTTTTGTATACAGTTTTGTTAAAATAATATCAACTAACTACAATTCAAATATTTTTCCTAAAATTATGAGAAGTAGGTTTTTTACTACTTACAGCAATTGACTTTTCATTTAAAGACCTGAAGAACGACGTAAGTAGGTTATTCATTTCTATGGAGATAGCACAGTTGCATATATTTACAGATATATAAAATGCTGTATTTGATGTATTTCATAAATAATATAAGATTAAAGAGATGTAAAACTATTTTAAAAAAAACTGATACCAATCTTTTGCTTTAAGTTAGTAAAATGTTGGATATGTAGTACAAATAAAATTATGTTCTGTATTAATTAATATTTTTTTAATATTATAATTGCAATTTGTGCACTAGGAACATGCAAAATCAGATTTCTTATAATTATAATAAATAATAATTATAAGAAATATAATAAATTCAATTATAGTAGCCGTACAGAATTGCACAATTCTCGCATCGCGCGGCTTTAGCCGCCGCCTGCTATCGTGAAGCAATGAGTTCGGAACAACTTATTGCCAACGAGTGTCTGGCGTTTATACAACACGCCATCGACTCCTTTGACGAAGTTACCATCGTGCGAATTTGCAGCTCTAACTTCAACGAAGATGAGGTGAGCAGTGCCAAGAAGCTACTGTTTCAGACGCTCGGGAAGAGCCACCAGATGCCGTCCCGCCGAAGGGATGGCGGCGAGAAGAGTCTCCAGGACATAATCACCCTTCTGAAGGAGACCGATCCCGACGACGTGCCTGTTTTCGTCGCGAAGCGGTTAGATCGTGTTCCGCCTGTCACCTGGGAACATCTTGACTGCTGTAGGCTACTCAAGGATATCACAGCCCTTAAGACCACCGTGGCTGAGCTCGTGGTCAAGTTAGCAGCGTCCGAAAATATTATCGGGGAGCTACGTACAGAAGTGATGAAACTACAAAATACCGCTACAGTATGTAGGTCAACCGACGACGCGAACATCAACACGCGCCGCGGTGCGCAAAATGCATCCGTCGGCAGTTTCGAATCAGCGAATTTAAATACGTCACCGGTTGTCGACACGCCACCTGATGCCCCGCTCTCCGCCGCCCGCTCTTCCGCAGCAGCAGGGGGAAAGTTTAACGCAAATACGTCTACCCCTCGACGTACTTACGCCATCGCCACCGCCAGAGAGGGGGTTACGAGTCACCCTGAACCTCAAAAAAAGGCTGGCTCGTCCGTTCCTCCCAGGCTTGAGGACAATGGAAACGACGACGGCTTCAAAAAGGTTCAAAATAAGAAGAAGAAGAAGCCGTCAGTCCAGAACAAGTGTGGCACCGCACCGACTGGCCCGAGCCACCTACTGCGTCCAGAGACACCGACGACGCTGCTGTACGTGTCTCGCGTGCACTACTCCATCACGGCAGAGGAGGTGGCGGAGTATGTGCTACTGAAGACCAAGCTGACACTGAGGGTCGTGAAGCTGGAGTCACGTCACAACGTGAGCTTCAACTCCTTTGTGCTGCGGGTTCCGGCCCAGTCTCTCAACACGTTTATGGCTGAAGAATTCTGGCCGAGAGGTGTCAAGTTTCGCCGCTTTAGAGGTCGACTACCTGACACCAGAGATATACGTCGCACGTCGTAGTATTAACGTGTCTAATAAATACTAAATTTATATTATATCTATGTTAGTCTGTAAGGTATATGTTTCAATATGGGCCTATGTAACATCTATATTAGTTGCCTGAAATAAATGTATTTATTATTATTCTCGTTATTTATTTTCTTTCTTAGTTTTAGGTTTTTTTACAATAAAGATATCCAAACAAAAATAGAAAAAAATCATTACAAATAAACAATATTATAAAAAAAACCTAAACCTAGAGTGCCGCCAGCAGCGGGGCAGGGCCCAAGCTACCGGTGGTTAGGGCTGCAGAGAGAGGAACCTCCTGACGATGCGTGCCGTGTCAAGAAGTACCGCCTTCTGTATCTGGCCCTTGATCCAGCCGTCTAGCGAGAGTCTCTTGAGATGTTGGTCGAGACTCTTCGCTATTAGGCCGTTCGCAGAAACGACTATTGGGACAATGCTAGTCGAATCAACATCCCACATGGCGGTAACCTCGAAAGACAAGTCAAGGTACTTGCTGATCTTGTCCTTTTCAGCCTTCACGAGGTTCTCGTCATGCGGGATGGTGATGTCAACTAACACTGCCCGCCGCTGGGACCGGTCGACTATCACGATATCAGGTTTATTGGCGACAATAGTCCTGTCCGTGATAACCGATCGGTCCCAATAGAGCAAAGCATGACCATTTTCAAGAACTGGCGCAGGTGCGTACTTATAGTACGGCACCTCAGACTCGACAAGGCCGTATTGAAGAGCAAGTTGCTGGTGGATGATCCTGGCTACGAGGTTATGTCTGTGCAAGTACTCGGAGTTAGCAAGATGAGAACAACCGGAAATGATATGTCTGAGTGACTCTCCGGGACGGCGGCATGCCCGACATATGTCGACCGTACCGTCCTTCATAATATATTTCCGGTAGTTGTTCGTCTTGATAACTTCGTCCGCAATTGCACAAACAAAACCTTCGGTTTCCCCAAAGAGGTCCCCGAATCGTAGCCAGTTCACCGACGCGAGCAGGTCCACATCGGGTCCCGTTAAGACTCGATAGAACCGGCCATGCTCTTCCATACGTTCTTGCGGTCCTCGGTGCTCAGCACCTGAGGCTTGCGCCAGTTCTCTTTGCCTAAGGACAGAGGGGTGAAAGTCTTGTCAACTGACACCACATCGCAATGCATCCCACACTCGTTGTTTAGGAAATATTCCCGGAGACTGCATACCTCACGGTTGTGGAGTGTCTTGGCATTTAAAAAGCCTCGACCACCCCATTTCCGTGGGATATACAGTCTCATAACAGACGAGCGTGGGTGAAGCATGCGATGTGATGTCAATTGCTTTCGAACTTTTCTATCCAGGGCGTCTAGTTCAGTCTGAGTCCACCTTAGTATGCCAAAGGTGTATATAAGTAGAGCCATAACCCAGCCGTTGAAGGCACGTACCTTGTTGCCTCCTGACAAAAGACTGTTAAGTACTTTCGTCAGGCGACCGAAGAAACGTTCCTTTACCGACTGTTTTATCCCCCCACTCTCGATACCCAATGACTCTGACATACCAAGGTATGTATAGGTGTCGGCTTCGGAGAGAGATCTGAAAGTCATTGTATCAGAAAGTTGTAAATTCATTGAATTAACAACTTTCCCCCGCTGCACGTGCATGACCGCGCACTTATCTACACCGAACTCCATGTTGATGGCGTTGCTGAAAGTCTCAGTGACTTTCAATAACTCCATCAAATCATGGCGCTTCGGTGCAAAAAGTTTGAGGTCATCCATGTACAGCAAGTGTGAAATGACTTCACCCTCTCTCCTAAGCCGATAGCCTAGCCCTGAATCCTCTAATAATGTGCTTAGAGGATTTAGGGCTAGACAGAACCACAACGGACTCAGACTGTCACCCTGGAAGATGCCTCGCTCAATCCTTATAAAGTCCTGCGGACCAGAGAGACTGTCCCAACCACCCGGTTGACGAAGGACTGTGGTCCACTGCCTCATACAAGAACCTAGAAAAGACCTCAGAGTTGTATCAATTTTATACAACTCCAAGATCCTCTCCAGCCAGGTATGAGGCACTGAATCATAGGCCTTCTTGTAGTCAATCCAGGCGGTGGAGAGAGCACCTTTGTTCCGCCGGACTTGTTGGCAAATGGCCGTGTCGATGAGGAGGAGCTCCTTAGTACCACGGGACCCAACCTTACATCCATTCTGAGAGGGGGCCAAAATATTGTGCGCAACAATGTGCGAATTAATTTTAAACCTCAGAATAGATGTAAGAAGCTTGTACAGCGTTGGCAAGCATGTAATGGGTCTATAGTTCTTCGGTTCCGTGGTACTACCGGACTTGTGGAGCAGGAAGGTGACACCGGTTGTCATGAATGTTGGCAAGGAACCAACCTCGAGGGCTTGTTGGAATTGCGCCGCTAAGCAGTCGTGTGAGCATCGAATCCACTTTATCCAAAAGTTGTGTAATCCGTCCGGTCCTGGACTTTTCCAGTTCTGGGCCGTACGGATCGCACAACTAACGTCTTCGGGGCTAATACTAATAGCCCCCATGGATTCGATAGGCTCACACGCACGCTCAACGACGCTCATCCAATCGCCCTCCGTGTGTTCGACGGGCACCGACCAGATACTACGCCAGAAGTTATTCATGGTAGTAGTATCCGGACACTGCTCCTCATTCACACGTTGATTGGTTCCTTCCCAACCTCGGTATACCTTCCTTTGGTCACTTTGGAAGAGGCGATTTCGATAATAGCGATCTACACGCGCTCTATAGCGACGAATACGGTTTGCCAATGCATAAACTTTCTGCTTCAGAAAGTCAATGCGTTCCGTGACACAAGTCATGTAGTCCCGGGGTCTAATCCCGGTCCCAGCAAAGGCCTGATTCACGAAACGCATGACTCGGGGGCGATGATTACCCCCTCTGAAGCAGATCAACTTCGCAATAAGAGTCCTAAACATATTGATGCGACACTCGATTCGTTCTTGCCACGCAGGGATAGCGGGGCGTCGCGGTATTCGGTCAGTATCCGGAAACTTGACGCGAACAACGCGACACGCCGCTATAGCCGCGCAGTAAAGAATCGAGTGTGTATCAACTAATGTTTCACTAGTCTGCATATATGGGACTAGCAAAACGTTTAGGGCTCCCATTAACGCCAGGTTACGTTTATTCATTGGCAAACGTGGTAGTCGCGGCCTAGAGTCAGGAGTAGTGCGATACTCCAAAATCGCGTCTTCCAAAGCCCTCCTCAAATGCTCATTAGTCTGGGTACTTACGTTAGTATTCGTACAATCGTCTGCGTCTAGCGCGGCATCCGCCGGGGCAGACGTCGAAGCCGAGCCTGTCGGCCCCTGCGTCGACGACACACTGGGCGGGTCCCACGCTAAAGCAGAAGTAGTAGGAATAATAGGTAACGCCTCCAGACGCAGCCGATCAAGCCAGAGTCGTCCAACAGCTTGAGCCGCTGGATGGCCCGCACCTGATCCGATAGTCGTTGTGCGGTAACGGTGACGGCTGGTTCAAGGGCCTGAAACAGAGGTAGTATCCTATCGCGGTACGCGGTCAGGTTAGTTCCTCCCTCTGTAGCCCCGTAGTAGGCGCGCATGCAGTTCTCATTTAAAGACTGGGTCCATCGCATGCGACGCGCTACACCACCGGTAGCGAGGGCCGGGCGCGGAGCAGAATGCTCCACATGCCCCAAGCGTGCCGGTAGCGGTGGCCGTCCTCGTCGTCGCGTAGATGGTGGTGGCGGCGGCGGCGGCGTAGGCCCGTCGTCATCACTCGACGAGCTGCCCTCCGGGGGAGTGACAAACTCGTCTCCCGACGATGTGCTCGGAGATGATGCGACGGGCGGAGGTGGTGGGTGCGCGCTATGTACCGCTTGTTCTCGACGTGCTTTCAAACGAGTTATCATTTCTTCTATTTACTTTCATCTCGTATTGTTTGTTGGTTTTTCACTATTTTCACTATTGACATATTGTGTCATTACTATCACAGTTAAATAATAGCGATGTCCTTCGGATTTTCACAGAACAGGGGTAAAATAATCACTAATAGGTGCAGGGTTATATTGTCGTGAATATGTTGATGCCAAATAATGTGGATTATGGAAATATGTTCAATAAAAGTAAATAAAAAATAAATTTGTAAAAAGACACGTCCGTCAGTTAAAGCGTTTTTTTTTTATTATTATTATTATTATTATAATTCTAAAAAGGAACAGTGAACATTAAATACAAATTAAACATAATTAATTTCAATTATTTACTATCATGTTTTAAGTAACAGGAGTGTTTGAAAAGCATGCCAAATTGTGATTTTGTGTAGAATAAATTTTGACATCACCAGTCAGTATTGTGCTTGGTAAATATACCATCAACGTTAACTTTATGGCTCAAGATTTTTAGGTATTTCTCTTTGGTTGTTTAGATTCTTCTGGTTATTAATTTGGTTTAAGAGTATTCATTCATTCTCTACGTTTAACCATCCTCAAAATAACAAACAGTTTCACACACTAGATGAATTATTAATGGGGTATCCCGTTGCAAAATTATTAATGACTACCTACTCAGCCTTCAAATTAAATAAATTTATTTACAAACAAATATTGCGCAATACAGATATTATAGTTGGTTACGTCCTGAATACTGTACCACCGTCGGTATTCATATATGCACCAGAAAGGACAGTATACCTAATGATTAGTAGTAAAAAAGACTTGCTCACTCACGACACTATTTTTCTCATGGGAATTTTGTTAAAGTAATGATTAATTTTAAACAAGGTTTTAGACATGTCATGTTAGACTTCAAAATGGGCAATAAAAATAATCAAATACGTGTAAATTTAACTTTATTCTGCGGTGTTAATCGTTGAGGAGTTTTTTGCTCTGGAGCCAATCTCGGATATACAGATAGTATAGATCAAGAAATGCTTATCATAAAAAACGAGCCGTTACAGGGTGCTTCTTCGACCTGAAATATTGGATTACCGACAAAGGTTACAAAGGTGGATTGAGCCAATGAGCCACCAACGACGCTACACCAAGTACATGGAATTCCTTCCCGAATTCAGAGCCCTAGCCCTCAGTGGGAGGACATTGAACCCGCCCGCTATTCAGAGTCGTGAACAATCTGTATACGGGTATGGTTTTCGATGTAGTATTCGAGACTTCATAATCGAAATGACTTCCAGTATTTAGAACCCCTGTATTCTGAAACATGCCAGTCAAATCTGGAAAATCGTTTTGCTGCCACGGAAACTACTACCAGCATTAACATTGACTAGTCTCTCGAAAATGTGGTTGCTATTCTCAGAAAGGAAGGTGCGAGATTTTGCGAATTACAGTTTAAAGACACACTCCAGCTTATGAAAGAACGATGAGAAAGCCCACCACTTACCTTGTCAGAAAGGCATGCATTGTTTAAAACAAGAAGATTAGCAATCTGGTGCGACACAACTTTCGAACACTCGCTTTATAGAACGAGCGATAGAGCAAAATCGGTAATCTAAAGTGTTTGACCTATCTCTTGAGAGAAGCCAGCTGACGAACCTAACTAACACGAATGGAGTAGTCATTGTTTCAAGGTCAAAGGGTCTTTCGGAATTTCAAAACCTCTCAGCCAGTTATACACTTCTCATGCGTCTAAACCTGATCCCGAAAATGAGGATTCTAGCTACATTGCCGCGCCACTTCATCAACGAGTTGTCTGAAACAGTCAGCCTGGACAAAATCGTGATGGCTTTTAGACAGAAAAAGCCCCTGGGACTGTATTACTATGTTCTTGAAATCTAGTGGTATACCTGTAATGACGAAATTCCAAATAATCTTTAATACTCTCCTCTTTGATGACAGTATTAATGATTGTCCAGAGATTGAACAACTCCAGAGACATGAGAATAGGAGTAAAAGTAAGTAAAAGTAAAATAAATTTATTGCCAAAAATTATACACATTTACATACAAACATATCAATTTTAACTATTAGGAGTATTGTCGTGTTGGTTTTCAAAAAGGGAGACTACCCTTGGAAGTTAAACCACGTCTAGAAACTGTTTTCTAGACTTGAGAAAACAGTTTCTAGTAGTTATTTTTCCGATCGGTCGGAATACTCTACTTTTTAGTAGAGTATTCACGGACCGTCTTGCATGAAAACTTTTGAAAGTTTTTTTCGTTTAAGCCCCCAGAACAGTATTTTTTATCAGTATATGGCACCATAGACTACATTCACACAGGGTGGCAGATTATACAGAAGACCAACGAGTATAATCTGCCCCTATGTCTGGCGTTTGTAAACTATGTAAAGGTCCTTGACTCCATCGAAACTTCGTCTGCTCTGGAATCTTTACAGCGATGCCAGGTCAATTGGCGATACATCCAAGTGCTGAGTATTCTGTACAACACCGCTACTATGAACGCCTAAGTCCAGAACCGGCATCTAAACCTATTCTTATGCATCGTGGTGTAAGACAAAGGGATGTTATATCCCCTGAATTGTTCAGAAATGCATTGGAGGATATGTAAGACTCAGGACTATAAAAGACGTGGCTTTAATAAAACGGTGAGTACCTCTCATACTTGCGATTTACGGACGACATTGTCATCATGGCAGTAACGTTAAAAAAATTTGCAACATTATGCTAAACATTCTATCTGATTCTTCTTAACGCAGTGGCCTCCAGATGAACTTGGATAAGACCAAGATTGAAGTAGTCCGACGAGAACGACAACAAAGTCGTCGATAGCTCACCGGATTAGCAAACTGAAGTGGCAGTGGGTAATAAACAACCAAATTTGAAAATTAACGTAAATTTTTAAGAAAACCGATAATGATCTGTTTTCTTTTAACTAGTAGTAATCAAATTACACATACCTTTTTAAGTTTCATCCAATGAAACACAGTGCATACTAAATCTCAGCAAAACATTTTGGTTTAACACGATACGACATTCATCACGGCGCTCGCGCTTCAACTATGTGAGTGAAATGTTCTGGTAAGTATGGTTCAAAATGAAGCGTGGTCAAAAATTCGACGGCGTTACTAGATTGATTTTTAGTATAATGTCGTAAAACAATGCTTTAAATGTTCATTAATGTATCACTCATACCTTTAAAAATGTGTTTTCTCTTATATTTTATGTATTGTTGTCTGTCAAAAATGTATTTTCAGATAAAATACTTTTAAAGTGGTCATAGGACAGTGCTGTAAACTAACGGTACACTTAAATTATAAACCGAAAGAACGCTGTAAGCAATACTGTAATCAATTTCCATTCCAAAAGAATGCTGTATGTAATGCCTTATTGTTATATTTTTTTACCATAAGAATGCTGTAAGTAATATAAGATTCAAACATACAAACTGTATTTTAAAGTAAATTGTAAAGTATCAAAAACACCATATTTTAAGTAACTTACAGCAATTTGAGCTTGTCAACTTTTCAAAAAAGTTACGGCAAAGAAGATTTTTTTCCGTCGTAGCGGTATGATGGTCTGGGTGACCATTTGACGCAGAAAAAAAAACTGATTATCATGACGATTTCAGTCTACTTACGCCATTTTTGCTACTTACAGCAAATACGTTTTCCTACGTCGATATATACCATAGTATTTATATATATAAGTACCATAGTTTACGCCAATTAAGATAGGCCTCTGAGTTATATGAGCGCTCATACAATTTAGAGGTCTAGCTTAATTGGTACTGATTAACGTTGGTAGGGAAGTCTCGGTGGGTGAGTCCAACTCGACTTGGCCGGTTTTATTTAAATTGTTTTCACAACATCTTGTAAAATGAAGTTCATAATGTGCCTCTCCAATGTGACTGAAATCCGTTAATAAATAACGCTACAGCAAGCATCCCCCATTCCCCCCTAACCCTCTCTCACTCCCTCCCAATAAAAAAACGCGATCGACAAACATTTTTAAATATTAATAATCAAGGAACTTGTGTGCCAATTTTCGTCAAAATGGGTTGAAAGAATCAGGTCAGAATAGGTTGAATACGAACTGTGGGCGTAAACAGACAGACCGACAGACAATTTTTATAGGTATATAATAGGCTAGCGTTTGGCAACTATTATCATTATTATAAAACAACGACTATTATACTCACTACTGTTTATTATCGACTGTCTCGACCTAGGTTTCATGCATGTCCGATGCACATGCCTGAAACCTAGGTCGAGACAGTCGACAACAAACAGTAGTGAGTATAATAGTCGGTGTTTTATAATCATGATTCAAACTCACGATAACTATAAATCTAAAACGATTATCATTGACATCCGGACAAAAGCATTTTTTGGCCAATCGCGAACTGAAACGCTTCGCTCGCTAGGTCAATAAAGAAAGTAAAATCATTTTTTTTGTATATTCGTTTGTAATGGATAAACTAAAAAAAAATAGTGGACCAGTTTTAATAATATATCTACCATTTTGATGCCAATTGATCAACTTTCTTATAAGTATTTCGTATATGAATACTCTATGACACCACTGACGTTGGAGAACTAGATACGCCAGAAATTGCATAATTACGGTCTAAGTTGTGATCGTATTTCCATTCATCCTGTCATTTCCGAGTATTCTACTTCTAGTACTCGAGAGCTCAGTTAGCCTCATAGAGTCCTCACTCCTGACACTTCCATCCCTCTACATCTTTTAGGTAGCCATTTTTGTGAGAAACAACCCTCAATTATCCCAACGGATGTCGGAAGTTGTGCATCAAAATAGGCACTGCAACAAAGTTTGTGCATTCACAGAGCCAAAACAGCCTTATTGCACAAAAGTCTGTTATGTATGGCTCCCAAAATATTTAATACTAGCAGCCCGCCCCGGCTTCGCACGGGAAGAACATATATGCCTACAAAATTTGCATCAGTTTGTTGCATCGAATATAAAATATGAACATATTTAATAACCATCGTCATATTTCATCCAATTTACACAAAACCTTAACGAATTATGCACCTAAACCTTCCTCATAAACACTCTGGCTATTGGTGAAAACCGCATGATAATCCGTTCAGTAGCTATTGAGATTATTGCGAACAGACAGACAGACGCAGTGATGAACTTTGTTTTATAATACTTACGTATTGATATTGGACGGCCCTTTGGCGTAAAGGATAGTTACCCTGATTCTGACCCGACGGTCGTTGGTTCTAATCCTAGCTATATACCTACTAATGAAAGTTTTATGTGCATTCATGAATCATGAGTTTTCGTACAGTGGTAGTGGAATCATTAAATCTACCAAAAAGTAGCTTACCACCAAGGAGTACATCTGCCGCCGTAACCTTACGGCGTTCCCCGACGCAAAATGTAGAGGTAATATACGTTTAACGTGTGTATCTGTGTGTCTGTCTGTAGCATCTTAGCACCTTACCGGATGAACCGATTTTGTTTTTATTAATGATAGTTTTTTTTTGTTTGATAGATGTCTTCATCGAGAGTTTTCTTAGCTTTGATTCATGAAAATTCGTTCAATCGTTATAAAATTATGAGCTTTTTAATACGCTTTTATTAGCTTCAGACGTATGTATGTTTGTATGTTGGTATGTAACGGAATCTTTGAACATGATTTTAACCCCCTTCAAAACATCGGATTAACTCGAAATTTGGCATACTTATTAAGGACCGATGACAATAAATAAATTAATTTAAAATTTAAAAAAAAAATTTAAAAAAAAATCTAAAAAATTAAAAATAAATAATAGTTTAAAAAAACTAAAAAATACGCTTTTATAGAAAATCCAACTAAAAAATAGAAAATAAATTTTAATAAATTTGAATTAAAAATAGTGTAAGAAAAATGATTTTATTGTATTTTTTTTTGGAGAGGCACATACATAATGTGCCTCTCCAAAAAAACAACTCTTGCATAGAAAATATTCTTCTATCTATTTTCAATTAAGCAGCGTTCGTCAGAAACGTGTTTTTTCGACCGTTTATTCGCCGACTTAGGTTGCAAATTAGGTCTCCACGAATGTACCTTTGATTTAAACGGGATAATATATAGCCTATTTTCATTTAAAAGCATTTCTGTAGGAGTTCCACAAGGAAGTGTCCTTGGCCCATTGCTTTTTTTAATTTATGTGAATGAATTACCTATTGTAGCCAAACACCCGTGTGTGATGTTCGCAGACGACGCTACAATCTATATTCCACAAGAAAACTATACCCGTTGTGAATTCGAAGAAGAGGTCAATACAACTCTCGAAACCGTGACAAATTGGTTAGATTTAATTAATTTGAAAGTTAATGTCACAAAAACTCATTCTTTACAATTCCGGAATTATAAAATGACACCATTAAACTTAAAAAATATCAATATCAAAGGCAACTCGATAAATGAAGTAGATACGACCAAGTTTCTAGGACTAAGTATAGACTCAAATTTAAATTGGAAACATCACGTCTGTTATATAAATAATAAAATTTCACAATTTTCTTACGCATTATCAGTGTTAACGAATATATCAAATAAGGCAACTGCACTCAGTGCATATTTTGGTTACATTTATCCCCATTTGAGCTACGGAATCATATTTTGGGGTAATTCTGTCGATGTTCAGTTAGCTTTTCTTCTACAAAAACGATGTTTGCGCACTATATTCAATTTACATAGCACCCAGTCACTTCGCAATATTTTTAAAGATTATAACCTACTGACCATTACTGGTATATATATTCTGGAAATATGTGTTTTTATTAAAAGTCATAAAAAATATTTTTTTAATGTAGAGTCTGCTCGCGCTGGGAGTCAACGTAGTAGATATAAACATAATATATGTATCCCACAAAGTAACAATTCGATGTACCACAGAAGCCCATTTATAAGTGCTATTAATATTTACAATCATCTTCCCTTACAAATAAAATTATTAGACGGGAAGAAGTTTAAAATATCTCTCAGAAACTGGGTTGTAAATAACGTATTTTATAATATAACAGAATATTACGATCTTAAAACAGATTAGGTAGATATCATTTATATAGTGTAAATACTAAGTAGCAGCTCTAGTTCATATAAGATGTATGTAAACATATATGTTTAAAATAATTAGTTACTAGAGCAAGTAATATTAATTAAGTTCATAAGTAATTCGTTATTTAGAATATTATTTTTAGAAACTATTTTATATTATTATAATTTTACATTGCACGCCCGAAATGGGATAACTGTTGATTCACGTTACAACACATAAGACCTTGTACCCATGTACTTTCTTCACAGTTAATGCAATAAAGAACATTCTTATTCTTATTCTTATTCTTATTCATTCCGAAAGTCCATTCTATGTATTACTGAAAGAATTTTTTAAATCGGTTCAGTAGTTTTTGAGCTTACTCATTACAAACATACAAAAATATAAAAATACAAAAATACAAAAATACAAATGTTCTCTCTTTATAATATTAGTAAATATTAGTATAGATTAGTATATTAGTATAGAAAATACCAAATTGTATGAAGGACCTCACCATGACATTGTTCAAGAATAAATTTAAGAGAATGTTGTCGACCAAATGTTACTATACTATTGATGATCTTTTAAATGATAACTTTGATTGAATATTATTGACATTGCTTGAATCACCTTATGTAATATTTTATTATCTTACATTTTTACTTAGTCGACATTTTAATTGCTTTACCAAAATTTTCCTTTATCAATTTTTATGCTTATATTACACTGAACTATTTCTATTCTGTAGGTAGAGATTATTTTCTATTGAATTGAATCAGGTATAAAACTTTTTAACAAAAAAATTAAACCGCCGAAAGAACTGAAAAGCAAAATATAATTAAACTTTTTTATTTGACCTTAATAACGAAGTCCTGTTCGGGTTGCAGTCTCGCTGACAATAACTTCGCCAACACTCGGCATTTTCCAGCGAACTAGCGTGTCGCGCCATGCCTCCGCCGCATCACGCTTTACGTGATTAATTAATTTGCTTGTTTGGCGCCGACTCAAAATTACTTAGGTATACATACTTACATTAGTTTAAGAACTTAGTTATTATGTTAAGTTAAAAACTCATAACAATTACAAAAATATATACTTATGTATACTAACAGTAGTTTAAGAACTTCGTTATTAAGGTTGGATAAAAAAGTTTAATTATTTTTTGTTTTTCAGTTTTTTCGGCGGTTTAATTTTTTGTTAAAAAGTTTTATTTTATATTTTATTGTTGCCATAATCCACTATGTTAAAAGCAGGCGTCATTGCTGACCCCTGGCCTAGACAAACGTTATATAGAACATTTTATGCTCTATAATAAAAATAAAAATAATTTAAGATCACATAAAAAACTAAAAAAACCGACTTCCAATGTCACGCTAGTCAATTTCAATACTAAATTTAAGGTGTTTATCTTCATATGTCTGGAGATATCGAACATATCTCAATGAAATTTAAATGGTACCACCTGTAATATATCATCATCATTATCATCATAATCAGCCAGTATCAGTCCACTGCTGGACATATGCCTCTCGCAACACACGCAACTAAGCCCGATTTTCGGCTCTTTGTTTTTTCCAGTGTTTGTTGACATACATTGACAATATGATAAAATCATCAAAATAATGATACATTTATCCCTTATTTGTGTTGATTTATTAAAAAACGGCTCGACCGATTTCGTTAAAATTTAAATGGCACCCCCTTGGGGGTATACCCTTTCCAATAAAAAAAGAATTATTGAAATCAGACAACTCTGTAAAAAGTTATGCGTGGTCATACATAAAAAAAAATATACACGTCGACTTGATAACCTCCTCCGTTTTTTTTTCGTCGGTTAAAAAATAAATAATTATTGTACAATGTAATACATTGATGATGATGATATAACTTAGGCGGAATGATAAGTATCTAGCCTGTGCTATTAAAAAAGTTAAAATTAAAAAATATATATGTCATTTTTTAATTTGGATCTCTGGCCACCTGTGTTTTAAATTTGAATTTGGTGGCGTTAAAATATTATTGATTTTTTGTCATGTGAAAATATATGTCGTCAACTGTTTTCAAAATGGATAAAATTGAACAAAGAGCGGTTTAAATTAAAAAAATCAACGAATTGAAATATGATTTGCTGCCCCACACACCTTATTCTCCTGATCTAGCGCCATCAGACTTCCACTTATTCACTAAGCTCAACTTTTTTGGGCGGACAGAAATTTGCCACAAATGATGAAGTCATAGCCGCTGTGGGAGTATTTTGCAGGCCTCGAAAGAAATCATTTTATGGAAGGCATTACTGCTTAAGAACGAAGATGGAATAAGTGGGTAGAGGTTCACGGAGACATTGTCGAAAAATAAAATTAATTTTATCACGGAAAGTTAGGTGATTTCTTATTAGGCTAGTTACTTATCATCCCGCCCTCGTATCCCAACTAGCAAAATCGTCTTACGTTTCTCACTTTATAAGAGTTCTGAGCTTATAGTGGTCTCTTATCTGTTTTCGTCATTGCTATCGCTCCTATATTAGTCTCTGACAAGCCGTTACAGGCTCTAATACGCTTGATCTTAATACCTTGTCTTAATTATGCATATAAGTATAAATTCACAGTGCCGTTGTAAGCCACACTCTCCTAAAAAAGCATTTATTAAGAATTATCACACTTGAGATAAATTAGCTCTCATATCCACATTTTCTAAGCTCATTTAATTTTATTACATATTTTCTAAATGCTGTTGTAAGAATGTTAGACTAATATCAGCATTTAAATAGAGTACTTAAAACATGTAAATATTGATCTTATTCAAAACTATTATAAGATCAACAGCAGTGGATAGGCACAGTATTAGAGTGATATTGAATCATCATACTTACAATAGAGAAAACGAGTCTAATTTAAGAAAGTTTGATCTTAAATCGAATTTGTGACTAAAATTGTGAGAGTAACATTTGATGTTGACTATTATATTTCACCAAAAGTATTTTAGTGCGGTCACATAAAATACCATTTCACATCCCCAACGTTCACTCTTAAATGGAAATAAATGTTTTATGTCAATTCAAGGATCTCTAAGTTATTCCAACATGGAGTCATGTTGGAATGATCTAAATGAGCTTAAAATAGTCTTATAGTGATTCTAATAAATGCAATACTAATGGCGTCGCTTTTAATACAAATTAACAAATAAAATAATTTAACAAGAATACTAAATCTAATACTATAAGAATCTTTGTCCTGACATACTGACAGACAACGTACAGCCTAAACCGCTGGTCGTAGAGACTTGAAATTTGGAGGGTATATTTGTCTTAGTATGTAGGGGTGTACTAAGAAAGGATTTTTCAAAATTCACCCCTTAAGGGGATGAAATGGGGGTTCAAAGTTTGTATGGAGAAACAAGATTAGATAGTATTTTCTATCCGAAACTTCACACAAGTGCTTCAGTACAAAAATAAGTAAATACATATTTCAGGTTTTTTTGAAATTCCACCCCTAAGAGGGTAAAATGGGGTAACAAAGTGTGAAAATCAATATTTTTTCGGATTGCGCTAAAACTTGGCATGCAGATAATTATTACAACGTTAGTTACCTTTGAAAAAGGATTATTTAAATTTCACCCCTGAAGGGGATGAAACGGGGGTTCAAAGTTTCTATGGAGAAACATTATTAGATAGTCTTTTCTATTCGAAACTTCACACAAGAGCTTCAAGACATAAATAAGTAAACACGTGTTTAAGGTTTTTTCAAAATTCCACCCCTAAGAGGGTGAAATGGGGTAACAAAGTCTGAAAATCAATATTATTTTGGATTGCGCTGAAATTTGGCATACAGGTGGTTATTATGACGTAAGTATCAGCTAAGAAAGGATTTTCTAGAATTCACCCCTTAAAGGGATAAAACGGGGGTACAAAGTTTCTATGGAGAAACATTATTAGATAGTCTTTTCTATTCGAAACTTCACATTAATAAGTAAACACGTGTTTTAGGTTTTTTCGAAATGTCACCCCTAAGAGGGTGAAATGGGGTAACAAAGTCTGAAATTCAATATTGTTTCGGATTGCGCTGAAATTTGGCATGCAAATAGTTATTACAACGTTAGTTACCTCTGAGAAAGGATTTTCTAAAATTCACCCCTGAAGAGGATGAAACGGGGGTCCAAAGTTTGTAGTATTTTCTATTCGAAACTTCATACAAGTGCTCAAGTAAAAAAAATATAAATACGTGTTTCAGGTTTTTTTGAAATTCCACCCCTAAGAGGGTGAAATGGGGTAACAAAGTGTGAAAATCAATATTGTGTTAGATTGCGCTAAAATTTGGCATGCAGATAGTTATTACGACGTTAGTTCCCTCTGAGTAAGGATATTCCAAAATTCACCCCTGAAGGGGATGAAACGGGGGTTCAAAGTTTGTATGGAGAAACAAGATTAGATCATCTTTTATATTCGAAACTTAACACAAATACTTAAGTAAGTAAATACGTGTTTCAGGCTCTTTCTAAATTTCACCCCTAAAAGGGTAAAGTGGGGTAACAAAGTCTGAAATCAATATTGTTTCGGATTGCGCTGAAATTGGGCATGCAGATAGTTATTTTGACTTAGGTATCCGCTAAGAAATAAATTTTTCAAATTTCACTCTTCATGGGGATGAAGCGGGGGTACAAAGTTTGGATAGTCATTTTATTCGATATTTCACACAAATACTTCTAAGTAAATAAATAAGTAAAAACGAGTTTCAGACTTTTTCAAAATGCCACCCTAAGAGGATAAACTGGGGTAACAAAGTCCAAAAATCAATATTGTTTCGGATTGCGCTGAATTTTAGAATGCGTATTTTAATGACGTAGGTATCCGCTCAGAAGGGATTTTCTAAAAATTCCTCTCGGATACTGAACGGGGATTCAAAGTTTGTATGGCGAAATAATATGAGATAAAGTACGTGTTGTAGGATTTTTTGAAATGGGGTAGTTAACAAATCTGAAGATTTGGGTTTTTCGTTTTTATAAATATGAATTCCGAATTGCCATAGTCACGCGATAACATGAAAACGGGTGAACCGATTTGGTTCATTCTTATTTTATGTATTTAATGCTAGAATCGTTTTTACAATGGAAAGCTTTAAGTAAATAAAAGAAGTTTTTAACGCGGGCGAAGCCGCGGGGCACTTGTAGTACTATATATTGATGAAGCGCACGAGTTGTGAAGCATAAACTAGGGTCTACTTTACTTTACAGTAAATAATATTTTCCAATACTAACACTTATCGAAGAGCATAAAACGAAACACTTGTTAATACTGGTACGGTTATTACAATATAATTATTAAATACCTTTATCCTTACTGTTTTCGATTTCTTTTTTATTAGTTGTAACTTTCAAACAAACACTACACCAAGTTTTTTTACGACTGTGTTTGATCTTATTTAAAATCAAAATAAACTTTCTTACGCTCACAGGACTCTTAACGTCAACACAATGTAAGCCTATGTTCGCTTAAATTAGTGTTGGTAAGAATAATTTAAGTGAAAACAACATTCAATAAGACTGATATTAGAAAGATATAAACAAATTACGCTTATAAATGGTGCCCAAATCCAGGCTTATACGACGATATAAGAATGGTATAAGAGCAAGAAAACAGTGGTCTAGAGATTATTTTAAGTGTAGTTTTTGCTGGTTGGGATGTCATTTAATATATAAAATTCTCGTGTCGCGGTGGTTGTCACCAAACTTCTCCGAAACGGCTGGACCGATTCGTATGAAATTTTGTGTGCATATCGGGTAGGTCTGAGAAACGGCCAACATCTATATTTTTTTCACAAGGAAAAACAACGTTTGTCGGGTCAGCTAGTAATTTTATATAATATCAAAGTTTCCGCAGCCCATTTGGTTGATACATTTCTGTAGCCTATCCAGGCAAACCATTGCAGACCAAATGTTTCACTATCTGTACCGACTACAATTCAGCAATAAATAATTTATAAACAAACAAATATACCTAATTAAAAAAAAACCATAAAAACTAAAATTTAGTCCACCAAACCACTACCAGTAGGTAAAGTTTCCAAAATGCTGGCTGTATTCCCCTGTTGAATGGCGATGCTTAGTCTCTGAGCTAAATACATGCCAGCATTTTGGTCTCGTGTCGTTTCAACCAGCCGTGGGGAAAGATCTTTGAAAATGCTGTGTGCACCCGGTCCCCACGGTCCTAGAGTCTCAACCCCAAAAGGCACAAATAGGTAGCAGCTGTCTAAACCACTATATTTGCGCCTTTTGAGGTTCTCAGCTGCTTTTGCGGCCACACCAGCCTTTTTCTATGTACCGGGAAGATGTGAGGGTGCCAAAGTGTCGACGCAAGTAGCGTCCCATACCAAGGGCCGCCCCAACTTTCATGGTATTAATTTCATACCGTCAGGTCTTTACCATCATCACGCATTAAGCCATTTGGTTCCAAAACTGCTGCGCTATCAACTGATAGTGGAAGCCCGACGGATGATGTCATTAAGGCTAGCGTGACGAGAAATCCTGCCTGCACTCTTAATGCAGGAGAGACCGTGGTGACCAAGCCGGATGACGGCACTACCGCACTGGCAGTGGTGTGGAGCACAACACTGTACGCCCAAGCGAAGAGATGTAGATACTCTGAAAGATGAGGAATCGATCAAAGTACCTGTATTAGGCGATGGAAGAGCCTGTAGCCACAAAGCTGATTCCCACTCTGCAACTGCTAAGAGACGGTCACGATCTTCGGAGCTAGAGCACGTTTGTATTAAATTCTTCCATGTTAGCTCGCAGATCGGTCCATCCCAAAGTCTCTGTGATGATAGAGTTTTGGGAAAATCAGTGTTTGGGCAGTATAACGTCCACGCATTTTTGGCCTCGTCCATGTATGTGAGAGTCTTAGTTCTAGGTAGCGACGCAGCCAGTATTTTTTTGAAAGCTCAGCAATGCTATGGATGGAAGACAAGAATGCGGGGAGTGCTACACCTGAAATCGATCTAACTCCTAGCCCTCTCATACGCACAGGTAAGGACGCCTGTACCCATGCTCTCTCATCCAAATTTATGTTCAAAACCGATGCCAAAGTATGTTTTATTAAGGTATCTGAAGTGTTTAGGATTTCTGGGTGTTTCTAGAGCTGAAAACAGCGCACTGTATAGGTAAATTTTGGGACAAAAAGACAGAATTTAATAATAGTAAAAGCCATGAGGGTGTTAATTTTGAATAAGCGATTCGAGCATTCTGACAAATTTTAAATTTTTTCATCAAAAAATAATTGGAAGGATTCGTCTAAGATAGGGGAACCCAATAACTATAGTGAACATTTATCAAGTATTTTTATGTTGGGTGCTATGGAATTGAATTTTTTGATAATCGAATTATTGGATGATTTTTTTCCGAAATAAAAAGTTCACATTTTGAGAAATTTAGTTCCAGACCGATTGAACGAAAATCTTCTATAAGTAAAAGAAGATCGTTATAGACTGTATCTGTATCCCCAACTAATGTACCATCATCCAAGTACCACACATTCAATTTTGACTTAAGACGCTGAATGATTGGATGGATGGCAAGACCGAAAACTGCTGGTCCTAGGGAATCACCTTGCTGACATCCTACAGCAGAGCTTATTTCATTGCCAACATATGTTAATTTTGAAGGACAGCCATAACAATGCCAAAGAACGGGATATAAATTTGGAAGTTTGTCTTTTATTTGCGTTAAGAGGGTTCCTCTATCTACAGAATTAAAAGCGTTCTTAACATCCACCTTCAAAAGCACATCTCCCCAATTTTGATCTAAAAAAGTTCGAACAGAGTGGATGGCGGCCTCGCCACCTCCGCGTGAGCCAAAACCAAGCTGCTAAGGCTGAAAAATATGTACAAAATCTTGTGCTGATTTTCTGAAGCAAATTTTGGCTGCCAAGCGGCGGTATGTCATACCGACAGCTGTTGGCCTAATGCCCCCGTCCTTCTTTTTTAAAGCACAAAGGTTAGCACCGTAAATGATTGCCGTGATATCGCTGTTTACTCGCCCTGATAACATGAGGTTCATCAGGCTTGTTACGTCTTTAAAAAAAAAATATTAATTATTATCATGGATTAGAGTATTTTGGTCCTTATAAGTAACTAAACAGATTGGCATCAAAACTATATTTGCGAAACACAACATTTTTTCATCTCCTACAAAATAGTTATATTAACATAATTTTTTTGCAATTTCTGACATTTCTAGTACATACCCTTATTTCAGTTGGCCCAAAAAATTTTCTTTTTGATCTTTATAAGTAACCACATCGATTGGCATCAAATCATGGTTTGTTGCGTAAATTGCTGTATTTCTTCTTCATCATCATAATCAGCCGTTATCATTTCACACTTATAGAGACAGGCCTCTCCCAAATCACGCCACTGAGCCCGATCTTCAGCTCTTTATTTCCAGTCACTGCCCACCGCTTTGCGAATGTCGTCGCTCTGCCTGGTCACAAAGCGTCCAACGCTACGTTTACCGATTCGCGGTCTCCACTTTAGAACCAGTCTATCCCAACGGTTATCGGTCCTACGGTAGATCAGACCACGGTCATCACTTACCAACAGGTGAGCAAACGCTAGCTTATAAAATATTTAAAAAAAAATATAAAAACTATGTGACCAGCCCACTGCCATTTTAGTATGCTAATCCTTTGAGCTATGTCGATCACTTTAGTTCTCTGGCGAATTACTTCGGTCCGGATTCGATCCACAGAGAAGCACCGAGCATAGCTCTCTCCATAGCTCGCTGAGCGACTTTAAACTGGTGGACAAGTCGAACTGTGAGTGTCCACGTCTCGGCTCCGTATGTCATCAGAGGTAGGACGCACTGGTTAAAGACTTTTGTCTTTAGACACTGCGGTATATGCGACGTGAAGACTCAACGGAGTTTTCCGAATGCTGCCCAGCCCAGCTGAATTCTCCTCTGGATTTCCTTCTCGAAGTTGTGTTTGCCTAGTTGGAACGTTTGTTCTAGGTAAACATACTGCGTTACAACTTCGAGTGGGATTTCATCTACGGCAATCGGTTCCGGAACAATATGCTCGTTGTACATAACTTTGGTTTTTTCCAAATTCACCCGGAGACCGATGCGACGAGAAGAATCAGCTAGGCCATTCAACATTCTTTGTAGGTCCGCGTCTCTGCTATAATGACGATTTCATCTGCTAATCGTATGTGAGAGATGTACTTGCCGTTGTTGTTAATGCCACAATCTTTCTAGTCTAGCGTCTTAAACATATCCTCCAAGACGTTGTGAACAGTTTCGGGGATATGACGTCTCCCTGTCTCACTCCTCGACGCAGGTGGACATCTTTAGTTCGCTGGTACTGTACTTGTACAGTCATCGTTGCGGCATTATATAGACATCTCATCCCTTCGATATATCGCCAGTCGACTTGGCAACGCTGCAAAGACTCCAAAACAGACCAGGTTTTGATTGAGTCGAAGGCCTTCTCATAGTCCACAAATGCTAAGCACAGGGGCCGATGGTACTCTTCGGTCTTCTGCATAATCTGCCGCACCGTGTGGATGTGGTCCATGGTGCCGTAACCGCTTCGAAACCCGGCCTATTCCGGAGATTGGGACTCGTTGAATCTTTGCGCAAGACGGTTCGCGATGACCCTTAAAAATAGCTTATAGACATGGCTCTGAAGCGAAATGGGGCGGTAGTTTTTCAACAGCGTTTTGTCTTTTTTTTTTTAATAAAACAAAACCACCGTGCTCTTATTCCATGCCTGTGGAGTTCTCTCAGTGAAAGAGAACAGAATCGAAGAGCTGGCTTAAAGCTGGGGCTCCTCCAGCTTTTAGAAGCTCCGTTGTGATTCCGTCCTCACCTGGGGCCTATCCATTTTTGAGCTGTTTGAGGGCCATCACGATCTCATCTCGGCTGACTTCGGGCAGGTCTTCTGTAAAGTGGCGGGTTAAGGTGGTTCTACAATCCTCAGTATCAGGTACGGGCCTTGAAGCATGCAATGCGTAGAGCTTGCCGTAGAAGTCTTCAACTTTCGACAGAATCTCCGACTTGGGTGCGACGACATTCCCCGTTGACGTTGTCAGCTTTGTGAGGTGGCTTCTACCCAGAGGTTGGAAGAGAAAATTTAGATCAATTGATTCTTTAATCAAGAGCGTGTAAGCGGATCGGAGATCGTGTCGCACCAGCTTTTTAATGGATTTGTTGCGCACCTGGTTAATTGACAAAGCTGACAATGGGTCTGTTCGTCTCTCTTCCATTAGCCGAAGTGTTTCTGTCGAAAGTTTGACTTTTTGTCCGTACGCTTGCTCTCGCAAAACTTGGTCTCTTCATCCCTGAGGATTTCTACCACTTCTTCGAGTGTCTGGTCTACGTCATCTGTGGTTTCCAAGGCAGCACATCGATTTTCCAATTTTTATTGGAATGTTTCGGACCCAACAACGGCTTGGAGTAGGTTCGGTCGGAGCATAGACTTCATCGATCGGGATCTTTTAGCTTTGAAATCGATATCCAGAGAGCCTCGTACAAGTCGGTGATCACTTCCAGTATTAACTTATAATGGACGCACGATTCGGCTGGATGAACATCTGGTGCAGCTGGAGGAGGAGCTGGAACACATAAAATGGCACATTCTGGGGCTATATGAAGTCCGAATACAGGAGGAGGACACCATAATTCTAGAATGGGCCATATTATGTATTACAGAGAAGGAGACCAGCAATCCCAAGGGTCGGCGTCGGGTTTTTGGACAACAAAGTTCTTAGTGACAACTATGTGGAAATCTCCAGTGTGTCGACCAGGGTATCGTACATCATAATTAAGTTAACCGACAGGTACAGCCTCAAGGTTATCCAGGTTTACGCACCAACCTCGACACACTTGTATGACGAGGTGGAGAGCGTGTATGAAGATCTCTAGAGCCTTACATACCACCTCTAAGGCTCACTACAATGTTGTCATGGGAGACTTTAACGCCAAAATGGGAGTACATACTTGCGGCGAATCGTCTACAGGACCACACGGATTTGGGAGTAGGAATCACAGGGGGCAAATGCTGGTCAATTTTCTCGAGAAACAGGGGCTTTTTTAGATGAATTGTTCTTCAAGGAACAGCCCCAAAAGCCCCGACACTGTGACAAAAACGAGATTGACTTCATCATTACGGACAAACGGTGCATATTTAGAGACGTCTCAGTGATTTACCGGTAGCGATCACCGACTTATCCGAGGCTCTCTGAATATCAATTTCAGACTTAAACGTGTCCGTTTGACGAAGTCTAGGCTCCAACCTACCCTGCTCCAAACCATAGTGGGACTTGAAACTTTTCAGTCAAATCTGTAGAATCGATTCACTGCCGTAGAAACTACAAACAGCGTTGACATCTCAAAACTGTTGTCCGAATCCTCAGGGAGGAAGGTGTGAGATTTTGCTACTACTACTAACTACATCTTTTAGGCAGGAAGTCTAAATTTTCGGAAGAAACCCTCGGCCTAATGAAGGAACGGTACAAATAGCCACCAGTCACTTCATCGGAAAGGCATGCTCTAAGCAAGACGATGTGACCTCCAAAGCTCCAATACTCGCTCTATCAAACGAGTAATTACTATGTTTACCTCGGGTAAACTCTGATAAAAACAAATTTGAGAAAGAGGCCAATAGCTATACAGCTGGGCTGGGCAGCATATTTGGGAAATTACGTCGAGTCTTCACATCGCCAATTCCACAGAGTCTCAAGACGAAATTCTCAATCAGTGCGTCCTACCTGCCATGACATACGGAGCCGAATGTGGGCACTCACGGTTGGTTTGGCCCACAAATTTAAAGTCGCTCAGTGTGCTAATAAAGCTATGCTCGAAGTTTCTCTGAAGGATAGATTCCGAAATGAGGTGATCCGACAAAGAACTAAAGTCATCAACATAACCCATTGAATTAGTAACCTGAAGTGGCATTGAGCAGGCCACATTAGCCAAAGAACCGATAATCGCTGGAAAAGCTGGTAAACGTTGAGTGAGAAAGAGTTGAGTGGAGACCGCGAATCGGCAAACGTAGCGTAGGACGCCCTCAGACTAGGTGGAGCGATAGATGTTCGCAAGGTGGCTGGTAAGAGCTGAATAAGATTTACCAGCAGTAGACTAGTATAGGCTAATAATGACGACCTTTTTTTGTGTTACAGATTTTGATAATTTTTTTTTTATCATTTCAACTTAGGTAATTCATTTCAATGAATTTAAATCCAAATTTTAACTAATATTATAAAGAGGAAACATTTGAAAACGAGTCAAATTTTAATATGTTTAAAGACGAAGCAAGTGCTTTAGGTTCCAACATTGCGGAAAATATCATTTGTGCGATGCAGGATCTCATACATTTAAGCAATATTTACAAGGAGAGCTATTCAACCTACTCTAGCGCTATCTAGATGTTTTTTATTCAAACTTATAATATAAGGAGGAAAAATTTGATTTTTATTTCATCGTCATTATCATCATCATCGGCCAGTGTCAGTCCACTGCTGGACGTAGGCCTTTCCCAAGATGAGCCCGATCTTCGGCTCTTCTCTTCCAGTCACTGATTTTTATTTATATTTGTTTAACTCAAATACTACTTTCAAAATTTTTTTACAAATGAAAAGCTACGTTATAAGCGAGTAACGTAGGCTATATTTATATCCGTATTCTGGAGGGTACGGGAACCACGCTCGTGAAAATGCGAGGCGCTGCTAGTTACTTCTATAAAAATAACTCCCCCTGACCTGTACCCGGTGCAAAGGTACCTATAATAACGCTGGTGCCATCTCCGCGTTGGAGGGCAATGGCCAACCTTTTTTTTTTTTTTTTTTGACCCAAAATCCTTTATTGATACCTATCGCCCGGGGGAGCGAGATAGTGGGATGTGGGACTCGCTGAAGGGCAGGATACCGTACTAAAAACCTGGGGTGAGCCGTCATCCACCGTGTTGGGGCAAGATAGGGTTGCGCTAGCATTCACCAACTTACCCCGGTGGCAGACCCAAATGGGCCTCTGCCGCTGCGGAGGGCTGACCCTACTCACCAAGGTCAACCCTCAACCGTCATGTGGGGAGTGCAAGCCGTTGGAGAGTCCCCCGACCCTCCAACAGTTACCCCACAATGATAGAGGAGTGTGGCACCTGGCATCACATCCTCCGTCCCTACTGATGACAGGTGTGCGAAGAGCCAATACCCCTACTCGCACACCGTCCGCTGTTCGACTCGCATGCCAGTGCCAATGGCATGCGAGACCCCACTAGACGACCGTCACCGGCCCTACCTCTTGGCCCGAGTGAATCGGACCCACAGCCTCAGAGGAGTGTGGCTCGTTTTCTCGTCAAACTCACCACACCCTCCGTCCCTCAGATGACAGGTGTGCGAAGGGCAACTACCCCTACTCGCACACCGTCTACCGTCCGGCTCGCATGACGAAAGCATGCGAGCAGCCCTCTTGCAGCCGTTACCGGCCCCACCACTAAGTCCCAGTATTATGCTCAGACCCACAACCGGGCGGCTCCCACCACCGAGCCCGCCCTGCCCCGTCACACTGTGCCCTCTGCTAAATACTCGTATCAGAGGCCAACCTTTACCAAACTTAGATAGATAAATAGATAAATACTTTATTTGCACACCAATAATACAGAAAATACTAATGGTAAAAGACTTATTCTAAGTAATTCAAAGGGCGGTCTTTTCGCTTAAAGCTATTTCTTCCAGACAACCAAACTGATAGTGATATTGAGAGACTGTGACGGACGGTGGCGTATCTATTTTAAATCTTTGCTATTTATATAGTTATACATATACATAAATACACGTGTATACACAAACATACATGCAAATATACATATACATTACATAGACATATACATTTACACAAATACTTACATATATACACACATATATACCTATATCTATATCACATAATACATACACTTACATAATTTAATACATTAAAACGATATAGAAAATAATTATCTGAATAGTAATTTCCAAACTAATAAACAGTAACAGGATCAGCAGTCATCATTAGATAAGTACCATTTCCTTAATCTTTCTTTGAAAGTATGGGGAGATGGAGATTGTCTCATTTCGACAGGGATACTCCACAGGCGTGCAGCCTGTATCGTGAAGGATTTGTCGAAGAAGGTGGGAATTTGCAAAGTAAGATTTTCGGCTGACCTCAACGTCAGGGAGTGTTGAGAGTGAAGATACTCAAAGTTAACTTTGAGATAGGGTGGGGAAGCAGGATTAAAAAGAATGCTATAAAGAAGAGAGAGGATGTGTGTATTCCGGCGGAGACGTATAGGAAGCCACTTGAGCTTGTGCCTGAAAGAGGAGACGTGGTCATATTTGCGCAAACCAAAAATGAACCTTATGCAGTAATTTTGAAGACGCTTAAGTTTATTTAGCTGGTCCTCAGTTAAATCCAGATACCAGGCGTCAGCGTAATCGAGAATAGGAAGCAGTATGGATTGTGCTAAAGCAACTTTGGTAGCAGTAGGAAGAAAACTTTGGATGCGTTTTAAGGCGCCTGCAGAAGCGAAGATCTTACGTCTAACGGCTTCTAATTGTGGACCCCATGTCAGCGTTTGATCGATTATGAGACCTAAGTTCCTTATCTCTGTGCTGTATGGAATCGTTATGCCGTCAAAAATAATTGTAGGAAGTGTATTTCGGTCAAGCTTGCTCAACATGCGGGCACTACCTACAATTATGACCTGATTTTTAATAGGATTTACTTGAAGTCCATAAGCCCTGCTCCATGCAGCTATGCGTTGTAAATCCTCATTAACTGTTCTAACACAATCGATTAGTTGATCTGGCGGTGCTTGCGAATAAATTTGTAAGTCGTCCGCATATAGGTGGTAGGGAGAAGAGAGATTAGAAGAAATAGTATCTATGAAAGTAGAAAAAAGAAGAGGAGATAGAACGCCGCCCTGTGGGACGCCTGCAGTAGTGTTACACCAGGAAGAGAAAGAATCATCAAGGCAAACCCTCTGTCGACGTCCAAACAGGTAAGTACGAAAGAAATCAATTGCGGAGGGAGAAATCTTAATAGAACGTAGCAGTTCTAGGAGAATGTCAAGATCGACGGTATTAAACGCGTTGCTAAAATCGAGCAGGGCCAGCACAGTAAGCTTACCCTTCTCCATGCCGGCACGAAGGTCATCGGTAATTTTGACTAAAGAAGTAACTATACTATGCCCAGGTCGGAAACCAGACTGGAACGGGTAAAAAAGACAGTTTCTATTTAGAAATATACTGATTTGATTGTGTACAAGCCGTTCCAGAACTTTAGAGAGGAATGGGAGGATGGATATGGGACGGTACTCGGAGAAGGTTTTAGGATTCGATTTTTTCGGGAGAGGGATGATTTGAGCATCTTTCCATGAAGTAGGAAAAACACCATTTGAGATAGAGAAGTTAAGGATGTGGGTGAGGACAGGAAGAATAAGGTCAAGAATAGGTACAATCATGTTGCGACTAATACCATCGATCCCAACAGCGTTCGAAGCGATGGATAATACGCTTCTGTTAACTTCTCCCTCCGTAAACTGAGTGAAGGTGAAAGAAGGATAGGTAGGAGGCGATGAAGTGGAGAGAAAAGAGAGAGTTTTGGCTTTGTCAGAGACGTCAATAGATGAAGAGGTTGAAAAATGTCGGTTTAAAGAGTCTAAGTCCAGATTTTGGGAGATAGCGTTTTGTTTGGGCTTGCCAATGCCTAAGGTTCGTAAAAATCTCCATACCTTGGACGGATCATCATCGTCTACAGATTTATGAATGTGTCGACGTTGAGCGTCCCTACACACCATATTGCACCGATTACGTGATTTGAGATATTTATTCTTATTCATTTCGCTATGATTGCATTTGTATTTTGTTTTAGCAACTACTTTCTTGCGCATTAGTTGTTTTATTTCAGAAGTTAACCATGGATCAGGCAGATGTTTTACCTTGATTGCTCTCAATGGAGCATGAAGGTCATAGAGACGCAAAATAGCTGAATTGAACACATTAATTTTATCGTCAATTGAGTCAGCTGCCTGTAATGTGGACCAACCGACATTCTCGACGTCTTCGCGCAGATTGTTTAAATCCATGTTACCAAAGTTGCGTTGAAGAAGAGTTTTGGGTTTGAGTTTAGGAGGACGAATTTTGTAAGAGAGAAAAATTAGATCGTGATAAGAAAAAGCATCTGCCGAACATTGACCATGTTTAGCAACATGGTCGGAAGAAGAAACAATAAGCAAGTCTAGAAGTGAGGGTGTAGTATTAGGAAAATGGTGGGTGGCGTTGAGTGGAAGAAGATGTAGATTGCTTGATCTTATCATGGATTCTAACATAGAAGAACGATAGTCATTTTTGAGAAGGCAGGTGTTAAAATCACCTGATGAATCACATGATGATGGTGTGACTATAACATGGAATAGTATCTTCTAGAAAGTTTTCGAAGGAAGAGAAAGAAGAAGGGCTATAGTAGACTCCGAGGAGAATTTTAGTATGTGACAGAAGAATAAAGAGATGCTCGCCAGCGTTAGAAGGGGGTGGATGTGCAGACATATTTACTATTGAAAAAGGGATTTGAGCTCGAAGATATATAGCTACACCACCACCACCACCACCACTAATGCGGTCGTTGCGTATAAGTTGGAAGCCAGGTAGAGGATAAAGATGAGAAGGAAGACATGGCTTGAGCCAAGACTCGGATACTAAAATAGCGTGAATGTGTTTTAAATGCTCAAAGGTCGCCAGCATATCGGAGAAGTGAGCCGGAATACTCTGCGCGTTTATATGAACAACATTGAGGGATTTAGGCACATCTGTAAAATGTGCCTCTAAAGTGTCCGAGAGTGTCGGTATACTAACAAAACTGTCATCATTACTACTTGAGGAAGAGAAAGATACAAAGTTATCACTATCACTATCAGATTCAAATAAGTTTGACGTAATGTACGTACGTTACGTAATTTGCAAAGTTATTTTCTTCTACAGGTATAGTAATAAAGTATGTAAGTTACCTTGGCCACTTCTTATACATTAAAATTGTTCTCAACGGTATATAATTTAAATGAAAACTTTAGGAAAATATCACAAATTTAAAATTACACAAATCACAAAAAACAAACAAAAAAAAAATTCGTAGCAAACCCAATAGCTTAAAAAACATTTATCGTTGATATTTTGTAGATCTACTAAAACATAATAATACATTTTATAAAAATACAATTTGACAATGTATAAAATAATATTTTATGATCAAAAAAATAAACATACAATTCACCGGAACAAACCCAGGGCTAGTTGCTAAATATATTGTGCTTTTGTATAATTTACCTGTTTATATCCCAGTCCCACGGCGGCCATAGCACCACGTATCAACGGAGTGTCATTAGATGCTTTGCCACGAAAGTATGCTGATAAAATCATCTCTTCACTGGTAAGACAGCTGTCAGCATAGGCACACCCAAGTTCACCAACGCTGTGGCCTACCAAAATAAAATTGTATAGTTACAGATTTTATATATGTACCTACCTACATTTCACCATTGTACATTGTACTTATATTATTAAAATGATTTATAAACGCTGTCATACATACCAATTATTTTATCGGGATATAGACCTAAAGCCGACAAAATATCCGTAATACCAATTTGAATAGCGGCAATACCAACAAAAGAGTTCAACACATTGTCAAATATAGTCTTGTCTGGTGACGTAATTATATGCACAATATCGATTCCTTTAGGCTCTAAAACTTTTTGACAGCTGTAATAAGAAAAATTGTTAATAGTATAATACGATACGTGTGACTTAGGTAGTCTATTATTGCACGGCGTGAAGTTAGCACCCAAGCGCAGCGAGGGCAGCGAGGGTGCTAATTAATAATAGACAACTAATAATAGACAACTTAAGTCATTAGTATCGTATATTATTTTATAGCTGTCAGTTTGACATAGACCCGCACTTTACGCTTGCTACGCTTTTCCGTCAAATAGAAGTTTATTGCACGGCGTGAAGTTACGAGTAGCTAAACGCCGTGCAATAATCGACTATTTAAGTCACGGAAAAGCGTGTGTCAAATGCGGGTTTAGGTCATACTGTGCTATAAATTTGTACTTATTTTGATGTAGGTAATCTATAACACTAATATTACAAAGAGGCAACGTTAGGAAGTTTAGATGTTATGACCAATCTTCGAAACTATTGCTCTGATTTATAAAAATATTTCAGTAATATAAAAAATTAATGGACTTTCAAGATGGCCATGACATTGGGTTATGTATTACCTTTGCATATACTTAAATTAAACATTTAAAACTACCCCCGACTGATTTGTATATCATTGAAGTAACAGGATACTGAATTTCAAATTAATACATTTTATTTGACTAATGTAAACTACGCTAAACAGACGGCAACAGTGTGACAGGTAAGTATTGCGCAGAAGCGACGTCCACGTTCAAAGGACTACGAGCTTACAAAAGTTGCTATTGTAGTCTTCTCAACCAAAAAATAGCTGATATAATTTAAATGGCTGAACGGATTTTCATAAAACAAAGCTAAGAACACTCTCGATGAAGACACCTATCAAACAAACAAAAAAACTAAATGAAAATCGGTTCATCCGTTTGGGCGCTACGAAGCCACAGACAGACACACAGATACACAGACACACAGATACACAGACACAGATACACACGTCAAACTTATAAAACCCCTTCTTATTGCGTCGGGGGTTAAAAAGGGATTTTGGTACTTAAAACGACAATAAACCGGTCGAGTAAACACATTTCTTACAAACGCTGCCTTAACGGTAAGAGATAAATGAACATTATTCTGAGAGGAAGATAGTATACAGGTTGACTGATAAAATTTGGAAATACTGAAGGAGGGTGTTCAGTACTCGATTCTGATACCGAATAAGTAAAGAAAATAAACTGGCCAAGTGCAAGTCGGACTTGCTGTCGTAGGGTTCCGTAACATGGTAGCGTATTTTTAACCGACTTCAAAAAAATGAGGAGGTCCTCAATTCGTCGGAACCTTTTTTTAATTTTTTTATTTTTTATATATATATACTCGAAGATGCCTGAACCGATTTGGGGAACTGGGGTTCAAAAATTGTATTGAGAAACAAGATAAGATAGTCTTTCTATTCGAAACTTCGCACAAGTACTTCAGTAAATAAATAAATGAATACGTATTTCAGGCTTTTTTCGAAATGGCACCCCTTAAAGGGTAAAGTAGGGTAACAAAGACTGAAATCAATATTGTTTCGGTTTGCGCTGAAATGCAGAATGCAAATAGTTGTTCTGACGTAGGTATAGGCTTAGAAAGATTTTCTAATGCCCCCGGATATTTTTTTTTTTATTCGTTATAGTCAAGCGTTTGACCACTATCTCACCTGATATTAAGTGACGATGTGGTCGACGATGTAGCACGCTTGGCTAGAAGATACCTATTCACTCGCGACTTGAAGACCCCTAGATGGTACCTTTCCGGAAACACAGACTCAGGCAAGGAGTTCCTGGCGGTACGTATGATGAATGTGGAAGCAAATCGCTTCGTTCGGATTGATGGAATATCCACCATGTAGCGGTGGCGTGTATCAGTACGTCTGGTTGTCCGATTGAAAAAAGGTGATGGGGGAATAAGTTCGTGCAGTTGGGAGGCACACTCTCCGAAATGTATCCGATAAAAAACCGATAAGCAAGCAACTCTGCAGCGATGCTCTAAGCTTTGGAGCCTTCTGCTAATGAGCTCGTCATTGTTGATTATCCTCTTAGCTCTTCGCTCAAATGCCTCCAACGCCTCTAGTTGGTATTTAGCCGAACCGTCCCAGAGGTGAGAACAGTACTCCATACATGATCGGACTTGTGCTTGATAAAGATTGAGCATCTGTCCAGGTGTGAAGAACTGCCTCACTTTCGCTAGCTTTTTGGAGGCTACTTGTGCTTTTGATTCGATATACGAGCCAAAATTCAACGTTGGAGTAAAGGAAATGCCAAGGAGCTCAAGGTGGTTAGTTAACGGCACGGATACATTTCGGAAAGTAGGAGTCAGATGGAACTGACTCCGTTTTGCGGAGAAAAGACACGCCTGGGTCTTAGTCGCATTGAAACTGACCAGGTTGGCTTCGCCCCATTCGGAGACTGCCTTCAGAGACAGATTCAAGCGCTCGACCATCGCCTCTCGAAGACACTGGATATCTGCACCACTGGTGTGTGCCCCAGGTATGTAGCTCTCTACAACAGTGCTATCGTCTGCGTACCCAAATATACCGGGCTTCAGGTCAGTTCAGATCGTTAATATGTAGCTGAAAAAGTGTTGCAGAGAGTACCGATCCTTGAGGAACCCTGGCATTGATTGCCAAAAGGTCGGACGAGCAGCTTTCAACGACTACTCGAATTGACCGGTTCCTCAAAAAATCCGATATCCATGCACAGAGACCAGTGGGCAGTCCATACGATGGAAGCTTGCTTAGTAAACTGTCGTGCCAAACCCTATCAAAGGCTTTCAAGATATCGAGAGAGACAGCAATGGCTTCTCCGTGCTTCTCGACGGCCTCACTCCAGATGTGCGTGGCAAACGCTAGAAGATCCCCAGTGGATCGATTTCGGCGAAATCCGTATTGTCGGTCGCTGAGGAGGTCGTTCGCTTCTAGGTATGCCAGGAGCCTGTTGTTCAGTACACGTTCCATAGTCTTGCAGAGTATGGACGTGACCGAGATTGGCCTGTAGTTGACAGGGTCAGCTCGACTGTCTTTTTTGGGCACGGACTGCACGATATATATATTATTATTTTTAATTATGTATATAAACTTAATGATTTACTTAAGTACTTCTGTAAATATATAAGTAAATACGTGTTGCAGGGTTTTTGCAAGGGGTTAGTAAAGAGTGATCAATAATCATTAAATTGGGTTTTCGGGTTTTATAAATACGAGTATTAATCCCTATTTCCCTTAGTCACGCAATAACTTGAAAACGGATGAACCGATTTGGCTTTTACTTCTTTGATGTCTATAATGATGAAAGATTTTTACAAAATGAAAGTTTTAAGTGAATAAAATAATTCTTTAACGTTGGCGAAGCCGTGGGGCACTTGTAGTTTCACATATAACATAAATCACCAGTTTACCTTTATTAGCTAAATTTGGTTTAACAGATTTAAAATAATACAAGCTATTCATCGTCATCATCATCATTATCAGCCGGTGTCCGTCCACTGTTAGATGTAGGCTTCTCCCAAGGTGCGCCACTGAGCCTGATCTTCGGCTCTTCTTTTCCAGTCCCTGCTCACCGCTTTGCGTATGTCTTCACTCCACCTGGTCACAGGACGTCCTACGCTACGTTTGCCAATTAGCGGTCTCTACTCAAGGACAAGTCTACCCCAACAGTTATCAGTCCTGCGGCAGATATGACCAGCCCACTGCCACTTTAGCTCACGAATCCGTTGAGCTATGTTGATAACTTTAGTTCTCTGGCGAATTACTTCGTTCCGGATTCGATCCCGCAGAGAAATACCAAGCATAGCTCTCTCCATAGCTCGCTGAGCGACTTTAATAATTGGTGGACCAGTCGAACTGTGAGTGTCCACGTCTCGGCTCCGTATGTCATCACAGGTAGGACGCACTGGAAAAGACTTTTGTCTTCAGACACTGCGGTATAGGCGACGAGAAGACGACTCGACGGAGTTTTCCGAATGCTGCCCAGCCCAGCTGAATTCTCCTCTGGATTTCCTTCTCGAAGTTGCGTTTGCCTAGTTGGAGCATTTGCCCTAGGTAAAGATACTGCGTTACAACTTCGAGTGGGATTCCATCTACGGCAATCGGTTCCGGAACAACGTACTCGTTGTACAAGACTTTGGTTTTATCCCAATTCATCCGGAGACCAAAACAACGAGAAGAATCAGCTAAGTCATTCAACATCCTTTGTAGGTCCTGCTGCGTCACTGCCATAATGACGATGTCATCTGCGAATCGTAAGTGAGAGATGTACTTAACGTTGATGTTAATGCCAGAATTTTTCCAGACCAGCGACTTAAACATATCCTCCAAGGCGATAGTGAACAGTTTCGGGGATATGACATCCCCCTGTCTCACAACTCGACGCAGGTGGACATGTTTAGTTCGCTGGTTCTGTTCTTGTACAGTCATCGTCGCGGCTTTTTACATACATCTCATCACTTCGATATATCGCCAGCCGACTTGGCAACGCTGCAAGGACTTCAGATAGATAGAATGCTAACCACAGGAGCCAATTGTACTCTTCGGTCTTCGGTACAATCTGCCGCACTGTGTGAATGTGGTCTATGATGCCGTAACCGCTTCGAAACCCGGCTTGTTTCGGAGGTTGGAACTTATCGAGTCTCTGCGCTAGACGGTTCGTGATGACCCTTGAAAAACAGCTTGTAGACATGGCTCAGAAGTGAAATCGGGCGGTAGTTTTTCACGAGGGCTTTGTCTCCTGTTTTGAAAAACAAAACCACCATGCAGAAGCATGGGTGGTTTTGTCAGGTTTTGTCAGGTTCAGGCATGGGACAGAAGTCCCATGCCTGTGGAATTCTCCCAGTGAAAAAAACGGAATTAAAGAGCTGATGAAGCTTCATCAGCTCTTTAATTCCGTTTTTTTCGTTGAACTTCTGGAGCTCCTCCGGCTTCAAGAAGCTCTGTTGTGATTCCGTCTTCTTCTGGGGCTTTTCCATTTTTGAACTGTTTAAGGGCCATCACGATCTCTTCTTGGCTAATTTCGGGCAGATCTTCAGTGAAGTGTTGGGTTAAGGTGGCTATAGAATCCTCAGTGTCGGGTACAGGTCTTGAAGCATGCAATGCGTAGAGCTTGCCGTAAAAGTTTGGAACTTCCGACAGAATCTCCGACTTGGATGCGACGACGTTCCTCGTTGACATTGTCAGCTTTGTGAGGTGGCTTCTACTCAGAGGCTGGACGAACACTTTCGACCCCCGATTCTGCTCAATTGATTCTTTAATCAAGAGCGTATTAGAGGATCGGAGGTCGCGTCGTACCAACTTCTTAATGGATTTGTTGCGCATCATGTTAGTTGACAAAGCTGACAAAGGGTCTGTTCATTAGACGAAGTGTTAGCCAAGCTATTATGATTGATATATATATATTTTTTTAATATTTTATAGGCTAGCGTTTGGCCATTATCTCACCTGTTGGTAAGTGATGATGCGGTCGAAGATGGTAAGCACGCTAGGCCTAGAATCGGAACTGGCTCTCAAGGATAGCTGCCGGAACTCATCAGATGTTTGACGACAGATTTTCTAACTTGAGGGTGGTAGCCAGATGGACAGTAGATAGTGTCCTACCACCATGCGGGGGTAGTTGGTTTCTTAACGATGTTTTTCCTTTACCGGAGGGCCACTGTGAAAAGAGCACATACATTTTTCGATAGAAAAATCCATTGGTGCACGGCGGTTTCAACTCGGTACCTCTGGCATCATAGCCAACCGTTCTTCCGATTACCCACCTCAAAATTATAACAAAATCATGCACTGAATGGAGAATCGAACTCGGGCCTTCTTCCTTAACACTCCACGTAACCACTCAACCGAGATGGTATTATGACTCATTCGAATTTAAGCATCCGTTACATATTTATATTATAGCTTACTCGGCGTAATGTTATCCATACAAGAAGAGAACGAGTATACCTTTGAGTATACAGTGGAATATTGTTATCGCTATTTGATGTTTACCAAATGTATCTGACGTACGTTTCATTTTTTTATTCGTCTGTGGTCTGGCTAAGTTTGCCATCTATGCCATACTTTACGTGTTATTGTTTGCGTTGGAACATTTAACAGACATATCGTGCAGGCTACTATGAACATTGAGGTGCTACTGGACTATTGTCCCTCGATAGTACAAAATTTCAGCTGTATCGGTTAAGATGTTTACCAAATACGACGATACAAATTTACAAAATTAAATTTAAAAAAGTATATATCCAGTCTTTTTTGCAAGAAAAAAAAAATATCCTGTGTCCTTGTATGTTCTCATGACTATCTCTGCACAAAGTATCAGCTGAATCGGTTTAGCTGTTTAGCTGATAAGACGTCACACATTTTCAAAGTTCGGACATGGACATCCAAATTCGATTGTCAAAAAAAACTATCTTTTTACTAAATTTCAGCTAAATCGGTCAAGCAGTTTGGCCGATAAGAGGCCACAAGTTTAAATAAAAAAAAATCTTGACACCAAAACTCGACTGCCAAAAAAAAATTGTTGTATGTCCTTTTTTAGGGTTCCGTACCCAAAGGGTAAAAACGGGACCCTATTACTAAGACTCCGCTGTCCGTCTGTCTGTCTATATGTCTGTCTGTCCGTCTGTCACCAGGCTATAGCTCATTAACCGTGATAGTTAGACAGTTGAAATTTTCACAGATGGTGTATTTCTGTTGCCGCTAGAACAACAAATAATAAAAACAAAATAAAGTTAAAAATTAAAGGGGGTTCCCATACAAAAAACTTGTTTTTAATCTAATTAGTTTCGGGAAAATGACATAGATGGCGCTAGTAAACGACTTTCTAGCCCCGTCTTTCTAGATCGCGACCAAACCAAATATTCTTGGTAATATCAATTAATCAAATATATGAGGTTGAAACTCTGTTATGTTTCGTATTGTACGGAACCCTCCCTAAGTGTGCGATAAGAGACGCGATGCTGACTCGCACTTGGCCAGTTTTATTTCTTATTGACTTTCATTGTACAAAATTTCAGTTGAATCGGTCAAGTCGTTTATTAGAGCTCTAATATTTACAAAATTCAATTTAAAAAATCTGGTTACCTAGACCCGACAGCCAGAAAAAAGTATCCCTTTTCCTATTTTGCCATATGAACAGTCTTTTTGCAAAATTTCAGCCAAGTTGATCAAGCCGTTTGTCTTAGAATGTTACTTAGAACCGTTGAATTAGACAAATGCGTAAGGGATAATTTTGGGAAAACTGTGAAACACATGTCTCATAAATTTAATTGAATATAATGTATGTATAAACATATTTTCAAGTCCGTCGCCCCAAAGAATAAAATTGTTGCATAGAAAACTAAACCTATCACCCACTTAGGGATGGAATTTTGAAAAAACCCTTTCTTAGTGGATAGCTTTACTTCACAAAAAACACCCTCTATATGTTATGTTCTTAATAAAGCAGATTATGTTGCCCGTTGATATATCAGTCAGCTAATCAGCCAGACTAACACGTGAGGTATGATTTTGGAAAAACTGTGACACACGTGTCTCATAATTTTAATTGAAGAGTAAGTGTACAAATGTTCAAGTCCATTGACCCAGAGAATAAGATGTTTCACAAAAAAATCAACTTTTCCTTTCATCCACAGGGGTGGATATTTAAAAAACCCTTTCTTAGTTTTTTGCTGCTTAGCTTAGCAGTAATTTACAAAGAACCCACCCTCTTAATTGTATGTGTCTAAAACCAGCGGATTAGGCTGTACGTTGTTATATCAGTCAATTTGTCAGTCAGACAAATGCGTAAGGGATGATTTTTAAAAAATGGTGACACCCGTAACTCACCATTTTAATAAAAAGAGTATGTGTACCAATTTAGGAGACAATTGACTTAGAGGATATAAACTTTCATAGAAAGTTCAACCCTCCATTTCACCAACTTAGGGGTGAAATATCAAAAAATGATTTCTTAGTGGATACTTCCATTTCACAAAAAACACACCCTCTAAATATCATGTCTCTAAGACCAGTAGTTAAGGTAGTGCGTTGATATATCAGGCAATCATTCAGTCAGTCAGAAAAACGCGTGGGGAATGATAATTAAAAACTGTGATACCCGTCACTCATTATTTTAATTAAAAAGCATGTGTACCAATTTTCGATACAATTGTCACAGAGAAAAACAAAGTTTTATAGAAAGTTCAACCCTCCATTTCACCCACTTTGGGGTGAAATTTTGAAAAACTATTTCTTAGTGGATACTTGCTCTTCACAAAGAACATACCTTCCAAATATTATGTTTCTAGGACCAGTGGTTTAGGCAGTGCATTGATTTGTGCGCTCGCGCAACCGTTCGCCTTATCTTTGTATGAAATATTTCATACATTTTTGTGTTTTAACAGCCGCGTTCATCAGACTGAGTCAAACATTTTAAAGAGCACAACCTAGTATACCTAACCATACTGATTAATGACTTTAACAACAAAGGATATCGAGTTTGAATGAATGAATGAATGATAACTCTTTATTGTACACCAAAATTAGATAATAAACATCTTAAAATAAATTATACATTAGTACAATGGGCGGTCTTATCGCTCAAAGCGATCTCTTCCAGACAACCTTAGGACGGAGTGGACAGTACGAATATGTAAAGGGCTAAGTGCACATTTAACAATTTTGAGATCATAAATTGAATAAATATCTATTTCAAAGTCATAAACATATCTACATATAATACATACATACAAATAAAACAAATATAAATACATATGCATATTATATAAACATACATACATATACACATATTTAACAGTTTTAGGAAATACATGGATAGCTTAATAATCATCACTACCGGTTTGTGTTACGTAGAACTTTTTTAGTTTTTCTTTAAAAGTATACATTGAGGGAGCGTGTCGAATTGTAACAGGTAAGTCATTCCAAAGACGGATTGCCTGTATACTGAAAGAAGAATCATAGAAGATTGTCGAGTGAGCTGGCATATCTAACTCTAAAGTTTCAGATGACCTCAACGCCAGGGAATGATTGGAGCACAGGAAATTGAAGCGTTCCTTAAGGTAACGCGGGGATGAGGGATTAAAGAGAACAGTATAGAGAAGTGAAAGGATGTGAGTATTGCGGCGGAGACGAATAGGGAGCCACTTGAGCTTATGGCGGAAGTTAAAAACGTGGTCATATTTGCGTAAGCCAAATATGAACCTTATAGCAAAATTTTGGAGACGCTCAAGTTTGTTGAACTGGTCCTGGTTTACTGAACTAATTTGATCTTAGAGTCATCTAAAATGACTCGATTGGGTTAGGTAATTCAACTGTTAGGGGCATAAAAAGTTTTAAAAACGTCTACTTCTCAACTTGATGTACCTAACCATAATGATTAATGACTTTTACAATAGAGTATATCCAGTTCAACCTGGAGTCCTCTTTAGTGATTTGTTAGAGGTTATAAGGTCATAAAACTGTCGGGGTCATAAAAAGCCGTAATTTTTTTTTAACTCTCGCTTCGCTCGCGCAATAATAGCACTCGCTGCGCTCGCGCAACCATCCGCCTTATCTACTTTGTAGGAAATATTTCATATTTTCTTTTTGTTTTAACAGCCTCATGCATCAGACTGACTCAAACATTGAAATAGTACAACTTGGTCTATCTTACCATATCGATTAATGACTTTAACCACAGATTACTTAACAACAGAGGATATTGAGTTCGACCTTAGGGTCATCTATAGTGACTAATTAGGTCATAAAACTGTCAGAGTCATAAAAAAAACGTAAAAAATTAGGCCACGCGAGCGAAGCCGCGGGCAGATGCTGTATTATTATATATTTCATATATTTCTGTTAAGTTTTTACCGTTCAATAGCAGCAGCGAAGATAGGTATGCGCATTAGATGTGCTCCCATGCCGGCCCACTGTGACCCCATGCCGCTATACACGAACCAGAGTGGACGTACTGCTTCATCTGAATGATGAGTTTTTTCTACCAGACTTATTGTTTCCTTGTTTTTATCAGTATCTAAATGTAAAAAAATCGAATCAAATATTTATTCGCATATGCTGGCAATGCCGAGCACACACCAAGCAAGCGAAGACAAAACAAATGGCAAATGTAAGAAGACGCGGCCGAATGAACGCGAACGAACGCTGAATACGGGAGCTATGCAGGCGTATTAGCTGCCGTATTCAACGTTCGTTCGCGTTGATTCGACCGTGTGTGGGGGTGGGGTATTTTGGTGTTTGGCGTAGTCGTCAGTAGTCAAGTACCTTCGCTTAGTACAATGTAGATACATTATTTTTCCATTTTCTTTTACTTACCTAATATGATATATCCTCTTCCCAAATGTCCAGTGATATTTGTAGAGTGTATATTATGTAGTAAAGCTATTTCTTCTGGGTCAATGGGACGCCATTTAAGGTTGTCATATATATCTTTCAGAAAATCTTCTTGTCTCGCCGACAATGTCACTAATCTTGGAAAAGATGTTTGGTATCGATTGGAATCCTAATAAATAAGAATTATAATATATCAATTTATGCATCGTTAATTTATTTTTAACAGAATGTTATTGTGTATGTGTATTTACATAAAAAAATATAAAAGTCTCCAACATTATTTACTATATAAAAAAGATTTATCTGAAGGGAATATGTGCTAATGTACGTGTCCATCTTCTCTATAGATATTTTGGCCCAAAGTGCCCTCAGTTGGGAGTATGCGAAAATGAATATAGGTAACTAAGTACTCTATTTACTTGTATATAATAACTAGATGTGTCCCCAGCTTCGTCAGCGTTAAAAACTACTTTGATTTCTTAACTTTTCTTTCATAAAAAACTTTTACTGGGGAAAACCAGGTACTGACAAGTACAAATACAACATAAATATTTTAAGATCGTTTAAAAAACTAAAAGAACCGACTTCAAACGTCACGCTAGACAAAGTAGCCAGTAGGCGTAGTAACTATTACATAATCTGTGTCAGTAGTTAGTAGTAAGTAGTAAGTCGTCGAGATAGGTAATGTTGATATTGATTTTGCATGGTGGTAGGGCACTAGCTAGTGTCCGCCTGGCCAGCTACCACCTTCAAGTTAAAAAATCTGTCACCAAAACATCTAATGTGTACCGGCAGCTATCCTTGAGAGCCAGTTCCCATTCTAGGCCTAGCGTGCTTACCATCTTCGACCGCATCATCACTTACCAACAGGTGAGATAGTGGTCAAACGCTAGCCTATAATAACGTATAAAAAAAATATATATATATTAAAAACGGCTCAGCCGATTTTGTTAAAATTTAAATGGGACAACCTGTAAAGGGTACCCTTTAAAAAAAAATTTTTTTTTCAAATCGGTTCAGGCGTCTTAGAGTAATCGGTAAACATACATAAAAAATGAAAAAAAAAAAACAAAAAATAATGAAAAAAAGGTTCCGACGATTTCAGTCGAGTGAAGTCGGTTAAAAATAAATTCGACGAATTGAGAACCTCCTCCGTTTTTGTGAAGTCTGTTAATAAATTTAAAAAAAAATCTATCCTATAAGATAAAAGATCAAGCAAAACGTTTTTTACGGGTAGATGGAATGTCCACTATAAAGCGATGGTGCACATCGGTACATCTGGTTGTCCGATAGAGGAAAGGGTGGTGGGACTAATTTGTGCAATTAGATGACACACTCTCTGAAATGTCAACTGAACTTGCCACATGTCAACCTTGCTTGCTATTATATCACGTTAAATGAACGCCATGCTTTATAGTAAAACTTGAAGCGCTGTTTAGACGCTATAATATATAGCTTAATAGCATATAGTTCATTGCGCAACAATATCGCTCACCATACATTTACTATGAACACGTTCACACTTAGCTATAATATATATTATTGGGTTGCTATGAGATATGAAATTAAGCGATATGCTATGCTATATCGCGCACTTGCCAGATTGGGGAATTCTCCCCAAATTGAGGGGATACTAAACTTTTTTGACGTGACAACGTCTAATAAAAGCGTAGATGGAGTATTAAGTGGATGTGGCATTTAAATAACAATAATATTTTGAGAAGGATAAAACTATACAATCACTAGTATGAGAGAGCGATATGAACAACATTTTTTTATCCTTTACCTGCGTATGCGGTTAAACTGGTTCCAGCACTGTATGGAACCAAGTTCTAGTGCACCCATTGGCTCTCACCCGCTGTCATGTATGGCCCGACCAAATTACGTTGTTCGTTTTATCTTATAGTTGGCATATGTATCACGTGTTCATCATTTTAGTATGGTTATATCTCTATAGCTATTTCATTCGCATAAGTTAATGTTCTCTCTACATATATATACTTTCTCTATCAATAAAAGATAATGCAAAACAGTTTGTGCGGGTAGATGAAAAAGGGGGTGGTTGGACTAATTTGTGCAATTAGATGGCACGCTCAATGAAACGTCAACTGAGCTTGCCATATGTCATACTTGCTTGCGATGATATCGCGTAGTGTGAACGCCATGCTATATAGTAGAGCTTGATGACGTATCATGCTATACTATATAGCGGCATATTATCTCCTTTACTCATGTGATATTATAGCATAGTCTGAACGGCGCTTTATGACATGTCATGCTATACTTAATAGTGTCGTAGTATAGCGTAGTCTCAAATGTGCTTAATTATATTTAATTATAATTTATAATTTGGAGCTTGTGGTGTGTGGTGAGTATGCTAGAAATACCTTAAAATTATGTTGATCATCAATCAGTCAGTCAGTGTATCAGTGACAAACCTAAGGAATTTAGTGGGCAATAGTTCCTTAATCAAATGTTCAAATTGAATATTATTGAGAATAATGTCTAAGCCATATTATGCACTTATATGTTTATGTATGTTTATGTACTTTATGTTACTGAACATTTTGGGATTTAGCTTTAGCCAGCACAAAATTACAGCATGTTGAAAATGGCATAAATGGCTTCGAAAAAAGGATGGTACGGCCGGGCCTCTTTGTTTTGCTCGACTTGGTAGGTATATAAATGGCAAACGTAACTGACTGACTGATCCATCAACGCACAGTGGTCGTTTTTGAATTATTTAATTTTTTTACCACTCCCTAAAATCCTACAAAAAAATATCTGTTAAAGCCTTTGAGTATTCAGTAGGTGAATACTCAAAGGTTAAAGGTCATAAAACTATCATAACCTACTTTCTGTATTATTATTTTTTCCCCGCCATCTGACGGGAACATTAAACAACAACCATTGTTTTAATACATTGATTATACCGTGAAGACCAATAGTTACGATAATTCACTTATCGTAGTAGTTCTACCAATATGTAAAAGAGGGCGCGTGTCAGTTTGACAACAGCGACATCTGTTTAAGAGTACTTACAACTCCGCTTTTACATGCCTCAGTGTTGTTTTTAACCGACTTCCCTTCGTCTGTATATATATATATAATATACACAATATATATATATATATATTGTATATATATATATATATATATATATATATATATATATATATATATATATATATATATTGTGTATATTAATCCGTCAAGTGAGCGGATTCGAATGATTTGTACGGGTAGGGTATAGGGTAGGTAGGTAGTATAGATAATAGGGTACGTTTCTGAGGTGGTCCCATTGTAATTTTAACGAAATCGGCCGAGCCGTTTTTAATATATCAACATTTGTAATACGATGCATTTGCTTATCTCGATGATTTACTACTTACGAGTACTACAGGCACAGATTAGATAATAGTTACTTATATATATATATAATTTATTATATTTGTATTTATTACTGTTATGTACCATAATTACTGTTAGCATAATCATGTGTAGCATAATATTATATAGAATAATATAAAAAAACACATACCTAACTATAATTGGGCATAATTGCTAAGGCATAATTTTTTTGTCATATTTATAAAGCATAATTATTAAATAGTACTTTTCTAATATTAATCTCTTCACGATCAATCTAATTAGTAGACCGATTTTGTTAAAATATTGCTCTGGTATACCTAATTATTTATATTGTATTATTTTGATCTATTTCTAAGGATTTACAATCGACTCTCGTATTCCAATATTTATTTAATATTCACCTTAGGTTTAGTGCAGCCCCGCAGCAGCACGTGCGAATTGGATCCGTTGATGGAGAGACAGTTGACGGCCGCGTACGTGCCGCGGAACGGCCGGTGCTCCGTCACCACCTGCATGCGACCCTCGCGCAGCGCCGCCACGTCCTGCCGCGGTGACGAGCAGTGCAGGTTGCTCGCTATCAGACCGTGGTGGTATGCTAATAGAACCTTCAGACATATACATTTTTTAAGTTAATTACATTAGAGGGCCCAGTGGCGCACTGGAAGAATGGTCGGCTTTAAAACCAGAAGTAGCAAGTTCAAATCCCCGTTGTACAATAATGGATTTGTCTATCAAACAATGCAAGTGCGCATTTCACAGTGGCCTTCCGGCGAAGTAAAAACATCGAAAAAAAAACTCAACTCCCGCATGGTGGTAGGAAACTATTAGTGTCCGCCTGCCCAGCTGCTACCTTCAAATTGGTTGATAAATCTGTATGTCAGCAAACATCTAAAGTGTTCGGCAGCTGTTCTTGAGAACCAGTTCCTATTCTATGCCTAGCGTGCTAACATCCTCCGATTGTACCTACATTTAGTTTTTTAAGTATTTGTAAATACATCTGTATTCTAATGTGCAATAAAGTGTTAATCTATCTATCTATCTATCTTCGACAGCATCAGCACTTACCAACACGTGAGATAGCGGTCAATCTTCAAAAGCTATCCTATATACAATACAAAAAAATGGTTAGTATTTTTCTATTTATAACAAATTAGATAGATAGATAGATATACTCTTTATTGACCACTTATAAAAAAACACATTACAGCTAATTAATATAAATCGAATAGCGTCAATGGGCAGTCTTATCGCTTTAAGCGATCTCTTCCAGACAACCATGCATGGAAAGGAAATAAATTACAATCACAAAAGCGGTGGTTTATAATACTCGTATGTGTGAATAAAATACCAAACCTATCACTACCAAGTATAATAATAATAAATGAGAACTTACTATAAACAAACTACACTATAATTAATATCATAAATAAGTGCATAACATATACATATAAAATATATATAAAATCGGCCAAGTCGAGTTGGACTAGCCCACCGAGGCTTCCGTACCAACGTTCGTTGGTACTAATTAAGCTAGACCTCTAAATTGTATGAGCGCTCATATAACTCAGAGGCCTATCTTAATTGGCAAAACTATGCATGTATAAGGACACCCTTTAATTTTCCTTATTTTTTAAATGTTTACTTTATTTGTGCTGGTTGACCTTGCTTTTAACTAAAATTGACAATTCTATGTCAACCAGAAGTACCGTATAGGTTTTGGGTCGAAAAGCTATAGGATACTTCCCGTTGACCTAGAATCATGAAAGGTCAATGTTCAAAATGGCCCTGTGCAATAAAAACATTTGACTTACACGATAATTAATTGTCTATTTTATTACAATAATTCCAAATACTTTTATAACACGGACTAGTTGCATTCCAAAATGAATATTAAAAAGTATTATTTGCGACTTATAACATTAATCGCCGCCATATGGCCACCATCTTCGCCAAACGTTATGTCATGTCGAAAAATATTAGGGATGCTCAAAAACGTTGCTGCACCCTTACTGGACTTTGCTCAGTAGAATATTGCTGTGAAGACAAATAATTCTTCCCACCTTTGTTTTTTATCTCGTTTACAACTACGGCTTTAAAATGTAAGAAGTTTCCGTAGAAAATAGTATTGTGTGACGGAATTTTTAATTTTAAGTTCTCTGATGACCTAAGTGAAGGACAAGTAGAGATGTTGAAAGCATTATTTAATATAGTGGGAGAAGAAGGATTGAAGAGTATGGAATAAAGGAGTGAGAGGATAATTATGAGCATCCCGGCGACGGCAAATAAGTAGTCCCTCGAGCTTAGCGCGGAATTCTAAAACGTGGTCATATTTTCGTAGGCTTTCAAAATAATCCAATTGCTCTTGAGTAAGGTCGTGGCAACAGACGTCAGCGTAATCTAAAATAGGGAGAAGGAGAGACTGTGCAAGCGCAATCTTAGTGGAGCGCAGAGATCCTGCGGATGCATACACCATGCGGCTTGTTTCCATCATTTGGGGACCCCGTGAGAGATCAATAATACTCGTAATACCCAGATTTTTTACGGTCTCGCTGTATGTTAAGTTGATACCTCCAAACACAAAGTTAGGTAGACTCATCCAGTCAATTCGGCTGATATAGCGAGAGCTGCCCACTAGGATCACTTGCGTCTTAAGTGCATTAATTTTTAAGCCATAGCCATATTAATTTTACAAGCTTTTATTTAACTTGCAATGTATGTATGTATGTATGTATGTCACTATATGTATGTTCGGATGGAATCTTGGAAGCTAAATTGGACCCACTTCCCGATGTCCGATTGGACTCAAATTTGGTGTACTTATGTATTTTCGGTGACAATACAATGATATGGTACCATGGAGCTGGTTTGATGATGGAGACGGAAGGTGGCCACGGCATCTCTGTGATAAAACAACATAACCCCACTGAGTTTGGGCTCGATTGATTGGTCTTGAAGAGAACTTTACGCTTAGATGATATCCAGGGTCTGATCATGAAGCTGGAAGGTGGCCACGGCATCTCTGTGATAAATTAACGTAACTCTACCGAGTTTGGGCTCGATTGATTCGTCTTGAAGAGAACTTTACACCTAGATGATATCCAGGGTCTGATGATGAAGCTGGAAGGTGGCCACGGCATCTCTGTGATAAATCAACGAAAATCTACCGAGTTTCGGCTCGATTGATTCGTCTTGAAGAGAACTTTACCTATAATCACATCAAATATCGGTGGAATATTTTAAAACATCATGCCTTCTCTTAAATACTTAGGTAGTAGGTAGGTAGTCGGTATCTATAGCTACCTACTAAAAAGGTAAAAATAAATTATAAGAAAAAATATTTTTAAAACCAAGCTTTTATCTGGGACAATGAACTAAAATGTGAAAAATAAATTCTAGTAAGTATTTGGCGTGTAGGTACTTACCTATATTTTTAAAAGCTTGAGGCACTGAAGTGCAGTAATTACCTAGCCTGAAAAACGGGTAGTGCTTCAAGCTTTTAAGAATATAGGTAAGTACCTACACGCCAAATACTTACTAGAATTTATTTTTAACATTTTAGTTCATTGTCCCAGATAAAAGCTTGTTTTTAAAAATATTTTTTACTTAAAATTTATTTAAGATTTGCTACACTCGGAAATTCGGCTCAGGTCATTGTTTGTGGTTGCCATCGCATCAGGCAGTTTGTCCAGAGGTGCTTTGTAGTATAACTGAAGGTCATCTATCTGCGTAAAGATGATACCATGTCTTTAAATTCTCATTATTCTAACAGACTTGGTAAAACATTTAGATAATTTTGAAACCATAGATTAGAGGAAAACATGTGAGCATACACGAAGGAAGGATTTACGACATAATTTTGTACGAACACTAAAAGTAGTCAGTCATTGCGTTAGGGTGCAAGCAGTACGATTATATAATAAACTAGAAGCGCCCCGCGGCTTCGCCCGCGTTAAAAACTTCTTTTATTTACTTAAAACTTTTCTTTTGTAAAAACGATTCTATCATTAAATACATCAAATAATAATAAGCCAAATCGGTTCACCCGTCTTCATGTTATCGCGTGACTAAGGCAATTTGGGATTCATATTTATAAAAACCGAAAAACCCAAATTTTCAGAATTTGTTACCTACCCCATTTCAAAAAATCCTACAACACGTACTTTATCTCATCTTATTTCGCCATACAAACTTTGAATCCCCGTTCCGTATCCGGAAGGAATTCTTTGAAAATCCTTTTTGAGCTATTTGCATTCTAAATTTCAGCGCAATCCTAAACAATATTGATTTTTAGACTATGTTACCCCAGTTTATCCTCTTAGGGTGGCATTTTGAAAAAGTCTGAAACTTATTTACTTATTTTTTAACTTTGAACCCCCATTACATCCCCTCAAGGGGTGAATTTTGGTCAATCTTTTCTTAGTACACCCTTACGTACTAAGAAAAATATACCCTCCAAATTTCAAGGCTCTACGACTAGCGGTTTAGGCTGTGCGTTGTCTGTCAGTCAGTCAGTCAGTATGTCAGGACAAAGATTCTTATAGTATTAGATTACCACCATCTTTTAAATTGATACATAATAGGTATACCTACTTTTAAGAACAAACTGAATGACTTCTTGTTAGAAGATGTTGGAAGATGGAAACACAGTGGCAAGCTCGTCGAAAGTGAGAGTCGTCTCTCCTAATACGCGTCAAAGGTGTCCCTTGGCCGATTCCACAGCGGCCAGAAGAAAGGATTTTCCAAAATTCACTCCTTAAGAGGATGAAACGGGGGTTCAAAGTTAGTATGGATAAACAAAATTTGATCGTTTTTAATACGCTTTTATTAGCTTCAGACGTATGTATGTTTGTATGTTAGTATATAACGGAATCTTTGAACATGATTTTAACCCCCTTCAAAACGTCGGATTAACTCGAAATTTGGCATACTTATTAAGGACCGTTGACAATTCAATATTTTAAACATTTTGACCCGTTATCCTTACTAGGATATTTTAAAAAATTCGACTAAAAAATGAAAAATAATTAATAGTTTAAAAAAACTACAAAAATACGCTTTTATAGAAAATCTAACTAAAAAATAGAAAATAAATTTTAATAAATTTGAATTAAAAATAGTGTAAGAAAAAAATGATTTTATTGTAAAAAAAGCGTGGGGTGCTTTTCAGGATATTATAAAAATAACCCTTCTAGTCATATCTGTTCATAAAATATTTGGAACTATTGATACCATGCACTCCACGCTTTTTTTACAATAAAATCATTTTTTTCTTACACTATTTTTAATTCAAACTTATTAAAATGTATTTTATATTTTTTAGTTGGATTTTCTATAAAAGCGTATTTTTTTAGTTTTTTTAAACTATTATTTATTTCTATTCGGAACTTTATACAAGTACTTTTGTACACAAATAAGTAAATACGTGTTTCAGGCTTTTTTGAAATTCCACCCCTAAAAGTGTGAAACGGGGTAAAAGTCTGAAAAGCAATGTGATTCTTCGGGTTTTATAAAAATGAATCACTATTTCCCTTGGTCACGCCATAACTTAAAACAGGCTGACCAATTTGGCTTAACCTTTTTTAAAGTGTTTTAATTATAAAAAGGTGTTTAATAATTAAAGAAGTTTTTAACGCGGGGAAGCCGCGGGGCACAAGCAAGTGGCAAATAATACGATAGTCGAAGTCGGGCTGTTGTAATGTAATCTCGGTCAACCATATAGAATTAACCTGCAGCTATAACACCATAAATATAGACCTTAAACGAATATCTAGTTGGAGCTGCTCGTACTATAGTCTCAGAATAAATCACATGTAAACACAAATTATAATCATAGGAAATTCGAGGATGATATCAAAAATCTACTGGTTACATCTGCCTCAGATAATTTTTGACGGTAATATTATTTTAATCAGTGACTCAGTTAAAAACTTAGGATTGGTAATCGATAAATACCTTTCGTGGGTACCACAATTGGCTGAAACGAGTCGCAAGATCTTTGCGTCTGCCTCTTCTCTCAGAAGATTGAGAAATGTTCTATCAACTACCACTAAAATTGCGCTAGCACAAACTCTTCTTCTTTCAATATTAGACTATGCTAATGCCGCATATCTAGACATTACCGAAGAACAGCTTAATAGGCTTGAACGCTTACAAATGTATGTAAATGTATGTATACGGTTCATATTTGGTTTAAGGAAATGAAATATGACCATCCATGTTTCTGCATTTCGAAAAAAGCGGAATGGTTACCAATCCGTCTCCACCGGAATACTCATATTATAACTCTTCTTTATACTATCCTTTTTATTCTCTCAAACAACGCTTCACCTTCCAATATCTTTCACATTCTCTCTCCGTGGGCTCACCTGAAACTCTAGAACTTCAAATACCTCTTCACTCTTACCAATACTATACAAACAAATACAAAATTTCTTTATTGACATAATGACATTGTACAATATGATAATGAATCCATAAGCTCCCGAACTAGCGTTGCTGTGTCTCAGGAGCCAATGGCTTCTCCCATATATGTGATCACTTTGTTTTATGTCCAATTTATTAACTGCTAACAAATAATATTGCTAATTACTAACTTTTATTATTAATTTATTTGTGTGTGTGTGTGTGTGTTTGTATTTATGCGTATGTTTGTGAGGGAGGGTGTAGGATGTATGTATGTAGGTGTGTGTTTCTGTGTGTATGAGTAGAAGTGTATGTATGTGTCTTTATTTGTAAGTCTGTATCTGAGTTTGTGTATATGTATGTATTTTTATATGTAAAAAGTTAAACACTCTAATTTATATTGAAATCAGAAGTATGCATCACCAAGTAGTTTCTCTAAGTTGTCATATTCAAATGTTTTGAGGTATGTTATAATTTTAGTTTTTATATCATTGTTATTAATTTTTCTAATATTGTGTATCTTATCAATTGTATTATAAAGACGTGGAATTAGTATGTCATAATGTTTTTGAGCGAATCTTGTTTTGGAGCTTGGAACTGGACAACGTTTTACTCTTTGTGTTGATTCTGGTAAAAATTGAACAATTTTCCTATGGTATCGCCGCAAACTTTCATAAACAAATATTTTTCTAACAGAGAGAACATTCGCCTTTTCGTAGACCGCAGATGTAGGATGCCTATAAGTTAGGTAAAGCATAACTTTTAACAGGGCGCGTTGTGCTCGTTCCGCTTTTATCAAATGCGTTTTGGCTGCACTTCCCCAAGCACATATGCAGTACCTGATCAGGCATTCACACAGCGCCTTGTATGTTTGGACTACAAGATATGGTTCAGCGACAGTTCTCAGAGTTTTAAATATATATATAAGTTTTCTTATTCTAGACGCCAAAACGTTTATATGCGCGTTCCAGTTGACTTTATCGTCTATTGTTACCCCGAGGTATTTAATAACGCTAACCCGATTTAGCATTGCACAGTCGCAGTTTGTTACATATTCTTTTCTGTTGCAAGGAAAACTATGTATTCTAATAAAAAAGTCTGATTTTGGACTGCCTGTTGATGTAATACTGTAACACATGTAATTTGTCTTACTCGCGTTTAGCGACAGAAGACTATCTTCTAGCCAGTGTGTTAGAGTAGATAAACATTTCTCAGTTCGTGTCTTTACCATATCCCAGGACTTATCATGGACGAGTAGTACGGTGTCGTCAGCAAACATCAATAGATCAAGGCCAGACAAGGACGTACTACACAGATCATTAATATAAATGAGAAACAGCAGTGGCCCTAGTGTACTTCCTTGTGGCACACCATATGTACACGCTGCGCTCTCACTCACATACTTCTCAACCTTTACACTTTGTATTCTGCCAGAGAGATAGTCCACAAACCAGTCATGAGCCAATCCTCGAATGCCAACATTTTCTAGCCTAGTGAGTAGTATTGGGATGGAGACTGTGTCAAATGCCTTCTGGAGGTCAAGGAACACACCGACACATTTATCTCCATTGTCCAAGTATGATGTGATCATCGATGCCAGCTTCATGACCGCATCTTCAGTAGACCTACCTTCCCGGAACCCATACTGATTTGCGTGAAGTAAGTTGTTTATCTCTAAGTATCGCATAACTCTATTTTTCATCAGCTTTTCTAATATTTTAGAGAGAGTCGAGAGAGAGAAATGGGTCTATAATTAGATGGACTATTTTTGTCACCAGATTTAAATATGGGACAAACGATTGCTGTTTTGAATACCTTTGGAAACGTGCCGGTTTCGAAGCTAAGGTATTACATATAAACGTTATTGGCTCTGCCAAGAACTGGTGAAAAGTTTTGAGTGTGTTCGCCGTAATTTTGTCCCATCCCGGAGCACTGTGTAACTTCATGCCGAGAATCACAGCTTTTACTTCAACCGTGTCAGTGGGAAATAATGACATTGTATTCATGGGTTGAGATGATGCTTTGGCTAATAAAGACAGTTGAGATTCATTTTTGTTTAACATTTGTAGAGTTTTGTCTGCAAGTGAACCACCAATTGACGTAAAATAATTATTTACAGTGTTGAGAGATTCAATCGGGTTATTTTTTATGTTCAATAAATCAGAATGTGGGACTTTAGACTCTTTAAAATTACACGCTTCTTTTATGATTTTCCAGGTCTCCTTTATATTTCCCTTATTTCTACATAACTTTTCTTTATAATATTCTTTCTTCAAATTCTTTATAATACTATTACATATGTTTCTATATTTTAAGTATTTTTCTTTTCTATTCTTATCGTCAGGATATTTTTTTACTTTCATATGTAACCTATCTCTTTTTCTTATGGATCTCACTACACTCTGGGTGATCCAGGGTTTAAGCGGTTGATTTTTCCTAGATATTGTTCTTATTTGTGTATTTTTATTAATTATACCGAGTAGTTTCGTCGCAAATAGTTCAGCAGCTAAGTTAGCATCACGTAATTGAAACAAATCACTCCATTTCTCTTTCGCAAGTAAGTCTGAGACTCCTTCGTTGTTAATAGTATGTATTTTTCTGGAAGCAAAGGTTTTTTTATGGATTATAGCATTATCTAGATAAAGAAGAATAGGGGAATGATCTGTTAATTGCTGCTCAAAGACTAATGTCTTCCATTTGCAATTAGTCTTAACCATAAAATGGTCGATACAGGTCGTAATTCTGGTTGGTAGGTTAATTCCTTGTCTAAGGCCATGTACAGCCATTAAGTTAAGATAGTCTTGAGTGGATGTTAAAAGATTTTCTGATAATGTGTCAATATTAATGTCTCCTGTAAAGATAATTGTATTTGTAGAAACATTGCTTATTATAATATCAAGAGATTCTATATAATTAGTGATATTTCGAAAACAAGGAGGACGATATGAACAAATAATCGTATATTCATTGGAAATGTCAATGACAAGACAATTGCCCTCTGAACATCTTGGCTCATATGCTGACGCTTTAATTTCATGCTTAACATAGGCAACTACTCCATCATTCTGATTAAGGCTATTTAAGGTCCAGAAAGTGTTATATTTTTCGATGTTTGGTGGTGGGTTTAGAGAATTTGTCCAACATTCTGTAAGAACAAAAACATCCACCGAAATATCCAAACTGGCTATAAACGCAACAAATAAGTAAGGCTGAATCGGCACTTTAAGAGCGTTTCCAACATTCTTCACTAACTGAACGAGGTCCTCCTTTGTTTCGCCGGTTTTTTTGGGAACGTTTCGTATTTCGACAGTCGAACTCATCAGAAATCTGTCCATATGCTCTAGTCGAGACTGCAAAACCTGAATATATCTCCGGTCTTCAGTCCTTTCGTTTTCCAAAATGCTTACTCTGGATATAACGTCTTCATACTTTTGAGCAAGAAAATCAATGGAACTTGAAATTGCCATATTTTGCTCTGTGTGCGTCTGGATGCCACTCTGAACATTCTTGGTAAGAGCTTCAAACCTATCATTTTGGTCTTTTTTTAGCTCATTAAACATGGCTAGAATGTCACTCTTAACCTTGTTTTGCTCCGTATCGACGGGAAATACATACTGCATCTTTTCCATAATGGCTAAGAATTTTTCATCTTGGTCTTTTTTTATTTCCGCAAACATCTTCATGGCCTCCTCTCTACTCATTTCATCCTCTCTTTTACGCTTTCTTAGCGTAATATTGGGGTCGCTTGCAGTATGTTCCCGAGATATTTCAGGCACAGCTATCGATTCCCTTAGGGGTATGTTAGGATCCGATCTACAATGCGCAAGATGTGGTAACGCAGGTAAAGGTAGCTGCGACGCGTGAGAAGTAGAAGGTGGTGGAGGTGAACGTCTGACCGACATCGCAGGTACTCACGCGGCGGTCTCTAGTACCAGGAAAACAGAACGCGGTAAGCAGTGCACGTAGTCAACCGGCGCACAAGTATAATGTATATAGCCCGCTTCAGTGTGTAACTAACACAATGATAATGTCTCGTGGGTCGCTGCTCAAATGCGTACAGTGTAGCACAGCGCACGAAGTCCTATGTAGTGAGTATGTCGTACAGGCGAAGATCCCTTTCACTTTTCTTAGTGTGCACATACAATGTGAATGCCGACTCACCGGATAGTACACAGCGACACGAGCAAGGCAGAGCTTAGCCGTTGATCTTCTTGTTATTTATGCGCTCTTATTATTTGGTTTTAATTAATTGCACTGAATTTAAATTAATTTACGTTTTATTTAAACAAAATATTTGAAATTTCAGTTATAAAATCGAAATAGGGTCTAGTTAAAATACGTCTGTACTATACAGGGGTCCGGGGGAGAAGGGATACAGGGGTCCGGGGGAGAAGGGATGGAAGGGATACTATGATAAATCATTCACTGTACCAGCTATCATCATCATCATCATCATCAGCCTGTGTCAGTCTACAGCTGGACGTGGGCCTCTCCCAAGATGCGCCACTGAGCCCGATCTTCGGCTCTTCTCTTCCAGTCACTGCCCACCGCTTTGCATATGTCGTCGCTCCACCTGGTCATGGGACGTCCTACGCTACGTTTGCCAATTAGCGGTCTCCACTCTAAGAAAGGTCTACCCTAACGGTTATCAGTCCTGCGGCAGATAAGACCATATCGCCAGTCGACTTGGCTACGCTGCAAGGACTCCAGAACGAACCAGGTTTCGATTGAGTCAAAGGCCTTCTCATAGTTCACAAATGCTAAGCACAGGGGCCGATTGTACTTTCTTCTTCTTCGTCTTCTGTACAATCTGCCGCACCGTGTGGATGTGGTCTATGGTGCCATAACTGCTTCGAAACCCGGCCAGTTCCGGAGGTTGGAACTCGTCGAGTCTTCGCGCAAGACGATTCGTGATGACCCTTGAAAACAGTTTGTAGACATGGCTCAGAAGCGAAATCGGGCGGTAGTTTTTCGATAGGGTTTTGTCTCCTTTTTTGAAAAACAGAACCACCATGCTTCTGTTCCATGCCTGTGGAGCTCTCCCAGTGAAAAGAACAGAATTAAAGAGCTGCTGAAGCTGTTGAACTGCTGGAGCTCCTCCGGCTTTTAAAAGCTCTGTTGTCATTCTGTCTTCTCCTGGGGCTTTTCCATTTTTGAGTTGTTTAAGGACCATCACGATTTCGTCTCGGCTAATTTCTGATCTTGATCTTCAGTGAAGTGGCGGGTTAAGGTGGCTCCAGAATCCTCAGTATCGGGTACTGGCCTTGAAGCATGCAATGCGTAGAGTTTACCGTAGAAGTCTTCAACTTCCGACAGAACCTTCGACTTTGTTTTATTGTACCATGCCAATGAAAACATTGTTTTATTGTACCATGCCTTTTGTTTTAGTCTTTCAGACTGTGTTGCAAAAGACAGTGTCTTCCCAAAAATATGAACTTAATATAACTATATAAGCAAAGACTAACAAGCAATTATTATAAGTATGTAATTAATAAAACTTATAGCACCATCTGTGAACGATTGTTTAACTTATTAATGAATAATATTAATTACCTACCTTTGTGTTAACGTTCACTTAGTTGATGTTAGAAGTTCGTTAGATATTCGTTAGATGGCGTTGTAGTTAATAAGCATGTTTGGTATTGACACGGTAATATAATATAATATTATACTTATATATTATTATACTGCGGTTCGGAACCCTCCTTGTGTGAGACAAAAGTCTGACTCGCACTTGGCCAGTTTTATTTCTGGTGATTAAGAGTTATTGTATTGTATTGTATTGTATTGTAATGAGTACTTCTTATTATTGCACATGCTAAGGTATTTTTAAAAGCTAGCTTCGGAAGGTCTGGGTGACGTAACGACACGAGAAATGAATACAAAATATTCAATGCTTTAATACCTTTATGATCGCCAAATGTCCAGAAGCTGCACCGGTGAATCCTATATTAGATATAACACTGCCAACGGGGAGTACGTCTACTCTGTTTTCGCAGAATATTTTTGCGATTGCTTGCAGTTCTGCTTTGTCTGCTTCCGGAGTGGCTGTTAATAAAGCACAAAAACGTGTTACATTGTTAAAATGTTATGACCTATAAGACTAGGACAAAAAATTAGAAGGAATAAATAACTTACCCGATCCAAACGCTTCAACATACTCAACTGCCTGTGGTTCAATTTTAACTTGCGAATAAAACTGTTTTAAAAATTCTATACTTTGATCAGGATTCCGGAGGAATCCAAACAACTGTCCACTGTTACCGCCAAGTCTTGAAGTGAACTCATTTTTCACAAGAACTATTTCAGAATACGCTCTAGAACATTATTTTTATATCAATTAATGTAATAATTACAATACCTTCTATAATATTCTTGTATGTATATATATATAAAAAGCAATATATATATATATATATATATAAGTATATATATATTATAACTATATATATATATATATATATATATATAGTTATAATATATAACTATATATATATATATATATATTACTTATATATACTATAAATATATACTTATATTTATATATTTTTTTTATAAATATCAATTAAATATTTTCTGGGGGCAGATTTATTTATTTAAGCTGTATGTTGATAGATCAGTCAGTCAGTCAGCGATGTTTGCCTTTTATATCATAAATATATATATTGAATTGATATTTATACGATATGTAGGTACTAATAAAACATGTGTATATATATTTTTGAAGTTATACTTCATTTGGCGCGATAGAGAAAAATGATGAGAGTGAATTTTTACGATGCGCGCGCACACCGACACCTAAATTCTACACCGTGAAGTTAGTTCTAGGTAGCATGACTATGTTCAAGTTGTATATTCTAGTATTTTTATATTTAGAACACGTGTTTCGTAAGAACGTCATATTTTTACGTTAGTAAAACCTTTTTTATTTAAATAAAATCTTTTTGATTAATTTTAATATTTATCGTTAATCACTACTGCATTTTAGTTATTTTTACCCTATATTGTAATAAAGAACGAAGACCATTTACACTCACTCAGATTAAGTCAATCCAAATGACTACTTATTTACATAATACTACTTACAATTATTAACATTAGTGTTTTCCAATACATCACTAAGATGCACTGCAATCCAAACAATTCCACATTGACGCACACCACACCAAGCCACGAAAAACACACATTTTACACAATCGTTTCACTATTTTTACTCATAACAAACATCACCAATCACTTAGACACCACGTCCACTCATTATGATTCACCGATTGTAACTACCCAGCCCAAGCGCCACCACTGCTACCTGAGAAAAAAGGTATCCCTTTTGTACCTACTGCTTAACTTAGACGCACTGCGGTCGCTATTAGCGTCCATACCTATATACTAACAGTTTGAAAAGACACCACTTACTTCTTGATAAACACACTACTAGATCGGTCTGTTATAGACTTCTACTACTAATGTTTACAACAATGGTACTAATTATCCCCTCGGATACAACAAGTCGTAACACATTCTATCACACCTCTATCCCACTTTATTATGAGGGATTAAGCGATCTTAAACCTTATATAATATTTCTATTAAAAAGTAATCTCTTTGGAGGCATCATAAAATTGTACGCACTAATCAACACTACAATCACACTTTATATCGGAGTGCTATTACTTATTTGTTATGATTTATATCACATACTAGCTGTTACCCGCGGCTTCGCCCGCGTTATTTGTGTCTTTATGACCATTGAGGTCTAGATCGATGATCTCTTAGGCCAAGACACCATAGATGACCCTCAAAGTCGAACTCAATATCCTCTATTGTTAAAGTCATTAATCATTTTGGTTAGGTATACGAAGTTGTGCTGTTTAAATTTTTGACTCAATACAACATCATTCCTGAAACATTTCTTACAAAGAAAGTAAGGTGCTGCGCGAGCGTAGCGAGCGCTATTATTAGGCGAGTGAAATTTTTTTATGACTTTTTATAGCCCTGACAGTTTAATGACCTAATAATCAAGTCAATACACATGACTCTTAGGACGAACTCGATATCGTCTATTGTTAAAATCATTAATAATTACTTGGTACTTGGTAAACCTAACCAAGGTCATTATGATTATTGAAGGTTGTACTGTTTCAATTTATAAACTCGTTTTGATGCCTGTGGCTATTTAAATACAAAAATGCTGAAATATTACCTACAAAGTAGATATAACAAAAGCTTGCGCGACCAGAGCGAGCGCTATTACTGCGCGAGCGTAGCAAGCAATATTACTGCGCGAGTGAAGCGAGCGCGAAAATTTTTTACGACCTTTTATGACCCTGACAGTTTTTATGACCTACTAAGTTAACACTGATGACACAAAAGTTAAACTTGATATCCACTTATTTTAAGGTTATTAATCATTATGATTATTGAAGGTTGTACTGTTTCAATTTATGGCTTCGATTTGATGCATGTGGCTATAAAAATACAAAAATGCTGAAATATTACCTGCAAAGTAGATAAAAGAAATGTTTGCGCGAGCGAAGCGAGCGCGAAAAATTTTTTCGTCTTTTTATGATCCTGACAGTTTTTATGACCTTCTAAGTCAAGACCGATGACCCTAAGGTTAAACTTGATATCCACTAATTTTAAAGTAAAAAATCAGTATGATTATTGAAGGTTGTACTGTTCCAATTTATGACTCGTTTTGATGAATGTGGCTATTAAAATACAAAAGTTGCTGAAATATTACCTACAAAGTAGATAAAAGAAATGTTTGCGCGAGCGTAGCGAGGGCCATCAATGCGCGAGCGAAGCGAGCGCGAAAAAATTTTACGACCTATTATGACCCTGACAGTTTTTATGACCTACTACGTCAACACTGATGACACAAAAGTTAAACTTGATATCCACTTATTTTAAGGTTATTAATCATTATGATTATTGAAGGTTGTACTGTTTCAATTTATGGCTTCGATTTGATGCATGTGGCTATAAAAATACAAAAATGCTGAAATATTACCTGCAAAGTAGATAAAAGAAATGTTTGCGCGAGCGAAGCGAGCGCGAAAAATTTTAGCGTCTTTTTATGATCCTGACAGTTTTTATGACCTTCTAAGTCAAGACCGATGACCCTAAGGTTAAACTTGATATCCACTAATTTTAAGGTAAAAAATCAGTATGATTATTGAAGGTTGTACTGTTCCAATTTATGACTCGTTTTGATGAATGTGGCTATTAAAATACAAAAGTTGCTGAAATATTACCTACAAAGTAGATCAAACAAATTATTGCGCGAGCGCAGCGAGCGCTATCACTGCGCGAGCGATGTGAGCGCGAACATTTTTACGTTTTATGACCCTGACAGTTTTTGTAACCTACTAAGTCAACACCGATGACCCTAAGGTTAAATGTGGCTGTTAAAACACGAATGTTTTTGAAATACTTCCTACAAAGCCGATAAAACACGTTTGGCAAGCAAAGCCATCGCGTAAAGTTTGATGACTTTTAATGACCCTGACAGTTTTATGGCCTAATTAAGGCACTTATTAAGTTTAGTCTTTGTAGATGAACCTAAGGTCAAACTTTTATGATTATGCAAACTCTATGTAAAGTTAACAAAAAATATAGGCACCCGCACTTAACTGCCGAAAAAAAGTATTCTTTGCCCTTTTATGCCCTATTAAATGTCTTTGTACAAAATTTCATCAGAATCGGTCAAGCCTATTGGCCGAAAAGAGGCCACACATTAACAAAATTCCATAATAAAAATATAGACAACCGAAATTTCCACCCAAAAAAAAGTATTCGTTGTCCTTCTATGTCTTTTTGACTGTCTGTGCACAAAATTTCAGCTTAAATGGTTAACCCGTTTGACCGAAAGTTGGCTACACATTTACAAAGTTCAATTTAAAAATTCTGGACACCTGGACTCGACTGCCAGAAAAATAGTATCCTATGTGATTTTATGCAATATGAACTGTAATATGTATAAAATTTCAGCTGAATCGGTCAAGCTATTGAGCTGATAAGAGATCACACATTCACAAAATTCAATAAAAAAGATCTAAAAACTCAGACTCGATAGCTAAAAAAAAGTATCCGATATCCTATTCTGCCCAATGAACTGTCTTTATACAACATTTCAGGCAAATCGGTCTAACCATTTATTCTAGAAGATGTCTTATATTTACAAAATTCAATTAAAAATATCTGGACCCCCTGACTCGACAGCCAGAAAAAAAGTATCTTATATCCTATTCTGCCCTATATGACATGTATTCATACAAAATTTCAGGCAAATCGGTCAAACCGTTTATTCGAGAAGAAGTCTTATATTAACAAAATTCAATTAAAAATATCTGGACTCCCTGACTCGATAGCCAAAAAAAAGTATCATATATCCAATTCTACCCTATGAACTGTCTTTATACAACATTTCAGGCAAATCGGTTAAGCCATTTATTCGAGAAGAGGTCTTATATTTACATAATTTAATTAAAAATATTTGGACACCCTGACTCGATAGCCAGAAAAAAGTATTCTATATTCTATTCTGCCTTATGACATGTATTTATTCAAAATTTCAGGCAAATCGGTTTATCCGTTTATTCTAAAAGAGGTCTTATATTTACAAAATTCAATTAAAAATATCTGTACCCCCTGACTCGATAGCCAAAAAAAAGTATTTTATATATTATTCTGCCTTATGAACTGTCTTTATAGAACATTTCAAGCAAATCGGTCAAGCCGTTTATATGAGAAGAGGTCTTATATTTACAAAATTCAATTAAAAATATTTGGACCCCCTGACTCGACAGCCAGAAAAAAAGTATCCTATTTCCTTTTTTGCCATATGACATGTATTCATACAAAATTTCAGGCAAATCGGTCAAGCCGTTTATTCGAGAAGAAGTCTTATATTAACAAAATTCAATTAAAAATATCTGGACTCCCTGACTCGATAGCCAAAAAAAAAGTATCATATATCCAATTCTACCCTATGAACTGTCTTTATACAACATTTCAGGCAAATCGGTTAAGCCATTTATTCGAGAAGAGGTCTTATATTTACGTAATTTAATTAAAAATATTTGGACACCCTGACTCGATAGCCAGAAAAAAAGTATTCCATATTCTATTCTGCCTTATGACATGTATTTATTCAAAATTTCAGGCAAATCGGTTTATCCGTTTATTCTAAAAGAGGTCTTATATTTACAAAATTCAATTAAAAATATCTGGACCCCCTGACTCGATAGCCAAAAAAAAAGTATTTTATATTTTATTCTGCCTTATGAACTGTCTTTATAGAACATTTCAAGCAAATCGGTCAAGCCGTTTATATGAGAAGAGGTCTTATACTTACAAAATTCAATCAAAAATATCTGGACCCCCTGACTCGATAGCCAAAAAAAAAGTATTCTATACTCTATTTTGCCTTATGAACTGTCTTTATACAAAATTTCAAGCAAATCGGCCAAGCTGTTTATTCGAGAAGAGGTCCTTTATTTACGAAATCAATTAAAAATATCTGGACCCCCTGACTCGACAGCCAAAAAAAAAGTATCCTATATCCTTTTCTGCCCTATGACATGTATTCATACAAAATTTCAGGCAAATCGGTCAAGCCGTTTATTCGAGAAGAAGTCTTATATTTACAAAACTCAAATGAAAATATCTGGACCCCCTGACTCGATAGCCAAAAAAAAAGTATCCAATATACTATTCTGCTTTATGTACTATCTTTGTACAAAATTTCAGCCAAATCGGTCAAGCCGTTTGACCGTGAAGAAGTCCCAAACAAACAAACAAACAACAAACAAATAAACAAACTGACTTTCGCATTTATAATATTGGTGTTGATTTACTAAAAGATCCATACATAAAATAATACCCGGCCTTAAAAATAAATATTTCACACACTTACGGCCCTATGCCACTGACAACAATAACACATCGTATTGGCTAAAATATTTCAAAGCATGTGGCTTTATTTTATATGCAAATGTGAACATTACTTACTTATTTTTTAAGTTTAATACTACCGCGAAATGGCTAAGGAAAATGTACCATACACTTCTAATATATTTTCTGATTTCATGCATACTTTTAACCGACTTTAAAAAAAGAGGAGGTTGTCCACTCCTCGAAATACTTATTTTATTAGATTATTACACTTATGTACTCACGATGAAGCCCATAAAATACACACAAAATATTATTACACATACCTCATAATACCTAAAACTCTAGTTACACTCGTTTATTCTAGTGCCCAAACTCATTATGTTGTTTTTGTCAAAAGACAAGCTACACTAACTAAAAACTATAACACATTTATAAATAACTGTAAAAAAGTCATCCAAAATGCAATCAGCAGACAACATACATTTATTAAATTACTAGTGGGTTGGAAACTATCTATTATGGCTAACAATATAAAACTGTGTCACTTAAAAAGATTTAAAAATGATAATGGATAAAATAGAATTAATCTTTAATAATATTGATAACATAAAGAGCTCTGTTGCACAAACCTGCTTTCCAGAAAACTATAAAAATCTCATAGTACGCCCAGCAAATAAATTAAAAATAATAACACAAAACATAAGAAGTGTCACTTGCAACCTCCCTGGATTTTTAATACTCTTATCAAGAATTGACATCGCATCAGACGTAATTGTTTTAACAGAATGCTGGCTGGCATCCCTAAACAATGTTCCAGAAATTCAGGGCTACACTTCTCATCATACATCACAATTACAAAACAAAAACGATGGTATTATAGTTTATTGTAAAAATGAAATGGTATTCGAAACGTATGAACCACCTATGAAAGACGCATCATGCCTCGTTACAAAAATTAATAAAAACATTATTATTATAGCCATTTATCGTTCCCCATCGTTTCAGAACCTAGCAGCATTTCTTAATTCACTAGATGAACTACTTATCTCAACAAAACAATACAAAAATGTAATCTTAACGGGCGATCTAAACATAAATATATCTGACCAGAGCACTGACACTAACGCCCAAGAATATCTGAACTTAGCTGCAATGCACGGCTTCCTTCCTGCACACACCCTCCCAACTAGAGGCAATAACTGTCTAGATCATTTAATGTTACGATCATCTCTAGACACCCAAACCTTTGTCATTCAAAATAGCCTAACTGACCACCACACACTCCTTTTAATAATGTCTACAAAATATACTAACGTTAAAACCCCTAAAACTATTTCTAAAACAAACTTTCCGTCCGTTAACAATTGTATAAATAATACCGATTTTTCGCCCATTTTCAAAATAACAGACTGCAATGCCGCAACAGATCTTTTTATCAAAACTCTATCCAAAATAATAAGTAACAATACAATATTATCAAACATACCAACAAGAAGAACCCCCCGAATGCCCTGGATATCCATAGGACTTATTAGATGCATGCAAAATCGCGACCGTATGCACCAAAAACTACGTAAAGAACCCAATAACACTACATTAATCAAAACATACAAACGATACAGAAATTTCTGTAAATCTATTCTCAAAAAAGCCAAAACTTCATACGAAAAAAATCAACTTAAATTAGCCTCCGATAGTAATGATTTAAAAAAAACCTGGAAAATTATAAACGAAATAACAAACTACAAACCCAAACCAAAAACATCTCAAACTCTCCTTGAAATAAATGAATGCCCTAAAACTGCTGTAAACTCAATAAACAACTTTTTCGTAAATGTTGGCAAATCTCTGTCACTGTCAATAACCCCAGATCATTTTGATTTAAATAACACTCTTACTTCATCGTACTCAAACTCTATGGTTATGCTCGAAACTGATGAGAAAGAAATACTCTCACTCATTGGAAACTTGAGGGCAGATTCCGCAACGGGCTGGGATAACATATCAGCAAATACCATCCGTCAAAACAGAATGGTCCTCGCACCTGTAAATAGCTCACGTAGTAAATTTATCTCTAACCTCAGGATCATTTCCGAAAGCCTTGAAACACGCAATGGTTATACCCATATATAAGAAGGGGGAAGGGGGACAAGAAGGTAATCGGAAACTACCGACCAATCTCTATTCTTACAACTCTGTCAAAACTTTTCGAAAAAATTATAAACAACCGGTTAATACACTTTTTAGAAAATAACGGTCTATTATCTCCTAACCAATTTGGATTCCGCCAGAATAAATCTACTAACGATGCAGTTAATTAATTAATTAATTTTGTTTCAAATAACCTGGATAGGCAAATGAAAAGTTTAGCTATCTTTCTAGATCTGGCAAAGGCCTTTGATAGTATTCATATTCCACTTCTTCTTAAAAAATTAGACAAACTCGGTATTAGAGGAATCCAACATAAATTAGTAACTGATTATTTGACTAATAGAACTCAAAGCGTAAAAATAGGTGAATACGTCAGTGATCCATTGCAAGTCAATTGTGGCATCCCACAAGGTAGCATAATCGGTCCAACGCTATTCCTTGTTTTTATAAATTACCTATGTAACATGACCATTGAAAACGTCAGTATCTTCACGTATGCGGATGATACAGCTATATTGGTCAAGGGTGAGAATTGGAAAGACGTCTACCAAACTGCACAAATCTCATTCAATCAGATATCATCGTGGTTGAGAAACAATTTACTCACACTCAACGTCGATAAGACCAAATACCTGACCTTCTACATTCGAGGCCCAATACCCAGTGAGTCAATTTCTTTATATGGACATACAACTGCGACGTGTCAACTATCTCCTCACTCTTCATGTAACTGCCCTGCTATCGAAAAAGTAGACTGCATTAAATACCTTGGAATAACAATTGATAGTAAACTGTCTTTTGCTCCACACATTAAAGTCCTAACAAATCGAGTACGCAGACTTACAGCGGTTTTCAGGTCAATTCGTGATAGTGCTGATTGGGATGTTATCCAGATGCTGTACTATTCCTTGTGTCAATCTGTATTGACATATTGTATTACCGCCTGGGGAGGCACCAACAAGTCTCATATGATAGCCCTTGAAAGAGCACAAAGAGGATTACTCAAATGTAGTAAGCATCGACCACTGAGATTCCCCACAATAGATCTTTACAAGGAATGCAAAGTGCTCACTGTCCGACAACTGTTTATTCAACACGCTGTTCTTCATCAACACACTTTCGCAAAATATGACCCCAAATTGAAAAAGAGATCTTCTCATAATGATTCCATCCACAAACACAGCATTTGCCACAAAATTTATACTTTTCCTTGGACCTTTTTTATATAATAGAATCAACAAACTTTCAACCATTCATCCTGATACAAAATTTAAAGCAAAGCAAAAAATCTTTAACGTACTAGCCAACATGGATTACACCAGAACAGAAAATTTACTTAAACTAATCGATTAATAGACGATACAAAAGAGTACACTGAAAACATTTTAATCACACAAACACACACACACACACACACACACACACACACACACACACACACACGCACACACACACACACACACACATACACACACAAGATTAACATACACATAATAGGACATATACTTTAATTAATATATTGTTTCCTACTATATAATAATAATTTTCTTTGTTACTAATTTTATATTTGTTAATTAGAATAAAATAATAATGTTACGCATAATAATTGTATAATAATAATAATAATTGTGAATTAATTTGTATTCAATTTAATAATATTATAGTTACTAATAACTAGTATTATATAAAATCCCATCCAACGTAACATCTAAGAAAGGCATTCCAAATCCGCTGTCATCAGACGGAAGAGGCCTGGAGCCTATCACACGGGTCTCGAGCCTAGTTTAGATTCCAGGTAAACCATTTACTTTGTTGTAATAAGCCTAAGTTTCCTCAATAAATTATTCTTATTCTTAAAAATTATTCTTATTCTATTCTTTTTTTCCATACTTCACAGAAGTATAACTTCTAACGCGTGTACATAAGTACACACACTCTTTTTTAAATATTTTTCACAGTAGCGTCCTTTAAAAAAAAAACAATTACTATAGAGAAATATTAAAGGTGTACGAGCTACGCATCGTACATTCACCTTTTCACCGCATTAATTATTTTAATTTAGTTCGCAATTGACCGCGCGTACTCACCTAGCACCTAATTTTCATAGCACTTTATATTATAATTTTTACATTAAACTTTTTAGCATTTAAAACTACTTTCAATTACGATCCTTAAGCCAGCCTAGGTTTCGTACATATTGGTCCTTCGAGTCTACCGTCGAGACGGGACCATCGCGCGTGTGACCTCAATTAGTGTTTCGTCACCTAAGTTATATGTGTAGTGCAAAGTTCCGTTTCCCGGTGTAGCTAGCATCGTGGAGTACACTCCGTTTGAAGATTTGTGGGATACATCCTGCAAATTAGCAGAGCACCGACGAGTCAGGAGACTTGTTACTACTCGTAGCAGCACCAGCGAGCCATAAGACTCGTGACTAACAGAGCTGCAGTGGGCACAGAGGCCCACGACTAGCACCCAAGCACTGGTTGAGAACAATCTCAAAAGCTGCAGAACAATATCACCCTCCTAGCATCCCACTGACCGCACCAGCACAAACATCGGCTTTCAAGTAAGAGATTTTTATTCACTTCTTCATCTCGTTTGTCGCATAATTTGAGTAACCATGGAAGATTTTTACACTAGCCAAGTTGAAATTTTGGATGCTATCAAATCATTAGCTACCAACTTCAAAAAAGATGGGACAAGCAGGAAAACATCAGATTACTTCCGTAGAAAATTGGAAACTCTCGATTCATACTGGGGAGATTTTCAATACAACCATGACCGTATATGCACCGAATTCAGCAGAGAGCATCAATATTTCAAAAATAAGGAATATGATCAAACTAATGCGTACTGTGAGTCAGTTAAAGCGCTTATCTCAGAAGAGTTTCAAGATTTTGTGGAGAAGCAGCAGGCAAAGAAACCGTTCGTGGGTATGGTTGAAGGTGAAACTCCAACCTCAATAAAAAAGAAATCATACATACCTAGCACAGAGACGATTGAATTTAAATTCAAAATTCATTTATTTCAGGCTAGTTATGCCCATAATGCACATATTACAATTGCATTATCAGTATCATTAAGTAAAAGTATAAACAAATTAAATTTAAAAATATTTTATAAAATTCAGAAAGCGATCATAATTAAATAGGTGTAACGTGAAATCTTATAATTACATAGTTTTATATTTAGTTAGGCGGTCACAATGTCCAAATTATAAATATTAAATAAAATATTATAGCCATTATGAATCCAGTACAATATAGGTACTACTTCATATAACCGGCGCTACTTGGAACATGTCTGTGACAGCAGTGCCGGATATACGTGCAGTCCAGACGATCTGCGATCATCTTCAGGACGATGTTGGAGCTTGACCTCACCCGACGTATCGGGGACGCACTGCGTCTGCGCATGCTCGCGCGGAAGCAACTCGTGTGTGCCTCCGCGAACATGCCCGAGGCGCTGCAGAAGCGGGGCAGCCCCATCACCGCCCTGAACGCGTTATTATATTGGACGCGAAGGGCTCTATACGCTCTCTGAGTGTATTTGGCCCACAGGCTGCACGTGTAGAGGGAGGTGCAGTATGCTCTGAAGAGCGTGACCTTTACCTCCCCCGAGCAACGTTTGAAGGTGAGAGTGCTAGATCTCAGGTGAAGCATTCTCGTGAGGAAGTTCCCGTCCCGCAAACACAAGAGTCGCGTGGCGTTAATAGTCACTTGGACGACATGTTGCGGAAGCAAGCTGCCAATTTCAGGGCATTATCAAGAGACGTAACAAAAATCGATATTGACAAATTAAAAAACAACATGGCAGTTTGATAACGCTTTAGCATCACTACAGTCTCGCTGGTCAGCAATCGATAGCTTACATGTAGATCTCGATAGTGAGTTGAACGGCGAGAATGAAGATTATGAAATCGCATTCAGCAAGTATGACGATATTTACACTAATCTCAAAAATCGCTTAAACGAGAAAAAGTGGTCGACAGCAAATACAGAAAAAATAACACCGCACTTAGAAATTCCCATTTATCACGGTAATTATAATCAGTGGTTATCATTCAAAGATTTATTCAGTGACTCCATACATAAAAACTGCACTTTATCTAATGCTCAAAAAATGCAAATTTTAAAATGTAAATTGAAAGGTGAGCCAGAGAGGCTGATGACCTATCGATTAGCAATAATAATTATGACATATGCTGGGAGATTTTAAATCGTCGCTATAATAGTGCAAAGCTCATTTTCACTTCACACTTAGACAGCATTTTAGATTTGCCAAGCTTACAACAAAAATCATTTACACAAATAAAAGGATTCATGACGTCACCATGGAATGTGTCAACGGCATTAGAAAACTAACTAAATAAATGAGTAATTAAATAGTAAGTCAGGTTTTATAAAAATGAATCCCTATTTATCTTGGTCACGCCATAACTTGACAACGGGTGGACCAATATCTTTTAAGTGTTTTTATGATAGAAAGTTTTTGCGAAAGAAATGTTTTAAGTAACTGAAAATATATACGGTTGAATTGAAAAACCTTCTCCTTTTTTTGAAGTCGGTTAAAAATAAGTGTTTAATGCGGGAGAAGCCGCGTGCACTTTTATTAAAATAATATAAGAAATACAACCACAAACAATCCAAAAGTGGAGTCAGAGTATTTATTCTAGGGCTAGAGTGTTCACCATCTTTGTTTCTACCTGTGTCCGTTATAGACTTTGAAACCATTCAACCGATGTGCCCACTGGTTTAATTAAAAAGGCAACAATGGGAACATGGATTTAGACATAGAGGTCTAAAACCATCAACAACTCACCAACAATGCATTAGGGCTCAGAATGAGTAACGTAATCATACCTCAAAGCATCCTTCGCTTTTTGGAGAAACAAAACAGTTATGGCATCCGATTTGGTGCAACCACAAGCATTTTCATCGAATGATTTTGTTTCACTTCCAGGAGACATTTTTATACACCTGTAATTAAATAGAATAATATTAAAACACTAGATAATCTTTTTAGGGTTCTGTACCTCAAAAGGTAAAAAAGGGAACCCTTATAAGATCACTTTCTTGTTCGTCTGTCCGTCTGTCTGTCTGTCTGTCCGTGTGTTACCACCGATTTTCTCAGGAACGGGTGGACCTAGCAAGTTAAAATTTATACCAGATACTGAAGTTTATAGTGCCTATTAAGTGTATAAAAATCAAGGTCCTGAGTTAACACGATGAAAGATATGGGCAAATTTAGATTTTCGCGAAAACTTGTAAGACCAAAATTTACCTTAATTTTCAACTTTTTTTATTTTTCGTAATATTTCCTTTACTTGTGCTGTAAGACCTTGCTTTTAAACAAAATTGACAATTCTATGTCAATCAGAAGTACCCTATAGGTTTTGGGTCGAAATCCTATAGGGTACTTCCCGTTAACCTAGAATCATGAAATTTGGCAGGAAGCAAGGTCTCACAGCACAAATAAAGCAAAATACGAAAGAAAATTTAAGGATGTCCCCATACATACATAGTATACGCCAATTAAGATAAGTATCTGAGTTATATGAGCGCTCATACAATTTGGAGGTCTAGCTTAATTAATAATATCCAACGTTGGTACGGAAGCCTCGGTGGGCGAGTCCAACTCGACTTGGCTGTTTTTAGGGATCCGAACCCAAAGGGTTCGTCTGTCTGTCTGTCTGTCTGTCTGTCACCAGGCTGTATCTCATGAACCGTGATAGTTAGACGATTGAAATTTTCACAGATAATGTATTTCTGTTGCCGCTATAACAACAAATACTAAAAACAGATCAAAGTTAAGAATTAAAGGGGGTCCCCATACAAAAAACGTGTTTTTACTATAGCACCATCTATGTACGATTGTTTACCAGTGTTTCTCAACCTTTTTCATGACGCGACGCGACCCCCTTTGTATGAAAAAAATGGACCTACTTGCACTGTTTATAATTTGTATTTTGTTATATTTCTAGCTTCTACCCGCGGTTTCGTTCGTGTGGCCTACAGGAAACAAATTATATATTTTCTTTTAAACCAAAAATTATAAGCACTCTTAGTCAAAACACCTACTTTACTCACTCTTTAATTAATATTTTCTTTAAAAGTATGTTTTCAAACTTTACACAAAAAACACTGGTTTTTTGTGTTAACTAGAGATGCGCTGAATATTCGTTTGGTATTCGGTATTCAGCGTATTCGGCATCTTTTCCATTATTTGTATTCTGCCAAATTATTCGGGTTTGTTGCCAAATATATTCGGTTCAAGCATTTCTATTTTCTTGGCTCATGTAGCCAAGGTGTAGAACTAAAAGACAAAACTTCTTATATAAGACTTATGTTATATTATAAGTCAAAGAAAACATATTTACGTCTTAACCTATAGTTAGTAGGTATAGTCAACATTTATTTTAAGCCTTAAATCAACATTTAATTTAAATCTCGAAACAATATTTATTTTTAAATTTTAAATCAACATTTGTTTTTAAACTTAAAATCAACATTTTTATAAACCTCAATTAAATCCATCCAAGTTCCTAACCTAACCAGCAGCGGCACGTAGCGAACTTGTTTACGCGGCAAAACAATGTAAAGGCAAACCGAATAATTCAGCCGAATATGTTTCGGTAAAGGTTAAACCGAATAATATTCGGTACTCGGTAATTCGGTGAAACCACTATACGGCGCATCTCTAGTGTTAACGTTCACTTAGTTGGCGTTAGAAGTTCGTTAGACATTCGTTAGATGGCGTTGTAGTAAATAAGCATGTTTAGTATTGACACGGTATTTATATTATCGATGTACTTTGTACTTTATTTTTCCGGCAAATTTTGTTTAATCGGAACCCTACTTGTGCGGGTCCGACTCGCACTTGGCCAGTTTATTTTATTTTATTTAAAGCAGTCAAAGACTGATCTGATGTGATATGACTATGCTGGTCTAAGATGTATTTGTACTTTTCTGGATGACGAAGACTGCAGGAGAAATACTAGGTCATGCCAGGTCAAGGTAGTTAGTTTATAATAACGTAAAGGTAGTTACCGGCTGTAGTGCACTTGTGTTTGTGGTAGAAAACACACATCAGTACCTCCTACGATGGCAGCCTCACACATTCCACTTTTAATTGCTTGGTACGCCTGTTCCAGAGCGATTGTAGAGCCACAACAAGCGTCATCCAGCGTCATCGATGGCCCTTTTAAATTGAGCCAATACGAAATCCGATTCGCGTACATTGTTTTGCTCGATCTGCAAAATTACATGGTTGAATTGTTTTATACACGTAGATGTTACCGATAGTATATGATAGGCATTCTGAAGTACCTACGGTATACCTATAACATTCAGGCAAAGCGTGAAATATATTTTATTTTATAATATTTTTTACCATACCATATTATAACTAGGCATTCTAAATTATACTACGAACAAAAAAAACATATACAATACATAATGTGCAGTCGGCAATGTGTTGAATACGCACACACTGACAGCGGCCGACAGCGACATCACATCACGATGAACAGTTTCAATGACAAGGCCTATTAAACTCTTTGAGTAATACCAGAATACTCCAGAATACCAGAATACTATTACAGTTTTCAGATTTGATTCCAAATGATTCTAATCTAGGTCAACGTAAAGTACCCTATAGGTTGGATTCCCTTGTGAAATTGCAAAATAATCGAAACTTTGCGACATAAACGGTCATTTATCTTTTGATCACATTGACTAACAAGTTTTTTTTCTCAGCTGAAAGAGACTGTAGACCTAAGTATTTAATATAAGTTTCAACTTGATTCCTGTACGCGTCTGAGAAAAAGGGTCTTGACAGACGGACAGACACACAGACGTTCAGACAAACAGACGAACAGACGGACTGAAAAGTGATCGTATAAGGGTTCGTTTTATTTTTGCGGTACGAAACCCCACTGTCTATTTATATACTAGTCAGTGCGAAACCCTAAAAGTATAGAATGATCTACCCGACAGCGAGTCCGTTCGCGCCGCCGCAGGACTGAGAGGGTGGCCGTGAAAATCCGTGCGGCACTCTCTATTCTATCAATCGTATAAATGTTATTTGATATTGTACATAAAGCTTATGCACTGTAGGGCTATTCTGTAAGCTAATCTCGGAAGCGAAATTCGCAGTGAGATTTGAATTTCGTGTCACGAAATTCAACCGTATTACAATCGTGTTACGATTTGAATTTCGTAGTACGACACCGCGGATTCCGCTTGCGAGATGCGCGATGCGATAAACTAGCTTACAGAATAGCCCAGCTGCATTTTTATTCGTTCCGATTTTTATTCGTCAATCTGTGAACTATACCAATATAACTAGGCACGGATAAAAACAGAGAGTCTATTCTCCGTGATACTATAGGGCCAAGTATATTGGTGAAGTTCACAGATTGACGAATAAATGTATGCAATGACGTTCAATTTTTTTTTACTTTTTTTTTTAGAAAAAAATGGTTCGTATTTTTTTTACGCAATAGTTTATACTGAACAAATTTTTGAACTTTGTACATTGCATACATTTCTTAAGGAAGGTAGAGGTATATACATATAATGGTAAACGATAATGACAGGTAAGTACATTATTTTATACAATGACCAGATAAGATTTATTACAATGCCGCGGTCTCATATGTCTAGGTATTCTATGCCATGACTGAAATTATTATGTTTTGCTGGTAACGTAAATTAATTTGACCAAGTGTTTTAACATACCCTGTTAAATGATAGCCTGTTAAAGAGGTTACACGATCAACTAGAAATTTTTCCATTTCTGCATGCGCTGTACCAATAAATACTCCAATCGACTTTCCACTGATTTGTTTTGGACTAATCCCAGCGTCATATATAGCTTGAAACGATTGTTCGAGAGCTTTTCTCGCCATAGGATCCATGCAGTTGCCGAGACGATTATGCACCATAAAGAATTGAGAATCAAAGCGATCGAGGCCGGACAATTTTCCGGAGAATAAAGATAATTCAGGGTGATTCCATTTCCAGCGAACATTGTCTGAATTCACAGGATTCACCTGAAGAACATAAAGTTATGTATGTTTATAAGAAATGTTTAAATTAATTATTTATTGAAACAAACTTAAAAGTAAGCTTTACATTTATATTATCCTTAATATATCCATATTATATACAAGTATATAATCAAAGATTACATTACATGCCCTATACACCACTAAATGTAAACTACCAAAAACATTTTAAGGGCAGTTGCAGGAGGGATATTATCAATGATTAATGAGCTATCAGGATTATATTCACAAAGTTAATGAGGTTAGATTTTTCCCAAAATCCGTGGGATAGTCAATTTAAGTGTGTTTTAGGGTTCGTACCTCAAAAGGAAATAAACGAGCCAAGTGCGTGTCGGGCCATGTGCAATGTAGGGTTCCGTAGTAGCCCGTTATTCAATGCAATATTGACCCGTTATAAACAAGCAACTAGGTACTTCGTCTTTGTCACTTTAAAGGATTTATTCTAAGGATTTTGTATTTGGTACAAAATTATCCAAAACCCAAGTTCAACGAGTATTACTGCTAAATTAATAAAGTGATCTAAACCGCTACAGTTTTCCTTTCAAGTTCATGAAATGCACTTTATTACGAATAATCCAGATTTTATCCAGACTTTTCAAGCCAGCAGTTTAGCTTTTAGAGGGGGGGGGGGGGGCATAAATGGAGCATTCAATCGAAAAATGGTAAACCTAACCCTAAAAAAACATATTTTTCAAAATTTTATTTCACTACTTTGTTGGCGTGATTTATATACATAGCACTACTCTACTCTTAGCAAAACCTCGGACAGACAGACAGACAGACAGACAGACAGACAGACAGACAGACAGACGGACACGACATGATTGTCAGGACTACGGAACCCTAAAAAGGATCACTTTGTTGTCCATCGATTTCAATCATTACGATTGCGATAAAATATTAACAGTTTAACAATCCCATGGGTGTCAATATGTGTAAGCGGGTGGTGTGTGTGTGTGTTTTTTTTTATACCGACTTCACAAAAGAGGAGGAGGTTCTCATTTCGTCTGTATGTTTTTTTTTGTATGTATGTTACGCGATTACTCCGTCAATTGTGAACGGATTCAAATGATTCTTTTTTAATCTTTTTCAAAAAACATAAAGCCGACTTCATTACCACAAACAGGCACTCAGCGAAAAATAAATTACTTAATATAATTATTATAAGCGCTATCCACTTATCTATTTGAAGTCACAACTTCCCTATGACCTGAGCGTACTGGCTGGAAAGCGTATAAGGTATAAAGTCTGTGATACAGAGCCTAGAAGACTAGATATTGCAGACACATCATGTCATGTAGCTAGACGACATTGTGAAACCATATGTTATAAATAATTATGTAATTTAAATATTGTGTCGCTGTATAAAATTATCTCACGTAGTTAAGTAACTTTTTATTAGAGTAATAATTGAATAATTAATCTTATTTATTGATACTGTATAATTTTCCTCTTGATTGAAATTCTAATGTTTAATTAATATTAATAATCTAATCTTAAACCTAATCATTAAAAATATCTATATTTTATTATGTACACAAGATTGATCAATTACTCGGAAGGAACTAATTGCTGAAATACGGGTGTTTAAACACCTAGTTTAGTAGCTAGGGCCGCACTGAATTGTAAAGTACTTTAAAGTGAAATAAACAAATTTTAATATAAAAAAATGAATTTAATTTAATTAAATATTTGGGACAAACAAAACAACGCTTGGCACTATATAGGTCAGGTGCGAAGCCACTTTGTAGAGATAAAAAGGTGTTCGATTAAATTAACTGTCAGTGTCAGTAGGGGCTGTCACTTGTCAGGGCAAGGGAATTATTGTGTATTTTGTTTGGAAAAGCGCGAGTTTTTCTTGTGTTTAGTTAGTGATTTTCTTGGGAATTTGCCGCGTAAAAGGAGAATTAGATGGGTTTTTGCCGCTAAAATTCACGTCACTTGAAGTTTTGGGGGAAAAGAAGGGTCACTTTTTACTTTGGCTTGGAGTTTTTTACTTGAGTTTTTTTTTTGTAGAGTGGTAATGCGGATAAAAGTTGGTAAAATTGTGTTTTATACCAAGGAATACAGCGGAGACAGCAGTGGAATTAGAAGAAAGACATTCAGTGTCCTTTTTTTATTTATTACTAATAAGAAATTAAGTTGTTGCTTTTCCAAAAACACTCGAAGATAATTTTCGTCAAGATGCGTTAGATTATCTTTTTCAATGCGTATTGTAATAAGACAATATCAAATTACAAGCAATTTAGCTAGAAAACAACAAGCAGTACTGCCATTTACTGCAGTTACTGCATATACACCAGTTTTCTGCACTGAGATGTTTCTGTGATGTGGGTTTCATCTGATTAAATAAGATTGTACCTAATCCTGTGGCAAACTTATCTGACTGATTTTTAACAACTTCTGCACGTTGGAGATAGATTTATCTTCATCAGAGCTGTTCGTTGGCTGTTTTGGGTGAAAATTTTGAAATTTTCCAATGTAACTAGGGAAACAAGTGACCGATGGGTGAATGATGCTTAGAAGCTATAACACATTATATTAAATGGAATTTTATATAAAGAGAAATGGTTTAAAGATAGCTTTCTAAATGTTTATAAAGAGAACTATGATATAATTATTTTGGATCCCTTATAAGCTTCAGATCTAAATGTACCGATAGTAAATCATAATATAATTAATCAGTTAATTGCATGTAAAATAGATAAGTACATTATTGTATTAGTGTTAAATAGATATTATATATTATTTTAATATGACCAATCAAGAAGATGCCTAATTGAAAAGGAACAAGAATTTAGATTTGTAAGGATTTATAGGAATAGTTACACAGAAAGATTATTAAGTAAGCTGGATATATCCCGTGGCTTTGCTCACGTTGAGACAAATATATAACATTTTGTCCAAATCGATCCGGAAATGACCGTGAGAAAATAATGGACGAGAAAATGAATGGCCTGGATTTATACATTTGCAACATTGGTTTTGGTGCTGATGTTAAGTGTTCTTTGGATCAACCTGTTAACCTGATATAAACCTTTTCATATTTGAGATAGTTTGAGAAAACATTCATTCGGTTATTAAAATAATAATAATACATTTATTTCAGAGTGTTCATTATAGTCCAGCAGTGGACGGAAATTGGTTGATGTTAGTGATGAAGTTAATAACGGAATATTACAATAATTCATTTATTTCAGGACATTATGGGTTTACGTATGTGTATGTGAACGATGCAATATAATAAAAGTGTTATATACCAACTTTGCACCTGATGTTGTGAGATGATGTTTAAGTGTCTGTGACGTTGTATGTTGCAAATTTAATCTGGTGAAATTATTTACTTTTTCGAGAATATTGGGAGGTGACATAATCAGAGGTAGTAATCCTATGGATCACTCGCAAGCAGAATCAATAATTAAAGATTTCAGTACTTCCTAACGCGGATGATTTCTCATCTTTAATTAAAATAATTTAATTGAATTATCTATTGTGAAAACGCTTCACTTATTAATTCATACGAGATTTTTTTATATATTACTATGGGAAACATGGATATTTTGATTCTTACAGTAGTAATCGTGGGGTACTTGTACGCTGAAATGAATAGCCAGAGATACACGTTTATCATCGATATAAATAATCATGCATCAGTAATTTAATATAATTTTATGTTTCTGCATCGCTCAAGTAATTTGGTGGAAAATATTAACTCAAAGAATCAAAGCATTTATTCAGTATGTAGGCAGTATTAATATACGCACATATACACGTCAAAATCATAAAATAAATCATAACCAATTATCGAGTAAACATAGCAAAAGCAGAATTTAACGCTTTGAATTAGAAAAAAAAAGTAATGAACTTGATAATATGTTCGAGATTTTGTTTCCTACGGAAGATATAAACATGGGGGATATTATGTCACGTTGACTTACCCATTATCATTGATATAAATAATCATGCATCAGTGATTTAATATAATTTTATGTACCTGCGTCGCTGAAGTAATTTGGTGGAAAAAATACTCTTATTAATATGTTCGAGATTTTGTTTCCTACGGGACATACATAACATGCGGATATTATGTCACGTTGAGTTGCCCAATATCATCGACCTGTACCTGATTCATTGGAATGACTTACTGAGAAATATTAACTTACTAATTATGTTCGAGATTTTGTTTCCTACGGGACACATATGTGTTTTATTGAAGCTGCTCATTTGGTGCGGATTCGCCTGTTATCTGTTCGTGATTTATTTTCCCTGCGGGGATCGTGGAAGTTTATGTCACACTACGGGTGGCCCAACCCTGGGGAGACTTATACGCTGAAAGAATTGCCAGAGTCTCCTCTAGTTCGTGACATACACAACCACGCAACGTATCTTCAAATTTACATATTCTGCGGAATAATTCAGTGAGTAAAAGATTCACTTATTACTACGTCTTCGAGAATTACCTTCCCTGAGAGGACCGTGAGATTCTGTGTTATGCTACGGGTGGCCCAACCCTGGGGAGACTTGTAACCTGAATGAATAGCCAGAGTCTCCTCTAGCATTTAACTTAGATGACCGCGCAACGATATCATCACCAACTACGACAGTAAAGTGATCTTGGACCGCTGGGTCTTTCCGGAGTGGAGAAATAATTTAACTAAAATAATGGCGAACCTGGCTTACTGAGTTTCTTCAGTAATTATCTTCATTAGCCACAATATTAACTACAATTAACTTGGCTCATTGAGTCATTCCTCTGTTGGAAATATACTTTGCGGTTCAGGATAGGATTTAGTATAGATGGAGTTGGATAGACCCAGTATGGGTTAGTAGGAACGATAGGATAGGTTGATAGGGGATAGATAGGAAATTCGATAGTAGGTAGTGTAGGCAGGATAACTAAGAAACTACTCACTCTTCAGTAGCTAGAGAGAGTAATATCTACATGAAACAAGTGGTGATGGATGTTGTGCTCGATTAATAGACAGAGACCTTCTTACCATCCAAGGCAACTCTGTTGTTCGAGCAAGCGAATGTTCCCAAGCTAAATAAAGATGGAGTGGATGAGCATGTAGGCTGACTAACAGACATAAATGTACTATTTTCTTTGATAAAAGATTATGTCCTCTCGCTTTTAGTTGTGACTCAGTACTGAAATACAATTTAAGACGTCAAATTTAATTAAATGAATTCCTCTTGTACTACTGACTTTTGACTTACTGTAGACATCACCATGAGGCTTCACCTCGATTCTGGTTGATGTTTCGATACTGAAATTCAGGTAATTTTGCTAAGCTACTAAACCTCATTTCTCGTCGATACTTCGATTATGCAATAGTCATGTCTTCTCATGCGCAGTGGTGGTCACCAATGGATGGTTGCTTGATACTAGATCAAGTAGGGGCTACCCAGTAATTCAGGATGAATGCCATAGCTCGGTAGCGAATGGAGACGCGCCGAAACTGTCGGCAGGATTTTATCCCGTGCCCTGGCTCGTGGCAGTACTCACAATCAGACCTAGTCTGAGCCACAGCAAAACGGGGGGGAACTCGCCCCTGTGGCAGCGTGCGAGCCTGAGTGCGGCCCTGTGGGCGCTGCACTGGTGGCGGCTGTTGAGTAGCCGAACTGTCTAACATTCGGCACTCGTCCTCCAAAAATTGAATGAGCTCTGTATAGAGCGGTAAATGATCCGGTGCGTATCCACCAAACGTCTGTTCAAAACGAGCTCTAAGCTCAAACGGTAATTTCCGTAGTACTACGTGGACCAGTAGATATGACCACTGATCCACCGGAAATTCAAGGGTCCTCAGCGCGTTGGTCGCAACCAAAAGTGGATTCAATAACTCAGTCCTTAGGACTGAAATTAGGTTGACGACAGGTAGCAACAACAGCTGATCAATGTGGGTGTCCGCTAACCCCCTTTTGTTCTGGTAGCGCCTGATCAATAAATCTCGTGTGGTTTCGTAAGAACTATCGCAAATAGCCAGGTGCTGCACCAGCGAACGCGCTTCACCAGTGAGGATTGACAACAAATATGCAAGTTTTTGAGCCGGGGACAAATCATCCCGTGCATGGACTAAACTCTCATATAAGTTAAAAAAAACTCAACCATTGGTCCAGACGACCATCAAAGTGTGGCGATTGTAAGGTTGGCAGCTTCGAGGTGATGCCAATCGTTGAGGCCTCTGACTTGGCAGGGAGTGACCCTGAAGCCCGCTGACGACCGTTATCAATGTCAAAAACCGCTTGTTCAATGTCAACCGTCAGTTTCAAAATCTGGCCAAAATTGGCCGATACAACTTCCCTCGATGCTTGCGGATATGCATAGAAAGGGATGTCCTCTTCCAATGCTAAAAAGTTAGCAAACGCAGTCTCAACCGTGGCAGTCCGGTCTGACAATTTATTAGCAAGTTGTAATAATGCTCCCTTGCGATCTGTACGAGTGGCCAACGCGGCGGTATTTGCAAACCACCGTAATTCTGATTTAATTATTGAAGCATTGTCCTTCAGTTCCCTTAAATCACCCATTTCAATTGACCACAATCAACACATCATCATCATTATCAGCCGGTATCAGTCCACTGCTGGACGTAAGCCTCCCCCAAGACACGCCACTGAGCCTCTTCGGCTCTTTGTTTCCAGTCACTGCCCACCGCCACACCACCGTATGTCGTCGCTCCACCTAGTCACAGGGCGTACTACTCTACGTTTGCCGATTCACGGTCTCCACTCTAGAACCAGTCTGCCCCAACGGTTATTGGTCTTACGGCAGATATGACCAGCCCACTGCCACTTCAGTTTGCTAATCCGCTGAGCTATGTCGATCACTTTAGTTCTCTGGCGAATTACTTCGTTCTGGATTCGATCCCGCAGAGAAACACCGAGCATAGCTCTCTCCATAGCTCGCTGAGCGACTTTAAACTGGTGTACTAGTCGAACCGTGAGTGTCCACGTCTCGGCTCCGTATGTCATGACAGGTAGGACGCACTGAATAAAGACTTTTGTCTTTAGGCACTGTGGTATAGGCAACGAGAAGACTCGACGGAGTTTCCCAAATGCTGCCCAGCCCAGCTGAATTCTTCTCTGGATTTCCTTCTCATAGTTGTGTTTGCCTAGTTGGAGCGTTTGCCCTAGGTAAACATACTGCGTGACAACTTCGAGTGGAATACCATCTACGGCAATCGGTTCCGGAACAACGTGCTCGTTGTACATGACTTTGGTTTTATCCAAATTCATCCGGAGACCGATGCGACGAGAAGAATCAGCTAGGTCATTCAACATCCTTTGTAGGTCCTGCAGCGTCTCTGCCATAATGACGATGTCATCTGCGAATCGTAAGTGAGAGATGTACTTGCCGGTAATGTTGATGCCACAATCTTTCCAGTCCAGCGTCTTAAACATCCTCTAAGGCATTAGTGAACAGTTTCGGGGATATGACGTCCCCCTGTCTCACTCCTCGACGCAGGTGAATATGTTTAGTACGCTAGTTCTGTACTTGTACTGACATCGTTGCGGCATTAAATAGACATTTCATCACTTCGATATATCGCCAGTCGACTTGGCAACGCTGCAGGGACTCAAGAACCGACCAGGTTTCGATTGAGTCGAAGGCCTTCTCATAGTCCACAAATGCTAAGCACAGGGGCCGATTGTACTCTTCGGTCTTCTGTACAATCTGCCGTACCGTGTGGATGTGGTCTATGGTGCCGTAACCGCTTCGAAACCCGGCCTGTTCCGGAGGTTGAAACTCGTCGATTCTTCGCGTAAGACGGTTCGTGATGACCCTTGAAAACAGCTTGTAGACATGGCTGAGAAGCAAAATCGGGCAGTAGTTTTTCAATAGGGTTTTATCTCCTTTTTTAAAAAACAAAACCACCATGCTTCTGTTCCATGCCTGTGGAGTTCTACCAGTGAAGAGAACAGAATTGAAGAGCTGTTGCAGCTGGCTTACAGCTGGATCTCCTCCAGCTTTTATAAGCTCCGTTGTGATTCCGTCCTCACCTGGGGCTTTTCCATTTTTGAGCTGTCTAAGGGCCATCACGATCTCATCTCGGCTGACATCGGGCAGGTCTTCTGTAAAGTGGCGAGTTAAGGTGCCTCTGCAATCCTCAGTATCGGGTTCGGGCCTTGAAGCATGCGATGCGTAGAGCTTGCTGTAGAAGTCTTCAACTTCCGACAGAATCTCCGGCTTGGATGCGACGACGTTCTCCGTTGATGTTGTCAGCTTTGTGAGGTGGCTTCTATCTAGAGGCTGGACGAACACTTTCGACCCCCGATTCTGCTCAATTGATTCTGTAATCAAGAGCGTGTTAGAAGATCGGAGGTCACGTCGTACCAGCTTCTTAATAGTTTTGTTGCGCACCTGGTTAATTGACAAAGCTGACAATGGGTCTGTTCATCTCTCTTCCATTAGTTGAAGTGTTTCTGCCAAAAGCTTGGACTTTTTGCCCGTACGCTTGCTCTCGCAAAACTTCGTCCCTTCTTCCCTGAGGATTTCCATCACTTCTTCAAGTTTCTGGTCTACGTCATCTGTGGCTTCTAAGGCAGCGAATCGATTTTCCAATTTTAATTGGAATGTTTCAGACCCAAAAAATGGTTTGGAGTAGGTTTGGTCGGAGCGTGGACTTCATCAATCGGAATTTCTCGGCTTTGAAGTCGATATCCAGAGAGCCTCGCACAAGTCGGTGATCACTTCCAGTATTGAACCTAGTGATCACAGAGACGTCTCTGAATATGCGCCGTTTGTCCGTAATGATGAAGTCAATCTCGTTTTTAGTCACAGTGTCGGGGCTTTGCCACGTCCACTTCCTTTGGGGCTTTTTCTTGAAGAACGAGTTCATCAAGAAAAGCCCCTCTTTCTCGAGGAAATTGACTAGCATTTGCCCCCTGTGATTCCTACTCCCAAATCCGTGTGGTCCTAGAGTCGATTCACTGCAGGTCTGTACTTTGGCGTTAAAGTCTCCCATGACAACGTTGTAGTGAGCCTTAGCGGTGGTATGTAAGGCTCTGGAGATGTCTTCGTACATACTTTCCACCTCTTCATCCAAGTGTGCCGAGGTCGGTGCGTAGACCTGGATAACCTTGAGGCTTAACCTCTTGGTTAACCTTATTATAAGGTACGCAACCCTGGTCGACACACTGGAGATTTCTACAACGTTGTCACTGAGAGCCTTGTTGACCAGAAACCGACGCTGCCTTGGGATGGCTGGTCACCTTCTCTGTAATACATAAGATGGCCTGATTCTAGAGTTATGGTGTCCTCTCCCTGTCTTCGGACTTCACATAACCCCAGAATGTGCCATCTTATGTGTCCCAGCTCCTCCTCCAGCTGCGTCAGATGCTCATCCAGCCGATCAATCAACACCAAAATCCAAAATTAATTTCAAAAGGGCAAAGCCGATTAATTAGCCTAGTCTAATCAAGTTACCAAATTGTATTGTGACGGACAACCAAAACCAAGGGCAAATTATGTTTGTAAAATAGACCAACAATTAAATCAACAAGCAAATCCGGGTGACAGCCTATATCACAACGATCAATAAGTTTCAACCACGCTCAGCTACCAAATGTTACCGACTAGGATACTCAAAAGGAGTTTACCACGTCCTGTTTAAGAGTGGAAGCGTGTGTCGTGGATTAGATACGTCTCGATATCCTGGGGAAACTTCACCGCGTTTCGCGGCGTATTAGGTCGTCAAATTCGAGGCTATATCCTACCTTGTGTGATTTATGAATCACAAAATCAAGCCTCCTGCGAGTGGGGTTTCACTTTATAAGAGTTCTGAGCTTATAGTGGTCTCTTATCTGTTTTCGTCATTCCTATCGCTCCTATATTAGTCTCTGACAAGCCGTTACAGGCTCTAATACGCTTGATCTTAATACCTTGTCTTAATTATGCATATAAGTTTAAATTTACAGTGCCGTTGCAAGCCACACTCTCCTAAAAAAGCATTTATCAAGACTTATCACACTTGAGATAAATTAGCTCTCATATCCACATTTTCTAAGCTCTTTTAATTTTACAACATATTTTCTAAATGCTATTGTAAGAATGTTAGACTAATATCAGCATTTAATTAGAGTACTTAAAACATGTAAATATTGATCTTATTCAAAACTATTATAAGATCAACAGCAGTGGATAGGCACAGTATTAGAGTGATATTGAATCATCATACTTACAATAGAGAAAACGAGTCTAATTTAAGAAAGTTTGATCTTAAATCGAATTTGTGACTAAAATTGTGAGAGTAACATTTGATGTTGACTATTATATTTCACCAAAAGTATTTTAGTGCGGTCACATAAAATACCATTTCACATCCCAAACGTTCACTCTTAAATGAAAATAAATGTTTTATGTCAATTCAAGGATCTCTAAGTTATTCCAACATGGAGTCATGTTGGAATGATATAAATGAGCTTAAAATAGTCTTATAGTGATTCTAATAAATGCAATACTAATGGCGTCGCTTTTAATACAAATTAACAAATATAATAATTAAACAAGAATACTAAATACTAATATTGATGAAGCGCACGAGTTGTGAAACATAAACTAGGGTCTATTTTACAGTAAATAATATTTTCCAATACTAATAGTCAGTGCTAACAGATGGCGCTGATTTCGAAAAAGTTGCATTTTTATTATTTTTATTATAATAAGACTGAAATAAACCACTTTCATTACATTTCGCGAACCTTTGAACATGCATATAACATTGAATAATAATAATTGAACCGATTAATAAGCATTCTCTGTGAATTTATTTCAATCGAAAGTTCAACGCCCATACGTGAACAAATATTACACACACATATGAAAGCAAAAACGACAGCATCTTATCAGTAAACATGAGCACAATACACGGCGTCATCATAGCCCAGTGGTTACAGTGATGAAAATGCGATCCTTAGGTCACGTGTTCAAATCTATCTAATATTCTCTCTTACTAAGTATTTTATAGTAGACGTGATGTTTTAAAATATTCTACAGATATTATGATGTCATTATGGGTAAAGTGCTCTTCAAGATAAATCAATCGAACCCGAACTCGGTTATGTTGTTTTATTACAAAAAAGCCATGACCACCTTCCAGTTTCATCATCAGATCCTGGATATCGTTTAAGTATACAGTGCTCCTCACGACGAATAAATTGAGCCCAAATGCCAGACAGACAGACAGATAGACAGACAGACAGACGGACAGCGGAGTCTTAGTAATAGGGTCCGTTTTACCCTTAGGGTACGGAACCCTAAAAAAGAAGAAAGTTCAAAAAAAGTTTTTATTTTTTAATGCAGTTGTTGCATAGACGTAATATAAATCGACTGCGCAAAACGACCCTGATGAGACCGACCTAGAACGAAGTTTGTCCCTTTCTTTTGTATGGACGACTTATATATATATTATACATATAGTATAGACCATGTATAGTACTAGCAGGTTGTTAGACAAGGACACATTCCCACCCTGGTGCCTTTCGATTGGGCCGTTTTGTTTTACAAAGCAATAACAACCAAACAGCATTGTTAGAGGATACGGATTAAATTGAATTTGTCAAAACATCTGCAGTGTATCCTTTTATATTACGTCTATGAGTTGTCGTGCTGGCCAGTGTGGTTATATATGGTGGTTAAACAAAAAATGAGGATGGCGCACTGACATGAAATAAGTATTTATGCATTTTCAGTAGATTGGCAGTATAGAAAAATATTGAGTAGAAAGGATCGCATTTTAAAAACTCTTTTAACGCTAGCGCGTCAAATGCACTTATCAACACAGATTTCGAAGATAAACAGAACCTTTCCGAGGTTGTGAGGTGAAAATAAGGTTGGCGCACTGACATGAAATAAGTATTTACGCATTTTATGTGGATTGGCAGTATGGAAAACTATTTAGTAGCAGGGTTCGAATTTTAAAACTCTTTCCACGCTAGCCTGCAAAATGCACTTTTGAACGCAGATTTCGAATGATAAGAACAGACCCTTTCCAAGGTTGTTTGAAAGGTTTTTTTTTTATATCAACACAATTTAATAAACTAATTAAACTAAAATATTAACTAAGACTAATAATTAAAATAAAATAATAATTTATTTTATTTGCTACATAAAAAGATACATATTATTATTTCATTGAGTTAATTCGGCGGTTTCGGGCTGCGCCGCGCGGTGTCTTGCTGCGCCGCGCTGCACCGAGCGGTTTCTGGCTGCGCCGAATTAACTCAATGATATGTGTATACTTTTGTGTAGTCAATAAATTTTTATATCTTTTTTATATCAGTGTCCTTTGATTATAAAGGCATGTATATTATAAAAGGTCGCGGTCTAAACTGACCCTTATGTTGCGGGTCGCAGCAAATAAACTACGGATAGTGAAAGAAGTCATATCTTTCTCATAATTTCGTTTGTGCTTCTCTCAGTTTGGTGTTTATTCCACTACATTATTTACTTCAATTTTGAGTAATGTTTTATTCGTTACAATTGGAAATTTGGTAGTATGTATTAGGTATTAGTATTCGTTGCATAGATGAAACTTATTTCAAAAGTGTGCATAATAAAGTTACAAAGTATGTAAATTACCCACAGACCTAAAATTACGCAACGCAAAAATTACCTTAGAGTAAAGTATTTTTGTAAGATCTACTATATTATCCGACATGGGAAACAGCCCAGACATCCCGGATATGACGACGCTGTCGTCGTTGAACTGCCGGACAGTTTCATTCTGTTCTAATGACTGCTTGTATTCCTGTGGTATTGGAGCCATGGCTGTAAATTATAGTTATCTATAACAAACATAAATAATAATAAAATGTTTTATTTCGCATCAAGTCGCTCTAATATCGTAGGATTATTCTCCATGACGATTATTCTGCCAGCGTATCGTCACAATCGCGCAAAATAACATGAAAACGTGACTTGTTAGTCAGTTGTTTCATTGAAACTAGCTCATGTTTTAACCTTTGTTTGAACAACGCGTAAATACATTTCAGTCATAGAATTTCAGTACATATCTGATACTGATGAGAGCAAGTTTAATAAATCTGATAACTTTTAAATTCGGTATCCTTTTCCTTCAATGATATTATAAAAACATGGTAGCATTGATCTGATGCTGGGGCATCTACTGGCATCTTCAGAATGCTCTACTCCTCACCAACTTACTTCTAAGGTTAAAAATATACATAAAAATACAACTTTCACAAGAATTAATTAAGTACACTTCCATTTTTTTGTAAAATTATTTAAAAAACACTTACCAATATGTAGTAAATACACTATACTCGTACTTTATCTTGAAATATAATCGAAACGATACAATAGAAGTACTAAAGTATACTAGACTGCAAATTACTTAAAATCTTATTTAAATACTATTAAGTTACAATGTAATTTGTTAATTAATTTTACAATGGTAACAATATGGTAATAAGCACAAGTTAATTGAATTGGACCTACTTACGCAAGAAAGAACCAACCTTTTATTCTTCTCATGCAAGAATTAATAATTTAATTAAAAGAAAAAAAAATTAAACAAAACTATTTATAAACAAATTATTCATGAATACTGTAGAAGCACCTCTCTTTCAGCCATTTAGTTTGTTCCCGCTTCAGATGTAATATAGTAATAGTTTATTTTCGAACCAAAAGACACCTACTCTTACACAACAATTTTAAATTTACTACATGCGTTGTATTAATAACAGAGAATGCACTGGCGCTTAAACTAGCCGTAGCTGTGCGATAAGCGCAAGTAACAATTTGCGCGTGTGTGTGTGTGTGTGCGTGTGCGTGTGCGTGTGTGTGTGTGTGTGTGTTTGTGCGTGTGTGTGTGTGCGTGTGTGTGTGTGTGTGTGTGTGTGTTCGTACGTATGTGATATGTTGGTGTTGTTATTTGTAGAGCTTCGGTTTCGTCATAATTTAGTGCTGGTAAAATAAAATTAACAGTATTCTTGCACTTAAATTAATGTAAGTGGTTGGAAGAAATTGTTTTACTAATTTTATTGTATAAATGTGGGCCGGCGTATTGTGTGTATTTACGCGCAAAAGATGTTTTATGGGGTTTTATTACTAGAACACGATCTTGCCTTCTTCTATTCTCTAGAAAGAGTACCCGTTAGATGTGCGTGAATAATCGTTTTAAGCATGAAGAGCTGCCGTACCTTTAATACATTGCAAATTTTGTACAACAGGGATGTAACCTAGGTTTTTGGGTCATCACCTTGAAAAGGGCTGGCGTAGATTTAAACACAGGATGTATGTTCAAAATCACTTGTACACGTATTTATTCCTTTAACTTTTACTGCACTAGTTATCACGTCTTAACGCTACGAATCAGACTGTTCGCCCGCCATGTTCTCAAGTCTACCTCTTGTGTCATTTTTCCGTAGGTAGTCAGATAAAACACTTTTAATAAAACGGAAATACGTTCTTGTGACTTGGGAACATGTCTAACAATTAAAATACTGTAAAATAAATTACCACTAAGAATAAAATAACTTAAAATACTAAACTATAATATGAAATGAAATACTGACTTAAATTAAGTAATATAATATCCAGTGAGCTAACAGTCGGCCTTTCCTGATAATTATCATGTCCCGTGATATGTTAAGGTGTAATAGAAAAAGAGAAGACACAAAATTACAACAATCAATTGATTTCATTATACACACTTAGCTAATATTCACTGATTATATTAACTCACCAGAAAATAATTAAACAAAATAAATTAGCAGCATATAAGAATAAATAACTTTACAACTATGATGCACCAACCTATAATAGTTTGCGTTATTAAATTTACTAATTTAGTTTTAGTTACCTACTTATAATTTTATTTCGATTAAGCTAAAATGATTATTAGTTACAAAATCAATTCATTTTCATGTACTATTTTAGTAATGGTTATTCAATAGGTAATTAGCATATTTAAATGATTTATTGTGATATTTGATATGATGTCTCGGTTTCCAATTTCTTATTAGCGATAAGTAGTTGTACAATAATTATCAAATAGACCATTGTATTTTTATTGAGAAATGTTCCTATATTATAGAAGAATATATCTTGTGTTCTCTTAACTACCGTGGACCGAATCATCACTATCCATACCTCCACTGTCGTTTTCAGTAATAGCATTGGCACAAGTCTTATCATTATCGTTGTTTAGGTCACTGTCGTTTGTCGAAATGTTGTCAGTATTCAGATGTATTACATAAGCAGTACCGTTAGTATCTGATGATTGATCATCGGATTCAACATCATCAGATTCGTTGTCAGTGTTATTGCCAGTTCTATTAAAAACCATCCAAGGGTGAATCTTGTCGACGGAGAACACCCCTTTGAAGGCCTTATTACCCTTTCGAGATAGCGGAGTATCCTCAATGTATCTATCCTCATGTATCTATCGTGATCAAAAATATTAGTTAAAACCTAAAATTCGCGGTACGGTACGGAATTTTAGCGAATTTTAGGCACCAGTGTCCACAGAAGGGAACCTCTCTTTCCACCCTAAGCAAATCGCCTATAGAGTAACTAATCTTCTTCCTGTGTTTGTCAAAAGCCTGTTTTTGTTTGGTTTGGCTGTCAGCAATATGATTATCTACCTCGGCACAAATAGCCTCCGTGTGTTAACATTATGGGGCATCTGGGTATAATTTGTATTAAGAGACAACGAAGAATCATTCGTTCCTACCAAATTAACACCAAATAACGCTTATGCTGGTGATTTGCCCGTGCCCTTATTGATGGTATTATTAAGACCCCATTGTATTTCAGACACTGACTCGTCCCATACATTTTCAGCTTTATCGAAATTTTTGGCACTTAGAGCAGCGAGAACTGTACGGTTGTATTTCTCTACTTGACCGTTTGCCCTTGGTGTAGCGACTGAATTCAAAATATGTTTGACACCTACTGATTCAAGATATCCCTTAAAACCCTAAGAACTGAATGAAGTGCCTCTGTCTGATATTAGTCTTTGAGGAACTCCAAACGTGCGAAAATAATTTTTAATTGCTTGTATAGTGTGCACGCTTTTCGTACTTTTGACTGGGACGAGTATCAAATATTTCGTAAAAGCATCAATGATCAAAAGCAAATAGGAATTTCGTCTGCTTCTTTGTCATTTAAAATATTAATAATTCTTTGACGTTCAGAATCATTTTGTTGAACTGTAGTGATCCAATTTACATCGATAAATCTAACCTCGGTGTGATTTTGTTGTACAGGATTACGACTACTACGTATTTCTTTATAAATTTCCTCATTTTCGCAAACCAGTACTGTCCTTTATTTTATCGTAGGTCTTTTCAAAACCAAAATGTCCCAAACTATCATGATTTGCCTTAAGCAAATGCCATCGTACTCCTTTAGGAACTACCCATCGATCTCCATCCGTCGTCTTCCTGTACAACAATCCACGTTTTAGCACAAAATTATTTTTAATTTCAATAATTTCGTCTGCTTCTTTGTCATTTAAAATATTAATAATTCTTTGAAGTTCAGAATCATTTTGTTGAACTGTAGTGATCCAATTTGCATCGATCAATCTAACCTCGGTGTGATTTTGTTGTACAGGACTACGACTAAGAGCGTCTACGTGGCTCATATTTGAACCAGATTTATAAACTATTTAAAATAATATATAATAATATATATATATATATATATATATATATATATATATATATATATATATATATATATATATATATATATATATAATCTACACTAATATTATAAAGAGGAAAACTTTGTTTGTTTGGTTGTAATGAATAGGCTCAAAAACTACTGGACCGTTTTTAAAAATTCTTTCACCATTCGAAAGCCACAGTATCCACGAGTAACATAGGCTAAATTTTATTTTGGAAATAAATAGGGTTCCGTAAGATATTTGGGTTTTAGCAATACAACGTTTGCAGGGTCAGCTAGTAAAATATAAAAATATATGCAATAGCAACCCCCATTGTGTATAATCTTCTTGGGACTCTTCTTCTATAGTAACTAGTAAGTCGTCGAGATAAGTAAATGCGTCGTATTACAAATGTTGATATATTAAAAACGGCTCGGCCGATTTCGTTAAAATTTAAATAGGACCACCTTTGAAACAAAAAATAATTTTCCAAATCGGTTCAAGCATCTTCGAGTAATGGGTGAACATATATAAAAGAAATAAACAAGAAAAAAATAAAGATTCCGACGAATTGAGAACCTCCTCCTTTTTTGTGAAGTTGGTTAACAAATAAGTAAATACGAGTTTCAGACATTTTTTTAAATGCCACCCTAAGAGGATAAACTGGGGTAACAAAGTCTAAAAATCAATATGGTTTCGGATTGCGCTGAAATTTAAAATGCAGATAGTTATTATGACGTAGATATCCGCTCAAAAAGGATTTTCTAAAAATTCCTCCCGGATACGGAACGGGGATTCAAAGTTGGAACAAGATGAGATAAAGTACGTATTGTAGGATTTTTTGAAATGGGGTAGGTAACAAAGTCTAAAAATTTGGGTTTTTCGGGTTTTATAAATATGAATCCTAATTGCCTTAGTCACGCGAAAACATGAAAACGGGTGAACCGATTTGGCGAATTATTATTTGATGTCTTTAATGCTAGAATCGTTTTTACAAAAGAAAGGTGTTAAGTAAATATAAGAAGTTTTTAACGCGGGCGAAGCCGCGGGGCACATCTAGTATACTATAAGTTATTTTTAAAAAAAACCGACGTCATTACCACAAACAGGCACTAAAAAGCGAAAAATAAATTACTTAATATAATTATTATAAGCGCTACCCACTTATCTATTTGAAGTCGGTGCAAGCCAAGTCTATTGGATAGTAGATAGATACTATGTATGTAGTAGTAGTAAGTAGGTAGATACATGTAGGTAGTATCGATCTATTTTATTATTGGGGGACTATTATTTGGGAGAGGCCTACGTCCAGCAGTGGACTGACACCGGCTGATGATGATGGTGATGATGAGTATCTATCTACTACCTATTAGACTTGGCTAGCACCGACTTCAAATAGATAAGTAGGTAGCGCTTATAATAATTATATTAATTAATTGATTTTTCACTTTTGAGTGCCTGTTTGTGGTTATGAAGTCGTTTTTTTTTTAAATAACTTATAGTAGACTATAAATGCCCCGCGGCTTCGCCCGCGTTAAAAACTTCTTTTATTTACTTGCAAAATAACTTATTTTACCCTTTTTAGTGCAAAGCAAGTTTAATTTAGTTACATACATCTATAAAATTTCGTGTCTGGGCCGGATATATACTTTGTGAAAGAAAAACACCTTCCTTTAATTGAAACATCGTGTATTTAGGCGCAAACTTCGTATAATATACATCCGACCAATGTCGGTACATCACAAACTATACAATAAATGTCGAGAATTTAGAGGTACTTTAATAACAACGACCTACTAGTTTAAACGCCAAGACCGAACTGAAGCCCGACTGCCAACTCTCTACCGCGTTAACTTTCTTGTTTTCTTTTTAAGGTTGGCATCCATGCTTAGAGGCCACAGACAATTCTCATTCGCGGTAGTTTTAAAGTTGGCAGGTTGGCACCATCGATTGACACTGACAGTGTGAGTCAAAACATTTCCAATGGCTATTTCACAAAACATAAGTCAAATGAGCACAATTCATTATTAAAATACATCAAAATAAGTAAATTTAACTTATCAAAATAAGAAAACATGACACTCGGCCATCCGACAACGTGATGCCTCCCGCCATACACATAAAAAAACTCAATCATACTTTAATAATAATAGAAATACCAAGAATATAATACTGTTCAACAATGACTCTAATTTTTCATCGCTATAATATCATATTACATTATTTCTGATAACATAAATCCCTACAATATTTATCAAATAAACTTTTCCACGAATATTAATTCCAAATAACTTTAATGTTTAATTAACTCAATATAAATTTACTATATTTACTAATATTTCACACGAATTGAAAAATAACTACTTATATGTACGAACAAAACTAATTAATTAGACAAATTCGCTTTACATAAATTATTTAACTATGCTTTAATTAAATCATGACACAAAATATAATGTACGAATAAATATATAACATAAAACCCTGGTTTTATAACCTCAGTAGCCGAAATCATGACATCAGACCTTATTCTATACCACCAGTAAAGATACCATCATCATAGCTTTGTACAGCTACGGATTTAATATATACCCAAGGTCGGATTATATTGAAAGCAGTAACCGCAGTAACTAATAAGTTTAAACGTATTATTTAATCAAGTTATTTTAATCTAACAAAATTATCAAAAACTTAGTAAATTATGAAAAGTCGTTCGAAAGAATATTTATGAAAAGAAAACATGACTACGGCTTTTAATAAATGCTGAAAAGGCACGGAACAACGTAATATATTCAGAACAATAAGGAATACGTCTAAGGCAATAGACAAGAAGACAAGAGCATAACTGCTGATAAACAAAAGCAACATAAGCAGTGAGTACATAATTAATCACCATAAGTATACAAATCACTAAAATATCAATTATAAATTGTAACGTTGTTTAAACCATACAAATAAACCATACAATACAAATGAAAAACAAATATTTCATCATTATTTCAAGTCATTAGAAATAACACAAGTATCTACTACATGTTTAAAGACAGAAATATCACTTGACATTACCAACAAAGAAATTTGTGTTAAGAGCTTGAAAGATCAAATAAAGATATTAACGGTGGCAGAAAATAATGTACCGTATCATTAAAAGACAGATATTATGTTACTAACTTGTCGTATTCATTCAGTGGTATCTTATGTAAGTGTGTATAATAATGTATATGGTTTTATATATATATATATATGTGTGTATGTATATAATGTATGTGTAATGTACATTTAGTGTATATATTTTATGTATTATAATTATTGTTATATAATTTTATAGCTGTACACCCCTTTCCCTTTCAACATGAATATGTGAAATCCTGTCCATCCAAAGCTTGTCTAATAAAGATCACTCCAAGCGATAAGACCGCCCATAGTATGAACATTATCTTGTTATGAATTATTGTCTGTTTATTTTATTTGATGTACAATAAATGATCATTCTATTCTATTCTACCTTTAGATTAATGTCAGTAGCAGCAAGCAGCTTGTTACAGATATGGATAAGAAGTTAGCAAAATTACAGAGAATTATTACTGCATTAATCCGCAAAAAGAACTTCAGAATATCAAGTGATCTCTTTGGTATATTCATGTAATACATAGTACACTTATATATACTAATGATATATTATGTCTACCAACTGTTGAATACCCAAGACTTAAAATTGAAGAGTAGAAAATCTCAATTCCTGAGCCTGAGCTAAAAACAATCACAAGGAAATAATCCAAATAGGAATATAGCGAGAACAAAAAAAAACCACAATGGAATAGTAATTCTTATGAAAAATATTTGTAGCTTTATTGATCTTTTCTTAATTAGAACAAATGTTTCTGTTTTCCTATGTAATGAAATTATAATTATAGTAATAATGATTTCCATATAGACGTACAAAATTAACATCGCTTTATACTATAATGCATTTTTTTTAAATGATTATAGACATTTTATTAGCATTTTTCATTTTCATAGCATTAGCTTTTAAACAACAGACTATATAATCAAAGGAAACAAAGTTGGTATCATAACTTCGTGCATTGTTTTAAAAAAATACTGTAAAACTGAACTGTTGAAACTAGCACTCTATGAACACACTGCACAGCTGATACGGTGTGGAGATTGAATTCAGTAGTAAAAAACAGAGACTCTTTACAGCACATCTACACTCAAATCTACAACGACAAATAGAAAATAAAAATAATACTCTAAATTCCTATTAAACATTTTATACGCATGTCACAAAAATAAAAGTATCGAATAATAAATCGAAAACGTTGTGTTGAATACGTAAATATATTAAACAAAATTTTATCTTAATTCCCAATTATTTTAAGTAAAATAACTTTAATGTTACGTACGAGTAATTCATACTGAAGAAATATCCTACATCTTAAATGATTATATTGTAAATAAAGTCATACCAATATGTACCACAATTAGGAAACAACATAAGAAGTTTATGTGCCCTTATATACCTCACCTATAATACAATATATTTTAAAACTGAAGGTTACTGAAAAATACCAATTGTGTCGGCTATATTTGACATTGTATTTTATTAATGATTATTTTATGTTCTTTCACATGTCATGTCATGGCGAAATAGATGGTCTTATATGATTTCTTTGACAACCTTTTAAACTCTATTTCATGTAAAATAAATCCATTTAAATTTTATTTCATTATAATGCGATTGCTTATAAAATAATAAAACGTGTCATCATTGTCGATCACAGCAAATGTGTTCATACACATGATGCTATCCTGTGCTATGATTTGAGCCTTATTGATGCTTTAAACGAATGCGACGTAAAGGTAACCTTTACGATAACCTTTACATTATCACAACAATTAACTTTAAAGCAGAATATAAATTTCAATGTTGACAACCATAATGCAGTTTATGCGATCTACTGTGACCATGACCATACTATTTAGTTAAAAAGTAACTTAGTTAAAAGCTGGACGTCCATGGCCTCAGGTGCAATGCACTTGGCTTAATTATTTATATTTCATATTCTTTTATTCCTAAATCGTCAAATTTAAATAGTACAGTGTTGTACCCGTGTACAATACTCGCAGCCAGCTTACAATAGGTTGTAAGTTATCATCTGAATATAATTATATACATACATATCAATTCAACGTAAGGTGAAGTATGGAGTAGCTAGCGTACTTAGCCCACTTCTATTTATCATCTACATTAATGATTTTTCTAGAGCAATCCGATTAATATCGAATGACTCTGTTTGCCGAAGATAGCATGTTAACGATTCCTTGACACCCTACACGTCTTACGAGGTGTAGCAACTTCTTCGCTGGTATTAGTAGTAGAAGGCGACCTTCTTCTCTTCTTGTTCTTACATGGTCTCCGTCGAGTGGTGAGTCAGGAGGAGGCAGCTAGTCCATCAACATCAGTAGACATCATTGGCAACACAATGAAATACACATTTTGCCAACGGCATAATACATTCACAAACAAAACACGGAAAATATTCAATTTAGATTCATGAAACATTTAAGTTTTCCAAAAATATCTAGCATACTGAATCTAGCATTTAAAATAAAATAAATAAAACTCTCCTATTTCTATTTACCCCATTTTTCAATTCATATTTACTTTAGTAAGCTGTTTTATTTTTACAAACATCTCCATCATCATCATCACTTCCATCACCACCATCACCGTTATCATCATCGCCACCATCGTAACATTAAATGTGTTGACGCCGCACAACGTGATCGAGCCGCAACTCGTGCGACCTAGTTAAATTGATAATTCATCAATACACTTCATCTCCCCTGAAAAGTTAAGGGTAGATACCTCTCCCATTTTTTTTTAATGTTTAGTACATTTTGCACTTATTACGTCAGACCACGTTGTTTGCATCAACTGATTGATATCGGCACATTACAAAACAATCTTATATAGTAAACGTATTATGTTAATAAACATTTTTTTTTAGTTATGAAACAACTTTGAATTATTCTTGTGTACAACATGATTTCTTTTTTTATCCTTAAGAATTTTAACATTAGGTGGTAAAACATCTATTACTTCATATGGACCTCGGTATGTACAGTCTAATTTGTTACCTGTCTGATTTTTTAACAAAATTAAGTCACCTGTTTTATAATTCACACTATTACATTTCTTGTCGTAGTTAATTTTTCGTGACTGTTAACATAACAATAAATTTTTCTTAGCATCTGATTGTGCTTTTTGCAAACGATACTTAAGTTCTTTAGGATAGTCATCAAAATTATACATGGGATTTACTGTTTCGCCTGATAAGTTACTGGGTATAATACAACGTTTACCAAAAACTAGTTCATATGGAGTATATTTCGTTTGTGAATGTACACTGTTTGTTAAGTATCGAAACTTATTGATTTATATTTTATAAATCGATATGTCGGTGCCTAGACAAGGTTCAAGCAATATTTTTATTTTATACAATAAATGAGGGTGTTCCGAATATTTTCTGTACTACCGACCTTGCAATAAATTCATTCGACTGACTTCAACCGAGCGAGTGTGTTTTATTTAACATCGTCCTCCTTAAATTAATTGATTAAGGACATTTTTGGGTATCGGCGTTACCATTGTTCCTCCGTAGCCGGATATACGGCACAGGAACTTGCAGTTCAACTATAAATCGCGGCAAAAGCATCAAATCGACGACGGCTAGTCTCTTGTAATATCGAGCTAGCGTGATGGCGTCGGTTCTACGGTGACCGCCTAATGGGCTGTCTACAGAAGCCACGTAAGGAGTTGTGAATATTGGTGCGGATAGGCCGCACTAATATCATCCTGTGGAGTAAGCTGAGTGGCCGGCGAGTGTTCACGGAGCTGTATTGTTCCTTTGTTAAATTGTGTTAGTTAACGGCACATAATCAGGAGAAGTTTGATGCATCACGGAGGGCACCACAGCCTTCTCGTCACCATACCTTGGATCTCGTTTGGTGTATTATAAAGTGAATATTATATATATGTAAGTGAGTTACATGTTCAATCGGATGAAAACTGTGAGTACATTTGATCATAATTTAGAAGTGATTTTTTTTATCTTTTCAAGTGATTTCTCAAGATTTCAAGATATACCTATTGCTCAGAGACTAAAACATTCGTATTTATAACCTAAATAGTGTGCTTATAACGATTTTAAGTAGTTTTTATGCTTAAAGTTACAATAATTAGTAACTAAGTGAAGTTAGTTTCAAGTCATTCTGTTCGATTACACCATCTTCGGTTAGTGGGTTAACCGACGATTAATAAGATTTTGATTGGACTTTTTCTTAATATATCAGGTGTTTTAGCGTTTATTAAACTGTCCTTAAGTATTGAAAATCAATTGTTCTAATAAAGAGATTCTTGTATATTGTCAATATGGATAAGTTAATAAGGTTTCAAGAAAATCTTAAGGATAGAATTTCTAAAGCTAAGGTTAACTTTGGGAAACAGGCCAAAGATAAGATTACATTACCATATTTGGAAACAAGATTAGAAAATTTAGTTCAATGTTGGCAATCGTTTACTAGTACGCATGACAAAATATTGTTGGGATTTGATGGTACAGAAATTGAAATGTCAGGTTATTGTAACATGTTTGAACAAGTAGAAGAGTTGTATGTAGAATATAAATCGAAACTGAAAGAATGTTTGTCTTTGAAATCAGTGAAATCAATCGAGGAATCAGGCAGTAATGATGATAAATTAGATAAGTCTTTATGTGTTCAATTACCAAAAATAGTCATACCTACATTTTCTGGTAAATATGAAGAGTGGACTAGTTTTAAAGATTTGTTCGTGTCACTCGTGCATAGGAACAAGGGTTTAGATGATGTACAGAAACTGCACTACTTAAAGAGCTATTTACACGGAGAAGCAGAGCAGTTATTACGGCACATACCTATCACCTCTGATAATTATCATACTTGTTGGTCTCAATTAGAGAGGCGATATGATAATAAAAAGTTTCTTGCGAATTGTATACTGAAGCGTTTCATGAACCAAAAGTGTGTAACTACTGAGTCTTCGAGTGCTATTAAGGATTTGTTAGATGTGACAAATGAATGTATACACGCACTTGAAAACTTAGACATTGATGTTATGTCATGGGACATTTTAGTGATTTTTATTATCTGTCAAAAACTAGATCCTGAATCCAGAAAATTATGGGAGACAAAAAATAATGATTGCATCGGTCAGTTGCCTAAACTGAGTGATTTCACAATGTTTTTGGAAAATAGGTTTAGAGCATTGGAATGTATAGGCTCACAGAATGTAAATAAACAAAGTAGCTCTTCTCGAAATAAAAATGCTACGGCATTACATGTCACCACAACGAAATCAGTCTGCGTTTTTTGTTCTGACAAGAATCACAAAATAAGTAACTGTAAGCGGTTTGCCCATGAAGACGTGGTCAAACGACGTGAGTTTGCCCAAACCAGTAAGCTGTGTTTTAACTGCTTAAATGTGAATCATACCGTGTATTCTTGTCGCCAGACTTCAAGGTGTCGTTTATGTCAAAGAAAGCATCATTCACTTCTCCATCCCAATACGTCCGAAAGGTCGGACGATGTATCGAAGCCGGTTCAGTCTGAGGTAAGTAATGTTGTTACTTCAGAAACGTTATCGTCTTCAAGTCAGTCTCCCAAGGCCATGACGTGCACGGCTCAGGCCAGCAGTCAGGTGCTCCTCGCGACGGCCTTGGTGAGTGTCGAATCAGCAACTGGAGCATCAGTCTGTTTAAGATCCCTGCTTGATCAGGGTAGTCAGGCTTCGTTTATAACGGAGTCCGCGGTCCAGTTGTTAGGGTTAGCAAAACGCCCAAGCAAAACTATTGTATCGGGTCTAGGTGGCGATGCGCAGGCGTCATTGGCTTGCAAGTCAATGGTGTCCTTTCAGGTGAAATCCTGTTATGATGATACCTTCGTCATCCCAGTTCAAGCCTATGTCATGAACAAGTTAACAACATTGCTTCCAGAGACAAGAGTTAACGTTCAGAACTTACCAGTGTTGACGTCAATTCAGTTAGCCGACCCTTCGTTCAGTAAACCGCACAAGATCGACTTACTGTTAGGAGCCGAGGTTTATAGCAGCATATTGTTGAATGGCCTGATCAAAGGTCCACCCGGTTCTCCCGTCGCACAAAATACCGCTTTTGGATGGATCTTGTCTGGAAGAGTGGGCAAAACCAGTTTTGAGTCTAAGACGTGTCATAATGTAGTTGTAACTGCTATTTCAGGTCATTCCGACGAGAATGATCTTCTGAAGAAATTTTGGGAGCTAGAGTCCGATCATTACTCTAGTGAGAAGAAGCACCTCACTGAGGAGGAGCAGCAGTGTGAGAAGTTCTTTGCGGAGACCACAAAGAGAGATGAATCTGGCCGTTACGTGGTTAGACTGCCGATTCGCACGCAAGATCCTCAATGTCAGTACGGTAACTCACAGCACATAGCTCATAAAAGATTTCTTTTATTGGAAAAACGTCTTTTGAAGGACCCAGAACTTAAGAAGTAGTACGTTGATGTTATCAACCAGTATTTAAGCCTCGGGCACATGGAGGTTGTCAAAGACAAACATAAATCAGGTGCGGTATATCTGCCACATCACGCGGTCGTGAGAAACGATAAACTCACGACAAAGTTAAGAGTGGTCTTTGACGCGTCGTGCCCAGGAACCAACGGCGTTTCGTTGAATCAGGACCTGATGGTGGGTCCCACTTTGCAACCCGAGTTGCGCCATACATTGATGCGATGGCGCTGCTTTCCTATATGTTTGGTTGCAGACGTGATCAAAATGTATAGACAGGTAAAGGTGGCTGACGACGATGTGCATTTCCAGCGTCTGTTATGGCGGGAAAATCCAGAAGATGAACTTCAGCATCTTCAACTTGTACGAGTTACTTTTGGCACATCGTCCGCCCCGTATTTAGCTGTTAAATCATTACAGCAAATTGCATATGATGAAGGAGCAGATTTCCCAGCGGCGTCAAGTCGAGTCTTAAAGGATTTTTACATCGACGACTTGATGACCGGGTGTCAGACTGCCGCAGAAGGTGTTGAGGTTTATGAGCAGATGACGGAGTTGCTTGGTCGTGCGGGTTTCCAGCTTCAGAAGTGGACCACCAACAATAACGAGTTGCTGGAACAGATCAGATGCGACAAGGAAGTATCAGAAGGTAACTTAGAATTTAAAACAGATGCAATAACAAAAATTCTAGGTCTCACCTGGAACAAGCAAACCGATGAGTTTGAATATACTGTCCAACTCCCTCCACTGGAACCACCTGTAACCAAGCGTAAGGTGATTTCTGACATAGCTAAGCTATTCGATCCCCTTGGTTGGATATCTCCGGCTATAATACGAGCGAAAGTATTCATACAGAGGATATGGCTTTCAGGGATCGAATGGGATCAGGAACTGCCTCCATCATTAATGAAATGTTGGCTGGAGTATAGAGAAGATTTGAATCAACTTACCAATTTTCAGATCCCGCGATGGATTCACTCGTCCACAGATGACAAATGCATAGAATTGCATGGATTTTCGGACGCCTCAAACCTTGGTTTCAGCGCCGTAGTCTATGCTCGTATCGTTGACAAGGATGGTACCATATATGTCAACCTGATAACTTCTAAGACAAAGGTGGCTCCAATAAAGCAGGTTTCGATTCCCAGGCTCGAGTTGTGCGGCGCAGTGCTGCTTGCAAAACTGCTTCGGGAAGTCTCAGATGTTTTGGAGATACCTAAACAAGACTTGCACGCCTGGACCGACTCTTCGGTTGTGTTAGCTTGGTTAAGGAGCCATCCGAGTCGATGGAAGACATTCATTGCTAATAGAGTCGCGGAGATACTTACCATTATGGATGGAAATCAATGGGTGCACGTACCATCTAAGGAGAATCCAGCAGACTGCGCATCCAGGGGAGTAAACCCGTCTGAATGTGCACTGATTCAGTTGTGGCGGCAAGGCCCAGCGTTTCTGAAAAATAAAAACATAGATTATAAAAAGGAAGAAATAGATACAACAGAAGAAGAAAGGAAAGTAAAATGTTATGTAACCTTACCTGTGCCCGATGTTGAAGAAAAAATTGTGTCAAGATTCTCTACCTTGATTCGACTTACCAGAGTTATCGCGTTCTGCAGAAGATGGCTGAAACCTGAAATAAAGGGTTTATTAACAGCAGAAGAATTAAAGGAAGCGTCTAACACATGTATAAAAATGTGTCAGAAGACATATTTCCTTGAAGAAATTGATTGTTTGATGAAGGCTGGTAAAGTAAATAAAAGAAGTAAACTTACTTCATTAAGTCCTTTCCTCGATGCTGACGGTATTTTAAGAGTTGGCGGACGTTTGCAGAAGTCTCAACTAGGTGATGATATGAAGCATCCTATTTTGATACCACATAACTCACATTTCGCGAAATTATTGGTTGCCGATGCCCATCAGAGAACGTTGCATGGAGGACCACAGTTAATGATCAATTATTTGAGAACCAAGTTTTGGATCGTCAATGCGAAGAGTCTCGTTCGGCAATATGTCAGGAAGTGTGTAGTTTGTGTTCGCCACTCGGCTAAGACAATGCAGCAAATGATGGGCCAGTTACCAGAGGCAAGAGTGACGGCTAGCCGGCCTTTCCTTCGGAGCGGCGCAGACTACGCGGGTCCAATCAGCATCCGCCCTACAAAGGGCCGTGGTTTCCATGCTATCAAAGGCTACATATGTTTATTTGTCTGCATGGCTACGAAAGCAATACACCTTGAAGCAGTAAGTGACATGACTGCTCAAGGCTTTTTAGCTGCTTTCAGACGATTCGTAGCCAGGCGCGGACATGTAGCTGATATGTGGAGTGATAACGGAACTACGTTTGTCGGCGGTGCTAAAGAGTTGAAAGCGTTGTTCGATGCGGAAAGGTCTAGTGTAGACCCTGAGATAGCTGACTGGCTCGCTGCAAATGGTACAACTTGGCATTTCATACCTCCGCATTCTCCAAATTTCGGAGGATTGTGGGAGGTAGGTGTTAAGTCTACCAAGCAGCACCTAAAAAGGGTGATAGGCAATAGTACCCTGACTTTCGAAGAGATGACAACTTTGTTGTCACAAATTGAGGCGTGCCTTAATTCAAGGCCGATCTCACAACTTCCAACTTATCCAGATGAACCTTATCCTCTCACACCAGGTCACTTCTTGGTAGGTGAACCCTTGGTGGTAGTCCCTGATAAAGATCATGAGAACTCTAACGTTTCTTCTTTGACTAGATGGCACCTTACTCAAAGAATGTTGCAAGATTTTTGGCGGAAATGGTCCCGAGAGTACCTCATTCAACTTCAGCACCGCTATAAGTGGACAGATCAAGTAGCTGAGCCTAAAGTCGGTGATGTAGTATTGATCAGGGAAGATGATCTTCCACCAGCCAAATGGCTGTTTGGCTTGATCACAGAGAAGCATACTGGTTCGGACATGCTCACGCGTGTGGTTAGCGTGAAATGTAAATCAAGTGTCGTGAAGCGACCTATGTCAAAGTTAATTGTATTACCTGTAACTGGGTAAAATTATACAGTCCACAAATGTTTTATGTCAGAGCTATTTTTGTTTATTTGGTAGTGTATTGCAAGATTGGTTTGTCATGTTTATGTTGTTCAGGTTACGAAATTTATATAAGATTTTGTTTTTCGTGTTATTTGACACTGTATTCGCGCATGGTGGGCGGTTGAGCAGATTTCATGTTTTAGTCTTAGTATTCTATTTGAGTAAAGTCATAGTTTTGATGGACAGTCTGCCCAACGCTGTCCATGGTGGGCGGTATGTTAAGTATCGAAACTTATTGATTTATATTTTATAAATCGATATGTCGGTGCCTAGACAAGGTTCAAGCAATATTTTTATTTTATACAATAAATGAGGGTGTTCCGAATATTTTCTGTACTACCGACCTTGCAATAAATTCATTCGACTGACTTCAACCGAGCGAGTGTGTTTTATTTAACATCGTCCTCCTTAAATTAATTGATTAAGGACATTTTTGGGTATCGGCGTTACCACTGTTATTATATGAAAAACACCAGAATGGTAACCAATCGCTCCAATCTGTCTTATTATTCTCACATTGAATTCTGAGATATGCTCCTAAATGTTTATGCGTATTCTCTATTCCTCCTAAAGTTTCATGGTGGTATGCGGTGGAGTGCAACTTTTCTATACACAATAAACGACATACCTCAGACATAATTGATGAAGTGAATTCTGTGCCTAAATCACTAATAAATTGCTTAAAAATACCATAACGTAATATAAAGTTATTTACGAGAGACTTAGCTACGGTTTCCGCATCTTTCCTAGGTAAAGGATAAGCCTCTACAAATTTACTTAAATCGCATTGTACTGTTAAAATATACTTATTATGGTAATTATCTAATTTTATTGGATAAAAAAGAAATCATTGTACACAAGAATAATACAAAGTTGTTTCATAACTAAAAAAAAAATGTTTATTAACATAATACGTTTACTATATAAGATTGTTTTGTAATGTGCCGATATGAATCAGTTGATGCAAACAACGTGGTCTGACGTAATAAGTGCAAAATGTATATCCCTGGACACCGCTCCTTCGCTTGATTTATACACTCGTCGTCTCGTTGGCCCGATGGGCAAGGTTGTCGATTGAGGCGGCGTTGAGTTCACGCCTCAAAGTATGTACGGCGTGGTCGTGGCACTTTTTGATGATGTAAAAAACCACGGCCAAGGAAATAAGAGCCACTGCAGCGATGAGTAGCCCTTCAACTATGCTTGTAGATTTCAATTCGGCGCCGGCGGTTGCAGATCCATTAGCATTTTGTGCGATGACGACTTCTTCCTTGGAATATGACTTGCCCATAGTGTAGATCTTTTCTTTTGGTATTTCGGCCTTCAATCTTCATAAATTTTGCTTCGGCAGGGTCGCCATAAAATATGTTGTCTTCTTCTCAATATGCAGGGTGGTCATAGGAAAATCAATAGATAATCTATCTAAATATCTACCCTTAACTTTTCAGGGGAGATGAAGTGTTTTGATGAATTATCAATTTAACTGGGTCGCACGAGTTGCGGCTCGATCACGTTGTGCGGCGTCAACACATTTAATGTTAAATTAAAGTAGATTTAAGAGACATTCAATTAACTACAATCAAACTAGAAACATGTCTTTTTGATAACTACGACGACCCTATAACCACCCTGCATATTGAGAAGAAGACAACATATTTCATTTTTTTTTTCTTCATTTTTTTCATTTTCATTTCATTCTTTCTTATGGCAAGTCAAGTCAAGTCAAAGCATTTATCAGTATATGGGCAAATTAAAAATTTGCACTTACACACACAGGCACGCGCGATCACAACATAAAAATAAAATGTCAAACGTGTTGTATGCTATTGGAGGGTAGCCCTGATCAAGCACAAACACGCCCAACTCATAAGTGCACGAAAGCATGCGCTAGGTTCTACCAGAGGGTAGCCCTGGCCAAGAACCCACGCACACCACCACACACGAATGATGAACCTTATCTAGTCCAATGAATTTCAATGGCTTAATTCTTTCTTATGGCACGCGCAACCACAACATGAAATTAAATGTCAAACGTGTTGTATGCTATCGGAGGGTAGTCCACAACACGCCAAACTCAAATGTGTACGAAAGCATGCGCTAGGTTCTACCAGAGGGTAGCTCTGGCTCTCGTAGCGTAGCATTTTTAAAGACCTATCCATAGATACCCCACACGTATAGGTTTGAAGATTTTTTTTTTTTGTTCCAGTTCCATGTATCCCGTTGTCCCGTAAACTTTTATATTTTTTATTTTTGTATAAAAATCGGAAAGCGGTTTACAGAATACATCTACCTACCAAGTTTCTGTAGTCCTAACAGTTTCGGAATAAAATGGCTGTGACATACGGACGGACAGACAGACAGACAAACAGACAGACTGACAGACAGACATGGCGAATCTATAAGGGTTCCGTTTTTGCAATTCGGCTACGGAACCCTAAAAACAATCTATTAAAAGCTATCAATACTCTTTGGTGTATCCCGCTTCTGAGATGAAAGAAAAACACCTATTTTTCAATTGAAACATCGTGTATTTAGGCGCAAACTTCGTATAATATACATCCGACCAATGTCGGTATATCATATCACAAACTATACAATAAATGTCGAGAATTTAGAGGCACTTTTATAACAACGACCTACTAGTTTAAACGCCAAGACAGAACTGAAGCCCGACTGCCATCTCTCTATCAACTTTCTTGTTTTCTTTTTAAGGTTGGCATCCATGCTTAGAGGCCACAGACAATTCTCATTCGCGGTAGTTTTAACGTTGGCAGGTTGGCATCATCGATTTACACTGACAGTGTGAGTCAAAACGTTTCCAATGGCTATTTCACAAAACATAAGTCAAATGAGCACAATTCATTATTAAAATACATCAAAATAAGTAAATTTAACTTATAAAAATTAGAAATCATGACACTTGTGAAAATTTCAAATATGTACCTATTACGGTTAAGAAGATACAGATCTGTAAAGTGCGCACATATAGACACACGGACGGACGGACGGACGGACGAACGGACAACAAAGTCTCAGAAAGTGTTCATTTGGTACCCTTTGGGTTCTGAACCCTAAAAAATTGACTTTAAATGCCGCGCTAGTGAAAATAGACTTCAAAAATGGATAGTCATAATGATGTCATCAAGGTACCAAAGGACAATGTCCAAAATGGCCCTGTGCAATAAAAGCATCTGACACACACGATAATTAATTGTCTATTTTATTACAATAATTCCAAATACTTTTATAACACGGACTAGTTGTATTCCAAAATGAATATTAAAAAGTATCAATTGCGATTATTAATATTAATTGCCGCTATATGGCCCACAGAGTACCCTACTACGTTTTAAGAGTTGGTACTTCCCTACATTGTTGATACTCGAATTAAGCCGGCGCCAGACACAAACAAATGTTTGACAAAGACCTTGTCACATACTTTGTCACATATTTGAGCACTTATTTGCGGTACCTGCCACACATGCTTTGCAAACAACACTTTTTGCAGTTTCGAACTTTGAACGCTTTGATGTGCGCTCGAAAAACCGACACCAAATGGCAAAGTGCCAAACTTTGTTCAAACTTTGAGCAAACTTTGAACAAATACTCAAATACCCGTGCCTCACATGTGCTCAAATGTGTGTTCAAATAAGTGCCCAAATGTTTGAGCTATGTCTGGCGCCGGCTTTATGAAAGCACTGTGTAGCCAACCTAACAACGGAAAATATTATTTACGTAGTAACTATTATAGAAGCTGTGGTATTATGCTAATTTTTTTTTTTTGCAGTGTTGGTTGGTACAAAGTACGTTCATAATTCTGAGCTATTTAATTATATATGCAGTGTCGCGGGACTGATATGGCCGCCATCTTCGCCAAACGTCATGTCATTGTCATGTCAAAATATATTAACTAACTTTGCACCCTAACAAGACTTTGCCCGGTAGAACATTCCTGTGAAGACAAAGATAAAGCATAAATATAGCATAGGTATAGCCCTTGAGACTCAAAGTATTCTAGACCTAGCGTCTTCACCACGGATTAGACAAAGGAGGTTGGATTGGCAATAATCACACTTTTGTTTGAAAACCAGCGTCGCCGCGTTACTCCCACCAAACGATTCCACAACATAAACAATACAAATAGATACACGAATTACGCAAACTAATAAACAAATTACACATAGAACACGGGGCTGCAATTGCTTCGCACACTACTGCAATTGTTACGCACATTACTTCGAGACTCTATAAGTTACACACAATCACACGCGGCCGACCGGCCGGCGACCGACGCGAACGTGAATATAACGAGTCGGAGAGGCGTGGTGATTTCGCTCGCTTTGCAATCCATTGCGCGTAAACTGCGTCTCGAGGTAGAAATATTCGTACTTTACCAGCAATGTATAGTTATCTGTTCTCTGGGTATGTTGTCGTTTGAACAAAGAATTTCATAATTAAAAATAGTTTTTGGACAAAAATATCTATAATACGAAGATTTTATGCTTACCGATGAAAAGAAATTCCTCCTTGTTTAATACTTGATGTCTGACTCTTTAATTTACACGTAATAATCGCACAACACGGCATTTTGAGACGATTTTAGCGCACCTCCGCGCTGCGACGCAAACCACGAGCCACTAAAAAGTATGATCGCGTGGTTCTATGAATCTATGATTGTCTAATCATACTAGTGGCGCGCCTGCCCCGCCCACATTGCCAATCCAACCTCCTTTGTCTAATCCGTGGTCTTCACCATCTTCAAATACCATCATCGCTTACCACCTAGCAAGTTAGTGGTCAAACGCTAGCCATAAGATATTTAAATAAGAACGTTTAAAAAACTAAAAAAAACCTACTACAATGCCGCGCTACTAATTTTCAGTACCAATTTTGAGGTGTTTATCGCTATATCTCCTGATAGCTCCTTTCCAACAAAAAAAAAATCAAAATCGGTTCATAAACGACGAAGTTACCCGCGAACAAACATAAAAAAAAATGCGTTCGAATTGAGAAACCTCCTCCATTTTTGAAGTCGGTTAAAAAAGTTTGTACTTTAAGCCCTCGGAATGGTTTCTGGATATTTTTAACCGACTTCAAAAATGGGTTTCTCAATTCGACCGTGTATATATATATTTTTTTTGTGTTTGTTCGTGGATAACTTCATCGTTTATGAACCAATATTGATGATTAATTTTTTTTTAGAAAGGAGATATTCCAACGGTAGTACCATAGTAATTTAATTGAGATCTGATAAGTATCTCCAGAGATATGGAGATAAACACCTCAAACTTGGTACTGAAAATTAATAGCGCAGCATTTAAACCAAACAAGGAGGTTACTCAATTCAACGGTATTTATATTTTTTTGATGATTTTTAAGTTTATTAAACAATCTTATCTATACTAATATTATAAAGAGAGAAAATTTGTATTTTTGTATGTTTTTAATGATTTGGCTCAAAAACGACTAGACCGATTTAAAAAATTCTTTCACTAATATATAGAATGGACTTTCGAAATGAAAATAGGCTATAGCCTATTTTATAGCCTATAATATATATATTATCCCGTTTAAATTAAAGGTACATTCGTGGAGACCTAATTTTCAACCTAAGTCAACAAAATAACGGTCGAAAAAACACGTTTCTTACGAACTCTGCTCAATTGAAAACAGATGGAAGAATATTTTCTATGGAAGAGTTTTACAATTTAATAAGACCTACAAAAAAGTCCGCGACAGAATATGTCTATCTCTTAAGGTGTACTCACAGTAACCATTTTTATCTTTAATTTTTTGTTAAAAGATATTACATAAATTCCAGGGCTATTTTCAAGTATATAGTATTAATCCTTATCCAAATAATTACGTTAATTAGCTTGGCCACATATTATAGATTAAAATTGTCCTTTACAGTATATAATTCAAATGAAAACTTTAGAAGATATCACGAATTTCACATACACGCATCGCAAAATTAATAAAATATTTGCAGTGAAACCACAGAATAGGTCATATTTATAACGAAAATATTATTATAAGCTTAGCTATGCTGTAGATCCCCACCGATCACAATCAATTTGAAGTCAATATTGTATAATTATATGATCTATTGTATAAAATAATATTCATCTATATGTATAATAATATAATATTTTAAACCACCCCGACTAATCTTTGTATAATCTTTTCATTAAAAGCATTCCAATGACTCTAAACACGATATTTAAAATCTGAGCTGTATTTTGGTGAGGATTTGAGTATTCTGTAGAGTCCAGGAGATGTCCCAGCATCAGGTCAAAGCTTACATGTTCTTACAATATCGTTGAAGAAGAAGATTTTCGAATTGATCAGATCTATGAAAGTTGATTAAAGCTCATAGTTTTATAACGATTAAGAACTATTATTAAGAATTATTATTTTTATAACGACTAAGAACACTCGATGAAGACATCTATCAAAAAAAAAACTATCAATAATAAAATCAAAATCGTTTCATCCGGTTGGGTGCTCAGATGCTACAGACAGACACACAGATACACACGTTAAACGTATAATACCCTACTTTTGCGTCGGGGAACGCCGTACCGTAAGGTTACGGTGGCAGATGTTCTCCTGGTGGTAACATACTTTTCAACCGACTTACAAAAAGAAGGAGGTTCTCAATTCGTCTGTTTTTTTTTAACCGACTTCAAAAAAAGGAGGAGATTCCTCAATTCAACCGTATATATTTTTTTCTTTCTTTTTTTGTGTGTGTATGTTACGCGATTACTCCGTAAATTGTGAACCGATTCGAATGATATTTTTTGTAATCGGTAGGGTACGTTTCCGAGGTGTTCCCAGTGTAATTTCATTGAGATGTGATTAGTATCTTCAGAGATATGACGATAAACGTCTCAAACTTGCTACTGAAACTGTCTCGCGGGGCATTGAAGTCAGTTGTTTTAGTTTTTAAACTATCTTAATTATTGGTAGATTTAATGATCCCACGAAAACCCATGATTCGTGAATGCACATAAAACTTTCATTGGTAGGTATATAGCTAAGGTTAGAACCAACGACACTCGGGTCAGAATCAGGGTAACTATCCTTTATGCCAAAGGGCCGTCCAATATCACTACGTAAGTGTTATAAAACAATGTCCAGCACTGCGTCTGTCTGTCTGTTCGCAATAATCTCAATAGCTTCTGAACGGATTATCATGCGGTTTTCACCAATAGCCAGAGTGTTTATGAGGAAGGTTTAGGTCTTAGGTGCATAATTCGTTAAGGTTTTGTGTAAATTGGTTGACATTTGACAAAGATTGTTAAATATGTTAATCTATACTAATATTATAAAGAGAGAACATTTGTATTTTTGTATTTTTGTATGTTTATAATGAGTAAGCTCAAAAACTACTGAACCGATTTAAAAAATTCTTTCACTAATACATAGAATGGACATTCGGAATGAAAATAGTAATAATAATATATTATCCCGTTTAAATCAAAGGTACATTCGTGGAGACCTAATTTGCAACCTAAGTCGGCAAATAAACGGTTGAAAAATCACGTTTCTTACGAACGCTGCTTAATTGAAAATAGATAGAAGAATATTTCTATGCAAGAGTTGTACAACTTAATAAGACCTACAAAAAAGTCCGCGACAGTATATGTCTATCTCTTAAGGTTGACTCACAGTAACCATTTTAATCTTAAAATTTTTGTTAAAAAATATTACATAACTTCCAAGGCTATTTTCAAGTATATAGTATTAATCCTTATCCAAACAATTACGTTAATTAGCTTGGCCACATATTATAGATTAAAATTGTCCTTTACAGTATATAATTCAAATAAAAACTCTAGAAGATATCACGAATTTCACAAACACGCATCGCAAAATTAATAAAATATTTGCAGTGAAACCACAGATTAGGTCATAGTTACTACGAAAATATTATTATAAGCTTAGCTATGCTGTAGATCCCCACCGATCACAATCAATTTGAAGTCAATATAGTATAATAATATGATCTATTGTATAAAATAATATTCATCTATATATATGTATAATAATCTAATATATAAAATTCTCGTGTCACAGTTTTCGTTGCCATACTCCTCCGAAACGGCTTGACCGATTTTGATGAAATTTTTTGTGCTTATCCGGTATCTATGAGAATCGGCCAACATTTATTTTTCATCCCCCTAAATGTTAGGGGCAGTCCACCCCTAAATTTTATTTTTTATTTTTTAGACAAAATTTTTAATTTCTATTTTTAAACCGACTTCAAAAAAAGGAGGAGGTTTCTCAATTCGACCGTATATATATATATTTTTTTTATTTTTTTTATGTTTGTTCGAGGATAACTTCGTCGTTTATGAACCGTTTTCGATTATTCTTTTTTTGTTCGAAAGGAGATATCCCAAGTGTAGTACCATGGTAATTTTATCGAGGTATAATAAGTATCTCCAGAGATATTGAGATAAACATCTCAAAATTGGTACTGAAAATTAATAGCGCGGCATTGAAGTCGGTTGTTTTTTAGTTTTTAAACGATATTATTTATGATACAACATACAAAAATACATACAATTCTCAATTTTCACCCTTCTACGATCAACCCTTATTTTTTAATAGCCATTTTTTATTTATATGGCAAAACAACGTTTGCCGGGTCAGCTAGTGTAATATAATATTTTAAACCACCCCGACTGATCTATGTATAATAGCTTTTTCCAATGACTCTAAACACGACATTTAAAATCTGAGCTGTAAGTTGGTGAGGATTTGAGTATTCTGTAGAGTCCAGGAGGCTTCCATGTTCTTACAATATCGTTGAAGAAGAAGATTTTCGAATTGATCAGACCTATGAAAGTTTATTTCATAGCGCAATTAACTAGAAAAAAGCTCATAATTTTATAACGATTGAACGAATTTTCATGAATCAAAGCTAAGAAAACTCTCGATGAAGACATCTATCAAACAAAAAAAAACTATCAATAATAAAAACAAAATCGGTTTATCCGGTTAGGTGCTAAGATGCTACAGACAGACACACAGATACACATGTTAAACGTATAATACCCCTACATTTTGCGTCGGGGAACGCCGTAAGGTTACGGCGGCAGATGTACTCCTTGGTGGTAAGTTACTTTTTGGTAGATTTAATGATTCCACTACCACTGTACGAAAACTCATGATTCATGAATGCACATAAAACTTTCATTGGTATATAGCTAGGATTAGAACCAACGACCGTCGGGTCAGAATCAGGGTAACTATCCTTTACGCCAAAGGGCCGTCCAATATCAATACGTAAGTATTATAAAACAAAGTTCATCACTGCGTCTGTCTGTCTGTTCGCAATAAACTCAATAGCTACTGAACGGTTTATCATGCGGTTTTCAACAATAGCCAGAGTGTTTATGAGGAAGGTTTAGGAGCATAATTCGTTAAGGTTTTGTGTAAATTGGATGAAATATGACGATGGTTGTTAAATATGTTCATATTTTATATTCGATGCAACAAACTGATGCAAATGTTGTAGGCATATATGTTCTACCCGTGCGAAGCCGGGGCTCGCTGCTAGTATTTTATATTCGATGCAACAAACTGATGCAACTTTTGTAGGCATATATGTTCTACCCGTGCGAAGCCGGGGCGGGCTGCTAGTATGTTATAATTGAAACAAATTTTCAACAACGGAGATGAATATGGTTCAAATGTCTAAAAAACTTTACGACTTGACTGTACGCCTAGTACGAGTTTTCATCGTAAACGCTTTTGACAGATCTCACATAGTTTTCGACTTATTCTAGCTCCCTGATTGGTCTAAATTTAGTGAAGTGTAGTAACCACTAGAGGCGCTGTACTGTTTTTCATACAACATTTACTCGATATACGATATCGAATTTGGTATGAAAACTCGTACTAAGGGTTCTGGTGGGTCGTTGACGCTACATCTATTTCGATTTTAAAATGATTGGCAGCTCATCTTGACCTAACCCGGAGCTTTGGAATACATAGATGGTGTCGGTGTACATTACTACTTCGACGAGCGCTCTCCTGGCACGCAGCTCACGAAGACTACCCAGACAAGTTCATTCTTTACACAGGATCTGCTGAAGGTAATTGAATAAGTACTGAGGCCTTCATAGTAGTATATAGTAGTATTATTAAAGAACATGGGCTATTGTTATGAATTTTTAACTGTCAATTGGTCTATGAATGAGGTGCGGCACTCGCTAAATGCCTCATTTCAAAATACTTAGGCGAGTGGTGACTTGCAATTCACTAAATAGGCTTCCCAAAAAGGCGAGCCGTTATTGGTGCCTAGAGGCAACATTGGCATGGATGGCTGAGGGTGTCGTAAATAGTATTATATTATGTGTATTTTCATTTCTTGGGTCTGTCACAGAGATATATATTACATAAGGTAATATATATCTCTGTGACAGACGGTGGGACAGCAGAATCTCAGTAATACAATGGGGTCCTGGTGGCACCTTGGGTACGGAACCTTAAAATAGATTTTAATTTAATTTAATTGTGTCTAGGCTACATTTTAAATTTGAAAACTCATCGTATCTTTTAATAAATTATAAGTTGCATCAACAGACCTTACAGTTGATCTCGGGAGTTGCAACATCTATGTCAAAGGTTTTAAGTGACTCAAAATTCATATTTCTATGAAACTAATTAGAGAAGTCTTCTGACCAGCTCCAGCCAGTCACTGCCCACCGCTTTGCATATAGCGACGATATACGCAAAGCGGTGGGCAGTGACTGGAAAAGAAGAGCCGAAGATCGGGTTCAGTCTACGTCCAGCAGTGGACTGACACCAGCTGATTATGAGCTGATAAAAAAGCAGGCCTAGAATGATGCTTTGCTATTGTACGTTGAGCAGGCGCAGTGCAATGACGTGTGGAATTCTGGCAAACCAGAGCCACACGCCTTTATTCATTGGGTAGTTGAAGCCATGGCCAATGCCTTTAGTATCACCACGGAAATATAGATCTATATATAACTTGAAAGCGGACGCAGGAAGGTAACTAAGATCCTCTCGTGGGTTCACAACGATAATGACCCCTGATAATAATATCATTGCAAATTTGTAAATAAAGAAACGTTTACAGAAAATAATGTTTCCCAAATTGTGTTATATGTATTATGAAATATATAATAAGTTTTTGTAATAAATATAATAAGTGGTAGGACTTCTGCTAGTCCGCTTGGCAGTAACACTACTTTGCCCATTAAGTTAAATTAGGTGTATAAAAATCAAGATCCTGAGTCAACACGATAAAAAGATATGGGCAAATTTAGATTTTCGCGAAAACTTGTGAGTACCAAAATTTACCTTAACTTTCAACTTTTTTTATTTTGCGGAATTGTTCCTTGCTGTAAGACCTTACTTTTAACCAAAATTGACAATTCTAGGTCAACCGGAAGTATCCTGCAGGTTTTGGGTCGAAAATATATAGGCTAGGTACTTCCCGTTGACGTAGAATCATGAAATTTGGCAAGAAGCAAGGTCTTACAGCACAAATAAAGGAAAAATTTTAAAAAAAAATTGAAAATCATAGGGTGTCCCCATACATACATAGTAGACTGCAATTAAGATAGGCCTCTGAGTTCTATGAGTACTCATACAATTTAGAGGTCTAGCTTAATACCAATTATTGGTACCTTCCAACATTGGTACGGAAGCCTCGGTGGGCGAGTCCAACTCGACTTGGCCGGTTTTATTTGTTTGATAGGTGTCTTCGTCGAGAGTGTTCTTAGCTTTGTTTCATGAAAACCCGTTCAGCCGCTTAAATATTATCAGGTCGTTTTAACCGACTTCACAAAAAAGGACGAGGTTTTCAATCGTCAGAATCTTTTTTTTAGGGTTCCGAACCCAAAGGGGTACTAACGGAACCCTATTACTGAGACGCCGCTGTCCGTCTGTCTGTCTGTCTGTTTGTCTGTCTGTCTGTCTGTCTGTCTGTCTGTCTGTCTGTCTGTCTGTCTGTCTGTCCGTCTGTCAAAGTTAAAAATTAAAGAAAAGTTAAAAAAAAGTTTTTTACGATAGCGCAGCGCCATCTACCTAGCATCAAGGATGGCGCTATCGTCGTTACCTTAATCTGAATCTCGGAAGCGGCTCCAACGATTAAATAAAATTTAGTACACCTACAGGGGATTTCGGGGGCGATAAATCGATCTAGCTAGGAGTCATTTTCAGAAAATTTTGTTTTATTCGTGTTTTCAATAATCAACTTTATTGATAATCAACTTAAAATATGACTCTTCCCGACATCTATTGGCGAGTAGAAGTACTGTGTCAGTAAAGCAATTAAGGCCCATTTAGACGGGGAGAGTTTCTCGTACGTTTCCTTACGAGAAACCATACGCTACTATCACAAGCACTAATCGCTATAATACAATCGTATCAAAATGTTTACATACAGACAAGAACTAAAATCTCGCCTACGATTATGTCATACGAGATTTGCATATGACTTATCGCTAGGTGATAATTGCCTAAGTTTGTTTACACAACAAAAGTATAGTAAGCAGATTCTTGCTTATGAAAGTCTCGACTTGTATAAACACGATCTCGTATGACATTTTTCAAGTTCATACGAGTATCGTACAAATCGGATTGAACGGTTTTGAGTGCGAGAATCGAAATACGAGAAAATTCTGTTTAGACCGACACTTTCAATATTCTATTGCGAGTCAATTGTCGCCAGAGTGGAAGAGCGAGAGGTGTGAATGTTTAGACATATAATCTTCTTTATATTCCTTCGATAATCGTATCTTCGAGACGAGAAGAGTTATTCTACTTTGGTGAAATCAGGTCTTAGTTGGCGTTAGTGTTCGTAAGATGGCGTTGTACTGAATAAGGACGCGGCTCCTGTTTTAATAATTGTTTGGATTTGACACGGTAATATAATATTATAATATCTGGATGGCCGAGCTTTGCTAATAAAATAGAAATAAAAATAAAAATAATAGTCTTCTTACAAAAGAACAAACTTGGAAAAATTAATCATCACGTCTAGACTCGAACCGGGATCCTTTTGATCGCCATCCGAACGATCTCCCACCGAGCTATCGTAACAATGTAGCAATGGCGAAATTTACCTTCATATTCTAATTATATTGTAGGAGTTTTTTATTACCTGAAAACGGGGATAAATCAACTTTTTCTGAAAATGAAAACCTAGCTAGATCGATTTGTCAATTTATTACAAGAAACGTGATTGTTTCAGCATTTTTTGCTCGATTTTATAAAATATTGTAGTGTGGTACGGAATCGGAACCCTACGAGTGCAAGTCCGACTTGCACTTGGCCAGTTTATTTATGTATGTTCACCGATTACTCGAAGATGCCTGAACCGATTTGGTAAATTCCTTTTTAGGGTTCCGTACCCAAAGGGTAAAACGGGACCCTATTACTAAGACTCCGCTGTCCGTCTGTCTGTCTGTCTGTCCGTCTGTCACCAGGCTATAGCTCATTAACCTCGATAGTTAAACACTTGAAATTTTTCACAGATGGTGTATTTCTGTTGCCGCTAGAACAACAAATACTAAAAACAAAATAAAGTTAAAAATTAAAGGGGGTCCCCATACAAAAAACTTGTTTTTAAACGCCATCTATCTAATTAGTTTCGGCAAAATGACATAGGTGGCGCTAGTAAACGAGCCCCGTCTTTCTAGATCGCGACCAAACCAAATAGTCTTGGTAATATCAATTAATCAAATATATGAGGTTGAAACTCTGTTATGTTTCGTATTGTACGGAACCCTCCCTAAGTGTGCGATAAGAGACGCGATGCTGACGCCAGTTTTATTTTATTTCAAATGATACCCTTCCCAGGTGGTCCCATTTAAATTTTAACGAAATAGGTCGAGCCGTTTTTAGTATATCAACATTTGTATTACGACGTATATACTTATCTCGATGACATACTACTAACTACTGGCACAGATTATATAATAGTTACTGCGTCTACTGGCTACTTTGACTAGAGCGACGTTTGAAGTCGGTTCTTTTAGTTTTTTAAACGACCTTAAATTATAGTTTTTAAACGATCTTAAATTATTATTTGGTTGATGTTTACGATGGCAAATTTCATAGCCCTTGACTGTGACGTCAAACAAATCTACATGGCGCTTTTGCGCACTACATACCCGACACTTCTCTGATGTATTTTTTTAGCGTAGTTTATATTAATCAAATCAAATGTATTAATTTGAAATTCAGTATCCTGTTACTTCAATGATATTGCAAGAATATGATAAACTTGACCTAATGCTGAGAATCTGCAGAGTACTTTTAACTACTCGTCTGAGATTTCGTGTTTAGGCTCATTGAAATGTGAGACCATTTCAATGAGCCTAAACACGACATCTCAATGTACAAATTATACACATACAATTCAGTCGGGGGTGGTTTTAAATTTTATATTTAAACATTTGTAAGCATTATTTAATTGGTATGATTGAGATCGTTTAAAATTATTACATACTCATTTATTTTTTTACAGAGGAAAGAAGAGATCGCTCCAAGTGAAGTTAGGAGAAGAAAGTGCCGTGATTTCAGTGGAAGCGTAGTCGTTTACTACGATCATTCACCAATGAAAATATTCTGTATTATAGCCTAAGCTAATTAGTAGAAAATACTAAATTGAAATTAGTTTAATGTTTGCAATAATAATAATAAGGAAGGAAACCGATGTAGAGTTGGATTTAAATGTAGGTACAAACTGTCATGGTCAATACATTATTGTAGCCAAACTATGATTCAAACATTTGCAATCTTTACCTTGTACTATTATTTATTCTGTGACCTTACCTAACATTATAGTTACTTATCTGGTATACTTATATTATAAATTTAATGAAGCTGAATATTTCGGTGAACGAACACATTTTATACTCGGTGTTTAAAACGCCAATCCTCGTTAGTACCTTTTACAATCCTTTTTTTTAAATCCGAGATTACAACCATGAACTCCAATGATGCTTATAACAGTTAGTTAATTACATAATTAAATTAGAAACAAGTTATATACGTACTTAATACAATAAATTACTTATACATAATATATCTCTCAACAAAAGTAACTTAATGTAAGTAGTAAGCTGTGGCTAACGGAGTTGATGTTGTACTTAGAAATATGTATACCTAAGTTATTCCTACTTAAGATTCCAGTGTAACATTGTTTGTTGGTCCAATAAAAAAAAAAAAAAAAAAAAAAACTCTTGTCAACAACCTTTAGGGATCCGTACCCAAAGAGTACCAACGGTATCCTACAACTGAGACTTCACTGTCCGTCCGTCCGCCCGTCAGTCAGAGGGTTGTATCTTCTAAACTGTAATAGGTAGATAGTTGACATGTTTACAAAGTATCTAAGTATAACCATAGAAAAGATAATAATACTACGTATTACTATGATAGCTATAACAAGAACAAAAACACAATAAAGATAAAAATTAATACATGAAACGTGTTTTTTGACAAATTTTGCTGTCTTATTATTGACATTATTATAGTAATACCGCAGATGTAACGGGGGGAAATATATGTATATTATAGGTAGTATAGCTACCGTGTTTGGTGGCTTGCTATTATATAATAAGTATATACAGCACAGCATATATGTATTATAGCAACGTCTGGGACGAGCTTCACCCATCTGTGCCAATGGGATTACCTACACCTAACACGTATTCTAAATGCTTCACCACTGTTTGTGGGCTGCGGCCATGGCTCCGACCACCCACCAAACAGAGGTATCTTAACAATAGGTACGCCGAATTCCGATTTATGTATGTATGGTGTACGGTGCAAGCCATTGCGGTAGATGGGTTGAAATAGATGCGCTACGGCACAGAATAAATAATAGTACAAGTAGTAGCTATGGGTTAAAATAAACATCGAGTCACTGGAGTGACCGTCGCCCATTCTTGAGACCTAGAGATGGCACGCACAGTGTCTCCACGCGCATCTCAGTAGCTCTAACTCTACCATGGAGCCATGGACGAGTGCGCAAGCGTTCCCGAAGCCAAAAACCGGGAGTCATGTTTGTAAATAAAGCGATCGCCAGTTTTATACGGAAGCATTCAAATAAACTAGCGCTGTGTTTGCTAAATATATATGTCCGTCTTTATCGACGGTTCGAAAGAACAACACACACTTTTTAAAGTTGTTTATTTTAATTAACCTATTTAATCATATATATTTTAAGCAATGATTATATTTTAGTAGCTATGCCTCGCCGCCTTGCTCGCTTTTAAAATAAGCATTATTAATTTAGGTTTTCTTCTACATACAAACATTTACATTTTTATAATATGATTATTATATTATAATAAAGTAGTGAAGCATTAAAAAATTTTAGTTCCTGGAGACTCGACAGATGGCTTTAAAATGAACGCAATAATAAACAAACATAATTATTATCACATCTAAGTAGGTTTACATCAAAAGCCACCTAGCGAGTGTAGTGGAACTAAGGTTTTAATAATATTTGGTACACAGATCATTTATATAACTTGCAATAACATAAATACTATATATACTAATATGTACAATACTATAAATAGCGTAGCGGTCAAAAGTTTAAAACGAAGGCGAAACGAAAAATTTTAAAGTTATCGTTAGCTTTATCTGGTTCAAATACTGTATTGTAAACATGTTAATATTTGTCACTTGATTCCTAAGTGTTCTAGTGCTAGAGACAGACACCAATGCGTCTAGGGTGTCGTGTCGACTACAAGCGTATACTATTTCAGACTTATTTTACAAAAGAGGTGGTAACTACTTTACACTTTTACTTACAATTTTGTGAATTTTACTTTTATTATCAATCTTAGCTTGATATATCTGCCATTAAAAATATTATCTACTCCTTACATATTTAAGCAATAGCATGATCAAATGAATATCCAACGAGTAACAGAAAACTATGCACGGCATGAAATCATTTCTTTCAAAATGTTACTAAACAATAGTACATAGATAGATAGATAGATAGAAACACTTTATTGGACACCTTATTAAACATACAGAGTAATAACTTAACAACTAATTATAATAGTGTAACAATAGACACATAATATAGACGTTCTCATTTATATAGCTGTTATATACAAGCACTTCCTCCAAATCGGATTACTAGTCGTTTATTGAATAAAATGTTTTGATCCTTTTACTCCCTGAAACTGGATCATTTAACATAAAAAAAACGATAAATTGCCAATTTTCGCTGAATGTGTTTTCTATCGAATTCTGATCGAATGCAGCTCAACATATTGACAAAAATAATGGACAGTGTCCGCAGGTTTTACTGTAGATAGCTGCCCTTACGGTCCCACCTCAAAAATACATCCTGTACAAGCAGTTAGAAATATGCATTTATATATGTCAGATCTCGAGTCACTTCTACAAATAAGAAGAAACATACAGAAACGTTAAGGTGCAGTTGTGTATAAAACCTTACGCAGATTGCAATAGCAAATATAAGGTCCCAGGCGACAAGATTAAAATTCGTGTCATACATCGACAGACACGAGGTTCATATCTTGTTAAGTAACGCTTCCTTACAAAGTAAGCCGGTTAGCTCTCCAATTTATCGCCGTAATCACACCCCACTCCAGAGTGTAATCATGTAATCGCTTCTGAGCATTGGCTTACACGACGGTCAGTGTCTACCCAGTTTGTAGCACATACATACTTAAAGCAGAAATTCTGCGAACTTATTTGTTTACGAGTAAACTTTTATCTTTCTCGTAGGTACCTACTGTGTTGAGGGTTATTTTTAAGAGTTAGTGATGTAAATTTGTTATTAAAATGGGAAGTTATTCAGTTTTAAGTTTGGTATTAGTTGTTTTCGCTCTTAAAGGATATTATGCTGGTGAGTAGTAGCTGGCTAAGTTTCAACTTTGTAGTCTCAATAGTTCGGAATAAAGTGGCTGTGACATACTGACGGACAGGCAGACACGACGAATTTATGCGGGTTCCGTTTTTTGCCATTTAGCTACGGAACCCTAAAAAGCTGATGACATTACCTCTTTGGCGAATGGCGAAACTAATGCGTTGCCCGAGGTAAGCGACAGCTCTTTGGTGGTGGGAGACATTTATCAGGCGTCTCCCCTCTACTCCCCCTTCTTGGAAATGTTTTCATCACGTCTTGTGTAGAATGAAGTCTTTAATGTCTCTTTCCAATATGACTGAAATCCTTTTATAAATAACGCTACAGCAAACTTCTCCCCTTTCCCCCCTAATCAAAAAAACGCGATCGGTCAACTATACGTTTTGCTTTAAGCGAGCGTAGCGAGCGAAGCATATCAGTTTCTACTAGGCCAATAATGCTTTTTCATCCCATCTATTCGAAAAGTGATGGTTTGTTCCTCGATAAGTGCGCGCAAAATAGGTCATTTCTGCCCTAGGGCGGGAAAGTATTTTTTTAATTTTTGGCTTATGACTGTTATTTTATAGTGCCATGTCTAAGGAGGTTCAATAATAATATTGTACGGGAAATGTTATTGTCCTATCAACTAAATAGCGCGCCACCCTTGATGATTAAAAAAGCTCGTGAAGCTAAACATTTAATGTTATAAAACAATACCATATATATATATAATATAATATATATATTTTTGTAAATTGTTAAACACAATCCAAAATTTCATCGTACCGACGTAATAAGTAGTCATAGATGGCGCCACCAATGCATAATTGGGTTAACAAAATGCAATCCACTAATTTCGTCGTATCGATGTACCGAACCGTGGCTTAATTGGCAGAGCACCTGGACGTGTAATCCGGGGGGTGCGGGTTCGAGTCCCGTCGGTACGATGAAATTTTGGATTGTGTTTAACAATTTACAAAAATATAAAGTGTGAGACACTTCAAAGAAACATAATAATATATATAATACAGAAAAAAAAATTAAAACGCGTGGCACAATACACTGATAGTGTGTTATCCAGGATGAAAAAAAGACCGGGCGAACTGTCGTTTATAGTCTAGTGAATTTAAAAAAATAATCTCGTATGAAGAAGAATACAATAAGCGCGCGAATTAATTTTTTGTTGCAGTTCTAAATAAACTATTAATTCATAAAGAAAATGAGTTCTGATAACGAAAGTATTAATTTAACGCCCGAAAGAATACAAAACGACGACGCAACAAATGTTATAAACAATTTGTTATCAACAAAGACCTGTGAAAAAATATTTAAAAGCCTATATAAAATGTATCGAGTCGAAAAGTGCAAAAAAAGCGAATTCATTTTCAGAAACTATATTTCTAGCTAACTGGCCAAACTCAGGCAACCTTCTTGGAGTATTTACTCGATGCTGATATCGACAGTCAATACTAATAGTAATTTTAAAATAAAGGACCTATACAAAATTGGTAGCATATCTTCAGAAGGGCATAAACCAAAGAAATCAAAAGTGCTTGTGTATGTGCTGTGTGTATATGTGTCATATGTGTTTGTTTGTTTAGTTGTGTTAGTCTCTTTTTCAGTTAATATAGTGTTGAACTTAATTAGAGCCTTTTATTTCCTTTTCTCATAGAGGGGGGATGAAAAGCAGAGTGTAAAACTCGGCTGCAATATTATTTTCTTTCGGGCGACGTACTTTAGACGTACTCTAGAATCCTTCGCTTCGCTCTGGATTCAAAATAGCGGCCTCGTAGAAATGTACTATATTGCACCATTGTTATACAATCTACTAATGTCTGGATGTTTATTTGTCTGTCTGTTCTCGCCTACAGGTCGAATTTTTCAACTGATTATGACGAAAATTAGCACACAAGTTCCTTTATATATTTATGAATTTTTGTTTTAATTGAACGGGGGGGGGGGATAGGGGTGAAAGGGGAAGAAGTTCGCTGTAGCGTTATTTATCAACGGATTTCAGTAAAATTGGAAAGGCACACAAAAAATTCATTCTACACAAGATATTGCGGAAAAAAATCAAAAAGTGGAGGGAAGAAAAGGGAGAAGATTGCTTTAGCGTTATATATGGATAGATTTCAATTTTTATAAGGGCACGAGGTCTACTGTTCTCACAGAACTACTAGTTTTACATTGTGTCAGTTACGTCTGAAAATTAACAATAAGTATTCCTAGCAAGTACAATTTCACACCTTACTGACCACAACATGGTATGTATCTACAACAACAGTAACTATGCTGACAACATATGTATGGCTCAATTTAGTGATGTCAGCTGAATATACAGATACCTCAGCAAATAGCTTAATCGAAACAATAATATCGGTATTTAGTGTATTTTTTTTAACCGACTTCACAAAAAAGAAGGAGGTTCTCAATTCGACTGTTTGTTTTTTGTTTGTTACCTCAGAACTCCGTCAAATCTTACCGATTTCAAAAACTCTTTTTTCCAAAGAGATTATGCCTCCTGATTGGTCCCATTAGAGCCCCCGCACACTGGCCACTTAGTGGCGGCCACGCTTCAGCCACTAGTGGCCGCCACAACCTGCGGACGCGTTTCTTCATACATTTTATATAGAATCGGCGCACACTGAGCGCTTGAGTGGCCGCGTCCGAGCCACAAGCTGCGAGAGTCGAGCGCGCTCGCTACTTGTGGCTGCGTTTTGTCGTTCGACTCGTGCGCATACACGGCCACAGTTGCCGGCTTCTTCCGTCTTCGTGCTTCTTCGTCGATGGTTCTGAATTCGGCGCCGTTTTCTACGTTTTAGAATAATAAGCAACAATAGCGAAATCAAGAGTGCGTCCATTCTTGGGCAACACACGTCTACCTCTGTCGAGATACTTGCAGCTAGTGTCTGACGCAAGTGGCAGCCACTGGTGGCTTGATGCGGCCACTAGTGGCTGCCACTGGTGGCGGCGTGTAGTGGTCTAGCCGAACTACTGGTGGTCGCGTTTAGTGGCGGCGACTGGTGGCCGTAATGTGCGAGGGCTCTTAAATTTTATCGAGGTATGATACAACTGGCTATTTTGATTATCGCGGCATGCGAAGTCGGTTTTTTTTTCGTTTTGTAAACGATCTTAAATTATAATCACTCAGGTTGAGGCTGCATTGCCTGGGTGTGGTTAGATGGTACACACATTAGATGGTACATGGCTTAGGTAAAAATCTAAGGTGTTCCGGCAGTTATCCTTGAGAGCCAGTTCCCATTCAAGGCCTAGCGTGCTTACCATGTTCGACCGCATTATCACTTACCAACAGGTGAGATAGTGTTCAAACGCTAGCCTATAAGATATTAAATCAAGATAAAAGTATTCGGGTAAATCTAAGCGGTCTTATTGCATATAGATCTCTTCCAGCAACCTTAGGATAGACAGTAGTATTATAAAACTTTTTAACAAAAAAATTAAACCGCCGAAAAAACTGAAAATAAAAAAATAATTCAACTTTTTTATTTAACCTTAATAACTAAGTTCTTAAACTACTGTTATACATAAGTATATATTTTTGTTATTGTTTTGAGTTTTTAACTAAACATAATAACGAAGTTCTTAAACTAATGTAAGTATGTATACCTAAGTTTTTGAGTCGGTGCCAAACAAGCAAATTAATTAATTACGTAAGGCGTGATGCGCGGCGGAGGCATGGCGCGACACGCCAGTTCGCCGGATAATGCCGAGTGTTGGCGAAGTTAATGTCAGCGAGACTGCAACCCAAACAGGCACCACATATAGTAATCTGTGACGGCCTCATACAGTAATGTGTGTGACGGCCCGTGTTGTGCACACGTCGTTGCGAGAGGTCGTGCATCTCTATTTAGTCTGTGGGTCGTGTGGAAGCGCATTTTTTGGAATGTTTATGTTCATCACTGGAGATTTCACATTGCATTGTTAATTTGATTTGATTACCCCCCCCCCCCCCCCCCCCCTTAGATCATTGGACCCCCTTGGGGGTATACCCATTCCAATACAAAAATAATTATCGAAATCAGACTACACTGTAAAAAGTTATGCGTGGTCATACATAAAAAAAAAATATTTATACGCGTCGACTTGATAACCTCCTCCGGTTTTTATTCGTCGGTTAAAAATAATGGACGGTGGTGCGCAGTAAAAATACATTAGCCTACTAAACAGTTGAAATTGTACTAGTCTAATAACTACCAATATATAATAACTACAAATACACACCAATTCCAAAAACAATATAGGTATATGCACAAAATAAATAATAGTTCAAGTATAGGTAAGAATAAACTGGCCAAGTGCAAGTCGGACTCGCACTCGTAGGGTTCCGTAATACAGTAGAGTATTCTATAACTATGATTTTTCGCAACTTAAAAAATAAATTTGTTTTTCATAGTGTTTGTATGAAAAACAAAGTTATACTTGCGGTCGCTATATCTCAACAACTGCTGACTGTATCTCGTGCAAACTAATTTTCGTTGAAGTTTTTATTGAGACCTACATAATATATTTTTTTCAGATTTTTCACTTCCTTACTTTAGAAGGACACACATTTTACCACTTTAGACGCGCCTATCTTTTAAATTATTGACTTTGAGAAAAAATGATGAATAGGTTTGAAGAAAAAATTTTTTTTTGTTCCAGTTCCATGTAAAAACTTTTGTATTTTTTTATTTTTGTATAAATATCGGAAAGCGGTTTACAGAATTCTACAGAATCTACCTACCAAGTTCAAGTTTCACAGACAGACATGGCGAATCTATAAGGGTTCTGTTTTTTGCCATTCGGCTACGGAACCCTAAAAACGAATGAATGTGAAGGTAAACAAATAATAAAAGATAGATTAAAAATAAAACAACCGACTTCCATGTCGCGCGAGTCAGTTTCACTAGCAAGTTTGAGATGTTTATCGTCATATCTCTGGAGATACTTATCAGATCTCGATGAAACTACAATGGGACCACCTCGGGAGTATTCAATACCTTTTCGAACTAATAAAGATTTCTTTTAATCGGTTCATTATTGGCGAAAATGTCGATGAACATACACAAAAAAAAACATACCGACGAACATAGAGCCTGCTCCTTTTTACAAATCGGTTAAATAGATTATTATACAAAACAGACTACACAATATTTTTCCAGATAAACCATGTGCTGCGAGACACATTGCCGGCGAGTCCGTTGTATGCGTGTGCAACGCAACTTACTGCGACACCTTGACCAGGACCGATCCACAACCAGACTATTTCATGTACTATACAAGTTCTGAGGTACTTAAACATACATATAATTTAATAATAATTGATTGTGTTTAATTTTCATCATGTTTCCAACAATGTATTCCTGAATTTGTTAAACACAATCCAAAATTTTAACGTACCGACGGAACTCGAACCCGCACTCCCCGGATTACACGTCCAGGTGCTCTGCCATTTAAGCCACGGTTCGATCCATCGATATGACGAAATTTGTAGCATTTTTAACCCAATTATGCATTGGTGGCGCCATCTATGACTACTTTTCATTTCAAAAGTTAATTTACAAAAAATATAAAGTGTGAAACACTTCAAGAAACTAGAACAACACGAAACAAATAACAAGAAATTATTATTTCAATTCACGAGCGATTTGAATGTTCAACCTAGGCAACTTTTTTATAGGCTAGCATTTGATTTGACCACTATCTGTCGAGGATGGGAGCTCGCAAGGCCTAGAATGGGAAGTGGCTCTCAAGAACATCTGCTGGATCACAGTAGATGTTTTGGCGATTGATGATGATTTTGCAACTTAAGGGTGGTAGCTGTCCAGGCGGATACTAGATAGTATCCTACCATCATACCAGGGGCTTGTAACGATGATTTTCTAAACCGAAGGGCCAGTATGAAATGCGCACAAATTTTTTCGATAAAAAAATGCATTGGTGCACTGCGGGGATTTAAACCCGCTACCTCTGGCGTCAAAGCCAGTCATTCTCCTACTGCGCCATTGCGCCGTAAGGTATATCTCATCCTTCTATCTTAACTAGTCTTGCTAGGACAGTTGTGGTTGTGGTTGTGTGCTGTGGTCAGAGAGTGACAAGTGCTTGTCTGTCCCGAACTACGGGGGTTAAAAACTGAAAGCTCTATGTAGATGGCGCTACTGTTAAGTGTTCCTAAAAACCGCCATATGGCAAATTTTGTATGGATTTTTCACAAACTTATTTCCTTAAAAAGATATAATAATGCATTCGACCTGGACTTTCAGCCAATTATAAGAAAAAATAAAGCAAAGAGTAACATTTTTGATACATTTTTTTAGAAAAAAAAAAATTAATGTATAACGTTACTTTTAATTTCATTCGGGAACAAATTAATAACAGTGCTTTTGTAATTCATAGCTGCACATAGCAATATAATAAGTAAATATTCCAATACGAATTTATTTGTTTACAAAATTGCTATTGATAATGACAGATAGCTGTCAGATGTAAGGAACACTCAACAGTAGCGCCACCTGCAGTGAGCAAAAGGCAGTTTTTAACCCCAACAAAAACAAATTAAAAACAATAACAAATTATTTACAAGAACTTATTACCCAAGGAGCTCGCCTTTACTACAACAGCATGCAGTTCTACGCTTATTCTAAATTAACCAAAAAGGTTGTAGGTACAAAGGTTGTACAACAAAAAAGTACGATAGTTTTTGAGTATTAATAAAATACAAATTAAGAGCCACACCATACAACTTTCTCAAGGCGTAATTTCAATACTTGACACTGGCTAAATACACTAATCGCGTGGAGCCATAATAAAAACTAAATAAAAAACATTTCGAAAATATATTTATTTAATTTTTTACAGAGTGGTCTGCGTTTCAAAAAGACAAGCAGCCCGTTACTGTCGTGCCACAATACTCAGAGTAAGTGTAATGCATTACATTTCATTAAAAGCGGCAATAGCCCAATGGATAGAGTGTCGGACTGATGATCGAGAGGTCGTGAGTTCGATCCCCACCCCACCCATTGCACTATTGACGTGAACCCACTCCAGACACAAGCATATTTAGCTTATTTGGAGGGGGTTAACACAGGTGGTATTTTTTTTTAGTTTGATATTCTACCCCCAACAAGATTGAGGCTTTTCTTCACTTTGCACTTACTTTCACTTACTGGCCCTATTCTAACTATTTTACTTTTTGTACATTTTCTTATTTCTATGGGTTCTATTTTTAATTATTACAAATAATTAACAAAAAAGGTTTTTTGTTATTGCGGTTAGTATCCTATCTTTAAACTTAGTACTATATGAATGCATGTGCACCTTTCAAATATACTCAAATATTTGATGGTGCATCTTATTTTTACAGTTTATTCTTACTTACTACCTTATTACTAACATTTTCACAATATTCTAGAAATGTATTTCTTACGTCTATGTTTTCCTTTATTTTGCTTATATTTATTTCCTTTATGTGTATTCCTATTTCTTGCTCACATGCCCCATCTTTAGTAGGAAAAGGTTCAATAACCTTTGCCTACTAAAGATGGGACAGTCAGTGATTATGTGCAGAGCACTCTGCTCGACTTGAGGATCACATGTACACGCTGGGCTCTCCTTGCACTTGAAACGGTGCAAGTAGGAGGAGAACCCACCATGTCCGGTCATTATTTGCACTGTGATCGGTTTTAATTTAATGTTATTTACTATTTTGTACGCTGTTTGTGCGTTTTGGGAAAACACTTTGGTTGCGGAAGCCGTTACACCATTTGTGTAGCGCCGGTTCTATTCGTCAATTGACTCTAAACGGATTTGTCGCTTGACGAATGAAACCGGGCACTTATCATACCTTGGCTTCGTCTTTAATTTCAATGCTGCACTTTTTGCCAACTCGTCCGCCCTTTCGTTTCCCTCCAACCCTGCATGCGCCTTTACCCAAAACAATTGCAATGACATTCCGACTCTTCGTAGCGCGTCAATATTAGATCTTGTCTCAATAGGGAATATGCATAAAACTCAGATTTATTGGAAATAATTTTTTTTCGATTCTTTGTTGTCCTGGAGTTATATGTAAAACCTTTTTTTAATTTCATTCCATTTTATTTGCTTAAAATAATAAATTAAAAATGCAATTTAAGCGAGGGAAATTTAAGTTTGTAAAACAGATCACCATTGGTCAAATCGAAAGTTGACGTCATTATGCACAACTCCACGTGATAGAAACATTGAGCGCGGGAACATAAAAATAAATGTATGGTGTGGTCTTATTGTATTTATTTCCATATATTGTGTTTGCCGCGTATTATTGTGCAAAAATGTATATTACTAACCATTTAATATAGATAAAAATGAGTACGAGATTAGAGAAACTGTATAATTTAATAAAAACATGCCATTGGCTAAATACAAAAATCGTGCGGAGTCTTAGGGTCCCCATGAACACACGGGCCACGGGCCACAACCACAAAACGCCGCCACCGGCATATTTCCTATAGTTTTCATACATTTTATCATGTAGCGTGTGGCGGCCACCGGCGTCACCGTGTGCGGCGAGTCCATATAAAATGTATGAAAACTATAGAAAATATGCCGGTGGCGGCTTGTGGCCGGTGTCCCGTGTGCGCTGAGGCTTAGTTAAAGAAAAAAATGCTAGTTTGCTTCAAGCGGCATGTATCTGACGTAAGTGCGTGACGTCACAATGTATTACCAAAGAGCCCGGGAAATGATGGCGTTTAAACTGCTCAAATTTATTTGTTTATTTAAATGTTTATTTAAAAAATAATTAGACTAACTCCAGCAGTATTTTTTTTTATTATGTTATATGGATGTAATGAGTGAAATAAAAATATTAGAAAAAACATGCATATTCCCTATTGCAAGAGGATGGAGGGAAACGTTGTTGACTACGGTCTCAAGTGCAGATCTTGAGTCACAGTACACATTGCATAGGGGTTTCTTCTTACGACCGATCTCCTACTACTTGCTGGGTATAGAATTTCTTTATCTCATAAAGCAAGGCTGCCTCGCGGATTCTAATATCCAAAGGAAGCAATCCAGCAAGCAGTAGCGCCGAGTTAAGAGATACTGTTTTATACGCTTTTATGATTTTTTGCATAAAGCCCCGTTGAACCGCATCAAGTTGCTTTTGGCTTCGCTAGCTGCATACATAATAGTGGGTTCCACAACGGCCGTGTATATTGCCCTAACCACCTCGGGTTGTAAACCCCAGTGAACCTTGCCAGCTCTTGAAAGTTTCTTAAAAAAGTTCATTGCCTTGCGAAAGACGTTGCACACGTGCGAATTGAACGTCAATTTGTGATCACTATTGATCACAAATTGACGTTCAAAAAAAATTCTTGGACTCACTATTGAGTCCAAGAATTTTGATTTCACTAGACCTGCCAATTTCAGTCCCGCCCATGCTCAGTCGTGGTGTGTCATACTTCAATTTTCGTGTTATAACCATAGAATTGGTTTTGTGTGCAGCTAATTTTAATTTATTTTTGACACCCCACGCCAGAACATGTTCAAGAGTATCATTGGCGCGTTGTTCGATGTCCAGTGCTGTTGTTCCTTCAAAAAATAAGGTTCAACATGTTAAACCTTAATTAAACATAAGAGTTTGAATCTACTAAGTCCTAGGATTTCAAAATATACTTTTCCATTCAAAAGTTTCAAGGTTGTGTATTTAATTTATGTTTCTTAGTGAAGATGTGAAACACAGCATTTAAGGGATGGAGCCGTCTATCGACGTGCAAGACGGAAGTGAGACGAAGCATTGGTCAACTTACTTCTTATTATTTATAAATAGTTATTTCAATGAAAACGAAGCTTTGAAAACATGTTTTGATATGATCTGATGTCCAATTTTACTGGACATCATCTCTAAAGATTACACTTGCAAGCGACCATAGACTTCGCCACCATCTCACCTGAATAAGCACATGGACGCTAAAAATGAACCACGTATGGGTGACCATTGTAAGCATAGCGTGCTACCTACCATCCTCGACCGCATCATCACTTATCAACAGATGAGATAGTGGTCAAATGCTAGCCTATCGATATAAAGAAAAAATGACCAACTTTTTGTATGTGTACCTATTTGTTTTGTATTAGGTTGTTCCCAAGTAACATTAACTCTGGATCCGCGAAGGACGTATCAAACGGTGGAAGGTTTCGGTGGCGCGGCCACAGACGCTGCAGGCATACACTGGACAAATCTGTCGCAACCGCTGCAGAAATCTTTTATTGAGTGAGTTATATTTGATTACTAGCATGCCGCCCCGACCGCCATCGCACTGTAAAAAATTGATACATAATATTGGACAACCCGTTGCCGTAAAGGATAGTTACCTTGACTTCTAACCCGACTATCGCTGGTTATAATCCTAGTTATATACTAATTGATTTTGGCAAGTTTTATGTGCATTAATGAATCATGGCTGTTCGTACACAGGTAGTGGGATCATTAAATCGATGTTCTGCCTGACTTGCTACTAAAAAGTAGCTTACCACCCTCTAGGAAAAAATATGCCGCCATACCCTTATGGTGTTCCGGCAGCAAAGCTCTCGGGAGTCATTTCATTCGAGGCATGGCCTTGTTCACCATGCGAAAATTTGTATAGTATAAAGTAAATTTGTATATTTATTTGTTTGGGACTTCTTCTCGGTCAAACGGCTGGACATTTGACTTGGAATTTTACACAAGGATAGGCAATACTTATTAATAGATAAGACCATACGATACTTTTTATGACGCGGGTGAAACCGCGGGGCACAGCTAGTTTTATACGATAGATCAAACTATATTGACATCAAATTGATTTATATCGGTTGTAATCTACAGAAATGGCAAAGTTAATAATGTTTACGTAGTAACTATTGTCTGATCTGTGGTTTTGCTGCAAATATTTTGATGCGCATAATTTTAAATCTGTGATATTTTCTTAAGATTTACTTTTTTTTTTAAAGATTACTCGCAATGTGGGTTGCACATTACTAGTATTCTTGTTAACCCCTCCAACTAAGCTAAATATGCTTGTGTCTGGAGTTGGTTCACGTTAATAGTGCAACGGGTGAGGTGGGTTATCGAACTCACGACCTCTCGATCGCCAGTCCGACACCCTATCCATTGGACTATTGCCACCTCAATTATATACTAAAGGACAATTTTAATCTATAATATATGACCAAGATAATTAACGTAATTATTTGGATAAGGATAATAGATAACAACAAGACACTGCACAATAGAAAATAGTCTTGGAATTTATGAAATGTTTTTTTACTAAAAAATTAAAGATTACAATGGTTACTGAGAGTCAACCTTAAGAGATAGACATATAACATTGCAGTCTTTTTGGAAACCATTTTAAGGTGTACAATACTGTAGTACATTATTTTGATCTATCTCGTAGGGTTCAACCAGCGTTTGCAATGTAAGCGCAAAAAAGTGTGTATTTTCGACATCACATGAGAAATCTCTAAAATTATCATTGTTTCTCTACGATATTATGCGTGTATAATACATATAAACCACTAGTCAGACCATCTTACTAGGTTACACTAATACTAACTTCTATGCATGACTTCCAGATCGTACTTCAGTTCTACCGGTATTGAGTACAGTATGGTGCGTGTGCCCATTGGTGGCTGCGACTTCTCCACGCATCCGTACGCGTACAACGAACTACCAGCCAACGACAGGCTACTGTCTAACTTCTCACTTAGCTATGAGGACTATCAATACAAGGTTAGTTTTTGATAAAAGTTTCTTGATACTTGATACCTCTACGCGTTCTTGAGAAATAGGGTCTTGACTTGACAGGCGGACAGACGGACAGACGGACAGACGGACAGACGGACAGACGGACAGACGGACAGACGGACAGACGGACAGACGGACAGACGGACAGACGGACAGACGGGCAGACGGACAGACGGACAGACGGACAGACGGACAGACGGACAGACGGACAGACGGACAGACGGACAGACGGACAGACGGACAGACGGACAGACGGACAGACGGACAGACGGACAGACGGACTTTTTTATAGTGTTTGAATGAAAAACAAAGTTATATTTGCGGTTTTGAAAATGTGCTATATCTCAAAAGCTGCGGAGTGCGGACTATATCTCGTTCAAACCAATTTTTGTTGAAAGTGTGTATTGAGATCACACATTTTACCACTTTAGAAGTGTCAATCTTTCAAACGATTGATTGAAACGAAAAAATGGTTTGAGAAACCTCTGGCATTTTTAAAAACCTATGTAAATAAGTTTAATCGTAAAGCGGTTCACAAAATACATCCACCTATCAAGTTTCAACTGTGTAGTCCTGATAGTTTCGGAATGGCTGTGAGATACGAACGGACAGACAGACAGACAGACATGACGAATCTATAAGGGTTCCGTTTTTTGCCATTCGGCTACGGAATCCTAATAATAGGATATAGAATACATTGCACGGTCAATGCCCTGGTTTGCAGCTAAATGATGCTTGATGATATGTTTTATTAAAATTGTAAGCTTGATGTTTAAATGTTATTTCCTTCAGCTCCCCCTAATAAAAGCAGCGATGTCATCGTCCACTAACCCCTTGCACCTAGTGGGGACTGTGTGGTCTCCGCCGCCGTGGATGAAGACCAACCACAACTATACCGGCTACAGTCGACTGGCTCCGCAGTACTATCAGACCTACGCTGACTATATACTCAAGTGAGAGAAAATTGTTTGATCTTAGGTTGTAGTATACCTAATTGTCATTACACTGTTTTTTATAGTTGATAGGTTAGCGTTTGACCACTATCTCGTTTGGTTATAATCGATGATGTGGTCGGGGACAGTGAACATGCTAGTCCTAGAATGGTATGACTCTTAAGGGCTGTGCTGCTTGAACACCGTAAGGTTATGGCGGCAGATTTTCTAACTTGAGGGTGGTAGCTGGCCAGGCGGACACTAGATAGTGTCCTACCACCATGCGGGTGTTGCTTTCTTAACGATGTTTTCCTTCATCGGAGGGCCACTGTGAGAAGCGCACATAATTTTTTTAGTTACTACCCTCTGTTAAGTGTTGAGTGTCACATCATGCTGAAACTTAATCATTTTATTTTTAAATCTATTACCGCCATTATAACCATCGATCCAATTTACTTTTCATTCCCTACTCGCATCTTGCATTTTATAGCGACACTAAAATAATGTTACAACCAACAACATCCTTGCAGATTCATAGAGAAATACACAACAGAGGGTGTTCCAATTTGGGGCGTGACGACGACCAACGAGCCAACTAATGGTGTCATTCCGACTAACTACTTCAACAGTCTCGGATGGACTGCTGGTTCTTTGGTGAGAGATATTACCACAAACGTCCCTTATGTCACAAACTTAATTTGTACAACAGAATAGTCGGCTATCTAAAGCACAAAGAACCAGATAAATTAACTCCTCAGACAAGGAATTTATTCCCTGGGTAACCTCTATCTGTAATGCCTATCTACTCGTATGCCATCAGTGGTATAAACCCTGATTGTGTAACTGAGGATTGAAAAATCGGCCCTTTATATTCATGAAGTATGGTAATGAGCCAATTTAATAGATCACATTTGAAATCTGGTAATCTTCAGTTTGTGTTCAGTTCTTTTGTCATTATTACAATGGATCGGCGCCCTCGTCACAGAATGCTTAATAGTACTACGTACCATCGTAATGACATCTATACATTTTGAATTTCACTCGCATTGTAGTTTCGCCGTTATATTTTTGATCACTGTTTATATGCTTAGATTTTCATACCTAAATTACTAGGATTGCTTTGCTTTACGTTTAAAATCTATTTGTTGCAATTATCTCAAATATTTTGACATACATATTGTTGACCACACATGGTATTATTTTTGATTCCAATAACCTGACATAAACCTAGATAGAAAGATAGATAGATAGATAATCTCTTTATTGTATACCAGAAATAACCTTAATATCTAGACATAACAACCTAATTCGGTGATACAATCGGCGGTCTTATCGCATAGAGCGATCTCTTCCAGACAACCAAGTGTGGAGTAGTAACAAAAAACAAAGGGAGTTTGGCGATGGCGATTATTTATGTTAACTGGAAACTGCAATAAAATATTTATTTATTATTATAAGTAAAATACTAAATATACATATATGGACATACATAAAAATACATATAAATCATATAAAATATATATACATATATTACATAAACATACTCATATATTTTTATAATTTATTGAATACATAAATACAAATAAATACATACATAGCTGAATACATTCAAGTCTATAACAAAGTGTGATCAGTAGAATTAGCATGTTTGGGACAAATAGTGCTTTTTAACTAAAGATTTAAATTGCAAGAGAGATTTAGCACGTCTGATATCTACAGGTAGCTCATTCCATAACCGGACAGCATGCACTGTAAAGGATTTGTCGTAGAACCGTGAGGAGTGTAGAGGAATAAGTAACTGAAGGTTTTCTGAGGAACGAAGAGGTAAGGGATTAGAGAGATGTAGGAACTGAAAATGCTCTTTAAGATAGAGAGGAGTAGATGGGATAAGAAGGACAGAATATAAAAGGGAAAGGATATAACCATTTCTACGAAGATGAATGGGTACCCATTGTAACTTTTTGCGGTATTCAGAAATGTGGTCAAACTTGCGTAATCCGAACACAAACCGAATACACAAGTTTTGGAGACGCTCAAGCTTATCGAGCTGTTCCTCAGTCACATCCAGATAGCAGGTGTCGGCATAATCAAGAATGGGGAGTAGGATAGAGTTTGCAAGTGCAGTTTTGGTTGAAATTAGGAGGAGGTTACGTAACCTACGAAGAGAGCCTGCAGAAGCGAAAAGTTTTCGACTGACTTCCGCTAATTGAGGCACCCAGGAAAGTTTCCTATCCAAAAGTACCCCAAGATATTTGACAGAACCTACTTCGCAGGGAAGCTGGATCGTCAACAATTTAGGTCCTACGATTCGTAACTCGGCGTACAAACACGTAAAGATCATAGCCGGAGACGACCAGAGAGCCACCTTATATTATTGGATCACTAAGGTGAGTCCGATCATGTTAGGGTGAGTCAAATCATACGAAATACGTCGGTAGCTTTTTTATAGTATACTAGCAGCATCCTGCGGCTTCAACTGCGTTAAAAAGTATCCTATGAGTTAATACAGGTGCTACTTATTCCAAATTTTGTTCAAATCCATTCAGCCGTTTTTGCGTGAAAGAGTAACACACATCCATTAAGACATCTATTCTCACTAACCTAATATAAAAGCATCTAGATGGCGCTGAAGCATGCTGCACTTCTTATTACACTTGCCTGATTAAGGAGTTAGGGACCCTGATTCAGTATGGTGGTTCCCCTTATACTCGAGCATTTAATATTACTTAACTCGCTAGCACTCGTGTGTACGAGTCCACTCCGTCAGCCTTAACACAATAGTCTGACTAAAAAAAACAATACCCGATCGAACGGCGCCGTGCGCTGGCAGTGTGTAGACAAGATCAAACGTGTTTTGTATTGTCAGCCAATGCTGGCACATCAGCCCATCAAAATATCGGGCCGATTTCTAGCGGTCGCGCCGATCTACTCGAAATCGTCCGGGATGATGGCGCCCGGTGACGGTCATGCTGTGGACAAGCTGCCATACTATACATTATGTACCGCTACTTCGGCGCCGTCATCTCGGTCTCGTTGACGTCCCGGTACCGCCGTCTGTAGACAAACGCTCTTATGGGAGAGTTTTTTCCTACTTGCTTACTACGCTATCAAGGGGTACCTACACTAGACAGTGCCCCTTTTTATATCTAAATATACCTTAACGTTTCACCACTATCTCACCAGTTGGTAAGTAACGATGTGTTCGAGGATGATAACACACTAGGCCACAGAAGAGATATTAGTCTTATGAGGCCTAGAATGAAAACTGGCTCTCAAGGACAGTCGCAACACACTAGTGATAGGAGACAGATTTTCCAATTTGAGGGTAGTGGTAGCTGGACCGGTGGACACTAGACAGTGTTCCTACCACCATGCAGGGAATTCGAAACCGTAGCAAATAATAATACTATGTTAAATTACGATACGTTCTTTTGAACGTGTTGTTAGAATTAATACATAGTATTATCAATAGTTAAATATTATGTACCTATGTTAGATGTTAGAAGAGCAGCCAAAGGCGCTGAAGTACATAGACGGAGTGGCAGTACATTACTATACAGACTTCGTAACGCCGGCCGCCTTGTTGACGCACACCATGCGACCTCTAACGGGGAAGTTCCTACTGGCTACTGAGGCTTGTGAAGGTATGTGCTTAGTGTGTATATGTTTAAAATGAATATGAATAACTAGCTGTTCCCCGCGGTTTTACCCACGTAGACATCGTTCCCGTGGAAATATCGGTATAAAAAGTACCCTATGTGTCCAGGGTTATCTAGATACCAAATTTCAGCTCAATTGGTTCAATAGTTTTAGCGTGAAAGAGTAACAAACATCCATACATCCATACAAACTTTCGCGTTTATAATCTTAGTAAGGATATCGTTATATCAACCGTCAAGTGCGAGTTGGACTGACTTGGTCGGACTCGCAAACGAAGGGTTTCAACTTCCGTACCACCGCGTATCTACAAACAATCGTTATAGAATTTATAATACCTATTTACAATTCATATCAAGTTTCCTTACTCTTCGAACTTATTCATATTATCAAAATGAAAAGCTGCCGCGGGCTGAAAATACTACTAACGCCATCTAGTCAACGTTAGTAAACACATAGGAAAAAATTCCGAATAAAACACGTTTCTTGTAATGAAGACTGGTCAAGTAGAGTTGGACTCGCCCACCGAGACTTCCGTACCAACGTTGGTTGGTTCCAATTAAGCTAAACCGCTAAATTGTATGAGCGCTCATATAACTCACAGCCCACAGGCCTATCTTAAATGGCGTGAACTAAGTTTGTATGGGGACACCCTTTAATTTTTAACTTCTTTTATTTATTGGATTTTTTCCTTTATTTGTGCTGTAAGACCTTGCTTCTTGCCAAATTTCATGATTCTAGGTCAACGGAAAGTACCCTATAGGTTTTACTTCCGGTTGACCTAGAATTGTCAATTATGGTTAAAAGCAAGGTCTTAGAGAACAAGTAAAGTAAACCTTCCGAAAAATAAAAAATATTGAAAATTAATATAAATTTTGGTACTTACAAGTTTTTGCGAAAATCTAAATTTGCCCATATATATTTTTATCGTGTTGACTCAGGACCTTGATTTTTATACACCTAATAGGGTCTATAAACTTCAGTATCTGGTATAAATTTCAATGTGCTAGATCCACCTGTTACTGAGAAAATCGGTGGTGATACGCCACACGGACAGACAGACAGACAGACAGACGGACAGACGGACAAGAAAGTCATCTTATAAGGGTTTTTTTTTACCTTTTGAGGTACGGACCCCTAAAAATTGAAAAGCAAAACCGAGTGCTTTTGTCTTTTACTAAGAAAATAACCTGTGCGTTGTCTCTCAGTCATTAATTGTTGGTATTTTATGAAATATCATGTTGATCATAATCAGTCGTTGTCAGTCCTCTGCAGGACATAGACCTCTCCCAAGATACGCCACATGATTATGAAATATTCAGTCGCATATATTTTCAGGAAGCTTCCCATGGCAGCACCCCAAAGTGAAGCTGGGCTCGTGGCAGAGAGCGTACAGCTATATCAATGATATTATAACCGTGAGTTTACTATTTTACTTAAACCTACAAACGAAACTATTATAATTTAACTAACAATTCATAGAGCATCACCATCATCATCAGCCTATCTCTGTCCACTCCTGGACATATGTCTCACCTATGGCACACAATAATATTCACTGAGCATTCGAGATGCAAAATCTTAGGACCATTTTGCTGAAATTGGTAATTTATGGATTTTTTATGCTACATCGTGGTCACATGGTGTTGGTATTACTGCGCAACTAATTTGGTGGCGGCTACTGAATCGAAAACATTCTAGAATCATCCGCTGTTGTCGCAAAAATGGTGTCCTTCCTAGTTCCCACTAGGTAGGGGATATATAAGGAATGGTGTAATAATTCTCTCCCATATTCCCCAGGATCTGAACCACGGCGCAGTAGGTTGGATCGACTGGAACCTCTGCCTCGACGCTATCGGCGGACCTAACTGGGCACGCAACTATGTTGACTCTCCCATTATTGTCTTCCCAGCTCACGATGAATTTGTTAAGGTTAGGATAGTTTCACTATCCATGAACTAAAATACCTTCTTTTTGCCTAGCTTGAACATATATCTTATAGGCTAGTAGCATAGGTAAACACCGTAGGTAAAGTTGTGGCGGCAGATTTAATTCCTTGATGGTGGTAAGCTACTTTTTAGTAGCCAGTCAGGCGGAACATCCATATAATATGCTTCTACCACCTAACGTCTAATTTAATTAACGTAGAACTGGGCTGGCCTTATGGTAGGAGCGCTGATATAGCTAATCGATGACGCGACAGACCATATAAAGATGGCGAGATGAGCTTGACGCTTTCAGCTTGTCCACAAATAGCACAGGATAGAGATTTGTGGAAGTTATGAGAAAGGCCTTTACCCAACAATGGCTAATTAAGAAAAATGCAAAAGTTTGTCAGTGTGAATGCGAATAAGATTTTAGGTTAGTACCATCACGCTGATGCTGAATAGGTTGAATTATAGATATTTATGTATATCATAGACTAGCTACAACCCGCGGCTTCACCCGCGTTGAAAAGTATCTTATGACTCAATGTACTATACTGGCTATCTCTGTACAAAATTTGAGCCAAATCGATGGAGCCGTTTGAATGTGAAGAGGTTCTAAACAAACAAATATACAAACTGACTTTCACATTATTGGTGTTGAGGTGTTTATTAGTGTTAATATTTTCATGGAATAGAACACAGATATATATATACCGTTGATATATATATCTACCATTACATTTTTATTATATTACCATACCATACTTTACCATACCATATTGTATATATTATATATACATCTGTGGCATATAACTTATTCTCTCTTGGCTTCTTATTTTGAAATTACTCTCACCAATGTCGAAAATTTTAGGCCATATTGCACAGCTTAATTTTTGCATAGTGGTAGGACACTGTCTAGTCTCGGCCTGGCCAGCTACTGCCCTCAAGTAAGAAAATCTGTCACCAAAATATCCAATATGTTATGGCATCTGTCTTGAGATCCAGTTCCCATTTTAAAACTAGCGTACTACCATCATCACTTACCAACAGATGAGATAGTGATCAAACGCTAGCCTATCCAGACTTCTATAATAAAAACGTTTGTAAGAGTACCATTCTGTCTGTTAGGTAAGCATGAGGATGAATATAGGCAATTTTATTTGTGAAAATCATGATGTTTACTCACAGAGAGGATGGATAAAGAAAGATTGACGAAACAGATTTATGAGACGAGTGTGAATGGGCTAGTTGGTAGAGGCCGACCTAGGCGAACGTATCACGACCAGATCGGAGACGTTTTAAAAAAGGCCAAGTCAAAAGTACCTATAATCGGCGAGCATGTATGAAGGCGCTCATGAAAATGGAAGAAGCGAAGGAGGTATGTCAGGATCGTAGCATGTGGAATGAAGTAGTCTCTGCCTACCCCAACGGGAAAAAGGCGTGATTGTATGTATGTATGTATGATTTTTACACGTAACTTTAACTCAGATAATATAAATATTGACAGTACTTGTGTACGTACGAGTCGCTGGTATCAGCTAGTCCTACTAATATTATTTAAAATATATATATAAAGCGAAAGTTGTATATATGTGTGTATATTTGTTACTTCTCCACGCTAAAACTACTGAACCGATGGAGCTGAAATTTGGTATGTAGATAGCCTAGACCCTGAAATATTTCACAGAATACCTTTTATTCCGATATTCCCAAGGGAACGAAATCTACGCCGGTAAAGCCGCAGGGCACAGGTAGTATAAAATGGTCTATCTTCTTAAAAAAATCTTTATTCTAATTATATTGTTTCAGGGGCCGATGTTCTATGCAATGGGTCATTTCTCAAAGTTCATTCCGCGCGGTTCTCGCCGTATTGGTGTGATACAGAACAGGTCGTGGTTCTCATCGGGCGTTGAAAACGTCGCGTTTATAACACCTAGAAAAACTATAGTCATAGTGTTTTATAATAAGTAAGTTATAGAACAAGCACCATCGTAAAAACATGTTTGCGTGCATTGTTAACAAGTAATAATATTAATGTACTTAATTTCAGAGGCTCTGCGAGAAAAATCAACATAAAAATAAAGAACAAGTTGGCGACCGTCAATTCTGTCGGGAAATCTGTCACCACAGTTGAAATACCGCTGGGATATATTTAATTTTGTTTAATTGAAATACCTTATGGTTTTTAAATCGATAATGGCAACCGTCAGTGTTATCAAAAACTTACTTTATAATAAGCAAACGTAGTCAGATTTTTTTTGTTTTTTAAAAAAAATATTCGGATGAATGTCCTTGTCTTGTGATAAATAAAAAATATTTTATTTTATTTTTATACTTATTGTGTTATAATTTTAGTAAGTTTTAGAGGAAATCACTATTTATATGAATTAAACTTTATTTCAAGCATTGACAAAAGTTGAGTGTAATTTCAAAGTCCCGCCAAATGATTATGGTTTGTTTAAACGAGCCACAAAAGCGCTAGAGTTCTGGGACCGTGACAGTCCAATTTTAGATATGGTCGAAGATGGTGACGGCTAGGCCAAGAATGGTTTGACTCTCATTGGCTGTGTGCAGCCGGAACTCAAGTTTATAGCGTCATATTTTCTCCATGATGGTAGTAAACTACTTTTAGGTAGCAAGTCAGGCGGAACATCGATATAATGCTACTACCACCTGTCATGTAATCACTCATCATATTAATGGTATTGATATAAGTAGGTGCCTACGACCACAGACCTCGATCTGAGGTCTGCAAAGGAGCCTCTCTACCTACGACAGTTCAATTATTTCCATTTAAAAGTCTGGTCCATTAAGATCATTTTGTGTTATCATTATAAAACACCACAATAACAGCAGGAAGCTGTTGTTAGACTCGTTAGCTCACCGTGCGTCATGGATACGATGTCTCACAGTCACGGTTACATACCTACGTAGGTAACTAGTTTATTTGTAACTATTTGTAACGATCGCTTTGGGGTGACCAGCTTATTGTACTAACCAAGTAAGTACTTATTAGAGAAATTTTGGAGGTGGCGTCGCTTCTTTGATATGATACGTCGCTCGTCACAGATAATATGAAAAGTGACATTATTTCTTAGTCAGTTACAAGACAAGTGAAGCTAATAAAAGCATGAAAAAACGTCGGATCGGATTTTGTACTTTTATTTATTCTGTGACGATGCTCGAAATCTGGGTCAAAAATTGGACTAAAATGCGAATGAGTACCAACAGCGGGCATAATTCTTTGTTATTACGTAGGTACCGAATATTTTCATTTATCATATAGAAATACCTATTAAAACATAATATTACATTATTTATAAGTTCAGTATTAAACATTTTATATTTTGATTCAGCTAGAATTATTGACTCTCTTTGTAATTATTTAACTACACCGCTACCATTTTTCTGCACCTCCAGGATGACTGGTAGAAAAATTTGTGAAGAATTTTTTTTTGATGCAAGATTATCTATATCTATACTAATACTAATATACTAATACTATTACTAATAATATTATAAAGAGAGAACATTTTTATTTTTGTATTTTTTGTATGTTTGTAATGAGTAAGCTCAAAAACTACTGAACCGATTTAAAAAATTCTTTCACTAATACATAGAATGGACTTTCGGAATGAAAGTAGGCTGTATATTATCCCGTTTAAATCAAAGGTACATTCGTGGAGACCTAATTTGCAACCTAAGTCGGCAAAACAACGGTCGAAAAAACACGTTTCTTACGAACGCTGCTTAATTGAAAATAGATAGAAGAATATTTTCTATGCAAGAGTTGTACAACTTAATAAGACCTACAAAAAAGTCCGCGACAGCATATGTCTATCTCTTAAGGTTGACTCACAGTAACCATTTTAATCTTAAAATTTTTGTTAAAATATATTACATAACTTCCAAGGCTATTTTCAAGTATATATTATTAATCCTTATCCAAATAATTACGTTAATTAGCTTGGCCACATATTATAGATTAAAATTGTCCTTTACAGTATATAATTCAAATGAAAACTCTAGAAGATATCACGAATTTCACAAACACGCATTGCAAATTTAATAAAATATTTGCAGTGAAACCACAGATTAGGTCATAGTTACTACGAAAATATTATTATAGGCTTAGCTATGCTGTAGATCCCCACCGATCACAATCAATTTGAAGTCAATATAGTATAATAATATGATCTATTGTATAAAATAATATTCATCTATATATATAATAATATAATATAATATTTTAAACCACCCCGACTGATCTATGTATAGTAGTGCCTTTTCCAATGACTCTAAACACGACATTTAAAATCTGAGCTGTAAGTTGGTGAGGATTTGAGTATTCTGTAGAGTCCAGGAGGATTCCATGTTCTTACAATATTGTTGAAGAAGAAGATTTTCGAATTGATCAGACCTATGAAAGTTGATTTCATAGCGCAATTAACTAGAAAAAAGCTCATAATTTTATAACGATTGAACGAATTTTCATGAATCAAAGCTAAGAAAACTCTCGATGAAGACATCTATCAAACAAAAAAAAACTATCAATAATAAAAACAAAATCGGTTCATCCGGTTAGGTGCTAAGATGCTACAGACAGACACACAGATACACACGTTAAACGTATATTACCCCTACATTTTGCGTCGGGGAATGCCGTAAGGTTACGGCGGCAGATGTACTCCTTGGTGGTAAGCTACATATTTGTAGATTTAATGATTCCACTACCACTGTACGAAAACTCATGATTTATGAATGCACGTAAAACTTTCATTGGTAGGTATATAGCTAGGATTAGAACCAACGACCGTCGGGTCAGAATCAGGGTAACTATCCTTTACGCCAAAGGGCCGTCCAATATCAATACGTAAGTATTATAAAACAAAGTTCATCACTGCGTCTGTCTGTCTGTTCGCAATAATCTCAATAGCTACTGAACGGATTATCATGCGGTTTTCACCAATAGCCAGAGTGTTTATGAGGAAGGTTTAGGTGCATAATTCGTTAATGTTTTGTGTAAATTGGATGAAATATGACGATGGTTGTTAAATATGTTCATATTTTAAATTCGATGCAACAAACTGATGCAAATTTTGTAGGCATATATGTTCTACCCGTGCGAAGCCGGGGCGGGCTGCTAGTAAAATATATAAATAAAACCCAAAAGCCATGTGACATATAGATATTCCATCAACTTACATTTAGGTGTACCTACCAGAGAAAGCATATGAAACCATATAGGTACCTATTACTTAGTTCTATGAAACACGTACCTACCTATCAATGAAGCACTGACATATTCGCCATACAAAAGAGAGCAACAAAAGCGGTGACCCAGCTGTACTTTGCACGATGAATTATCAGTTTACGGTGAATATTATGTGACTCATTCCTTTCACGTCAATTTTGAAGACTCGCATCGCGCTGACTCTACTGGTGGTCGCCCTACTAAATATATGGTTTCCTTCGGTGACTAATGCGATAATAGACTTATCTCGGAATAATATAACCAGTTCTGAGTAAGATTATTCAATCATAATGTATGGCCGTGCCGTTGTACCTATATTAACTCACACGATTTTCTAAAGTCATTATACTAGCCTTAGCAACAAGAATTATTGCCTATTTATATATAGATATAGATGCGTAACAATTAATGATTTATAAACTATAAGTATAGAGGTTATTTTTCGATTTTTTATAAAGATCAGCATGGCTAAACACAATGCTCAACTTAGCCCCTGGCTGTCGGAGTATTCTAGGCCTAACGTGATCACCATCTTCGACCATATCATCGCTTACCACCAGCGAGATAAGGGGAAGATATCCAAAACATACCTAATATAAAATAATTCTATAAGTATAACTCACAATCTATCGACTAATGCTTTGTGTACTAAATAAAATCAAATCGTAATAATTGTTGTACATCACATAGTTTTCCTATTGAATACGAGTAATTAACTTAACTGTAAAGAAAACATGTTGTTATTTATGAATGTCCTATTAGTACAACAAACATGATGTTCTATAAATGTACCTACCAATTAAACTAACCACAACTTAAGGAAATTGAGACAATAATAATACAATATTTACATAGGATATGTACCTAGGTAATTAAAATCTTAATTGCTCACTAGTTATTTTGAATAATGAATGAGTCAATTTAATGAGTTCAATAAAATTATGTTCTTTGGTAAAGGGTTGTTTGTATAAGTAAAATTCTTGTAATTACCACAGTATGTTTAATGTACCTTGTTAATTAGCTACCTATGTACAATTCTATGTAGGCCATTCTATGTATTATATATTTCTATGGTTCGTTGACACCCGGGGAGGGTCATTTGTCTACCCGCGTATGTACGTCGTACTGCGTCAACCATTTATCAGCACGCAGAGCACAAAATAAAATGGATAGTATTATCTACTATCACAGGGTACAGGTGTACTGGCCACACCTGAAGTATGGCTGCTAAATTGACTACTGGGGGTAGGCTAAGATGCCGAGCCTCTTTGAAAGACCGAATGGGTTTGTAGCACCATGTGATTTGGAATCAGTTGTTCAGCGCCTTTTCTACAATATGTACGTTTGTGTGGGTCAAATCTTGGAAGCTAAATTAGAACTACTGCCTGACGTTGATCTCAAATTTGGTATACTTTCATATCTTTGCTTCTAATGCAATAATAGAGTAACCATAGAGCTGACCTCATGATGGAGCCGGGCTGTAGGGACTGAAACTATGTAATGGCAAATGGCTCGCCATTACATAGTTTCATGTAGGCCTCTTTTTGATGCATGCGCCTGAGTTTTGAGGGCCCGGTGGCGTAATCGGGAGAACGGTCGGCTTTGATGCCAGAGGTACCGCGTTCAAGCCTCGCCGTGCACCAATGGATATTTATTTCGAAAAATGTATGTGCGCTTTTCACAGTGGCCCGCTGGTGAAGGAAAAACATCGTTACGAAATCAACAACCCCCGCATGGTGGTAGGACACTATCTAGTGTCCGCCTGGCCTGCTACCACCCTCAAGTTATAAAATCTGTCGCCAAAAACATCTAATGTGTTCCGGCAGCTATCTTTGAGAGACAGTTCCCATTTTAGGCCTAGCGTGCTTACCACCTTCGACCGCATCATCATTGCCAACAGGTGAGATAGTGGTCAAAGGCAAGCCGGCAAGATATAAAAAAAAATTGGTAGGCCAGTCCAATTGGGGTTGTCAAATACTATCTATTGTTATCATTAGTATTTTTCATAACACATGCTCAGAATGCAGGAAAAAACAGAAGAAACTATCTCAACCAACACTGGAACATACTACCTACTGAGCCACATAAATAGGTACGATAATAAAATCTTAACTACAGCACAGAATAAATAATAGTACAAACTACATTAAAGTCAAGTAAGTATAAATGTTTTATTGACATAGATGCACATATATGAGTATATATTTACTTTGTCTATGTGTTATTTATGTTTGTGTTTTCAGTCTTCCTAAAAAATATATATTCAAAATTCAAGGGAAATAAGTCAATGCTCGTCAGTATACCTTATATTGTACCGACGATTCTCCACACAAAGAAATATTCCAAGAAACGCCTCTAGCTCTTAGAGGTCATCTTTATCTGCTTATTTATGAGGAGCCAGTAGTTCAGTTCAGACCAGTGTATTCTCAGGAGCCGTGACGAGCGTACGCGTACAAAATGTTCCTCAAATTATTAGTTGTCGGTGTGTTGGCGATATGTGGTGGTGTACACAGCCACTCTTACCATCTAGGAGCATGCCCGGTTGTTGAACCCATGCCTGATTTTCAAATGAATGGGGTAAGTGCATTTTGGAATCTAGTTACACGCAACAGGCGCATGCATCAAAAAGAGGCCTACATCAAAATAGTATACAACTTTACATAACCATAATGATTGTTGAACTTAACAACAGAGGATTTCGAGTTTGACCAGGGTTAAATGCCAATCAATAGTGACTAATAGCATAGAAAAGATAGTAATACTACGTACTAATAGGTTCATTAAACTGTCAGGGTCATAAAAATCATTAAAAAATAATATCGTTTAAAAACTAAAAAAGAACCGACTTCAATGCCGCGCTATTCATTTTCAGTACCAATTTTGAGATGTTTATCTCAATATCTCTGGAGATACTTATCAGACCTCGATAAAATTACTATGGTACCACACTTGGGATATCTCCTTTCGAACAAAAAAAGAATAATCAAAATCGATTCACAAACGACGAAGTTATCTGCGAACAAACATTAAAAAAAAAAAAAAAACTAATTGAGAAACCTCCTCCTTTTTTGAAGTCGGTTAAAAATAGTATAGCATGTAAGTTTCGGGCCAATGTTATAATGTTAAAGATTCTCATGTAAGAAAGACTTCATTCATAAACATCAATATTCACTAATATGAAGATTTATTGGCCTTTCTTCATACTTAGCTAAATTGTTAATGTTGTTTCCACGTACGTCGGTCAATTGTATATAAAAACAGTGTAATGGCATTTTTATGCAAGATCAAATGAAAGATCAATAATGCAAGCTCATCTATTTCTAGATTCAATGCTACTCAAATGCCTCTTGTTATAACGGAATTGTCTGGATTCTATTGCGAGCTATTGAAGCTAAACTATATCATTATATCGACAAAGACCGTACCAATTTATTTTCATTCAGAAAATAGTAGTTCAGCCGGCTTGTGTTAAATGACTGATGTTACGTATGAATAGGTACTGCCTTTAGTGCGTAACGTAACTTGGTGGTCAAGGTTCTTTTTGTAGAGTTCCGTACCCAAAGGGTACCAGCGGATGCCTATTACTGAGACTTCACTGTCCGTCCATCCATCCGTACGTCTGTCAGAGGGCTGTATGGTCTAAACCGAAATAGGTAGACAGTTTTAATTTTCACAGAGTATGTAGGTATGACCCCATAACAGCAAATACTAGAAACAGAATAAAGTTAAAAATGAAAGGGGTCCCCATGTGAGCCTTGTGAGGGACCCCTTTCATTTCTGTTTTTATTTCGGCGTTCTTTTTGCTTGTACTTATGAAGCGTGTAATAGATTGAGGCATGAACTTTTTTAGAAAGTATGTAATACTGTAGCTGCTTTAAAAACAAATACTAAAATTGAATAAAGTTAAAAATTAAAGGGGAGTACCCCATACAAGAAACGTGTTTTAGACTCGATCTTATGAACCCTTATAGATAGATACTTGAAATGTATGTATTAGTATGGCTACTACGAGTATATACAACAAGTAATAAACTTTTCTTTTATTAAAACTTTAATTGAAAATTGCGTGGCTAGCGAACCTATTTATTCATCATCATCGATATAATGCCTCTACTACCTGCGGTGGAGTGTTACAGAGTTTTTTGACATTACTTTACTTGGTAGTAATAAAAATTAAATTTAAAATGAAGGGAATACAAGAAACGTGTTTTCGGCAATCTTATCTATATGTCTATATATGTTCAATCTTAAATATTGTAAGTACTACTGTGGTGTGCTAGGTACGGAACCCTACGTGTGCGAGTCCGACTCGTTCTTAGCTAGTTGTACTTAATGTGATTTTTATCAAGAAGTTTGCACCAAAAGTATTATATATAAAAGAGTATTATAGATAAATTATTCAACAAATTTGTGTATGGTATAATCTAAATAGAGTTTCAAGAAACTTTATTATGTACCTAGATAGGACCCTAAATATTGTTTTTCATTTATTATAATTCGATCTAAGCCTGTGGCTCCTACTATCTGCGCGAAGTGTAAAGAGTAAGCGAGTTCATACATTGTTATGATAGTGATAGCGGTAAGATAACCGTGTGGATTTACCCACTTTTTAAAAACAAACAAAGCAAGACCTCTTGACCGCAAAACTACTACATATTTTGTTTTGTTAGGTGCCAGTGCCTTGCTTACTTTCAGTTATTCTTGACAGCCCATTGGCGTAATGAATGTATAGTATAGCTAGACTTCTAGGCGGGAGGTCACTGGCTCAAATCCTAGCATGGATGTTTGTCCACCGCTTGTAGAAGCATTATATCAATGTTCCACCTGAATGTGTACCAAAAAGTAACTTAGGTACTACAATCTAGGAGAAAATCTGCCGCCATAACCTTATGGTGTTTCCGGCACAACCCTTGAGAGCTAGGTCTAGCGTGCTGCGTGTTTACAATCCTCGACCACATCAGACGTGGTACAGATAGTGGTTAAACGAAAAATATAGCTTATTAATAATAAGCTATATTTTAATAGCTATGGATTTTTTTAAATGTCCTGTATAAGGACAGAATATTGAAAAATAATCTATGCGATCTACGTCACAATTTGTAGGTATCTCTAATACGGTAACAAATTAAAAAAAAAAACTGATTCGAGGCAAAGATAAATGGAGTAAGCTGGTTACGCAATGGTACCCAAGAGAAGGTCAAAGAAAAAGAGGCAGACCACTGAAAAGGTGCGATGTGATGACATCAGACAGGTCGCAGGAACGACATGGGGAAGAGTGGCTAGAATAAGACCGGAATGGAGAAGGTTGGAAAAGGCCTTTGCCGACTGGCAAACGGACATACAAAGGAGAACTAAGCGTCAAATACTTTTGTGATATGAATGTGTATATTATCTTTGTATTGTTTTCGGAAATAAAGAGGCTAAGTAATAATACGGTAACAACAACTCACTCCTCAACCCATAAGAACTTTTATATGTCCTTATCATCATCTCATCATGATGATGAAGACATATCCTTATATAGATCAGATGTATGACCATAGTTCCTAGTTAGATAATTTTTTTTCTTTATATCTCTAAATATAAGTACTCATTAGAGACCATCCTGTTAAACACCATTTTGAACAAAAGTTCAAAAATAAATGTAAATAATTAAGATAGTTTAAAAACTAAAACAACCGACTTCCATGCCCCGCGAGTCAGTTTCAGTAGCAAGTTTGAAACGTTTATCGTCATATCTTTTTTTTTTTTATACGTTTTAGGCTAGCGTTTGACCACTATCTCACCTGTTGGTAAGTGATGATGCGGTCGAAGATGGTAAGCACGCTAGGCCTAGAATGGGAACTGGTTCTCAAGGATAGCTGCCGGAACACATTAGATGTTTTGGGGACAGACTTTCTAACTCGAGGGTGGTAGCTGGCCAGGCGGATAGTGTCCTACCACCATGCAGGGGTTGTTGGTTTCTTAACGATGTTTTCCTTCACCGGAGGGCCACTGTGAGAAGCGCGCATACATTTTTCGATAGAAAAATCCATTGGTGCACGGCGGTTTGAACTCGGTACCACGCCATCAAAGCCGAACGTTCTCCCGATTACGCCACCGGGCCCTCTGGAGATACTTAACAGATCTCAATGAGATTGCATTGGGACTACCCCGAAAATGTAGGTACCCTACCGATTAAAAAAAGAATCATTCAAATCGGTTCACAATTGACGGAGTTATCGCGTAACATACACACACAAAAAAAAACATATATTCGAAATGAGAACCTCCTTTTTTTTGAAGTCGGTTGAAAATATTCGGTCAATAGATGCCAGAGTTTCGTTCTCATAAAAATCTGTCCTTTTGTGTAACTGGTCAAAAGTAAATCTTACGTAAAACAAAAATGTAACAAAACCCTAAACGTGTCAGGTGAAACAAAAGGCTATTGTTCATTTTATGTACGAAGCATCAGTGCACTTAGCCATACTTAAGTACCTACCTACTTATTTTGAGGAAATTCCGTATCAGATGATATGGCAAAGATAATTAATTTACTTTGAATATGCATATATATAATATAACATACTGATTGTAGTGGTAGTCCTATCTTGTCTGTGAATCTGAAACGGAAGGCTATTTATAACAAACTTGTGCTGTTTACCTTTACCGGGATTCACAGTTTCACTGGCGCACAGAATAAATAATAGGACAATTATGTCCTATTATGTATTCTGTGCAATCAATCATAGAGACAGGAAAGGAAGAAAAGTCGAAATACTCTTACCGGAGTACCGAGTGCGAGTTACTTTAGATTAATTTACTAACTCGATCACAATAAAGTAAACGCAGATTTGTATGGACATTACAATGTTACCTATAATACGCACTAGATGGCGCTTTTTAATTCCATACAAAGCTGCGTTTACTGTAACGTGATCTAGTGAGGAAACCAATAAAAAAAAAATCTTAAGAAACTCTCACTAGGCACTTAAAATTCGAACAGTAGGAAACTACTTTTTTTCTATCGGTACCTAATTAGCTTATTCTTAAAAGTTCGTTCTTAGCATCGACGTCATAGCAACTTTCGGCGGCATCTTCAGGCCACTTTGGGTTACCCCGTCGGACACTAGTTTAAATAAAACTGGCCAAGTGCGAGTTAGCATCGCGTCTCTTATCGCACACTTAGGGAGGGTTCCGTACAATACGAAACATAACAGAGTTTCAACCTCATATATTTGATTAATTGATATTACCAAGAATATTTGGTTTGGTCGCGATCTGGAAAGACGGGGTTCGTTTACTAGCGCCATCTATGTTATTTTGCCGAAACTAATTAGATAGATGGCGTTTAAAAACACGTTTTTTTGTATGGGGACCCCCTTTAATTTTAAACTTTATTTTGTTTTTAGTATTTGTTGTTCTAGCGGCATCAGAAATACACCATCTGTGAAAATTTCAACTGTCTAACTATCACGGTTAATGAGTTATAGCCTGGTGACAGACGGACAGACGGACAGACAGACAGACAGACAGACAGACAGACAGACAGACAGACAGACAGACAGACAGACAGACAGACAGACAGACAGACAGACGGACAGCGGAGTCTTAGTAATAGGGTCCCGTTTTACCCTTTGGGTACGGAACCCTAAAAACTAGGGAACAATTATTAAAACGGTTCCGCTGCCGGGTTCTATAAATAATATATATAAACACAACACATCGACATAAGATCTCTCCTTAAGCTTAGGATCGACTGACTCGCGAGCAACTACTGTTCACGCGAAACCCTTCTCCACGTCAGTCCTCCAGGGCGTCACTGGAGTATTTGCCAAGATCTGCACCGACGGTGGCTCCAGGCGGGCTCACACCCAGACCCTTCTGCGCACGCCGCCGCGCACGTCCTACTCGTTACAGCTTAATTATACACATTAAATGTGAATGGCACATTCCGTTAACGGTAGTGTATAGGCAAAATGCTTCAGCGCCATCCATTTTCAGGGCTGTTTGCTTCGGCAGGTGAGTCGTTGCACACTCCTTAGCGGATTCCTACTTCCATGGCCACCGTCCTGCTGTCATGAGCGATCTACACTTTTCATAGTATCCCAATTGTTATGACGTCGATGGTTCTTAGTCTCTATTATTTATTCTGTGAGATAGTAAACAAAGTTTCTCCCGCTGTCTGTACGCTTAGATCTTTTAAACTTCGCAGCGGATTTTAATGCAATTTTCAGGAATATATAGTGATTCAAGAGGAAGGTTTATTACTAGAATTTAACGCGGGCTAAACCGTCGGGTACAGCTAGTATACTTATAAAAACTGGTAGGTATCTAATACCACTTCTACTCTTTTTCCAGCTGATGGGCGTATGGTACGTGATCCAGAAGACGTCGACTGCCTCTCATTGCATCACCTACAACTTCACGAGGACACCGGAGCCGTTCAAGTATCAGCTGGAACAAATCTCTCAACACTTCATCTTGGGACTGACGCCATTGAAACATGAGTACAAGTAAGTTTCGTCCTTTCTTCTTAATTCTCTTGATTTGTTGGATTCCAAATGTTTGAGGCCAGGACAATATTAGATATTTTCAACCGATCTCCAAAAAGGAGGAGGTTTTCAATTTGTATGTATGTTATCTTTAGTTGGAGTAGTGCGGAGTAACCGCCAATTATTATTGTAAACCGATTTGATTTTTTTTTTCAAAAGGAAGGAAGGGGTTAAGTCCAAGGTATAAAAATGTAAAAAATGTATCCATCTAAATATTATCAAGATCTGATAAGTGTCTCCAAAGATATGATGATAAACGTCTCAACTTGTTACTAAAACTGACTAGCGTGCCATGGAAGTCGGTTTATGTTTGTAAGTTTTTACTATCTTATTATTTTATCTACATTTTTATAGAGCTTTGAATCGCCTAGCACTCTAAAGCCCTATCAGAAATGTAGACAGACCTATCATTACGCTACGCTAGAACTTAACGGCGCTTAGCTGCACCTTAATATGTTTTCCTCAAGTTTAAAAAATAAGCATCGCGACTTACCAAAAAACATCTTCATAATCGATAAATATTATATATATTTTTTACTTTTCAGATACACTGGGATTCTTACAGTTCCTGACCCCGCGGTCCCAGCTAAGATGAAAGTCAATTTCCCTTTGAGTAAGTACTACTGAAAAGTTTAAGCACGAACAGTTCTACAAAGGACTGCCTGATCCTCCCACAGACCTCGGATTCCTCCAGTAGAGATGGAGATAAACAATTCAACCTTTTCACAGAATGAGCCGATTTTAATTGTTCTTGAGTACCTAGGATGTCCTGTAATTTGAACACATGCATGTGATTACATTACGATGTATTCGTTACGATGTGTGCGACAAGCCTTAAAGTCCACGCACGTGGGTGACATCTCAGCACGATGTGGAACACAAAACTTAAGATATGCAGAATTTTGCGCGTCACTGCACTGCACCTGTTTTATATATTGAGTCTCGTATGTCCTGTAATTTCACTGGACACTGTTTCTTTGAAGTGTTACACACATTATATTTTTGGCGCCACCAATGCATAATTGGGTTAACAAATGCAATCCACTAATTTCGTCATAACGATACATCGCACTGTGGCTAAATTGGCAAAGCACCTGAACATGTTATTCAGGAGGTTGTGGGTTCAAGTCTCGTCGGTACGATGAAATTTTGGATTTTGTTTAACAATTAACAAAAATAAATACTAGTTTACGGATGAATAAAAAACAAAGCCTACCATCAGTGATCATTGATTGACTAACCAGTGATCACGAGCAACATTAATCTCACCTGACGTTAAGTGACGATGTGGTCCAAGACGTAACACGCTTCCCTGAAAGGTACCTTATTCACTCCCATCTAAAGGCTCCTAGATAATAGTTGTCAGGAAACACAGACTCGGGCAAGGAACTCATTCCTTGACAGTGCGTGTGATTAATGTCGCTTATTGAAAGAATGTCTACAAAGCATCGGTACATTAAGGGCCACGAACGCGTGTGAGTGGCAGTATGCCCTTAAAAAATTAAGTTGTTATTCTTAGTCTAGCACAGTGATAGTGCTAGCATCTGACAGATATGCTGTCATTCCTTGCAGGCGTCGCAGGCTCAGCAAGTTACACGGTGCTGGCAACAGACTACACCACGTATGCCGCCATCTTCACCTGCCAGAAACTGGCGTTCGCTCACAGGCGGTCTGCCACTATACTCTCCAGGAATAAGCAGTTAGACAGGATATACGTCGATAAGGTAACGCACGATAGCTTTTAAAGAAAATTATAAAAAAATATGTAAGTTTGTACTAAAAATATGGAAAGAAGTCTCAGTAATAGGATTATATTCGTACCCTAAGGGTATGGATAACGGAAGCCTAAATAGGAGGGCCGAAAGTAGCCCAAAATGGTTTATGAAATATGATTACATTCGATTACTTGTTTTTCACCGATGGGTGGTTCGAAGCACGGTCAAGATCTATTGTGGAATATTATAACCACCCAGGGATCACTTGTAGGTGTCTTAAAAGGTGTTATTTAAAGCTCATTCAGTTGTGATGTGGCAAATTTAAATAGCTTGTGTCTAAAATAACTTAAAGGGCGCCCAGTCGCCTTTTAGATTTTTTCATCGCCGATTCTCATCCATTAGCCTATATAAATGGCGACAAATCGCCTACGTTAGTGACTATCACCTCCAAATTTTAGATAGTTTTTGATGTGATATTACGTTATGAATCTTGCAGATGCGTACAAAACTGTCTTCGTACGGCGTAGACCCGTATGACTTGTCAATCATATCTCAGAGCGAGTGCCCTAAACACGAAGAAGCCCACGGAGTCAACATCAACATCGATCCTGAGACCTTCTCCTCTCACAACATCGGACAGGCGGTCAGGAAGACTGGCGGTGCCATTGGTGAGTACCTCATCATCATCATCAGCCTACACTAGTCCACAGCTGGACATAAAGCCTCCCCAATTTAACGCCACTGAGCACGATCTTCGGCTACTCTTTATTTATTTTTTTTAACCCAGGAAAATCCTTTATGGATACCACTCGCCCGGGGGAGCGAGATGGTTATGTGGGAGTCACTGCCAGAAGGGCAGTATACCCACTAAAAACCTGGGGTGAGCAGTCCTCCGCCGAGATGGGGCAAGATGGGGCCGCGCTAGTATTCGCCATCTTGCCCCGGCGGTAGGCCTGGATCAAAATTCCAGGCCCCGGCACAAGGAGGGGTGCAACCTTGCTCACCAAGGCCACCCCTCAGACGTGTGGGGTCGTGCAAGCCGGCCGAAAGTCCCCCGGTGACCTCACTATGAATGCGGGGAGAGGAGGCGGGCAAACCGCCTCCTCCTTCCCCCCGTACGTCTGCGTCGGATCGGGTCAGAAGAGGCGTCGACCTCTCTGGCCCGCTCCGCGGTCTTCTTCTGCGTCATCACATTTTCGCAGAAGGAGACCACCGCCTGCCACGATCTTTCACTGTCAAGCATGGCATTTACCACGCTCGGCAGTGAGAGATCCTGCCCTATGACCGCTGAAAGCGTGCGCCGCTGCGGGCTCCATGCGGCACACGCCCCCAGCGTGTGGAGCGCGCTATCCTCTGGCGCTCCACACTCGTGGCAGGCAGGGGTCGCCTCCCGTCTCGCGATTTGGTGCAGGTACTTACCGAAACATCCATGCCCGGAAAGCAACTGCACCAATCGGAAGGTCAGCGACCCGAACCGCCGCTTCACCCACCTCCAAAGGACCGGCCTAACCGCATCCACCGTCCACTGTCCAGGGACCGGTGGGGCCAGGTCCTCCGTCCACCGCCGCAACAGGGCGCCCTGCGCCTGCCTACGCATGCTTGCAACCTCCTCCCACGCTGGGGGCTCTCCTCGGGATCTCCTCGCCGCCACGAAGTGGTAAACTTCGGCGAGGATCTCCGCTTGGAGCTCCCAGGGGGGATCACTGGCCAGCACGCACGCCGCCGTCCAGGACACCGTCCGGTATCCGCGGATTGCCCTCGTCGCTACAACCCGCTGCGGACGTCGCAGCAGGGTTTTGTTGCCGCCACTGAGGGCGTCCACCCAGACAGGTGCCCCATACATAGCCATACTCCGGATGACTCCGGAGTACAGCCGACGACAATTGGCGCTCGGGCCACCCACATTTGGCAGCAGTCTCCCCAACGAGGCGGCAGCTCCAACGACTCTCGGGGCCAGCGCGGCAAAGTGAGCCCCAAAAGCCCATCTCCCGTCCAGGATGAGACCTAGATATTTCATCTGGGTCCCAACCCGGACTGGGACCCCGTCGAGTAACACCCGCGTACCTGGAGGGGGTCCCCCCCGAGGCCCATGAAACAGAAGGGCCTCGGTCTTGGACAGTGCGACCTCCAGCCCCAGGGCGCGTATGCGGCCGACCACGAGTGTTGTGCACACCGCGACCGACCGCAACACTTCCCCGAGGTCCCTCCCCTTGGCCACGACTAGGGTGTCATCCGCGTAACACGCAACCCGCACACTCGCAGGAAGCGTGCCGCGAAGCACCCAGTCGTAGCCCACGTTCCACAGGAGCGGTCCCAGCACTGACCCCTGTGGAACACCGCACGAGACACGACGGCGCCTCAAACCGTCGCGTCCTTGCACCAAGACCTCGCGGTCCCGGAGGTAGTCGGCCAACAGCCTCCGCAGATACAGGGGAACGAATCTTCGGCTACTCTGATACAGCTCTTGCCAGCCACCTTGCGAGTATCATCGCTCCACCTAGTCTGAGCTGACTACCTATAGTGTAGAGTACCTATAGTTACCTACTTAAACAAAATGTTTAAATAACAATCTCAAGCATTTTGTAAACTAAACGTTAACTGCCGGTCAAAAGTAATACCACACCCCGGACACTCGACCAAATCGTAGGACTATTCTGTGAAAATATCCTGTGTCTTGCTCGCCCGTTAGAGCAACATCCAGTTCCAAATAGCCGTGTTAAAAAAATATTTAAACGTGGAAGTTTTTATTTAATACTTTACAAACTAAGGTTTATTTACGTACGTTTATATATCGTTGTTTCATTTCAGAAAGTGAATTCAGAAATACGAATTCATAGGTAGGTAGGTATACAAATATATGTGTATATAATATACATAGAACCTACTTAAATTTGAACCTCCTGTGTCTATTGGTCTCACAGAAATATGGATAGTATAATAATATTTCTGCGACATACATATTGTGTGTAGAATCAGAATCAGAATCAGAATCAGAATTATTTATTTGCCTAAAATGTTGGTATCATTGGTGTTGACAAATTGTAAAAAATAGTTCCGTAAACATTTTACCACAAAGCGGCATGCAAATATCACATATATAAAATCAAATTAAAATCTAATCATTAAAAATTATTATTATCACATTTACTAAGTCATAATCAAAATAAAATAGAATTATAATTTTACATGTTTACTAAGTCATTATCATTTAAAATATAATTAAAGCTATATTATAGATATATATAGATGTCAATTATTGTAGGATTATAAATTATTTTAAAAACTCTGCTACATTATAGAAACATTTTTCTTGTAACCAACACTTAAGTTTTTGACAAAATCGTGTCATGGGAAGATTTTTTATCTCTTTAGGAACAGAATTGTAAATGCGGCCACACATTACGAGACAGCTCTTTGAAAATAATGCCGTCCTTGGAGCCCGCGGTAGAACTATTTTATTTGGATTCCTAGTGTTTCTAGGGTATTTCTCCTTAGCGGTGATAAATATATCAGGATGTCTCTTTGTAAATTTGGCTGCTTCCAGAATGTACATACAAGGCAAAGTAAGTATACGGTACTTTTTGAACAGAGGCTTGCAAGACTCCCACGGCGGTATGCCAGCTATTGCTCTAATACACCTTTTTTGCGCCAAAAAGGCTTTATGGACATGGGTTGAGTTACCCCACAAGATAATACCATAATTTAACACCGAGCTTATGTATCCATGGTATGCTGCCAAGACAGTTTGATAGTTTGATGTTTTATTTAATTTGTAAAGAACATAAACAAATCTATTTAGTTTGTTACAAACCTTCTCGATGTGCGTTTTCCAGTTTAGGTTTTTGTCTAGGGTTATGCCCAAAAAGGTTGTGTCGTCTTTTTCGGCTATTTTATTTCCGTCAAAATGTATGTCAAGTTTTCTGTGTTGTCTACCACAATTTCTAAATTGTATGAAATTTGTTTTAGTCAGATTAATTTGTAAATTATTGTCAGTTAGCCATTGAATTATAGATTTTATAGTGCTGTTAATGTCAGTTGAGTAATTATTGATGTCATATTTGTTATTACAAGTAATCATTATGGATAAATCATCGGCAAACAGAACACACGAATTCAATGTAATATTAGGGAGGTCGTTTATATACAGCAAAAACAACAACGGTCCGAGAACACTACCTTGTGGCACACCAAATTCGTTTAATTGGTATTTGGACCTATAAGCTTGAACTTCATTATTTTCATTTATATTGCATACCTCAACAGACTGATACCTCCCAATTAAATATTCTTGTAGCCATTTTTGAGCCGGTCCCCGAATACCATACCTATCAAGTTTTTTTAATAATAGTTTATGTGACACAAAGTCAAATGCTTTGGACATGTCAAAAAATACAACTGTAACTACATTACCAATGTCAATATTATTAATTGTATTATGCACTAAATCAAAACAAGCAGACGTTGTCGATTTTCCTTTTCGAAAGCCGTACTGTTCCGGTCTTAGTATATTATATTTGTCAGTAAAATTTGTTATACGCCTATGCATTGCTGATTCAAAAATTTTGGATAGAACTGGAATAAGTGTTATCGGTCTATAGTTACTCATACAAGATTTTTCTCCCTTTTTGAACAGAGGCTTGACAATAGATAATTTCAGAGCTCTTGGAAAGCTACCATCTGTAAACGATAAATTGATCAAATAAGTTAATACTGCTGTAATTTCTTTACAACAAGCTTTGAGTATTTTTGTTGATATTCCGTCATACCCTTCGGCATTTGTATCATTAAGAGACATTATGACCCTATGTAGTTCATCAATACTAAATGGTCTTAGGTATATACTACTACTTAGGCTAAATTGGCAAGTGTTTTTTAGAGGTTTTTGAGTATTTGTAGAATCAATAAAGAATTTGTTAAATGTTTCAGCAATTTCTATAGGATTTGTAATAGTTTTATCTTGTATTTTGATTTTGTCAATAAATTCTGTATATTTAGTGGCTCCTGCTTCAGCTTTTACTATCTCCCAGGACGTTTTACACACATTTTTAGAACTCGTAATCATTTTTAGATTTTGTTTTTGTATAGAATGGTCAATGCATTGACGGAGGAGCTTTGTATATTTTTTATATTTCATCTGTATTGTTTTACAATTACTTCTATAGTATTTGTGGCGGAGAAATCGTTTTGTTTTGCAACTTATTTTTAGACCCTTACTTATCCATTTTAATTTTTTGTGTTTGTTGTATATTTTTATTCTAATTTTTGGAAAACACAGTTTGTAGAACAAATCAAAAATATCAAAAAAAGTTTGAAATGCTGTATCAAAATTACTGTCTGTGAAGATTTCGTTGAAAGAAAGACTTTTCAAACACATTTTGAATTTATCTACGTTTTCTTGGCTGTAATCTCTTTTATATAAAAAGTATGCTTTTAATGGGGTTTCTTTGCGTAAAATCGGTATTTTGAGCATTTGAGCTGTATTATGATCAGAAATATCTAGATTTAACAACTCACCGTTAGCATATTCAATATTACTAATCAAGTGGTCTATACACGTTTTTTGACGTGTAGGCCCATTTATGTGTAGATAGAGATTAAAATTACCTAAAAGGTGTAATAAGAGTTCGGTGTCTTTGTGTTGTGTGTGTAAAGTATTAATATTAAAATCACCGGCAAGGACAAGTTTTTTATCAGATCTTTTAGTCATTCTATAAAGTAGCGACTCTAGCTTATTAATGAATCTGCGGCAATCTGAGTCCGGTGTGCGATACAAGCAGATGACAAACATTTTATATTGTGCCGACAAAAACTCTATACCACAACACTCAAAAACTCTATCTTCGGCATATTCATTACAAAGTGTAACAAGTTTATATTTTAGTCCGCGTTTTATCAGAATGCAGACTCCACCGCGCTTTTGTTTTGTATGTCTAGAGTAAAAAGATACTAGATTATAGCCAGATAGGTTTACCATCTGTTCGTGTCCCTTGTGTATAAATGTTTCTGAAAAACAAAGTATATCCGGTTCTTCGTTTTTATCTGCAAGTTCTGATAAATGTATTTCTAATAAACGACTCTTTCTAAATAGACCTGCCACGTTCTGGTGAAGTAATCGCAAGCAATTATCTTCTATTTGTTTATTAGCAGCTACGAAAAAAAACCTGTTTTGATTTCATGTTGTCTGTTTCAGTTTCATTTTCGGTCTGTGTGCTTTGATTATGAGTAGAAAGTTTTTTTGTTAAACTTTGAGACTTATAACCAAAGTCTTGTAATGCTAGCGGGCGTTGACTTCTGTGCCTTGTATGGTTTCTGTAAACAGATTTATTATTTTTACTTGGCAAAAATGTTGTGTTGTAGTCTATTTGGTCTATAGTAAAATTTATTATCTTACAAAGATATTCACAGATATTGAATGTATTTTCGTAGTCAATGTCTACATAAATGCAGTTCTTGTATTGTTTAGATAGCAAATGTAACATATTATTTAATTTAATTTCATTCAAATGTTTATTATGAAATACTTTTACTACTAAGACATGACATTTAATCGTTTTCAGAAATGCACACAGTTCCGCTTTAATAAGAAAAGGGTTGGAGTCATGTTGTCCAATGAATAATATTACACGGTCGTTTTCACAAATGTCAAAAAGTTTAGCACTATTTAATATTTCTTCGGTAGATGCATTTGACTTGACAAAAGATATGTAGTCGTAATGGTTGTATCGATTGCGATTTCTTGATTTAATAAGATGCTCCGTCAACCCAGAGCACTGTTGGCCTCCAAAGACGAATGCTCTCGCTATTGGCGTTTTTTTCTTTTGTGCATAGTCCACTTCATCCCGATATTTGATTTCTGAGCTTTTTGTAGTACTTTCACCAGTAAGTTTCACGTCACAGGTAGTTTGATTATCATTTCCTGTAGTATTCGAATGCAATATTTTACACGGCGACTTATGTGAAGCTGAAACTTGCAGTCGTTTTTTAGATGGCACAGCAGTCGGCACCGTAGGAGAAGAGTTTAAACTGTCTTGTTTTTCATTGTAGTTGATGTTCTTCTCCCCATAAGGATTATATATTATATATATATATATATATACATTGTTCTATAATCTGTAGTCGTCCGCGTGTGGCGTCCTAGCTCACGTTAGCTCCTCGACAGCTCCAGAATCGGTGATGAGATGAGGAAGCCCTGATTGGTGGGGGGGAACAGAGTGTCCAGTGTTATTATCTGTTCCATAGTAATACTGCAAGTATTACTATAGAACGCTTATCCACAAGTGAGATAGTGGTTAAACCGCTAGCCGCTAGCCATATAAGATGTAAAAAAGTAGGTACCATGTATCATTATCAATATCAACTGAACTCGACATTATATTCTAATGTCATTAGATAACACTGCATGTTGCCCTTAGATTAGATAGTAATGCAGAAATGCTTTGTTGTCTCATCGGTGTAGATATCGGGTAAATAATGCGAGTACAGTACCTGTTTATTAGGTACAACTGGGTACAACTATAAGTATATGTACCTACAGTTACGTAAGATGCAGTACTTACTTATTTTTATTTTACTTTCATCTTAAAGAGTAACTTGTAGGAGAGAATACAAGTACTAAGTAAGTATATTTAAAAATATATAGCATATTAAATTAGTGCAAAAAATGCGGTTTCATATTATAGTACCGGTCTACTTTATAAATGACTAGCTGTGCCCGCGACTTCGTCCGCGTGGAATAGTGTCTTTATACATTGCAATTTGCCATTTGCCAAAATAATGCCCTAAATACACCATCCATTCTATCGTTCAACTGGCTGGACGCTGCCGATCGTATCATGCTGCATGAACTTTGTGTTGGCGTGTATGACAACACCGTGCTGTCATCTAATCCACGCCAACACACGGTCCGTTCGGCATGATACGATCGGTAGGGTCCTGCCAGTTGAACGATAGAATTGATGGTGTATTTAGAATTTTAGACCGCGACAGAACGGACTATCTCGGGTTCTTCAAGTCACGAATTATCTTATAGGCAACCGTATTACTGCGTGGACCACATCGTAACTTAACATCAAGTGAGATAATCAATCTCTCGCCTATTGGCCACGTATCACGTCTGAGCTTCGTTCTGATAATAGATTTACCATGAACATTCTAATATAAATTAAGCATTCTGTTTTCAGCTGACGGTGTAGAATATGCAGTAGAAGCCGGTAAAAAGGTTTACCACAAGGTGGCGAGCAGTAAAGAGGACCTTACTGAGGCACCCAAAGACTCCGCTCGCAACTTGGACGCCGACGCAGAGTGGCTGCCTTGAGTAAACTATTGGTTACGTACTAACTAGTCATAGCTATGCCGATGAAGATTAATTGCATTTAATTTTACACTAACTACCCTTTTAGGCGTCCATTACACGTTAAGTAATCCGTCATTCAAAACCAAAAGTTATGACTGATGGTTGCTCATGCAGAAAATCAAAGTATGTAAATATCGGTCAGTCATCGTCAGTCACCCCATTAGACGATAAGTTATCCATCAGTCACAGCCGTGACTGTGAGCAAACTGACAGCAAAACCTATTGTGTAATGGACGCCTTAGAAATGTAATACAATAGCTAATAAAATTGTAATTCATAAAAGCAATCCAGATAGATCATATAGTAGTAGGTACATACTCTTCGGCTGTAAGCACAGATTACTATAATTATGTGTATAGCTGTAAGTCGACAATAAGTCCGCTCTTATCTCTATATATATAGATTTGTTTATAACTTTGATCGCCAAACAAAATATTGTGTTGTGGAATTTGAAATCATATTTAACCTACCAAATGTTATATAATGTTTACATAAGGAATTTTAGAAAATTACATTTGTGAATATTATAATTGACAGTATAGATAATACATACATAAAACATTATTTAAAGTACTCTAAACAAAATCACTATTTGAAAAGAATTTGTATAACGTATTTTAATTGTGCGGTAACTACCTAAATGTAATTTATAACATATAAATGTAATTTATAACTTATAAAAAAAAAAACAATTTTAATGTTATGATGAAATTTCATATAAATAGAAAGTACTTAGTATATACTATTTATTTAAACAATTACTGCAATTAGACTTTAGTTGTGAAGCATTCACCAAAGCTCTGTCATTTATTATTTTTACAATTTAGCAATTATATTTATAAGAAATAAAATACCATAATACTCAATAAATCGAGTCTCTACAGAAATAAGTTTAATATTACTCTCCTTTTTAACCGACTTCAAAAAAAGGAGGAGGTTTCTCAATTCGACCGTATATTTTTTGTTGTAGTATTGTATAACTTAAATCTATAACTTGTTTTAAATTCAGTTACCTTATGTTAAAATGAGTTTTTAAAGTAAAACTTCTTTAGGCGCACTGGGGTAAAATGCAACGGATGTGACGTAACGTCACGGTCCGAATGCAAAGGAAGTCACGTAAGCGTCATGTTATATTTTACTAACCGACTTCACAAAAAAGGAGCAGGTTGTCAATTTGATTGTTTTTTTTTAATGTTTGTTACTTCAAAACTCCGTCAAAACTTAATCGATTTGAAAAAATATTATATATAATATTTTTTGTTTGACAGATTATGCTTCCCGCCACAGAATAATTAATAGTAAATATCCCGTTTGGTCCCATTTAAATCATATCGAGATATGACAATTATCTTCCGAGATATGATGATAAACAATATAAACAAATTGATACCTTGTTGACATGCTTCAACTAGTGGCTATATTAACTATCGCGGCATGTGAAGTCGGTTTTTTTCGTTTTGTAAACGCTCTTAAATTTTATTTATAAATGCCTCTATTGTAGAACGGCGTAACTACAAAGACGTATTTGCTATCATTCCGCTAAGTTCAACAGATGGAGTTGTACAAGGAAATTATTAGTGATGTTGAGAAATAAATAAAATGAAATCTCTAAATTCCACGCATCCTCTTTTAAAAAAAATAAAGAATAGGTAGCAATTTTGTTTGCACTTTACTAGTAGTAGTCTTATTAACTCCTCCAAATAAGCTTGTCTCTGGAGTAGGATCACGTCAATAGGTTGGGATCGAACTCACGACCTCTCGATCGCCAGGCTGACGCCGTAGCCATTGGGCTATTGCCGGTTAAAAATAAATAAATACTAATAGAACACGCTGGAACCTTTAGGTAACACAGCAGACTCCTGGCTCCATCATCAGACCCTTGTTACTAAGCCTGATCTATTGGACTCTTCAAAATGAAAAAAGATGTTTACTAGCAGCCACGGATAAGTTTCACTATCCACCTTCTGGCTCCATCATCAGATCTGCTCCAGACACTCCAAGACACCGAATAAAATTATAGTATTGTCATCCAAACTATATGTACATACAAAGTTTCATTTCGATACGACAAAAATTTAAGAACGTATAAATATCGAACACACAGAACGACAAAGCAGAAATTGGCAGGACGCTACCGATCGTTTCTTGCCGAATAGACCGCGTGTTGGCGTGGATTGGTATGACAGTTATAATTGACGGCACAATCACGCACAATCAAAATTCAATTTTTTCCTGTCATCCTTCAGAATGGATCATGCCAATTGGACCGTGGAGTATATATTATGTTACTCTTTGACTGTGGATGGCGGTCGCGATCGTCGTTCGGCAGTTCGACTGAACGTAAAAACTATTATGTCATCTATGACTATAGAGTGAGTTCAGTTGAGTAATAGTACACCCCGGACACTCGACTAAATCCCCATACAAAGCCGCGTTTTAACGATCTATTACACAGACACTACACACATATCGTTTTTCTACACGTGCAATTGTGTGCGTGAAGTCTAAGGTTGTCAACGTAAGAATCTACTTCACACATATAGTAATCTGTGATCTACTTCATTTTGGGTTTAGACTTGCTAGCGAGTACCTACTTCGCTATGGTTTCAAAAGTATATAGAAAATAAAATTATTCTCATTTACTCTACGCGATACGCCATTACCATAGAAAAGATAATAATATGCCATTACTAAGACACTTGTCTCGCAAAGTCTCGAAAGTTTTTGCAAACTAAAATCTTCTAAATATTTGCTTACGTTATTTGAATATTGTAGAGTGAGGTAGGGATATTTCATATAAGTTACTTGATTTGAAAAAGTTACACAGATAAATAAGTAAATGATTAAGAAAGTTTTTATTCAATATTTAAAAACTAAGGTTTACAATACAATACAAAAACTCTTTATTGATCACCAAAGATATTACAAATTTTACATACTTTGTAATGAAAGACAGTAGAATAATAAGGCAATATAATCGGCGGTCTTATCGCAAAGAGCAATTTCTTCCACACAACCTTGGCATGGAAAAGAAGAGGTTTATTTACGCACGAGTATATCGTTGTTTCATATATATGAATATTTATACTAAATACGAATATATAGTTAGGTATAGAAATATAAGTGTTTTAGTATATATATATAGAACCTACATAAACTTGAACCTCCTGTGTCTACCTGGTCCTATAGAAATAATAATAATGACATACATGTATGAAGTTGATGTTCTTCTTCCTGTAAGGTAGTATTGTTCTAGTCGTGCGCGTATGGCGTCACGTTATCGCCTCGAATCAGTGGCGTGGTGAGGAAGCCCCGTTTGGTGGGGGGAACAGTGTCCGTTCTATACGTAGTATTATTATCTGTTCTGGGGTAATAGTATATTACGATACGTGAGACTTAAGTGGTCGATTATTGCACGGCGTGAAGTCTGCTGCGCTCGGGTGCTACGCCGTGCAATAATAGACTTCTTAAGTCACGAGTATCGTATATTATTTTATAGATAGCAGTGTGCCATAAACCCGCACTTTACGCTTACGCTACGCTTTTCCGTCAAATAGTCGATTATTGACTACTTAAGTCACGGAAAAGTGTGCGTAAAGTGCGACTTTAGGTCACACTGTGCTATAAAGTTTTTTGTCTGAGGAAGACGTGCGTACTGCGCTCTCTCAACATGTTTGCACCACACCACACGATCTTTTCTTTTATAGGGTTCTATAGCCAAATGCCAATAAACGGAACTCTTATATAGGTATGTCTATTATGTCTGTCCGTCCGTCCGTCCATATGTAGACAGAACAATTGAATTGATCGTAAGTGGTGTACATGAACGAACTGCAGATTGGATCCAATGCAAATGCAATCGGCAGCGTCCTGCCGATTGGACGATAGACATGATGGTGTATGCCAGCCTTAAGGCTAAGTAGCATCACCTTATTAAAACCGTAACTATAACACAGAACAGATAATAATACTGGCTTTAAACATAACCGGTGTTTTTGTATGGAGTTTTGATGACTTTTGACGTTTGTTATAGTTAATGTAAGATGGTGCAACCCAGCCTAAGCGTTCACGAGCACTGTGAGACTTCATAGTGTTGTTTGTGAGTACGGAGGTGATACCAGGATGATACTATCGTGTCCTATAATTGCACTTGACACTTTGCTCTTTAAACAAAAACATTTTAATCATATTCAATGACGGAATTGAAATTAATCGACATAGACCACGGGTCATTGCCTATATTGACCTTAATTTAATGAATAATAAAATCAAAAACATTCGTAATTATATTAATTTATTCAGTGAACTGCAGATAATCGGAATGTCAGCATTCCACTATTGTATTACAACAAAATGCAAAACAATACGTAACTTACTATACGATTATTTGAATGTATAATTTTATTTATAGCACAGTGTGACCTAAACCCGCACATTACGCACGCTTTTCCTTGACTTAAATAGTCGATTATTGCACGACATTTAGCACCCTCGCGGCGTTCGGGTGCCAACTTCACGCCGTGCAATAATATTCTATTTGACGGAAAAGCGTAGCAAGCGTAAAGTGCGGGTTTATGTCACACTGACAGCTATAAAATAATAAACGATACTCGTGACTTAAGTTGTCTATTATTGCACGGCGTAGCACCCGAGCGCACTTTGTATGCTTACATGCATAATAAGCGAGTTTGTATGTATGGATATTTTTTTTTTCGTTTTATTATGGTTCCACGCGATTAGTGTATTTAGCCAGTGTCAAGTATTTAAATTCTTCAAGTTTTTGAGAATTCAGATCATAAAGATGGGTGAAAGTCACATTTCAGGTAAAGTTGAAGTCAGTCACAGTCTAGTCCAAGTCATACCCTCAGTAAAGATGTGGACTTTACTGAAGATTTTCAGTGTAATTATGATAACGCAAATAGCATATTTTTCAACATTCTGCTGTTTCCCTACACTCGCACACATTCACCGGCACTTAATGGTTAATAATACACATTTATTACACATTAACTCGCAGAAGAACACAAGTTTTAGGAAAAAATACATGGGAGCACATACACTTTTCCACGTTACCGCCAAAACTGTATGGGTGTTTGTTACTCTTTCACGCCAAAACTACTAAACCGATTGAGCTGAAATTTGCTATGTAGATAGCCTAGACCTTGGAATAACACATAGGGTACTTTTTATCATGATATTCCCACGGGAACGATATCTACGCGGGCAAAACCGCGGGGCACAGGTAGTAATAAATATATCATCATTTTTACCATAATAAGTATCTAAAGTAGAAAATAACGGGAACTACACAGGAAAAATAAAAAGCCGAAGTTCAAACAGATCTAGCTTACTTTAATAACAAATCAATCACATATACCTAAATATGCAAAAAATGGTTCAGATGTTTACTTTCTTATTAAGCTTATAACAAAATTGATGTTAAATTCTTACTTTTTTATATCATATAGGCGTTTGTTTGACCACTATCGCTCCGGTTGGTAAGTGATGATGCGGTCGAGGATGGCAGCACGCTAGGCCTTAGAATGGGAACTGGCTCTCAAGGATAACTGCCGGTACACATTATTCGACAGATTTAACCACAGATTTTCTAACTTGCTTACTCTAAAAAGAATAGCGTAGAATATTTTACATACATTTCGATAAGAGTACCTGAATAATATATTTCGATTATTAATTTAATGTTTCGCATAGGACAGCAAGTATCTTTTTTTTTGCTCAATGCATTGGTTTTTTTTTTAATAAATATAGTCAAGAAGTAGAAAAAATTGTTTGTCTGTAAAGTTTGTTTACGGACGATAGTTTAACGTGACAACGTCATAACAAAACATTGATGAAATCGCATACGTACAATGAGCGCAACGGGACACTTTTTCGTGCATACAGCCGGCATTCATCGATTTATTAGACGTTGTCACGTCAATAATGTAACAATATAGTGTGAGATAATTTTAAAATAATGCTCTACAGAAGGAGAATTTCTGAGTTGGGGCCGAAAAACTACACAATACGACAAACCTATTGCCGGGCTGAAAGCTACAAATAAATAATAGGTCAGGAAATGTAACTGCTTTAAAACATTACCCAATAAAAGTTGTGTCCAAGCAGACGGGGTGAAAAGTCGTGTCCAGCGCGTCATTAGTCGGACATTTGTCTTGTTTGACTCAACTGCGCAACACATGCGCGAACGAATCCCTGCTTTCGTTCCAAATTTAAATCAATCTCCAAGCCAATCATTTGTAACTTCGAAAGTGATTCTTATTATGAAACTACGTCGTTTTGGTTTGAAGGAGGGCCACTTTTTGGGTGGAATTTGTTCTGAATTAGACTTCCTGACATATCATTTATTCGTAGGCTGAAAGCTTATTTATTATAGCAGTGTTATTTACCTGAATTTTAGATAAATACGAGCATTTAGCAAATGTGGCTTCAGAGCGATAAAGCGATTTGCTTCCTCTTTCATCATACGTACTACCGAGGAATAGTATTCTTTGTGTTTCCGATTAGATACAACTTAGGGGTCTTCAAGTCGCTTGTGAACAGATATCTTTTGGGTAAGCGCGCCACATCATCGACCGCATCATCACTTAACATCAGGTGAGATATCGGTCAAGCGTCACCCATTTTCGCATAAAAGAGGATGGTTGTTTTAAGGCGTGCAGCGCTCGAGGAAGCGTGGGTAGAGGCACACGTCGCGGATGTGATGCCGGTCCAGTAACCAGCATAGGAACCTCTCAAGCCCCAGCCCGTATCCGCCGTGCGGCACGGCGCCGAACTTGCGCTGGTCCGTGTACCAGTAGTAGGGCGTGGGGTCGATGCCTTCCCGCTCGTAGCCTGACAACAACAGATTTAAATATGTTATTTTTTTTGTTTTTTTTTTTTAATGGTAAAAAGACAAGCACGACGCTCGCCTGATGGTGAGCGATGACTTCTACCTATAACAGATACAGCGGCATGCAAAATTCTAAATTGCCAGAATATTGCATGTCACTGCACTGCGCCTATCACCTTGAGACATAAAGATGTTGAGTCTCACATGCCCTGTAATTTCACTGGACACCTTGGCATTTCAACCAAAAAACATTCGTATTTCACGGCTGAAAATTAATTGGCAAAGTGGTGGTACCGCCCCAGGCGGACTAGCAGAAGTCCTACCACTACAAGATATTTTAATACTGCCTACATACTAAATAAATACGTTAAACTGGTAAGCTTAGGCCGTGGCTGAAGTGCTGAACCATCCACCGTACAATTTATATCACCAATCGATTCATATATATCTCTCTCTTTACGGTCTTTAGAGACTCATACATTGTTGATGCCTAGTCATCATAGCTCGTTCTATGATAAATCGTTCGCAGTACAAGCTGTAAGGCTCTGGAATGCGCTTCCAGTTGAAGTAAGACGTTGCCAGACCATTACTACATTCAAAGAACGTGTCAAAGCTCACTATCTCTCATAAGATTAAATTGCTACCTACTGATTTTTTGTTTTCTCTCCTTATTATATTTATTTATATAGTATATGTATTGTTTATTGATAAATATATTATTTATGTATTATATGTATCTGCAGTGTAGTGTTTATGTATTTACTTATTTATTTTAGTTTAGGTATTTAACACCATATTTACCCCGCCATGTTCATTAAACAAATCCTCATCACCCAAAGGTTGCCAGGAAGAGATCGCTCTCAGCGATAAGACCGCCTTTTGTAACACTTATTTGTGAATGTTTACTTAAGTTTTTTAATGTTTTCTGAATGGTGTTCAATAAAGAGTTATTCTATTCTATATATCCAGCATTATGTTCTGTGCTAGCCAACTTCCGAGCTTTTAAGACTGGTTGGGATAGTTACGCTGTATCGAGCTAATGTCAGGTATACAGCAGCTCATTCCACTGCCGTTTTCGAATTTCAGCCAAGCACGATTCCATATTGGGCCGCATCGTCACTTAACAATATTTAAGAACAAAACCGACTTCAAATGCCGCGCTAGTCATTTTCAACAGACTTCCAAAAAGGGGGAGGTTCTCAATTCTTCTCAGATCAATCAATCAATTCGTCAGAAATACTTATCAGATCTACAAATTAAAAAAATAATCATCCGAATCGGTTCACAATTTACGGAGTAATCGCGTAACATACATACAAAAAATATAGGTATTTTAAAAAACATATTCGAATTGAGAACCTTCTCCTTTTTGGAAGTCGGTTGAAAAGGAAACAATATTATTCTAAATTGTTAAACACAATCCAAAATTTCATCGTACCCCGTCGGACTTGAACTCGCAACCTCCTAGATTACATGTCCAGGTGCTTTGCCAATTAAGCCACAGTTCGATATATCGTTACGACGAAATTAGTGGATTGCACTTTTTAACCCAATTATGCATTGGTTGCGCCATCTATGACTACTTATTTTTTTGAAAGTTATACAGCATCATCATTCATCATCGATGAAATTTTGGATTGTGTTTAACAATTTACCAAAATATAAAGTGTGTAACACTTCAAAGAAACATAACATTTAATAATCTTCTATGGCAGAAACGACATGATAACTGTATACAACGAACCTGCCATAAGCTCCTCATGGTCCCATATCCTCATGGACCCCCCGACGATCTCCCCGACGCCCGGCATGAGCACGTCCACAGACTCGGTCAGGCGAGAGTCGTCCTCACACCGCGGCATGTAGAACGACTTGATCTCTGCGGGGAACTTCATCAACAGGATCGGGACGCCGATCGCGTCCGTCATCTTACGCTCCGGCATTTCTGGAATGTCCTGGAATGGAATGTAGGGAAATAGGCATGACGACAGTATCAAAAAAATCAAAGATTTAATGATTTAAGGGGAAAATACATATTTAAACAATTTAAAACACTAGTTTAGTTTTATATACAAACGAGATTATTAAGATTTTCAGTAAAATAAAACATTAAAATACTGCCATCGGCCATTTTGATTGAACACCAATCACAGCGCATGACGTCACGCTTAGGTCCTCTTATATGAGGTTTTCTTGAAAATGTTATTAAATTTGGAAAACCCATGTGTATCCATTGTTACAGATTATATAATGTCATTAACCTATGCGTGACGTATGCGTGACGTCACAGCCGACGCCATGACACATGTGAGCTATTTTCGCGCACTATTGAAAACATATTAGAAAAATTGCTTTAAACTACGTTAAACTTAAGTTTATTACCGAAATAAAGGTTTTTTCGTGAATAGTAAATGTGTTCCATAACGGAAGAGGATTTCAAAATCTTTCGTCACGCCTATTGGTTGATTAGCTGGTCGCTTAGTTACATAGAGAAAGTATATATATATATAGAGTACATTAGCGTATCATAAGTTGTCCATGCAAAAGAAAGGGACAAACTCCGTTCAAGGTCGGTCTCATGGGGGCCGGTGTACGCGATCAAGTTGAATATGTAGCAGGTCTGTGATATATAGAGAGAACATTAGCGTGTGCGAATGCAATAGCTATAAAGATATAACCTGACTAAATTGATGAACACGTGATACATATGCCAGCTATAAGATAAAATGAACAACGTAACTTGGTCGGGTCATACATGACAGCGGGTGATAGCCAATGGGTCCACTAGAACTTGGTGCCAGTGCTGGAGCCAGTTTGTAAAATCGCATACGCAGAGAAGGATAATAAACAGTTGTTCATCTCGCTCTCTCATACTAGTGATTGTATAGTTTTATCCTTCTCATATTATTATTATTTTAAGGACAAGGCTATTTTAATATACTCTGTCTACGCTTAATAATCGAAATTCGAGCGTAATACAACAGAATAATTAATAGTACTCTACGTACAGAAGATTCACTCTTTGATGGCAAATATGCGAGAAAAACCCTAGATGTAACGTCAGTAAAGTTCATAAGATCGTTTAAAAAACTAACATAATCGACTTCAAATGCCGCGCTATTAACTTTCAGTACCAAGTTTGAGGTGTTTTTCTCCATATCTCTGGAGATACTTATCAGATCTCGACAAAATTACTACCACCTTTGGGATATCTCTTTTCCAACAAAAAAAGAATAGTCAAAATCGGTTCATAAACGACGAAGTTATCCGCGAACAAACATTAAAATATATATATATACGGTCGAATTGAGAAACTTCCTTTTTTTTAAGTCGGTTCGAAATACGTTACACCGTTAAGGCCCGCTGGCGGCCTTAGCGGTGTAGCGTATTTTGTACGTTACTGACGTTATATCTAGGTCTAATCTCGCATATTAATTAACGCGGCAAGTACATGGAGTGAGACAGGCCTAGTAATACATTAAATTTTGAAGTTTATTTAAACCGGAGATGTCCCACCATCAGGTCAATGCTACCATGTTCATACAATGTCATTGAAGTAAGAGAATACCGAATTTCGTAGTGATCAGACCTATGAAAGTTGATGTCATAGCGTCATCATTCATCAACTAGAAATAAAGCCGGCCAAGTCGAGCTGGACTCGCCCACCGAGGCTTCCATGCCAACTTCTCAAGCTAGGTTAAAGGACAAACTGAACTTTGCAGTTCGATCCACAGAAAATGTACTGCACCAACCGCAAATATTAAGTTTGTAATAATAAATTCCCTATTTTTGGTTATTAAACTACATATTTATGGTATGAATACGAGGAATGTTCTGAAGAGCTTTTTAATATCATTCCTCCGTCCCGTTTCTACCATCGGAACTCCCAACACCGTCAAAAAGCACATCCGCACATTATAGATACGTGGTCATCACATACTCGTTTCACACGACTGTTCTTCCCACGTACCTGTAAGATGTGGAATGATCTCCCATCTGAAACTTTCCCAGAAACCTTCAACCTTGGTAGCTTCAAACGAAGAGTAATGAGAGTGCTCTCTAATAAGGGTAGGCAACACACCGGCAATACCTCTGGTTTTGCAGATGTCAATAGGCGGCGGTGACCACTTACCATCAGGTGGGCCGCTTGCCTGTTTGCCGCTCTATATTATAAAAAAAATATATTTATGGTTATCAGTAATATAACTTACATCACCGAATTCGTAGAAAGTTCCGTCGTCCTTAGTAATGTTGTGTTCTTTGAGATAATCCAACGCCTCCGTGTACGCCATGCGCTTGAACGGTCTCTCAGGTTTCTACATAGATAAACAACATACATTTACTTCTTTTGTATCATTATGGCTCCACGCGATTAGTATATTTAGCCAGTGTATACAGGGGTTATATTCATGTTTTTATAGATACAGCTAGTAAATTCCAGTCAGAGTCACAATCCGCTTCCCATCAGGTCGGCTGTTTGCTTGTTTGCTACCATTATCATTAAATTAGATATACTACATTTAGATATAGTAAGTGACAAAGTGCAATATTTAAGCGTTGGCAACGCACAAGCATGGTATTGGTCAACAGCACAACTGCTAAGAGAATTGGGGTTATGGACAAGCCTTAGCTTTAGGATTTTCTCTGTTTTTCGATTCACGAATAAATTTAAGCAATGTGCAGCAGCCCTACGGAAGATTGTGGCAGACCGTATCATACAACAACGTGTATATTACCTTAAAGTCAGGGATGAGCATGTGTGAATACCTTAAAGTCAGGGCTGAGCATGTGTGTATACCTTAGTCAGGGCTGAGGATGTGTGTATACCTTAAAGTCAGGGCTGAGCATGTGTGTATACCTTAGTCAGGGCTGAGGATGTGTGTATACCTTAAAGTCAGGGCTGAGCATGTGTGTATACCTTAAAATCAGGGCTGAGCATGTGTGTATACCTTAAAGTCAGGGATGAGCATGTGTATATTACCTTAAAGTAAGGGATGAGCATGTGTATATACCTTAAAGTCAGGGCTGAGCATGTGTGTATACCTTAGTCAGGGCTGAGGATGTGTGTATACCTTAAAGTCAGGGATGAGCATGTGTATATACCTTAAAGTCAGGGCTGAGCATGTGTGTATACCTTAAAGTCAGGGCTGAGCATGTGTGTATACCTCAAAGTCAGGGTTGAAAATGTGTGTATACTTTAAAGTAAAGGTTGAGCATGTGTGTATACCTAAGTCAGGGGTGAGCATGTGTATATATCTTAAAGTCAGGGTTGAACATGTGGTATACCTTAAAGTCAGGGTTGATCAAGTGTGTATACCTTAAAGTCAGGGTTGAACATGTGTGTATACCTTAAAATAAAGGTTGAGCATGTGTGTATACCTTAGTCAGGGTTGAGCATGTGTGTATACCTTAAAGTCAGGGTTAAGCAGGTGTACATAACTTAAAGTCAGGGTTGAGCAGGTGTATATACCTTAAAGTCAGGGTTAAGCAGGTGTATATAACTTAAAGTCAGGGTTGAGCAGGTGTATATAACTTAAAGTCAGGTTTGAGCAGGTGTATATAACTTAAAGTCAGGGTTGAGCAGGTGTATATAACTTAAAGTCAGGGTTGAGCAGGTGTATATACCTTAAAGTCAGGGTTGAGCAGGTGTATATAACTTAAAGTCAGGGTTGAGCAGGTGTATACAACTTAAAGTCAGGTTTGAGCAGGTGTATATAACTTAAAGTCAGGGTTGAGCAGGTGTATATAACTTAAAGTCAGGGTTGAGCAGGTGTATATACCTTAAAGTCAGGGTTGAGCAGGTGTATATAACTTAAAGTCAGGGTTGAGCAGGTGTATATAACTTAAAGTCAGGGTTGAGCAGGTGTATATACCTTAAAGTCAGGGTTGAGCTCGTAGACCAGGTGACCTTCAGGCGAGGCCAGCACGCGGTCCACCACGTCCACCACGAGGTCCTCCAGCCGGTCCAACAACTGCTCGAATGTTATGAACGGACACTCCGCTTCCACGTGACTGTATCTGTACACATACATAACACGTCTCAGACATATGCCGCGACTAGCTGTGCCCCGCGATTTTACCCGCGTGGACATCATTCTCGTGGAAATATCGGGATAATAAACTGGCCAAGTGCGAAGTGCGAGTCGGCTCGCACTCGTAGGGTTCCGATCGATCAAAATTTGCCGGAAATATAAGTTATTTGTATGGGGACCCATTTATTTTTAATTAAATTTAGTTTTTATTATTTGTAAATAAAGTTTCAATGATTTCATGTCATAGCAACTATTGTAATACACACTATGAGCAAATTTCAAGTCTCTATCTATTAAGGTTTGTAAAATCGTGCCTGAACGCCTGAAAATAACACGTTTCTTGTATGGGGACCTCCTTAATTTTTTAACTTTATTCTTATTTGATGTTATAGCGGCTATAGTGATAAATAATTTGTGAACATTTTAAGTCTCTATCTGTTATGGTTCATAAGTTCAAGCAAAAAATGCCGAAAAATGTACGTTTCTTGTATGCTTTATTATTATACAAGCTTAATCTCTACTTCACGGCGAATTTGTCCGTCACAAATCTTGCGATTGATTTTAAAGAGACTTCCAGGAGTTTCGATTGAGCTGAAATTTGACATACATGAGTAAATCGCGTGACAATGCAATATTATGATGACTTGGTGCTGATCTGATGATGGGGCTGGAAGGTGGCCACAGTGTTTGGGCTTGTTGGATTTGTCTTGACTTATTATGGCCCTAGGTTATGTAAAACTTTGTGTTTAAAAATGTTTTTTTTTTAATATTACTTGTAATATTTTATTTTAGGATACTCACTCAGCTAGATGTCTCCTAGTCCTGGACTGCTCGGCGCGGTATGACTGTGCTATACAGTACACGTCACCGAGCGCTGCCAGGCATGTCTCCAGATATAGCTGGGAGCTTTGTGTCAGATATGCTTGTTCTCTGTAATATGTGTGTTAGAAGCTTATTAATTATCAGGTCATAAAAGAAACAGAATAAAGTTGAAAGGGAGGAGAAATATTGTTGATTGCATTTGTATGACAATTATATATCCTTAGCCGCATTTTTTATTTTTTATTTATTTATTTATTGTAGCAAACTTTACAAGGCTTTTCGTAACTTAGTCTTATTCTAGATAAAATTTACAGCCTTATCTAATGATTAAATCCCCAGATACTACACTAGGATATCTTGTGTCGCAGAATCTAGTGACTTCCTCTGAAGCATTCTTAAATATGACATGAACAGCAGTGTTAACAACTAGCAGCCCGCGCCGGCTTCGCACGGGTAGAACATATATGCCTACAAAATTTGCATCAGTTTGTTGCATCGAATATAAAATATTAACATATTTAACAATCATCGTCATATTTAATCTAATTTACACAAAACATTAACGAATTATGCACCTAAACCTTCCTCATAAACACTCTGGCTATTGGTGAAAACCGCATGATAATCCGTTCAGTAGCTATTGCGATTATTGCGAACAGACAGACAGACGCAGTGATGGACTTGTTTTATAATACTTACGTAGTGATATTGGACGGCCCTTTGGCGTAAAGGATAGTTACCCTGATTCTGACCCGACGGTCGTTGGTTCTAATCCTAGCTATATACCTACCAATGAAAGTTTTATGTGCATTCATGAATCATGAGTTTTCGTACAGTGGTAGTGGGATCATTAAATCTACCAAAAAGTAGCTTACCAACAAGGAGAACATCTGCCGCCGTAACCTTACGCGTTCCCCGACGCAAAATGTAGGGGTAATATACGAGGGTCGTTCAATAAATACTTAGCCTACAAAAGAAAAACGAAAATTTTCGAAAAGTGCCGATTTATTTTTCTACATAATCTCCTTTTAACTCAATACACTTGGCCCAGCGATGCTCCAACTTTTTTAACCCGTCTAAAAATACGTTTTCCTGAAGTCTGCAAAATAGGCCTCCGTGGCGGCGATGACCTCCTCATTCGACCCAAATCTTTCTCCGACGAGTGACTTTTTCAGGTTTGGAAACAAAAAGAAGTCACAGGGGGCCAAGTCTGGAGAGTAAGGTGGATAGGGCAGCAATTCGTAGCGCAATTCGAATAATTTGGCCATGGCGACGGCAGAGGTGTGAGCCTGCGCGTTGTCATGGTTTTTGTCCAGTGTGAGCAAACGCGGCACCCATCGCGCTGACAGCTTTCTCATGCCCAGTTCTTCGTGGAGAATATGATGCACCGTTCCTTCTGCAATGCCCATAGTGTCAGCTATCTCGCGAACCTTCAATCGGCGGTCTGCCAACACGAGATCGTGGATTTTTTTTATGTTTTCCTCCGTAGTAGCCGTTTTCGGGGCACCTGGGCGTGGCTCATCAAAAACCGACTTGCGGCCACGAGCAAACTCGTTAAACCAATTCTTGACGGTTGCCATCGAAGGAAAGAGTCACTGTACACAGCATCCAAGCGATTTTTAATTTCACTGCGCGTTTTCCCTTCCAAAAATAAAAGTCGAATCACCGAACGATACTGCTCTTTTTCCATTTTTGTTAAACTGACCGACACGTTCGCTTTCAAAGGTTATTAAAACAAAACTAATAGAGGTCATTGTTTAAAACTTTGATAATAGGCTTCAAAAACATTGCACTGTACTATGGTAAAATTTTTTTGTAATCGCAGTGCCATTGGGCGATGAGGCTAAGTACTTGTTGAATGACCCTCGTACGTTTAACGTGTGTATCTGTGTGTCTGTCTGTAGCATCTTAGCACCTAACCTGAACCGATGATGAACCGAACGATGAACTGATTTTGTTTTTATTATTTATAGTTTTTTTTTGTTTGATAGATGTCTTCATCGAGAGTTTTCTTAGCTTTGATTCATGAAAATTCGTTCAATCGTTATAAAAGTATGAGCTTTTTCCTAGTTCATTGCGCTATGAAATCAACTTTCATAGGTCTGATCAATTCGAAAAACTTCTTCTTCAACGATATTGTAAGAACATGGAAGCATTGACCTGATGCTGGGACATCTCCTGGACTCTACAGAATACTCAAATGCACACCAACTTACAGCTCAGATTTTAAATGTCGTGTTTAGAGTCATTGGAATGCTTTTAATGAAAAGATTATACATAGATCAGTCGGGGTGGTTTAAAATATTATATTATTATATATATAGATGAATATTATTTTATACAATAGATCATATTATTATACTATATTGACTTGAAATTAATTATGATCGATGGGGATCTACAGCATAGCTAAGCTTATAATAATATTTTCGTAGTAACTATGACCTAATCTGTGGTTTCACTGCAAATATTTTATTAATTTTACGATGCGTGTATGTGAAATTCGTGATATCTTCTAGAGTTTTCATTTGAATTATATACTGTAAAGGACAATTTTAATCTATAATATGTGGCCAAGCTAATTAACGTAATTATTTGGATAAGGATTAATACTATATACTTGAAAATAACCTTGGAAGTTATGTAATATTTTTTAACAAAAATTTTAAGTTTAAAATGGTTACTGTGAGTCAACCTTAAGAGATAGACATATGCTGTCGCGGACTTTTTTGTAAGTCTTATTAGGTTGTACAACTCTTGCATAGAAAATATTCTTCTATCTACTTTCAATTGAGCAGCGTTCGTAAGAAACGTGTTTTTTCGACCGTTTTTTTGCCGACTTTGGTTGCAAATTAGGTCTCCACGAATGTACCTTTGATTTAAACGGGATAATATATAGCCTATTTTCATTCCGAAAGCCCATCCTATGTATTAGTGAAATAATTTTTTTAATCCGTTCAGTAGTTTTTGAGCCAAATCATTACAAACATACAAAAATACAAATGTTCTCTCTTTATAATATTAGTGTAGATTTGTAGTAAGTTGAAAAACATCTAAAAAAAAAAAGTAAAGTATAATAATAATAATCTGCTTGAAAAATTAATTAATATATAAACTTATTTAAAATAATATTTATGTTGAAAGTATAAGTGTAAGTGTAGTTTGTGTTGAAAATGTGAGTGTGTGTCCGTGTGCGTGTGTGTAGATGAGTGTGAGTATGTGAATGTGTGTGTTGTTTTTTTGTAGCTAGCTTTTGACCACTATCTCACCTGGTGGTTGGTTGCGAAAAATCATGGTTATAGAATACTCTACTGTGTTACGGAACCCTACGAGTGCGAGTCCGACTTGCACTTGGCCAGTTTTTTTTTATTTGAAATATCTTATAGACTAGCATTTGACCACTATCTCACCTGTTTGTAAGTGATGATGTGGTCGAAGATGGTAATCACGCTAGGCATAGAATACTCTGACTCTCAAGAACTGAGTGCTGCTGGACTGGAACACGGTAAGGTTATGGTGGCAGATTTGTTCCTTTATGGTGGTAAGCTACTTTTTGGTAGCAAGTCAGGAGGAACATCGATATAATATGCTCTTACCGCCTGTGGAAGTTTGAGGTGATTATCTCCATACCACTGGAGATACTCATCGGATCATAAGATCAGATGAGTATCTCCAGTGGTATGTTCCATTGTTAATTAATAATAATTAACAATGGAACTACCTCAGGAGTACACTTTAGAATAAATAAACTGGCCAAGTGCAAGTCGGACTCGCACTAGTAGGGTTCCGTACCACACTAAAGTATTTTATAAGATCGAGCAAAAAATACCACTATCATTTTTCGTCAGCAAAATATAATAATCAATAAACATTTTATTTCTTATAACGCCATCTAACGTGTAACAAAGGTGTTAGGGATCAAAATTTCAATATAACGCCATCTATGGGACGTTTACCTAACTAAGCGTTCATAGATGCCGTGAAATGCCGTAAAAAAAACACGTTTCTTGTATGGGGACCCTCTATTATCTTTAGCTTTATTCTGTTTTTAGTATTTGTTGTTATAGCGGCAACAGAAATACATCATCTGTGAAAATTTCAACTGTCTAACTATCACTGTTCATGAGATACAGCCTGGTGACAGACGGACGGACGGACAGACAGACAGACAGACAGACAGACGGACAGCGGAGTCTTAGTAATAGGGTCCCGTTTTACCCTTTTGGGTACGGAAGCCTAAAAATGAAATCATCAATGAAATCTGTCCACATTTGACACAGACCACAGAGAAATCGTTAGTATAAATAATAACATACAGACGAACTGAGAGCCTCCTCTTTTTTAAGTCGGTAAAAAGAAAACTTTTATGCAAAGTTCAGATTCTCCATCAACTTGTGGCCAGGTAAATAAAAGTGCTATGACTCCACTAATAACTAGGGATTGAGGGCCCGGTGGCGTAATTTGGAGAACAGTCAGCTTTGATGCCAGAGGTACCGAGTTCAATCCCCGCCGTGCAGTTTTCTATCAAACATTTATGTGCGCTTTTCACAGTGGCCCTCCGGTGAAGGAAAAACATCGTTGTAGTTGATAGACACGCGACTTCGTTCACGTACACCAAGAATTTAGTAGCCTACTAGCTGTGCCCCGCAGATTCGCCCGCGTTAAAAAGTATCTTATAGCCTAATCTATAATACTGGTTATCCCTTTGCAAAATTTCAGCTAAATTGGTCCAGCCGTTTGACCATGAAGAAGTCCCAAACAAATATACAAACTGACATTGACATTTATAATATTGGTATTGGTGTTCATCCTCATGGCATAAAGTATCTCTATTTTCTAGTTCTATTTTCTATTCTATCTCCTTGTTAAATTATAGTAAGATTGGATAGTCCGTTTAGGCGTGATTAACAGACAGAGTGACAGAGTTACAAACATTTTCATAATATTAGTAAGTATAGATAATATGGATTATAATGAAACCTTCTACTCACCCAAAGTAGCTGAACTTGAAGAGAGTAGATCCTCCCTCACACTGCGTTTGTACGAGCGTGGGTGGACACACTTCAGTGTACCGACGTGACGCGAAGTGTTCGCGGAAGGCGCGCGTCACGGCGGCGCGAGCTCGGAGAACTTTAGAGGTGTTTTCACCACGGATCATTATATGCCTGGAAAGGAAATGAAATTTTATAATTTCACAAGAAAAATCGTGGGTTATAGGACAAATTATTTGATCCCAGTATTTCAGGCAGTCTCATCTATTTGCCATTTTCTTATGTTGAACGATCTGCCGAACATCCTTTATATTTTATCTTGATTTCTTAAAAACTAATTTTCATAGTCTGTAAAATTTGTTTGCCAGATAGCTCAAAATAAATTAACAAAAAAGAATTTCTCAACATCTGTTCAGGCCCAGAGCGTAAACAAGACAACAAAACCCAGCATCACTTGAAATGTCACAAAAACGACTTCATATGCCCAAATAACTAAAGGATCTCAGCCTCTTCCTCAGGTGCCTGCATCATCTCACCAAGCGAGTTCTAACATAGATGAAAAGATAACCCGAATTCTGTCCCTCATGCCTTCGTTCGACGACCGCCTTAAAAAACTTGAAAGTAGCACCAAAACTGCTACATTAAAGCAAACAAAATGATTGACCTGAAAATAATGGAAAGGAATGCAAATGGGCTTCTCAAGCACCATCATGAGCTACAAGTTGTCCTACACAAAGGCAATATTGACGTGTATCTTATATCTGATACACATTTCACTAAAGAATCATACATCCAGATTAAAGGATCAAACTCTACCACGCCCTTCATCCTGACAATAAAGCTCGAGGTGGAAGTGCTATTCTAATAAAGAAGAACTTTTACCACTACGAAGAATTTAAGCTTGAAGAACAGCACATACAAGCCGTAGCGGTGTCTATAAGAACTAAACGCTATAATAATGTTACCATCTCAGCGTTATACTATCCACCAAAGTATGCCCTGAAATCAGATGATTACAAGAAACTCTTAGATAAACTTGGTAATCGTTTCCTGTTAGGGGGCGACTTTAATGCCAAAAACACCTACTGGGGATCAAGGCTCATAAATACAAAAGGTAGAGAGCTTCTCACAGCTATTAAAGAAACTGGGTGTCAAGTGATGTCAACAGGAAAGCCTACCTATTGGCCTACTGATCCTCATAAGATACCAGACCTCATAGACTTCTTCATATATAAAAATATATAAACTAGCTTTATACGCATAGATGAAGGATATGACATGAGCTCCGATCATTCTCCAATAATTATGACATTAAATGAAACTGTGTTAAACAGAGAAAATAATCCCACTGTAGTAAATAAGAATCCCAATAGTAAATAAGAACACTGATTGGGAAAGTTTCAAATATGATTTAGAATGTACCATAGATTTAAAAGTTCAACTTAAAAGCCGAGAACAGATTGACATGGAAGTAATAAAGTTAATTGGGGATATTCAACACTGTGCCTGGAATAATACTCCTGACTTTAAACGAAAAATAAGAGATCACTATTATCCACCGGTAATTAGAAATCTTATAACCGAAAAAAGGAGACAGAGAAAGAAGTGGCAAACCACAAGATCTCCACATGACAAGCGTTTACTGAACTATTTGACAAAAACCCTTAGCAGAGAAATTCAACGTTTTAATGATGGTATAACAAATGCAAATTTGAACCAGCTAACATGCGACAAATCCACAGATTATTCACTATGGAAAGCAACTAAACATCTCAAAAAACCAATAATGCAAATTACACCCATTAAACAAGCTGATGGGCGATGGGCTATAAATAATGAACAAAAAGCGAAGATATTTTTCCAGCACCTAGAACAGATATTTCAACCGCACGAAGGAAACTCTGATATCATATTAGAAAATATAACTCTGCGTGAGCAAGATATTAAACTCGTGACACCTAAAGAAGTTGTCAGAGAAATAAAACAACTAAACCGAAAGAAATCTCCTGGATATGACCTTATTACGGGAGAAGTTCTGCAAAATATCCCACGCAAAGCTATAATCAAACTTACAACGTTAATTAATGCTGCATTTAGACTTCAGTATGTGCCTGAAGTGTGGAAGGTTGCCGAAGTCAAAATGATATCTAAGCCTGGAAAACCACCTCATGAAGCAACATCGTATAGACCCATTTCACTTCTTCCGATAATGGCGAAGTTATTTGAAAAATTGCTTCTGAGACCCTTGAAGCCCCTTATAGAAGCACAAAATCTGATTCCTGACTATCAGTTTGGTTTTAGAGAAAAACATTCTACTATAGACCAAGTACATAGAATCACTAAAGTCATAGAGAGTGCTTTAGAAGAAAAGAAAGTGTGTTCTACAGTCTTTCTTGATGTAGCGCAGGCATTCGATAAAGTTTGGCACGAAGGCCTAATATATAAGCTAAGACAAATGCTTCCCAAACAGTTTGCTGACATCTTAGAATCCTACTTATCAGATAGAACTTTTAGAGTAAGACAAGAAGATGCATACTCGCAGTTGAAGCAAATTAAAGCTGGGGTACCACAAGGAAGCGTAATGGGTCCGGTCCTGTACTTATTATACACTTGTGATATACCAAAATTAGAGAATAACATCATTGCCACCTTTGCTGATGATACAGCTATTATGGCTATAGGAGCCAATCACGAGGAAGGAGTAACGCAAGTTCAAACGGCTGTCAATACTATCTTTGACTGGACGAAAAAATGGAGGATAAAACTCAATGAAACGAAATCAATCCACAATCCAGACGCTGTTGGTGCACAACAAATTACTCTTATACCAACAAGTCCTTGTGCCAGTATGGGCTTATGGAATTCAGCTATGGGGCTGTACCAGTCAAAGTAATATCCAAATCATCCAGCGATTCCAAAACAAAATACTAAGAAGCATGGTAAATGCACCTTGGTAATTCAGAAACAACGACCTCCATCGAGACCTTAAAGTGGATGACGTTATTAGTGTAATTTCAAAATATGCCGAAGCTCACGATCGTAGACTTCATTACCATGTGAACGTCGAGGCTATCCAGCTTCTCGACAACACGGACATAGTGAGAAGACTGAAAAGGATAAAACCTTTTGAGTTAGTGTAGTGAAGTGACATTAAATTAGTGAACACTGCTTTCAAAGAACACATTACAATAGTGTCTTCGCCTTAATAGAGACAATAAGAAAAGTGCCACATGGATGGACACATTCTTAGTTTAACAATAACTAGCAGTTTAGGTCAAATGTAAATTACTTATTAGTCTTAAGACTAGATTGTAATATTATTGATATGCATTATATTTGAATATCATTTTTTAAGAAAAAAAAAAAAAAAAGATAGCTCAGAATATGTATAGAAACTTTATCTGCAATAAGATCTCTGCTATTTTTGTATGATCACTTCTATCTGACAAATAAACTAATTCTAATCATCATCATCAGCCTATCTTTGTCCACAGCTGGACATAGGTCTCACCTATGGGACGCCACTGATCTCGATCTCCAGCTCTTTGTTTCTAACGGCTGCCAGCCAGCTTGATCTTATCGCTTCATTCAGCTGTAGGCCTCCATACACTACATTTACCGAGCCATGGTTTTGACTCTAAAACACGCCTTAACCCAACAAAGTTTCGAAACATGAATGAATGCAACAGAATGCCTAATTATGACATTTTAATCAACAGTGCACGCAATATTCATACGGAATCTGAAAAGCAATAGTGAACCTTTTATATAATCCTAACAATATTCTAGCATTAAGTAAATATGACAAAGATTTGTAATTTTATACTAACCTGTTATCAAGCTGCACATCAGGCAAGGCCTCCTCGTTGAGTATAGCGTCAGCTCCACCGGGTGGCGCGAGACCAATCAGCTCCCAGTAGTCTGCCTTCAGCTCGTGTCCACCTGGAGCCTGGATGGACAAGTTTACTCTATTATAAACTAACTAGCTGTGCCCGCGACTTCGTCCGCGTGGAATAGTGTCCTATGGGTAGCATTAACTAATAAGACACATACGTTTCCCAAATACATCGCACCGCACCACGACACACTAATCCCCCTTCCCCCTCCCTTCATTTACCCTCCTCTGCCCTTCCCCTCTCCTCACTTCCACCTCTGCTCCACCCTCCTGCCTCTCTTCTCCCCTCCCCCTCTCCTGCCTCTCTCCTCCCTTATAGCTCCCCGCCCCCCCCCTCCCCCCATTAAAAAGTAGACTGTGTCTTTTCTCAGGCTCTAGACTATCTGTGAACTAAATTTCATTTAAATCGGTTCAGTAATTTTGGCGTGAAACCGGGACAGACAGACAGACAGAGTAACTTTTTTTACTTTCAAATAAAACCCAGAGATGGCGCTAGCGTAGATTTTAATAGCTCTCCTTTAAATATTGTCTAAATGTATGACATCCTGCATCGTATTTTCCGCGATATTGAAACGGATGCACTTGCTTCGTGATTAAACATCTCAAAAGTTGAACTCGTTTAAAAACGTTTTCTCTTTATAATATTAGTCTGGATTATGTTGTTTTGTTGATTTTGGACCTAATGTCACCTGTGTACAGTTTAATAGTTTAACAATTATCCTTATGCTCAAGCATGAATCTGCTCTTGACATTAATGAGGGTATTTGGTTGGTTAAGCTAGATTGCAAAATAGATTGTTTCTGCTGTGTTCTGTCTGATTGTGATCGTATGTTTCGGCAGACTAGTCTTGAGAGCCAATTCCCATTCTAGGCCCAACGTGCTTACAATCTTCGACCGTATCATCACTTACCAACTGGTGAGATAGTGGTGGAATGCTAGCTTAAAAGATATTAAAAACAAAGTAAAAAAAAACTAAGTTTGAGGTATGATATTTTCATATATCCGAGGCCTACCCTCGGATATATGAAAATATATATTCTGAGGCTCATGAGATCTTGATAAAATTCATCAATGAACCATCTATCTCAAGGATGTTGATTAATTCTAACCTTACAGTATTACGGCAGCACAGAGCCCTTGGAAGTCAGAGTATTCAAGGCTTAGCGTGTTCACCATTTTCAACCACATCATCCCTTACCACCGGGCAAGATAATGGTCAAACACAAGCCTATAAGCTTATTAATTTAAGATCGTTTAAAAACTAAAAGAACCGACTTCAAACGTCACGCTACTCAAAGTAGCCAGTAGAATAAGTAACTATTACATAACCTAGTAGCTAGTATTTAGTAGTAAGTCGTTGAGATAAGTAAATGTGTCATAATACAAATGTTGATATATTAAAAACGGTTTGGCCGATTACGATAAAATTTAAATGGGACCACCTGGGAAGGGTACCCTTAGAAACAAATAAATAATTATCCAAATGGGTTCAGGCATCTTTGAGTTATCGGTTAATATACATAAAAAATAAAAGGTTCCGACGAATTGAGAACCTCCTCCTTTTTTGTGAAGTCGGTTAAAAAAACAATTAAACATTTCCAGTTTCTTGACTGACCATAATTTGTCAATCTAGATTCGCTATTCATAATGATCTCAACATACCGTCTTTCCCTCTGGCACGATTTCCAGCTGTCCATACAGAGCCACAGAAGATTCCGTGGACAGCACGATAGCATTGTACGTCTGACAGAGCTGTCCGTGCAGGACACACTGGAGGAAGCCGGTGCCGTCTCGTAGAGTGATGAAGATAAGTGAGCGACCCTGGCGTCTCATTCGATGCACCCAGCCTCGGATACATATACGCTGACCACGGTGTTGCTCAGCTGTCAAATTAAACGTACAGTTTAGTTTTTTTTAATCACTCTATATTCATATGCATTTAACCGAGTTTATGAGTGTATCCTACACTATTCAGAGTAAAAATTTAGGCTGGGACAATTTGTTTTTTTTTTTTATTTCACCTATGTATCAATGTCAATAAGAAAGAATGAACCTCAAATGTTGCCATCATATCAGAAGATACAGATTGAAACTTAATAAAGAATAGGTACATATTTTGGAACAATATTGATTTACCCAATATTGACTTTACAAACTCATATACTGTAATTTATAGGTCCATACATTCCAACTGCAAATGTGAGTTTATGTTGTGAGTGTAAAGTCTTCATTGTCAGTTCCACTTCACAAATAATACTTTTTTAAATGCAAATTGTTACTTGACTTATTGATGAAAATACCAAAAATTGTTTTATGCCAATCAGATTTGAGTCCCCTCGATTCCTTATAGATTCTCATTATTAGTACTATTTAATAAAAAATAGACTAATATGGTGGTATAATAAATTATCCTTCAAAAATTAATTAACAATTATCCTGTCCTGAGGAGATAACATAAAATAATTTAATTAAATTGAGAACTCCTTTTTTTATAGCTGCTTATAGAATTGTTTATTATTTTTTATTTAAAATTTATTTTTTATCACTATGGCTCTATAAACTACAACTATATCCTAAGGCCACTGAATCGTAATTGTATAGAAAGGAAAATAAAACAGTAGGTATTTATAAAACTGCATAGCTTGAGGTAAGACACCGGAAGTATTGCATCATCCAAAAGTTAACATTTTGATCACATTGCAAGTCTAGAGATAGCAGTAAAAATTTTATGGTAGTACTTAATTTGACTACTTACTTATTTATGAGTATTGATATTGATAATACTTACTTTCACAAATTTTGATGATTTTAGCTTTGGGCAAGCTTGCATCTTCAGTGATTACAATTTTCTTAGCATCGTCTAGGTTCTGCTGCCGCTTATCACTGGACTCATCTTCTGCTTTCGCTTTGTCTGCAGCTTTGTGTTGCTCTCTCACCCAGAGCTTCTGGATTTTCTTGAGCTGAGACTTTGCTGCTACATCATACACTTTTCCTTCCTCCTTTGCATCCACGTAAATAGTTGGAAAGGGCTCTTTCCCGGCATGCCGCATCGCACGCAAGATGGTCTTGAAAGGCTTCCCGTCAGTACCATCACCGGTATCATCGTTCCCACGCTTATCAGACGTGTAAATCTCAGCTAAAACGTACAAAATATGTGAAGACACTGCATACGTGTACAAGAGGTTATAAGATTTAATAACTTACCGATGGACAAGTTTTCCATTTCAAGTGTTTTTTATAACAATAATGTAGAAGGAGATCAAGTAACTCCCTGCGGAGGAAGATAAACCAATTTATATATTATAACTCAGCAGCAATTCACCGCATTAAGACACATTTAATTTCTATTGAGTTTTTTTTTTAATTTTGAAAGATGTCACCAGTGACACCATGACACTAGCCAGTGGCAGTGTCACTGTCACTGTCGTGTAGGGATGGTTTACTCCGGACACATCTATATCTTCGGATATATATCCCAAGCGGATATATCCTTCATTCCACATGCCAAATCTTAATATATCCCATATATCCGGTATATCTTAAGGAAACAGAAAAGTTTTTTGTGAAGTCGGTTAAAAAGTCAAGCCGTAATTGAATAGGTATTTTCTAGGCAACCGTGCTATGTCATTATTTTAGATCACATCGTCACTAACAACAGGTACAAAAACAATGCAAGTTCAAAACACAATAGATACGCTTAATTTTGGATATGGGATATACTAAGGGATATAATTTGTCCTATTAAGTGAGTTTATCTGCAATGTCTGAAACACAACTCACATGGGTATACCGGACATACGAAGCAGTTATACTAAGCGGATATACTAAGCGGATATATATCTTTATATGGAATGATATACGATATATCCACTCCTCTGTCGGATATAGTAAGCCCAAGCCTAATGTCGTGACACCATGACACGAGTGGCGGTGTCACTGTCACCTACCAGCATGGATATATTATTATTTTCTTAGTTTTTGGCTTTTGCGATAATGCCACAGTGCATGTGCCACAAGTATAACTTGGCGGTGGTGGTTTTTGGAACTAATTCTTTTAATTGAAACTGTGAGTTTGGCGTTTGAGAGATTACCGCGACATTATTGTTGATAAATCTGCTACATTAAAATAGTTCAATAATGCCAAAAGTAATTAAAAGTGGTTTAAGAGAAACTGTTATCAAAGTACAAAGTAAAAGCACAGTGGCGCACAGACATGCCAAGTTATACTTGCCGGACTGTACTTTCTCTATGCCTACCAGAAATCAGTGACAGTGACATTTGAGTTACCTTATTTTTCAGTTTGGTTAAAGCTCCACACAATTATAGTATATAGCCAGTGTCAAATTATTTAATAATAAACAAATTTTAGTAGATACTAGGACTAGGCATAAAATTGAATATAGGTCACGTTCAAGTCAAGTAAAGGTCATAATTTCAGACCCTCAGTAAATATGTGCACTTTACTGAAGGCTTTCATTGGAATTCTGTTTTGAACGTAATACAGCATGTATTTCAACATTGTGCTGTTTTCTACACTCACACACATACACTCACCGGCACTTAATTATTAATATTCCATTTTTATTATTACACTTCGCGGTAAATCATAAGTTTTGGAGAGAGCACACAACAGTTATGAATGTTCCCGCCAAACATTTTGTATTACATTGTTATTGACCAATTGGCACTACAGTTAGTGTCCTCTAGTGAAGAGTAGCAAATATTTTATCGGGTATAGAGTTTATACTCGTAAGGCGTTCTAGAAGCTCCCGCCGCGCAAGGCGTGGTGGTAGTAGGGCTGCGTTCACGACCTACGCTCGGAGCACAATCAAACGCTCTAACTCCGTTCACGACCTCAGAGCATCGCACTCGGTTAGCACAAGTGTGTCATTCACGACCTCGGTTGTTTCACTCCGGTTGCAACTTTTTAACCATCAAATTCGTTTTCATATGTTTAAAAAATGCTCTGACGTTTGTAACACTAATTTCGCAGGAAAATCTGTAATTTTGTTTCAGATTTAGGGACTCGGAAGAAATTTGCATCGTCGAGACCACGAGAGTAAAGTATTCTCCGTGGTCGAGACCAAGACGTGACATGTCGAGACATTTATTGTAAAAACAAACGGAAAGTATTCAGAAAAAGGAAAATAAGTGAACATAACCTCAAAATTCGAGGACGAGTCTGCGCAATGTTAAAGTCACAATTTGAGTGAAAAACACCCGTGGTCGTGCCGGACCTTCGAGCGAGTTGCAAAACAACCAAAAAATCTTCTCCGGAGGACGTGAACGCAGCCCAGTAGCACGTTACGTAGTAACTATTATATAATCTGTGCCAGTAGTAATACAAACAAGGCGCTCAGAAGCTCGTCTGTGGTTTATCCATAAATCGAGCTAGAAAATTTAAGGAGGCGCCGTGAAACATTTACCTCGATTTACCTCTATGGATATACCGGGTTGAATCTTATATCGAGTCATCCCAAATTTGAGTAAACTGTGAATGTGGGGGGGGGGGGGGGTTATGGGGGATCGTACTAAGCGCCCTGAAGCAAAACTTGCTGCCGGAGATGCGAAAAAATATTTAATATTATTTTTTGAAATTACGTAAAATCCTACTACAAAACATACAAATGCGTAAAACTAAACCTAAAATTCTTTGATTGCTTAATTAGATTATAAACTCATCGTCCAGATACCGCATTAAATACACGTAACTTTCTAAATGAAAATATACCGTATATAGTAGATTTTCTGTTTAGTTTACTTCACAGAGTACCTTGTATATACTGGTTTACTTACAACAGTGACACTTGAACAACCGAGCGCGCGGAGCTCATGAAAAAATAATAAAAAATGCCGGTTTGTGCTGTGCTATTATGCCACAATCACGCAGGAAAGCATGATATTAATAAGAAGATTAGTTTTCATCGGTAAGTTTTAATATTTCTCAATCGTTTGAGTGTGAAAACGCGATTTTCATTTTAAATTTTTCGTTGGTTATTCGGACTGGTCAGTGTTGTCAGTTTAATAGTGGGGTAATTATCCAAATATTTGGGAACTTTTTTTCTGTGTATAACATTATAGTGTAGGTACAACAGGTCACAACTATTATACAATCGTACTTTAACCGACTTTGAAAAAGGAGAAGGTATAATAATAATAAATAATAATAATAATAAATAATTTTATTTTCTTAAGCCTTACATACATAATTACAAAACTGGTGCTTAAACACTATCTAGGGCTAATTACAAAGGTATACAGGTTGGAATGGTTGTTTTTGGAACTAGACTATGAAAAGTCTGTATTTCCGAAAACAGTGCAATTCCTTCGAAACAATGACAATTTAAATTTAAAGAGCTCTTAATATGAATGTCATGTGAAAGTAGTACGTAAGGTAACACGAAATAGTTATATATTAATGGTACAATATGGAATTAAGGTGTGTGTGTGTGTGTGTGTGTGTGTGTGTGTGTGTGTGTGTGTGTGTGTGTGTGTGTGTGTGTGTGTGTGCGTGCGTGTGTGTGTGTGTGTATGTGTGTGTGTGTGTATGTGTGTGCGTATGTTGTGTGTGCGTGTGTGTGTGTGTGTGCTTATGTAAGCGGGTTTGTGTAAAAGTGTTGTGATTTGAAATAATAATAGTTAGAGAATTCAGAATTAGATACGAGTATTCAGCAGGAGTTCTGCTTGCTCGTAGTTTAATGTTATGAGCCAGTCAAATAGCTTTTTTTTACAATGGTATTTTGAGAGACCGTATATATCATTATTCTTATTTGCCTTGTTATAGAGGTGTGAGCTTAATACATTGTATTGCCGAGCTGCGACATCTGTTCTGTGTCTTACTATTGGGCATATCCTATCAATCCATCGGCGTTTTAACTTTTTTCGAGAATCGTAGAAAAGAGTAGCATGTTTTTTCAGAATTATGCGATATATGTATAGTTTCCTAACTGTTAAGACTTTAGCGTCAGTGTAAAGTTGATGGGTCGAGTATCTAAATGGTTTCTGCAACATTACTTTCAGAACTGCTCGTTGGGCACGTTCTAGTTGCAGTAACGAAGTTTTATGAGCACCACCCCATGTGGTGTTACAGTATGTTAGTATTGACTCACACAAAGAGCGGTAGGCAACTTTTAGAGTGTCAGAATCTGCGGTGTGACAAATTTGTTTGAAGATGTAGATGAGACGTCTGACTCTGGCAACTAGTTGATTTATTTGAGGTTGCCAGTTGAGGGTCTCATCTATTTGGATGCCTAAATATTTAATATTTGAGGTTTTAATTATAGATGGACAGGTGCAGTTAGATCCTGCTGAGCGGTCTTCGCAGAAGTGAGCAGTTAATTTGTAGTTTTGATCTGGTTGTGTGATGTGATTTGTGGAGAAGGTTATAAAATGACTTTTGTCGACGTTAAGCGTAAGCAAATTATGGTTAAACCATTGCATGACAGTGAATAGTGCATGTTCAGCTCGAGCTTTACACTCATCCCAGTTTGTGCCATGAACTAAAAGTGCGGTGTCGTCTGCGTAAGTAACAATACGACAGTAGGGTATTTGTAACAGGCATAGATCGTTGAGATAGGTGATAAATAAAGTCGGTCCGAGAATCGATCCTTGAGGAACGCCAAAGGTAATTTTTTCTTCACTGCTAGTGACATTGTTAATGTTCACGACTTGTGTTCGGTCATGGAGATAGTTGGAGAAAATGTCGAGTTCATTGCCGCGAATTCCTAACCTCTCTAGCTTATTCAACAGTATGGGGATAGAGACAGTGTCAAATGCTTTTGAAAGGTCTAGGAATATGCCGAGACATCTTTCCTTTTCTTCGAGTTTAGTTGTAATGAAATCAGTTAAGTTAGCAATTGCATCTTCAGTCGATCTATTTTTTCGGAACCCAAATTGGAAATTTGAGAGTATGTTTTGTGATTCTAGATAATTCGTTAATCTATTATTTAATATACGTTCTAAAATTTTGGATAAAGAAGTTAGTATTGAAATGGGCCTATAATTGCTGACACTATCTCTATCCCCGCTTTTGTGTATAGGATGAATAATGGCTTTTTTAAGGCATTTTGGGAACACTCCTGTAGCAATAGAGAGTTTGCAAATGTGCGTTATTGGTGGGACTAGAATACAACGACACGTCTTTAGTATGTGTGAGGGTATGCCGTCCCATCCGCTCGCGCAATCGCTTCGCAGACTAAGGATTATACGTTCTACTTCCTCCTCGTCAGTATCAAACAACACAAAGGAGCCGCATTGTGAGTCTTGAGGAATTGGTGTGAATGTAGTATTAGAATGAAAGTTTTGTTTAATGATATTATCAGCCAGGTTCCTTCCAATGTTTGCAAAGTACTTATTTACTAAATCAAGCGACAGTTTGGGTGGTTTGTCCAATATTGAGAAGATCAAGTGGGGGTAGTATATTTTTATTTGTATTTGTAATAGTTTTTATGACTTTCCAGGTGGCCTTGGGATTGTTCTTGGCCTTTATAAATTCGTTACGTTCATATTCTCTTTTAAGTTTTCTGAGGAGACGATTGCAGTAGTTGCGGTACCTTTTATAGGTAATGTGAAGGACTTCGTCATTGGGTTTCACTTTAATCTTAAGGTGTAACCTATCTCTATTTTTTATACATCGTAGCATACCAGGGGTTATCCATGGTTTTATAGTACGCTTTTTCCTGGAAATTGTATGTTGTCTCGTGTTTTTAGATATTATAGTAATCAATTTTAATAAGAAAAGATCTGCGGCAGCATTGGCATCAGATAGCTTGAGAATTTCGTAAAAGTCTGTTACGTTTATTTCCGATATTATAGCCGAATAATCAATTATTTTTGAGGTGGTATTAAGTGGTCTACGTTTGATATTATGTTCAATTGCAAGTAAAATGGGAAAGTGATCTGTAATAAATGTTTCTATGACTAAGGACACAGCTAAACGTTTTGATTTGAGGATAATGTGGTCAAGGCAGTTTTGCTCTCTCGTAGGATAAGTGTGCGCTGGTAGAAAGCCATGCGATGCCGTTAAATTGAGATACTCATTACTGTTACAGTCAGAATTCGAGTCTGATATATTTATATTCATATCTCCAATGAGAATAACGTTATTGCAATTTTTTAACGATAGCAAGGTAGAATTTAGACTGTTTATAAAGTTAGTAATAGTAGCATGTGAAGGAGAGCGATAGATACTTACAATAGCCATGTCATTCGCGGTTCTACATACTAAACAATTTGCATCTATAAAAATTGGTTCAGTGACCTCACATTGTATTTCGTCTTTTACGTAAATAACTATTCCATCATTTTGAGAGTTATTTCTTTTAGTCATGTAAGATATATAGCCCGGCATCACAGGGATAGTGTCAACATTTTTAATCCAGCATTCCGTTAGGACAATAAAGTCACATTGCAATTTTATATTGTGGAGAAGTATCATAAATTCATCTAGATTTTTACTAATACTTCTTATATTCATGTGTATTACATTCGATGATTGCTTTACTTGTTTGAGGAGGTCTTTACATTGCTCTGGTTTACACTTGAATGACGATGATACAGATATAGAATCAATATCTGAGATAATTTCTTCTAAATCTACTTTATTATTACCCATTAAAGTATGTTTTGATTTCCTTTAAACCAGTGATGTGACAGTAAAGTGTAGAGATTTCATATGTACCTTGAGCTTGAGTTATCTCTGAGAAATAGAGATTGACTGTGTGAAGTATGACTATGCATTGTAAACAGTATAATTTAATAATGTATATATTTTTTAATCTTAATTCTGTATTTATTGTATTTGGTTCATAAAGTTTTTTGTAAGTGCGTGTTGGTGTGTATATAGTGTGTAAATATGTATATATATCATGTATATAAAAAGGAATTATATATTTATACTTGTGCGCTGTATAAGACAAAACTGTGTCTTCTATTTTATTCACACAAAACAGACTGAGCATGAAGTCAATAATAAGTGGTAAGCAATATGTGGCAGAGAGGCAAATTAGAATATTTATTGAAACAACATAATTACTTTGCATTGTGAGAGTTAATAACAGAGCAGAACAGTCATAGAAACTTGCGTTAGTTAGTCACTTAGCTGTAAATATATTATCTAAACATTTCTTCGTTTTAACATGCAGAAGCTTCGCTCCACTGTCTTGGCGTAATAAAATTTTGCCGTTATTTGTCCAACAAAACCTAAAGTTATGCTGCTTGGCTAGTTCCCTTGTCTGGTAGAAGAGCTGTCTGGAGAAAGCTGGCAGGTGCTCAGACACAAAGATGGGGCTCCGTTTACCTTGTAGTTCCAGATTTTCAGTGTTTAGCTTATCTTCAGGTTTCTTACCGCTGTTATGTTTTCGAACGGCTGCAAGGATGTCATTTTTTATGGCGACTTTAGAAAATTGCACCACAATAGGCCTAGTGATGCCCGGCTTTCCCGGGATGCGGTAAACATCGCGGAGCTCTTTGGGATCGATATTCGGTATTCGAAGAGTATGTTTATTTTATTTTGTTGTTACCTCAGATCGTAGACAAATCTGAACCGATTATTATTAAATTAGAATAGTTGTGTCCCGCGGCTTTGCCCGCGTATTCTATGTCCTATTCTACCCATTGGCTTATGATATGACGTTTGCCTTCACGCGTCTGTTCGTGTTCGGGGACAGATACCGTGCGCCACGCAGCACTCTCTCACGCTTTCTATGTACTATAATTTTCACCGTAACTTTTAAATTATTTACCTAAATTACTTAATGTAAAAGACAATGATTTATGTACTTACTAGCTGTACCCGCGACTTCGTCCGCGTGGAATAGTGTCTTTGGGTAGCATTTTTAATTATTTAGGCTAATTATTTTACAAATAAGACACATGCGTATCCCACCTACACCGCACCGTACCACGCCACGGTAACCCCTCGTCCCCCCTCTCCCTACCCCTTACTCCTCCTCCTCTCTCTTACCCTCACTCCCTTCCCCCCATTCCCCTCCCCTCCCCTTTCCCTCACTTTCCTCTCCCCTCTCTCTTGCCCTCACTCCCTTCCCCCCATTACCCTCCCCTCCCCTTTCCCTCACTTTCCTCTCCCCTCTCTCTTCCGCTCACTTCCACAGCGGATACAGCGGTTCCAGAATAAAGTACTGAGAGAAATCGTTATGGTTCCTTGGTACATTAGAAATGACGATCTACATCGGGACCTGAAAATTGAGACCGTCGTCCAAATTGTCCACAAGCATGCAGAAGCTCATGAAAAAAGACTTCATCATCATGTCAATGTGTAGGCAATCCAGCTCCTTGACCATACAAATATAATAAGAAGACTTAAGCGAACAAAATCGTTCGAGCTAGTGTATAAAAATAAAGTTTAGTGATAAAGTGCTAAAAGTGCTATACGTATAAACACTTGAACAATGTGTATACATCTTTATTAGAGACAATAAGAAAAGTGTTATAGGTTTTCGACCCAAAACCTATAGGGTACTTCCGGTTGACCTAGAGTTATCAATTTTGGTTAAAAGCAAGGTCTTACAGCACAAGTAAAGGAAAAATTCCGAAAAATCATAAAAGTTGAAAATTAAGGTAAATTTTGGTACTTACAAATTTTCGCGAAAATATAAATTTGCCCATTTTTTTTTATCGTGTTGACTCAGGAACTTGATTTTTATACATGACATACGGACAGACAGACAGACGGACAAAACTATTACACAGATTACTATATACCTACATTGTACAATACAAATTTTACTTATTTCAATCGAAAGCGTAAAAATACACACTTCCCGCGTGCTTACCAATGTTATTGGTAGGTAGGTAATGATAGGTATAATAATCTATGTATGATATCGATACTCGTAAGTATGACTCGGAAATCGTTCCCTTTACACTTTCCAAACATTTGTTTTGTCTAATTGCCCTATTAAAACATTTTTAAATATTAAAATACGTTAAACATCTAGGTTCAAAAAAATATGATTATTCACTTTTCACTCAACAGCACAAAATATAAAGCAAAAGTGTAGTACGTACTTAATATAAATGTGTTAATGGATTGAAAGAGATTACTTCAGTCGATTGTAATGTACTTAAATCGAATTAGAGACGCATTAGACATTAGTCACTTCACCACTAATTGATAAGTACCCAACTCTCAATTTCGCCTCTTAGATTGAGTCTAGAGCCCAGCTAGTCTCAAAAAAGCTTGGCGTTTTGGCTAACGTTAGACAGTACTTCACAGCAGGACAGTTGCTTAATCTTTACCAAGCACAAGTCCGGTCTTGTATGGAGTACTATTCTCACCTTTGGGATGGTTCTGCCACATACCAGCTGGAGACACTTGAAGCTAATGAGAGGAGAGGAGAGCCAAGAAACTCATCAGCGACGACCTATTAGTAAGCAAGAAACTCCAGACTCCAGAGTCTCGTGCCTCGCCGCAAAGTCACTTGCTTATCGGATACATTTCGGAGAGTGTGCAATGGAACTGCATGATTTGATTCAGCCATTCCCATTTTATAATCAGACATCCAGAGATACTAAAAGGCGCCAATGATTTATGGTGGATATACCATTTACTACCCGAACGAAGCGATTTGCTTCTTCCTTCATCATACGAACCGCCTAGGAATGGAATACCCTACCTGAGTCTGTGTTTCCGGTTAAGTATAAAATGGGGGTCTTCAGATAAGCACGCTCCATCATCGATCACATCACCACTGAGATAGTGGTCTATGGTCATGTACCCAGTTCAGTGTAAAAAAAACCTACTCGTGCTGTCAAAAGTAAATTGATAGTTGTACGGAGTAGGTATACCTGTTTTCTATCGCGCCTTATTGGCGTAATAATATATTATTATATATATTATTAATGTATACATTTTAGAGTTCCAAACCCAAAAGCGTTTCAATCGGCTTGAAATATTTAATTGTTAAAAGTTAGTTACATTACGAACAACTAAAAATAATAATATTTTAGGTACTCAAACTATATAGTTAATCAGAAAACGTTCTAGCAAGCTTATCTATCACAATCCGCGTCCTCTCTGACAGGTACTGGTCAATCTGGCCCAACACTTTCACAACGTGTAGCATCTTCTGCACTCCTTTCTTGAACTTCTCCATTCTTTCTGCACTAGTCTCCTCTTCTAAAGAACTCCTTAACGGAGCAAATATCATAGAAGAACCAACTCTCGGCGCGGAGAAAGGGTTTTCATTCTGAGCTCTCAACGTTGGTACATTAAACTTAGGCACCTTCAATTTCGGAACTTTAAACCTAGGCAGAGATAACTTAGGTATAAATCCTTCAGGGGGTGGTGCGGACAGTGGTACCAAAGTATCGCTGTACCCAATTTGATCCATATCAGTGTCTCTGAGGATGAACCTGCCATCTTTCACAGCTTTGGGGATGACGCCGTGGATCACATCGCAGAATGAGTCGACGTTGAATCGCGGTTGAAGGCCTTTCGATCGCGACCGATAACTGGTTCTGCCGTAAACATCCTGAAATTTGACAAGGTAGAATATCAAAATTTGGTTGGTAGTATGTAGTTGTGCTGAGGATCAGACTAAATGTCAATGCCTCTCCTATGGCACACCACTGAACTCGATCTTCAGCTAATCGTTTCCAACCTCTGCTAGCCAGCTTGCGTATTATCATCGCTCATCGATGTATATGTACGTACATCTATGTCATCGCTGCACCTAGATGGAGGGTGGATCTATGGTCTCCACTGGCTAGTTAGTGTAAACATATCATCTGGTGAGCACATTTTCAAGCACTGAATATAACTAGGTCAGTATTATATTCATATTATTTATTTGATATTTGTTCATTGATTTGTAGTTAATTATTGATTCGATTGTAGTTAATTATTAGTTAACTGTTGTAGTTAATTAAAACCTTATTTTATGTGTAGGATCAGTTTTAATGTCATTAATTAAACAAAAATTATACATGTAATATCTGAAAATCATTTGATAATAATATTTTCAGTAGGTAAATATATTAAATCTCAATTACCCGTTCATCAGGGCCGCAGTCAATAGTTACTCGGAACGGAGGCACAGCACCATCGTTATACGCCACCTTAAATAAAAATAACAGACATTTTTATTGTTATCGTTATCAACTCATTTCTGTCCACATCTGGACATTGGCCTCTCCTTCACACGCCACTGAGCTCGATCTTCAGCTATTCGTTTCCACTTAGATGGAGGGTAGGCTCATAGTCACACTATGTTTTCCGAGATGTGGTCTCCACTCGTATTTGATCGTTTTAATTAAATCAATCAATAATTGTTTTAGAACAGCAATGAAACATTCATAAAAGTTAATAACAGTGGCGTAATAACTAAGCGGCAATAGCCCAATAGCTAAGGCGTCGGCCTGGCGATCGAGAGGTCGTGAGTTCGATCCGCACCCATTGCACTATTGACGTGAACCCACTCCAGACCCAAGCATATTTAGCTTAGTTGGCGGGTTTAAAAAGGAAAGCGGGGTGCACTTTTCCATACAAATGTATTTCCCCGTTTCCTCCCTGGAAAATGCCTGTTTTTAAATCTGTTAAGAAATAAAAACCATCCAAGTGCCAGTTGGACTCACGCACCGAGGCTACAAATTTGTCAAACTAAAAATTAAAGGACTAAAGGGTGCACTTTTCCATTTAAATATATTACTCTGTTTCCTCCCTGGACAATGCTTCTCGAGCTTAATTTCTTTCTACAAAAAATCAAGTTCTGCTGTATCTACGCCCCTATCATTTTCTTTTTTTGACCGACCAATTGTATATAGAAATATGACCCGTAAACAATCAATGTAGAGGACAATAAAAGGCTTATATTTCTTTTTGCAATTGGTTGCTTGGTTGGTTGCAAAAATAGCAAATGATAGGGGGAGATCTTGATTTTTTGTAGAATCAAATTTTGCTCTAGAAGCAAAGGAGGAATCGGGGGAATAGGTTTGTATGTATAAAATCAAATTTTATAATTCTAGGTCAACGGGATGTACCCTATAGGTTTGATTACCTTGTGAAGTCGCAAAATATCCGAAAATATTATGCGACATAAACGGTCATATTTTTTGATCGAGATGACTTACAAGTTTGATGTTTTTCACAGCCAAAAGAGACTAGGTATAGACCCAAGCAATTGGTATAAATTTCAACGTGATATCTCTAAGCATTCTTGAGAAAAAGGGCCTTGACAGACAGACAGATGGACAGACAGACGGGCAACAAAGTGACTGACAATCTTATAAGGGTTCCTGTTTTCCTTTTGCGATATGAAACCTTAAAAAATCTCATAGCCAATTATCCTTATGTAGGTACTACCAAATGAGTTTGCAACTTATTAAGAGAATTGTAAGCGCATTCTCCGATGCCTTATGGATGAATGTCAACATCAAAATATTTTACATAACATTAATATCAGCCTATAAATAATCCACTGCTGGACTCTGTCTCCAAATGTATGCCACTTGGCTCGCTTGATCTCCAGCTTTCCATCCAATCATTAACAGTCACCTTTAGCAGCTGGACATGAAAGGTCATCGCCAACTATTCCCGCACCGCTCCCACCCGGCAAAAAATGTTCATTAAAATGAAAGCTTAATGGCGTTTGCATAAGACAGACTTTACATTGACAACACAAAGAGGAGACAGCGCGGAGACTGTCTTCAGTGAACTTCAGTCATAAGGCTTACATTTTAATGAACATTTTTTGGCGGGTGGGAGCGGTGCGGGAATAGTCGGCTCATCGCACTACCATAGAAAAGATAATAATACTGCACTACCTAGCTTGGAACCGTTCAACCTTAAATTGTCTTCAAGCCTTCTTAATAACTAGCTAAAAGCCGAGCTTTGTGAGGGCTCGCGTAGTTTTTCTGCCTGGTAATAATTTTTTAGGCAGTTTTTTTTTAAATATCAAATTGCGAATCTGCCCGACATGGCAAAAAATCTGCCAAACACCAACCACTCCGATAAATGCATAAAATTTGCCATCAAATTATTGAATTATGGCATAAAAATAAAGTTTACCTTCTCATTCAAACTAATATAAATTTCCAACCAAATAAATGCATAATAAAAATGTTATACCTTAAATAGAAACAGAAAATTGTCAAAATTCTATATTCAAAAATTTATAAAGATCCTTGAAATCTGCCACTTTTTCAACCGACTTCCAAAAAGAAGGAGGTTCTCAATTCGTCTATACAGAAAAAATACATACGTTTTTTTTCTTTTTTTTTTTTGTGTGTATGATATTACGCGATTACTCCGTTAATTGTGAACCGATTCGTATGATTGTTTTGTTATCGGTAGGGTACGTTTCCGAGGTAGTCCCATTGTAATTTCATCGAGATTTGATAAATATCTCCTGAGATATGACGATAAACGTCTCAAACTTGCTACTGAAATTGACTCGTGGGGCATTGAAGTCGGTTGTTTTAGTTTTTAAACTATCTTAATTATGGAATCACAGAGTTAAAATGTAGGTCCCAAATCTGCCTAAATGGCAGAAATCTGCCACATATGGCACACTAATACCAGACGTCATTTGGATGATAGATGTAAATTCTTTAGATTCGCAACAGATGGCTTTAGTAACCAAACATTATGTTCGCAGCGAAGTTAATTCTTTGTTCTTCGTTAGTTAGGCGTTAGTAGTAAAATAATATTCTATCCTAGAAATAAAATTGTTAATCTTCATTTTTAGGGTTACGAACCCAAAGGGTACAAACTGTAACGGTAACTCGGCCTATCTTAATTGGCGAAACTATGTATGTATAAGCACACCCTTTAATTTTCAACTTTTTTTATTTTTTGGAATTTTTCCTTTATTTGTGCTGTAATGCTGCTTAATGTCAAATTTCATGATTCTAGATCAACGGGAAGTACCCTATAGGTTTTCGACCCAAAACCTATAGTATATGCGAGTATATATAGTACTAGCAGCCCGCCCTGGCTTCGCACGGGTAGAACATATATGCCTACAAAATTTGCATCAGTTTGTTGCATCGAATATAAAATATGAACATATTTAACAATCATCGTCATATTTCATCCAATTTACACAAAACCTTAACGAATTATGCACCTAAACCTTCCTCATAAACACTATGGCTTTGTTGAAAACCGCACGATAATCCGTTCAGTAGGTATTGAGATTATTGCGAACAGACAGACAGACGCAGTGATGGACTTTGTTTTATAATACTTACGTAGTGATATTGGACGGCCCTTTGGCGTAAAGGATAGTTACCCTGATTCTGACCCGACGGTCGGTGGTTCTAATCCAAGCTATATACATACCAATGAAAGTTTTATGTGCAGTCATGAATCATGAGTTTTCGTACAGTGGTAGTGGGATCATTAAATCTACCAAAAAGTAGCTTACCACCAAGGAGAACATCTGCCGCCGTAACCTTACGCGTTCCCCGACGCAAAATGTAGGGGTAATATACGTTTAACGTGTGTATCTGTCTGAAGCGTCTTAGCACCTAACCGGATGAACCGATTTTGTATTTATTATTGATAGTTTTTTTTGTCTTCATCGAGAGTTTTCTTAGCTTTGATTCATGAAAATTCGTTCAAGCGTTATAAAACTATGAGCTTTTTTCTAGTTAATTGCGTTATGAAATCAACTTTCATAGGTCTGATCAATTCAAAAATCTTCTTCTTCAACGATATTGTAAGAACATGGAAGCATTTACCTGATGCTGGGACATCTCCTGGACTCTACAGAATACTCAAATCCTCACCAACTTACAGCTCAGATTTTAAATGTCGTATTTAGAGTCATTGGAAAAAGCTATTATACATAGATCAGTCGGGGTGGTTTAAAATATTATATTATTATATATATAGATGAATATTATTTTATACAATAGATCATATTATTATACTATATTGACTTCAAATTGATTGTGATTGGTGGGGATCTACAGCATAGCTAAGCTTTTAATAATATTTTCGAAGTAACTATGACCTAATCTGTGGTTTCACTGCAAATATTTTATTAATTTTGCGATGCGTGTATGTGAAATTCGTGATATCTTCTAGTTTTCATTTGAATTATTTACTGTAAAGGACAATTTTACTCTATAATATGTGGCCAAGCTAATTAATGTAATTATTTGGATAAGGATTAATACTATATACTTGAAAATAGCCTTGGAAGTTATGAAATATTTTGTAACAAAAATTTTAAGATTAAAATGGTTACTGTGAGTCAAACTTAAGAGATAGACATATGCTGTCGCGGACTTTTTTGTAGGTCTTATTAAGTTGTACAACTCTTGCATAGAAAATATTCTTCTATCTATTTTCAATTAAGCAGCGTTCGTAAGAAACGTGTTTTTTCGACCGTTTTTTTGCCGACTTAGGTTGCAAATTAGGTCTCCACGAATGTACCTTTGATTTAAACGGGATAATATATAGCCTATTTTCATTCCGAAAGTCCATTATATATGTATTAGTGAAAGAATTTTTTAAATCGGTTAAGTACTTTTTGAGCCAAATCATTACAAACATACAAAAATACAAATGTTCTCTCTTTATAATAATTAGTATAGATATGCGATATATATGTGCGTCGGACTCGCACACTTAGTGTTCACGCGTCCGACTCGCACTTTGCCAGTTTATTTTTAATGGTAAAAAAATGATATTTTTTTTAATGATAACACATCTACATGTGAATTTAAAGTACTATGTTAAAGCACAAATCAATAGGCGTGATAGTTTTTCAGTAAAGTGCACCACAAAAGTGCTCAGGTTGTGGGATAGTGCTAGGGCTCGCTTCGCTCGCCCTGATTATGAAAGGCGTTACATTATTATGTAACAACTCAGATAAATTGCAATTTTTGCAAAACATTTATTTGTACCGTCTTAATGTTTATTATTCTTCCATAAACCGACTTGCATCTTTGCAGTTTTATTGTATCCTGATGATGAATCATTCATAATTTCCTAAACAATACACATGACATAATATTTTGTGTTGCGTGTCAATTATATGTTATTTACATTTGTTAAATTTGTGAATCGATGATGTTCTAAGTAGAATATGATTATTTAGTACTTTATTTGGTATAATTCTGCGCATTCACTAAGCTGAGTCAATAGTGACTAGAGATTTTTGCATTTAAAAGAAACCTGTTATCAGTTATTACATAGTTGAAGATGAAGAATACTTATTTCCTATTCGCATAAATCTGTAGGTATATTTTCCAAATATGCATTACTCGTATATATATACATATAGGTATTTAAGTAGGTATATATTTAAATCAATGACATTATGCAATTTTTTATTTAACTTTAACTTAAACCAAGAAAAAGCCAGCTTCGAAAAGAAACTGAAGGGACGGGATTCGAAACAAACGCAATCAAACCAACTCATGGATATACCTACCTCCCTAATTATACAACATGATTTTATATCAGTTTGCGTACAATGGATACAGGTCACAGTTGAAATACCAGTAAAATGTTGACTATTAGGTATGTTTTCCTTATCATTAGCTTACTAAGTAAGCATATCCTTAAGCTTTCCATAGATTATTCTGCAGCAAATTTAAATATCATTTTCGTGTACTATGGATACTGTGTACCTATCTGTACATACTTAAGTTTCCCATAGATTATATTCCAACGAACATAAATACACTCCTTGCTTTATCCTTGACCAAAAAGGTACACGAAAATCACTTAGCACTATTCCACATTCCATAGATACGAACCGCCGCTAGAATCACAATCGCCACGTACCCGTACATTATCGGTCGCACATTTTGCCGTCTCGTTGCATACTGGGGATGATCACTGGACGGTCACGTTTCGAAAGATGAGCATTCGTGCTGATGCAGCATTCCAAAAACCGAAAGAGTTCGTTTACAGCGAGCCAGTTCTTAGCTCCAGTCAATGTTTACCATTGAGAAATTTCTGTGTTTTATTTCTATGGTGATGCATTTTTTATGTCCGATACGCTAGAGTTTGAACACTATCTCGCCTGGTGGTAAGCGATGATTTGGTCGAAGATGACACGCTAGGCCTAAAGTGTTCTGACCACAGAAATATTAAATTAATAATTCTGTGGGTCTGACTCTCAAGGGCTGTGTGCTGTCGGAACGCCGTAAGGTTATAGCGGCAGATTTTTCTCTTTGATGGCGGTAAGCTTCTTATTGGAAGCCAGTCAAGCAAAACATAAATATATTGCTCTTAACACCTCTAGAAATGCTGAGCTCTGACGCAGTATTTGTCCCTGCAGTGGGTCTTAGTCTGTGACAAAAGAGATGTCGCTAGTCACATCACGAGATCACGTAGTGTAGGTAACATTGGCTAGCCAACCATGCAAACATGTTCAATGGAAAGATAAACTCAACCGATCCAAACGAGGCTGACCGAACAGCCTCGACAAGGTTACACAACCTCATATCACAGTGGCATCTTATCTACTCGCGCGTGTACTAAAGCAAGATGCAGTGGTTGGCCAGCGGGTGCTATGCCGGCAGTCTACTTCTCTACCTAGCAGTCAGGGTCTACTACGAGAATGAAGTTAAGAGGAATCGTCTGGATGATGCTGATATTGGCTGCTGTAGCTGCTGTGGAGGTTCGGTTGTCTATTTCTATTTAATGTCTTTTTTACTTCTTTGTATAGATCTTATAAACATGTTTTCGGCGGCTGTTTGCAAGACCCAACCGTTGTCGTTACGTTTGTTGTTGCAAAGTTTACAAAGGATATTCGGGCTACTGCAAGTCCCTTTTATAGATGAAAAGGTTATTTGTAAGTTTTGTAAGAACCTTACTCCTAAATTGACAAGTTTATAGTACCTACTAAGATCTGATAATGAAAATTGACATGACATGAGACTAATTATCCAATACCTAGTCGGTTTTTAACTAAGAAAAGATGGTAGCGTACGCTATCTATTCCGACATTAGCAGAGCATCCCGACATAGAGCCAAGATTTCTTCGATACAAAATGAGTCTTTCAAACAGTTTCATTAATATTTATTTAACGATTATTATAAGTAACACTGTTCGATGATTACTTCTGTGAGTTCTTCCTTTGTGTGCACTTACATAATATGAAGGCACGTACCATTTCTTTTTCTTGGGTGCGACCTTTGCGTAATATTTCCGGACTATTTCATCATAACAGTTGATGCTGATAGTTATTCATACCCCGAATCCATTACCTTATATGATTCTGTATTGTGTATCTAAATGCAAATTAATTCTTAGCTGTGAATTTCTTGATCTATGTAAAAGTTTAAATAAGTTCCCAGAATCCATGGTGTGGCCACAGACCTCAGATTTCATTACATCCTTAATGGGTGTAGCACTTGAAACATACGCATTCAAAGTTTGGAGACTTAGCATATTTGTATCAAACTACTTCTTTGTCGAACAATTTACTCTGTATTCCGTTTATTACGGACTTGGCCATGAAAATGTAAAAGCTTTTAAACTTCTTCTCTAACCATGTTTATGATGTCCCAAATATTATACTCACAACTGCTTATTGTTGACTGTCTTGACTTAGGTTTTTTTTATCTCACATAGGCTAGCGTTTGACCACTATCTCACCCGTTGGTAACTGTAAGTGATGATAAGGTTTTGTGCATGTCCGATGCACTTTTTCGGGAGTTTACGCAGCAAGATCACAACGACTACTGGAACTTCTTTAACCTTTGTTCCAGGGCAGCATCCTCGTGAAGCAGTCGCTTCTGAAACCCCGGCTGCCGCAGCCATGCTTCACCTCCCGAGCCGAGGACCGTCCCTTCGTCTACCCCCTCATTGCCTTCATCGGCAGGATCAAGGATATGTTCGTGAGGGGCCTCAACGCCCTCGCGGACATTAATAAGGCTAGAAAACTGGAGTAAAATAAATTGATAGGAAAAAGTGGGAAATAGGCTTAGATATTGATTGCTGTGATATATCAAGATCAGTCGTGTCTAAGGACACGAAAATAGTCTTAATAAGGGGTTTATTTATTTAGATAAATCTTCTGAATTGAACCCTTAAATTAATGTATGAATAAGTATGAAAATAATGTAGAATCGCTGATGCAAAGAATAATATATTAGTTCTCTCAAAATAATAAACTGGCCAAGTGCAAGTCAGACTCGCACTCGTAAGGTTCCGTAACACAGTTAAGTATTCCATAACTATGATTTTTCGCAACTACAAAATTAACTTTGTTTTTCATAGTGTTTGTATGAAAAACAAAGTTATCTTTGCGGTCGCCATATCTCAAAAACTGCTGGCTGTATCTCGATCAAACCAATTTTCGTTGTAAGTTTTTATTGAGATCTACATCATATATTTTTTATAGATTTTTCACTCCCATACTTTAAAAGTTAGAGGGGGGGGGGGGGGGGGACACACATTTTACCGCTTTAGACGCGCCAAAGATAGGCATCTTTCAAATTATTGACTTTGAGAAAAAATGATTTTAGAAACCTCAATGTCATTTTTGAAGACCTATCCATAGACACCCCACACGTATAGGTTTGAAGAAAATTTTTTTTTTTATTTCATTTCCATGTATGGGATGCCCCCCCTTAAACTTTTATTTTTTTACTTTTGTATAAAAATCGGAAAGCGGTTCACAGAATACATCTACCTACCAAGTTTCAATTCTGTAGTCCTAACAGTTTCGGAATAAAATGGCTGTGACATACGGACGGACAGACAGACAGACAGACAGACAGACAAACATGACGAATCTATAAGTATATAAATATCTAAGAATCTAAAAATGGTAAATGTTAATTTATTTATTTAAATGTGCAAATGAGATGTTTTAGAGTATGTTAAATATGTTTAGGTACAATGTTGGAGCTGAAACGAAAGTTAATTTTGTGATCATACAATGTAATGAGAGAAAAAATAGCGAGACACTAATAATTGCAATGTATAATATTCACGCTGTCTAACTTAACGAAAACTATCACGTATCATATTTTGATTTTGATGCCCTTCATATTTCTAAAGATCAAGTTCATTAGCAAAGCCATAGGTGAATTTGACTATTTACTTACCAAGTATATATATACCTTATATTTTTGTCAATTATATAATCAAATTCTTGAGGCTTATGTCCAGTACTAAACAGAGATAGGCTGATGATCATGATTATGATGATGACATTTTAAAAATTCCGTCAAGTCCGTTTGACCATAAAGAGTTCACAAAACGAATGCTTAGTCATGGTCAGTATTATTTTACACACATTATTTTACAACACATAGTTATAAATATTTAACAAACAAACAAACAAACTGACTTTAGCATTTATAATCTTACCAACACACAAATGCACACACCCACTCTCACAAACACAAACACACACACACACACACACACACACACACACACACACACACACACACACACACACACACATACACACACACACACACACACATACAAACAAACACGCAAACATATTCAAACAAACACACACACACACACTCCCAAACGCACGCACGTACACATATCTCTTCGTGCACAAAAATAATGAAATTAAATTTTGTTATATTAGTGTAATTTTATTTATTATTGTACTAAAAATATTGTTATTTTTGTAAAATAAAACATGATAAATGATAAATACTGATTTTTGTTTAAATTCCCATATGACCACGTTAAATGCAGCATAGGTGCAGACGTTACCAAATCACAAAATGCGAAAATACGAGAATAGTCCTAATTAGGTAGGGGTTTATTTATTTCGATAAATGTTCAGAATCGAACCCAATATGGTTATTCAAATCTAGTCTAAATAAGAGCTTCGCATAGGTAATAAAATACTGAATACAGAATACATAGTTCACCGGTACTGGCTGACTTATATGGTAGGTATGTATATTTCCAATGTTAAACATAAAATATGATTACTTATAATAATGCAAGCGAGATAGTGGTCAAACGTTAGCCTACCAGATGTTACAGATATAACCAGATATTAGATTTGATATTATAATAATAGTAATTCAATAATTCTGTAAGCACCTCCCGATTTGATTCGAATCCGACTCGAATCAACGTTGCTTCTTCATTAGGACGGAGTAACTTTGATTTTATTTGCCTTGAATATTTGTTAAGGACATTTAGAAATGAAATGTTGAAATCGTAAACGCATAATAAATATATTTTAGGCGTATAAAACACAAAATGTGTCTATCTATGTCCGTTAGATTTTTACATATAGAGTGTACAAAAAAATTGTGAATGATTTTTCTACTTTTATGCAACTAATTTAAGAACTTTGAAGTTGGCATAAATATTTAAATAAATAATATTACATAATATTTTATTCATTTCAAATAATGTAAAAACATATTTACATTTTTGTAGTGATAAGACTTCTGCAAGTCCGCCTGGGGCGGTACCACCACTTTACCAATTAATTCATCATTTTAAAAGAAATGTTTTTCGGTTTAAATGACAAAGTGTCCAGTGAAATTACAGGGCACGTGAGACTTAACAGGCGCAGTGCAGTGACATACAACATTTTGGCTATCCAATTTTGCATGCCGCTGTATCTGAGATAGGTAGATAGTCTTCGTGTATCATCAAGCGAGCGTCATGCTTATTCTGTTACCGATTATCATAAAAAAACATTATCAAACCAATAAATGTTTAAGTTTTAAAAAATCAGCTGTAGACAAAGATCCCTTCTTTTTTAAATCACGTAGCTTGTCTACGGTATCTATATTTTTATCTATTTTAATTTTTGGAAGATCCAGTACCTTTAAATCATGTTTTACTTTTAAGAGAGATCTTTTTAAAATTAGAACTCTCAAAGGCTTTAGGGGACATTTTGGTAAAGATGGCAAATGTGGCAATAAAGATAATGGAGATAATAAGGGTAGCAATGGGGGAGGATGTAACAGTGATAATGGTAATATGGATAATGGGGGTGGGAGCAATGGTGGTAATAAAAGCAACGGTGGTGGAGGCAACGGTGGCAAGATAGGCAACAGTGGCGGCAGTAGTAATGGTAATCCTGGTAACAAAGGTGGCAAAATAGGTGGTAATATTGATCTAGGGAACTTTTTCCCTGGCTTCTTCTGTTCTGCCAGTTTCAAAGGCGGCGGCTTAGGTGGTAATTTAGGTAAAGATAGAGGCTCCTTAGATTTGATGTTTATGATAACTGGTGAGAGTTTGGAGATTTTTTTGATGATGAGTGGACTGGAATGACGCTTGAGATCTCCGGCAATGAGGCCAAGATTAAGTCCTTCCGCTGCTGCTATCTGAAAAATTAGAGACGTATAAAGATTAGTAATTGACCAAATGAGCGAAGCGATATTGGCTAAAAATATTTTTATCCGTCTGTCTGTTTTCGCCGACAGGTCGCATTTTTCAACCAATTTTGACAAAAATTGGCACATCAATTCCTTGATTAATTAAATTTTATATTTTTGTATATCGCAATTATTGATTGAGCGGAAAATAGGGGGGGAATAAGGAGGGAAGTTTTCTGTAGCGGTCTTCATACTTAAATTAGAAATTTAAAACCACCCAAATCTGTGTATAATCTGTATGAGACCATTTCAATGTACCCAAACTCGACAACTATTCTGTAACTACTTGGTAAGGAGTTGAGTATTCTGCTGATTCCAGGAGATGTACCAGCATCAGGTCAATGCTACCATGTTTTTACAATATCTTTAAAGTAAGAGGATACTGAATTTCGAATGAATTAGACCTATGAAAGTTATTTTCTTAATCAAATAGTGTAATCAACTAACTGAAGTTCGTAGTCTTAAAACGGCCGAACGGATTTCGTGAATCAAAACTAAGAACACTCTCTTTTAAGACACCTATCAAACAAAAAATATAAATTAAATCGAAATCGCTTCATTCGTTTGGGCGCAACGATGCTATAGACTGATATACACGCATAAATCGACACATGATACACAGATAAACACGTAAAACTTATAACACCCCTTTTTAGCGTCGGGGTTAAAAAGTAAGCAAAAAAGTTGCCTTAACGAAATAGTCGCCATCATAATCAAACTTACCAACATAACTATAAATTCAGCAAACTTCACAAATCCCAATACACTGTAACCAGCCATCCTGAAACCAATGATCTTAGTTTAAACCTTCATTATTGTCTCCTGTGCCTTTTATACAAAATATTATAATGGACATTATCGCATGATCTCAGTTTGATTAGTCACGTTACGCAATAACCCATTGTTAAGTATTAATTAATTGTTAATGCTCAAGTAATTTGAAAAGGCTGTGCTAAAATTAACCCAAGTAAGAAATGGAGAGGAAGCTTTACTCTGCTTAATTCTTCAGCAATCATGACTTATGGCACAGAACAGATAATAATACTACGTACTTATGGTTGAAAAACACTAAGCCAAAAAAAAAAGAAAAAAAAAATGATAGTCTTTTATAATTTATTTTCCATATTTTTTTTTATATTTTCCTTAAGAGGCTAAGTAGGTATATTTTCCTTGTATATTATCCATATCGCCGACGCCTATAGTACCTACTGTTGGAAATACGAGAAGATATGATTATTCAATAAACTTTTGAAGTCATCACGTGGCAATCAGTTTGGCACAAGCTCAGTGTTTTGATGAAATCACTCAATTATCTAAGAACCGCGGTAATCGCCTCGTTATAACTTTATCTTGATATTAAATAACAATTATATCAGTATAGACTACCTTACATAATACTGCATTACATAACAATCTATTACTCAATATACTTATTAATGCATTAAACATTTTTTATCAACACGTGCCATCTTATCAAACTCTCCTCGGTTCCAGATTTTAACATAAATATCGGACCGATCAATTTCACCATAGATAAGCAAATTTTATTTCGAAAATCACGTATAAAACACAACATATAAACATAAAAGCTTTATATACAGCTCTTGTATAGTGCAAGGTGTACACGTGTGACAAATTCACTTGAAGATGGGGGGTCAAAAACTGTTTTGGTCCTCCATAGCCGTATTTCTGTTGACTTCGACCTATGCTGCGGCTTGCGTAGAAAAAGGACTATGTTTGGTAGGTTTTCAATTCTGACCACAATGCTTCTATTTAATATTTACCGAAATCTACATGATCTATTGAGAAACGTGTCACTTATCTTAGAAATTCTCAGGAGACAATATTTTGGAATCAATTTTGCTTTTCCATCTCATTTGAATTTTTCTTCTTTTACCTAAAGGAACGACCACACCGCGGCGTCCTGCGGCCGCGTGCGCGTTTGCGACCTGAATTTCTATTGTTATTTGATCACCGTAGATCGCGTTTGGTGTGAACCAGTCGGTACAAATACTACTGCGCTATCTGATCGCCGCCTAGATCACGCACGCAGGTCACCGCGGTGTGGTCGTACCTTAAGCCGGCCCATAAGTTCGAATGCTATTAATGGAGCTTTTAACAACTGAGAAGAATCAATGTGTAATAAAGTTTAGTGATTTGTGTTAAAATAGAAATAAATTGATGTTTTCAGCTGGAAGCGATAAAGGAAATGAAAGAATGCAAGAAAGCGGTGCTGGCATCGTAAGTGACTTTCTTACCTATTAAATCACGGTTTATAAGATCACTTACCTATGTACCTATTACTGTTCATGTTGCAGGCTGCTGAAACCTCTTCTAGTCGAAAAAATAGGTAAGCATATTTGAAAGCCATAACTAAATTACAAAATTACTAAATACTAACAACTAGCACAATAAATACAATAGTAATACGTAGCCTTTGTGTACACAGCATGGCTGTAATTATGATATTTGGGATCGTGAGCTTGCTCGTATCGGGTGTCGCGTGACTTGATGTATTTACCGTTGTTCTATTACTTGTGTCTGATAGAGAAGAAGTTACCATGCCTTGAGCCGTTGCTGCCGCCGGCGCCACCGCCAACAATTTTGTTGATGCCGGCCGCGCCGCCACCACCGCCGTGCGCGTCCCCGTTGCTATTGCCGCCACCGCCGCCGCTGCTGCTGCCTGCGCCGCCACCAGCACCGTTCTTCTTACAAGCGCCTGCTCCGGCTCCGATCTGCCTGCCTCCGCCCGCTCCGGCTCCCATCTGCCTGCCGGCGCCAGCACCACCTATGTTCCTGTCAGCACCCGCGCCCGCGACCGCGCCTTTCTTACTGCCAGCACCGGCTCCTGCACCTTTTCTACTACCAGCGCCAGCCCCTGCACCGTTATGTTTCCCTCCCCCAGCTCCGATGTTCTTACCGCCCCCACCATGTCCAGCTCCAGCTCCTATAATGATCTCGCTGGTCCCTCCTTCACCTCCTCCACCGTGCTCGTGCTGTGCGCCACCACCACCTCCTGGACTCCCCATGTCAGCGTTCATGCTCCCTCCTGCAGTACCGATTACTCTGGAACCCAAGCCACTCCCTCCACCATCATGTTCCTGCCTCCCACCACCACCAATCATTATTCCCTACATGTAGATTTTTTAATCTTCAGAAATATTAAGCTGATCACAACTCGCTTTCTACGTAAACTTAGATTTTAATGGCTAGATATAACAATTTTAATTTATTATAATAAAATTCTTGTACTTATGTACCTATTCTAATAAATCACTTTTGCGAACAAACTTGTTTTAATAAATAATGTGAAAACAGGCCCTTTACAGAATGTCTCATTATTTTAGCACAAACTAGTAATTTGACGTGCACCCGCCCATATTGTTTCTACTGCATTTCATATTCATAAACCGTTTATGTACAGATGAATTCAAAATCGGAACCGGAATGGACATTTATGCCACATTTGAAATTACTAGATTTTTAGGGCACTGTAAGTTGTATATTGAGATAAACGTAAAACAATTTATAACGCAAAACATTAAGGTATTAATAACTTAAACATTAATTTACATTTAGTAACAAAATAGGTTCAAAACGGCACAAAGGTAACAATAACATTCACACAATGTGACAACAAATATTTGGCTATTGGGCGCGTAATTAAAACATAACCATTTTATGGCCACCTGTACACACAATAATCAATAGGAAGAGTTGTAGGTACTTATAGGTATGCAACATGTGAAATTTCTCGTTGAGAACTAACTTAAGTTGAACTGAAGAAGAAAAGGATGGAAGTATTTGACGGTAACACGTTGATTCCTGCGATGGTGGCCTTCTTCAAGTATAAAGTAGTTCGCAGCATATTGGTCCTGGCCTGCTGGTCTCCTCATGGTACGATCGACTAAGAGTTGGTAAATTTCCTGAACCTTAGCCTGTAGCCGTATACTTCGTTATGATTGTATGCTGTCATTGTAGCCAGAGCAGAGGTTTCTTATTATTAATCTTACTTTAGAATACGATTTTATACTACGAAATCATTGTATTTTATCAATGTATGTATTCCTTGAAGTATAGTTCAATTTTACATTAATATTCAGGCTATTATCATGTTTTCATTATTAATTTGTTTTCGTGGTCATGTCGTTTGCAGCAGAGCCGAGCGGCATATATCCGTTGTTTGTAGTAGACTTGTCCTAGAGTGGAGACCGCGTGAATCGACATAGTAGCTTTGGGCGCCCTGTGAGCAGGTGGAAAGACGACATATGCAAAGAGATGGGCAGTGACAAGAAAAGAAAAGCGAAAGATCGGGCTCAGTAGCGCATTTTGGGAAAAACCTGTGCCTAGCAGTGGACTGACACTGGCTGATTATGATATTAATGATGTGTAATATTATTAGATATCAATTTTATTATAGAACAAATTAGGTTCATAAGAGAACTATCCTCGCACGGGTTACCAGCCACATTTGCCTGCAAGCCAGCTGCTCTAGACAACATCCACATCTACGGTCTGCAGGGAGTCGTTTACTTCAAGCACTCTGATGATAGTCTATTAACAAAGGTTTGTAGCATATTTTCGAAGTGTATTTTAACTGTATGTGAAGTCTTCAAGAAGACAAGAAAATAATTTGGGTCGTATGGATACAACCGTACCTATAGCTATTCATTATTCTGTGCCTATAGCAGCGTCTAGCCTTCTCCATTGTATTAAGATAAATATCCAAAAAAGTAATTAAAATATCTTTATTTACATAATGGTCGAAGACATGTGGTCGAAGATGATAAACGAACTAAGCCTTGAATGATCTGACTCTCAAAGGCGTTGTGCTGCCGGAACACAGTAGGGTTACGGTAGCAGATTTTCTCCTTGATTGTGGTCTTTAAACGTTGTAGAAAAATGTATACGTGTGTTAAGTGTTGTGTTATGTGTGTGGGTTTGGTATTGGTAGGACTTCTGCTAGTCCGCCTGCGGCGGTACCACCGCTTTTCCAATTAATTTTCAGCCGTGAAATAGGAATATTTTTCGGTTGAAACGGCAAGGTGTCCAGTGAAATTACAGGGCATGTGAGACCCAACATCTTTATGTCTCAAGGTAATAGGCGCAGTGCAGTGACATGCAAAATTCTGGCTGTCCAGAATTTTGCATGCCGCTGTATCTGTAGTAAGTAGACGTCATCGCTTACCATCAGGCGAGCGTTGTGCTTGTCCTCTTACCTTATATCATAAAAAAAAAAAAACAAAAAAAAAAAAGGTTATCCGTTATTATCCAATCGGCGCAGACTTCTAAATAAATCTGTCCAAGTGCGAGTCAGACTTGTCTCGCACGGAGGGTCCTGAACCGCAGTATAATTCCACGGTAATATTATATTATATTACCGTGTCAATACTTAACATGCATATTAACTACAACGCCATCTAACGAATACCTAACGAACTTCTAACACCAACTAAGTGAAGGTTAACACAAAGGTGTTAGGGTAGGTAATTATTATTATTAATAAGGTAAACAATCGTTCATAGATGGCGCTATAGTAAAAAACACGTTTTTTGTATGGGGACTCCTTTAACTTTTAACTTTGTTCTATTTTTAGAATTTTTTGTTATAGCGGCAACAGAAATACATAATCTGTGAACATTTCAACCGTCTAACTATTACGGTTCATGAGATACAGCCTGGAGACAGACGGACAGACAGACAGACAGACGGACAGCGGAGTCTCAGTAATAGGACTCCGTTGGTACCCTTTGGGTTCGGAACCCTAAAAATGTGTTCCCCTGATTAGTTTAGGGTTGCCTACCGTATACTAATCGGCATAACGCTCGGTGCTAACCAGCTATAAATAATTATGGAAGGGTAAATTGGACTAAATTCAATTATCCTGCGCCTCATCTCTCTCACAGACGTCTTCCAATTCCCAAACAAGCACAAAGTAGGTGCGAGCTGTGGTGCGAGTGGTTTGCTATCTATATAGCGGTTAGCTAGTCTACAGAATTGGGCACTAATTGTATACACAAATCCATATATTTCTTCGAGCAGACAAAATCAGAGCACTTCTGTGGCCGCTACATTTGGTTGGTGGTCGAAGATGAAGTACCGGCAGTATTGAACAAAGTGCGATATGACGCTGAAATTACATTGCTACGAAATTATTCTTCGAATAACAAAACCAACGGTACGGTATGTTTTTTTTTATTTAAGATTATGTTTCTATTGGTAAGTATTCACATCATGAGTCAAAATTGTAAGGCGGCTCATACAATAAAGGACTCATTTATAATCACGGCACTCTGGCAACTAAGGTGCGATAGCGCACTGCCCTTGCGCCCGCGTTCGCAATTAATTACTTACTACAGGTTTTGTAAGTGCAAAGCTTGCACTTAAAAAACCTTGAACGTATTTACTGCAAATATTCATTCATCATCGTGAATGACGTTTGCACGCAAATAGATCGCCAACGAGGCCGATAAGTGACCGAATTGGCCTGCGCGTACCTTTACAAGAAGTTCAAATTCCGGTGAGTCTCATTTCCAAATTGCGACGAAAGATCTAAAGCGAAATTAACATTAAATATTTACAACTTCACTTAATATTTATTCATTATAGATTTTTATCAAAAAAATAACGCCTGAATAAAATTAATATCTTAAATATCAATGTTTTAGCTGGATCATTGCGACATACCATCTACTTGGAAGATATCTACGTCCATCCTGGTGACGGTGCTTCAGTCCACCCGTGGGCATACTGGTGTCAAGATACAGGGCTTTATGTACCACGATGTCATGAACGGGAGAGAATTCTACGGAGATTTGACTTTAGAGGGTATCCTTTGAGGATTTCTGCGCCGGTATTTACCTACCTATGTTATCTGTAATTACTTTCTTGTTTTATTATAGGAAGAGCATGGGCAAATCGCTTTATCCAAGTGTATTAATAGGTATGTGTAGGTCAAATCTTGGAAGTTTGAAATATGATCCTTCCTGACGTTCGATTTAACTCAAATGATATACTTGCGTATCTTTGGTGACAATTCAATAATATGGTAGCATCGAGCTGACCCGATGATGAAGCCGGTATGCGGGGACAGAAACTCCGTAATTGCAAATGGTAAGACCACAGAACTCGGATTATACACTAACGCCTTCTTAATTAAATCCTTAATCTATCGGTAGGACTGTCGAATTTGGGCTATGGCTAACTTTTGGGCTAGTAGGTATGTACCTATTGTTGTCATTAGTACTTTTTATTACACATGTTTAAAGACTTTGAATTTTGTTAAAACTAATTCTAAACTCAAAATTTTCTTCTAAATTTAAATCTATCCGCGTTTAAATAATCGATTGTTTTTGTATTCTAGCTTGGACAATATGCAGATGGTTGGTACAACGGCACGTTTCAGGAGTACGTCGCAGATGAAACACTTACTGAACTGGATGGTGGTATTCGGTCTGGATCCGCTGCTTCTGTCCTCGTCATTCAATCTCTTAACGCTACGTGAGTGCTTTGAAATTCTCAACCATTAATATGTCATATATGTTTTAAGGTTTTCATGGTCATTGACAATATTATTAGAACTACTCACGGGATATTTACCATGTTTTTTATTGATTATGAGTTTCCGATATTTCGGCTCTGCTAGGCTATTCTGTAAGCTATCTCGACAACGGAATCCGCGGTGAGATTTGAATTTTGTACTACGAAATTCAACCGTATTGCGAACGTGATGCGATTGAATTTCAAAGTACGAAATTCGAATCTCACCGCGGATTCCGCTGTCGAGATATCTTACAGCATAGCCTAGCTGTTCGGATGAAATTCATCCGTGATCATGGCGCTTGCAACAGAGCCGAAATATCGGAAACTCATAATCAATAAAAAACATTGTAAATATCCCGTGAGTAGTTCTAATAACATTAATATATCGTCAGTTACAGGTTCAATTGCGGAACTTTTCAGTAGAAGTTTTTCAAATTCGCCAAGTTTCCAATATACTCACTGTTTTTGCTGTTTTAAACTTCAGTTAACGACAGCAAATACTTTCCGTAAAGTCTATGAAGTAGTTAAGTGCTTGTGTGTTTCACATAAGAAGCTATCAAGCCCAGTAGGAGGGAAAAGACGATGATCTAGCACTGTAGAGAAAAGGCTCTACACAGCATTACCATAAATGAATAATCGGTAATATAACCAAGGTGAGGCCTATGTCCAGCAATGGACATCATAGCCTGATGATGATGTTGATAAATATAACCAGTGTATATTATATCTACAGTGAAATAATCACAACAGTTGAGCTATGGGCTACTACAATCCACAACGATAGCATGTTGGTAAAGTTGAGCTATGGTGAGGCTGAGCTCAGTGGAGGCATCCTCAGAATGCTGCCCAACAGATTGGACTTGTTGGACTATGTTACGCCGATTTGGCCATTCCAGTAAATATAACACAAAAGCTAGGTTGATCACGATACATACAAAAGCCTCCTTTGTTTTCGAAAGTTTTGCTCATCAATTTTAGTTTTGCTTCTTTTTACTAGATAGCTTATATTGCTTTAATTTTTTTTATAGTTTATAGTTTTTGCTAGTCATCTATCAAGTTTTTTGTAATCTGTGATTTGACCACTCTTTTGTTTTGCTACTCATCAATAGATAGCGCTGTTAGCCCGTACTTGGATAGGGGAAAGGAGTTTTACAACGTTTCACAATTTCATAGCTCCGCTGGACACTGCTAAGCTTCTTCGCACATCGCTAGTCTAAATGCTCACACTGTTTCACAGCTTGGCTACACATTCTCGCTTCGCTCAGCTTCCTTGCACATGTCTGGCTAATTTTCAGTACTAGGCTTGTGATTAGCACCTGAATTTAAGATCATAACTAATAAGACTTTATAGTGATTAGTTAATTACACTTTTAAGATCTCGCCGTAAAGTCTTTAGGTACTACGAAGCCGTGTATCCCATAAACGCAATGACCATCCACACTAGCGTGTACCCGCCTTCAGTGGATGGTTTATAATCGGATATGCTAGTTATTTTATTCTTTGATTAGTTGTTTTCCCGCAGTGTGGGATTCTCCTATCTAGCAGAGCGTCAGAGCAGCAGTAACATGTTCGTGGAACCGTTCTCGGCTGGCGTCTGGTGGTCATGCCTCGGCATCGGTTTGGTCCTGGCCTTCGCATTGCGAGCTACTGCCAGAAAACAGGATGAGAAAGATGATGCTTTCTGCGCTGTACTGGCTACATGGTTACAACAAGGTAGTTTTCTGAAGAAACAATGACTCCGGCAAGAAATTCCTTTCCTTGGTGTGTACGATGAATGTGGAAAGCAAATAGATTCGTGCGTATTGATAGAACGTCCAGAGGTGTCCGATGTCAGCTTGCCTGTTTGTCCGATAGTCCTGATAAATGTTCGGAAAGTTATTTGACATAAGATGTCTTATAAATAACCGGCCAAGTGCGTGTCGGGCCACGCGCAGTGAAGGGTTTCCGTGGTAGCTCGTTATTTAATGTCTTTACACGTTATAAACAAGCAACTAGGTACTTCGTCTTTGTCACTTTAAAGGATTTATTCTAAGGATTTTGTATTTGGTACAAAATTATCCAACACCCAAGTTCAACGACTATTACTGCTAAACTAATAAAATTGTCTTAACCGCTATAGTTTTTCTTTAAAGTTCATGAAATGCACTATTATCTCGAATTTTTCACTTTAAAGTTTAATATTTCATAAATGGAGCATTCAATCGAAAAATAGCATTAGCAACCCTTAAATCATTTTAAAAGACCTATTCAACGATACCACGATACGACCACACGATGGAGTAGACGACGAAAATAAATTCATCCCCACTTCTCATGTAGAGGAGCTACCCAAAAAAAATTTTTTTCAATATTTTATTTCACTACTTTGTTGGCGTAATTTATATACAAAGCCCTACAAAATTACAGCTTTCTAGTATTAACGGTCTCTTAGCAAAACCTCGGACAGACAGACAGACAGACAGACGAACATGACGAAACTATAAGGGTTCTTTGTCAGGACTACAAAACCCTAAAAATTGTCAAAAATATGTCAGATAAGTTCCTGTTTTGACAATTTTTTTCGCTGATAGTCTATCCTATCATAACGATCTGGGTAGTATGTAAGTAGTTATGTTTTTCATAAAAAAGAACTTTTGAATCCATTCCAGACGCAAGCGCAGTACCTCAAGGTTTCTCAGGCCGGTGGACGTTCACAGTCCTGTCAGCATGCGCGATGTTGGTTCACGCATACTACACCTCAGCCATCGTGTCTGCTCTCATGAGCACCGGCAGCGGTGGTCCTGACTCTCTGCGCAGTCTGGCTGACTCGAAGTACGCCATAGCTTCGGAGGACTATACCTACATGCGATACTTGTTCTTTGACGTACGTACACAATATAGTATACACCCCGGCACGGATCTAGAGGGGCGAGGCAAAATGGTTGCACATCGGTACTGTCACGTGGTGTCAGTGTGGAAAGCAAACTTTCACTGACGGGCCATAGGTACATACTTCTTATTAGTCTGTGGATCACATACGCGCGAAGGCACGCACCTGCCACAGCACCCGCGCCTCTGTACCTTGCCAAACAGACGTAAAAATGACTTCTGCATCTTTGCATCTAAAGATTGAACAAAACTGGTCGAAAAACACGTTTCTTGTATGAGGGTCTAGATGGGATCCCTATTTTTATTATAATGTTGTCATAGTGGCCATAGTAAGATAGGTACATCCCTCTGACAGACGGAGAGGCTTACGGACGGACGGACAGCGAAGTCTCAGTAATATGGTTCCATTAGCACCCTTCAGGTACGGAACCCTAAAAATAATGCGCCGTTATTAGTCTAAAACACCTTGAATATATATACACCACATAACACCGCGACTTGTTCTATGATCCCAGGACTCTAAAATTCTAAGTTCAACAGGTAGAAACAACCTGGGAAGATTTAGAATACCTGAAACGCAAGAAGAAGACCTCCAAATTCTACCAGGAGCTGGAGCGTGGAGCGGAGCTGGTCCGTGAAGGCAACACGGCGTTCCACACGGAGTACAACCAGATCTACTCCTACTTTAAGTCGTTCACAGACGACCAGATCTGCAAGCTGCAGCATGTTGATACTATTCCAGAGGTTGGGCATTCTTCATTTTGTAACACTTTTGTATTATATTACAGTGACTAAAGTCTAGTTTTGACAAGAAGACTCCTCTGGTTTTGACAAAAGATCTGCCGCCATAACTTACGGTGTACCGGTAGCACACAACCCATGAGAGTCAAAGTATTCTAGGCTTAGCGTGTTCACCATCTTCAACTACTACATAATTGCTTACCACCAGGTGGGATTGTGGTCAAGAGCATTAAGTATTTGTAATTTTAAATTTCAGGTGATGACATATATCACAACTGCCCGCAACGGTCAGTTCACCAACACCTTCCGCACTGCCGGCACCAAGATCCTCGAAACTGGTCTTCAAAAGCGTATGGTAGCCAAACTGCAAGCTCAGCGGCCTCCTTGCAGAGCCCAGATGCTGGCTGAGCGCGTCAAGTTCGGAGATGTAGCGTCGCTGATGAGCTTGACAGCTTTTGGAGCATTTCTGTCATTTATCATACTTGGTCTGGAGATACTTTACGCCAGACTCAAAAGAAAGAAGTTTAATCATAATGATACTGATTCAACTGTAGCTTTTGAAGAACATACATAGATATAAAAATGTGTTTTGCATTCAGGAGTAATAGTAGTATAGTAATTGTAGTCTAGTCCACTGAAATTACAGGGCATCAGGCATGTGAGGCTTAACACCTTTTTGTGTCAATGTAACAGGCGCAGTGCAGTTACATGCAAAATTCTGGCTATCCAGAATATTGCATGCCACTGTATCTATCATTGGTAATTTGGTAGACGTTATCGTTTACCATTAGGCGAGCGTCGTGTTTTTCTTGTTACCTTCTACCTATCATAAAAAATATATGTAATACGATACCTGATGCTTGAGGACCTATTAGGTAGGACTTACCTATGACGAGGAGATCTCAGTAGGAATTAGTCAATTATTTAGTACCATCAACAGTTTTATGTAGATCTTATGCAGTGACAATTATATGCACGAATTATACAAATGTGTTTTATTTTGAATTTGCCTTTCTTATTGGATTTCTTATATGTTTTGCAATGTATTCTAAGCATAGACATAAATCTTAAATCTTAAGCTTAAATAGGTATAATTAATTACCTACTACATAAGATTTCATACCTAGAGCACCGTCTAGTGTCCGCCTGGAGTTGGCAAATCTGTCACCAAAACATGTAGGTAACGTGTTCTGGCAGCTGTCCTTGAGAACTGTTCCCATTCTAGGCCTAGAGTGCACCATACTCGACCGCATCATCACTACAATTGCACAACAGGTGAGATAGTAGTCAAACGCTAGCCCATGAAATATTTAAAAAATGAGACATTATACTAACACCGGTTCATGATAAAGTGACAGACAGATGACGCCATATAAAATGTGCCATGAATCTGTCAGATAATATCCTAATAGGGCTATCAGGAATCGGCCCTAATTATTCCTAACCAACCTCTGCACCAACCAGGGGATGTAAGAGAGCACGGGGATGTAAGGGAGCACAAATACCACCTCAGTGCTCCCAGCCAACCTCACCTGCCCGTGGTGCATCGTGCTGACCAACGAACAAGGCTCTAGCAATCAACAAATGGCGGTATAACCATTTCAAATTATGGCGTAGCTAAATACTACAGACAGGCCGGAGACGGGCAGCAGCGTCACCGCTGCGAGGAGCTACGTCCTGCGATCGCCAACCCGCCTGCCTAGTGTGGCGATTATGGCATATCCCTCCCAATGACCCAAAGATCGGGCTCAGTGGCGTGTCTTGGGAGAGGCTTACGTCCGGCAGTGGACTGACATAGGCTGATTATGATGATGATGAACCTATATCAGATACATCATACATCAGAGATAATAAGATACGTAATTATGTATGAAAAAATAATATTCCGAGTGCTTAGTGAGACTACCTTTAGACTTATTTACTTACTTGAAGACATTAAAGTAAACGCAGATGTATATGGAAATTACAGTGTTAGGTATCCATTATGTACAAGAAACTACCACGACTACTACTAACACTAGGCACTCAGGTAAAGTTTTAACAATACTTTCACATCACAGGACGTATAATACAAATTACATCACAATAGTTATCTTAAACATGCATAAGATAATAAAGTTTCATCTGTTTCACAAACTTATGTAACTTAATAAACATCTTATCGAAGCATCTTTCTCCGCACGCGTTGTATCTTAAAAATCACTATCAATCAATAAGAATAAAACAAAACACTATCATATATTTTTTTATCACTTCTATATTTAAATAAAACAGCATCCTGTACTATAGGAGTATTGTGAAGCAAGTGTTTGAACACCTTACATGTGGGTCTAGATTTTTGTTGAGAAGAGAACAGAAAGAAAAATATGTTGGTTAACTTAATAATACGTCTAAGTGCGTTGTCGCTGGGATTGTCGTATGTGGCGACTACGACACCGCAGCAGAAATCACAGGTAACTTAATTAAATTTGATGATTAAATAACGGTGACCCACGTTAAATACCATACCATAGCAGTGAAAACTTCACCATTTATTCCAAAAAGGGAGAGGGAGGGGGGAAAAGGGAGTGAAGTTTGCTGTAGCGTTATTTATCGACGGATTTCAGTCACATATGAGAGGCGCCCTAAAGACTTCATTCCACACAAGATTTGGCAAAAAATTTCAAAGGGGTAGTGGAGGGGCGAAATGCGTCTGAAGTTTTTTGTAGCGTTATATATCGATGCTATTAAGTTTTTTATTTTTTTTCGGAAAATGTTTATCTAGCTACATTAATCTCAGTCCTCTTAGCCTTCACAATACAAGCCCGTAGACATCAGATTAAAACTCCTAGGACCAATGGAACGCGAGCAATCACTAAAACTTTTATCCCTATTTTTTGGCCAAAATACTACCAAAGTAGACTTTACCATTAGAAGCTCTACGATTGCTTCGCGAATCACAGACAAAATATACCGAGAAACTAATAATACAACTTTGCAACTTCTATTGATTGTCCACACTTATGATTATTAACTTTATCTAGGGTATGTAGAGGAGGGGGGCCCAAAACAGGTCGCTTAAGGTTTATCTGAAAATAAATGCGTCATTTTTATATTTAAAATAGTTTTATTTGAATAGTTTACTTACTTATTTATCAAACTTCATAATCAGAAACATAAATAATGCCTATTTTAACAATTAACTTAGTTAAAACGAAAAAAATGCTGTGTGTCATATGACCCACTTTGCCCGGTGGGTGTGCCCAAAGCGGGTATGGCATCTGGGCAAAGCGGGCAAAGACCGAACAGATAAAAATATTATCTTATACTAAAAAAGCTAAGCTTTTTTCCGCTGAACCTTTTTCAATATGCCTTTGCAACGTTGAAAAACTAATGTTATATTTAAGGGATCACTTTTGAGGGATTCTTGATTAGCTTTTTCCATAGCCAACTTCATTGTCACTTCAAGTCCCAAGACGCTTTTTGAGTTTTTCTTTTATATTTTTGTATCATCTGAAATAAATATAAAAGAAGCATTATAGAAGTCAATCAGCCACATGCCTTAGAAAAACGCAAAAAGTACCATTTAATTTTTAAACCCTATCACAATACCTTACTAGAGTAAAAAAGGTAGGGGCAACACGGGTACCTGATTTACCCATACCCGCTTTGCCCATAAGCCCATATTTTGGTTTTTGAAAATATAACCTGAAAGTGTGAATGAGAAATGTAATCATTAATTGCGAATTACAAGCTAGATTCATGCTTAATGACACACACAAACTAAAGGAAGCATAACTCTTACCATATTAGAATAATTCAAATTCACATACCTTAATATTTTTTTAATAAATTCCACCAAAAACAATATTTATCATTCTTGCCAAAATCATGCTAGTGCGACGCCTCGGTTTGACTGATTCGTGTCGAAGCGGATTCGGGTGGTTTTGTCGCACTTATACATATACGCTAATTCATTGCAAAGATGCGTATTTACGCCGACCTGCTTTGGGCGGGGTACCTGCTTTGGGCCTCCTTCCCCTACGAGTAGATTCAAGACGTTTAAGAATAAGGAGTATACATGTTCTTTTTTTTTATTTCACTCATTACATCCATATAACATAATAAAAAAAAAATACTACTGGAATTAGTCTATTATTTTTAAAAAAAATATTTAAATATACAAATAAATTTGAGAAGTTTAAACGCCATAATTTCCCGGGCTCTTTGGTAGTGAGTTGTGACGTCACGCACTTACGTCAGATACACGCCACTTGAAGCGAACTAGCTTTTGTTTTTTTTAATGAAGACTCCGCGCGATTATTGTATTTAGCCAATGGCATGTTTTTATAAAATTATACAATTTCTCTAATCTCGTATTCAGTTTTACCTATATTAAATGGTTACTAATATACATTTTTGCACAATAATACGCGGCAAACACAATATTTGGAAATAAATACAATAAGACCACACCATACATTCATTTTTATGTTCCCGCTAAAATTCCATGATTCACGTGATGTAGTCGAATTATGACGTCAACTTTCGATTCGACCAATGGTGATCTGTTATAATAGTTAACTTAAATTTCCCTTGCTCCATTTTTCATTTATTATTTTAAGCAAATAAAATGGATTTAAAAATAAAAAAAAAGGTTTTACATATAACTCCAGGACAACGAAGATTCGAAAAAAAAAATATTTCCAATAAATCTGAGCTACATGCATATTCCCTATTGAGACGTTAGATTCTAGGCTTAGCGTGCTACCATCCTCGAGTACATCGGCACTTATCTTATTAAATAAAAGTAGCTAGCCTATAATCGTATCTTATTAAAAAACAATAAGATAGAGAGAGAAGAGATACTAAATATTCACATCAATGATTAATTAGCCTAGCGTCATCCTAGGCCTGTGATCCACATCAATAGCGATGATCCCAGCTGTCTATGCAGCAACAATTATAAACGCATTAATGAATTAAAATAGTTTTAATAGTATTTCCTCTAACCATCTCATTACATAATCCGTCTGTTTTTCAGTTGGCGACTCTGCACGAACGCATGAATCAAATGATTAGTGCGCTGTATTCGTCACGTAAGTAAAACAATGGACCAATGCCTCTGCTGATATCGACACATTGTTTCTTGTTCTCATAAAAATACTCAATATTTACTTATCTTCTTATATTAATTGCTTTCATGTTAAAGCAACTGTGAGAAAGAGAGTTTGATAAAGAGCCAGAAACGTATGAAATCGAAATCTGCAGAGTAACTATATTTACTTACATTCTTATTCTTAACTTTCGTCAGGATACAGGATGATGGCACTCAGTGGGTAATACCGCTCATACCTGCTGGTCGCAGCTAATTGCGAACGAGCTGGTAAATTATGTCGTCGCCTGCTTACCAGCGACACCTCATCCCTTTTCTCACGTTTTTATATACTGTGGTTGCCAATATCAATAACTACACTGGGCGTAATTACCCCAGCTGTTCCGAAGCATTTTTTAAAAGGTTCATAATTAATTGTTTCCCTTCCAGCACTTCTTTCAAAAGCACAAGCCTCATCATCAGAAGAGCTACCCTCGACATCTCACGATGCCATTTACAACTACCCAGCCCCACCGCCGCAAGTTGTCTACGTAGCTCCACCTGCGTTCTTAGAATCAGGAGCACAACCGATAGACTACGGATACCCTACTCCGACTAATCCTGTACCGAGATCTGCTTGGCCGTATCCTTACGAGATAAGCTATCAACCTCAGATTCCACCACCATCGCCGGTATTTTCGCCGTATAGGCCTGAATATGCTAGATCTATGTATCCTCAAGTAGCACCACCGGCACCTTTACCACCACTACCGCCTGCACCTTTGTCGTATTCTTCGTATGCGCCACCAGTCTCATATCCATGCTCACCTTTCCCAGCACCACTTCAATCATTCCCCGTAGCACCTCCATCCGCACCTTATCTTCAGATTCCTTACCCACCACCTCAGTACCCTACTCCTTACGCTCCATCGTATCCTTCGCTACCGTACGCTCCCCTAGCACCACCTCCTCCCACCCTTCCTGTACCAGCTTCCTACCAGTCTTCTTTACAACAGTATGCGTCACCGTATGGTCCTATATCAGGTCCGTACCTTCATCAAAGTCCTGTATCATATCCTCCACAGATCCCTTACCCGCAGCCAATGTACCCGCAGCCAATGTACCCGCAGCCAATGCACCCGCAGTCAATGTACTCACAGCCGATATACCCATCACCTTCGCCATATCCAAAACCTACTGATATTCTGTCCCAGCCTCAATACGAGTTTGGTAGCTAGATCTTTTGTAAAACGTTACGGTGCGTAGAGACTTTGTAACATAACAAGTTATAACACTGTTATTTCACAAGTATTAGATAAAGTGGACACGGAATTTTATAAAACATGTTATAGTATCATGTTTTTATAACATTCCGAGTCCACATAGTTTAAAACATGTTAAATAACAATTTTATAACATGTTATGTTACAAAGTCTGTACGCACCCTTAAGCTATTGATATTCTAAGAGTGTCAAGTGACATGTTGTTACCACAGAAATATTAATAATAGGTTGTTACTTATTTATTTCTAGTTATAAGGGATGTTACCTAAATAAAAACTGTAAATAAATACAACTAACATTTTATTTCGTCGTTTATATCATAGACCAGAAATTTTAGTTTTTGGATCAAGACAGGCCCTAAGGCTTTTAGAATATAATTTCACCAAATATAGTTAAGTCTTTTACCTTTGTATGTCAATAGAACAGGCAAGTTTGATATTCAGCCATACACTGCGGTACTTTCTGATATTTACTCAACACGCACGCTTAATAATAACTAAGAATTTCATAAATTATATCAACTTATGTAAGCAAATTTGCATACATAATTACAAAATGAATACCCGATACTGTGTGTGAAAATAATTCATTTATTAGTCAAGGTTTTATCAGCAATATTATGTATTTGTTTATGTAACAGTCCAGTTTGCATAATGATTAAGATTAGCAATTTGCTAAATACCTACTAGTAGTAAATTTAATGAATGGGCGTTTCTTGAAACAGATAAAATTGACAACGCAAAATCTAGATCCTATTGAGCAATGCTTTAGAAACATGACATATCATACACCTGAAGACAAATTGCAGCAATATTTCTAATAATATTTCCCAATCGTCTGATAGTGCCTAAACAATATAAAAGGGAAGCACGACAAGTGCATGCCATATCACCTCCAACATGTCACCTTTATTCTTAATTTTAGCTTTAGTTCTGCAGGTAAACTATTTGAATTTTTTTAATACGTAAAACCCTATTTCGAACTAATTTGGAGTGGAACTTTTCAGCTAAAATGTTGTGTTCATAATTCTCAATTACTTATTTCAGTGTTCTATAATCCACGCTGAGAATGATGAACCGGATGCTACAGAAGATGTAACTGAATATCTTGATAATCCAGAGATTGAGGATGCATCGAAGATGGATGATGTCATCCTACCTATGACGTCCATGGACCCGAATTGGTTTGACATGTTTTTCTTACCTAATAATAACTTGTTCTCGAGTCCTGCTGCTGCAGTAATGGCCCAGATCACTAACTCCAACAAAACTAAAGAAGAACAATACCACGAAATGAAAGAAATAGTTCATCAGCTTTCTAAAACTATTGAAAACGATTTGTTTAATCTTTTCACTTACGCTATTGAGAACACTGATAAAGGTACAAACGGTAGCAAAATCCGAGCGAGGAGATCTGTCGAAACTCCAATGGACAGCACCGAGATGGTGATGAGGCTTCTGAGGCACATCAAATCGAGCAACGAATATCAGAACATCGCTATAGACAAAATGATGACCGCACAAGAAATCGCAGCGAAATTCGGAATCGAATACAATCCTGATCCTGAAATTTTGTCTGAGTTAGCCCTGGCAGCAAACGACCACGCTAAAGAAATAACAAACTTACTGAAGGACGCTTGTGACTTGAAAAATGTCACTACAGAGAGAGTAGAATTCATTCCTGTGGTCGATGAGCTGAAGAAAGAAAACGAAACCTATTACATGTACGACGTTCATCCTGCCACTGAAAAAACAGGACCTTCATTTGAATATATTCCTGATGTCATTTCTAGAGCAAGCCAGCCTTCTATAAACCACGTGCACTCCGATCCTTTTATATACTACAACTATCCTTATGAGACTCAAGTCAGCTCCCCATCAGTGTACAGCGCTCCTGTCACTCCTAAACCCAGCCAGTACGATCCTTTCATGTATCCTTTTACTCCTGTCTCAGATTATAACAGTCCGTACTGCTCTGTGGATTCCATGCCCGTGCTGATTCCTGTAGAGGAACTTGAACCGGAGCCAGAGTTGGTCGGCGAAGAAGTAGAGGAGACGATAACTTCAAAGATGATCGTCGAGAAAGGTGACGAGCCTGGAGCGACCACCGTAAATCAAGTCACAACGTACACGATCTCGGAGAAGTCTCACTTCAGACCGCCACAAATACAAAATCTTCCTCAGCACTTCCAGTACTGCTTTTTCCTGATATAAATACGATAAGCATGTATATATAATGTATTAAAAATAAATTATTAAAATACAAAAGTAAATAAATAAAAATATTAAATAAATTTACATAATTTCATTTTTGTATAGCTAATTCAAGAAACTCATCTAAAGGTACGGACACACCGTGGCGTCGTGCGTGCGCGATCCGGCGGCGATCAGATAGCGCAGTAGTATTTGTATCGACTGGTTCACACCAAACGCGATCAGTAAACAATTGAAATGTACTGAGATCGCGCCCGCAGATCGCAGGACGCCGCGGTGTGTGCGTACCTTAAATTGACCAGAAATAAAACATCCTTCCTTCGTTCTTATAAACTTTATTAAGTACTTTTCAATAAATATCCAACTTTATTTTATTACCGACTAATCTTAAAATATTTAAAACTTAATACTATAAATCCTTTGGTTACAATATGGCACTTTGGTTACAATATGGCACTTGGTGAACTTAATAATTCTTGATTGTAAACAACGGTTGAAATCTAGGTATTTATAAACATTTTAGCTTACACAACAATATTCTATGGCTATTAATATCTTTGGTAACGATTACAGTTTACAAATAAATCACGTTTCACAGTAAGGTTATCTTATATGTAGGACAGTTGGTACATAACTTATATTTATTGTATCGGGTTACAACAATTAAACATTTAGGAATATTGTTAGTGAATTTCCAAATAAAAAAATGATTAAATACACGAGTAAAATGTAAGGTTCAATCTACACTGAAACGGCAGGAGCCGGCAGCGTCATCAAGCTTGGTAAGTAGTGTCGCTCAGAGAAGGCGGACTATTCGGCGGCTAGTCAGGTCGCGTCGTCACAGGCGCTTTTCAAGTCTCATGTGGTACTTTGTGATTTAGTTACTTAGCTGATATTCGGTGCCAGTTACTGTCGTGTCGGTGGGAATAAAGCTTTAAAACCAACTTTGATAGATTTGTGTTTTCTATCAATTTCTTGGCAAAGTTGACTATCTTGCATATATTTTTTGTTTTTAAACTGAGTGTTGATTAATTATTATTATATGTAATGAGATATCTATATCATGATATTACTACCTAACTAACTACATACCTTTATCTGAACAATATTAACTTTTATGTTACTTAAAATAATCTTAACTATCTTTGCCACAATTTCTTACATCTCACTTTTGTATTTTGCATTATAATCTGCAGTCTCGAACACATTATAAAATATCAAGGGTTGTTTTTTTAAAGTAGATTATTTTAATTTACATCACATACAATTTTTGAATATATAATATTTTTATCTAACGCATAAATGTTTTGTGTAGAAATCAATGAGTCTCGGTCCCCACAAAAAATTGAATTTATGTTAAACTATTATTATATGTAATCTATTATTATTTCGAATAATGATGATATAAGTATTATAAACACAATCCTATAAATTAAAGGTATGTAGGTAAGGTACAGCCACACCGCAGCGTCCTGCGATCTGCGGGCGAGATCTTAGTACTTTTTAATTGTTTTCTGATCGCATTTGGTGTGAAGTAGTAGTCATACTACTGCGTTATCTGATCGCCGCCTAGATCGCGCACGCAGGACGCTGTGTCCGTCCGTATGGTGTGTCCGTACCTTTATTCTTAAACTCTTTTCTTCGAGCTGGTGGTATATTACCACATTTTATTAAGTAACTTTCTTGTTGGTCTGTCTGTGATTCCGGATGGAATCTCGTAACCTTATTGCAACTCAAACATCGAGCACTTCCCGATTAGCTATCTGACTGAACATTTTAGGGTAGCTCACAACTCGATGACAATGCATTCAGATACCTTTAATATCAAGCAATACCGACCTAACCTCAAAAAAACATTTTAACCGGTATATCTCGTAAAGGAAGCTTAGTTTAATATTTGAATCTGCAATAATTTCTTTGTCTTGTAATACTACGTCATAATTTATGCGGTTCTTATGTTTCATTTTTAAAAATGATATAGTTGTAATCTTCTAAAATCCAGCACCATTGATGTTTCAACAATGGTGTGTTTCGTGCAGGCATGTGACATTTTATCACCAGTCATCGGCTATCTATGTGCGTAGTACGCACTGTAAGCTCCATTGTGACTCGAGTGAGGTTGATATCTGAAAATAAGTAAAAGTTAGTAAAGAATAAGTTTCTGTGTATTGTTTATAGCCGGTAGGTATTATAGGTATAACAAAACTCAACCATCGATCTACGCTAGCATGTCCATGTATCCAATCGATGCTATGACATTTATAATTTTTATTTTTTTGTGGTACGTAGGTAAGTAATACAAGTAGTATGTAGTACAGTAAGTATGTAATACAACGAGGCGATAATATCAGGATAATATTAAGTACCTACTATCCAGTTCTGAAGACGAGTTGAGACAGTTGCGACATAGGTGGAAAATAAGTCGATTGTCCACTGAGTCTTGCCACTAGCCGTCTGCAACTTTCCAAAAAGCACGGTTCTATCCGAGACTGCATCATCAAGTGAAATAGTGGTTAAGTGTCTCCCAGTAAAGAACTTCACTCACCGCATGGGATGGGTCTGGGCAGCATAGAGCGGTCTGCACGCACTCACCGCATTGGTTGGGTGTGCGGTCCGCATGCGCTCGGCTCGCCTCCGCACCGTACGCCTGCGCGAGAAGAGAACACGGCTCGCTGCTGGCTCTGTTCAGTACTCACCGCATGGGATGGGTGTGCGCAGCATAGAGCGGTCCACACGCGCTCGGCTCGCCTCCGCACCGTACGCCTGCGCGAGAGGAGAACACGGCTCGCTGCTGGCTCTGTTCAGTACTCACCGCATGGGATGGGTGTGCGAAGCATAGAGCGGTCCACACGCGCTCGGCTCGCCTCCGCACCGTACGCCTGCGCGAGAGGAGAACACGGCTCGCTGCTGGCTCTGTTCAGTACTCACCGCATGGGATGGGTGTGCGCAGCATAGAGCGGTCCACACGCGCTCGGCTCGCCTCCGCACCGTACGCCTGCGCGAGAGGAGAACACGGCTCGCTGCTGGCTCTGTTCAGTACTCACCGCATGGGATGGGTGTGCGCAGCATAGAGCGGTCCACACGCGCTCGGCTCGCCTCCGCACCGTACGCCTGCGCGAGAGGAGAACACGGCTCGCTGCTGGCTCTGTTCAGTACTCACCGCATGGGATGGGTGTGCGCAGCATAGAGCGGTCCACACGCGCTCGGCTCGCCTCCGCACCGTACGCCTGCGCGAGAGGAGAACACGGCTCGCTGCTGGCTCTGTTCAGTACTCACCGCATGGGATGGGTGTGCGAAGCATAGAGCGGTCCACACGCGCTCGGCTCGCCTCCGCACCGTACGCCTGCGCGAGAGGAGAACACGGCTCGCTGCTGGCTCTGTTCAGTACTCACCGCATGGGATGGGTGTGCGCAGCATAGAGCGGTCCACACGCACTCGGCTCGCCTCCATAGGGCTGAGAGAGAGGAGGACACGGCTCCGAGGGCGCTGACTCTCGTCGCCGGGGGACTACTCGCTGCTGGCTCTGTTCAGGAGGACTGGAACAAAGATTTAAATTTTAGTACCTACTTAAAATAATATTTCAACACTTTTACTTAGAATGTATACGATACTAAGGCCCAGTTTAACCGGTTCCTGATAAGCCTAATAGGAACTTATGTGATAGATGTTTGACAACTTTTATATGGCGTCATGTGTCAGATAATTATCTGAAACTTTATCAGGGACCGATGGAACTGGGCCTAAATAATATGTTATCATAAAATAATTCACAAAGTTCATTAACGTCACCGCCCGGTGGGCGGAGTCGTATTACGGTCTTCGCGTTAATACTTTATTTTGACAGCGAACGACAAATGGCAATCACACGTTATCCCCACAAAATTAATCGTTTATACCAGGAAGTTAGAGCGAGAAAAAAATAATGAATGTGATTTTTTGTCCTCCTCTATCTGTTTGTGCATGTGAGGAGTTATCTAACGATTTGATTAATTATTTTTATGTTTTGCTTTTAGAGTAAACAAACTTTACTGAGGGTCGCAAAGATATCAGTTTTTACTTAGAAAAATAACTGTATATCAAGTTGTGTATTTTTTCTGACTGTACGGTCTATGTGTAGTTTCGAATATTGCATACAAATAATAATTTTGTAACTTCACCTCAACTTCTTCCCTTTTCACTAAAGAAATCTGCCGCCATAACCTTACGTTGTTTCAGCAGCACACATCCCTTGAGAGAGAATATTCTAGACCTAGCGTGTTCACCATCTTCGACCACATAATCGCTTACCACCAGGCGAAATAGTGGTTAACCGCTAGCTTAAAAGATATTTAAAACACTTTATAATATGCTGACTAGATTTAAGCCTAAAAACTTTTACGCATATTGTGTAATTTGAGTTTTTTTATACGTTAAGCAACTCTAGTTGCGCTCTTTAGTTTACGTTATTCTTTACAGCAATATCCAGACAACAGCTTAATCTACAATCATTCAATAAAGATGAATATACACATAACGTTATTACACGTTACTACAATTTTTAAAATATCTACCACTTAATATCACACTACTTTTTTGGTCTTATAATATTGTCTGTGCGGCAGTGATACGTTAATGTAAACCACAAACCAAAAGATCATAATTTGACTACTTATGTATGTAGGTACTTCTACATACAACTCGTATAAAAGTCTGGGCGCAGAATAAATAATAGTATAAGTAGTCTGGGCGAGATTTATGCTCAATCGGCAGCCAATGCAGCGTGCGCAACGGCATTAAATGCTAGTGTAAACAAACCATATTTTATGCCCGACGCAAGAACGCCTAATCGTATGGACACAGTTTTACAATCCATAGTATGGATATCTGGTGAATGAATTCCTCTTATACAGGGATTTCTTTAGGTAGTAAGTGTCTATGTTTCCTGTGAAGTACTAACCGGGGGTCTTCAAATAGCTTGGCGCTTTTTAATTCCATGCAAACAGTTACTTTAACGCGGTCGAGTACGTAAGTAAACCAATCTACAAAACTCACATTTGGCACTTTGATCCAAAAGCTGCTTACTCATTTGACTTTTACCCTCTTTGACTTTACAATGCACAATACTCCGATCAGAAATTATGAGTTAGGTTATGTTATGAGTGTTATGACATATCAATCCGAAAAATCAGTGATACTAGTCGAAAAGATTTTCCCGACCAAAAAAGCTCACGATAAAATCAAAAATTCAATAGGAGGTTTTCGAATGTATCCAGTCTATATTTGAATATACCTTTGCTGGAGTACATATTCGTTTAAGGGCTCTAACTAAAAGATACATACATCATGGTATTTTGAGCAGTAAAGTCAGTAATTTTATTAGTTTTTATATTCATCAGGAAACATCTCCATCTTAATCTATAAGTCCTCTCCATACACAGGATGCCTGGAAGAGATCGCTTTTAGCGATTAAACTGCCCATTGTAACATTAACAAAAATGAATGATGAATATTCTTTTATCTACTACTAGCTGACCCGGCAAACGTTGTTTTGCTAAAACCCAAAAATCTTACGGAACCCTATTTTTTTCCAAAATAAAATTTAGCCTATGTTACTCGTGGATAATGTGGCTTTCGAATGGTGAAAGAATTTTTAAAAACGGTCGAGTAGTTTTTGAGCCTATTCATTACAACCAAACAACCAAACAAACAAAGTTTTCCTCTTTATAATATTATATATATATTATATTATTAGTATAGACGTACAATTCCACTTTTACATACCTAACCTACGTATTATAAATATATGTTATAATATAACGTGTTTAGTAGATAGATTTAGATGGGTGGTGCCTATGATTAGTTATTTACATAAATGCCACAAATCTCAAAGTTCCTACCCATGTCTATCTGCGTCATGCTTTAGTGCCCCATTGGACCGAAAACAGATGAAAGATTGATGTTCTGGGTTACATAGATTAATACAAGATGTGCCGCGGCTTCGCTCGCGTTCATAAATATCCTATAGCCTAATCCATATTCACACACACATACATTCGGTCCAGCCGTTTGACTGGGAAGAACTCCCAAAAAACAAACAAATAAACAAACTTACTTTCGCATTTATAATATTGGTATTGATTTCAATATCAAATTGGCTAGGTACTACGAATTAGTAAATCGACGCAATAAAACTATTTTTTTTTAAATTATAAGGTATATTATATGGTAATAAATGGTTTTTTTTATGATAAAAGGTAATAAAACAAAATAAAACAAAAATAAAATACATATATATAAAATACGGGACTTATCGCGCCTACAAACATTAATTTTTATTTAATTTAATATGTATTATGATATCAACAAGTTGGGAATTTTTCAACCGACTTCAAGAAACGAGGTTTTGAATTCAACTGCAATTTATTTTCAACTGATCTCAAATATGGAGGAGGTCGTCAATTTTATCGTATTTTTTTTTTGTTTATCCATCTCTGTCATTTATTATATGACTTCGATTTTTTTTTGTTGGAGATCGTTTCCGTATAGTCTACTTGTAATTTCATCGAGAGCTGATGAGTATCTCTAGAGATATGAAGATAAATACCACAAACTTGGAAACTGAAAATGACTAGCGCGGCATTTGAAGTCGTTTTTTTTCATTTATAAACAATCTTAAATTATTGATCAAAAGGGTTATAGCTATCGGATAGGTTACATAATATACATTTTATAAAGATCCAGTATTTTAATAATCTTCAAAGATTTGGAATAAACACCTGAAAATTGAAACTGAAAATAGCTCGCGCGACATGCGAAGTCGGTCAACGATAATATTATTGAATAAATACTCTTCAAATTGTTTTTCTCCATTTGTTTTAATTTTGTCGGTGATACATTCATTATGTATTAATTAGCATCGTGTAATTTCAAGGAAGTTCCTATCAAATCAATCGTTCAAATTTGAGCTAAATAACTTTTTTTTTGTCTCTTTTCGGCGCCAACGGGAAACAAGCCATGTCCGCCATAACTGTCACGTAACTCTTTACTCTATGGTCGCGTCGTAAAACTAAATCGTCACCGGCTGTTGAAACTCTCTTGTCTATGGTTGTAACTTTGTGGCAAATTGATTCATTGCTCCAGTTGTGACAAGAGGCAGAGGGGTGAAATGTGGTTGCGATTAGGGAACAGTTAAAATTTAATGCTCGACGTCCGGGAAGATTTACGAGACAGTCAGTCTAAAGGGTGGCGGATAACTGGATCAAGATTGCGAGTTTTAGAATTATTTTCAATTCTAAGATAGATATATGGGCATAAGATTTACGGATTCCTCTTTCAAATAAAATGGCTTCACGTGTTGCGCCCAGTAATTTACAGTAGCCAGTATGCGATGTTAATCGACTCATCAAATCTCGATGAATTGATACCTAATGGGACCAAATGGAAATCGGTTGATAAAGTGCGAAATTCTCTTCCTCCCCCTTTTTGGAAGTCTGTTAAAAAACAGGCAAGGCACCGGTATTAGTACTTACTAGCAATGTGGGTTGCACATTACTAGTAGTCTTGTTTACCCCTCCAACTAATATGCTTGTGTCTGGGGTGCGTTTACGTCAAATAGCGCATTGGGTTAGAATTGAACTTAGGATCTCATCGATCGTCAGGCCGACGGTTTTTTTTATATGAAAATGGGTATCACTTTACCACTATCTCACACGATGTTATGTGACGATGCGGTCGATGATGTAGCGCGCTTACACAAAAGATACCTATTCACTCGCGACTTGAAGACTCCTATATTTTATCTAATCGGAAACACAGACTTGGGCAGGGAATTCCATTCCTTGGCAGTACGTATGATGAAAGAATAAGTGGCGCCTCTTAGTATCCCTGCTTGTCCGATTATAGAATGGGGATGGCGGAATCAAATTATCGGCTTAGCCATTAGGCTATTGAAATTAAGTAATTGGTACCACCATTGGTACAGTTGTCAATAGGACTTACTATCAGGTGGACGCATGGTTATTTGATGCTTTAGGTATATCAATAATAATAATGATAGTTTAAAAACTAAACCACGCGAGTCATTTTTGGTAGCAAGTTTGCGATGTTTATCACCATATCTCTGGAGATCTCTACTCATCAGATCTCAATGAATTGAGTAATGGGACCTCTGTGGAGATCTATCCTACGCATGACAAAAATAATGATACGAATCGGTTTACAATAATAATTGGCGGAGTGATCGCGTAATAAACACAAACTAAAAAATAAACTGAGAACCTCCTCCGTTTCCTCCTTTTCTTTCTCCTTCCGAAAACAAATGAAATTATAATATGATGACACCAGAGACTTCGGGATGTACGCTAAATGACACCAAAACATTGAAAAATTGGTAAATGTATGTTTTTACTTACCAGTCATCAGGATCACAGTCTCTAAAGCCTTTTGCAAAAGGATTGCTCGCTATTTTCAGTTGTGTTATCTGGAAATAAAAATTATATTATCGGTAAGAGCAGATGTTGATGATTTACATCGCTTTGTTTTTTTCCAAATCGTTCAATTAGTGTGTTCAATCCAAAGTGTTCAAATCTCCGTTTTTAATCCAATTCGTTTATTGTTCAGACACATAGATAGTGTTACATACTTTAACGTAACTGGGTAGGTAAATAAATCTAAAGTCAACTCGTACTAAGCACTCCGAAGATTAACTCACCCTGTGGTTCTGATATGCTGTGACAGCAGTGAACCCAGTTTCAGGGAAGACGAAAGTGCGGTAGGGGACAGTCCCGGGGGGGTTGGTCTGACCTTCTCCCGGGAGGTACACCACGTGGAGACGAGGCTGGTAGCGGTGCATGGAGTTCAGGATTATCTGGATTGAAGAGTGGCAGCGTTAGAAATATTTCATTGAATTCAAGAAATGTTAGAACAGGTATTTATTTATGAGACAACGAGATCGTAGGCAATTATAGCAAAATATTGTTTCAAATAATACGCACGTGAAACAAACAAAATATTCTTCTAGCGTACTGGGCTAAATATTGGATTCAGAATTGCGTCATAAAAAATCAATTTAACAAACACCCTAAAGAAATTCAGACACATCTAGAGTGAGTAGGTATATCTGGAATTCTTGACAAAGAGCTCACTACCCTTTCCATCAGGCATCAAGATACCATAATCTACATCACCAGAATAATTCACGACACTCTATTAAGAGCGAACGCGGGATGCACCTTTCCATACAAATGTATTCCCCCGTTTCCTCCCTGGAAAATGCTTCTAGAGCAAAATTTGCTTCTACAAAAAATCAAGGTCTGCTGTAGCTGCCCTCTATCATTTGCTTTTTTAGACTAACCAATTGCAAATAGAAATATGACCCTTCAAAAATCTTAAAGAGGAGATAAAAAGGCTTATATTTCTTTTTGCAATTTGCAAATGATGGGGCAGCTACAGCAGACCTTGATTTTTTGTAGAAACATATTTTGCTCTAGAAGCATTTTCCAGGGAGGAAACGGGGGAATGCATTTGTATGGAAAGGTGCATCCCGCGTTCGCTCTTAAGGTATTTATTATTTCACGTCACTGGCTAGGATCCTCGGCTACTCTTAATGTTATTATTCCCATACATTCTTGCGAAGAACGTCACTCCACCTAGTCTCTGCAAAGCGCCCAATAATTCCACTATCTACTTTTAACTTACATGTCCATTATCATCAAGCTGGTTGTTGGTGAGCTTCAGTTTGTCGAAGGAAACGAGCTGGCGCATCCAGTGCGAACCGGGCGCGGGGGAGTCCGGGTGGACGTGGATCCGCGGCGGTGATATCGCATCCGCTTTACCTGCTACTACCCAGCTTGAACTAGATACATAGATATACATTAATGATCATACCAAAGAAAAGTAATATTTAAAACTGTACAGATTGTTTTAGCGATCTCTTCAAGAGTTACCATGCAATGAATGGATTGAATGGATTTCACTTTAGAACAGGTTGTGGTTTGTCGTTTGTTATCGATTGTCCAATTTACTTATTAAAATACTTACAATAATAAATGATAATATAGAAAATTTCTGTATAATACCACATTTCAGTAAATACCTGTCTGTGATAATACTGTAAGTACCTACGAATCTAAAACGCATTCACAAAACACTATTTTTAAATTCAAATAAGGCTTTCGACACGCTTTCGATCCTAGTGAAACGTTTTTTTGCCCTGAAAATGTATGGTTTGATTCTGATTACTTTTTGTTCTATTAAATTGAAAACATAATTAGTTACATTCATCTATGCAAAAAATAGTTCTTGAAAGGTTAAAAATTATATTAACGCCCTTCGAGAAACGTCACTATAGACTACTATAGAGTGTACCTCAAGGGTCACTTTGAGCTCAGGGTTTTTATTGATAGAAATAGAAGAAATGGATAAAATAAATTTGCTTACCTATGAAAAGCATAGCGATATCTCTTGTCATCTAATGGCACAAAATCTACCAGCAGCAAATAATCTGCATTCGGCAGCAGGCCTGCTAACCTCGCCTGCAAGGCGGGGAACATACGTCGGCCAGCCTTGGTGACTATCATCTCTGTGCCCAGCTCGTGGAAGCTGCGCCATAGTGCAGCCAGTTCTAAAGAAGCCGTGCATCGTGCGACAGCCGGATGTAGGGTCACATTCTGGTTCGAAGCCTTGGGGCAGAAGAAATTAAGTAAGTTAAATTTTTGACGAAAAAGATAATTTTTGATTTAAGCTGTAGGATCAGTAACGCCTCTGTTATAAGTGTTCATAGGCGACCGCTCACCATCAAGCAGGCAGCTGGAAAACAAGCTGCCTGCTTGATTATTGCTTATCGCCTATTGTATAATTACATGGGATGACGATGATAGAGGTGTTTATAAAAGGGGTACTTTTTATGTCTGTTGCACTTTCATTAAAAATTATAATAATGCATTGTTGGGCATATTGTCGGGGTCCAATAAAATGTTTCTATGAAATATCTTTCTGATGATAAGTGAAGAAGCGGTCTAAGATGGAATCGCGCTTCTCGTCTAGAATCAAAAGATGGCACTGAGACGAGGCGATGGACCACTAACTTAAGTCTAATATATAGAGCTCAACTATATAACATTGCAACTCGTCTTGAAAACTGGCTGGCACCGTACATAGAACTAGAAAACCCACAGAGTATAAATCAGTGGTGACTCTTTTTTCAGCCTGTTGTGTCCCACGTATGTCAAAGGCCTCCCTTCCCTCCTTCCACACATTACGATCTACTCCTTATCTTCCTTATATATCTTATTGGGTCCAGACCCCTGATTCTCATTTCAATCGGATACATTCAATTCGGAAACGTCATCTTAAATTTTGAATATTTATATTTCCGTGAGCTATTAAGTTGCGGAAACCTTTCCAATTAGAATCACAGATATTTTAGAAACAAAATATCAAAAGTTATGGATTACAGCATTGTAAATTGCAAAGATCTGAGTCGAAGGAGAGGGAGTTTTCCATTATGAATATGCTTTCGAATGATTGAGAATTAGGGGGCAGGTGCACTCATAACTTACAAAATTGTTAGGCCTAGGCGGCGGCTGCGGCGGCGGCGCTGGCTGCGCGCCGTGGTCGCGGCACGTGCTCTCACTGAGAGCCTGGAGCGGGGAGTACGTGGTGCGCGTGCATAGAGAATTCTAAACAAAATTATGATATCGTTTAGAAACCAAATAATTTGAGATCGTTTATAAAATGAATAATTTGAGATCGTTTACAAAGCGAAAAAAACCGACTTGCGAAATGCCACGCTAGTCATTTTCGTCACGCTAGTCAAGTTTGAGGTTTTTATCTCCTTATCTCTTGATAAACACATCGATCTCAATAAATTTTGTAATAATAGCAAGCGGGAAGTATACCTTCTCTTCAATAACGTTGTCCTAAGTTTTTTACGTTTTCAACCCAAAAATTTTCAGCATTTTGAAAACACTTCCAAAAACTGAATCGGCAAATAAATTTAATAAAATTATCTAACTTGCTTACAAAATTTCACGAGAATTGGTTAAGAAATGCGATCTGTAAAGGAGAACAGCCGGACAGACAAAATACAAAAGCATTTTTGGTCAAGCTGAAGCAGATACCGTTTCTTCGTTCGTTTAAAAAACTGACTTCACATGCCACGCGAGCCAGCTACTGAAATTTTTGCAAGATCCAGGTGATTATTTCCATATCTCTGAAGTTAGTCATCTCGATTAAATTTACTAAATCATCACCCCTGAAATGTAGTCCAATCAAGAAAAAAATAATTACTAGAACATTAGACGATTTGAAATGGTCAGGTTACTCAGGTTTGAAATGGGATATGCATATTGACTATCTGTGTGAAAAGCTGAGCAGAGCATGTTTTGCACTATCGAGACTGACTCAAATGATGAGCGCATCAGCGGTCAAAAATGCATATTTTGCATATTTTCAATCACTACTCTCTTACGGTATAGATCTCTGGGGCTAAGCCGCAGATCGCCAAAGAGCCTTAGTTTTGCAAAAGAGGGCAATTAGAATTATGTGTCGTGTCCCATGGGACACACCTGCTCGACAATTATTCATCGAACAAGGTATACTAATTCATTTATAACATTCATTATATATCCTCGAAGTCTGCAAATTTGTTAAACTAAACTTACAGAGTTTTCAGTCTATCAGTGATATTCACAACTTCAACACTCGTAATAAAGACAGGCTTATACTAACTTCCACAAAATTGAAAAAATGTTCACAATCTGTGTGGTATGAGGGACCAAAAATATATAACAAATTTGACAAAACTATTCGTGAAATAGAATCCTATGAAATATTTAAAAATACAATAAAAAACATCTTAATAAAAAAAGCATACTACACATTAAATGAATTTCTGGATGAAAAAATAAGGCTGATGTAACAATTGTTTCACAAACACAATATTTTATGTTGTTTAATGAATTTAATTCTATTCTACTCAATTATGAATTCTATAATGATGTTTACTTAATGTAAATCAAATTTATTATACTGTAAAATTGACCTATAACAAATGTTATTAAGAAATAAATGAAAAAAAAATGAAATGAAAAAGATTACTCTTTTTTTAACGGTTTTCACAAAAAAGGAGGAAGTTTTCAATTCGACAGATTTTTAAAAAATATTTGTTACCTCAGAACTCCGTCAAATCTTAACCGATAGGAAAAATTATATTTTTGTTTGATAGATTATGCCTCCCGTTTGGCATGTTAAGTCTGTTTTTTCATTTTGTACGATCATAAATTACAATGACGTTTGACTGCAATTTCACCTGATGTTACGTGACGATGCAGCAGAAGATGACGCAGGCTTGCTCAGTAAGTACCTGTCCATTCTCGATTTGAACATTTCCAGACAATATTTTGGAAAAAAGACAGTCGAAGGCAAGTAATACCATTTGCCAGCCCATCTGATGATGAACGAGGAAGCAAAACGCTTTGTGCGAATGTTGGTATATTCTACCATAAATTAATGCCGTCTCGAAATCTCTCTTGATGTTCTGTTGAAGAAGGGAGACGGGGAAATAAGATTGTGCAGTTGTCATTTTTACTCACATCTCTGATAGGATGATGCGGCCCCGGCTGTTCAAGATCTCGCCCTAATCGTTCCACCAGTGACTGAGATAGTGTGAACCCACTTCGTGAACAAGGCACCGCACATGCTGCTACTGCGGATAAAAATAATTTTATAATTAACAAGATCCTACTTTTTCTACTAAATGCGATATGTTTCTTTAACGAGTTCATATATTAAGATATTTCATGATGATGATGAGTTGGTGAGTATAGATGGATGGATGGATTTTTGTTACTCATTCACGAAAAATCAGCTGAACGGATTTTAATAAAATTTGGTATACATACATAGTTGAAAGCGAAGTCTCAATTACTAGGTGTGGTATTAGCATGGAGACGGTTCTGGCTCAAAGGACCAAAATGTACGAACCCTGGCCTAGTTTAAAATGCTATAGGTATGGTCCTGCGTGCGCGATCTAGGCTGCGATCAGATAGTGCAGTAGTATTTTATTGTACCGCCTGGTTCACACCAAATGCGATCAGAAAATAATTGAAAAGTACTAAGAGCGCGCCCGCAGATCGCAGGACGCCGCGGTGTGGCCGTACCTTAAAATTTTATTGATAAAAATTACAATAAAGAAAGCTAAAAAAATATAATTCCTAATCTAACTAAGCGTAATTTACGCGTACGCGACATAGCGCGGTCTAGTGCGAACAGAACTAAAATTGTTAAAATGTTGTAAAGGTGCAGTTTGATGAATGTTATTTATATTTAATGTTACAAGTACCTACAATTTCATTAACGAATAAAACTAAAATATTAACTATGACTAATAATAAAAAAAACTACAAATAAAAAATTGAATTTAGGTCGCTGTTTGCTGGTAGAATACCCAAAAAGCTGGCGACATTACCTCTTTGAATCGCGAAACTAATGCGTTGCCCGAGGTAAGCGCCAGCTCTTTGGTCGCAGGACGTCGATGGTCGCAGGTGACATCGATTAGGCGTCTGGACTAGCGATGGATTAATTCGCATTCACATTAATTGTTAGCATGCTAATGATTAATTAGCAGTTAGCAAATTAAATGTAGTTGCGAAATTCTGTGAAGTGCGAAGCGAATTCATCGGTAGCGTGCGCTCTCCGTCACAACCAAGAGAATACTAAATCTACCTATCTCTTTCATAATTCATTTTATGTGATTAGCAGTTTAGCAGGCGATGCGAAAAATGAGGTTAAGCCATTTTTATCTTTATTTGCTTGCAGTTAAGGTCGAATATTGATTGAATTATCTAATTATTATTAACGAATAATTAACGCTTAAATTATTAGCAGGGTGTTGCGAATAATGAAGTGCAGCAATGATTTCGTTATTATCTTTGATTTACTCGTATTTAGGGTCGTATATTGAATTAATGCGTGTTATTGTTTAATAATAATTTGTGTGGCACGTGCTGCATAGTGTAACGCGCTCTTTAATTCGCATATTAACAAAAACACATAAGTACTTACTTTTATCAATTATCGTTATATTAGCAAATAGCTTAGCAATAGCAATTAGCATGCTAAGAAAGCTCACGAATTCACATGCTGATGAAATTAATGTGAAATCGCATTAGTCGCCATCACTAGTCTGGACAACTCCTTAACAAAACCACGTGCTTGTTGACCCCACGGGCCCATGGTTTCGACCCCAAATGGAAGAAAAGCATAGTTATCACCGATGCTTATATATTTCCTCCGTTTGAGAGCCTCTGCCGCGTCTGCAGCTGCTCCTGCCGCCCGCGAGGTATTGTGAAGATGAATGAACCTTAATTATATTTAATGCAGTGTGAAACTGAAAAGGTGTACGATGCGTAGCTCGTACACAAATAGTAATATAGATTATAGATAGACAGATAGTACATATAACCTGGATTAGCACATAGGATACTTAATAGCGCAGGCAAAGCCACGGGCCTCCGCTTCTAAGTAACAATTTTAATATTGGCAGATTGAGTTTAAGGCCATCAGCTGATATAGTGTCTAAAATTGCAGTTAACAGAGGTGCGTAAACGGATGAAGTTTACTTTACAATGATACACTATAGAGCGAATGGTTTATTCCCGTCCACCCCCGAGGACTGCCCCCACGCGGGGGCAGATACCTATTTACCTTTTTATCGCCTTTTTAAATCTGATAAGTAGTACTTGACCATTATCTTGTCTAAGCCTCGCGGCGGTAAGCAACGATCACGTTTACCTTTGCAAACTATTTTTTTCCCAATAATGATAATAATAAAAAACTCAGAAAACATAACAGTACCTCAGCAAATATTCCTTCTCATCCATTGTGTACACCCCACCACTGCCGGAAAAACCAAAAACACACAAACGTTCACACTATTGTTCACCGCACATTTATATTATGACATCCTCATAAAAACAAGTAATCCCATAAAAACTCCACGTCCATCCCGCGGCGGACATCTCACTCAACTAATTGCTATAATGGCGGGAACGAAGCGCATCCAAAACTAAAATGGCCACAATAATTTCATCGCCTGATGTCAACACCGGGATTATAAATAAGCCCACCGATGAAAGCTATACTCGCGTAGAAACGACAATGATCTTTGCTTTATTTTTGGTGCGGCTTTCTATTTTATTGAGCACCTTGTTGATGTGTTAGCGATAAATCTATAAAAGGGTAGTCAGAAAAAGATTTTTGGTTGGCGGTTATCTGCAAATGCAAACACGTGCAAACTATTAATTTTAGAAGTTGTAAGTGCCGCCGTGTTATTATTCTGCCGACTTATATTATTATATTAGACACATGTTTGCCTTTTTCATAACAATAAAAATAGTTTTCATCAATAAAGCTATACCTGCCTATCTTTGTGATTTTTGTCCCGAGCTCAAATGATAGAGACATTTGAACATGCAACATTCTCAATTTTATTTTGTAAAAACTATGATGATATTTGTCATGTAAACAAACCAACGAAACTGTGACGTCTTCAGTTATATCTGCATTAAAAATACAAGACAAAAATGTATTTTCCCTTCATATTTCAGCAGAGAACCTTACTTAGTTTGACAATAATCGGTCTACACCAGGCGCAGTGCATGTAGTCGGAAACGATAAATTTTTTCACATTTGCGTTGAGTAACGCATAATTGTCAGCTTATGAGTTATTTTTGAGGTGCCACGGGCACTAATGTGGCACATTTGTTAGTAAATCAACGGAATGCGTCTTGGGAAACAAGGACAATCGCTCAAACCGAAAATAACTCTGGAAACCTGCAAATTTTGTGCATTATCTGAATAAATATTTGTCGATCGATCGAAATCTTCCAAAATTCAATTTGGTCCTTGATATGAATGAATGATTTATTTATATCACAAACTTGTTTTACACATAAACTTATGTACTAGTTTATTACATAGTATGATGAGAATAGTGAGATATACCTAACTACAATCTTATTCTCTGCCAAAAAATATCGGATCAAGGCACTTTCCATTATAATAGTATACCATTTCTTTAAAGATGATTGGTACTCAAGTACTGAGAAGATAAATTGTAATACAATCCAAAATTTCATCGTACCGACGGGTCTTGAACCCGCAACCCCCTGGATAACATGTCCAGGTGCTCTGCCAACGAATGGTCTCAAGTACGATGAAATTTTAGATTATGTTTAACAATTTACAAAAATATAAAGTGTGTAACACAACTTCAAAGAAACATAACATACTGAGAAGATATTAGAATATACATAATAGGAAAATCTTTTTTGCATCGTCCGACTGAAATGATCCGATTACATTGCAGAATAATCATTTCACTTTTCCATCATTGCACAAAGCAAAGAAGATACGGCGCTTACAAATTAAACTAGAGATACTCATAAGTAACGTTAAAGGTTACCGTTATTTTAAAAGTATCAGCCTTTATTTTACTCACCTACCTACCATAATTTCAAGCAAAATCATGCCCTCTAGCACGTAAATAAGATTCTTATTCCAATATCTGCTTTGTCATCAAGTAAACAAATTGCGTGTGGCAACATTCCCTCGAAGGAGTTTGATTTACGCGTCAGTCAGGTCGTCACTTCCCGCCCCGAGACATAACTCGTGACACGGGTGTTTCAGACACGTTCAAATATTTCAAGAGGCGCCTGCTCTGACACAATAATGTTATCATAGCTTGTAAGTTCATAGATAAGTAAATTTTAGTAAGACCGATTTATAAAATTGATAGTTTGAGATCGTTTAAAAACTAAAAAAACCGACTTCAAATGCCGCGCTAATCATTTTCAGTACCAAAAAACGTGGAAAAAATAAAAGATTCCAACGAATTGAGAACTTCCTTCTTTTTTGAAGTCGGTTCATAATAACGGTACGAGATAAAGAGTTTTAGGCGCTCGTGTATCCACTGATATTATAAGACTTAATTAAATTTAAAATTTAATACCATCCCCGTGTACATAAAATCCCACACACATGTATAGTCTCTTAATTGAGACCACTCCAATGAGTCCAAATAATAAACACGATGTCTTTGCTGTTAGTCGGCGAGGAGTTAAATATTCTGCAGATTCCAGAAGATGTCTCAGTATCAGGTTAAGTTCACCATGAAATTGCTATATTATTGTAGTCTAATAGGATACCGCATTTTGAATTAATGAATAATGATACCTTTAATGATACCTTTAATGATACCTATGAAAGTTGTTTTCATATCTCCCCTCTTTTTGCAACATCAAAGGGTTAAGAGTTGCAGATAGATGCATGACACATGGATAAAACTAATATCCAAAGGCATTTCTGACACATTCTAGTTCAGACCCAGACTTCGTAATGTTAAAAATGTGTGAATTGTGACTCTTAATTTAATACATATGGTATAGTAGGCTAGCGCTTGATCACTATCTCACCTGGTTGTAAGCGATAATTTGGTCGATGATGGTGAACACGCTGGGCCTAGAATACTCTGACTCTAAAGGGCTGAGTCCAGCCGGAACACCGTAAGGTTATTGCGGCAGATTTTCTTCTTGATGGTGGTAAGCCGCTCTTTGGTAGCATGTCAGGCGGAACATCGATATAATATGCTCCTACCACCTGTAGAAACCTGTAAAGCATGTTACTTACTTCTACAGTCTGAATTGGATATAAGAACCATAACTTTACTTTAGTTTTAATGTGGTTCTGTTTTTTATAAGTGGTCAATAAAGAGTTTATCTATCTATCTATCTTTACCATCACAACAATTTACCAAAACTTATTGAACGCTATTTACGTATGTAACAGCTATACTAATGACGCAGCCCGGCGTCGGTTAACTCCTAACGAGCCTTGGAACACAAATCACCATTAGCGCCGGCGACGGACCGTGAGCCTGCGCGTGCGACGCTGTGCCACCGTCTGCTTACAAACACGTTCTAAACTGATATATTTCAAGGCATTATATCATTTAAAAATGTGACGATCGTTAGTCATTTTTAACCCCCAACCCAACGCCAAATGAAAGTGTTATACATTTGACGTGTGTATCTGTGTGTCTGTCTGTGGCATCGTAGCACCCAACCGGATAAACCCATTTTGATTTAGTTTGATAGGTGTCTTAATCGAGTGTTCTTTTGTTTTGATTCATAAAAATCCATTTAGCCGTTTTAAGACTATGAGCTTTTTTATTAGCTTTTTATTAGCTTCACCTGTATGTTTGTATGTTTGTAACCGACTTCTTTGGGCGCGATTTTGACCCACTTTAAACGGACAGATTTCGTTCAAACTTTGTAGATTTATCGAGGACCAATGACAATACACTAATTTGATAAAAAATTATTGCATTTTTCAACTAAAAAGTAGAAAACAAATAATAGTTTAAAAAAACTAAAAAACACGCTTTTTATAGAAAACCGAACTACAAAATAGAAAATAAATTTAAATTAAGAATAGTGTTAAAAATTTCAATAAATATAAATTAATAATCGTGTGAATAAGAAAAAAAAATATTTTATTTTAAAAAAAGCGTGGGGTGCTTTTAAGATATTATCAAAATGATAATCACTCTACTCATATCTGTCAATAAAATATTTATAACTATTGACACCATGCACCTCACGCTTTTTTAATAATAATTTTATTTTTTTTATTCACACTATTTATTAATTTATATTTATTGAAATGTTTAACACTATTCTTAATTTATATTTATTTTCTATTTTTTAGTATGGTTTTCTATAAAAAGCGTGGTTTTTAGTTTTTTTAAACTATTATTTATTATAGTTGATGTCGCTATGAAATCACCTTTCGTAGGTCTGATTAATTCGAAATTCGGTATCCTCTTACCTTAACGATGTTATACGAACATGGTATATAATGGCAACATGGCATATAACCGATGCTCGGGTATCTCCTGAAATCTACAGAATACTCAACTCCCCATCAACTTACAGCAGAGATTATGAGTTTGGGTTCGTTGGAATGGTCTCAATGAATAATACATTGTACATAGGTCAGTCGGAGGAGGTATTACATTTTGGATTTAAGTAGTGTCCGACCGAAAGTTTCGGCCGAGTTTTGGGCAAAAATCATGTTTCGGCAGTTTCGGTTTCGGCCAAAATTGGTCGAAACTTTTGCCGAAACCGAAACTGATTTCGGAAGTTGTCGTACACTCTCGCCTAACTTCGTTTCTCGCGGCAACGCTTTGGCGGACGCTGGCGGCCCTTCGGGAATTGTCGTGCGCCGTTCTGATAGCTCTGTAGCAACCGTAGATATAGTGTAGATATGGTGCTAAAATAATAATAATGGGTAAATGCACCAAATTTCAGTATTTTAAGGAATACATACATACTTGACCACGTGAGTTTCGGTTTCGGTTTCGGATGAAACTGAAGCCACGGCTGAATATTCGGTTTCGGTTTCGGTTTCGGCCGGAAAACCAGTTTCGGTCGAACTCTAGATTTAAGTATTTTACAAGCTTTTATTTAACTTCACTTGTAAGTGTAAATGCGTACATTACCTAGTTGTCCTACTCTATGCTTCTAGTTTTAAAACAATCCAAAGACCTAAAAAATACTAAAAGGTTAAAAGGCAAAAGACATAATTAGGGAATTATGATGCCATTTGCCACTCTCATTTGAGATTTGACATTAAAACTCTTGTCATCTCGTTTTTACTTCAGAGGTGAGGAAAGGATAGCAACAATTCTAGAGTTTTCAAATTTAGTTTCTTTAAGCCACAACAGAATGGGCCTCATTGTTGGCGTAAAAACTAAAGCCAGAAATAACCTGGCACCAGTCAATCAACAATCACAACACCCTTGTAGCTAATTGGCCGTTACCGAGCGATAGCACACGTTGTCGGTATCGACATCGACGTGATGAAGAGAGAAAAGATTTTTGATTGGATAACTGATTGTTTATCGGATGACGTCATGAGTGTCATGAATGAACATTATGAAATGAATACCTACAAGTAAGAAGGTAGGGACGGTAAATGGAAAATACTGAGAAATCATCTAAGATTGAATAAACATAAATAACCGATTGTTTACTCTAACAAACCACTGAGTTTACTGCTCTCCTGGAAAATCTTACAGACAAGAATTAAGTTTGTAAAAAACATACAAGAAACTCATAGTATTTTCAAAACGTAAATATGCCTTCTGAAGAAGGGCTGTCGCGTTATATCAATAATACCGCGGTAATACAATATACAATATAGTATCGAAACTAATCCATAGACACGCCAATAATGGAACAAGGAAGATCAGCAACAGTAGCAAAGTGCACAAAACGAACGGCTCCGAGAATAGCCGAAGACTGGCAGCATCAGTCAATCAGCAGTCAAAACAGAGGCGAGCTGTGACAGCGGCACCTAGGGCAGGATCAAGACGTGCCTAGACTAACATTACCGAATAGGAAATGGACTAATAAGGCAATTTTATGCCGCAATGCGAACTATACTCCCTCAAATATTTAACTTTCTTCTGAAAAGACTAAAATACTTATTTACTCGGTAAACAAATGCCATACTTTTAACCGAGTTAAAAAAAAGAAGAAGGTTCTCAATACGTCGGAATCTTTTTTATGTATGTTCCCCGATTACTCAAAGACACCTAAACCTATTTGAAAAAATATGTTTTTATCTGAAAGGATATTTTTCTAAGGTATTCTCATTTAAATTTCATCGAGATTTGTTCGATACCTCTAGAGATATAGAGATAAACACCTCAAATTTGGCACTGAAAATAAATAATTATATTGTTGTTTGTATTTTTTGTGAGTATTAGACTAAATAAATTCATTTTCTTTCTTTCTTTCTTTCTTTCTTTCTTTCTTTCTTTCTTTCTTTCTTTCTTTCTTTCTTTCTTTCTTTCTTTCTTCCTTTCTTTCTTTCTTTCTTTCTTTCTTTCTTTCTTTCTGTCTTTCTTTCTTGCTTTCTTTCTTTCTTTCTTTCTATAATTTGGAGAAAAAGGCCAAGAAGCTGAAATATTGTATTTAATCATGGTTTTTGAGAACGAAGTCGATCATTTCATACCAATTTGTGAAAATAACATTCTTTCTTTGTAATTTGAAATGATATTTGCGCTGAGTTCTCTACCCTACCCACGATGTTCTCGGAACGCATCTGACGTCGCAACATGGATCACAAATCACGGAAAGGATATGAATACAAACAACGTGTCTTCTCTGTCTGAATCGATTAATGGCGACATAGCCTTATTACTCCTACATCACTAATATTACATGTGAAAGTTTGTGAATTAGTACGGTTCTTACTCCTTTCTTCTGAATCGGCAGGACGCTTATAAATATAATTAAGATCGTTTAAAAACAACCGACTTCCATGCCCCGCGAGTCAGTTTTAGTAGAAAGCACGTTTATCATCATATATCTGGATATACTTATCAGATCTCGATGAGATTACAATGGGATCACCTCGGAAATGTACCCTACCGATTAAAAAAGGAATCATTCGAATCGGTTCACACTTGACGGAGCAATCGCGTAACATACAAACAAACAAAACTTTTAAAAAAACATACAGACGAATTGACAACCTCCTCTTTTTTGGAAGTCGGTTGAAAAGATGTTACGAAGATGGCTTATAATCTATATTTACAATATTGTATATTGCCTTAAATATGTACAGTACAAGATTCACTATGGGTACCTGTACTATTCATTATTCTGTGCTATGGGCCCCAAACTCGGCTAGCCTGTATCTTGGGAGCCGTCAACATTACTGTAAGTACTCTGTACGTGAACTACTCAGATAAACATAGATTGAGATACATTTAAAGTTACCAGTTACCACATTACTAATTCATAAATTATACACATGAATATAAAATCATGTAGCAAAAGCAAAGATAATAATGGATGAAGATTATTAGTTTTTCTTAGAACCACTTATTATTCATATGAATGAAAATTTGAATAGTCTTAGGAGTATAAGTTTTCTCCACTTCAATCCACAACTCTGTTCGTGAGTATCATCGTGGGATGCTGTTAGTTAGATGGTTAGATGGTTAGCTATTGGTAGATAATACTTAGTTGTTCTGAAAAGTTACGACCAACGTTTGAGGTTAATAATTAAGCTGAGTTAGAATTTGAAACAGTAATTAGATCTGTGACTGTTTCGATTGGCTTGTTAACGAGCCTCGCCAGAAATGTTGACACCACTCGGAATGATCAAAGCACTTGCGTTGCAGTCTGCAATTCAGACGTTTCCTTTGTGCATTGTCTATTTGCAATCAAAAGATTTGAGTGATTCGAGGAATCTCTCGAGTTCATTGCATAGTAACATGATAATTTCTGGCTTTGTTTTTTATTTATATTAGTGTAAGGCCAGTTTCACCGCTTTCTGATTAAGTTTCATATAGTTAGACTGACAGGTAACGCCATATAAAAGTAGTAGCTTATCTGGCATATATTTAACTTCTAATAAGGTATCAGGGACTCAGTCAGACTAGTGACACTGGCTCTTAAAGTAGACTTCACCTAAAAAGGACCTAAGGGAAAGGACCTTCACCTAAGGAGGTTCTAGATTCGCTACAATATTTTTTTATTTTTGCGATAAAGGCTCTCTACCGTGAAAATAAATAAAGAGGCTGACCTAGGCGAACTTATCACGTCCAGATCGGAGACGTTTTAAAGAAAGACCAAGTCAAAAGTACCTATAATTAGCGACCATAATATGAAGGCGCTCATGAAAGTGGAAGAAGCGAAAGAGGTATGTCAGGATCGCAGCATGTGGAAAGAAGAAGTCTCTGCCTACCCCAACAAGAAAAAGCGTGATGGTATGTATGTATGTATGTATGTATGTATGTATGTGTTCACCGTTTATTCAAAGACGCCTAAACCAAGTTTTTATTTTTTTTATTTTTTGTTTAAAAGGGTATAAGGCTACCCAGGGTGGTCCCATTTCATTTTCATCGAGATATGTTCCACGCATCGCCAGAGATATGGAAATAAACACCTCAAACTTGGTACTGAAAATGACTACCGCGACATTTGATGTCGCTTCTTTTAGTTTTTTAAACATTTAAATTATTATTGTATTTATAATTATTATTGTAATTACAATTATTATGATACTCTTCTAACTTTAAAGTGCAAATTTTGTCTGTCATTCAACCTTTTTGACAAATTAATCTTAATTATTTCTGAACTGGCCGAGCAGTTTTGATGTCTCCATCTTTCCCTCTCTTTTGTTTCGTTTTGTGTTAGTATGATTATAACGTATTTGTTTGTGGTATGAGCATCAATTTGTACGGGCGTGGGGGTGCGTAAATCAAACGTGTCGCAGGGACGTACGACACATGTGTTGCCCTGCATTCAGGGCTGGCGAGATACTTCAGGTTTTTCTTGACTTGCTAAATTACTGTCGAGATAAGATTATTTCGAAAGCAATTGACAAATCACTAAAAGATAACATTTCAAGCAGCTGCGTTTTAATGTTACACATTTTTTATATTACTTTAGTTAGACGAATGTTAGTCTCAAAATCATAAGTTGAAATTTGGAACAAAATGTATTTTTCCAGAGAATTTATTTATTATAAAACACTAATCATTAATGGAGGTATAAGAATATGAAAAAAAAGTGTGTCCAACAAGCTTGATAAGGCTGTAATAAGAAGCAGTCGCAACTGACGCAGGCTTTGGCATCTTACGTAGTAGGGGTTTAACCTTTTGGGCTTCTTAGCATATTTTTTTTTAAAAGTACATTTGTGTCTGAATCCTAGTAAAATATAAAGTGGCCAGTGCTGAAAAATCGTCCACATCATTTAGTGCATTTTATCTAAGAATACAATACAACCAAAATGTAAATTTTAGTAGACAGCCCTGTCCAATCGCGCGATGCAACCGGAGCGGTCCTCGCGCATCTGTAGATTTATAGCGCTCAATCAATGCGGATTTATTGCTAAGGAAGCGCCTTTTGTTACCGTTACCTCACTATATTTAGAACAACTATTATAATTGCTCCTTCACTTTGTCGTACCTCGAATAACGCGGGCTAATTAATTTCTGGTTTAAATACGTAGTTGAACTGAAATTTTGGTAAGTATACGTGTTTTTGTGTTTTATTTTTTTTTCGATCTTGTATGATTTTGATCTAATAAGAATACCAAATTGAATACACAATTGTGTGACAATAATTGTTACGAGTTTTTTACATAATAACTTAAAGCTAAAAATTATTGTTAGCTTTAAGTTATTATGTAAAAAGCTCGTAATGCAAATCATCGAAATTAGTGAGAATTAGTAGAAGTGATTGAAATTACTGGATGAGGAATAATCAGCCAGCCATAGACATATAATTAATATTATTACTACTAAACAACGAACTAGCGTAAGGATCAGCCCGTCGGTGCATCCCCTATGGTAAATTACGGTACCAACTTATTGGTTCTAAAACCGCTAGGTAAAGTAGAGGAGAGCCAAGAGATGGGTCTTCGTAAATTAATAGTAATCGACGATCGGTGCGTACAGACTATTTAACATAACATGTTATAACACTGTTATTTCATATGTTTTAGATAATGTGGACATGGAATTTTATAAAACATGTTATAATACAATGTTATAATATCATGTTTTATAACATGTTATGTTACATAGTCTGTACGCACCTTTATAAAATTATTTACCGTCTAGTATAAGTGGACCCTTCGATCCTAGCCTAGCGTCCTCAGGCCCCAGTCAATTATCTTATCAGTTAAAATGTTTTCGTGGCCAAATCCTTATAATTTAAATCAATGTATAGGTACGGCCTATTTTAGACGAAAAAGGTTCTTAAGTTCTAGAGAGAGATCCACCGTATTCAATTCAAAATTTACATATTAAACCAATATTTTAAAATCTTACAGCACTAAATCGAATCAATATCTAAGCATACTATTGCTATTGATGTACTGCCAAGCACTGTATCCAAATCATCGACTAATGGATGCCATTCATTAGACCATCGACAAGTTTGGCAAGAGCACCAAATATCGCACCAACTGGACCGGAACCGGTATGGCACCTTGGCGGCAGTTGGACCGGACCGATATTTATCGTCTGCCATCGGACATTTATTGACCATTCCACGGGCAGAGGTCTTAGCTTTAAATAGTGGAGAAGCAATTACGGCTAATTTTGTTTCAATTAATGAAAGAGAGCGTGGATTTCAATTCCAGAATCAATTCGATGCTCGATCCATTTGTTTAGTAGTAGGAACGATCGAATAGACCAATCTCATTCAACCAATGATCGATGGCTAGTAACACCCTTTTAGCGCATTTCAGACTACTATAATGTAATAGTTTATAGCACAACAATATCACTCACCATACATTTATTGAGAACACGTTCATGCTTAGCTATACTATATAGGTGTGAGCCGGATTGCTTGTAATTTGCTTGTCTTGCTGTGACTATATAGAGGGAAAGTATTAAGTGTAATCTGAAATGCGCTTTAATTTCACAGAATTCAAATAAGTATATGTAACACTTGTTTTGATTAATCATCAATAACAGCCAGTATTCGTCCTCTGTTGGACAAAGGCCTCTCCTATGGCACGCCACTGTCCTGCTATTGTTTTAAGACAAGCACCGACCGAACACAGTTACGCGCTTTAGGTATTTGGCAAACGTATTGCTATCTCTATGTTCCCCGCAGCTACGTCACAGAATAAATAGTAGTACTAGGCCATTAACTTCGATGTGTGCGTATCCGCACGCACACTTCTCAACTTGGTCATCATACTGTTTATCATACTCTAAACTGATACTGGACTCGATATGCAAGACCGACGTTAAGGGCGCGCATTCATTTAACAGCAAGTCTAAATCTACCTACACGACCGCTGGAACTGCGTAACATGGACGGCACACTACATCATCAAATTATCTGTTCGCACCGCTACGATATTACCTTTGAAAAAACCCGAAAATCGATGCGATTCGTATAAACGCTCTTAAACAATAAAGCTGAGCTTAGTGCGTCATTTTGCGGCGCCTCTTCACCCTTGCATCGGTAAGATCTTGATATTTAAACGCCCTATTATAACGGCTGAATGATGCTGAGACAAACCGATAATAGGTACTATTCTAGAGATAGAAATTCCACAGAATATTAATAAGGTATGTATATTCAGTTCCACAGCAGGGCTAGCATGGCATTATCCCCGGGGAAAGACAAAATTATTTCCCTGTTTTTCGCCACTGACAGGAGATCAACACAACAATTTAAACGCTTGGTGAAGTTTAACCCCGAGTTTTGATTTTATTTCGTATTAAAAAGTTTAAAAAAAGGATTGATTAAAAGTCTGCGGACGTTTATAATTATCGAAAAACTTTACTTATAATTTGCCTTTTCCACCAAACAAAACACGGACATAATAATACTACACGGATAGGTGGAAAGACAAAATACTCTCCTTGCCATGCTAGCCCTGCAGAAGTTTACCAGTCACTTCGTGAACGGTGCATTGCATGCTGCACTTGAGAAATGCATTAAGCAAAAAAACAATGTTTAAGCTTAGCGTGTTCAGTTCACCATCATCGAACACATCATCGCTTACCAACAGGATAGTTGTCAAACGCTCTTATGTATAAAAATGAATCCCAATTGCCCTTGGTCACGGCATCACACGTGAAAGGCTGGACCGATTTAGCTAATTCTTTTTTTGTCGTGTTTTTTATCGTCAGGAAATGGTTCTTACGAAAAAAAAAATAATACATGAAAGTTGTTTTTAACGCAGGCGAAGCCGCGGGGCACAGCTAGTTCAATATAAAAAAACATTGTTATCCCGTAAATGCCTGTATACCAAAAAAAAGTGGCTGCGTACTGCGTACAAAGTTACGCGTCAGAAGTGAAACTATCATTCAATTTATTTCTCAAAATCACTACATAGAGTTAATCTATGCATCACTAATAGTTTTTTTGTACAACTCCATTTGTTGAACTAAGTAGGACGAATATCCGAATACGACTTCGTAGTTACGCCGTTCTACAATAGAAGGCGTTTATAAATATAAAATATTACATGACGCTTACGTCACTTCCGTTGATGCGGACCGAGACGCTACGTCACATCCGTCAAATTTTACCCCACTAAAAAAGTTTCATTTAAATAAACTGGCCAAGTGCAAGTCGGACTCGCACTCGTAGGGTTCCGTACCACACTACAGTATTTTATAAGATCGAGCAAAAAATACCACTATCATTTTTCGCCAGCAAAAAAAAAAATTAATAAACATTTTATTTCTTATAACGCCATCTAATGTCTAACAAAGGTGTTAGGGATCGATATTTCAATATAACGCCTTCTATGGGATGTTTCCCTAACAAAGCGTTCATAGATGGCGTAAAATGCCGATAAAAACACGTTTCTTGTATGGGGACCCTCTATTATTTTTACCTTTATTCTGTTTTTCGTATATGTTGTTATAGCGGCAACAGAAATATATCATCTGTGAAAATTTCAACTGTCCAACTATCACGGTTCATGAGATACAGCCTGGTGACAGACGGACAGACAGACAGACGGACAGCGGAGTCTTAGTAATAGTAACCCGTTTTACCCTTTGGGTACGGAACCCCAAAAATTAGGCAAAAGATCTATATTGTGCCACAGAAACCGATTACTGGTACTCTTTCTACTATAATATTATAAACGCGAAAGTTTGTAAGTATGTATGGATGTATGGATGTATGGATGTATGGATGTATGGATGTATGGATGTATGGATGTATGGATGTATGGATGTATGGATGTATGGATGTATGGATGTATGGATGTACGTTTGTTACTCTTTCACGCAAAAACTACTGAACCGATTGAGCTGAAATTTGGTATGTAGATAGCTTAGACCCTGGAATAATATCTTATATACTTATAATAATAACTTTTTATCCCGATACTCGCACGGGAACGATGTCTACGCATGTAAAACCGCGGGGCAAAGCTTGTAATAAATAATAGATAGATAGATAGAAACACTATTATTTAACACCTTAAATTACAGAATCAAACATTATAAGTAATACAATTTAAAATAATAGTGCAAAATAGGCGATCTTATCGCTTAAAGCGTTCTCTTCCAGACAATCTCCCAGACATAGATGGAGAGAAATGTAACAAGATATGGTGGTAAGTGGTGTTTTATAATTGGGAGAAAAAAAACTACTTAAACAAATACATTAATACAAAGTTAAGGAAAGAAGAATAAATATACATTATGGATTAGAATATAATCACGTATAATAAATAATGTTCTGTTTTAGGATACTTTTTGAGAGAGGAGAAGATTTGTTTGTCAACTCACGTTCATTTTGAAATGTAGAATACCTACTATGTTTGATCACGTGATAAACATCACGTAAAGTGACGTGAAATTCCCGTTTTCAGACATAATAAAGACCATTGTGCCTAGTATTCCCAAAACCAAAATATCGCAGCAAGGGTTGTCCAAATAACTTTAAACCCGGAATCGGAACTAATTGGTCTAATTTACCCGGTGCCCGGCACTAACGACGGGACGGGAACGGCATAGTTCGGATTACCGACGCGATCGGTGATTTGTATCTTTAGGTACGTTTTTGGTATTTATTGCGGGGGATATTTTATTCATGTCACAAATAGAGTTATTACTAGTTTGAATTTTTATTTTTAAACTTTCAAGAATTAAGAATATAATTCATTATATTCTTAAAACTATTCCATACTTCAGTATGGAATAGTTTTTTTGGCAATGTTGGCATTGCATTTCGATTTCAACCCGTTCAAGACGTTACTTATATGGTTACAAATTTTGCAGTTGCCAATGGTGACCATCACAGAACTACATAGCTTTCGGTTTTAATTATTCCGGACAGAAACTTGACAACTATCTCACCTGACGTTAAGAGATGATGCTCTTTAATAAGGAATAATGGTTTGTCTAGATAGGGAAGATGGCAGTGAGATAAGGAGCACTGTGCTACTGACTTTCGTCAAATCGGCAATTGGGCGTAATCATAATAATTAAGGTGGGAATAGCCCAATGGATAGGGTGTCGGATTGGCGATCGAGAGGTAGTGAGTTCGATCCCCACCCTACCCATTGCACTATTGACGTGAACCCACTCCAGACACAAGCATCTTTAGCTTAGTTGGAGGGGTTAACAAGAATACTAGTAATGTGCAACCCACATAGCGAGTAATCTTTTTCTTAAAAATAAATAAATGAAATCCACTTATGTTCTATCCCAACCCGTCTACTACTTACTTATTCACGGTTAAGCCATTCGGCGTGGCTCCAAACGACTTATGTCAAATGGATGGATTTTGGCGCGATTGGAAATCCAGAGTTGTACATCATGCCAATGGATTCCAACATTCACGATCAATATAGCTGTATATCGCCATTTGACGCGATGGCGTGACCGTGAATGCCCATCTTAAGGTTGGTACTACTAGCTATTAGCTAACAATAATGGGCATGAGCCTGAAATAAATACATTTTAATTTTAATTAATAATAATTGAAGATCGTTTAAAAAACTAATAGAATCGACTTCAAATGTCGCGCTAGGCATTTTCAGCTAATACCAAGTTTAAGGTATTTATCTCCATATCTCTGGAGATACTTATCAGATCGCGATAAAATTACAATGTGACCAAACGTGAAGAACACTCTCTCAAACAAAGAAAATATTTTCCTAATCGGTTAAGAAATGACGGAGCTATGAGGTAACAAATATAAAAAATTATAAGATCGTTTAAAAAACTAAAAACAACCGACTTCAATGCCGCGCTATTCATTTTCTGTACCAATTTTGAGTAGTTTATCTCCATATCTCTGGAGATACTCATCAGACCTCGATTAAATTACCATGGTACCACACTTGGGATATCCCCTATCTAACAAAAAAAGAATAATTAAAATCGGTTCATAAAAGACGAAGTTATCCGCGAACAAACAAAAAAAAAAAAAAAATGTATACGGTCGAATTGAGAAACCTCCTCCTTTTTTTTGAAGTCGGTTAAAAATACTGGTGAATTGAGAAGCACAGCGTTTTTGTGAAGTCGGTTTAAATAAAATAGCTACTGATCTCAACAATGTTTCAGTTTCAACACATTCGATTTATCATTCTGTAATTAATGCATAAATATTAGATCTTTTTCAAAACGTAAGTATCAAACTGAATGGACGTATGATTGTTTACGTAACGATGCTTTGTCTTGAACGCCCTTATGAGAACAATTTACGTTCGTGTAAACAAATCCAAGTGGTGGCCTGAAACTAAATTTTTCTCTCGGGTTTACTTACTAGCGATTTATTATATACATAGTATGAAGTAAGAGCAAACTCGCAAGCAAGCAAAAATTTAATGTAGAAATATTTAGGTAACTATCACCAATTTAGAAAAATCTTTATATTTCATAGTTTCTTGAGCAAAATGTAGATAAGTACGAAAGAAAAAATAACAGACGAACTGAGAACCTTCCTTCTTCATTTTAAATCGGTAATGTACGCTCACGGTACAGAACAAGTATATATTTAAATCAGATATATACTATAAACTACCACATATAGAGGAAATAATTTGCCAACAAAGGTAAGACACGAAAATTCAAAAACTCTACTCAGACAATATTAGTACGTACAGACATACATAAGCTCGGTAATGTATAGCGACACTTCAAAGCCATTACAAACACGTTCAGAATTAAAATATTAGAATAACAAACATACGACGGGTCCGCGTTTATTTTGCTAAGGAAGCTATATCGCGGCGCGCCGAAGACGCAACGGGAAACAATTCTATACAAAAGTAATGTATCGTTTCTTAGGAAACGATTTGAAAATAATCTAAAAGAACCCGACTTCAAATGCCACGATGGGCATTTTTTGTACCAACTTTGAGGTGTTTATATCCGTATCTCTGGAGATTATACGGAACATATTTATATTAAATTTAAATAGAACTATTTGGAAAGTACATACTCTTTCAAAAAAGACTTTTGCAAATTGGTCCAGGTGTCTTTGAGTAACGCCTAATCACAAGTCTAGAAATGGAAACTGCCATAAAACGAGCCCTTGTGGTCATCAACTCTGACGTCGGCCACTTGACCAGTAGGTACCTATTTTTAATTTCTCGACTTGATGAAATAAAATCTAAATTATAAAATAATAAACATACTTAAGTCACAAGGCGAATCAAAATGTTTCACTCCTAAAAATAAAAGTTACATACAGCAAAACAACATCGGGTGGTTACTTTGGTGGTTACAAAACAACATCGGGTGATTCAGGTGGTTACTTTGGCCCTCTCCTGTTATAAATAACTTCATCCTATATCATGTAGGATCGTTAGCAAATTAATGACTGATTGTTTTTCTTCACATAAAAAAAGATGAATTCAGACGAGTGAATTATTGAAAGGAATATAAAACCCGACGGCATGAAAAATGATTTTTTTTCAAACAGAATTCTAAAAAGGAGGAGGTTCTCAATTCGTCTGTATGTTGTTTTTTTTTAATTTTTTTTGTATGTATGTTACCCCCTTACATTACCTACTCCATCAATTGTGAACCGATTTGAATGAATCTTCTTCTAGGGTATATTTCCGAAATGGTCCCATTGTAATTTCATCAAGATCTGATAAGTGTCTTCTGAACCCCTAGTACGAGTTTTTATCGTAAACGCTTTTGACAGTTCTCACATAGTTTTCGACTTACCCTAGCTCCCTGATTGGTCTAAATTTAGTGAAGTGTAGTAACCACTAGAGGCGCTGTACTGTTTTTCATACAAACTTTGTTCGATAAACGATATCGAGTTTGGTATGAAAACTCATACTAGGGGTACAGAGATATGACGATAGACGTTTCAAACTTACTACTGAAACTGAATCGCGGGGCATGGAAGGCATGAATTTTTAAACTATCTTAATTATTTAATCAAAATTCCAGAGCACTAGAATATTTTATACCGTAAGTGTTATTATTATATGTATATTCGGAATCGACTTTTTAAGCCTTTTACTTTGATACAAAACATGGTATGGTTTGAGCAAACATATTTAAAATCACTAAAATGTACTAAATACAAAATAGCCGCAATTTTATATTTCCTTTACTTTCATACAGTGCATAATAACATAGATCAAAATAACTTTCATTCAAGACATCATTCATTGAAATCGGTCCAGCTTTTTGGCTCCTAGGTGGCAATAGGTGGCAACAAATAAAAATACCCACATACATACTCGCTAAACACATTACACTCCTTTTGGGAGTCAGGTAAAAGATGAAGCGTCTCGGTCTCGAAACCAACGGTCATTTCACGGCTAAGCAATAAAAAAAAACTAATGAAGTGTAGATTTATCTACACTTCGTTAGTTTTTTTTTTATTTATTTATAACTAATGTAATGTAGTTGTACAGAACCTTCCACCTAACATCTTTATTTCTGCAGGAACATAGAAAATCGTGGCATCGTATTATTCTCCAACAGATATATCGACCTTAAAACAAATATTTATATATTTTTTACATCGCACGGATCGTAATTTTCGGTTTAATTTGACAGCCGGGTTAACGAGGGGCGAAACGACACGCAAAATATGGATATTGAAAAATAATAATAGCTTGGAATATTTTCGATACAGCTGCGACCACATTAGATTATAGAACAAGTGACGATGAGTTACCATCTAGGCATCATAACAATTATTACTATGATAGAATGAAAATTAGTTTAATTGATACCAAATTGCGGTAAAATATCCGCAAATAACTGTAAGTAAAAGTTAGAAGGCTTGGTTGGGATAGAATAATTCATAATTCCCAGAAATTCTCCAGGACACGACAAGTAGTCTTTCGACTAAAGTATAGAGCAACCTAATAACGTCACAGTAACGTGCTATTTTTATCTTTGTAGCACTTGCATGTCGACAATAAAATAAAACACGTAATTGGTTTATGAGCCATAAAAGTAACGCAGAGACGGCAAGATATCAATATATTTTATTACGCAAATTACTAATAATAATTTTGGATTATTTTTGCGTCACGCCAATCTTTCATCTTTAACAGGAACATGTCAATGAATTTACTAATGTATACGCTCGCGGTTTTGCTTTTAAAAAAAGAAAACGATGAATTTAGAACCTCCTCATTTTTTGTAAAGTCGTTTAAAATGAGCATATGTATTTCTATTTAAACAGCAATCCATGTGCCAGATTTAAGCCAAATAATTCGAACCATAGAAGTCTTAATTTACTAAGCCCTGTAATTTTAACAGACACTGTTATTCAAACCGAAAACAATCCTTTTTTAACCGACTTTAAAAAAAGGAGGAGGTTTCTCAATTCGACCGTATTTTTTTATTTTTTTTATATATGTTTGTTCGCAGATAACTTCGTCGTTTATGAACTGATTTTGATTATTCTTTTTTTGTTCGAAAGACAATATCCCAAGTGTGGTACCATGGTAATTTTATCGAGGTCTGATGAGTATCTCCAGAGATATTGAGATAAACATCTCAAAATTGGTACTGAAAATGAATAGCGCGGCATTGAAGTCGGTTCTTTTTTAGTTTTTAAACGATATTATTACGGCCGAATAACTGACAAAGTGCTGGTCTGATCCGCCCCACTCCTCAGGTGGACTCAAGAATCAAGAATCAAGAATCAAAGCATTTATTCAGTATGTAGGCAGTATAAATATACGCACATATACACGTCAAAATCATAAATCATAACCAATTATCAAGTAAACATAGCAAAAGCAGAATTTAACGCTTTGAATTAGAAAAAAAAAGTAATGAACCATTCAGCTGTCATCCAATCGTTTACGTCAGAATATTTAAAAAAAATTAAAGTAGGTTAAAACCAACCATACATGTAAGTGTGTGTTTCAGTACTTCAGACAATTTTTATATAAAAAAAATAAAAAAGTGAAATAGTGAAACACAACATAGAGAAACGCATACCGATCACAGTACATATCATGATCCAAATGGAACTGATAGTCCGTCTGTCAGCTGCATAATATTGTTTAAATAAAAATAAAAATGGCAAACCTAGAAAGAAAATCTGCGGACAAAAGGGGAAAACTGAATGGCTGTTGAATCTACCGGTGTTTCGGAAATACTCCCATCAGAGAAGAAACACCAAGAAACTCTATGGGGCTTGTCTTGTCATTTTATCTTTTTTTTTTTAAATTAATTGTACATGTCAGCTTTAATATTTTAACAATATATTATTAATTATAATACAATTTATATTTGTTCTTGGAACTTGGGGCATTCAGGCCATGCATTTTTTTCATCCATATAGTCACCTATTGTATAGTATGATTTTTTCATCAAATTGGATTTTACATAGATTTTAAATTTGCTCATAGGCAATTGATCAATATCTTTAGGTAGCTTATTGTAAAAGCGTACACAGTTCCCCATGAATGAACCACTAACTTTCTGCAGTCTGAAATTAGGTATAATTAATCTATTTTTATGTCTTGTATTAAAATTATGTACATCAGACCTTTTCTTATAATCATTGATATTCTTGCGTATTTCGACTTTCAGAAGTCCTACCATTACAAGAACGCTTGTGAAAAGTTACTATTCATTCATACATTTTATAACATTGATTGGATAAATTGATTCACATTTTTAAAATGGTTAGGAACATCGTGTGTGGCGGCATCGGGACTTCACGGGACTTTACCACATATTATATAATAGTTACTACGAAAACTCTACTAACTACTGCACAATCTGTGTCCATACCATGAATTATGCCGTTTTGTTTATTTTCTTTATACGTCGGTAATCCGGAGGATATTTTTTTTATTTCTCGGCCACTTTAAATAGACGGTTTGTTTTGTAAGGCGTGAGAAATTCGTCTGTATGTGAGTTATGTGTTTTGTAGTTGGTGGACCGATTGAGTGGGTAGGTATCCGTAACTACCTAAGTGATCGTTGGTTTGATATCTTGAAAGTTTAACAATGTTTGTATGGTGAACTAAAATATAACTTCAAAGGTACTTACATGCATATTTTTGCTCTAAACCTGACGTACCAAGCTTTTTTATGTCTGTTCAAAATGCATTTTGAAAAGAGCTTTACCGATTGAGGTACATGGTCGACCTCATCGTCACTACTCAGGTGACAAAGAGGTCAACCGTTAGTCTATAATGAATAAATAACTGGCCAAGTGCAAGTCGGACTCGCACTCGTAGGGTTCCGTAATACAGTTAAGTATTCCATAACTATGATTTTTCGCAACTACAAAATTAACTTTGTTTTTCATAGTGTTTGTATGAAAAACAAAGTTATCTTTGCGGTCGCTATATCTCAAAAACTGCTGACTGTATCTCGTTCAAACCAATTTTCGTTGTTAGTTTTTATTGAGATCTACAGCATATATTTTTTTTAGATTTTTCACTCCCATACTTTAAAAGTTAGAGGGGGGGGACACACATTTTACCACTTTAGACGCGCCTATCTTTCAAATGATTGACTTTGAGAAAAAATGATTTTAGAAACCTCAATGTCATTATTGAAGACCTATCCATAGACACCCCACATGTATAGGTTTGAAGAATTTTTTTTTTGTTTCAGTTCCATATGTGGGATGCCCCCCCTTAAACTTTTATATTTTTTTATTTTTGTATAAAAATCGGAAAGCGGTTTACAGAATACATCTACCTACCAAGTGTCAATTCTGTAGTCCTAACAGTTTCGGAATAAAATGGCTGTGACATACGGACGGACAGACAGACAGACAGACAGACAGACATGACGAATCTATAAGGGTTCCGTTTTTTGCCATTCCGCTACGGAACCCTAAAAAACCGGCCAAGAGCGATTTGGACTCGCGCACCGAAGCTTCCGTACAAACTTGTCAAACTATAGGACAAATTTAACTTTGCAGTTCGAGCCTTATAAACGCCTATGCACGGTTAATGCACCAACCACAAATAATAAGTTTATAACATAGTAATAGTAGTAAATTTGCTTGTTTATTGACAAAGATAGAGAAAGGGATGCTTAAATAGTTTGGAAATCTAGAGAGGATGGATAAAGGAAGACTGACGAAACTGATTTATGAGACGAGTGTGAATGGGCCAGCCGGTAGAGGCCGACCTAGGTGAGCGTATTACGACCAGATCGGAGACGTTTTAAAGAAAGGCCAAGACAAAAGTACCTATCATCGGCGAGCATGTATGAAAGCACTCATGAAAGTGGAAGAAGCGAAAGAGGTATGTCAGAATCGTAGCATGTGGAGTGAAGTAGTCATTGCCTTCCCCAACGGGAAAAAGGCGTGATTTTATGTATGTATGTTTTTCAACTACATATTTACGGTATTCAGATTTTTTTTCTTTATAAATGAGGTGTTATTTTTTATAGCTGAGCTTTTATAAGACCTTGCTTCTTGCCAAATTTCATGATTCTATAAAGGTTTAGATTCCCTTGTGAAATCGCATAATATACGAAAATATGCGACATAAACGGTCATATCTTTTGATAGCGTTGACTTACAAGTTTATTTCTGAAAAATACCGTAGACCCGAGTAACTATTTGAAATAAGTTTCAATTTCATAGAATTTAAGTAATAGCTACTTAAATTCAAAATGTTTAAACACTCCCGACTGATCTATGTATAATCTGTTCATTGAGACCATTCAAATGATCCCAAACCCGACATTTCTGCTGAAAGTTGTTGAGGAGTTGACTATTGGTACAGGTGCAGTGCAGTGAAGGCATGCCGCTGTGTCTGTATTAGGTAGACGTCATCGCTTACCACCAGGCGAGTGTCGTGCTTGTCCTGTTACCTTATATCATAAAAAAAAAACGATATCAAAATCAGTTCATCCGTTTGGGCGCATCCATTGTACACCGTTCTACCGCGCTACGATGCCGAAGACAGACACAAACATACACAGATACAGAGATACACACGTCAACTTTTAACACCCCTTTTTTGCATTTGGGGTTAATAAAACATTGTCAAGACGTATTGCAGTACAAATCGTGACGTCGACGTAATGGGTTGTAAAACAAACTGAGATAAGATAAAGTCCACGTGCAAGTTGCACAGCGAAAGTCTGCAATACAATATGGTACAAGTTATTATAACCCCTGTCGTAAATTTTACAATTCAGGGAATTATTTTTTGAGAATGTTTAGCGACGCCAATAAATGTACATTTCATAAAATCATTTGTATTGTATGTGCTAGAAGTCTACAAGCAAGCTATATGGGCTGCGGCTGTAATTAGGCACTCACTTTTGGTTTAGGTTCTCGTGATAATGCACGATAAAAGCTTTAATTTTTAAATTGCAATTAAATTTATTTCTAAGCTTTTTTGTTGTATCTATTATAGCGATAAATTGAGGGTGCTGCAAAAACAACGATTTAAAACTTAAAGATAGAAATAAGCATCGAGGTATAAAAAATCAACAATCAAAATCATTTTTATTTGTAAGAATGTAGGTCATAACAGAGATATACCAAGATATTAGAGACAAAAAAATTCCTCGTACATTCTTCGCCTTGAGGCAAACAAATATCATAGGTACAATATATAAAATACAATTGAAAAAATTAAAATAATTAAATCTATGACACTGCAATTCAGTAGCTTTCAAAAAAAATTTGCGCGCCTTCATTTTACAAGAATTTCATGCCACGGGTGGTCCAGCCAGTCATGATTCAGCAAAACTTAAATAAACACATGCTGATGAAGAAAGATTAGTAATTGTCTAGTAACAAAATATGTTAAGATCAAATTACTTTTAATAGCTTACTAGAGTTTAGTTATATAATTTGAGAACATTTAAAAAACCATACGTAACTAAACTAACTATAATATTTAAAAAAACTGTATAAGTATATGTATGAAGGCGCTCATGAAAGTGGAAGAAGCGAAAGAGGTCTAAGATCCCGTCATACAACGACCTTCACCGAGCTGGTTAATGGATCAAACACATGTTTTATGTAATTTTAATATATCAAAAAATATATTGCATATGGGTTGCCAAGCAAATGGTAGCAAATTGTAGTTGGTAGGGACCTCTCAGTCGCACTCAGGCAACCATCGACTTCATTGAAGTCGATGCAGGCAACCCAAGGGTTGTGACAGGAGAAAAATAGGCAACCTAACTTTTTCATATACTATGGGCTGCATACTTTCGATAGGTATAGAATTTATCTATTAACCTAACCGGTGAAATATATTTAAAAAAAAAAATGAAAATTTAAAAATAATAAAAATATTTAATGTAATATTTAAAAATATCCTGACTGAAATTTGCTAGGCAACCCATATGCAATATGTTTTTTGATATATTCAATTACTTACATAAAAAATGTGTTTGATGCATTAACCAGCTCGCTGATGGTCGTTGTATGACGGGATCCTATGCTATATGGTATGTCAGGATCGTAGTAGTGTGGTCTCTGCCTACCCCAACGGGAAAAAGGCGTGATTGAATGTTATGTATGTTTGTCAAAAACTATGAAAACCACAGTTTTACAATACTTTCAAACTGTGATAAAAACCGACTTTAAATGCTGCGCTAGCCATTTTTCATTAGCAAGTTTGAGGTGTTTGAGGTATCTCCATATCTCTAGAGATCCTCTCGATAAATGTACAATGGGAACACCTCAAGAGTATACTTTTACGAATAAAAAAAAAATATCGGTCCACAATTGACAGAGAAATCAGTGAAAATACATAAAAAAACAACGGGTTTGCACTCCGGGAGTGCCGGCAGAAGTGAAGACTTGAACATTAACGTTGTGCATTTGGTCTACTCTCCCTCCGTCTCACAAATTTTCGATCGGGTAACGTGTCCTGACGCGATGTTCTAACGCGAGTTTAACATTTTTTACCCAACGCAAAAAGTTCACAACGCCGCTAGAGAAGCTTTCCCTTCAAAAATAAATAAAATACATACAGACGAACTGTGAACCTCATCATTTTTGAAGTCTGCTAATAAACTAGATTGTAAATGGTAGTGAACTAGTGAGGCGGTAGATAAATCATTATATGTACCTACTTAACAAAACAAATGACTTGTTAAGATTATTGCTAATTCACAAAGCATTAAGTTAATCAAATAAATTAAGTAACTTATGTCATGATTTCTTATTTTTATAAGTTAAATTTACTTATATTGATGTATTTTAATAATGAATTGTGCTAATTTGACTTATGTTTTGTGAAACTGCCATTGGAAACGTTTTGACTCACACTGTCAGTGTCAATCGATGGTGCCAACCTGCCAACTTCAAAACTACCGCGAATGAGAATTGTCTGTGGCCTCTAAGCATGGATGCCAACCTTAAAAAGAAAACAAGAAAGTTAACGCGGTAGAGTGTTGGCAGTCGGGCTTCAGTTCGGTCTTGGCGTTTAAACTAGTAGGTCGTGGTTATAAAAGTACCTCAAAATTCTCGACATTTATTGTATAGTTTGTGATGTACCGACATTGGTCGGATGTATATTATACGAAGTTTGCGCCCATTACACGATGTTTCAATTGGAAGAAGGTGTTTTACTGACAATTCAGAAGCGGGATAACCCAAAGGGTATGTTGATAGCTTTTAATAGATTGTTTTTTTTTCTCCTATATTTGGTATGCTTGATATGCGTCCACTAAAGTAATTTATCAGAAGTAACTGACATTTATTTGAAAATTGAACTGGATCACGTGCAATTTACATGATTGTGTTGGATTTGTGCAGCGTGTCTGGTCAGGGCAACCCTCTGGTGATGTGCTGCTTAAATCAAGATCATTCGTGTGCGGTGGTGTGCGTGGGTTCTTGGCCAAGGCTACCCTCTGGTAGAACCTAGCGCATGCTTTCGTACGCTTTTGAGTTGGGCGTGTTTGTGTTTGGTCGGGGCCACCCTCCGATAGCATATAACACGTTTGACATTTTATTTTTATTTTTATGTTGTGGTTGCGCATGCTATAAGAAAGTATTAAACCATTGAAAGTCATTGAACTTTATAAGTTTTGATTTTAATATTTACAAACGTTTCAAACAGAAAGTCTAACAAGCATTCAGAATATAAAGTTACAAGTGTGTTAAAATAATATATTGTTTTTCTAATGGATGGGTCGACTGGTTGTCAGATTATTGGATACATTAGAGGGCATGCCAGTTGACTCAACGGTTAATTGGGCGAGCACCTGAGTGTTTCGCTAGACGTTGGTTGGACACGTCGGATTGTTAATTAGGGGGCGTTCTAATTATACTCAACAGTTAATTGAGCGGGCACGGGAGTGTCCCATTGGATGTTGGTTGAGTCGATTAGACACGTCGGATGGTTAATTAGGGGGCGTTCTAATTGTACTCATCGGTTAATTGAGCGGGCACGGGAGTGTCCCGTTAGATGTTTGTTGAGTCGATTAGACACGTCGGATGGTTAATTAGGGGGCGTTCTAATTGTACTCATCGGTTAATTGAGCGGGCACGGGAGTGTCCCGTTAGATGTTTGTTGAGTCGATTAGACACGTCGGATGGTTAATTAGGGGGCGTTCTAATTGTACTCATCGGTTAATTGAGCGGGCACGTGAGTGTCCCGTTGGATGTTGGTTGAGTCGATTAGACACGTCGGATGGTTAATTGAGCGGGCACGGGAGTGTCACGTTGGATGTTAATTGAGCGGGCACGGGAGTGTCACGTTGGATGTTAATTGAGCGGGCACGTGAGTGTCACGTTGGATGTTGGTTAAGTTAATTAGACACGTCGAATTGTTAATTAGGGGGCGTTCTAATTGTACTCATCGGTTAATTGAGCTGGCACGTGAGTGTCACATTGTACGTTGGTTGAGTCGATTAGACACGTCGGATTATCAGTTAAAGGACTAGCTGTACTTATTGGTAAATTGAGCGAGATAATAATGGTGATGATGGTGATGATGATGGTGATGATGGTGATTATGACGGTGATGATGACGGTGATGATGACGGCGATGATGACGGCGATGATGGTGATGATGATGATGGTACTGATGGTGATAATGGTGATGATGGCGGTGATGATGATGGTGATGGTGATGATGGTGATGATGATGGTGATGCTGATGGTGATGATGATGGTGATGATGATGGTGATGATGATGGTGATGATGATGATTATGACGGTGATGATGACGGTGATGATGACGGCGATGATGACGGCGATGATGGTGATGATGGTGGTGATAATGATGGTGATGATGGTGGCAATAATGATAACGGTGATGGTGTTGATGGAAGTGATGATGATGGTGGAGATGATGGTGATGTTTATAAAAATATAACAGCTTACTAAAGTAAATATGAATTGAAAAATGGGTTAAATAGAAATAGGAGAGTTTTATTCATTTTATTTTAAATACTGGATTCAATATGCTAGATAATTTTGGAAAATATAAATGTTTAATGAATCTAAATTGAATATTGTCGGTGTTTTGTTTGTGAATGGATTATGCCGTTGGCAATGTGTGTATTTCAGTGTGTTGCCAATGATGTCTACTGATGATGATGGAACCCTGCCTGACTCGCCACTCGACGGCGACCATGTAATAACCAGAAGAGAAGGTCACCTTCTACTACTAAAACCAGCGAAGAAGTTGCTACATCTCGTAAGACCTGTAGGGTGTCAAGGAATCGTTAACATGCTATCTTCGGCAAACAGAGTCATTGGATATTGATCGAATTGCTCTAGAAAAATCATGAATGTAGATGATAAATAGAAGTGGGCTAAGTACGCTAGCTACTCCATACTTCACCTTGCGTTGAATTGATGTGTATATTTAATTAATTATATTTAGATGATAACTTACAACTTATTGTAAGCTGGCTGCGTGTATTGTACACGGGTACAACACTGTAAAAATGACGTGTAAATTTGACGATTTAGGAATAAAAGAATATGAAATATGAATAATTATGCCAAGTGCATTTGACGCCATGGACGTCCAGCTTGTAACTAAGTAACTTTTTAACTAAGTAGTATGGTCATGGTTACAGTAGATCGCATAAACTGCATTATGGTTGTCAACATCGAAACTTATATTCTTGCTGCTTTAAAGTTAATTATTGTGATAATTTGTAAATCTATATCCCTTTTTCGTCACAGAAAATATCATATTACTCGAAGTAGTCGTTTAATTGTAGAAGAAATATATATATATATATATATATATATATATGCATATCTATATTACATACTTTTCAAATAGTTTGGATATTATTGGCATTATTACTATGGATCGGTAGTTATGAACTAAAAATCAGCTTTCTTTGGATATCTGTATAAAAATATTTTAATTTTTTTCTATTTTATTGTCTGGATATATACCTGATTTATCGAAAAGGTTACCTTTTCGTCGCATTCGTTTAAAGCATCAATATGACTCAAATCATAGCATAGGATAGCATCATGTGTATGAACACATTTGCTGTGATCGACAATGATGACACGTTTTATTATTTTATAAGATATCGCATTATAATGAAATAAATGGAAATGAATTTATTTCACATGAAATAGAGTTTAAAAGGTTTTCGAAGAAATCATATAAGACCATCTATTTCGCCATGTCATGACATGTGAAAGAACATAAAATTAACATTAATGAAATACAATGTCAAATATAGCCGACCCAATTGGTATTTTTCAGTGACCTTCAGTTTTAAAATATATTGTATTATATATGAGGTGAGGTATATAAGGGCACATGAACATACAATTTGTATTGCTCCTTATGTTGTTATTTTGTTTCCTAATTATGGTAGATATTGGTATGACTTTATTTACAATATAATCATTTGAGATGTAGGATATTTCTTCAGTATGAATTACTCATACGTAACTTTAAAGTTATTTTACTTAAAATAATTGCGAATTAAGATAACATTTTGTTTGATATATTTACGTATTCACCACGACGTTTTCGATGTATTATTCGATATTTTTATTTTTGTGACATGCGTATAAAATGTTTAATAGGAGTTTAGAGTATTATTTTTATTTTCTATTTGTCATTGTAGATTTGAGTGTAGATGTGCTGTAAAAAGTATCTGCTTTTTACTACTGATTTTCAATCTCCACACCGTATCAGCTGTGCAGTGTGTTCATAGAGTGCTAGTTTCAACAGTTCAGTTTTACAGTAATTTTAAAAAAAAAACAATGCACGGAGTTATAAAACCAACTTTGGTTCCTATTTTATATAGTCTGTTGTTTAAAAGCTAATGCTTTGAAAATTGAAAAATGCTAATAAAATGTCTATAATCCATTAAAAAACAAATCATTGAAGTATAAAGCGATGTTAATTTTGTACGTCTATATGGAAATCATTATTACTATAATTATAATTTCATTACACAGGAAAACAGAAACATTTGTTCTAATTAAGAAAAGATCAATTAAGCTACAAATATTTTTCATGAGGATTACTACTCCATTGTGGTTTTTTTTTGTTCTCTTTATATTCCTATTTGGATTATTTCCTTGTGATTGATTTTAGCTCAAGCTCAGGAATTGTGATATTCTACTCTTCAATTGTAAGTCTTGAGTATTCAACAGTTGGTAGACATAATAGGTAAACTATTAGTATGTATAATATTTATAAGTGTACTATGTATTACATGGATATTCCAAAGTGATCACTTGATATTCTGAAGTTCTTTTCGCGGATTAATGCAGTAATCATTCTCCGTAATTTCGCTAACTTCTTATCCATATCTGTAACAAGCTGCTTGTTGCTACTGACATTAATCTAAAGGTGGAATAGAATAGAATGATTATTTATTGCACATCAAATAAAATATACAGACAATAATTCATAACAAGATAATGTTCATACTATGGGCGGTCTTATCGCTTGGAGTGATCTTTATTAGACAAGCTTTGGGTGGACAGGATTTCACATATTCATGTTGCAAGGGAAAGGGGTGTACAGCTATAAAATTATATAACAATAATTATAATACATGAAATACATACACTAAATGTACATTACACACACATTTTATACATACACACATATATATAGCCATATACATTATTATACACACATACATAAGATACTACTGGATGAATACGACAAGTTAGTAACATATTATCTGTCTTTTTATGATACGGTACATTATTTTCTGCCACCGTTACTATCTTTATTTGATATCTCGAGCTCTAAACACAAATTTATTTGTTGGTAATGTCAAGTGATATTTCCTTCTTTAGACATGTAGTGGATACTTGGGTTATTTCTAATGACTTGAAATAATTATGAAATATTTGTTTTTGGGTTCATTTCATAGTAATTTTTCATCTATGTCAACGCTGTCTTATTATACGTTGAATGTTTTTTTGGAGTCTATATTATCAATAATTGTTTTAGTTCGGGCAACAGCCCGAAAATACACATCAATGTTTTACTGAAGATTTACTACTTTTGAGATGTAGTTAATGACTTCGATTTAATGAAACTTTAAATATCTTTTTATATAGTTCGTTTCAAAGAGGTTATTCTTCATTCTTGCCTTTTAAAGTTTCGTCTTCAAGAGGTAATACTATAATTTCATTCTAATGTCTAAATATAAAGTCCTGGAATTATTTCGGGAGTTCCAAATTAATTTTCAAAATAATCAGGTAAACTACAAGTGGTGCTATCTTGGTTATCTGCTGACATTTTACTAACATTGATGTTGCTATTCAAAGTTACTGCACTGGCGACAAAAAAGAAAACGGTAAATGACGGTGTTCGAATCAGGGTCACGCAGATTGCAAATCAAAAACGCTAACCTTTCTGCCAGCGATTCTTACAGGCGACTGACGAAATTAACGTTTCGTATTAAAGTGTATTTATTTTATTTTGGCTGGAGTCGAAGGTATTTCAAACAAATGTGGATTAAAAATATTTTATTGTTTAGGTGCTTGATACCTTTGTAACGTTACAATTTATAATTGATATTTTAGTGATTTATATACTTTTGGTGATTAATTATGAACTCACTGCTTATGTTTTTGTTTATCAGCAGTTATGCTCTTGTTATTTATTGATCTTGTCAAATCTATGGGCTTAGACGTATTCCTTATTGTTCTGAATATATTACGTTGTTCCGTGCCTTTTTCAGCATTTATTAAAAGCCGTAGTCATGTTTTATTTTCATAAATAATCTTTCGAACGACTTTTCATACTTTACTAAGTTTTTGATAATTTTGTTAGATTAAAATAACTTGATTAAATAATACTTTTAAACTTATTAGTAACTGCGGTTACTGCATTCAATAGAATCCGACCTTGGATATATATTAAATCCGTTGATGTACAAAGCTATGATGATGGCATCTTTACTGGTGGTATGAAATAAGGTCTGATGTCATGATTTCAGCTACTGAGGTTACAAAACCAGGGTTTTATGTTATATATTTATTCACACATTATATTTTGTGTCATGATTTAATTAAAGCATAGTTAAATAATTTGTGTAAAGCGAATTTGTCTAATTAATTAGTTTTGTTCATACATATAAGTAATTATTTTTCAATTCGTGTGAAATATTAGTAAACATAGTAAATTTATATTAAGTTAAATAAACATTAATTTGGAATGAATATTCGTGGAAAAGTTTATTTGATAAATATTGTAGGAATTTATGTTATCAGAAATAATGTAATATGATATTATAGCGATGAAATATTAGAATCATAGTTTTATATTCTTGATATTTCTATTATTATTAAAATATGATTGAGTTATTTTTATGTGTATGCCGGGAGGCATCACGTTGTCGGATGGCCGAGTGTCATGATTTCTTATTTTTATAAGTTAAATTTACTTATATTGATGTATTTTAATAATGAATTGTGCTAATTTGACTTATGTTTTGTGAAACTGCCATTGGAAACGTTTTGACTCACACTGTCAGTGTCAATCGATGGTGCCAACCTGCCAACTTCAAAACTACCGCGAATGAGAATTGTCTGTGGCCTCTAAGCATGGATGCCAACCTTAAAAAGAAAACAAGAAAGTTAACGCGGTAGAGTGTTGGCAGTCGGGCTTCAGTTCGGTCTTGGCGTTTAAACTAGTAGGTCGTGGTTATAAAAGTACCTCAAAATTCTCGACATTTATTGTATAGTTTGTGATGTACCGACATTGGTCGGATGTATATTATACGAAGTTTGCGCCCATTACACGATGTTTCAATTGGAAGAAGGTGTTTTACTGACACTTATATAATTAATTAATAATGTGGATACCTAACCAACCTACACCCAATAATAGTTTTTATATTAGGTAATGTATTCTGTGGTAATAGCTTAATTCTCTTAAGATACGGACACACCGCAGCGTCCTGCGTGCGCGATCTAGGCGGCGATCAGAAAGCGCAGTAGAATTTGTACCCACTGGTTCACCAAACGCGATCAAAAAACAATTGAAACGTACTGAGATCGTGCTCGCAGATCGCAGGATGCCGCGGTGTGGCCGTACCTTTACTAATGAGCAGGTACAAGTTTTTTTTTAATGTAGGTACCTACAACGTACAAATTTTATTATAAGCTGAAATGGTATAAAAACATTTATACCTAATTTTGCTTGCGCAGCGACGAGACTGTGCAGCAAATTTGTTTATATGGTGTTGCTAATGTTGTTTTGTTTTCATTATTGTATAAAAAACAAAACTATCTACATATAAAAAATATAAAAATATATCTTAGAAATAAGGACACTTGTATATGGCTTGCATGCATAAATAAATAAATAAATACGGTAGAAAAAGCAAAAGACCATCTTTATTTAATAAAAGTTTTATACTCCTCGCGCATTAGACAAAAATGACCAAATTTTTTGCTTCTCAGAAACACTCATCCTGTCGCATCACTACACAGTTTTGCAGTGCATTTATCAACCAACACAGCCCATGTGTTACGCATAAAATAAACTGAAACGTCAAGAGAAATTACTTGGACACAGTTACAGGCCCACCTTAAAAACACATTTATTGTTTGATAAATGCTTTGTATTGACCCAGAATCTCAAGAATCGGGCGATGGAAATAAAACTGGCCAAGTGCGAGTCAGACTTTTGTCCCGCACACGGAGGGTTCCGAACGCCATCTATCGAATTTCTAACGAACTTCTAACTAAGTAAACGTTAACACAAAGGTAGAATAGTATTATAACAAAAAGTTGTGACAAAATATTCAAACTATCGTCATGTTTTGCCTTAACAGGCATGCAAACTTTGCAGATGGTGCTGCTTTACTCACTACATATAATCCAAATTTAAATTCATATTACACTGGTCATTCTTATAAACTAAATTGAATTATAAAATTAAAGGGATACAGCACAATGTCATGAAAATAATAATAATGATTATAATTTGTCACTTAAAAATTCGTCAATACCATAATAACATTACTGAATGAAAAATTGTTTTAGCCTATTTTTAAACATAATATTGTCCATGTCCTTTAAAGATTTAGGAATTTTATTGAATAATGTTGGCGCCATACCAATTACACTTTTAAATAGTAATTGTAGTAATTAATATTATTAAATATCTGGTTGACCGAGCTTTGCTCGGTATTTTTTGCCACTTAAACAGACAAATATGACTCTTCCCGACATCTATTGCCGAATAATAATACTATTTTTTTTAATTGAGAGCAAGTAACTGCTTTACTGAAACAGTACTTCTACTCGCCAATAGATGTCGGGAAGAGTCATATTTTAAGTTGATTATCAATAAAGTTGATTATTGAAAACAAGAATAAAACAACATTTTCTGAAAATGACTCCTAGCTAGATCGATTTATCGCCCCCGAAATCCCCTGTAGGTATACAAAATTTTATTTAATCGTTGGAGCCGCTTCCGATATTCAGATTAAGGTAAAGACGTTAGCGCGCCATCTTTGATGCTAGATAGGTGGCGCTGCGCTATCGTAAAAAACTTTTTTTTAACTTTTCTTTAATTTTTAACTTTGTTCTGTTCTTAGTATTTGTTGTTATAGCGGCAACAGAAATACATCATCTGTGAAAATTTCAACCGTCTAACTATCACGGTTCATGAGATACAGCCTGGTGACAGACGGACAGACAGAGAGACAGACAGACAGATGGACAGCGGAGTCTCAGTAATAGGGTTCCGTTGGTACCGTTTGGGTTCGGAACCCTAAAAAATAATTAAGTAAAACGAAAAATTGACTTTTAGCTTCTACATGAATGGGTAAATTAATATTTTATTTGCACTCCAATTGTAAACATAAAAATACTCGTACTTATTCTACGTCTATGTAATGCAAAGGATGGTCTTATCGTTAGCTATTTAGTTCAGACCACCAAAAAGTTTAAAGAGACTATTAAATTATTATAAGGTAGGTCTTACACTTTTTCTAGTTCTAGGCATGGATATGATAATAACCCACCGACTACCAAACCATCGTTAAGAAACCAACAACCCCCGCCTGGTGGTAGGACACTATCTAGTGTCTGCCTGGCCAGCTACCACCCTCAAGCTAGAAAATCTGTCGTCAAAATCATCTAATGTGTTCCGGCAGCTATCCTTGAGAGCCAGTTCCCATTCAGGCCTAGCGTGCTTACCATCTTCGACCGCATCATCACTTACCAACAAGTGAGATAATGGTCAAACGCCTCTTTTAGGATACTTGCGTCTCATTTAGGATATTAAAAAAGAAAAAAATCTGCAGAACCACATTTGGTAGTCGGTGTAATAACCTAAGTACTGCATCACATAACCCCTTGAGATTTTATACTTAACGATTTCTATCTATATTTTAAAATCTGCCAATAACCATTCCATACGTTATATATGATTTTACGAGTATACCTACTCAATTAAAAAGGATTTTTCTGATGTTTTAAGTAGATCTTCCGCATGGAGCCACCACAGGGTTTGGCGACGAATTATGAAGTGGTAAAACTGAACCCATTAAACTGTTCAGTGTTTAATATCTATCAGTCGTACTAAAAATGTTGAGGGATTATGATGATGATGATAATATCCTCCAGATATGACATACGAATATCGGTTTTCCGGACAGATTAGATTTATTAATTCTAGTGGACTCGGTTGGCGGCATTCTAGTAATACCTAGGTATATTGTTTTACAATAGGCCGTAAAACCACAGAATAAATAATAGTAATAGTGAAACATGCGAGTCCCATTAAATATAAATAAATAAATAAATAAATAAAGTATTTATTTCTCCTCACAAAGGTACAGCTTAGTAACTATTAACATAGGATAATAAAAGTACGTGAACAATAGATCTTTAAACTTATACTACTTTGTGAGAGCTGGCGCCTGATGTAGGTTTTTGTAAAAAAACCTGTGTTACAGGTCGCCAGGCCCCCTCGTCGTATGTACATATTTTTAGACTATTGCGTAGGTAAGAAGGTACTCTGTGGAAATAATGAACAATAACTATGGTTAACATATTTAAAATAGTAATAGTTATTGGTCTTGAATTTAACAAAAAAATAAATAAAAATAGATATGAAAGTTGCATAAAAAACATTAGGTAACCAATAACTAGCAGTACCACCCTAGTCCAGGAATATAATCAAAAATTACATTTAAAAGTGGGTACTTTTGAATGTAATTTTTGCTAAAGTGTGTATACGTGTGTGAATATTGTGTATGTGTGCTGTAATCGGGTTAAAATGTCAGTTTCTTGTATAGTGATGTGAATGTATTATTGTCGTTGTACGAGTATTAAGTATGAGTGTAGTGTGTGGTTACTCCAGAAGCAATTAGTGTGAGTAAGCTTGTATGTGTTATGTCTAGTATTGTTTAATGTATTATGTTTGTGTGTAAGTTTTATTAGTACTACGGAAACATCATGTAGTGACGAATGCTTGAGAAAGGTACCCACTTGTTGACGACAAAAATATATTCATATAGAATTATTGGAGTGTCCGAGATGTATGTTGGCTTATATAATATTTTAGATCGATGAATTATGAGAAATAGTATGCTTTTATATAAAATGATGCAATTATTTAGGACGTAATAACATATATTTAAGGTTAAAAGTTTAAATGGGAAATACATATAATTGATGTACAGTAATTTTATTTTAAAGTAGTTAGTACATTTTCTGTTTCGTGATAGTCCAACGTTTTTAAATATTTGGTTACAGTTTTCTTAAGGTTAGATTTATGGAGTGAGTAAAAAGACAGTTGTTTATTTAATTTGTTGTAAATAAAAGGGCCAAGAAATCCAAAGAAGTTATGAGATAGGCTTAAGCGAAATGATTGCGTTGGACAGGTAGCCTTCCTACGCTTATCTTTCTCAAGATCGGGATCATACGGAAAAAGTGAGTGTTGCTTCAGTACAGTGCGTAGTATGAAAGTTTGTCGGACCGTGAGTACATCCCATTTTTTGTACAAATCAACAGTAGGAAACCGAAATGGTAGGCCTGCCCCTACTTTTAGAATAGCTCTTTGAGCTCTTTCCAGACGAATTAACTGGGTTTTAGCTGATCCGCCCCAACTAGTAATACAGTATTCTAAGATAGACTTACAAAGGGCATTGTAGACTATTTCAATTGTTTTTTGATCTGCCACAAATCTTAAATTCTTAAAAATATAAATCAATTTTCGAAGTCTATTCACTTGGTTATTAATATGCGTTTTAAAATTTAAGGTTTGGTCTATGGTAATTCCAAGATACTTAATCTCATTAATGTTTTGAAGTATGGGACACTGGCAGGTTTGAGTTTGAGTATTGCATGAGTGGGCTATTATATTGAGGCAAGGTGACGGTAGGAGATTAGACCGTGAGGCGAATGTGACGAACTTTGTTTTTGATGTGTTAAGTGTGAGAACGTTATTTTGGAGCCAATTGCACACAGTATCAAAACCTTTTTGAGCAGTGGAGAATACTTCGTTCCAAGTGTCACCCGTAAAGAAAAGAGCCGTATCATCGGCGAAGGTGAGAGTTTTGCCATTGTGGTGAGTAATACTGCACAGGCCGTCAATATAAACTAAAAACAGCGTCGGACCGACGATACTACCTTGCGGTACGCCATAGCTCACGTTTTGTTCGTCACTGATGCAATCATCAACTCTCACGCGCTGCTTACGGTTTGTAAGATAATCTTCAAAAAGTTTGAGTGGAAGTCCTCTTACACCGATGCTTTCTAACTTCGCCACAAGGTATGGGATAGAAACCGTGTCAAAAGCTTTCGCTATATCAAGGAAAATTGTTAGACATTTTTTTTTATTATCTAGAGAGTCGATAATGGCGCTAATGAGTTCGTGGACGGCGTCATTAGTAGACCGACGAGCCCTAAATCCGAATTGAGAAGACGATAAAAGATTGTTTGTTTCCAGGTAATTAATTAGTCGTTTGTTCATAAGTCGCTCTAAGATTTTTGATAACGTTGGAAGGATTGAGATGGGCCGAAAATTATTTACACAGTCTCTATCCCCTCCCTTGTGGATTGGTTTGATAAGTGCAGTTTTAAATGCCTGAGGGAAGACACCTGTTGCGAACGCCAAGTTACAAATATAGGTAATAGGAGTTGTTAATAAGTGAATATATCTTTTGATTATTTTACCTGATATTTGGTCTAGGCCCACTGCACAGTTATCTTTTAGATTCCTGATTAATAGCATAACTTCACGTTCATCAGTCGGAAGAAGTACAAGAGAAGACATAGAAGTTGATGTCAGGTTCGCTACGGTGTATTTACTGCTACTACACGATTCGGCTAGATTTTTACCTACATTTGAAAAAAATATATTTATGTCATTCACACTTTTATTGGGGTCTATCGGCGAGAGCAGGCAAGGTGAGTAATCAGCCACCTTTTTTTGACCACTTATATTTCTAATTACATTCCACAGTTTCTTTTTATCGTCTTTAGCTTCTACGATCTCCTGCCTTTCATAAATTCGTATAGCTTTTTTCAGCTGCGCAGTACAAAAATTTCGATATCTCCTGTATGTCAGTTTTAGAACTTCATTTTTAGGATCTTTTTTAAGTTTTTTATATAAATTGTCCCTATTTCTCATGCAACGAAGTAAGGCTTTTGTTATCCAGGGTTTGTTAACCCTACGTCGCCTAGGCGTTTTGATACTCTTTGAATTATCTAAGATTGCGTTTTTTAAGAGCTTTACTAACGTATCTGTTGCCAAATTAACATCAGGAAAATTTAAAATAGACTGAAAATTCAAGTTTTTCATAGTTTCATCTAAGCTATCAAAACTAATTAGAATTCTGGGCTTACTACAGTATGCTAATTTTGTATTAAGGTTAATACTTAAAGCAACTGATTCATGATCGGTTATTGAAGTCTCAATGACAATGCACGTTGTTTCTAATTTTGTTTTTAAAAACATGTGATCTAGACAGGTCACGCCGCGCGTCTTACTAGTATGCCCGGGGAGTAAGCAATGACTAGCCAACAAGTTAAGATATTCTTCGGAACGCGGGTCGTTTGAATGTATCGAGATGTCAATATTCATATCGCCACAAATTATAATATTTCTACTTTTTGATACTTTAGATAATAGTGAATCTAATGATTGAAGAAAAATAGTTATGTTACGATAACTAGGAGGGCGATAAATACCAATAATACATACGTCAGAGTTTAAATGTATTAAGATACAATTAGCATCACAAAACGTTGGTTCTTCAAATTGTATATTAAGTGAACTTTGATAATAGATTACCACTCCTTCGTTTTGAGTTTTATGACAACTAGTTTCGATGTGATTATAGCCACTTAATTCTGGTATATTTCTTTCAGCTTGTAGCCAACATTCCGTAAGCACAAGTATGTCCCAATCGACCTTTGATCTCGAAAGAAGTGTATTAAAGCTATCGATATTACAGTTAATACTTCTGATGTTTTGTGAAATAAGGTTTAGGCTATAGTGATTATTGTTATAAACATGTTTTTTTACATTGTCAATATCGCAAATGATAGATTTCGCGACTGATAGTGAATCCAGACCCAAGTTGATAGTTTCAATAGTGTTAAGATCCATTTATATTTATTGAATGAGCTGGCATGTACTTTGCCCATTCAATAAATATTTTTAATAAGTTACTTATTGTTTTACTGATTAAATCACCTAGGTCTGGATGCGCGTATAATTCGTTGAGCGTCATAGTGGAAAACAATGTAAACAAACAATTAATGGAACTGTTAATAGGTGATGGCCGCATTTTGTGATAAAAAATAGGGTAGTACCAATACTTGTGTGTGTTGTTTGTGTTATTGTAGTATGTGCGTGTATTGTATGATGGTGTCGGAAGGTTGTGTGAGAGTTTTCGTGTTATGATGTTTGTGTTAGTGTGAAAGGTACTCGGACTATGATAGCAAGAACGGGGTAAAACATTAAGAGTTATGTTATACATATTTATGATTATATAGCCTAAAATTAATGAACGAAATAAACTAAGGGACGAACTAACATAATGAAAATAAAGCAAAGCCATGGATAGTCATTCTAGAATTGAGATGAGATCTTCTTCTTTGTCAATCCGAGTGGGTGCCGCGTTTTCGTTGACTTTCACGTAAAGTTTACCGTAAGAGGTCCACGTAGCTAGAAGTTTGTTGTTCTTCACATTTTCGCGAGCAGTGTGGAAAAGCTTGCGTGTCCTTTTTGTAAGCGATTCAGATATATAAATAATACGGGAAGGGCCGCTTATATTTAAATCTTTAGTGCTGAGCGAGAGAGTTTTATTAGCACGCCGTGATTTATTTAATCGCTTATAGTGGGTGATCATACTTTCTTTACGGCTGGTGCACGTGAAGTTGACAACTATGGTGTCTGTCTTGGTCCGGTAAATATCTTTTATTTCTGACGTCACGATTGGAGATTCCAGACCTAAGGCTAGGCCAATGTCTTGTACTATGGTGGTAATATTGTCTTTGTTTTCATTGGAAAGCTTAGGCATATTTCTTATTTCCAAGGACGAGGACAGCGATATTTTGTCGGATAATTCCATCTGGTTCTCTAAGTACGATACCCTCTTTTTAAGTGCATTATTTTCTGATTCCAGAGCGATTGTTTTAAGAGATAGGTCTTCATACTTTTGAGCCATGGTGTCCACAGTGTTTTTGATATCCTGGTTCTGAGTGATCACTATACTAATAGCATGAGATAATGCTTCAAATTTATTGTCCTGGGAGGTTTTGATCTCGGTGAACATAGATTTTAAATCTAATTCATCAGATGATGCGGAACTTTCGTGGAAGTTTTCAAAGTTCCTTTTTTGACGCTTAGTCACATTTGTGTTCATTAGTTCATTCAGTTGCTCCGTGTGGGTAGTAATCATTGCATTCAGAGCTGAATCCGAGCAAGATTGTGTGATGGGAGGCATGCATATAAACTGCTTATCACTATTTGGAGGTGATCGTTGAACAGACATTATAGTAATGCTTGGTTGTGAGAGTCACTTATACCCACACAGATGTGTAAATACACACAAAACAAAAACAAAAACTAAGTATATGTTGGAGTACTTAGGTTGTAGCTGTGTTAGCGGGGACTGTGATTTGTGAGATTTGCGACGTACCGATGTCCGACGTAACCGGGGCAGTATATTTATCACCGTCGCTCCACTACTTCTCTCTGTCACTCACGTTTTCTAAACCTCTTCAGTGTTTATGTACTCCGATTATTTGCACTATATTTATATTTAAAAAGTTATTCTTTTTTTTACTGATTGATTAAACACGACTGCTTTAAACGAGATCCGAGGAGGAAGGGGATATAAACATGTAATATAATAATCAAACATAATTAACGTGTCTTTTCTGAAAACTTAAATCTTAAACTTAACAACTTAACTTAATCTTAAACTTAAAACTTAAATCTTTCAAAAAATTCCGACTCAAAAATGCTAGCCTAAGAATCGAATATTGTATCTAACCACGGAACAGTAAATACCTACAAGCAAGTATTTGCCGTTCCATGTATTTTTAACAATCTGATCTTACACCAATTGAACTAATGATGTTTTTTTTTAAATGCACTGCAGTCTTCACAAAATTGCCTGAGAAAAAGTCTGAAGCTCTCTACTGATCCAAATCGTCCAACATTACTACAACTCAACATTGAAACTAGAAGATACTGACCAAGTAGAACAAATTGGTCAGAAAGAACAAAAAATTCAACTTGCATTGAATTTAGCTACGAAACTCTCGTATAAAACGCGGACTTTTATTAGACCTTCGTACCAGAAGTTCAGTACTCACTGTAGATAGATAGATAGATAGATAAACACTTTATTACACCATACAAATTAAAAGTAAAAAATGGTAAATAAAACAATGTGGCAACAGGCGGTCTTATCGCTTAAAGCGATCTCTTCCAGACAACCTTAGGGTGGAAAGGAATAGATTAGCATACATGACGGTATCGGTGTAGAAAAAATAATAATAAAAAATAAATAAATAACAATAAAATAAAATAATAGGTAAGTACATAATTACAAAGGTACATATAATTTATGTAATTTAATACATACATAGCAATATAATACATGTATAATGTCATACAATACATATTATATATATTCATATATACATATAATACAATATACACATATTTCATAAAAGAGAATTGTGATCAAAAGCAATAGCAGTTCAGCTAGGCTATTCTGTAAGCTATCTCGACAGCGGAATCCGCGGTGAGATTTGAATTTCGTATTACGAAATTCAACCGTATTACGAACGTGATACGATTGAATTTCGTAGTACGAAATTCGAATCTCACCGCGGATTCCGCTGTCGAGATAGCTAACAGAATAGCCTAGCAGGAGAGATAGTGGGCCTTGACGCGATCTTTAAACGTAATAAGAGTCTGTGAGCGTTTAATTTCCAATGGAAGCGCATTCCAAAGCCTGACAGCTTGCACTGCAAATGAGTTGTCATAGAAAGAGCTATGGTGGCTAGGCATGGACAGTGTATGATTCTCTGATGACCGTAAAGATAAGGCATTGGAGGTGAGAAGGAATTGGAACATATGTTTGAGATAAGGTGGAGAAGTAGGATGAAATAGGATATTGAAGAGAAGGGACAGGATATGTGCATTCCGGCGAAGGCGAATTGGAAGCCACTTGAGCTTAGAGCGAAATTCAGAGACATGGTCATATTTGCGTAGGCCAAATATGAACCGAATCGCAAGGTTTTGTAATCGCTCAAGTTTGTTTAGCTGATCTTCTGTGATGTCAAGATAGCAAGCGTCAGCATAGTCAAGAATGGGAAGAAGAATAGATTGTGCAAGCGCAACTTTAGTAGCAGTGGGCAAGAAATTTCGAAGCCTCTTTAGTGCAGCAGCAGAAGCAAACATTTTATTGCTGATTGTTGTCAGCTGAGGTCCCCACGATAAATGCTGATCAAAAATAACCCCCAAATTCTTTGCAGTTTGGCTATAAGGAATAGTTACCCCCTCAAAAACAACCTGTGGGAGCGTGACCCAGTCGATTTTAGCAACAGTTCTGGAACTACCTATAATTAGGACTTGTGTTTTTGCGGGATTTACTTTAAGTCCGTATGATTGACTCCACTGAGAGACGTTGTATAGATCATTATTAATCTGACCTACTGCCTCAGAAAAAACTGATAGGAGCTTGTGAGTAGATTTGGAGATCGTCTGCATAGAGGTGGTAGGAAGAATTAAGATGACAGGAAATAGAATTTATAAAAACAGCAAAAAGAAGAAGAGATAGCACGCTGCCCTGAGGCACGCCGACAGTAGTATCACACCAAGAAGAAAAAGTATCTTCAATGCGGATCCGCTGACGACGACCAAACAAGTAAATACGTACTGTATTCACAATACAGGGTTAGTGTATGTTTCAAATTAATGTGGCCACTAATGCCTCCTGACTGAAATCTATTGAACCGATCCACGAGGCATGTGCGGCCGGGATTCCGCGCGTTCTGCGCAAATACTGATCGCCCCTCATTCATCCATCTTTCCACGCCCGCCCGCTCTGCACGGCGCAGCGTCGCTCGCGCTGACGATTGACAACTGCCGATTATATCTTTTGTGATTTTTTTCATTTTGTATATCCGTATATTTAAGAAGCGTAACATAAATGTTTGCGTCTATTTTTGCGCCGGTAAGCGATATTATTTTTTTACTTGTGTAGAATGTTTAATTTAAAGCTTTTCGATTTATCATCATTTTGCAGCGATTATGTCGCTCAGCATATTCGTTCGCTTGTATTATTTTAAATTGTGAGTTTGAGCTAAGATTCAGTGAATAAAATATTATTCTCTATTCAAGCAATTGTTGAGTTATGTTGTTACAATAAATAAACTGGCCAAGTGCAAGTCGGACTCGCACTCGTAGGGTTCCGTAACACAGTTAAGTATTCCATAACTATGATTTTTCGCAACTACAAAATTAACTTTGTTTTTCATAGTGTTTGTATGAAAAACAAAGTTACCTTTGCGGTCGCCATATCTCTAAAACTGCTGACTGTATCTCGTTCAAACTAATTTTCGTTGTTAGTTTTTATTGAGATCTACAGCATATATTTTTTTTAGATTTTTCACTCCCATACTTTAAAAGTTAGAGGGGGGGACACACGTTTTACCAATTTAGACGCGCCTATCTTTCAAATTATTGACTTTGAGAAAAAATGATTTTAGGAACCTCAATGTCATTTTTAAAGACCTATCCATAGACACCCCACACGTATAGGTTTGAAAAAAATTTTTTTTTGTTTCAGTTCCATGTATGGGATGCCCCCCTTAAACTTTAATATTTTTTATTTTTATATAAAAATCGGAAAGCGGTTCACACAATACATCTACCTACTAAGTTTCAATTCTGTAGTCCTAACAGTTTCCGAATAAAATGGCTGTGACATACGGACGGACAGACAGACAGACAGACTGACATGACGAATCTATAAGGGTTCCATTTTTTGCCATTTGGCTACGGAACCCTAAAAAACGTGCCTTACACTTAATAAAGACATTTAATTTTGAAGATAGTAAAAATGTTGACACTTGACAAAAAGATACTTTGTAAATAGATAGATACCTACTCTACCTGCAGAATGCTATACTTTCAACGAATTAAATTAGTTAGTTCGGCATCTACTCAAAGAAAATATATAAAGAAAAAAAAATATTTGAAACGGCTTACCAAAATATCAAAATGCAAAACTGAAAAAGTAAATTCAATAACGGCAAAAATAAATGTTCTCTTTCCTACGCAGTCATATAAAAAAATCTACCTACTGGTAGGTGCAAACGTCCCACGAACGAAGCTCACAAAACTTTCCTCTTTTAAAACAACAAATATATTAATATTAATGTGTTTAAAAACAAGGATGTGTCGCACACCCGTCAATGTAGAGATTGATGAGGCGCTGGGCGGCCGACATTTTTTGTAGTAATTAGCCAGTGGGACGAAATCATGTGTGCCCACTTGAACGGTTCGCATACTCATGTCATGTTTCTTCTACGATGGTGGCGCTTACTCTCTGAATAATAAGAGTTGACAGTACGTCAAAGTCGTTGAAAATCAAGTACCTATGTTAAAATCGTGGTTAAAATATTTAAAAAAGTTTATACCGTGGAAGCTAGAGTACTTAGTCTTCATGGTTTGTCTATCTATCCTCCGTGATAAGTTTTTTTGTCTTATATGCTTCGTACGTAGCCTGCATAAGTGAAACTTGGTACGTATATATTTGAATAAACTGAGTAGGTAAAACGAAAGAAAACTTGGATTATTGTCAGTTGAGTTTCATAATATTACTGGCATCGCCCCGCGGGTTTCCCGCGTTTATCCTGGTTATAAAGTTTCCTCTATCTATCTATTGATAAAAATTTCATTAAAATCCGATGTGCGTAGTTTAAAAGATCTAAGCGTAAAGAAGGAAGAACAATCGGCAGGAAGCGAGTCTGTTATAATATAGCCACTATCTGCTGGCACAGAATAATGAATAGTACAAGTACTGCTGGTAATGTTCCCGAAAAGAACAGTTCAGCACTTTTTAAATTATTTTTGTATCATATTTTAGTTGGAAATATACATTGTTTACTTTTTTGGAGCAAAGTATTTATGATTAGAATTAATCGAGGTTTTGTAATACTTGCATTTTTAGGGTTCCGTAGTCCTGACAAGGAACCCTTATAGTTTCGTCATGTCCGTCTGTCTGTTTGTCTATCCGAGGTTTTGCTAAGAGACCGTTAATACTAGAAAACTGTAATTTTGTGGGGGTATGTATATAAATTACGCCGACAAAGTGCTGAAATAAAATTGTGAAAAATATTTTTTTTAGGGTAGCTCCCCTATATGAGAAGTGGGGATGGTTTTTTTTTCATCGTCTACCTCATAGTGTGGGGTATCGTTGAATAGGTCTTTTTAAATGACTTAAGAGTTGCTAATATAATTTTTCGATTGAATGCTCCATTTACGAAATATTAAACTTTAAAGTGCAAATTTTTGTTCCAGTAGGGCGTCCCCTCCTCCCCTCTAAAAGCTAAACTGCTGGCTTGAAAAATCTGGGAAAATTCGTGATAATAGCGGATTTCATGAACTTTAAAGGAAAATTATAGCGGTTGAGATAACTTTATTAGTTTAGCAGTAATAGTCGTTGAACTTGGGTTTTGGATAATTTTGTACCAAATACAAAATACTTAGAATAAATCCTTTAAAGTGACAAAGACGAAGTACCTAGTTGCTTGTTTATAACAGGTAAAGACTTGCATTGAATAACGGGCTACTACGGAACCCTACATTGCGCGTGGCCCGACACGAACTTGGCCCGTTATTTACAAGATATAATTATATATTATCTTGAAAAAATGCAAGTATTACAGTATTATTAAAGATATAATTATATCTTGAAAAAATGCAAGTATTACAAAACCAATAAAAATCAAATTAATTATTTTGTTTACTGTGGTCTGTGTGTGTTTATTACCGAGTCGCAGTTTTTGCATAGTGGGGCCAAACGGTCAAACTGAAGTGATCCTTTTAAAGAGTTGCACACTTAAAATTCCAAAACACTGATGTGAAATGGAACGACACATTCATCTAAATGTAGATATATGAAGCAGTTTGATAATATTATTAATTTTTCGTGAGGAAAGATATTATTTTCAAACTTTTGCGTAAATATAAATATCAGCAGAGCTAACAATCACCCGTAAACAAATTTGAATTAAAAAATTGCGTCTCCTTCGACTTGTAATTACTCCGACCTTTCATATTTTCATTTGAAAATTTATGTAAATTTAACCGGAAAGGTTTCCGCGACTAAATAGCTCACAGATCATAATCTATAAGTATTCAAAATGACGCTTCCGAATTCAAACGATTCCAATTGAAATTAGAATAGCTGTGAAGTTAGAAAAAAAATCCACTGGCCTGAAAATATAGGTGCAGTAAATACTCTACCATCTAATATTAAAACATTGTCACTAATGTTTTAAAGGCACTCGAATGATGTGGCTAATGAACAAATATGTTAGTAGATAGATACTCTACCTAGCATTTCAAATCTTGGCTCTCGGCGAGAATCTCTCAGCCTCTCTAATAGGCTGCCAAACGACGGCCCTTGACCAATGCCAAGCATTACCTTGGGAATGCACATTCAAAAAATAAAGCTAACACAGACACAGCGATGAGAACAAATATCCCAGGCCTGCATCAGCGGCGAGGGCAAGGCTTGAGGGCTGTCATCATCACAACAAGCTCAGAATCAATCACTGACCGTCCAGCTGCCGCTGCGGCTGCCACTCGCCCCGCCACTCCTGTCCCTCCATCACATGTCCTCACTTCCCGCCGATTATTTTTTCAACGCGACACGATAAATCAGTTTTCTGTACGTTAATCAAGAACGGCGCGCGCGCACCGGCGCGAGAGAAACGCTTCTGTCGTCGGGATACATCGCCGCACACTAACCGCCCAGGCACGCCTCCCGCCCAATCCCAACCGACCTATTCTTAACCTTATTTATTTTCAGTGAATTTATATACTGCAATGTTTGTTGGTTCGTACCTGCGCCCGTGGCTGTTTTGTGCCCGTGGGCAGATGAATGCCGCCGCTGAAATACGTTTTGATTTCCAAGATTCTCTGTTTATCCAGCATTTTCGGAATATTTTATGAACGTAAATTAGCGCGACTGAACATAAAAGATGTTGGAAAGAATATTGGACGGAGAGATGGTGAAAGATGAAGGCGGAAAAACATGCATCAGTGTGTAAGAAATATTTCTATTTTGAAATTAAATTAACGATTGGCCTTAAAAATACGATTTTCATACAAATTTTAATTATAATGATGTGGAGAACATTTTGAAAGATTTAATAGCATCAACCATAAAATCACGGAGAATAAATAGGCTTGTCTTCATCCGTGCATAAAATAAAATATGAAATGGAAGTGTCACAATGACTGACATTTTGAACAGAAAAAAATATAGGAGAACTAGACAAAGACAAAGTAGCTAAACCTTCTATGGAGTTATTTAAGATCATCTTCGAGCATTTACCAATGGAGATGTTAACGTTGTAATCCGCAAATTTTTTTTTCTGCCGACACTTACGGGGGACGAGGTAAACACGCATTGCACACACACAAATCACTAACTTTAACGATCCCGCACACCAGCTTGAAACACGCACACAGTATTAAAAATACAACGTAGTTACGCACGCTCGTATGGCCAATAATGGCTATATGGCCAGCAGAGGGGTACGTTGCGTTAACATCTCCATTGGTAAATGCTCGAAGAAAATCATTATTAGAACAAAAAGAAAACTATACTTGAAATGCCGCGCTAGTAATTTTCAGTAGCAAGAATGAGGTGTTTATCTCCATATCTCTGGAGATATTCAGATTCAGATCTCGATGAACTAACATTTTCCAAATCGTTTAATAAACGACGAAGGTAAGAATACATAACATTTTTTTTTAAAAGGAATTGAACTGAGAACCTCTTCCTTTTATGAAGTCGGTTGACAATGAATGAAAGGAACATTTATACCTAGAACAACGCATAAGGTATAGCTACTTATGTAGGCAGGTATATGAAAAATGTGTACCTACCCACAAAGATCAGCTTCTAGGAATCGTTCACATCAATAGTGAATAACCAGAAGCGGTCCATTTATTTGTACATAGAGATCTGTCGGCAGCTCCTCGCTCGCGCCTGAGGTTTATTCTATTAACCAAGACTGGACTACGGTCTAAACATGCTCGATGCAGACTCACCATCTTTTGATAATAGCCTCGGACAAACACGATGGTTTTGATCTTAGTCCTTAGCAAATTACTTCCATTCTTGAGTGTCATCATTATCATTAGTATAGTAGTCCACTGCTGGACATAGGTCTCTTTGACTGCACGTCACTGAGCACGATTCTCGTGTTGTACTATTCATTATTCTGTGGTGTGAGTATTGATCGATAGTTCAAATAAACTGGCCAAGTGCAAGTCGGACTCGCACTAGTAGGGTTCCGTACCACACTACATTATTTTATAAGATCGAAGAAGTATTTTATAAGAAGAAGATAAGAGGGAAGAGCAAAAAATAATAATTAATAAACATTTTATTTCTTATAACGCCATCTAACGTTTAACAAAGGTGTTAGGGATCGACATTTCAATATAACGCCATCTATGGGACGTTTACCTAACTAAGTGTTCATAGATGGCGTGAAATGCCGAAAAAAACACGTTTCTTGTATGGGGACCCTCTATTATTTTTAATTTTATTCTGTTTTTAGTATTTGTTGTTATAGCGACAACAGACATACATCATCTGTGAAAATTTCAACTCTCTAACTATCACGGTTCATGAGATACAGCCTGGTGACAGACGGACAGACAGACAGACAGAAAGACAGACAGACAGACAGACAGACAGACAGACAGACAGACGGACAGCGGAGTCTTAGTAATAGAGTCCCGTTTTACCCTTTGGGTACGGAACCCTAAAAAAGAGAAAAGATATCGATTGATTAATTCAAATATGGGATTGTCCATTAACTACGTGACGCTTGATAAGGGGAGGGGAGGGAATATCATGAAATATCACAAGGAGGGGAGAACGGGATGAGATATCACGTGTATCTACATTTTTTTTTCTTGCACGTTGTTAAATTTACCTTAGGCTTAGAATACTCTTACTCTCAGGGTCTGTTTGGCGCCGGAACACCGTAAAGTTATGGCGGCAGATTTTCACCTTGATGGTGGTAAGCTAATTTTTGGTAGCAAGTCAGGCGGAACATCGATATAATATGGTCCTACCACCTGTGTGTTGTGGAATGAAGTGACCCTTAATGATATACCTACTAAACTTAATTAAATACATACATAAAATCGCGCCTTTTTACTACTTCTGTCCACATGCTACGATCCTGACATACCTCACACCTCTTTCGCTTCTTCCACTTTCATGAGCGCCTTTTTATGCTCGCCGGTTATATGTATTTTTAACCGACTTCACAAAAAAGGAGGAGGTTCTCAATTCGTCCGTGTTTTTTTTTTTTGTGTGTATGTTACGCGATTACTCCATCAATTGTGAACCGGCGAATGATTCTTTTTCTCATCGGTAGGGTACGTTTCCGAGGTGATCCCATTGTAATTTCATTGTGATCTAATAAGTATCTCCAGAGATACGACGCTAAACGTCTCAAATTTGTTACTGAAATTGACTCGCGGGGCATTGAATTCGGTTTTTTTTTAGTTTTTAAACTTATTATTTAACTTGGCCTTTATTTTAAACGTCTCCGATCTACCCCTTGATTCTCAATATTTCGCACGCAAATTCGGATTCTGAATCGCCTTTGACTTGCATCTTTGTATTTCACAATGCTCCGAACGGTTACTTTTGATATTTCAATTCGAAAAAAATCTGTGATTCTAATCGGAAAGGTTTCCGCGACTAAATGGCTCCCGGAATAATATATATTCGAAATTCAAATTGACGCTTCCGAACCCGAATAGGTTTTCGAATGATTGAGGATCAGGGGACTGGTCGTGATACGTTCGTCTAGGTCGGCCTCTACCGGCTAGCTCATTCACACTCGTCTCATAAAACTGTTTCGTTAATCTTCCATCATTCATCCTCTTGATGTCCGAACCAAACCCTTTCTCTATCTTTGTCACTACATCTTCTACCAGACCACAAAGTTCCCTTATCACGCTGTTCTCCACTTTATCCATCATAGTTACTCCAATCATACTGCTCATTTCTACAGCATCAATTTTAATTTCATGCTTCTTCTGTCATACCCATTATTCACTACCGTATATGAGTGTGGGAACCAACAATCCCCCATGTACTTACAGCCGTGCCGTTTTAGACACATTCTGACTGCTTATAAAGTTATACAGCGCCCCACTTACTTGGTTTCCTGCCTAAACTCAAACTAAATAACTACAATTTTATGCACAAATCTCCGATTAAACTCTCAGTTCAAGAAACCATGGTCACAGCCGAAGTGCAGTGTTTCATGTGTTAATGAAGCACGTCTTCTATAAATACTGTAGGTAAGTATAACGGCAGCGCTGAGTGCCGCCGTGCACTCTATTTACTTTGGAAAGTCTGGTGTCTGGAGGTCTTACATCCCGTTCACACTAGTCGTAAGTCGCATATTACTGAAAGTCGAAAGCGATAATAAAGTAAATAAACCTTAAAAATCGCTTCTCATCCAATGTGAACAGCTCCATATAAAGTGTATGGTGACCAGAGCATTCGACTTTTAGTCATATGCGACTTAAGACTAGTGTGAACGGGCTGTTAGGTTCACAACCATTGTTTATTTACGTTCGCAAATAGAAAGACTGCCTAAAGAAACAGTAGGTACAATAATTCAATTTTGAATAACCTGTTGACACCTTGTTATGTACCGTTTCTTGAAGAAGTTTTAGACAAATATCAGTCCCCTTAGCGCCAGTTTCACCGGTTCCTGATAATGCGTTAGATAGTTATTTGACACATGACGCCATATAAAAGCTGTCAAAAATCTGTCAGATTTCTTCATATTATCGCTATAAGGAACCGTTGAAACTGGCCCTTAGTATACCCAACAATTTTTGTATGATAAACAGTACAGAGCTTCTAGTGGTTTTCACACTTCACTAAATTGAGACCAATCAGGGAGCCAGAATAAGTCGAAAACTATGATCTGTCAAAAGTGTTTACGATGAAAGCTCGTACTAAGGGTACAGACACTTAATTAACATAACCTAACATTTTGGCTGTCAAAATCTGTCAGATAAGTTGCTTAATATCTTTGTCAGGAACTGCTGACAATGGCCCTAAGTATCTATATGTTATCAACTTCTGAAATGTTCCGACTCAGTCAGAAAGACACAGCGAATGGTTGTTGATTGTATATAGTTGACGTTCTTTTCCGTGACTTGACTTAACGTCTTGTCTATAACCCGTTTATAACATAACCGTGTCTTTGTAGTTTGTTCTCCGTATTCACAAACAATATACTGTAAGATCTCATAGTATTTGAAAACGTATACTTATTTAATTCTCTAGTGAAGTCCACTCATCCATCTATCACCTGCCTATACACCTATGTCTTTGTTAAAATTCTTAGTAGGACCTTAGGACCACACCCTATCTGGGTGTGGTCCAATAGTAAATTTTACCTTATATCTAACAAGTATCTCCAGAGATATGGAGATAAAAATATCGCGGCATGTCAAGAGTTTCTATACCATCTACATTATTTTGTCGTCACTACACGTAGTAAGAACCTACCTAAGTAGGTATGTTGGCTTCATATTCACCGAAAAAGATCCGAATATAAAATGATGTATAATCTTAAATGCTTGAAATATTTTATTAGATTTATAATAAAAAAACAGAAAATATACGGGTCAAGTGGGCTACTATAAAAGAAAATTATTGCACCAATTTATTTTTATTATCATATTATATTCAATGAAAAATTATGTTGTCGAATGATATTTCGGTACTACCATAACAACATTATACATCATAATATATTATTCTATAATATGCAATTTATTTAAAAATATTCTTTGATATTTTTCAGTTCGGAAATTCGAGAGCTTTTTAAAGCGGTAGGCGTGCTTTCGTTGCATCTCGCTCTTTTGTTTGACGGTGATGGCGAGCGAAAGAGACGAGAAGTTATTTTAGGAGGAGTTTCACTCATCGGTCTGCCCACACGCACGTTTGTAGAGAATTTTCTGTGGAAAATAAAACAAATTGGCAGTTAATAGGATGTGTAATGTATACTCTGTTCAGGATTGAATGCAAAGAAACTGCCTTGAGGCAGAAGAGGTCGTTCATCAAGGCATATTTAGTTTGGCTTCAAATAAGTCTCTAAAGAAAATAAACGTGCGTCTTTGTATTACTTACATAGGTACATAATTAATTTTGGTGTACAATATATATATTTATTTCATATTAATTTGGAGCATTTGACACAGTTATTTCATTAATTATCCATTTCACATTTTAGTTAGAAGATTTTATATTGTCATTGTATTGATGTTCCGCCTGACTGGCTAAAATTTGCTTAGATACCACCATCAAGGAAAAAATCTGCCGCCATAACCTTAATGGTGTTCCGGCAGCACACAGCCCTTTATAGTCAGAGTAGTCTGCTAGGCACAGCGTGTTCACCATCTTCGACCACATCATCGCTTACTACCAGGCGAGATAACTGTCAAACGCTAGGCTATAAGATATTATTAAATAAACTGGCCAAGTGCAAGTCGGACTCGCACTAGTAGGGTTCCGTACCACACTACAGTATTTTATAAGATCGAGCAAAAAATACCACTATCATTTTTCGCGTGAAATGCCGAAGAAAACACGTTTCTTGTATGGGGACCCTCTATTATTTTTAACTTTATTCTGTTTTTAGTATTTGTTGTTATAGCGGCAACAGAAATACATCCTCTGTGAAAATTCAACTGTCTAACTATCACGGTTCATGAGCTGGTGACAGACGGACAGCGGAGTCTTAGTAATAGGGTCCCGTTTTACCCTTTGGGTACGGAACCCTAAAAAGGACCTACTTGTAACACGTTCTCCCATACAAATAATAAGTACATCAAGATTTTTATGCATTAGGCATCTGCATGACATGACCATCTCATATATATATTCAAGTATCTACTTTTGAATGGGATTGGGATGGTCATGTCTTTCGCATGCCTCATACGTTCTGAGCGAATGTTACCCAGTTGAGACCGAACGTAATACGGCGACACCGTGGAAGACCAAGAAGGAGATGGCGGGACGAACTGGACACATGCAACTGAAACTGGATACAACTGGCTCACGAAAGAATGAGTGGAAGGAATTAAGTTAAATAAATAAGCAAATGTAAAAGACAAGTAAGTAAATAAATAAGGTACTGCATCTACATTCTTTCTAGACTATTTAAGTAGATGTTTAAGGGAGGACAAATAACACCTCAGTACTCCCAGCCAACCTCCCCTGCCCGTGATGCATCCTGCTGACCAACAAACGAGGCTCTGACGACCGACAAATGGCGGTATAACCATTTTAAAATTATGGCGTAGCTAAATACTACAGGCCGGTGATGGGCAGCAGCGTCACCGGTGCGAGAAGCTACGTCCTGCGATCGCCAACCCGCTTGCCCAGCGTGGCGAATAGGGCATATCCCTCCCAATGAGCCGAAGATCGGGCTCAATGGCGTATCTTGGGAGAGGCCTACCAGCCCAGTCCAGCAGTGGACTGACACTGGCTGATTATTATGATGATGATGATGATCTACTTTCTTTCATAACGTTCTTGTATCTACTGTTATTTATTTTGTGCTTTCGTTGTCTTGTTCAACGCCCAGATCTTGTATCTTCTACCTATTATTTATTTTGTACCCAGCTTTGATTTGATAGGTACTTTTCTCCTTGCATTATGCATATACCTACTCATTTCTTCCCCATACTTTCCAAACACCATTGTTTGTATAGAAGTACCGGGCTACCATTAGCACGGTACTTCTATACAAACATACAAATAAGTACGAGCATAGTAAGTATACATAAGCTGACGAAGGCGACGACAGCACTAACGACGGCCGCCTTCCTGCGCATTTGTCCGTCATCGACTCTGCGCCGGATGCATATGAAAAACGTTCAATATAATGTTACCATGAGTTTGGACTTCTAAGGACTGGTGCACGAAAGTACAATGATACAATTATTTATATGCCCTTGGACATTACAATACAAGATGTCATTGGTTTTAAAAATTATGGAAACACATATCAACCGTTTCTGGCATGCAACATAATACTAAAATTAATAGGTAAGGTGAACAGTATTTAAAATCAGGCTGGATTTACATGATATATGTAACTACTTCACGTTAAAATTTTTCATGGAAACAAGTGCCTCATAAAATATGAACATACTTACGTGACCCATTAAAGATAAAATAATAAGTAATTGATAAAAAGTATGTTTGTGCGTAAGCTCCGACGCACGACGGGAGTTTGCTCCGACTAAGGCACATAAAGAGTCCTTATGTACCTACAATTAATTGACTTTGAATATGCAATAGGCAAAGAGGGTAAATAAACGCATCTCTTAGAGATGAGAGCAGTATGTATTTCAAATTCACTTATTTTATCTGTTACCAAAGCATGCCAAAAACGTCAAAAATGAGGCAATAAAAACGAAAATTTAAATGGTTCGCTCTAATTGGCTTATGGATTAATGCTTGTACTCATTTGCTAAAATCTACATAACCCCAGTGTCTAAATATTGCAATAGAGTCTGTGCATAATTAGGATATTTTAAAAACTAAAACAAAGAAAGAAATAAAGAAAATGAATTTATTCAGTCTAATACACACAAAAAATACAAACAACAATATAAAACAAAAACAAAATAATACGTAAATATAAAATGAATTCAATTGAATAAAATTTATATTATTATAGTTTTTAGTTAATAGTTTCTTTATTTATATAGTTTTATTTATTCGTAGTTGCACTATTAATTTAACTCCTAATAAAATTTCTATACCGAGAGCCTATGAAAAACACCCTCAAAAATGTCTGATATTCCGCTAATTTCTTAAGAACACTGAATAATTACTTCACATCTGTAAGATAACAAAATATAAAAAATAGGTATATAAGATAATGATAAGATATAATCATCGGTAAGATATAACGTAGCTAGCGTAGCGTAGCGTAGTAGGTAAGATATGGCGTAGCTCAGCATCACAAAACGACTTTCTTCTGTGTACCTAGAGCGTCAGTTAAGTTTCTTTGGTCACATAATGCGTTCACAGAAACATGACCTAGAGAAACTGCTGCTAGTGGGACAAATGCAGGGGAAACGACCTAGGTGTAGACACCTAGGTCAGACCATCGAGTTGGTATACGTATACCACGTATATACGTATACCAACTCGATGGTCTGACAGTATCTATAGTTATATATAGTAGAGGCAACAGGAGAAACTCTTCAGAAAACAATTGAACTGGTGCAGAACAGGGAGAAATGGCGAAATATCATATCTACATATGGTCACGATCCTCATTAGTGAGGGAACAATGAAGAAGAAGAAGAAGAAGATAAAACGTAAGAACTTTATTTTTCAGCTTTCATCCTCTAAAACCACATCTCATGTACACCCTACCTCTAACTTTCTCTGTAAACACAGTAGCGCTCGGGCGCTCGCTCGTAAACCACAGGCGCTGTGCTTGGGAAACATTATCTAATTTTATATTCCAGGCTTCAAAGAAACTCACTGTGGAAAGAGGTCGTCGTAAATTCTATGGAGCAACTGGATAAAATAGAAAAATACTTCAAAAAAATTAAAATGTTTGGTTGATACCTACTATTTTCAACCGCTTCTAATATTGGAGTTTCTTCCTTAAATGCTTGAATACTTGAAACCCAAGATGTTCTGGTGAAGGTAGCATAGTTTTTCACGTGTAATGTTGCTCTACAGCCAGTTAGTTGTAGACAGCAGGTAATTCAAGCTTTGGAGACTTAATCTTAACGCACTAATGCATTGAGCATAGGTAGGTAATACATTACATATATATATATATATATAGGTACATAAAATCACGCCTTTTTCCCATTTGGGTAGGCAGAGACTACCTTTTTCCACATGCCTGACTCTTTCCTGACATACCTCTTTCGCTTCTTCCACTTTCATGAGCGCATTCATACTATTTCATACATGCTCGCCGGTTTTATAGGTACTTTTGACTTGGCCTTATTTTTTTTTAGTTTTATTATGACTCCACACGATTAGTGTATTTAGCCACTGTCAAGTTGAAATTCTTCATGAATTTAACTATGAATGTAAGTCGTAGAGATGGGTCAAAGTCACATTTCAGGTGAGTTTTCAGTATAAGTCTAGTTTAAGTCATACCTTCAGTAAAGATGTGGTGTTTACTGAAGATTTTCAGTGGAATTTTGTGAGAACGCAAATATCATGTTTTTCAACATTGTGCTGTTTCCCTACACTCGCACGCTTTTACCGGCACTTAATGGTTAATAATCCACATTTATTACACATTAACTCGCGGAAGAACACAAGTTTTAGGAAAAAATACAATGAGATCACACACACTTTTCCACGTTCCCGCCAAAACCACTTGGCCTTTCTTTAAAACGTCTTTGATCTGCCCCCTGATTATGATACTACATTCAAATTCAATGACGGATGCGATGCGTCATTTTGAAATTCGAATATTATTATTCCGTGAGGGACTTCCGGGATCGCGGAAACCTTTCCGATTAAAATCACAGATTTTTTCGAATTGAAATATCAAAGTTATGGATTAGAGCATTGTGAATTACAAAAATCTAAAACAATGAAAGGAGAGACAGTTTCCAAATCCGAATTTGCTTTCGAATGATTGGGAATAACCCTGCTGGTCGTGATAAGGTCGGCCTCTACTGGCTGGCCCATTCACACTCGTCTCATAAACACAGAATCCTAACTAATATTATAAATGCGAAAGTAACTCTGTCTGTCTGTCTGTCTGTGTCACTTTGACGCCAAAACCACTGAACAGATTTAAATGAAATTTGGTACACAGATAGTCTAGAGTCTGAGTAAGGACATAGGCTACTTTTTAATGTGAAAAGAGGGTTGTAAGGGGTTGACATGAGATTAACTTTCGAAATAAGTTATCATAGATGGCGAAACCAATGCATAATTGGGTTAGGTTTGCAATAGTTTGATAAGTTTGTACGGAAGTCTCAGTAAGTATTCTACCCTATCAATTGCATATTTAATGATTAGTCGGTTGAGCCCTGTGACGTTAGGAGGTCACAAACAAATTCACTTTCATATTTATTGACCGAGCGAAGCAAAGGTCTCCGTATCTGCTTGTAGTACGAGTCCTTGTCCTAACAAAAATCTTTTTTACGGTCCCATTCGGAAGATAGCATGAATGAATGAATGATTTGTTTATTTATTTATATCACAAACTTGTTTTACACATAAACTTATGTACTAGTTTAATACATAGTATTTTCTAGACTCATTGATCATTGAGTCATTGATACCCAATCTAGGATAGCCTGTGTGATGAAACTTTGCATGCATGTAGCTTTCATATATGTGATTCAATTACAATATGGAAACAAGTCGAGACATGACTGCTTCCCCCCCACTTTCCCCCCTTTTATCTCCCAAAATCTGGTTTTCATAATTTTGTACATAAACGGTAGGACTGAAGAGTTTACTTTCTTAGTAGCAAATCATCTTCGATAAATTACCTACAAAACGAATACTAAATTTATAGTGGTAAGATTTATATTTTTTTATATAAAGCCATCAACATATTATAAAATTATGAAAACAGGTACAGTTTTTTCTTTCTTGAAAATGACAAGAGTTGTGATAAAATGGGCTAAAAAGGTTAAATAACTTATTTATTTAGCTGCAATATGACACCAAATTCATTATGGTAGATGGATTGGTTTCCGAGATACAGCTCACCGCGCTTGACTCCACGAAACAATATAACTCTTTTTACCCGACTGCGCGACGCAAAGGAGAGTTAATGTGTTTATTACAATGTATGTATGTATGTATGTATGTCACTATGTATGTTCGGGTGGAATCTTGGAAGCTAAATTGACCCACTTCCCGATGTCCGATTGGACTCAAGACTCAGAATTGGGTCTAATAGTGTTATAGTTTTATGTACCCATTCCCTAAATAAATAGCTCCACAGCAAGCCTTGCATCACCCACCCAATAAACATGCTCAACTATTAACGGTTCGGTAAGTATACATGTATCTCGATGTGAGTATATGATATTAGATTACGAAAGACAAAATCTCATCGCAGTCCAACTTCTGAATAAGCATATCTTATCAGTTATCAATATAGTTGACCACATGGCCACTTTAAATTTAAAGTCATAATTACAATATTATTCTATAATAGAAGTACCTTCTTCCTCTTCTTCCTCCACATCCATCAGGTACCTTCCTACCAAATAGGCCGCATTGTAAGTAAGAGTAAGTGAGTGTACTATCATCAGAGATTTTGATGCTTATATTCGCAATAAAAAAGTGCATATTATTTGATACCTTATAAGTAGGTGCCTACCCTAACTTTGTAGGCATACAAGGCACACAGTACACTAATGTGATGAGTAGGTAACACTAAAAACAAAACAAATGCAATTCAGCAGGTAGCATAAAAAAGCAAAACAATACGAAAACCGAATCAGTCTACGCATCACAATCGGACTGTGTACACTGACCGACATTTTTCCTTGGTCAAGGTGCTATTATTTTTATCGCAAAACGATGTCATAAAACCATCGTCGAGTTTCAGGTGAACGTCCTGCAGACTCGGATGGCATCCATATATCCATCGTCGAGTCTCTTGATGCGCGCCAAAATAAGATCACCGAAGACAAGAGGTTCGTTTACGACGTCGACTAGACTGACTTTATGTGAAAGATCTGGGAGCGATGACGAATGTAAGTGGAGTGTATTTCGGGACACTTCAATGGGTTAGGTATGACTCGAAATACTCGAATGAGCTAACTGGGAGGCGAGCTTTCGAGTGAGCGAGGATGGAGGGGAATTAATGCTGGGAACTCGCACTTTAACGTCCTGTTGGAGTGCCGATGCTGGTTTTGTTTTGGACTTAGAATATTACTTTAAGGGTTCCGAACCCAAAGGGACGACAACCGACGGAACCCTATTACTGAGACTTCTGTCTTGCTGTCCGTCCGTCCGTCCGTCAGTCCGCATTTCACAGGGCTGTATCTCCTGACCCGTAATAGGTAGATACTTGTAATTTTCTCAAAGTAGGTATGTGCATTTTAACAAAAAAATACTAAAAACAGTTAAAATTTAAAAGGGGTCCCCATACAATAACATGATATTTTCGGCGTTTTTTTTTTGCTTAATCCTATGAACCATAATAGATAGAGATTTGAAACTTTCAGAAAATATGTAAGTACATATTACCAAGTATTATTATATTTTCTATGATATTACTATAGCTGCTATAACAACAAGTACTAAAAACAGAGTAAAACTAAAAATAAAAGGGTGTTTCCATACAAGAAACGTGTTTTTTTCAGGCGTTTAATGCGCGATCTCACTAGCCGTAACAGATAGACACATGATTTTTTTTAATCAATTAATAATAACTAAATAAAATAAAAGTGGAAAATAAGTTTATTGTATGGGACAATAAACTTATTTTTGTTCAATTGGAACCCGACATGTACAAGTATGACTCGCACTTGGCCAGTTTATTTTATATCTTATAGGCGTTTGACCACTATGTCGCGATTATGTGGTCGAAGATGGTGAACACGTTAGGACTAAAATACCTTGACTCTCAAGGGCTATGTGCTTCCGGAGAACTGTAAGGTAATGGCGGCAGATTTTCTCCTTGATGAGTAATATTACTTGGATAAGTATTTAGTAATTATTGCAATTCTTATTCGATTCCTTTGAGGTAAGTATTTTACTATTCGTCGGGAAAACAACTAAATTGTACGGTCCGGCTATAATGTGCCTACCAAAAACTACCAAACAACTACCAAAGAGCAATAATTACTAAAGTACTTTAGTAATTATTGCTCTTTGGAGCCTACATTCTACTACGTTTGACTAGTTATGCTAAGGTTGTTTGTTGTCTCTTAATTAGCTCTACGTAGTACGTACTAGGTATTAACAGAACTCAAAGCGTGTGTACGTACACACGCTTTGAGTTCTGTTAATACCGTATTAGTACCAACGTAGTATTATTTTATTTTTATTTTATTATTTTATTATTATATTTTTATTATATATTTTATTATTATTTTTATAGTTGTGATACTAGGTCAACGAGGTACATGTAAACCAGAGGCGCCCATCATAAACTGACTTACGTGCGAGATGTAGATTCAGCACTGCTTTTTATTTGAACGTAGACTAGTTCGCGACGCGTCATCTGGTACGTAGTACATTATACATCGATGTACTAGGTACCTATTCTCATCCTAAATACTTTTTTTTTTTAAGTTTTATTATGGCTCCACAAGATTAGTGTATTTAGCCAGTGTCAAGTATTTAAATTCTTCAAGTTTTAATGAGTTTTAGTCGTAGAGATGGGTTAAAGTCGCATTTCAGGTCCTTTTTCAAGTAAAAGTCTAGTCTAAGTCATACCTTCAGTAAAGATGTGGTGTTTACTGAAGATTTTCAGTGGAATTTTGGTGAGAACGCAAATAGCATGTTTTTCAAGATTGTGCTGTTTCCCTACACTCGTACATATTCACCGGCTCTTAATGGTTAATAATCCACATTTATTACACATTAACTCGCGGAAGAACACAAGTTTTAGGAAAAAATACAATGAGATCCCACACACTTTTCTACGTTCCCGCTAAAACTCCCCATCCTAGATACTTATAAGATTATTGCTTTGTTTGGGATATTGTCAGTTTGTAGTTACTTTCCGGTAGAAGTATAGTTATTCTGTGGTTTGTTTTGTTCTTATGTACATAGATAAGAGTATATACTGGGCCTATGTATCAGCACCAGTGAGAGCGCTAATAATGTATGTTTCTGAAGAAAAATATGTTAATTTGTTTCCTGTAGGCGGGCGGAAGTAGGTAATATACCTAATCAATAGAATAAATAAAGTAATACTTATAGTAAATAGAAGTATAATCAGCTAGTAATATATATTATAGCTACGTGTGCAATGGCCCACACAGGTGGCGGCTTTTAGGTTAAGTATTATTTTCGGCCCTCCGGAGACCAGTAATTGATACCTAACCTAAAAAGCCGCCACCTGAGTGCAGACCACCAAGGTGACGTAGCAGTCGGTAGCAGTAGTTGTATTCACAGACTACTATGATACCTTGTATTGTAGTAGACACCCTATAATCGGTGTAAAAGGGGTCAAACCACCCATAAAGCAACACTTTTTTTTACGATATGAGTAACCAGAACAAGCAATACTCTCACTTGATGGTACGTGAAGACAGCTAGCCTATAGCTGAAACAGTGGCACGCAGGTGCCTTGAGGCAGTTTATTCAGTTGTGGACATACGTTCCCTTCTTGGGTTCGCGTTGGGTTGGGTTTCGAGGCGTACCTCCTTACCCAGGTTGGGCTCCGGGTGCAACACCCCCGGGATTCGCGCGGGCTTTAATCAGTCCTATAGTTGTTGCGATATGGTCGTTGACCAGATCTCGGCGTGGTGGTCATGGTGGCCATCTTGGCTTGGTGGTCTCTTGCTGCTCTGGTATACCGCTACGCCTCCTCTTCGCTGTCTTCGTTCGCAGTCGCCGGGAATAAGTCGCGTGGGAGTGCACACCAGGTCCGACCACGCAGGGGGAGCGTACAGTTTACCGACAGTTTATTTTCGTGTTTATATCAATGGGCAAATTGCTGATGGATATCGTGCTATTTTATTTTGGGTAGGTATGCTAATTATGTATATACATTACTGGTACCACACTGGTACTATGGAGGGTAGTCAGGGCCGGATTTAAAGATCTAGGGCCCGTAGGCACTTTATATTTGAGGTTCCTCCATCCTACATCCCGATGCTCGGTAACTGGGTGGGCAAGGCCCCTTGGATGCTGGCCCCCTAAGCTAGTGCCTTGCAGGCCTAGGCGGAAATACGGCCCTGAGGGTAGTAGTAGCAACCCTCCTTACTTGGTACTTTATATATAAGCATCAGGAATATCAGGATATAAGTGTTCTGTGAAATATGAGTAACATTTTACAAAAAAACATGTTTTATATACCTATCTTATAGGTTAGCATTGACTACCATCTCGCCTGGTGGTAAGCGATGATGTGGTCGAAGATGGTGAACACGATAGGCCAATAATACTCTGACTTTTAAGGGATGTGTGCACTGCTGCCGGAACACCCGTAAACTAATGGCGGCAGATATTCTCTTTGATACTATCAACTTTCACTTTGGTAAGCTACTTTTTGGTAGCAAGTCAGGTGGAAAATCAATATAATATACTACTCTTACCACCTATGGTATGGTTATGGACGAGCACCCGTGCAAGAATTTCAACCAGCGAACTCTTGTTTAGAAATCGAGCCATCTACCTACTTACTTATTACTTTACGACGCCAACGGGGCTCTAGACATCTAGCTGAAAATAGCAAAGTAAACCACATAATTTATATTAGTGACATCTAGTAATCAATAGTTTTAAGCCACTTTAAGCTATTGGACCACAGATAATATTTACAATCTTTTCCAGACGGTAGAATAGATAAAATAAAATATGAAAATATTATGCCATCACAACCCTTCTTAGGCCGTGTACAGACGGTCACGCACGCCTTCAAGGACGCTGCTTAAAATTATTTTTTGTTTAAATGCCGTGAATAAAAAGATTTGAAACACCTTGCTCAATCACTCTGTAAATATCCACGGAAAGTTGATAAAATTAATTATATTATATTTAATATAAGATAGAGTATTTTGGGGCTAATTTATATTAATGATCCTATAGATTGATGATTAAATTGACATATGTGGCAGATATTGATGAAAACGAAGCCTCGTATTTTTTAACTGGCAACAAAACTTGTTTTCGCGAGAAAACTTGTGATGGCATCGTGAATGATTATTATTTTGATTTCAAAATTGGCGTGAAAATAGCCAAAAAACCCGTTAAAACGTGTTACACAAAAAGTATTGATGTGGTGTTTTGTTTGTTACATGGATCTACCGCTATCCAAGTGGAGCTCCTAAGGAGATTGCTTGCCATGGCGGGCCCGGGCCCGTCCGACGGCGAGCCCGACGGATGGGTCGAGTTCTGTGAGCGTCAGGCCCGTGCCGCCGCCCAGGACTTCGCTAAGGGCTGCCTGCCGCACGTGCAGCCCAGCGCCGCCGACCCCGCCCGCCCTCACGCCTCCCAAAAGGAGTTATTGAAGAAATTCGTTGATATCTTCACAGAACAATTCGAGCTCGAGTATGGAAAATTGAAAACTCTGCACAAGCTTCCCAACGGCACGCACAGCGGGCACGATGAGAGCGATTATTCCGAGGAAACAGATTCACCTAAGACTCAGCACAAGCCATTTTTTCGGAGGTTATCATTCAAGGGGCTCAGAAAAGGCAAGGGTTTGTTTCACAAACAGCACTCAGACGAAGTGGAGCTCTCGTCGAACCTCAACAAACACAACAAGACTAAGCTAGCTAAGATAGTTGTAGAGTGTAGGAAAGAGGGTTTAGTAAATTATTTGACTCCGGAGAGCCTGGAGCAACCCGGAGGTCCTCAGAAATGGGAGAGATGTAGACTGGCGCTCGTCAAGACTGTGGGAGGGTACATGTTAGAGTTCTATTCCCCACCGAAAGCTCAGAAGCCAAGGAGTGGTGTGTTCTGTTTTTTAATATCTGAAGCGAGAGAAACGACTGCGTTGGAAATGCCCGATCATGAAAATACTTTTGTATTAAAGGTAAATATTTATGTAACAAGAGTTTTATGTGCATGTCTTAATGTCAGATATTGCCAATATAATATTTTAGTAGAGTTAGGGATATTAAATTTTGCTAACATGTCCCATTCCATGTTACTGGCTATTCCTGTGTAAAATTTCAACAATAATATTTTATATCATATAGCTGTGATAACACATTCTTAGATTTAGACTCAGACACAATTACAAATTATGTCACGATTAATAAAGTGGTGTACAGATTTAGCCCCAGGCAGCTAATCAGAAAACCTACCACTGAAACCATATTTTGGCTAAGTTAAATTAGCAACTTTTAGGTAAAGTGTAGGTAGGTATGTTAATTCAATGAAATTCAATGAATATAATTATAGGTAATGAATTATGTTGGTACATGAATAAATAACTGGTCTTCCTTATTGAATTAATATTCGAAGATGTGTTATCAATCAATTTGGCAAATTCCGGCATGATGTTTGGTGCCAGCCAGTATGGAAAATGGCTTGGGATAATTGGGAATCTACAGAGAATTTAACTAATGTCATTTGTCTGGCGCCTTGTCTCTCCAGATTCCAAGACAAGTATGATACCATCTTAGATTGCATTTTTACTTTACATCTAGTGAGATAGAGGGCAAGTGCTTATCCATTAGACAAAAAAATTGATAGAGTGAGATTATTATGCGTTATATTTATTAAAATGCAGTTCTTCTTCTTCTTATGGCTTATAAACACTTCTTGATGTTTTTCTGCCAGTGTCAAAAGTATGGCCATTGTACGGTACATTTATAATAAATCCCAACAAAAGAAATAATAATTAATTAGTATGATCATAAATAGTATAAAAATATAAGTTTTAAGGTTTTCATGGTCACTGACAATATTATTAGAACTACTCACGGGATATTTACCATGTTTTTTATTAATTATGAGTTTCCGATATTTCGGCTCTGTTGCAAGCGCCATGATCACGGATGAACTGTAGATTGCGGGTCGAAGTAATGTTTACAAGCAAACGAAACGGACTACCCTCTTTCGTTCTCGTTTTGAACGCTCGGCACCACTACCACTTGTTTTCACTGGATCTCGATCGCGACACACAACACTCACAGTATCTTCCTGTTTTTTATCACTCCGCGGGCTTTTTCGGGATTTACATAAACCTACCACTGGATACGTGAAAGGAGTAACAGACAAAGTGGCCAACATACTGAATAAATATGCAGTCAAAACTGTTTTCACTCCCTTAAAGAAGGTTTCACAATTTTTACGTACGCCAAACGACAGATTCCCTTTGGAAAACCCTGGAGTGTACAAAATTGACTGTAGCTGTGGAAGCTCTTATATTGGTCAAACAAAACGCACAGTAGCGTGTCGCGTTAAGGAGCATATCAAAGCAGTCAAAAATAACGATTCACAGAAATCTGCTATCGCTAAGCACCTGTTGGAGTCTGGAACAAACCACTGGATTGAGTTACATAACCCTCAGATACTGTCGACTGAACGCCACTATATACCAAGATTGGTTAGGGAAGCGATTGAAATTAATAAATTTCAAAACTTCAATCGTGAGGACGGGTTCAAATTGTCGAGTATTTGGCATCCAGTGGTAGGTTTATGTAAATCCCGAAAAAGCCCGCGGAGTGATAAAAAACAGGAAGATACTGTGAGTGTTGTGTGTCGCGATCGAGATCCAGTGAAAACAAGTGGTAGTGGTGCCGAGCGTTCAAAACGAGAACGAAAGAGGGTAGTCCGTTTCGTTTGCTCGTAAACATTACTTCAACCAGCAATCTACAGTTCATCCGTGATAATGGCGCTTGCAACAGAGCCGAAATATCGGAAACTCATAAATAATAAAAAACATGGTAAATATCCTGTGAGTAGTTCTAATAGTATAAAAATACTAACTGGCCTTCACGAGTCTGCAAGTCGCAAGTTTTCTAGCTGCTCCCAGAAGAAGACTCAAATTGAGTCGAAACTGGTGGGAGCTTATCTGTAAAATAAACGCAATTGAAACAAAACGCTGGTTGGTATAAAATCCAAATATGCAGAGAGAATTTTGAAATATCTTAATTCACTGAAATTCTTTTATGAATCTGTTATGACATCATTTTTCATGGAAGTTACTACAGCAATTTAGGTATACTATTTTGTCCTTGTTTATTTGTATAATACTTATTTGATTTAATTTATATTTAGCTGCACTTTGCATTTTGTTTCTATGCAGGATAAAAGTATTATGAAAAAGAATGTGGCCTTTGGTTTATCATAATACAGCAGCCTTATTGTCTAATCTATCCTACTAATGTAATTAATGTCAAATATTGTGTGTTTACCCATTGTGAAAAAACAGCTGTATGAAATGTGTCACAGATTGTTTTTTTTTTTTTCAATATCTGATAGGCTAGCTTTTGACAACTATCTCGCCTAGTGGTAATTAATGATGTGGTTGAAGATAGTGATCACGATAGGCCTAGAATATTGCGTCTCTCAAGGTCTGTGTGATGCTGTAAAACCATAAGGTGTAAATTGCATGCAGATGTTCCCCTTGATGGTGGTACGCTACTTTTTTGCTAGCAGGTCTGGCAGAACATCAATATATTGCTAATATATATAATATAATACCTGTACAGCTGGAAACAAAGAGCTGAATATCGAGCTCAGTGGCATGCCATAGGTGAGGCTTATATCTAACTGTGGACAGAGAAAAGCTGATGATGATATGACTATTTGTAGTATTAAACTTTTTGACAAACAAATAACTATATATACATTTGCAAGCACTGTGAGACCTTACAGTAAAGTTTATGCATATGATTTGGAGCTATTTATAAAGCTAAGAAGACCACTTCACCATTATCAACTTTCCATCAGACTCTCGAAAAAACAACTTTGACTTTAAGAACCTGTTCCCATTTTAGGTGTGCTATAGGTAGCGGTTTTACCCGAAAGGGATCATGCACAAATTAAAAACAACTAACTTACCAAGACCATAAATTTAATTCAATTTTGCATGGGAAACACAAGCTTAATAATAAAAAATAATAGGTAGCGGCATGTAAGTTTAGCGCTGGAAATATGGAGGGGATATGAGCAGCCTGTGATACCAAATTTTTTCCTTCTGCGCATAAAGGTCAGCGCTATAATTTCGTGCCACTACTAAAACCATCCTCAACCACTTTGACACATACCAACAAGTGAGATAGTGGTCAAACACTAGCTACTATACATACATACATACAATCACGCCTTTTTCCCATTGGGGTAGGCAGATACTACTTCTTTCCACATGCTATGATCCTGCCATACTTCTTTAGCTTCTTCCACTTTCATGAGCGTCTTCATTAATGCTCGCCGGTTATAGGTATATACTAGAAAAATAATTTGCATTTGCAGGCAGACAACAACATGGAGTATGTAATAGAGGCAGCAGACGTGGATGACATGAAGTCGTGGTTAGCCACTATAAAGTACTGCATGCGGTCGCCGCCGACCACACAGCCGCCGCCAGACGCGCTGCCCGGCGCGCCCGAGCCCGCGCCGCCCGACCTGCCGCCGAGAAGAGACCTTGTGCACGCCTCTAGTAATGCTGACTTGCAGGCTGATACGCCTGACTTGGAACTAGGTATACTCTCATTTTCAACCAACTTCCAAATGTATGTTACGCTATTATGCTTGCCAAAGTGGTGGACTAGCAGAAGTCCTACCACTGTAAAACATTCTGAAACTTCCTCCAATATTCCAGGTTCAATAGCAGAAGAAGACTGGATCCTCCCCTCGTATATCTCTCAGTTACTCCTGAACACTTCCCTATTTCGACTATTTTTTTTAATGATATAAGGTAACACTGCACTGAGCCTGTTACCTTGAGACATAAATATATTAAGTCTCATATGCCCTGTAATTTTACTGGACGTTTTGCCATTCAAACCGAACAAAATTTCTATTTCACGGCTGAATGAATTAGTAAAGTGTTAGTACCGCCCCAGGCAGACTAAAGTCCGGCAGTCTCGTGCGCGACCGTCCCGCGGGGTGTCAGACGGTGGCGGGGACGAGGTACCCAAGATGTCAGCGGGTAGCGGGGAAGGGAAGCATGTGTAGCCGTGTCACAGATTATATAATAGTTACTACGTAGCCGTGTGCTAGAATGACCGCTACCTCGTCCCCGCCACCGTCTGTCACCCCGCGGGACGGTCGCGCACCAGGTTGCCGGTCTATAGCAGAAGTCCTACCACTACAAACAATTTCTTCAACACTTCCTCCAATATTCCAGGTTCAATAGCAGAAGAAGGGTGTGAGTCCTCGCCCCGCATCTCACTGGGAGAGTGGCCGTGGTTCCACGGCACGCTGGCGCGCGCGGCGGCGGCCGGCTGCGTACTGGCGGGGGGCGTGTCCGCGCACGGCTGCTACCTCGTGCGCCAGAGCGAGACTAGGAGGGGGGAGTATGTGCTCACATTCAACTTTCAGGTGAGGATATATTTGACCACCGTCATAGAACTCTAGAAGTGAAATTTCTTTAGGAGTCCCCACAAAAGAAAGGGACAAACGCCGTGCACGTGTCGGTCTCTTTCGGTCCGGATTTTGCGCCTAGTGCGCTAGGCGCAGTGATGTTTTATAAAGTACAATTATAATTTATTAGTATTGACTTTAATATAGCTTTACATGTCAGATAGGTTTTCTAAACTACGCTTACGTCACTTCTGTCAAATTTTAGCTTAAAGAAGTTAGTTTCACTTTAAAAATAAAATTTGGTTAATTCCAGGGTCGTGCCAAACACCTGCGCCTGACGCTAAGCGACTCAGGGCAGTGTCGAGTGCAGCATCTGTGGTTCCCCAACGTGCTCGACATGTTGGAACATTTCCGCGCCAACCCTATCCCGCTGGAGTCGGGCGGAGCCGCTGACGTCACGCTCACTGAGTATGTCGTCTGCCAGGACGGGAACAGACAACAAGTGAGCCACGCACAGATACTATAGTAGTTGTGGATGGTCTAAGGTGGTTTGGTGTTTTGTTGTTGGATGACATCCTGTCAAAGTGGATCAGCCCGACTTAACTCGCTGTAGATTAAAGGCAGTCCCTAGTTTAATAGAAGAGTGACGTTTGTTCTGCAATTATATTTTATAATTCAATACAATGTAACATACTGGGTAATGTTAGCTGGCTATCATCTTTGAGGTCTGTTTCGACATTTCTATCATTGCTCTACATAGTTTTTTTGTACATGTATATGATATCTCTGAAGAATCAGATCCAAAGTGAAGTCATCCATTAGAGAACCAAAGTTATCCGACATAGCCATGGTCACAGCTGTGATAGAACCGATAACCGTTGGGGTAGAAATGTTCTAGAGTGGAGACCACAACTCTGTAACCATTGGCACGCCACCAAGCTCGTATCTTCGGCTATTTGATTCCAACTTCTTCAGCCAGCTTGCGTATATCATCGCTCCATCTAACTGAAGGGTGGGTTCCCATATATATTATAAGAAGAGAATAGAATCTAGACATCATTGCCGATTGATTGTAGAAAGTCTGTAAAGTCACCTTTACACGTGATGACAAACAACAGAATACAAAACACCAAACCGCTCTTAACCTATAAGGTCCATAGAGAACATCAAAGCTCACAGTGATCTGTGATGAAGTCCAACCATGTTCATTGTATTGTATTTTAGTTTTAGCTGCATTTGCTCATTAAACTTTTACTTCAATATGCCACTTACTGAATAGTATTGGTAGTGTTTTGACATTCATTAAAGTTAAGGTTGTAGCCTATTTTCACTCCCCCGCTGCAGAGCAGCAAATGAGCGTTCAAATATGGGCTTTAGATACATTTTATTGGTCAATTTAATGTGATTATGAGCTAAGCCCTAAGATAACTACATTGCATAGTTACCAGTACGCTAGGTAGGGTATTGCCATTTTTATGGGTATCGCTTTGACGCAGCCACTACATAGGGTCTTTGCAACTCAATTTGACATATTTACATAAAATAGCGAGCGAGTTGCAAATGGACGATGTTATGCTGTGAAATGTATATCGATAAATTATTGATATTTTGTTTGTTTTATAATAGCTCCACAATCCACATGAGTAGCACATTTAGCCAGTGCCAATTTTGAGGTAATCGTCTATTCGTGGACTGTTGATATGAACTTCACTTTATGTCGGCCATTTGCAAAAACTGTCAATTTTATGTCAATAATGTCAAATTCAGTTCCCCTCAAGACCCTATTTAGAGGGAACTTCAAAGTTAATCATGCATCAAAACGGTATACCTTATCTAGCATACTAGTACAACTATAGGATATTGTGGCTAAACCCCAAATGCTAATGCTTATTTTGAATAATTAATGGGTTTTGACCTTCAGGCTATGTTTGCACTAAGCTTAGCAGATAGAACACTAGCTAAGTTAGCAACTAAAGTTTCTTATTTTCAACAGTCGATATGCTCTGTTAATAATATTCCTACGAGTACAACATGATAACTGGCATACTAAAATCGGTTAGCAACTTGACTTTTGTCAGCTATAAAGTTCGAAAGATTTTCAATGACAAGAAAGCGAGCTGAACATTCTGTATCACTCTTGAATCAATAGAAAATAATAAGAAAACCTTTTAAATATGCTCTCATAATTTTATGTGACAGTCAGTAAATTGACGGTAAAATTTAAATACATATAGGACTTCTAAGCACTCGGAGAAAGTTGTTTAGGGTGTGCAGTTTACTATTAAAATTTATTACACTCCGCTAAATTCGCTAGAGTCGGCTATATAACTGAGCTTAGTCTGCAAACAGCCTTATACAGGTACTCACTAAACGAAAAATAACAGTTAAAGGCACAAACAAGTGGAAATCTACTATGAGTACTACCTTTATATATTTGCCTTTAGTTGTATTTGTTCGTTTATTGTGTATATTGTTTTATACTTCATCAGTGATAGATATTGTCTATTGGATAGAATATCGTGAATGTGTGTTGTGTTGTGGTGTGTATATAGCCATGTAAATATGAACTCTTACTGCCAATTTGTCCTAACTCTTAGGTCACAGTAACACCCAGTGATTTTTAGGTTAATATTATTGTTATAGATACACACAAAGAGTAGTTTTCTTTAAAAAAAATACATGTTAGTTCCTGGAGACTCCACAGAGGGCTTACAAAATGAACGCAGTGATCTGTCACTGTCATACTGAACAAGCCTGTCAAACCTATTGTTTTCTATGAATTATATGTCTATAGGTACAGCTTTCACGCCTTAGATTTCTTACATTTGTAATTTTCATCGAACTCTGCTTTATTAATCTATACGTATGTATAATTATATTGTAATACGGGATTTATCGCGCTAAAAACAGAATTTCTTCTCGTGACCACGGTCAATGCAACTTGATCGAAACGTCGAGGTAAATAAAATTATGTTTTATCGCGATAAGTCCCGTATTACAATATAATTATGTGTGTAAATCGCGAAAGTTTAAAATTTACTATACGTATGTAGCTAAAAATATATTTTTTTAAAGATTTGCTTTGACGATTTTGACAGTGACATCTCAGTAGGTTCGCATGTTAAGCCACCTAGCGAGTTTAGTGGAACATATTTTTTTTATGAAAGAGACTCAATATGTCTGCCTTACCTTACATAATTCCATCATAATATGACTGCCATATATTCAGATTAAAAATAACTCTTAACGTAAATTAGATCTTAAATTACTTCAAAGTATGATATCATTATAAGTTTTTTGTACATATTTTCTTCTCTCTAAAACAGCCCAGTTTATAATTAAAGTTTAAAATCAACTGATGCAAAAATTGTTCCCACCGATTGCCTCATGATGCTAAATGCTTTAATTTCAACATTGGTGCAATCTATCCAAAATAATACATAAGATAATTTTATAGAAGACTATATACTATAAGAATCCATACATACTAATATTATAGAAACGTTTGTAACTCTGTCACTCTGTCTGTTTGTTTCCTAATCACGCCTAAACGGGCGACCCGATCTTACTGAAATTTAACAAGGAGATACTTTAGTGCACGATGGTGAACATAGGCTACTAAATTCTTGGTTTACGTGAACAAAGTCGCGGGTATCATCTAGTTATGTATACATATTGCAATCGCTTCTATTGAACATATTTTATGAGTTTGTAATAAATAATCCGTAGAGTATATAAAGTCCAAGTTTTGAGAAGTATTAGTTAGAAGTCCATTCTGTGCATGTTTAACTACAAGAACTTTGTATGTAAAACATTTACCAAATACTCTGTAGAGGATATTAAAAAAGTAATTTGAACTCCATTCTGTGCATGAAACAGTGTGAATAATTGCCCACATATTTATAAATTATAATGAGTATGAATACTGCAAAAGAAGTTTTGGAATCGAAATTAATTTCTAAAAGTTTTAATTTTGTTGTGTCGATAAACTTCTTTGATATAAGTTGCACAATCAATTAACAGATAATAGAATGGAATGAGATTAGAAAAATGTTTTGTTGCGTGCTTGTCAGTATGTTTTATTTTATTTTGTTGCTATAGATGTATTTGATGTACATAGCTTTATGCTAGGGCAAATTACCTTATTTACTTGTTGCTAGTGCTTTGAAAATTGAATTTTACTTCAAGTCAGTTTTCGTTTTTCTATGTACTTATCAGATATACAGATTGTGTTCGGCAAATATCGTAATGCCATGCCGATGAGGAATTCGGAATTCGTAGAAAGAATTTATTGCATACAATTTCGTAACTATTTCAATTAGATATGATTATAGACGGAAAATTAAATAGACACGACATTACCGTATGCAAATGAAATAGCTATAGAGATATACCCCGACTAAAATGATGAACTCGTGATACATATGCCAGCTATAAGATAAAATGAACAACGTAATTTGGTCGGGTCATAAATGACAGCGGGTGAAAGCCAATGCGCGCACTAGAACTGGGAGCCAGAGTTGGAAATGGAAGAATAAAAAAGTGTTGTCCATCTAGCTCTCTCATACTAGTGATTGTATTGTTTTATCCTGCTCATATTATTATGCCAGGTCCATTTAATATACTCTGTCCACGGATATGATGCATATTCAACTAATGCAAAATCAACCGTTCTGTACTTATATTCGACTTTATTTCTATTAAAAATCACAAAACATTTTAGTTTACCTTTTTAAATACATGAATAAATTAAATATTTGGATTAAAGCATCAAATATTTAATTAGTTTATGTGTTCAATAAATAAATACATAGTTAAGTTGCGTAAGGACACAACTATATTTAAAGCTTTAACACATTTTTGTTGCCAATTTTTAAGTTTTTTGGTAAATAGATTAAATTAGACTTCATTCATTATCTATAGTTAGACCATGGGGCTCATGATTGAATTCGATAGGAATTGAAATGAACGAAATGACAGAGATGGAGCTATACAGTCTGCATAGCTGCGTCCCCGTCATTAAGTTCATTCAATAATCAACTGTCACATTCAATCATAAGGCTGCATATCATGTCGTTGATTATTTAACAAAACATTTATAGTTTATTTTAAATATTAAAATTCCAAATTATCAGTAATTTATGTTATCGTCATTTTCTAAATCTTGCGTCCCAAATTTTTTGGTGCCATGACAACATGAGTCACTAAGTTCGGCGTATATTATTAAATTGCCAAATTAATTAAGAAATATTTCGATGCATTCTTATATATATTTCGTAAGATCATAGATTCCTATTCAGCATTTTATTTATCAAAAACACTATTATGAAAATTTTATTTATTATTGATGTAATCAATGGTTACACCTAAATATGATGTATTTATTATTATCACAATCTTATCAGTACCGGATTAACCACGTAGCAAGAGTAGCTACGGGCCCCGCGCAAAAGGGGGCCCCTCATATTTGAACCCAGACTATTAATGACCATAGTAAATAAAGGGTTTTTATAAGAATGTGCTACAGGCCCCGGGCTTGCTTAATCCGGCACTGAATCTAATGAACTTTAAAAATTAGAATTAGTTTTTCAGTTTTACAGCCCTTTTCAATATTTAAACTCTCCGAGCTATATGCAACTAGAGATGACTTTTGAATTATTTTTTTTGATGAGTTTTGACATTACTGACACCACGACATTGAGAGTCAGAGTATTCTAGGCCTAGCGTTTTCACCATCCGCGACCACATCGACGCTTATCACCAGGCGAGATAGTGGTCAAACGCTAGCCTATAAGATAAAAAAAATACTATGCTGAATATTTATGTGAATTTCAATTTATACTCTGGTAAAATCGCTATAGATTAAATATTGAAAACGGACATTATTAGTCTTGTTGACTTAGTTGCATTTAGTATTTAGTCGATATGTTTTGTATAATTGCATTGTCATTTTAGTTTAGTGCAAGTTTATTAGATTTAGATATTTTTAACATTTTCGAAACCTATAACAACATGTGTTATTTTCTGTGAAGTGTACATATTTAACAATAAGTTTGAAGAACAAAGATTAAGAAGAAAAGTGACTTTTAGTTTAGTGTTTACATATTTAAACACACGACATAAGATTTAACCCGCTGCCAATGAAGAAGAATTTGATAGAAATATAATGGCACCAACCTTCAAGCGCATTCGAATTTAAACCTAATTTAGCAGCCTGAAATATTGTCATCTCTGTCTTACTTTAGATGTGAGAAAAAGATAGCACACTCTGTCAAAGTTTAGTTTTTATTAATGTTTTAATTACAAATGATGCCAACGTAATGTGTAACCTTAGGATTGTATAAAACGGACTGTTATATTATATTATATTAAACTAACATTGTATTCTAGCTTAGAAAATATAATATCCGATAGAACATGAAGTCTTCAGATTTGTTAGAATTCTTATGCACTTATGTATGAAATATAGTAATTAAATAATTTTATACAATCTTCTGCACAAAAATATCCGATATGATTAAACAGTACTTTCATAAATAATGTCGTCCCTTCTAACCGACTTCGAAAATGAGGAGGTTCTCAATTCATTTGTGTAATGTATGTTCTGGCACTACTCCATCATTTATAGACGGATTGAATTGATTGGATTTAAAAAAAAACTTTCTGTTAGAAATTGGTTTATTCCCAAATGTTCCCATTTAAATTTCGTAAAGATATGATCAGTGTCTCCAGAGATATGGAGATACACACATCAAACTTGGTACTGAAAATGACTAGTGCAGCATCACGCTTTTTCCCTAATTTTGATAAATGATATTTCAAGAAATTATGCAACGTGACATAGACAACGTTAGTCGTCTTCATGTTTTTTGTTTTTTTTTTGTAATTGTTGGATTTTCTTGTTATGATTTTGTCTTTATCGATGTTCTAACTTCTTCGGGTATTATATATTATTTATTATTTTGTACAAAATCATGTTCTTCCGAGCTTTAATATTAATTTCTTGGTTGTAAAATTTTATTATTAAACTTATTCTATGGAATGGCTTTAGTTTTTTTTTGTTGCCTCTTTTTTCTTCGCTGCCTGTGTTTTGTGTTTTGTCATGCGTTTGTTTGTGGTAAGTTAGATATTTTTTTATTTTGCTTTTTATTGGTATAGCTTGTTTTAACATGTAGTTTTTTGTATTTTATTGGCTTGTAAAGTACTGTAAATACTAGGTTAATTTTAGAGTATGTCCTTATTGTCAATGCTTTCATGTCAGTGTTTAGAGATTTTTATCTACTACTAGCTGTCACGGCAGACGTGCCTATGTACCTAAATTCACTCCCTCTCAATTTACATCGGAATTACAGTGGCGCCATCTGTGAAAATTGGTCGTACCAACTCAGAAACCTTCTTTGGCTCATGCACAACAACTTTGCTAAAGATCATCACATGATCAAATGCATAGTTTACAATTCTATACAGGACATACAGACAAACATTCATTTTTATATAAAGGGCGCTCCACATTCTCGCGAGATATTCACGCGAGAATCTCAGTGAGAACTTCTTTTGGGTACACACTCACAAAGTTCTCAAATAGTTCTCACTATAGTTCTCATGCTATATATGTTCACATGCGAGTGTGGTGTCAATACACACGTTCTCGCCTGTTCTCACGTTCTCGCGCTCCTTTGTCTCGCGCAAAAAAACCGACAACAATCGGAGAACAAGACGAGAACACGTGAAGAATATGAGAATCAGCTCCACACTAATGCTTCTCAAGGTTTTCTCGCGTTCTCTCCAGATTCTCGCGAGAATGTGGAGCGCCCTTGAGAGATTGAGAAACATCTCCAACAGTATTAATTGCACTAGATGGCAAATATAATGATATTTTGTCATTGATATTTTGATTTTAAAATTATCGTGAGTTTGTAACATTATTATTGTTATATACCGGCTATAATTCACGTACCTTTAGTCGAATTTTCTTGACCTAGGTTTCGAGCGAGTCGGTCGCTCTTCCTCGGGAGTGAGGTCACGCGGTGAGATCGCGATGTTCATTCGAGTGAATAGTATATATATCGTTTTTTTTAATGCTGTATAGGCAAGCGTTTGACCACTATCTCACCTGATGTTAACTGACAATGCGGTCGACGATGTAGCACGCTTACCTAGTAAATACCTGTTCATTCGCGATTTGAAGACCCCCGGGTTGTAGCTATCGGGAAACACAGACACCGGCAAGGAGTTCCATTCTTTGGCGGATCGTATTATGTAGGACGAAGCAAAACGCTTCGTGCGTGTAGATGGAACGTCCACCATGAAGCGGTGGCGCACTCGGTACGTCTGGTTGTCCGATAGAAGAAAGGGGATGGCGGTACTAACTCGTGCAATTGGATGGTACACTCCGAAATGTATCCGATAGAAAACCGATAAACTAGCGACTTTGCGGCGATGGTCTAGTAGGCTCTAGAGCCTTTTCCCTATAAGTTCGTCGTCATTTATAAGTCTCTTAGCTCTCCTCTCAATTACTTCCAGCGCCTCCAGAGGTGAGAACAGTATATAATATAATAGTGAGTAATACCAATAATTGGTATTACACACATAATAATCTACTGGGTAAGCGTGCTACATCGTCGATGGCATCGTCACTTAACATCAGGGCCCCTAGACAAAAACCAATTTCCTGATTTCATTCACGCTAACGCAAGTTCAAAATGTTTTTTTTTCTACTGAAGATAAGCAAGCGTTTGACCACTATCTCACCTGATGTTAAGTGAAGATGTGATCGACGATGTAGCACGCTTGCCTAGAAGATACCTGTTCGCTCGCGATTTGAAGACCCCCGGATTGTACTTCACAGGAAACACGAACGTGTTTAAAATGTATGGGAATGACATTTTTGTTGCGGAAACATAAATGTCATTCCATACATTTTGAACTTGCGTTAGCGTGAATGAAAACAGGAAATTGGATTTTGTCTCCCCAGACAGAATCCAAGGGTTTAGCCCTGGTGAAATAGTGGCCAAACGCTTGCCTATCTAGCATTAAAAAAAATGAAGTATGTTTATACTTTAGTATTAAAAAAAAAACTGAGACCAGTTTGTATATTCATTTTAAAATCGCATACTTAAAAATGCGAGCGGTGGGCAGTGACTGGAAACAAAGAGCCGAAGATCGGGCTCAGTAGCGTGACTTGGGAGAGGCCTATGTCCAGCAGTGGGCATAATCATATGATGATGATACTTAAAAATGTTTAATTTAAGATTTATAACTACGATGTTGGTGGAGATTTGAACCTGTGACTATAAATAGACCTACGCGATGGAATAGGAATAAAATTAGGTGCAATTTTAAACCTTAGGTTAGCCTTAGGTTAAAGGCCAGTTTCACCGAGTACAAATTCAAATAAAGCTAATATACACAGAAAGCCGAAATACGTACCAGTAAACCTCAGTAAAAGTTTTTCTATGCTTGTCTAGGTACAACGATGTTTTTAATTAGCGAATATTAATTTTTTATTTCATAGTTCGGCGTAAGTCATGGTAGCGACGTGCGCATGCGCCGCGCAGAGCTCGAGGCGCTGGCCGCTACACATCACGACATTCGCGCCGTCGACAACCAGTACAGCTTCGTGTAACGGCCGGCCCAGATCTGTCGGATGGTGTATAGCATCAGTAGGGTTTGTACTCATTCTAACAGATCTAATGTTACTATTTCCTTGAACAATTTGTTTTGTTTTTAACACATCCGTATAAATGTTCTTTAGATTTCAATTTAACGTAAAAATCATTTTATCTTTTTAGCACAGCAATGTTCTAGTGTCCTTTAAAATTAAGTTTACCCACCTCTGTGTGTCTCTTATACTTATAATATAAAGACTTGCCACGCCATACCTCGTCAACTTACCGAGCGATAAGGAGATTCGTATAGCCGCGTCTCGCTCTATTAGAGATCTACATTCAAATTAGCCAATGATGGCGGCTGTACACACTCGTTTTTTCTCCTTTTGACCCTTTGACTCGGGCGCAAAAACCGACCAGTGACCGAGACCGACCGAGGCGAGGCACGAGAGAGCGAGACAACGCGAATGCACCGTCTACATACTCGTTCTCGGCCTGTCTTGGTGTGTCTCGGCGAGTGTGTACAGCCGCCATGAAATGGAATGGTGTAGCAGGTCCTTTACACAGAATATCATTGTTATAGATTTAATGCGCCTTGTTCTTTTCCTTTTAATACAATTTCGTTAAAAGGCGACTTGAAACTAAATATCGGCAATCGGCAGTTTTTTTTTTGCAGTAATACGAAGCCTAAATACTCTTATTTCATAAATACGATGGTCGATGATTAGAAATGTAAGAGAAATTTTATTAAGGCCACCGTTCCAATGCAGCTTCGAGTTATTTAATTTATAAAGTGGCACTGAAAACAATCAAGCAGGGCTTAGTGTGCAATCTAGACAATTTATTTAACCTTTGTTTCTTACCATCTTTATAACCTAATGGCTCTTCAATAACGAAGCTATAGATATTGTAGTTCATATTTTATGATGTTATATATGACTGGAGAAACAAGTCACTTGCTTAAAGTTAGCGAAGGTGTTTGCCCTAACATAATTCTTAAAAAAATAAAAGTTAAAGTTAGATCCACCGAAGACTAAAGATTTCTGTCAGCCAATAGTTAGGTCGGTGTAATCTCCCGCACGCCATGGAAGCATTGCCATTGCATATGCCTAGTAATTTAACTACTTATTTCTTCTCTTCAATAGGGATGATGGCTAGATAAAAAAAATTCTAATCAGCCCGTTAGTTGGATTATCAAAAATATTGGACACGTATTTTTTTATTTTACAAATCAATAGAAATTGACTAAGATAAATAGCGTCAAAGTTCGGGAGTGGGGGCATGTGACGTCACGAACCGCTAAAAAGTGTAGTGGGCCGTGACGTGACGCGGAATTTCGAACGACGGATAAAAAATTGTTTTTTGGAATCTACCCTATTGTGCTATCAGACATTCAGAATACGTTAGGACAATTAAAATTTTTAGAAATTATTATTTTATAATTTACAAAATTGAGGGGTAGTAAAACAATCTATGCTAATTTCTCCAAAGGTTTTTTTCAATGTTGTGCAATAGGTGTGTTTATTTATAACTAGTTTGAATTGTATTAACATTATAAGTAAAAGGCTTAGCCGCGTATAATCTAGTTTTAAGTATTTATCAATTTGTCGGTGTACACTGAATGTACTTACTTAATTTAAGATTTTTAGATAATTTTAATTTATTCAAGAGGTAACACTGCCCTTCCTCCTTTATTTAGTTGTAAAAGAAAATGGGACGATGCAACATATAAAAAAAGTTGTGTAATATTTGTAAGTAGGTATATTTTGAAATGTAGCAAAAAGGTAATCTGCCACCTATCATTTATTATTAAAGATATTTTGAATTTCATTTTAGCATTGGTCAGACTTAAGCTTCTACATAAAAAATGTTCTATTAAATGCTAAAAAATAAATTCTTACCTAAAAATTTAGTTCAGTTCAATATTAAATTCAAATGGAATTAGTACGTGTTGCTATTTCAATTTTCTGTTTTCAACATTTGGAAAATTGTAAAATAAGCTCAAACGCAGCAATTTTAAGCCTTAAGTCCTAATTTTGTATATCCTCAGTTAATTGAGTTCCTATTTATTAATTAATTTATGTTTAACGATCACTAGATTTAGAATGTGTGTCAAAATTTGTGCGAACAAGCTTTGTTCTAATGGAAACAAAGTTTCTTAAACGTGCCGTATATTATGAGGACCTCAAAATGGAAGGACAGTTTTATTTTGTAAGATATCACTTTATGAAATTGTACCTAGGTAACATTATAGACACGAGAATCGCTTTGTCGCTTCGGAGGTACGTCTTATACCAATCAAACCCATTATTGCACTATTTCAGCATGTATAATTTCTAAAAAGATAATTAGACTTAAACCCGCACCACAGAATAATGAATAGTACAAGTACCCGCACTTTACGCACGCTTTTCCATGACTTAAATAGTCGATTATTGCACGACGTTTAGCACCCTCGCTGCGCTTGGGTGCCAACTTCACGCCGTGCAATAATATTCTATTTGACGGAAAAGCGTAGCAAGCTTAAAGTGCGGGTTTATGTCACACTGACAGCTACAAAATAATATACGATACTCGTGACTTAAGTTGTCTATTATTGCAAGGCGTAGCACCTGAGCTACTTCGCGACGTCGTAAATCGTAATATACTATTTTATACAATATCTTAACATATACTAAAACCGTAGAAAAACTAACTGCATAGAATATTTTTTAGAAAAAATTAGTTTGACCTGTTTAATGATATAACTAACTTACCCTAAAATGGCTCAATGTAATGTCATCATCGCAGCAAAATAAAACTGTTCAAACGTTTTCTTCACGGCTTTTGTTAGGTGAATAAGAGCAAAATGCATCATTGTTGTACTGGTATAATGTAAGTTAAATAAAAAGCTCGAGCACTTTCAGTTCGCCCATCGACTAAACAAAAATGATCATTCAAGTCGGTTTACAATTGGTGGAGTAATCGCGACAAACATCCAAAAAATCCTCCATTTTGGAATTCGGTTGAATATTGCAGAGGATTTCTGGTTTTTCACGTAATCATAAAGTATAATTGTAGCCGTTTTTTTGTCGCAAGGTGTCTATTACGATGTGTACTAAAACTGCCTTGGCAATGCTTTTTTTAATATTTTATAGGCTAGCGTTTGACCACTATCTCACCTGTTGGTAAGTGATGATGCGGTCGAAGATGGTAAGCACGCTAGGCTTAGAATGGGTACTGGCTCTTAAGGATAGCTGCCGGAACACATTAGATGTGTGGTGACAGATTTTCTAACTTGAGGGTGGTAGCTGGCCAGGCGGACACTAGATAGTGTCCTACCACCATGCGAGGGTTTTTGGTTTCTTAACGAAGTTTTCCTTCACCGGAGGGCCACTGTGAGTGCTAAAGTAAGAAAGAGATGGCAAGAGATTTAAAACTCATAATCACAAGCTTATAGCTTCAAGTCTGAACGTTAATCTTTACCATTGAGGGTTATTGCGTGTGAATTTTCCGCTAGAGGCGCTAGTGGACTACAAAGACCACGAAATGTCAAAATGTAATTTTTAATGTAATATTTGGATATGTACCTATAGTATTACATTTGGCATTTTATTATAAATTGTATCGTTTGACATCTGTCATCAGGACCATTTTACTCAGTAGCGCCACCTGGTATGCGAGTTAAGGTTAGCCCCCATTGCACTGTACTTTAAGCTCAATCCTTGACTACTCTCATCCAGCTCTTGCCAGCTATATTGCGAAGAGAAGAGCATCTCTCCACCAATCCTGTGGGCACCCTTCGCTACGTCTTCAAGAACTCGTTCACAGCAGTTAAAACTTGTTAACTAAGTACTACATTAGTATAGACACCAATATTTTGTAAATAGATAAAAAAAATAAGCTTTCTCCTATCACAAAGAAAATAACCGCCGATCTGAAAGTGCTGGGGCAGCTTAAACGAACTGTTGTAACTAATCGAAGTTGCTAAGATATACTGCCTAGGTGTAAGTAGACAAATACGTTAGGCTCAACGCTCATTGGGGGATAGACTGCATACTGCCTCAACAATATAAATAAATACACAATAGTATATAGTATTAGTCATAATACACTTGGCCCTATCTTATTTTGATTATACTTACTGCACTGCCGCGCTGATACAAAAGTGGGTCTTGGCCTCCGACAATAAGAGACGCCATTGCTCCCTGGATTGCGCGACCTCTTGCCAATCGGACACCTGGAGTTGGTTTAGATCTTTTTGGACTACATCTGACCAACGGTATCTTGGGCGTCCGACTGGGCGGCGGCCTCTTGCTCGTCCCAAGTAAGCTTGCTTCACGGCTCGATCTTCTCCCATACGTGAGAGGTGTCCCAGGCTCCCAGCCATCGGAGCCTATGTACTTAAGTTTCACCGATGATTTTTGGTTCACCATACAATTGCTATAAAGTTATTTTGACTATAAATTATTTTGACTTAAAGTTTATTTTGATTATAAATTACTTTGAAGCAATTGGATTCTGTTTAGCTAAGATATGTACTTTTGTTTAAAAGTATATCGATAAGTGCTGTATAGAGAAATTAGTCAATGATAGACCTAATGTGTAAGTTATGTAATGATTTATGGGTGTCGAAATGTTGGTGGTTACTTTCAACTGTTTCCTGACACGGTTTAGTGTAAATAATCTTAATTTTATCGACATTTCTTATAATAAAAAAAATATTTTGTATTTAATGTTGACTTATGTAGTATATCCCTCGATCGGCTAAAATAGACTTAGGATTTTTACTAAGTCAAGAGCACATCTCACATATACACTTATACTTTTACAAATATTGTAAGAACATAGCGTAATAAGTGTTGTTGGAATTGATAAAAAAGCTAAATTAAATTAACAAACTAAATTATTATTAACTCGGTGTAAAAACTAACGCTATAGTCGTAGTAGATACACTTCGGGACAAAATGTGGTCGTTCTCGTCGTAGATAAATTAAACACATATTCACGGCAGCTGTCACAGTTCGTCCTGAAACCGATCGGACGACCTCAAACGCCTTTGCGAGTTGACTGCGTGAGTTAAGCCATTTTTTTTATTATAAACTAGCGACCCGCCCCGGCTTCGCACGGTGATCTATCATGATATAAACCTTCTCGAATCACTCGTATCTATTGCTGAAAACTGTATAGAAATCCGTTGCGTAATTTAAAAGATCTAAGCGTACAGACAATGGGAGTGACTTTGTTAATGTATGTACATAAGATTATGGAATATAAGGTAGTTAAATACTTTGCCATATTTAATAACCTACTTATTCAGTAACCCGATTTTAAAACCCAGATAGCAGTTGGATAAGTCGTAACGTTTATGTCCCGGTGGTAACTTAACTCGCGCGAAGCTTGTATGTGCCAACATTTTGGCTCCAGGTGTACTTCTGCGGCTTATAATTTGTTCGAATTTGTGATTTGCTTTACATAGTATTTGGCAATTTTTCAAGTCAAATTATATCAATGTTCAGTAACCTGTAAACTAATATTAAACATTCCTTTGATGTATGTAATATTTGGGAAATGGAAAATAAAGATATATTTTACAATGCTTTGTTTTTATTTATATTTATTAACAAAAAGTTACCAAATGTTTAACAGTTAACTTAATATTAAACGCTCAGGTACGATTAATAAATGGCCGACATTATATATACAACTAGCAGCCCGCCCCGGCTTCGCACGGGTAGAACATTATGCCTGCAAAATTTGCATCAGTTTGTTGCATCGAATATAAAATATTAACATATTTAACAATCATCGTCATATGTCAACCAATTTACACAAAACCTTAACGAATTATGCACCTAAGACCTAAACCTTCCTCATAAACACTCTGGCTATTGGTGAAAACCGCATGATAATCCGTTCAGAAGCTATTGGATTATTGCGAACAGACGCAGTGATGGACATTGTTTTATAACACTTACGTAGTGATATTGGACGGCCCTTTGGCATAAAGGATAGTTACCCTGATTCTGACCCGAGGGTCGTTGGTTCTAATCCTAGCTATATACCTACCAATGAAAGTTTTATGTGCATTCATGAATCATGGGTTTTCGTGGGATCATTAAATCTACCAATAATTAAGATAGTTTAAAAACTAAAACAACGGACTTCAATGCCCCGCGAGTCAATTTCAGTAGCAAGTTTGAGACGTTTATCGTCATATCTCTGAAGGTAGGTACTTATCACATCTCAATGAAATTACAATGGGACCACCTCGAAAACGTACCCTTCGGGGTTTATTAACGACGTTTTTCCTTTACCGGAAGGCCACTGTGAAAAGCGCACGTTTTTCGATAGAAAAATACATAGGAAGGAAAATCATCGTTTAAAAACCAACAACCCCCGCATGGTGGTAGGACACTATGTAGTGACCGCCTGGCCAGCTACCACCCTCATGTTAGAAAAATCTGTCGCCAAACATCTAATGTGTTCCGCCAGCTATCCTTGAGAGCCAGTTCCCATTCTAGGCCTAGTGTGCTGCCACCCTCGAACGCATCATCACTTACTAACAGGTGAGATAGGAGTCAAACGCGAGCCTATGATATAAAAAAAAATATATGCATACAGTTCGATATAAAAGAGTTGACAATAAATGAGGGCGCCACTATTGCTTTTGTATCTTGTAGTAGCAACACTGTTACGAGGCATGCCTTTTAAGTTCTGTCGTTTCCATATTTCCCGGCAATTTTGAATTTGGAACTGTTCTATATTCGAACATGTTTAAATTTTGAATCTCAAAACAGTTGGAAGTATTAGGATTAATGCTATTGTTTAGTCACAGCGTCGATTGGAATCTGTCAGGTCACGAAAATGAATCTTTGTAAGGAAAATGTGCGTGCAATAATTTTCTACAACTTTAGAAGAGGCCTGACACGGCTTCAGTGTTTTGAAGAGCTAACATCTGTGTCACAGAAATAGGAATAATAAGGTATTATTCCTATTTCTGTGATCTGTGTTCAGTGATGAAGCCCTATGTCTGCGGACTGTCGAACGCTGGTATTTAGACTTCCAGCGTGGACATACTAGTGTTAGTGACCAATCTCGCGAAGGACGCCCAAAATCCGCCTTCACTGAAGATAACATCATTGCTGTGAGACAACTAAGTGTCGAAGGTCGTCATGTGACGTATCGAGAGATAGAGGCTCTATTAGGCATCTCAGGGACAACCATTCAGAAAATCTTGCATGAAGCGCTTGGTGTGAGAAAGATAGTTTGCCGTTGGATACCACATCTGCTTTTCCACGATCACAAGGCGGCCCGCGTCAGATGGTGTAAGAAAACTCTGCAAAGGTTCAACCGAGGAGAGTCAAATCACGTCTACGACATCATCAGTGGTGACGAATCTTGGATCTATGCCTACGATCATGATTCCAAACAACAATCTACAATCTGTGTCATTCAAGACCAACCAAAGCCGATTAAAGTTGTTCGTTATCGAAGCACTTCAAAGAAGATGGTGGCCACGTTCTTTGGAAAAACCGGTCATGTTGCGACTATTGCACTTGAAGATCGTAGAACGGTTAACTCAGACTGGTATACCACAGTTTGTTTACAACAAGTCACCGCTGAACTTCGAAAATCTAACTCAAAGCGACGCATCATCCTGCACCACGACAACGCAAGCTCACACAGCGCTCGTCGAACGATTGAGTATTTGAAGCAGGAAACAGTAGAAATTATTGACCATCCTCCATACAGTCCTGACCTAACGATTTCTTTTCATTTCCTAAACTTAAGAAAAGTCTTCGTGGTCAAAGGTTCCAGTCCGGTGAAGAAGCAGGTCGACTTTCAAGCTGTGCTTTCAAGTCAGCCATTTTGAACACGCCCACTTTAGAGTGGAATAAATGTTATAATAACTGGGCTGCGTTCACGACCTACGCTCGGAGTGCACCCAAACGCTCTAACCCCGTTCACGACCTCAGAGCGTCGCACTCGGTTGCAGCAACTGTGTCGTTCACGACCTCGGTTGTTTCACTCCGGTTGCAACTTTTTAACCATCAAATTCGATGGTTAAAAAACGCTCTGACGTTTGTGACAGTAAATTTGGCGGGAAAAGCTGTAATTTTTGTTACAGATTAAGGAAATCTGAAGAAATTTGAATTGTCGAGATCAAGACGTGACATGACGAAACATTCATCGTAAAACAAACGGAAAATATTTAGGAAAAGGAAAATAATTGACCATAACCTCGAAATTCGAGTCTGCGCAAAGTGTCAAAGTCACAATTTGAGTGAAAAACACCCGTGGTCGTTCCGGACCTTCGAGCGAGTTGCAAAACTACCAAAAATCCTTCTCCGGAGGACGTGAACGCAGCCCTGGTTTTAGCGAATGTAAAAGTGTATTAAGCTACGTGGTGAATACTTTGAAAAACAATAAAAAGTACTATAAGGTTCTAGTTGTGTTTTTTTCTTCAAACGACAAAACATAAAAGGCATGCCTCGTAGTTAGAAACAAACTTTTTTGATACTTGTATTATTTTTGCAAATATAAGATTTGCAAGACATGAATTTTTATTTAATTTAAAGTATCTATATACATTTTATAGTATCTATATAAATTTTATATATATATTATTTCTATACAAATTCTTCTTTATTTATATGCTTATTTCTTACTTGCATTATTCAATGAGTGAAAACAAGTATCAAAATTCAGTAGTCGCGCAATAAATACTAATGTTTTGGTATTGCCTGTAAGAGTGACTAGTTCTTAAATAATTAATTTCTACTCTTTTATGTTGCACTGTACCAGCAACATTTTTAATGAATAAAAGATTATGGATTTCTCCTAAGTCAGAATACAGAAAAAACCGTAAACCGCGCCCCACGGGCGTAGCGAGGGGAGGTTTTGAGCTCGGAACAATGTTTAGTCATTGTTCCGAGGTTTTGAGGGTTTACACGATGACACCACATCGCTTTCGGCAACCTTCGTATATTTTCGGGTTTTAGTGCTGCAGTAACTATCAAGTCTGCGGATGTACCTGTACTCTGCACCGCTCGGCAATCGCAGCACTCTTTTAGCCAAAACCCCCCAAACTAAAATCTGGCTACACCTATGCTGCGTCCAACCATAATATTAAGCGACGCTCTGTGTCCAAAACCGTATACGAAACCCGCGCCCGCCTCACTTCTAATCCGTGTGAAATTGCTAGCTAGCATTTGACACGATCACAGACCTGCTACATATTAAACTTGATCGCGTACGTACACCGGCCCCCATGAGACCAACCTTGAACGGAGTTTGTCCCTTTCTTTTGTATTATTGTACGGACAACTTATATATATACCAAATAGTATAGAACAGATATAGGACTAGCAGGTTGTCAGACAAGGACACACTCCCAGCCCGGGTCTCTCAATTGGGCTGTTTTTAAAGCAATTACAACCTTATTGTTAAAGAATACGGATTAAATTGATCTTGTCAATACATCTGCAGTGCACCATCCATTTATGTTACGTCTATGGACACGATACAACATATGATATGTAAGTTCGGAGCGTTCAAGTCCAGAATGAATAGGTTTTTTACTGAGCAAGCGTGCTCCATCCTTGACCGTATCGTCACTTACCATCAGGTGAAATAAAAAAAAAACACTTCTCCGCAATGACGTTCACAGAGTTACTCATCGAATCGCCTGCTGTGTATGAAACAACATTATAAATGAGTAGTTTTAGTGGCTTCACTTTTGGGTGAGTTGACGTCTTTTCGGTTTATAAAAATTTCAAATATTCTGAGGATCTTTCATCACGATCCCTATCATAGTTACACAACACGGCCACAGGTTGTAATCGGAAATAAAATTTTAAGGAATATTTAACAATTTAATCATCAAGTAATGGAACAATATAAAACTCTGAGAACATCTGGCGCTGATCTTCTTTCTCTAACTTCAGCTGGAGTAATAGAAGTCCGTTGGAACTGCATCTCAGCACGACCTGAAAACAATATTGAGTGTTAATGACGCTACCGTTTTTTCACTCACCAGGTGACGCCACTGAGTAAAATGATCCCGATGACAGCTGTCAACCTGTGTCTGTGTAATTTTGACTGAAATGTTCGGAAGACGGGAAAGTGCGCTGTGTGGATTGAACTGCATCTTCACTTAACATCAGATGAGATAGCATTTTATTTATTTTATTTTATTTTTATTCGGAAAACTTACAGTGGAACTTAAAGGTAAAAATAATCTAAATAATGTCTAATCACTATTTACAAGTTTTCGCATACATACACTTATATGCTTGCTATCCTAATATATTTATTAAATATACAGTGTGGAAATTAAACTCGGGCCCTGGAGGGAAACTACTTTAAATCCTTAAGCTAGCTCATTTTACTTAAAGGAGACATTCCTTTATTTTTGAAAAGAAACAAATCTGCATTAAAAGATTTTTTAAAACTCGCTTGCTTCGCCCGGGACTCGAACCAACTAAAATTTAAAAAAATAAACACTCTTTATTTTAATATACTAATCGGTAGTATTAATATTCAGGATAAAGTTTCTCTAACAAACATTAGGTCTTAAAAATAAACATAATCGTTAAATCTAACATCAACTTTATTTTACTATCAATTTTGTAACACTTAAATTATTTAACTGATAAATTGTTAGAAATGAGCCCCGTCGTTCCGGCTACACAACATTAGTCGCCGTGGAAATTCATTTCTTGTAGCCTTCAGCAAAGTGTTGTGGTGTATGCCCCTAATAACATTTTCTATCGCAATCCTTAGCTCTTGAACGGTTTCATAGCAAGTTTCATAAACAACATTTTTTTACATGACCCCATAAAAAGAAGTCCATGGGCGTCAGGTCTGGACTTCTTGCAGGCCATCTAATCGTCCCGTTTGTACCTATCCAGGCATTGAAATTTTCATTAAGGTATGCCCTGGCAATTCTGCTGTTGTGGGCAGGTGCACCATCTTGTTGAAAAATGATATTATTTCGTTCCTCTTCTGGCAGAAGGTTTAATTGATTTTGTAAAAGCTCCAATATTTCAATGTATTTTGCTGCATTCAGATGTCCTTCGTAAATGTGCATCAAAACAACCATGTTACTTTTGATTCCACACCAAACATTAAACGAAAATCTGACCTGATTGTTCGTTTCACGGACACGGAATGGATTTTGACGAGACCAATAATGATTGTTATGTCTGTTATACATTCCATTATTACTAAAATTTGTTTCGTCAGACCATACAATACAGTCCAAGAAATTTGGGTTGCGGGCTATTTCTGTTTGAATATTTTCACAAAACTGTAATCTCCTGTCACTATCTCCGGGATGTAGTTTCTGCACCAATCGCCCATCACGATAACATTTGTATTTGTATTTTTTCAGAACTTTAAGTATACTAGTATGGTTGATGCCTATCTCTTGAGCAGCTTCCCTGCTTGAAGCCTTCGGGTAACACTCGAAGTATGTCAAAATGTTTAACTCAACATCGCTATAGTCCAAATTTTGTTGCTGTGGGCGTCCAGTCTTCTTTTTAAAACTTCCAACGGTCAGTAAATTATTCACAATTCGAGACAAAACTTTTCTAGATGGTAGTTCTCTGTCTGGATACTTCTCGCGATACCACTGCAGAGCTAAATCGTAGCTCTTGTTGCAAACAAAGTAAGCTTCTAATAACTCGAATTGTTCTTGATACGCCATTATGAGATAATTTAATTACGTAAGGAAAGCAACACTACTTAAATAAAATCTGTTGATAAAAATCGTTCGAATTTTAAAATTATTGTCCCGCATTGCAAACAAAGTCAAACGTTCCATTTTTAAACTTCTCCACTGAACGCCTCGGATCATGTAAAAAGGAAATGTGCATAGAGGTATTACCACCATTGAACAATTTTCTTATCGAAGATTTCAACAAGGTACTTAACGATAAATTAGCAAGCGTGTACTTCATACGAAGTCTTTGAGTGTTGGAGAGATAACAGAACTGTTACGTGTCTTTTACTTGTTAAAAGTGAACAGTAACCAAACATTTTTTAGAGAAACTTTATCCTGAATATTAATACTACCGATTAGTATAATAAAATAAAGAGTGTTTATTTTTTTAAATTTTAGTTGGTTCGGGTCCCGGGCGAAGCAAGCGAGTTTTAAAAATCTTTTAATGCAGATTTGTTTCTTTTCAAATATAAAGGAATGTCTCCTTTAAGTAAAATGAGCTAGCTTAAGGATTTAAAGTAGTTTCCCTCCAGGGCCTGAGTTTAATTTCCACACTGTATATTTAAACTTAATATCTACTTTTAAGAAGTCTACTTTTAGAACAGTCAGGGAGTTACTTCGAACCAGTTTTTACCTAATGCCACCTCAATAGTATTAATCGATGAGTTCAATATGTCTAGATCAGGTAAGTCATCGAGTTTATTCATACAGCTTGCGGCTCTTATGAAAAATGAGTTCTGCCTATAATTAGATGAACATTTAGGGACGTGTAAGTAGGTAGTAGGTTACGTTACACATACGAAAAGTATAAAATTTTAATAACTTTGACACTGTCAAATTGAGTACTCGATCTTAAAATGAAACCCATGGTTTTGAATGCTTGCTTGCTTGCATTTCAGAACTCCAAGAGACCGTAGAATTAAATTAGATATTAATTACCACTTGATACCTCCCACCCGTGTCTGAGAAAAAGTGTATTCACAGACCGACAGACCAATAAATAATAACTTTTTATGGTATAAGTTAACAGGACAAGCACGACGCTCACTCGATGGTAAGCGATGACGTCCACCTAATACAGATACAGGAGCATGCAAAATTCTGAATATACAGAATTTTGCACGCTAGTTCACTGCACCTATTGCATGAGTAAATGAGAGAATGTAGTGTAGTCAAATAAAACTGCACATAACTAGGTATTAAACACTTGTGTGATACCATTAAATCCTCACCTATGGCTAAGTTTTTAAACACACACTCGTGTTTTAATACCCCTCATTATGTAAAAGTTTCATAAACTACTATTTTGTTTGACAGGGCATACATCCCGTTTGATCCCATTGTACAATTAATCGAGATCTGATATCTATCTCTAGAGATATGGAGATGAATACCTCAAACTTGCAACTAAAAAGAACTATATCGTAATTTTTTTTAGTTTGATGATCTTAATTTTTAAATTTTCAATTAAGTCTTGTTATGCTACTTATAGGAGAGGCCTATATCCAGCAGAAGACGGAAATAGGCTGATAATTTTGAGCCTTTAGAAGTAGGTACGGATAACCTAAAAACATAAAAAGAGGTCACCTTAGTAGATATAGCGAGCGCCTTCATAATGAGCCGTATATGTGACAGCTGGTACTTAAGTGTGACGGCTGACTCGCAGCTGAAACTCTGCACCATGTCTGACGACTTCGGCATGTCGATACATGACCTGTCCTGAAACATACACATAAGTGGCTACATTTTCTACAGACTTCCAAAATCGAAGAGAATCTCAATGAGTCCATATGATTTTTCGCCTTTTTTTAGGGTTCCGAACCCAAAGGGTACCAACGGAACCCTATTACTGAGACTCCGCTGTCCGTCTGTCTGTCTGTCTGTCTGTCTGTCCGTCTGTCACCAGGCTGTATCTCATGAACCGTGATAGTTAGACGGTTGAAATTTTCACAGATGATGTATTTCTGTTGCCGTTATAACAACAAATACTAAGAACAGAACAAAGTTAAAAATTAAAGAAAAGTTTAAAAAAAGTTTTTTACGATAGCGCAGCGCCACCTATCTATTTGCTAAGATGGCGCTATCGTCTTTACCTTAATGTGAATCCCGGAAGCGGCTTCAACGATTAAATAAAATTTAGTATACCTACAGGGGATTTCGGGGGCGATAAATCGATCTAGCTAGGAGACATTTTCAGAAAAAGTTGTTTTATTCGTGTTTTCAATAATCAACTTTATTGATAATCAACTTAAAATATGACTATTCCCGACATCTATTGGCGAGTAGAAGTACTGTATCAGTAAAGCAGTTAGATGCTCTCAATTAAAAAAAAATAGTATTATTATTCGTCAATAGATGTCGGGAAGAGTCATATTTGTCTGTTTAGTTAAGTGGCATAAAATACCGAGCAAAGCTCGGTCAACCAGATATTTAATAATATTAATTACTACAATTACTATTACTACTATTACTTCTTTCTTTCTTTCTATTACTATTACTACTATATAATACTATTCTACCTTTGTGTTAACGTTTACTTAGTTGGTGTTAGAAGTTCGTTAGAAATTCGATAGATGGCGTTCCGAACCCTCCGTGTGCGGGACAATGTCTGACTCGCACTTGGCCAGTTTTATTTTCTTTACTGAGGCTTCGCGACCCCCCGCAATCCTCTTATACAGACCTCGCGACCCACACATTGAAAAACACTAGGTTACCTTTGTGTTAGCGTTCACTTAGTTGGTATTAGAAGTTTGTTAAATATTCGTTAGATGGCGTTGTAGTAAATAAGCATGTTTAGTATTGACACGGTATTTATATATATATCGATTTTAAAACTACATGTACTTAATTTGTCCGGCAAATTTTGTTCAATCGGAACCCTAGATGTGCGAGTCCGACTCGCACTTGGCCAGTTTATTATTTGTATGAAAATATATTTATATTTGTATATATTCGGCGTATAAATTCGCTGATTATTCCGCCGATTATTAACCGTTTTTTATGATTATTTTTTTCGTAGGTAGGATTCATTTTTAATCGGTCGGTAGTCGCATTAAATTTTATCAAGAACGCCGGGGCCTTCAGCACTAGCTTGGCTACCTCTGTCTGTAGCATAGCACTTAATGTGGGCCATACACACTACGGTGCACCGGAGAGGTCTACTTGTACAGGTGTACTGGCGCAGGTAGACTGGAGCGTGTGTGGGAATAGACATGTGTTTTTAGGGTTCCTAACCCAAAGGGTACCAAAAAACCCTATTATCTGTCTGTCCGCACTTTACAGTGCTCTATCTCCTTAACCGTAATAGGTACTAACATTTTCACGAAGTATGTGTGAGTGACTATGGAGGATGTAACAACAAATACTAAAAACAAAATAAAACTTATTTTTCGGGCAAATTTTGTTCAATCGGACGGAAGCCTACGTGTACGAGTCCGAATCGCACTTGGCCAGTTTATTTAAACCTGCGCAGGTGAGCAGAGCAAGATTGAAAATAAATTCTTTTAAGAGACACTGTACGGTATACCTGTGCGAGTACTCCGGTCGCCTGCGCAGGTCATGTAAGTTTTTTTCTAGTGTCGTTCCTGGAGAGTCGTCGCACGTTACCGTCATCGTCCTCGATCGATGATGCCATAACGAAAAGAACTGAAGACCGCTCCGGAATACCGGAACGTCCCCATAACACGCTACCGACCTGCGCAGGCAAACCTACACAGGTAACATCTCCAATAGATCGTAGCGTATATGGCGAATTTAAATGACAATAATCTGGACAAACCTGCATCCCATATGTAACAATGCTGACGTTAGGATGTTCCGGCGACAGGATCATCTCTATAACATCACAGGAGCGCTCTATGTCAGCCAGCAGGCCGAGGAAAGCCGGGGCCTTCAGCACTAGCTTGGCTACCTCTGTAGCGTCCTCGTCTCGGAGCTCTAACGTCGAGTCCGCGGTTTGGGTGAATATTTCGCAGTCTGTCATTACATTGCTTACAGATTGAGGTTGCAGTCTGAAAAAAAAAAGAGGGTGCCTTAGAAAGCTATGTGAGAGGTTAGAAGTGAAAATTCCAAGTTTATTCAATATTTCTCAACATCAATAATTATTTGTGCAATTCCATCTTTTGAAATTGAGCAAATATGTCTCCGTAGTTACACCATTCTACAATAGAGGGTGTTTATAAATATAAAATACTATTTTAAAAAACTCGAAGTGAAACCAGTTGACAAAATATCACAAAGTTCTATTTATGTTCTTGGAAGACTTTATTGATCTTCAAATACATTTCAACCGACTTCCAAAAGAAGACGGTTCTCAATTCGTCTGTATGTTTTTTTTGTGTGTATGTTACGCGATTACTCCGTCAATTGTGAACCGATTCGAATGATTGTTTTTTTAATCGGTAGGGTACGTTTCCGAGGTGGATCCATTGTAATTTTATCGAGATCTGAAAAATATCTCCAGAGATATGACGATAAACGTCTCAAAACTTGCTACTGAAATTGACTCGCGGGGCATGGAAGTCGGTTGATTTAGTTTTTAGGGTTCCGTACCCAAAGGGTAAAACGGGACCCTATTACTAAGACTCCGCTGTCCGTCTGTCTGTCTGTCTGTCTGTCTGTCCGTCTGTCACCAGGCTATAGCTCATTAACCGTGATAGTTAGACAGTTGAAAATTTCACAGATGGTGTATTTCTGTTGCCGCTAGAAAAACAAATACTTAAAACAAAATAAAGTTAAAAATTAAAGGAGGTCTCCACACAAAAAAACGTCTTTTTAAACGCCATCTATCTAATTAGTTTCGGCAAAATGACATAGATGGCGCTAGTAAACGAGCCCCGCCCCGTCTTTCTAGATCGCGACCAAACCAAATATTCTTGGTAATATCAATTAATCAAATATATGAGGTTGAAACTCTGTTATGCTTCGTATTGTACGGAACCCTCCCTAAGTGTGCAATAAGAGACGCGATGCTGACTCGCACTTGGCCAGTTTTATTTAACTATTCTTATCTTAATTATTTAAATTTAAAAATAATATAAATCAAGCATTTTAAGCCACAATTTTCTTGAAATAAATACCTATTTAGTGGCAGTAATAACATAAACACAATAATAATTTAAGATCGTTTAAAAAGCTAAAAGAACCGACTTTAAATTTTTAAATGGGACCACCTGGGAAGGGTAACCGTTGAAACAAAAAAAGAATTTTTCAAATCGGTTCAGGCATCTTCGGTCTTTGAGTAATCGATATACATACATAAAAAATAAAAATAAGATTCTGACGAATTTAAAACCTCCTCATTTTTGTGAAGTCGGTTAAAAAGTAAAAATCAAACAAATTAGAAACTTTTTCGTTTAAAATAGTCTAAATATTAAGAACATGTTACAATGTATAAAAATAACTAGCTGTTACCCGCGGCTTCGCCCGCGTTATTTGTGTCTTTATGACCATTGAGGTCTAGATCGATGATCTCTTAGGCCAAGACACCATAGATGACCCTCAAAGTCGAACTCAATATCCTCTATTGTTAAAGTCATTAATCATTTTGGTTAGGTATACGAAGTTGTGCTGTTTAAATTTTTGACTCAATACAACATCATTCCTGAAACATTTCTTACAAAGAAAATAAGGTGCTGCGCGAGCGTAGCGAGCGCTATTATTGGGCGAGTGAAAATTTTTTATGACTTTTTATAGCCCTGACAGTTTAATGACCTAATAATCAAGTCAATACACATGACTCTTAGGACGAACTCGATATCGTCTATTGTTTAAATCATTAATAATAACTTAGTACTTGGTAAACCTAACCAAGGTCATTATGATTATTGAAGGTTGTACTGTTTCAATTTATAAACTCGTTTTGATGCCTGTGGCTATTTAAATACAAAAATGCTGAAATATTACCTACAAAGTAGATATAACAAAAGCTTGCGCGACCAGAGCGAGCGCTATTACTGCGCGAGCGTAGCAAGCAATATTACTGCGCGAGTGAAGCGAGCGCGAAAATTTTTTACGACCTTTTATAACCCTGACAGTTTTTATGACCTACAAAGTTAACACTGCTGACACAAAAGTTAAACTTGATATTCACTTATTGTAAGGTTATTAATCATTATGATTATTGAAAGTTGTTTCAATTTATGGCTTCATTTTGATGCATGTGGCTATTAAAATACAAAAAATGCTTAAATATTACCTGCAAAGTAGATAAAACAAATGTTTGCGCGAGCGTTGTGAGCAATATTACTGCGCGAGCGTAGTAAGCGCTATCAATGCGCGAGCAAAGCGAGCGCGAAAAATTTTTACGACCTTGATTATAAAATACCGAATATTACACGACCATGACTATTTTACGACCTTTCATGACCCTGGCAATTTTTATGACCTGCTAAGTTAACACTGATGACACAAAAGTTAAACTTGATATTCACTTATTGTAAGGTTATTAATCATTATGATTATTGAAAGTTGTTTCAATTTATGGCTTCATTTTGATGCATGTGGCTATTAAAATACAAAAAATGCTTAAATATTACCTGCAAAGTAGATAAAACAAATGTTTGCGCGAGCGTTGTGAGCAATATTACTGCGCGAGCGTAGTAAGCGCTATCAATGCGCGAGCAAAGCGAGCGCGAAAAATTTTTACGACCTTGATTATAAAATACCGAATATTACACGACCATGACTATTTTACGACCTTTCATGACCCTGGCAATTTTTATGACCTGCTAAGTTAACACTGATGACAAATATTTGCGCGAGCGCAGCGAGCGCTATCAATGCGCGAGCAAAGCGAGCGCGAAAAATTTTTACGTCTTTTTATGACCCTGACAGTTTTTATGACCTACCTAAGTCAAGACCGATGACCCTTAGGTTAAACTTGATATTCACTTATTTTAAGGCAACAAATCATTATGATTATTGAAGGTTGTACTGTTTCAATTTATAAACTCGTTGTAAATAAACCTGCAAAGTAGATAAAACAAATGTTTGCGCGAGCGTAGCGGGCAATATTACTGCGCGAGCGTAGTAAGCGCTATCACTGCGCGAGCAAAGCGAGCACGAAAAATTTTTACGACCTTTTATGACCCTGACAGTTTTTATGACCTACTAAGTCAAGACCGATGACACAAAGGTTAAACTTGATATCCACTCATTTTAAGGTTAATAATTATTATGATTATTGAAGGTTGTACTGTTTCAATTTAAAAACTCGTTTTGATGCATGTGGCTATTAAAATACAAAAATGCTGAAATATGACCTACAAAGTAGATAAAACAAAAGTTTGCGCGAGCATAGCGAGCGCGAAACTTTTTACGTCTTTTTATGACCCTGACAGTTTTGATGACCTTCTAAAACAACACTGATGGCCCTAAGATTAAACTTGATATCCACTTATTTTAAGGTAAAAAAATATTATGATTATTGAAGGTTGTACTGTTCCAAATATGACTCGTTTTGATGAATAAGGCTATTTAAATACAAAAGTTGCTGAAATGTTTCCTACAAAGTAGATATAACAAATGCTTGCGCAACCAGAGCGAACGCTATTACTGCGCGAGCGTAGCAAGCAATATTACTGCGCGAGCGAAGCGAGCGCAAAAAATTTTTACGACCTTTTATGACCCTGACAGTTTTTATGACCTACTAAGTTAACACTGCTGACACAAAAGTTAAACTTGATATTCACTTATTGTAAGGTTATTAATTATTATGATTATTGAAAGTTGTACTGTTTCAATTTATGGCTTCGATTTGATGCATGTGGCTATAAAAATACAAAAAATGCTGAAATATTACCTGCAAAGTAGATAAAAGAAATTTTTGCGCGAGCGTAGCGAGGGCCATCAATGCGCGAGCGAAGCGAGCGCGAAAAAATTTTACGACCTATTATGACCCTGACAGTTTTTATGACCTACTACGTCAACACTGATGACACAAAAGTTAAACTTGATATCCACTTATTTTAAGGTTATTAATCATTATGATTATTGAAGGTTGTACTGTTTCAATTTATGGCTTCGATTTGATGCATGTGGCTATAAAAATACAAAAATGCTGAAATATTACCTGCAAAGTAGATAAAAGAAATTTTTGCGCGAGCGAAGCGAGCGCGAAAAATGTTTTCGTCTTTTTATAATCCTGACAGTTTTTATGACCTTCTAAGTCAAGACCGATGACCCTAAGGTTAAACTTGATATCCACTAATTTTAAGGTAAAAAATCAGTATAATCCGGTCTCGGTCGGCGCGGGAACTGGAGCTGTCAAACAAGAGAGAGACCTCTTGGTATATCATATCAGGATATATCCTGGACCTTTGGATGCTTCTGAACAAAAAACCTGGGGAGTATTGTTTTCGTAACCTTTATTAACCGTATGCATTAGGTACTGTTAAATAAACTCACTGCCACCCTCTTTAAATCACCAACATTAAATTCGATCAAAGTCGGTTACAAATTGTCAATTTTTTCGATTTTCCCGTCGTATTTATATACCTAACTTGTAATCTCGAGTTCTACTGTATTATTAAAGGTTAAACTAACAGTTTTAGTGTAGAAATAATGTTTATATATGTAAATAATACAAACTTCACATTATAAAGAATACACTGTCTATACAGTACTTTTCATGGCAGGTCTTATAATTTTGATTGAATATTAACTATATAATCACTTTATCACTGACTTCCTAATATAAAATATCAATAAATATAAAATTTAAACAAAGAGATATTGTTAAACTTGTTAATAACCCATTGTCTTACTAGTATCAATTATCAGTCACATATAAACTGTATTGGCTAGCTTGAAAGTAAAGTACTCCTTCCTGGTTTGCAGAGACAATATCAGCCACAATGACTACCCGTAGAATGGATATTGAGGCCAAATTGAAGGCGGCTCTCCTGGAACTGAAAACTTGCAAGGACTCCAAAAAAGATTTGCTGCAAGAACTGAATGTCTCTATGAAGGGTTCCAATAAGATTAAAAAGTACATTAAGTATAAGAAAATCATTAGGAAAAATACGCATAAATTACAAAAAATTAACCATATCAAAAAAATAAATTTAAAGACTTGTAAGAAAAACATCGACTTAAGTAAAGAATTACAGCATTGCCTAGAGATGTTAGATCGCAGTAACAAAGAATTAATAGAATTTAAAGAAAAGGCTGAATTATTAAAACAAGAAATGTGCGTCTCAAAAGTTTTAATTGGGGTTCCTATCTGTGGTGTGCAGAGTGAATGCTACCAAGAGGATAGCAGCTCACCAAGTACAGCTAATACTGCAAGTTTACGTGCACAGACTGACTTGGTTAGGCAGGAAGTAGTGTCATCGTTACAGTGCACTGGTGCCTCCGAGGTGGACTCAGGCAGTCCTTTACAACTGCCGGAGCCTGCTAGAGAGACCATTGTGTTCAGCGATGAAATGGGAGTAGGTATGGGTAGCTTATTAGACAATAGATTGAACCAAAATGTTTATAACAATTGCTGCCCTAATTTATCAATTACAGATTTATGTAAAAAAATATGCAGCTTTCAGTATCACAAAAATTGTACTATTGTATTGCAGCTAGGTAATAGCACAAACGTTAAAAAAGCTGATATTAATATTCTAATTAAACTTTTGTCAGACATTGCCAGCAGAGGCATTAGTAAAATAATAGTTTGTTCATTCCCGTATCTTAAAACAAGTAGTTGCTCTTATAATGAGCATGCTCATAAATTGAACTTGGCACTGTACAATTTGACGTGTCTTTTTGTATTTTGAAACCAACAAATTTATTAGTAAAGTAATATTGACAAAGGATACTTTGTATCTCAATAAGACTAATAAGTCGACCATTGCTAAGTTATTAGCATACAATATTTATGACCCTGTTTTACATATTGTAACAGATCACAAAGACGAGCCCCAACGTAGTGGTGTTACTATGCAGGGTAATTGTAGCGTAGTAGACTTAGTTAGTTTAAACTAATGTCTAAGACAATGGGGAGGCCTGACTCAATCAACATTTTTCATCAGAATATACAAGGTCTCTCCAGCAAAGCCTTAGAGTTAGAATTATTTCTCAATTATTATAAAGTTGACATAATGTGTATTACTGAACACTGGTTTGTGAAAGGTACTTTGTTACCAATATTAAAAAATTATACAATTGCCAGCACATTCATTAGACAAAAGGCAATTCGTGGTGGCTCACTAATATATGTAACTGAAAATTGTAACTTTAAAGAGCGTAAAGACATAGTAGCTTTGTCTGTGGAACGATGTGTTGAATTATCTTGTATAGAGCTGGGGCAACATATAGTCATCTGTGTATACAGACCTCCATCGGCTGATTATAAAATAATTGAAACAATTATGGAAGAAGTAATGAGCAAAGTCTTCAACACCTCTAAATCTTTAATAGTTTGTGGCGATTTCAATGTTAATTTAATTGAGCAGTCTCCGCTCAGCGACAAATTAAAAAATTTATTTCTAAGCTTCAATCTGAAGCATCTTTTTAATCAGCCAACAAGAATCACTAGCTCGTCAGCTACCTGCTTGGACAATGTGTTCTGCAACTGTGAACCCGAAAAAATTGCAATTTTTGATAAACTTGGCTCGGACCATCTGGGACAAAGTGTCACTTTTTCATGTAAATTATCCATCAAAGGCCAAGAACATTTTTACAGGCCCATTACCACCAAACGGGTTGAACAGTTTGTGGATATCATTGACAAGCAATTAATGAACCTAAGATTTTCTGAGGATCCTGATGACCTATGCAGTGCTTTATTTCAAATGTTAGATGCAGAGTTCAATGATATTTTTAAAATTAAAATGGTTAGAAAGGGTGCGAAGGTTCGTTTCGATGACTGGGCAACTCCTGGTATTTATAAAAGTAGAAACAATTTGTATAACTTGTACTCACAAAAAACCATTAATTTACATAATACTAAATTCATAAATCACTTAAAATTGTATTCAAAAACTTTTAAAGTTGTTTGTCAGACAGCAAAATCACTGCATCTAAGTAGAAAAATTAAGCATGCCGATGACAAAATAAAATCAACATGGAAAGTCATTAATACAGAAACTGGAAAAATTAAGCAGAGGGACGGTAAAATTATGTTAAAAGTGAATAATAAATTAATCATAGATAATAATGATGTCGCTAACACATTTGTTGAGTACTTCTCACAAGTACCTATTATTACTACTCAGCCTTTAAACTCTTCCCCTAAGGATGCTTTTGTTTTACTATCGAAGTGTGTGAATGTATGTGACTCTATGTTTGAGTTCAGACACATAACTTCAATATCAATTATCAAAACTTTTAAAATGCTCAATCAAAAGAAAACCGAGGATCTGTGGGGTATGTCAACCAAAGTACTTAGTTATATTATTAATGCAATTAGCCCTCACTTAGCGTTTATTTTTAACAGATGCGTCGATGAAGGTGTCTTTCCTGATGTAATGAAAAAAAGTAAATTAATTCCCCTATACAAATCAGTGAACAAAAATGACCCTTCAAACTATAGACCAATCTCTATATTACCGGCGCTCAGTAAAGTTTTTGAAAAAGTTATATTAGACCAGCTTTTGGCACATTTTAATATTAATAATCTTTTAAATCACAAACAATATGGTTTCACTAAGGGGCGTTCTACTACTGATGCTGGAGTAGATCTTCTTAAACATATATTTGATGCCTGGGAGAAAGCACAAGATGCTATCGGCGTTTTCTGTGACTTATCTAAAGCGTTTGATTGCGTCTGTCACAAAACGCTAATTTGCAAATTAAAACACTACGGCGTTAACGGAAAAGCACTTGATCTGGTCTCATCCTACCTCAGTAATAGAATACAGATGGTTGAGGTCAATGGCGTCAGGTCATCTGGATCCCTCATAAAAATGGGAGTTCCGCAGGGATCGATCTTAGGACCATTTTTATTTCTAGTTTATATTAATGACTTGCCGTCTTTCGTGCAAAACTTATGTGACATTGTTTTGTTCGCGGATGATACATCCTTAATATTCAAAATAGATAGGATTGCGCCTGGATTTGACGATGTTAACAAATCAATCGCACAGGTTTTGAATTGGTTTACAACCAATAACTTATTACTGAACGCCAAAAAAACTAAATGTATTAAATTCTCGCTGCCAAATGTAAGAAAGGGTGTCATTAATAGCAGGATATTAATAAACGATGTACCGATAGAATTTGTTGAATCCGCTACATTCTTGGGCATCACCCTGGATTCAAAACTACAATGGGGTTCTCAAATATCGGCTCTGGCAGGTAGATTGAGCTCCGCTGCATACGCAGTACGTAAAATCAGAAACTTGACTGACGAATCCACTGCTAGATTGGTTTACTTTAGCTACTTCCATAGTATAATGTCCTATGGCATTTTATTGTGGGGGAAAGCCGCCGAAATCCAATCTATATTTGTTTTACAAAAAAGAGCTATTCGATCTATATATACCATGAAGTCGCGAGACTCACTTCGTGAAAAATTTAAGGAGATTAAAATTCTCACAGTGGCATGTCAATATATATATGAAAATATTATGTATGTACGCAAAAATTTGAATGAGTATGATAAGAGGTCCGATGTACATAATTTCAATACAAGACACAAAAATAGATTAATTCTACCTCAATTCAGGTTGTGGAAAGTTAGTGGTTCTTTTCTGGGGAACTGTATACGATTTTATAATAAACTTCCTAAAGATATTGATCAACTGTCTATAAGCAGATTTAAAACCTTTGTAAAATCCAATTTAATGAAGAAATCGTACTATACAATAAATGGCTATATGAATGACAAAAATGCTTGGCCTGAATGCCCCAAGCTCCAAGATATAATATAAATTGTATGATAATAGAATTACTTATTGTACATTAAACATTTATTTAATATGAATTAAAAAAAATGAATTAAAATAAGTGACAAGCCCCATAGAGTTTCTTGGTGTTTCTTCTCTGATGGGAGTACTTCCGAAACACCAGTAGATTCAACAGTCAATCAGTTTTCATCTTTTGTTTGCAGATCTAGGGTTGCCTGTTACGACGGTATTATGCGGCTGATAGTCGGACAATCAGTTCCATTCGGAACATGATTTGTACTGCAATTAGTCTGCGTTTTATTTATCTATTATGTTTCATTATTTCACAATTTTTTGGATAAAAATTGTCTGAAGTACTGAAACATGCACTGGGTTGCGGGTGCACGTAATGGTACGGTTGGCAACCCTACATTAATAAGGGGAATTAAACATGTGTTTTAAGTGGGACGTTCAACGTCTAGATGAAAGCTGAATGGCTCAATACCTTTGTTTTTTTTTTTTGTAAATTCAAAGCGTTATGTTTCTGTTATATCTATATTTTTTGTTGAATATGATCTATTTAATGTTATTTGACGTGTGTAAGTGCTAAATTTTAATTTGCCCATATACTGAATAAATGCTTTGACTTTGACTTTGACTTTGAGTATGATTATTGAAGGTTGTACTGTTCCAATTTATGACTCGTTTTAATGAATGTGGCTATTAAAATACAAAAGTTGCTGAAATATTACCTACAAAGTAGATCAAACAAATTATTGCGCGAGCGCAGCGAGCGCTATCACTGCGCGAGCGATGTGAGCGCGAACATTTTTACGTTTTATGACCCTGACAGTTTTTGTAACCTACTAAGTCAACACCGATGACCCTAAGGTTAAATGTGGCTGTTAAAACACGAATGTTTTTGAAATACTTCCTACAAAGCAGATAAAACACGTTTGGCAAGCAAAGCCATCGCGTAAAGTTTGATGACTTTTAATGACCCTGGCAGTTTTATGGCCTAATTAAGGCACTTATTAATAGTCTTTATAGATGAACCTAAGGTCAAACTTTTATGATTATGCAAACTCTATGTAAAGTTAACAAAAAATATAGGCACCCGCACTTAACTGCCGAAAAAAAGTATTCTTTGCCCTTTTAAATGTCTTTGTACAAAATTTTATCAGAATCGGTCAAGCCTATTGGCCGAAAAGAGGCCACACATTAACAAAATTCCATAATAAAAATATAGACAACTGAAATTTCCACCCAAAAAAAAAAGTATTCGTTGTCCTTCTATGTCTTTTTGACTGTCTGTGCACAAAATTTCAGCTTAAATGGTTAACCCGTTTGACCGAAAGTTGGCCACACATTTACAAAGTTCAATTTAAAAATTCTGGACACCTGGACTCGACTGCCAGAAAAATAGTATCCTATGTGATTTTATGCAATATGAACTGTAATATGTATAAAATTTCAGCTGAATCGGTCAAGCTGTTGAGCTGATAAGAGATCACACATTCACAAAATTCAATAAAAAAAATCTAAAAACTCAGACTCGATAGCTAAAAAAAAGTATCCGATATCCTATTCTGCCCAATGAACTGTCTTTATACAACATTTCAGGCAAATCGGCCTAACCGTTTATTCTAGAAGAGGTCTTATATTTACAACATTCAATTAAAAATATCTGGACCCCCTGACTCGACAGCCAGAAAAAAAGTATCCTATATCCTATTCTGCCCTATGACATGTATTCATACAAAATTTCAGGCAAATCGGTCAAGCCGTTTATTCGAGAAGAAGTCTTATATTAACAAAATTCAATTAAAAATATCTGGACTCCCTGACTCGATAGCCAAAAAAAAAGTATCATATATCCAATTCTACCCTATGAACTGTCTTTATACAACATTTCAGGCAAATCGGTTAAGCCATTTATTCGAGAAGAGGTCTTATATTTACATAATTTAATTAAAAATATTTGGACACCCTGACTCGATAGCCAGAAAAAAAGTATTCTATATTCTATTCTGCCTTATGACATGTATTTATTCAAAATTTCAGGCAAATCGGTTTAACCGTTTATTCTAAAAGAGGTCTTATATTAACAAAATTCAATTAAAAATATCTGGACCCCTGACTCGATAGCCAAAAAAAAGTATTTTATATTTTATTCTGCCTTATGAACTGTCTTTATAGAACATTTCAAGCAAATCGGTCAAGCCGTTTATATGAGAAGAGGTCTTATATTTACAAAATTCAATTAAAAATATCTGGACCCCCTGACTCGACAGCCAGAAAAAAAGTATCCTATTTCCTTTTCTGCCCTATGACATGTATTCATACAAAATTTCAGGCAAATCGGTCAAGCCGTTTATTCGAGAAGATGTCTTATATTTACAAAATTCAAATGAAAATATCTGGACCCCCTGACTTAATAGCCAAAAAAAAGTATCCTATATCCTATTCGGCCTTATGTACTATCTTTGTACAAAATTTCAGCTAAATCGGTCAAGCCGTTTGACCGTGAAGAAGTCCCAAACAAACAAACAAATAATCAAACTGACTTTCGCATTTATAATATTGGTGTTGATTTCAAGCAAATCGCTCAAGCCGTTTATTCGAGAAGAGGTCTTAAATTAATAAAATTCAATTAAAAATATCTGGACCCCCTGACTCGACAGCCAGAAAAAAAGTATCCTATATGTTATTTTGCCCTATGACATGTATTCATACAAAATTTCAGGCAAATCGGTCAAGCCGTTTATTCGTGAAGAAGTCTTATATTAACAAAATTCAATTAAAAATATCTGGACCCCCTGACACGATCGCCAAAAAAAAAGTATCCTATATCCTATTCTACCCTATGAACTGTCTGTATACAACATTTCAGGCAAATCGGTCAAGCCGTTTATTCGAGAAGAGGTCTTATATTTACTTAATTCAATTAAAAATATTTGGACCCCCTGACTCGATAGCCAGAAAAAAAGTATTCTATACTCTATTTTGCCTTATGAACCGTCTTTATACAACATTTCAAGCAAATCGGCCAAGCTGTTTATTCGAGAAGAGGTCCTTTATTTACGAAATCAATTAAAAATATCTGGATCCCCTAACTCGACAGCCAGAAAAAAGTATCCTATATCCTTTTCTGCCCTATGACATGTATTCATACAAAATTTCAGGCAAATCGGTCAAGCCGTTTATTCGAGAAGAAGTCTTATATTTACAAAACTCAAATGAAAATATCTGGACCCCCTGACTCGATAGCCAAAAAAAGAGTATCCTATATCCTATTCTGCTTTATGTACTATCTTTGTACAAAATTTCAGCCAAATTGGTCAAGCCGTTTGACCGTGAAGAAGTCCCAAACAAACAAACAAATAAACAAACTGACTTTCGCATTTATAATATATTGGTGTTGATAATAATGTAAAATAAGTAAATTATTACTTACAGTAACAACAGAGGCGAGCCTTCACTTCTATAGTACATTTTGAGGCTAGATTCTTCAGCAGAGCCAAATATATTGAGACATTCTGAAAGTACTGCTATACTGATCTGAAATTATTGTAAACATTACTGTTTTTATTAAACACAAAAACGCACTTGACGATCAGGGGCCTTATTCAGTATGACCAATGAGATAACGCGTACCTTAAAGCGCCACGTTACGTTATTGAAAAATTGTATTCTGTATGCCACACTATAGATAAATTATACAAAACGCGCGCGTTACGCGTCCTCATATGTCACGATATTTTGACAGCTCAAAACGCGCTCATAACCTTACCCTACCGCGTTTTAATTGGCATAGAGAATACCATAACGCGGAGATAACGTAACACGGCACGGTAAGTCTTTAAAATGGTCATACTGAATAAGGCCCCAGGTATTGATAAGGTTAATTTTCGACCTTTACTTTGCGTCATGGTGTTTTATGTATAAGAAAACATTGTTCTAAAGTATTTAATGTATAAGATACATTGTTCTAAGGTGTTTCATTTATATTCTAGGGTTTTTAATGTGTAAGAAAGCATTGTTCTAAGTTTGTCTGTTTGTTGCTATGGTTTTAACAAAATATGCTGGCTTACACCATTTTATAACTCATAATTTTTATAAATTCATTTACTTATGTTTAAATGTAATTTTTAAGCAGTCAGGATTTTTGTATTTTCTTCAATTATTCATTTGTTCTCTTATTATTATTAACAATTTTATGCAATTAGATTTCGATTATTTTCTTTTCACAATTATTAAGAAATAAAATTTTCCTTACATTTTACTCTGGGAAATTCTACCTTTGCCTATGGATGCCAGTCAGTCCATTCATTGTTGATAATGAAAACTTACTTTAAACAAAACATCAGAATCTTCTCTCACATGATACTCAGTAAAGTTGTCAGCTGGAATGTAAGCAGTGGCCTGCACACACTTGCCCTCCTCTACTGTCAGCTTCAAACCTTCAGGGAGTGCACAGAAGACTGCAGACTGAAAGGAATTTTTATTTTAAAGACCTTTTCCTAGTCCTATTTTTTTATATCATACAGTCTAACATTTGACCACTATCTTATCTTACTTGTTGGTAAGTGATGATGCAGTCCTTAACAATATTTTTTCTTCACTGTGAGTGAGTGATGCACAAACTTCTGTCAGTCCTAAAGACCTCTTCTCTCTACTACATGAGATTTGTACTGCTACAAATGCTGTGGTATTTAATTTAATATTTCATTAATTCAATAATTTTAGTATAAAGTATGATAAGTTCACTAAAATTACAGCCCATATGACACTTAATATATATTTATTACAAGGTGATAGGCACAATGCAGTAACTCGCAATGCAAAATTCTGTCAATGCAGAATTTTGCATGCCACTCTTTCTGTTACAGTTTGTACTAATATTTATTCTGTGCCTATAGGCAGATATTGTCACTTACCATAAAGAAGGTGTCTTGTGTGTCCTGTTACCAAAAAAGTGTAAAAAATTTGAGAATCTGTAGTATTTGGTACAGGGTAATAGTACAGGCTTGTCCAAAACTAAGTAGAAGACTTGGCCAGAACTATAAGCGAGAATTGATATACTTGCTTATATTTTTGTATTAATCAATTCAGTTACAAACCTCCTGAAACTGTATAGCCTTCAGTAAGCTACACAGCATCTTGCCGGAGTCCATGGAAGCAGTGAAGTAGTACTGGGAAGTCCCCTCATCCATGTTCAAGGTCATACATAGACTTCACCAACATCAAGTACTGGTCGGCCGTCACTGTGTGATCCTCGGTCCGGCCCAAAATCTGAGCTAGTCTTGCTGCTAGCACATGTTTACAAAAAATCTACAAATATTTTATAGGTCATTTGAATGTAGGAACTCTTTACAAATTTTAGCTTCAAAACCAATTTTAATGTAAAAGTTTGTGAGGATGGATGGATGTTTAATACACTTTTTAGTTTACACACAATTATGTAGTAACATTATTATAATAGGTTTTTATATTCTTTGATGTACATACTACAGTTAATACTTACACACATATATAAAATCATGTCTTTGTAGGGTTCCGTAGTCCTGACAAGGAACCCTTATAGTTTCGTAATGCCTGTCTCTCTGTCTGTCTGTCCGAGGTTTTGCTAAGAGACCGTTAATTCTAGAAAACTGTAGTTTTGTAGGGATATATATATATATAAATTACGCCAACCAAGTAGGGAAATAAAATTTTGAAAAATATTTTTTTTAGGGTAGCTCCCCTACATGAGAAATGGGGATGATTCTTTTTTCTTTGTCTACCCCATCGTGTGGGGTATCGTTGAATAGGTCTTTTAAAATGATTTAAGGGTTGCTAATACCATTTTTCGATTGAATGCTCCATTTACGTTGTATTAAACTTTAAAGTGCAAGCTAAACTAGTACTAAAATAGTGCATTTCATGAACTTATAGCGGTTAAGATAACTTTATTAGTTTAGCAGTAATAGTCGTTGGGTGTTGGATAATTTTGTACCAAATACAAAATCCTTAGAATAAATCCTTTAAAGTGACAAAGATGAAGTACCTAGTTGCTTGTTTATAATGGGTAAAGACTTGCATTGAATAACGGGCTACTACGGAACCCTACACACACGTGGCCCGACACGCACTTGGCCAGTTATTTCCGTTGGGGTAGGCAGTAGGCAGAGTTTTTTTATTTATTTTATTTCTTTTTTGCCTTTATTGCCAACATAGATTTTACAATATAATATAACAATATCATTGATGGAATAATATTATATGAATAATTTTGTACGAAGTTAATTGTTTAACTGATAAGTTTAAGTTGAGTAAAAACTATTGGTTATTAGGCGTTGGTGTGTCTTTGTGACACAAAGGCCACCTCCAGCCTGGAAAGATCCAGGCTTTTCTTTTTGGGTTGTTCTGTACCATAGTGGACCCACAATCTTTTTGATGTCATCCGACCAGAGAGACCGAGGCAAAGACTACTTCTTTCCAAATGCTATGATCCTGATACACGTCTTTCACTTTCATGAGCGCCTTCATAGTTAATAAGCAACATTTAATGTTAAAGGCCTCTTGATGTTGGCTAAGGCTCCATCCAAAGGACCAGGCATTTAGGTCCCAAGAATGTAGTTAAAAGATAATCATGGATTTTATAGAAACCTCTTGCCATATTAACTCAATGTTATTATAAGATATATTACACTAGGTGCTCCATGCAGCTTTACTTGCAATGCAAAGTCATATGTACATTCTATTTCGTAATACTGGCGATCCCTGTGCAAAATATCAGTTAAATTGGTCGAGCCATTTGCTCTTAAAGAGGTCACAAACAAATATACAACTAAATTATGATATAAAAGACATTGCTCTTAATTTTTTTTTGAGACCCAGTCTAATGCTGTGCAATGCCTGTCAGTTGCTTGTATTTGATATAAGTAAAAGGATAATCAGGTAATCTGCAGAGCTCTTTACCTGACTCTTTTTATCAAGCACTTGTCGCTTGAAAGCTTGACAGGGACAGAAATTTATTCCAGCGAACACTCTGTAGCAGTGATCATTCTCACCCTTGATTTCGATGAGAGCCCTCCGTCTATTGGCTGTTACATATGCAACCAGTGTTGGGTATTTTTCCAGTATTTCCAGTGCCCTTTCGAGCACCACTCCAAAGACTGAGTAAAGTGACAATAGTTCTTCGTCTGAAACTAAAACAATCGAGTTAAAAACCATGTTAATTTTAGTCATGTGTAAACCAACTTGTTTGTAAGGCCCTGACCGCACGGCGATATTTAAAAGCGAGCGAGATTTTTTTTTTCGAAATTCTGCGAAGTATTGAATCTATTGGACGTACTCCGTTCACGACCTGCGCTCGGAGTGCAACCTGTGCAACCAAACGCTCTAACCTCTCTCTCTAACTCGTTTAGCGAATGTGACGCTCTGAGGTCGTGAACGGGGTTGGAGCGTTTGGGTGCATTCCGAGCGTAGGTCGTGAACGCAGCCCTGGCGGTAAAGCGCGAGAAAATAATCTGTGATTTGTTGCAAATTGAACGCGAAGCGGTAGTTCCGATCGCGGAATTTAAAACGCGGTATCGCTGTGCGGCCAGGCCATATGGGGTTATAATACAATATTATATTTACGTTGTTTGTCGTCCGTATTCAATTTATTTATACGATTGTTTACTTGTAGTAGTACAGTCTCAGCCACAACAGGAATTTTATTCACAGTAGCTTTATTCATAACTCAGAAAATACGAGCAGAACATCGATGTATATGTACTTTTATCTCTTCTCTTAGCAGAAAGAAAAATAATAAAAACTGATGTTCACGACAAAATCACAGATTACTTTTTTACGAAAAAGTTTCATTATGGCTCCACACGGTTAGTGTATTTAACCAGTGTCAAGTACTAACATTCATCATATTTTTGAAAATTCCAGTCATAAAGATAGGTCAAGGTCAAAGTCACATTTCGGGTCAAGTTAAAGTCAAAGTCTAGTCCAAGTCATACCCTCAGTAAAGATGTGGACTTTACTGAAGATTTTTAGTGGAGTTTTGGTGAGAACGCAAATAGCTCGTTTTTCAACATTGTGTTGTTTCCCTGCACTTGCACACTTCGATTGTTATGAAGTCGATGCTTGCACACATTCAGCGGCATTTGATGGTTAATAATCTACATCTATTTCACATTAACTCACGGAGGAACACACATTTTAGGAAAAAATACAATGAGAGCACACCCACTTTTTCACGTTCCCTCCCGCCAAAAGTCATAAGAATTTAAGAAATAACCAAAACAAATAGTGCAGTGCAGTGAAATGTGAATGAATATCTTCTGCCACTCGATCCATGTTAATCGATATAACTATATCTATTACTTATATTATGAAACAATACGATGCCCACGAAAAAATTTTTGTCATGATACATTTTATGACGGTATCAATATTTATGGTACCTATTGTCCTGCAATATTATAAATAATCACTGATAGATCTCTTCGTCGTTAGCTTAAGAGTTCTTACTAAATTTTCAGACAGTCATAATAGTCATATCAGTCTTACTAAATGCTGAACGGTAGTTTTTAGTTATATATATATATAACTAAAAACTATATAATAATAAATATATACATAGTTATATATAGGTCTAGTATTAAACATTTTCAAGTTATTTCGCTTCAAGACTTAAGTCTAGTCAGAGTCCCTTTTGCAAGTCAAGTTTAGTTCAAGTAATACGAGAGAACACAAAAAACTTTATGGTTTTTAAATTATGGTTAATGATCCACATTTATTACATAATATTTATCAACTCGCGGCAAAACATATGTTTGAAAAATACTAACGCATTCCCGCCAAAGCTCAAAACTCGAGAAGTAATGACTATCTGCGTCGCGACTGCGCAGTAAAGCGTCCTGAAAATAATCTGACAAAGAAAATATGTGTCAGACTCAGAATGTTGATTACCTTTAACAGAAGAATACTTTTAATCTAAGTAATATATATTAATAAATAAGGTCACAAGAAACAAATGAGAGACGAAGTCACACGAATGACATTCTAATAATAGAATAGACCCACACTTTTGTGTATCGATCTTTGCAAGGTATGTAAATAGAGGTGGCTTTCATGTAATTAATTTTTCACCTTGAATTCTGAGTGTCGGGTGTGGTTTCAGAAGATTCCTGCAGAGCAATGCCTGAACATTTAGAGCTACAGCATCTAGTGGACCTGTCAGCAGGCAGCGGAGATGAAACGCTACCTAATTTACTCGAAAATAAGAGACCACTGATAAAAAGATGTCCATATCTTGGCTTAATACTTGCAACATTATCATCATTATTTTTTTCACTGTGTTCTGTAATAGTAAAGAGTCTTGTAAACATTGACCCAATGCAACTGGCTATGTTCCGATTTATAGGTGTTTTGCTGCCAACAATACCTATAGTTATTTATACGGAGCAGCCCGTGTTCCCTCAAGGGAAACGACTACTACTTATCCTAAGATCTATTGTAGGCACAGTTGGATTGATGTTAAGTTTCTATGCATTTAGAAATATGCCATTAGCAGATGCATCTGTCATAGTATTTTCTGTGCCAGTATTTGTTGCATTATTTGCTCGAGTATTTCTGAAAGAGCCTTGCGGTATTTGGAATACCATATCTATAGTTTTAACTCTTATAGGAGTTATTTTAATCACGCACCCTCCATTTTTATTTGGCGATGAAACAAACAGTGAACATAATCAAAATTTTAATAGCTTGAAAGGTGCTGTGGCAGCATTTGTTTCTACGATATTTGGAGCAAATGCATATGTATTATTACGAGTACTAAAAGGTTTACATTTCTCAGTAATTATGACAAACTTTGGTGCTATTGCTATTTTACAGACACTTATGTATTCTATTATTTTAGGTGTATTGTGTATGCCGAATTGTGGCACAGAACGCTTTTTAGTCGTTTGTTTGGCTTTATTTAGTTATTTGGGACAAATTTTGCTAACAATGTCACTGCAAATGGAACAAGCTGGACCAGTGGCTATTGCCAGATCCGCTGATATAGTTTTTGCCTTCTTGTGGCAAGTTATGTTCTTTAATGAGATCCCAAGTAAATACTCAGTATTTGGCGCTGTATTAGTTCTGAGTTCAGTTATGTTGGTCGGGTTGCGTAAATGGGCATTGGCGTTACCCGTAGATTCACAGTTAAGAAGTAAACTTGGAGTGTTAGCACGATAATATTTTTTTTGCTAAGTCACGTAATGTTACGACACCAAAGTACCTTAATAAGTTATTCCATGTATTGGTATACCTAAATACCTACTTACTGGAAATGTTCACGTGTTTTGATTATAAAAAGAATATTGTTAATATAAATAATGTATTTTAAAGAAATTGACAGTTACAGAACCACTGATTTACATCTCCTTTTATCATTATTTATATAAATTAGAATGCTTCAGCCTATACTATAGTAAAACTGACACAATAATTAAGTATGTAAGTATGGATAATCGTAATAGATTAAAATTTAGCATTATCTTTCACCCTTGAAGACTGTTAATTAAGTCCAGTGAAACTTGAGTTGTGTATGTTTTGTGTAATAATAACTATGATTTATTTAGTATTTACGATATTATTATTAAAATGTAAGTGATGAAATATAACAAGCACGTAATTTAAGTAACGCTCAATATAATTTCTTGAAACCTCCTCCTTTTTGGAAGTCGGTGGAAAATAAATACTCACATTTAACTTCGGTAATAATATTTTGTCATTTTATATATAGGCAAGAAGTATCTTGTTTTGTAACTCAAGTGGTGTTCATTTGTTCTACAGCTCAGTATCCAGAAGTCTTCTAAGTATAATACAACAGAAATTATTTATAACTTTAATTATTTGTCTTCAAAAAATAGGGTTTTTAGAGTAGAAAACTTAGCTTTTTCGTAAAAATTTTTTATTAAAGTTTTATTTAATGAAAATATATTTTTTTTATAAAAAAAATTAATATTACTTCGTTACTGCAAGATTTGTATTTGCATAGTTCACTAAATAAAATTAAAAATTGCTTTATTTACTTTAAATATTTTTATTTTACTTAATGGACAATTAGGACGTTATTGCTTTGGTGCTTAGCATCAAGATATATTAATTTATCAAAACATAATATTTATGTTAAAATACGATTATTTAAGTTAGGTGTCTAATAAATAGCACATAATGTGACTACTTATCTCATCATAAGGGTGTGGTGTGATCTATAATAAATATTATGTTTCTGAACATTATTTAAATTACAATTTTTTTTATTTGTCTTCATCATGAAGTGATCTGAATAGCTAATAGCAAGATATATTTATATTTAAATATTTTTATGTTGTAGAAATGAAATTTCTAATCCCTTGATAAAAGATGTTATTTAATTTTCGAATACATTACTATCGTATTAACTATTTTATAGATTTTAAGGATTTTAATAGACTTTCTTAGGGGTTCAACACCTAAATTGATAAACTATGCTAGATTGTTTGAGCTGACGCATATCAATATTTGATTAGAATTATTAATTATATTTAACCATCATACTTTTATTATAAGTTAGGTGCCATATTAGGGATCGTTGTAACAAATTTGTCACTCTCACGTCTCTTAAGTTTTATCGTTATATCTTTATGTAATTATGTATATAAGCGTTAATACATTTTGCTTTAAATAAATTCATATTATTCGTATAGAACCATAAAAATGTATATAATTATGTTGATTGGAATGTGATATTTTCCTTCTAGCCTATTTATTGAAAATCATGTACACTGCTTTCAGTAATAAAATGTAACGAGCAAAAGTGAATTATTTACTATTTCTTGGACTTACTTACTTCTATCCTCCATGGTCTACCTATGTTCTCTGCTACAGCATATATACAGGTGATTCAGTATCGATGGATCAAAAAGCAGAGTGGTAGAGGACCTCACTGCGCATCTATTGAACCCCCATATATGTTCTACCATTTTGGATAAATTATGAGATATGACATTTTTTTATTGTTTTTGCCATTCGCCGTTTTGGTTCACAAAAAAATGTTTTTCTGCTCAACCCTTTACGCTAGGGCGATAGTTTTTTTTTGATCGTAGGTAAATAATAGACCTAACACATAGTATTATTATTATTATACTCAAATAGTAAATACTTTCATAATAATAGAAAAAGTTACAAAAATCTCATTGACCAATGCTACTGCATAAAGTTTGCGAGGCCAATACAAAAAAAAATCACATTTTTTTTTCATACCTATTTTAAAAACTTCAGTATTTATCTAGGTACAACTCATGCAAAATTGATTTACCTAAACCATGCGGTTCATATTAAAAAGGTGCGATGAAGTCAAAATTAGTTCACATTATTACTTCAAATTTGCCCATTCTTTCATAGATGTTTAGATACAATAAGTAGGTATAAGTTGCATCGCTAGATGCAGCAGAAATAAAAAATAGATTTGATATAAAATGAGACTGAATAGTGCTACTATTAATTAACTTTTAACGTCTCTTTTACATGTATTAGTTTTTAAAATATGTAGATTTCGCTGATTTTTGCTACCTACAGGAACGTCATTGTTGCCTTCCTGCGTCCGTAAGCTTAGCTTAGACCTTAAACTACCCTTGACGTGATACCTGGGTGTTGCAAAATAGTTGAACATAAGTGGTAGAGTTCGACCATGGCTCGAACCACTCACCGGTAAAAGACATGTTGCGAATTCGTTTAATAATATTATTCATACGTTTTTCAAATAGGTATAAAAAAAAAATATTATGTCATTTTTTAAGGGTTCCGTACCCAAAGGGTAAAACGGGACCCTATTACTGAGACTCCGCTGTCCGTCTGTCTGTCTGTCTGTCTGTCTGTCTGTCCGTCTGTCACCAGGCTATAGCTCATTAACCTTGATAGTTAGACAGTTGAAATTTTCACAGATGGTGTATTTCTGTTGCCGCTAGAACAACAAATACTAAAAATAAAATAAAGTTAAAAATTAAAGGGGGTCCCCATACAAAAAACGTGTTTTTAAACGCCATCTACCTAATTAGTTTCGGCAAAATGACATAGATGGCGCTAGTAAACGAGCCCCGTCTTTCTAGATCGCGACTAAACCAAATATTCTTGGTAATATCAATTAATCAAATATATGAGGTTGAAACTTTGTTATGTTTCGTATTGTATGGAACCCTCCCTAAGTGTGCGATAAGAGACGCGATGCTGACTCGCACTTGGCCAGTTTTATTTTTGTATTGGCCTCGCAAACTTTATGCAGTAGCATTGGTCAATAAGATTTTTGTAACTTTTTCTATTATTATGACAGTATTTATTATTTGAGTAATATAATAATAACACTATTTGTTAGGTCTATTATTTACCTACGATCACAAAGAAAAAACTATCGCCCTAGCGTAAAAGGTTGAGCAGAAAAAAAAATTTTTTGTGAACCAAAACGGCGAATGGCAAAACCAATAAAAAAATGTCATATCTCATAAACTATCCAAAATGGTAGAACATACATGGGGGTTCAATAGATGCGCAGTGAGGTCCTCTACCACCCTGCTTCGTTTGATCTATCGGTACTGAATCACCCTGTATATATATATTTATATATATATATATATATATATTTATATATATATACTAGCTGATACCCGCAACTACGTTCACGTCCGCCAAGAATACTTATCATGATTATATTTTCACAAAAAGTAGCAATGTTCATCTTCATGTTATAAAATGTCTCCTTGTTAAATTTCAGTAAAATTGGATCGTCCATTTATCCGTGAGTTGGTAAGAAACAGACAGAGTGACAGAGTGGCAAACATTTTTATAATATTAATTAATAATCTGGATACTAGTCTATCTACAAATTATATTATGAGACTAGAAGTGCCCCGCGGCTTCGCCCGCGTTAAAAACTTATTTTTTTTATTTGAAACTTTTCTTTTGTAAAAACGATTCTATCATTTAATATATAAAATAAGAATAAGCCAAATCGGTTCAACCGTTTTCAGGTTATCGCGTGACTAAGGCAATTCGGAATTCATATTTATAAAAACCGAAATACCCAAATTTTCAGACTTTGTTACCTACCCCATTTCAAAAAATTCTACAACACGTACTTTATCTCATCTAATTTTTCCATACAAACTTTGAATCCCCGTTCAGTATCCGGAAGGAATTTTTTGAAAATCCCTTCTGTGCGGATACCTACGTCATAATAACTATCTGCATTCTAAATTTCAGCGCAATCCGAAACAATATTGATTTTTGGACTTTTTTACCCCAGTTTATCCACTTAGGGTGGCATTTTGAAAAAGACTAAAACTCGTATTTACTTATTTATTCACTTAGAAGTACTTGTGTGAAATGTCAATTAAATTACTATCCAAATTTTGAACCCCGCTTCATCCCCTTGAAGAGTTAATTTTGAAAAATTCTTTCTTAGCGGATACCTGAGTCAAAATAACTAACTGCATGCCAAATTTCAGCGCAATCCAAAACAATATTGATTTCAGACTTTGTTACCCCACTTCACCTTTTTAGGGGTGGAATTTCGAAAGAGCCTTAAACACGTATTTACTTACTTAAAAACTTGTGTTAAGTTTCAAATATAAAAGACTATCTAATCTTTTTTCTCCATACAAACTTTGAACCCCCGTTTCATCCCCTTCAGGGGTGAATTTTTGAAAATACTTTCTCAGAGGGAACTAACTTCATAATAACTATCTGCATGCCAAATTTCAGCACAATCCGAAACAATATTGATTTTCACACTTTGTTACCCCATTTCACCCTCTTAGGGGTGTAGTTTTATAAAAACCTGAAACACGTATTTACTTATTTTTTTACTGGAGCACTTGTATGAAGTTTCGAATAGAAAATACTATCTGATCTTGTTTCTCCATACAAACTTTGAACCCCCGTTTCATCCCCTTCAGGGTGAATTTTAGAGAATCCTTTCTCAGAAGGCACTTACGTCGTAATAAATATCTGTATGCCAAATTTTAGCGCAATCCGAAACAATATTGATTTTACCACTTTGTTACCCCATTTCACCCTCTTAGGGGTGTAATTAAAAAAAAACCTGAAACACGTATGTACTTATTTTTTTTACTGGAGCACTCGTATGAAGTTTCGAATAGAAAATACTATCTGATCTTGTTTCTCCATACAAACTTTGAACCCCCGTTTCATCCCCTTCAAGGGTGAATTTTGAAAAATCCTTTTTCAGAGGTAACTAATGTTGTTATGACTATCTGCATGCCAAATATCAGCGCAATCCAAAACAATATTGATTTTCACACTTTGTTACCCCATTTCACCCTCTTAGGGGTGGGTTTTCAAAAAAACCTGAAACACGTAATTACTAATTTTTTTACTGGAGCACTTGTGTGAAGCTTCGGATAGAAAATACTATCTAATCTAGTTTCTCCATACAGTGAATTTTGGATAATCCTTTCTCAGAGGGCACTTACGTCGTAATAACTATCTGTATGCCAAATTTTAGTGCAATCTTAAACAATATTGATTTTCACTCTTTTGTTACCCCATTTCACCCTCTTAGGGGTGTAATTTAAAAAAAACCTGAACTACTTATTTACTTATTTTTTTATTCGATCACATGTATGAAAATTTTGAATTGAAAATACTATGTAATCTTGTCTCTCCATACAAACTTCAAACCCCCGTTTCATCCCCTTCAGGGGTGAATTTTGAATAATCCTTTTTCAGAGGTAACTAACGTTGTAATAACTATCTGCATGCCAAATTTCAGCGCAATCCAAAACAATATTAATTTTCACACTTTGTTACCCCATTTCACCCTCTTAGAGGTGGGTTTTCAAAAAAACCTGAAACACGTAATTACTAATTTTTTTACTGGAGCACTTGTGTGAAGCTTCGGATAGAAAATACTATCTAATCTTGTTTCTCCATACAAACTTTGAACCCCCATTTATCCTTATGGGGTGAATTTTGGAAAATCCTTTCTTAGTACACCCTTACTTACTAAGAAAAATATACCCTCCAAATTTCAAGTCTCTACGACCAGCGGCTTAGGCTGTGCGTTGTCTGTCAGTGAGTCAGTCAGTCAGTATGTCAGGACAAAGATTCTTATAGTATTAGATATACTAGCAGCCCGCCCCGGCTTCGCACGGGTAGAACATATATGCCTACAAAATTTACATCAGTTTGTTGCATCGAATATAACATTTTAACGTATTTAACAATTATCGTCATATTTCAACCAATTTACACAAAACCTTAACGAATTATGCACTTAAACCTTCCTCATAAACACTCTGGCTATTGGTGAAAACCGCATGATAATCCGTTCAGTAGCTATTGAGATTATTGCGAACAGACAGACAGACGCAGTGATGGACTTTGTTCTATAATACTTACGTAGTGATATTGGACGGCCCTTTGGCGTAAAGGATAGTTACCCTGATTCTGACCCGACGGTCGTTGGTTCTAATCCTAGCTATATACCTACCAATGAAAGTTTTATGTGCATTCATGAATCTTGGGTTTTCGTACAGAGGTAGTGGGATCATTAAATCTACCAATAATTAAGATAGTTTAATTAAAACAAACGACTTCAATGCCCCGCGAGTCAACTTTAGTAGCTAGCTTATCGTCATATCTCTGGAGATACTTATTACATCTCAATGAAATTACAATGGGACAACCTCGAAAACGTACCTTACCGATTACAAAAAGAATCATTCGAATCGGTACACAATTGACGGAGTAATCACGTAACATACACACACAAAAAAAAAAACATACAGACGAATTGAGAACCTCCTTCTTTTTGTAAGTCGGTTGAAAAATACACAAATGACAGCCAATACCCATCATGTATACGCAAACGTTAATTTGCAAACTGTTTGGTGTGTTTGTCATAAACGTATTATGCATAAGTAATAACGAATTTGAATGAATAGAGATAGCCACCCTGGCTAACTATTTAATTGACACAAACTGCACACAGACTTTTTTATATCCACACAAGTGGAAGCATATAGGGTATCTTCAGTTATGTTATTTAATATACACAGGTTTTTTTTCACGTTTTTACCACATACGTCTTTCAAAGTAAAGTTTTAGCCACAGAATAAGTAAGTAATAAGTGTTACAACTATTTTTGTTATTTTTATCCCACTTAATAACAGCACTTCGCAAGTTACTATGATTTTTCTTAATATTCTCTCATGGAAGAAAACAATATAATTGTTTACGTACAAATATTATTTAAAAGCGGGCTGGAATAAAGGCGTAACTCGAAATAAAACTACGAAGTTCGCCTAATTTCCATAGCAACAAAACGGTAACTTTAGATGTTTCTCAATTTCATATTATTATTCCATATATTAATGGAGTAACCACCTAATTTGATATTTCGTTCTGTTTCGTTATCATGCAGGTTGTCACAAGTTAATTTTTGGCTAGTGATGGGCTTATCATCGACATTATCGTGTCGATGTCAGTCATCAAAGCAAATATGTTTTTAATTTTATTAAAAAATCCAAATACAAGACTGTTCATTATATGAGTTGTGTATGTCGTAGGTATTATTGATAAAACGTTTTTTGCAAAAAATAGTAGGATTTTGGGAACACACGAAAAATTAGACAACGGCTATGATATCAATTAATCAATCTTAATGAAAAAAGTTAGTTCCGATTAGGTTTTTAAATTATAAAAAACCTAGTTATTTAGCGAAATTTAGTTCATGAAATTTTCCTTTAAAATCTTCTCTTCTTCACTCAGTATAATTCGCACTACCCATGGAAAAATGGCGTAAGATGAAAACACCAACTTTTCAGGAGCGTCAAAAAACTAATTTGTGAAGAACTGAGAAGTCCTAGACAATAAGTGTCTTCAGCAACATGGTAGCAAACATTTTCATACAGATACCTATATACTTCATTTTTTTAAATAAACTCTGGATTTTGCAAAAATCTCAAATTAGGTGGTTACTCCATTAATATATGGAATAATAATATGAAATTGAGAAACATCTAAAGTTACCGCTTTGTTGCTATGGAAATTAGGCGAACTTCGTAGTTTTATTTCGAGTTACGCCTTTATTCCAGCCCGCTTTTAAATAATATTTGTACGTAAACAATTATATTGTTTTCTTCCATGAGAGAATATTAAGAAAAATCATAGTAACTTGCGAAGTGCTGTTATTAAGTGGGATAAAAATAACAAAAATAGTTGTAACACTTATTACTTACTTATTCTGTGGCTAAAACTTTACTTTGAAAGACGTATGTGGTAAAAACGTGAAAAAAAACCTGTGTATATTAAATAACATAACTGAAGATACCCTATATGCTTCCACTTGTGTGGATATAAAAAAGTCTGTGTGCAGTTTGTGTCAATTAAATAGTTAGCTATCTCTATTCATTCAAATTCGTTATTACTTATGCATAATACGTTTATGACAAACACACCAAACAGTTTGCAAATTAACGTTTGCGTATACATGATGGGTATTGGCTGTCAACGTCTCCAAAACCATAAAGACTCTCGCAATCTATGCTTTAAATACTGATAGATACAGACTTAGAAAAACTTCTCTACGCCTATGTCTTTTCGCCGTACAATGGGGTTCAGGAGACGGCCATAGCCAATTGCTTGGACCTTCTGCTGGCAACTGATCCAAACCGCTACTCAGTTTCAGTATCGTCACCGCTAGATTGTTCCTACCACTATCGGATGAAGTCTACTCTCCGCCCAACCTTAGCTTAAGCGGTACTCGACGTGAGGCAATAACAGGCAGCAGATTGGGATGAGTAGCGGTCGTTCCTTGCATTTAACCTTAAGCGGCTCGTATGCTTTTCTTTCGATGACATTATGGTTTGTGTGGACCCTGTGACAAATTTGCTGCTTCAGGGAATAGAAAACTATATTTCATTTTCATTTGTGATATAAAGCAAAGCAGTTGTGATATAAAGCAAAGCTAAGCCTTGGTTCGGGGTTAAGTGTGGCCGTACTGCAGCGCCGCAGCATGCAGTTAACTTGGACTGGATTGACACTCCAAACCGCAAAGCCAAAAATGTGTCAGCAAGGAATAAAACCTTTAACAATGCTGCTACCTAATTCTGCAAGAATGCTTTACTGATGGCTCGATTTGACCACATAGCTTTGATTTATAAGTTGACTCAATTTTTAGTCGGCCCTCACTTCTTCCACTGCTGACACTCGATGGAGCGCTGGCTCATACCACCAAAGAGACAGCGAATTTGATTGCTTCTCTGTTCACGGAGTCTTTACATCTTGACACTGCCCGTGAGACACTTCCTTGTCTCCTTGGACGCGTGAAACAAATGTCTGATATACCTATCCGTCAGACTAAGGTTGAAAAACCACTGCAAATAATTGTAGACGTGAACAAAGCCAGTAGCCCGGATGGTATTCCATCCAAAATCCTGAGGACCTGTATGCCTGATCTCGCTTTTGTATTAATATGTTTCTTTCGCCTTTCCATGACTAGTGTCAAAAACTTGGAAGCTTGCCAAAGTGCAACTTGTGCCCAAAAAGGCAGTCTTGCTGACCCTGTCAATTTTTAGACACGTTAATACTCTGCAAGGCTATAAAAAACCTTTAGTGAACAACTGGCTCCTTGCATACATAGAACTTTGTCAGTGACCGAAAATTTGGGTTTCAACGAAAGTGGGGGGATCCTATAAGCAAGTCCATCGATCCATCCTACGGACTGCCACTTCTTTGTGTGTCTGAGTTTTGTATTTTCTTTTGAGTGACCTGTCGTTCAGAGTAATCATTGATGGCTGCTCTTCTGACCAATTGGTGTCTTTCAGGGATCATTGCTTTCTGCCACTCTTATCCTGCTGCATATTAACGACTTGCTAATGCTCGGTATGATTAGAAATGCAGACGATAGCACCGTTGTAGAGAGCTATACGTCCAGTGCACAGTCTAGTGTGGCACAAATTCAATTTTATATAGTCAAGCGCATAAACTTGTCCTTACAGGCTGTCTTCGATTGGGGCGATGCCAATCTGGTCAAGTTCAATGCAACTAAGTTACTAGTTACTACTACTAAGTAACTAGTTCTAGGTTCTAGTTCAATTTTCTGCCAAGCTAAAAAACTATTCGAAATGTTTCCGTACAGATGGCAGACCACCTGAGCTTCTTGGAATTTTACTGACGCCATCTCTCAACTTTGGCTCTTACATGACAGGTGGTAGGAGCATATTATATCGATGTTCCGATTGACTTGCTATCAAAAGTGGCTTACCACCATCAAAGAGAAAATTCGCCGCCATAACCTTACAGTGTTCCGACAACACACAGCCCTTTAGAAGAGTCTTCTAGGCGTAGCGTGTGCACCATCTTTTCTTCAGTGATCAAACGCTTGCCTATATGATGAAAAAAAAAAACGAGTCCACACAGTCCAATTACCGTAGAAAAAGATTAGTTTTATGGCCAAGCTGAGGCATTAGTTTTAAGGGCCCGGTGGCGTTATCGGGAGAACGGTCGGCTTTGATGCCAGAGGTACCGAGTTCGATCCGCGCCGTGCACCAGCAGATTTTTCTATGGAAAAATGTATGTGCGCTTTTCACAGTGGCCTTCTGGTGAAGGAAAAATATCATTAACAAACCAACAACCCCCCATGGTAGAACTTTTAGCATACAGCATGGTGCGCTTGATTTAAAATAAAACAAAATTAAAACAATAAAAGGTTCCATGTTTCCTATCGGGTGCTTTTCAGAGCGTACCTACGCCATCCGATTACGCAAAGTAATATCTACCTCTTCTTCGACCAGACCGGACTAAATGTGCGCCACCGCTATGTGGTCCATCTCCTTGCATCAAGCGTTATGCTTCATCTTTTATCATAGGTACTACCAATAAATGCAATTCTTAGCCAGTGTCTGTGTTTCCCGATAAGTATAATCTAGGAGTCTTCAAGTCGTGAATAGTACGTGACGCAAAGCCAATGTATACAACAAATACGTAGTCGCGTGTACGAGTATGTCCCGCTCTCGTGTGTGGAAGAGTGTGTTCGGAGGAGTGTCTAACTATGCTATGGATCTTCGTTACATATAAATGACTTATATTTACAAAGTTATCGGAAGGGAAATGAAATATTTTGCATCACATATATTTTATACTGCTAACCAAGCATAGAAAAAGTAAGTATATTATGTTACTTGCAAAAAATGTTATATTTTTATCACACTTAATCATAGTTATGCTAAAAAAGATTCCTGTGCTTTCCTGGAAGAAATCAGTTATTTCATTTACGAATAAAAGACAAGAAAATACTGCAAAGAATAACTGCTTAATCATGCTTACTGATACTTTTCTACTTTTACTCTAAAAGTACCGTGAAAAAAAGGTGTAACTATATATACGCACATAAAGCTGTAAAATATCACGTGGAATAAGTATGTAAGATCATTTATGCAACAAAAGTTTTTTAGGAAGACGTATAATAATAACGTAAGATTAATTAAGCTAATACTACAAGGAAACTCTGCAAATGTGATAAGAGTAACAAATCTTACATCATTTTACTAGGGAATTTATTAAAAAAATAGTTTCGTATTAATTTTTTAAATTCAAATTGCTCCGTAATTTAATGAAATATAAATTTGAAAAAAATTGAGTACATGTGTTAGTCTTTCCTCTATCCAATGGTGAAATAAAAAATATTTGACGGAAGTGTGTTTGCACTATTCTTCCATGGGTAGTGCGAATTATAAAAAAGCGTTGCATCGTAATGTAGAAATAGTATGATAATGGTGCGTAAATCCGTAATACACCCTTCAACAACACAAGCCATCTTGTCAAAAGCACTGTACACCTCACGTAAGTATATACTTTTACTTTCTGGTCACGTTCTCAGACAGAAATTAATAATTATATCGCTTTTTTCACTCAGTGAATTCGTCAAACCCGCGACACGTATCGACAAAACATAAAACTGCAAAACTAAGTTGATAGCTGACATATAGTATTTTGACGTCTTGGATAGATTTTTTGTATTTGTTAGCATTATAAGATGACCAAAGGTGACCATTTGACATTTCCCATTTAAGCTTTGTGACATGTTTAAAAATAATAAAAACAAACAGCCATGTTTTGTTTCTTTCACTCATTATGACATGCTAATTGACATAAATGATTAAAATATAGCTTACTCGATTTTTATTTTAGCCCGGCTTCCATGCTAGTCATTGTTCCGAGTAGGAACCTCAATGTCATTTTGAAGAACCTATCACACACATTTACATACACATACTTGAACATTAAACACTAATCACACTCACAGACAATTACAGACATCCTTGTCTCCAACACTTAATGCTTCACCTAGCACTTACTGATCCAATACCTTAAATTATGAATAATATAATAATCACTCACCACACTACTCTAACATTAGCAAACAAGCTGCAATTATTAAATTTATTATGTTAATATTGTAAATATTGGTAATATCTAGTTTGTACGTAAAAAATAGATCTTTTTTTTGTTCCAAACCTATCTCAGTCACCGGTCTTTGACAAAGATAGGTTGCTATACATGATTATAAAACTAGCCAATAATGTAACTAATATTTGAGAACCTTTTGTGAAAGACAATAAACGATGGCTAGGGCAGTAGGGCTGCAGAGAGAGGAACCTCCTGACGATGGGTGTCGTGTCAATAAGTACCGCCTTCAGTATTTGGCCCTTAATCCAGCCATCTAGCGAGAGTCTCTTCAGATGTTTTTCGAAGCTCTTCGCCCCCTGTCTGTGTGTTTCCCCGTGAGTAATATATTCTGTCTGTGGTCTGTGACCCGTGTTGTTCGGCCGAGATATATTATAGTAACATATAACAGTTATCTGGGGATTGTCAGTGGAACGTCGGTACCGCGAGACTTCAAAAAATTTCTCTGGTTTTATTTTATTAATTCTTATAAGTAATTTAGGGTTTTCTTCTCCAAAATAGCTTTTTGTTAGTTTAGTTTGTTGTACTTTATTATTGTTACTGTAGTGTAGCTAAGTTTTTTTTTTATTTTCAGGGTAGTTTTTTATTCTCCCCCTAATGGAGGATGGCGATCCCCCCGACCCCGGTGGCGGGGCTTGGGGGGATAAAAGTCTTCCTCCCTCTCCAGCAGCTTTCACTTCTGTCCATACGTCCGACGAAAGACCCTTTGAGCTAGTAAATAATAACCGCTCGAAACGTAGAGCACTAAAGCGTGATGTTAGAGCTTGTTCCCCGAACGACTCCTCGGGAGACGAATTCAACATTGCTGACGATGAAATTCTAACTACACCCATACCGTCTGCTGCGTCTCTTCCCTCCTCTGCTCCGTCCTCATCCGCTTCGCTATCTATGCCTCTTGGCCAGAAATCTGCTGACTCAGTTGCGTCTTCCAGTTTGGCCCCAGGACAAAAGGTTGTCCCCACGCCAGTTGCTCGTCAGAAGTATGTAAATTCAGACGCCGGTCCCTTTGTGGTACATGTCCAAAAAATTGAACAGTCTCCTTCTGCGGGCGCAATTTTGCACCCGGTTACTTTTGGACGATTTCTTTTCGGGCGCGCAAGAGAATTCCAGGGTATAGTGGATGGTTCAATAAAAAGTATAGGTCGAAATAGAATTGCTCTAACCTTTCACTCCGTCAATAGCGCCAACTCATTTATGGAGTCAAGTTCTTTAACGAACAACGGATATAGGGCTTTTGTGCCCTCATACAATGTTACCCGATTAGGCTTGGTTAGAGGCATTCCTACTGATATGTCCCCGGAGGATATCATAAAAGAGGTTCGTGTTCCTCAAGACTGTGGTCCCGTCATTAAGGTGAGGCGCCTTAATTTTAAGTTGATGTTGGATGGGAAGGTAACTTGGAAGCCATCTCAAACTTGCGTACTTTTGACGGCCAAGTTTTTCCGTCCAGAGTTTATTTGTGCTATAATTCCTTCCAAGTAGAACGATATACACTCCCAACCATTCAGTGTTTCCAGTGTTGTAGATATGATCACACAAAAATTCAATGTAGATCCAAACCCGCTTGCTACAAACGTAGTCAAGCCCACGCAGGAGAGACATGCAATATTGAAACCGAAAACATTAAATGTATTTGGTGTCGTGGCAAACATTTCGCCACAAACAAAGCTTGCCCTGAAATGGCCCGGCAAGTTGCTATCAAAGCTGCTATGACATCTAAGCTGTCGTTCGCCGAGGTTGTTTCTTCTCCCGTAGATATGACTTCCCCTGCTCTCCCGTCACAGTTTCCAGGCTCTTTTAAAAATGTAAATGTTGAGCCTGCTCATGTTCACTATAGGAAAAAACCAAAGCCTGCAGGTTCATCTGCACCTTCTCCGGTTGGTTATGATCGCCTGGCCCACTCAAACATAATAAGGGGAGATTTTTCAGAATGTGCTCCTAATGGGTGTGACCTTAACAACCCTGAAAAACCTTTAGATACCCCAACTGTTCAATCTATTATTAGCGATCTTCTAAAACTTCTAAACCTTTTATCCACTCTCCTGAACTCTTCTCCCCAACCCCATTCTTCACCGTCCAACGCTGCTTTTAACCTAAATTCAATAATTTCTCTCTTACATAATGGATCTCAATCTGCTTCAATGGAATAGTCATTCTCTGACAAATAAATACTCTGAGCTTGTTTATTTAATAAATAAGTTCAACGTAGCTGTCTTGTCTGTAACCGAGTCGTGGCTTAAGCCTGGTTCTCATTATGTGATCCCGGGCTTTGTTGATTCCCGGAGTGACAGGCATGATGGCTACGGTGGCGTTGCTTTTTTTTAAAAAAGTAATGTTTCTTTTTCTCGTATACATGTCCCCTTTTATAGTGGTTTTCAAATAATTGCGGTTCGAGTTAAAGAATACACTTTTGTATCGATATACATTCCTGACCCTTCTAAGGCTATCCTCCGTAATGTAGTCTCAGTTTTGAGCTCTCTCCCAAAGCCTCTTCTGGTTCTTGGTGATTTTAAGTGTCATCATCCTGTTTGGGGTTGTGGTAAGGCGGACGAATTTGTGGAGTTCTTATTAGATTCCCTTGATTCCCTTAACCTCTGTATTCTTAATGACGGTTTCCCTACTTTGAGAACTCGACCAAATAAATTCCGTAGTGCTGTTGATCTTTCACTGTGTTCTCCGGAGCTTGCTACTCTTCTGACTTGGCGTGTCTTTCCTTCTACACATGGTAGTGATCATTTTCCTATTCTTTTAAATTTTCCTCATCGTAATTCCTGTCCTATCCCCCCTGGCTACCCCCCGCTTCTGAAATATATTTTGAATAATAATGATTTTTCTGGGTGGCAAAAATTTCATGATCACACGGTCTCAGTTTCTAAAAAATTTCCTGTTATAAACTCTTACAATATTTCTTCTTCTTCTGATTTTTTGGTTTGCTCACTCCTTGAGTGTGCAAATAAATCCTTTTCTATTAAAAAACCTCCGTCTAATAAGTTGCCCCCACCTCCTTGGTGGGATAGAGAGTGCAATGATGCCATAAAGGCCCGTGAGGTAGCGGAACATTCCTTTTGCTGTGATATGACACAGGAAAACTTTTCCAATTTGAATAAGTGTATTGCTCAATCCAAACGACTTTTTCATTCCAAAAAGCGTGATCATTGGAAATGTTTTTGTACAAGTTTGAGCCCTAGTACCCCTGCTTTTGTTATATGGACGAAAATACGTTGGTACAGGCGTTCGTGGTGTCCCCCTTCTCAGCCCTGTAATCCATCTCAGTCCTGGGCTGAAGCATTCATGGACAAGTTAGCCCCCCAATATTGTCCTCTTCCTTCTGAATTACCATCGATGTCTGTCCCTTTATCAAATGATCCTTTGGATTGTCCATTTTCTATGATAGAATTGAAAAACATTCTTAAATCGGTCAGAGATTCGGCCCCCGGCATGGATGGCTTACCTTATTCTTTTTTTTCGAAAGCGAGTGACTGTTTACATTTTCATTATCTGCGCCTAGTTAATTGTATTTTTGACACTGGCTTTGTTCCGGTTAGTTGGAAATCTCAGTATATTATCCCAATCCTTAAACCCAATAAAGATTCAAAAGATCATAATTCGTACCGCCCTATTGCTCTTTCCTCGGTTCTGTCTAAACTTGCTGAACGTCTGGTAAAGAACCGACTTGAGTGGTTCCTTGAAAGCAACGATCTTCTGGCTAAGTCTCAATATGGATTTAGGAAGGGCAGGAACACCATGGACAGTCTCAGTATCTTCACCACTGACATTAGGCTTGCCTTTACCCGGAACGACTCTGTTGTCGGTGCATTTCTTGATATATCTTCAGCGTATGACAGTGTTCAACTTCCTCTTCTTAGGAATAAACTTTTAGTGTTATAAGTGCCCCCTAAATTATGTAATTTTATTCTGAACCTTCTTGCCGAAAGAAATATATACCTTCGTTGTAGTGACCCCGCTATTTCTCCTCATAGAACTATCTGGCGTGGTTTACCCCAAGGGTCAGTTCTTAGCCCTCTTCTTTACAATGTTTACACTTATGATTTGGAAAGGTCTGTCGGTCTTTGCCATATCCTTCAGTATGCTGATGATATACTTTTATATTCATCACTAGACATCGGATTATATGCATTTGCATGTTTGCATATGCAAATGCATAAAACTCTCTAATTACGGCGTTAGTGCATATTTTAGCCTTTTTCCCCAACCGTGCATATTTCGTTAAGGAGCGGGAGGCATGTGTGACAATGACGCGTAAGCGCGAGCGCAGTGGCTGAATGACTGACAGTGCGGATCGCGAGTCGCGCCGCGCGCGGCCCGATCACAGATCAAGTATATGTATCTAAAGCTAGTTTACAAAGTTTTCCGCTAAGCGCTAGTGTGCTTGCCCGTCAGTTGATTGCGGCCTCAGTCAGTTGAGGTCGTTCTCGGCGTACAAATTGATAATGGGTGACAAACGTCACAAATTTGAGTTCGAAAATTTGGAAAAATGCTTAATTGTATATTGCCACAAAAACTATACTTAATTTTAAGAGAATTTCGCAGTTTTTGTACAATCTTTGATTAAAATATATAAAAATAATAAAGGTTTTTTGATTTTGTATTGTACATATTTTAGGCATATTAGTCGTTTTTAGTGCATATTTCGGCCTTTTTTAGTGCATATTTGCATGCATATTTTGGCATTTTGTTAGTGATCTAGCTAGCAATTGTGTTTCGCGCTCCATTCAATGTCTAAACTCTTGGCTTCATGTCAATGGTTTAGATCTCTCCCCCTCAAAGAGTAACATAGTTATTTTTTCCCGTAAGCGTATACTCTATACCACTATACTCTATACTATACCTATACTCCTGATGTGCAAATTTTCAATACAATATCGTTCAAAAAGTTAAATTTCCACCTGAAACTTCAGTCTTCTCGGGTGAATGCTGGGCGATACTGGAAGCGGTTCGATATATTCTGATTTTTAATCTTCGTCGTTCTCTTATCTTTTCAGACTCTCGGAGTTCTCTTCAATCTCTTCAATCTCTTCTTTCAAATCCATTGTGTACCAAATCTTCTATTTCTGTAATTTTTCTTATTAAAGAGTCTTTAGCAATATGTCAATCGAAAGGGCTTGAAGTGGACGGAGTGGCAAGATATGCAGTGGCCCATGGTGATAAAATTCCATTATGCATTTTTCCGCATGATCTTTTCGCAATTCCGAAAGTACTTTTGTTCAGATCTTGGGCAAGCTACTGGACTGCCTCTAGCAAGACCAGGGGCTCAGCGTATGCTGCTCTCCAACCGGATATCCCGCGGAGACCTTGGTTTGCTAAATGGCATCTCAGCAAGCAGCTGTCAAGTTCTATCATCCGGATGCGTTTGGGGCACTGCTGTGTACCCACCTATTTTGAAAATAAATTGCACATAAGGGATTCATCCCTATGCGAATGTGGTCTGGACGAGGGAGACCTCAATCATATATTTTTTTCATGCCCGCTTCTTAATCATTCAGCATTTTATCTTTCTCTTAGTCTTGTTATTCCTCTTCCTACTTCCAAACCTACCCTTCTATCATCCAATAATTTGCAAATATTTAGAATCATAAGTAATTTTCTTGTCGATAATAACATTAAAGTTTAATTATTATATGTATTTTACTGTTAGTGTATTATTTTTATATCTCGTAACAATTATTGTAAATATTTGTTTATATTTTTTCTTTTCTTTTGGGTGGAGTTCCCTAACTTATTTTTCTTTTACTTTCTCTTAAACCTCGTTTACTATTACCTTTTTAATACTATCAAATATTAACTTAATTACTGAAGATACTGGCAAAAATGTCTCAAAAGTAATACTATTGCCATTAAAAAAAATAAAATAAAAAAAAAACAGTTATCTGTGGGCCGACGCCGTGTTCGTGTTGTTGTACGGTACGGGTGGAACAAGTTACTCTATGGGGTGGAACACAGAGTACATTGAATATATAGGGGGTGGAATTTGGTTTATTGGATTGGATCCTCTTGGTTTTGTTTACAATAGCAATATTCTATTACTAATAGATCTACAAACAAAATAATACGGAAATGGCCGACCGCCTTACTCAACTGCAAGACACGATAAATCAGGTAGAATGGCACAACATCTCTGAAATGCGTTGCACAATGCACAGTCTAAAAATGATAGGTAATAGAACTTTTCTGTAATTTCAGCAAGCTGAGCACTTTTGCAACAGTATCGGAATACTGCAGCAGTTTTCTACACCTAGTAAGTTCCCTGGTTTTGATCGTAGTGGATCGCAAACGCCACAACAGCAACAAAATCAAGAAGACTATGCAGTGTTGTTTGCGGCGCTGATATCGAGATGTGCGAAAGACATAGATACTTTGATTGAGTCGTTACCGAGTGAAGAGAGTTCAACAGAGCTACAGGTTCAGAGCTTGAGACGATTAGAAGCTGAAAACAAAGAGGCTGCGGAACAGTTAGAAGAGGTAACATCTTGTGTGTTCATTATCCTAATTGTTGGTTAATTGTATTTCAGAACTGCACTAAGGAACTATTTATTTCACATATTTCATCATTGCAATGCGGCAAATTCTGTGCCATAAAATTAAAATATTAGACCTCATTTGTAAAATATCAAATACAACAATTTTCTTACACCATTATATTATTTGCCTGATTTATTTTGGAGGCTATTATTTTTTCTAGCCTAAAGGCTGGATTGACTTACTGTCTTACTTATTGGTGAGTAATGATGTGGTTAAGGATAATAGCGCGTTAAGCCTAGAATGGGAACTGGCTCTCAGGGACAGCTGTTGGAACACATTGATGTTTAGCGACAGATTTTCCAACTTGAGGGTGTTAGCTAACCCAACATGCAATAGTAGTCTAGAGATGAAAAAATTCTTAAATTTTATTTTACAGGTGGTCCGTCAAGGTGAAATTCTCTTAGAAAAGATCCAAGGAGCCCTTAGCGACATTGCCCAATGTCAACTAGATATGCAGAATCCATTATTGATCTTGAACAAAGATCCATAACCTTATTTGATAATTAAACGCAATTTCAGGTGACTTGTCCTGGACTCTGACTTAGCTCAAGTAAAAGTCAACTAATCGCAGCTCAGAAAGACATTAGGCTTAGGTCCAGTTTCACCGGTTTCTAATAGCCCTATAAGTAACTTATCTGACAGATTTTTAACAACTTTTATATGGAATCATCTGTCAGATAACTAACTATCTGTCACTTTATCATGAACCGGTGAAAATGGCCTTTAGTGTGTAATGATGCTGATAATAGTTGAGTGGAATAGGGTAAATTTAGCTTTACAAACTATTTAGCTATATCTGGCGAATTTTTCATATATATGATAGGCTAGTGTTTAACCACTATCTCACCTGGTGGTACTGGTAAGCAATGTTGTGGTTGAATATATATATTTATTTTGTTTTTAATATCTTATAGGCTAGTGTTTGACCACTATCTCACCTGGTAGTAAGTGATGATACCGTCGAAGATTGTATGTACGCTAGGCCTAGAATGGGAACTGGCTCTCAAGGATAGCTGCCAGAAGGACTCTAGATAGTGTCCTACCACCATGCAGGGGTTTGTTGGTTTCTTAACGATGTTTTTCCTTCACTGGAGGGCCACTGTGAAAAGTGCACATACATTTTTCAATAGAAATCCATTGCTGCACAGTGGTTTGAACTCGGTACCTCTGGCATCAAAACCAACTGTTCTCCCGATTACGCCACCGTGCCCTCAAAACACATAGTACACACTACACATACAGTTGATGTTAGGAAAGGGAGACCATTTTCTGTGTTTTTTTTTAAGTGTACTTATCTAAGGCCCGTCTCATAGCTCCTCGGGCACAGCATGGTTTTCAAGATATTGTCACAGAATAAATATTAGTACAAGTAATGTTGTAGACATAAAAGATGTTTTATAGTATAGTTACGAAATCTTTTGTATTTATTGTAAGGTGTGGATGCAACATTAAATAACTCATATTGAGAAAATTAATTTGTTTTCCTTTTATTATCCACGATAGTCTTTTCCATGCAATAATTTAAATAAGATCCTTTAAAAAAACTAAAAGAAATGACTTCAAATGCCACGCTATTATTATTAATTTTTAGTTCCATGTTTGAGGTGTTTATCTCCATATCTCTGGAGATACTTATCAGATCTCAATGAAATTACTATGGTACCACCCTTGGGATATCTCCTTTCCAACAAAGAATCATCAAAATCGGTTCATAAATGACGAAGTTGTCTGCGAACATCCATTTAAAAAAAAACATATACGGTCGAATTGAGAAACCTCCTTTTTTGAAGTCGGTTAAAAATACACACGTAGCAGCTCACGCTCTACGACGTAGCATCACGTTGCTTTTGACGTATGTATCTTTATGTCTGCTTATGAAATCATACTTCGTGTAGCTCCCAAATGGAGAAAGATATGCTTGTAATATTATGATAAGGTTCTGGTGCCTATAGGGAAACCTGAATAATTTAACCATTTGTATACCGGGATTCCAGACAATGAAAATAATATACTAGGTAAATGTCTCGTGTGGTTCCACGTTACGACATAGAAAAGGTAAGGACAGTGAAAAGTAACTCAAGTGATTGGCATTTAAATAACTACTGCGTCAGCTGATTTAGCGTGAGCTGAACGAACGCAAACATTGGCCCAAGAGTATAATAATACACCCACAGAAATAAATATGAATAATAAGGTTTCATATTTCTGTGAATACTGAATACACCTTGGCATTACGATTTGTAGATATGGATACTACGTTTGTTTTAATGCCATCTATGTATTGTCTTATCCAACACTAATTATTTTAGTTGCCTATACACAATATAGATGGCGTTAGCAACTTGACAATACCTGTGTGTCTGTAAGTATTCTGAGTAGGTGCTTCAAAATCATAGAGAAAGTATATTTAATCCATGTTCAAAATACTTTTGGATTAAACCCTGATAGACCCAAGAAAAGAGGGTGTTATGTAACTTTGACATTTGATGTACCTGTGTGACTGTCTGTAGCGTGTTATGAACCACAGAAATATAACTAGCTCAAATCCGAGCTTTGTGAGGGCTCGCTTGTAGTTTTTCTGCCTGGTAATAATTTTTAAGGTAGTTTTTTTTATATTAAATGGCGAATCTGCCCGACACTGGCAAAAAATCTGCCAAATTATTGAATTATGGCATAAAATAAGGCATAAAAATAAAGTTTATTTACCTTCTTAATTAAACTTTTACAAATTTCCAACCATATAAATGCATAAAAAATGTTATACTTTAAATAGAAACAGAAACAGTACTTGGTAGTCGAGCAGCGGAAATACGGTGATATAAATAAAGATATGTCATTCATCTAACATAATTATATTATGACATCTTGTCCACTACTTAAATATTTCCTTCTCTTACCATAAGCCATAGATCACATTTTGCATTTGTATCCAGCATTCGTATGTATGTATCTATTTATTTCTCCTTATATCTATATATATATATATATATATTCTATGTATATATTTAACTTACTAATATGTATTGTATATATATTATATTACATTGTATATAATATTTAAATTTAATAAAAATATTTTCGCGCTAGTTCATCACCCGCAGGCTTAGCTGAAAACCAGCGTCTAGGTGTGTAACCCCAGACATATGTGCTGAGTTAAGCCTTTTTGGCACCTCACTTCTCATAAACTTATTTTAAAACCTGTGTTCTTTCTTCTTTTTATGTTTTACATTATTATTATAATTAATTAAATTTGTTACTATGTGAGTTTTTGCCAAATAAACGATTTTCTTTCTTTCTTTCTTTCTTTCAAAATTGTCCAAATTCTATTTAAATTTCAAAAATCATTTAGATCCTTGAAATCTGCCACTTTTTGGAATCGTCAGCTTAATCAGCCAGAGTTAAAATTTAGGTCCCAAACCTGCCTAAATGGCAGAAATCTGCCATAAATGGTCACACTGATACCAGACGTCATTTGGATCATCACATCATCACCATCAGCCTGTATCAGTCCACTGCTGGACATAGGCCTCTCCCAAGATGCGCCACTGAGCCCGATCTTCGGCTCTTCTCTTCCAGTCACTGCCCACCGCTTTGCGTATGTCGTCGCTCCACCTGGTCACAGGACGTCCTACGCTACGTTTGCCGATTCGCGGTCTCCACTCTAGGACAAGTCTGCCCCAACGGTTATCAGTCCTGCGGCAGATATGACCAGCCCACTGCCACTTCAGCTTGCTAATCCGTTGAGCTACCGTAGTCTCTGCCATAATGACGATGTCATCTGCGAATCGTAAGTGAGAGATGTACCTGCCGTTGATGTTAATGCCACGATCTTTCCAGTCCAGCGTTTTAAACATATCCTCCAAGGCGTTAGCGAACAGTTTCGGGGATATGACGTCCCCCTGTCTCACTCCTCGACGCAGGTGGACATGTTTAGTTCGCTGGTTCTTTACTTGTACAGTCATCGTTGCGGCATTATGTAGACATCTCATCACTTCGATATATCGCCAGTCGACTTGGCAACGCTGCAAGGACTCGAGAACAGACCAGGTTTCGATTGAGTCAAAGGCCTTCTCATAGTCCACAAATGCTAAGCACAGGGGCCGATTATACTCTTCGGTCTTCTGTACAATCTGCCGCACCGTGTGGATGTGGTCTATGGTGCCGTAACTCGAAACCCGGCCTGTTCCGGAGGTTGAAACTCGTCGAGTCTTCGCGCAAGACGGTTCGTGATGACCCTTGAAAACAGCTTGTAGACATGGCTCAGAAGCGAAATCAGGCGATAGTTTTTCAATAGGGTTTTGTCTCCTTTTTTGAAAAACAAAACCACCATGCTTCTGTTCCATGCCTGTGGAGTTCTCCCAGTAAAAAGAACGGAATTAAATAGCTGCTGAAGCTGTTGAACTGCTGGAGCTCCTCCGGCTTTTAGAAGCTCCGTTGTGATTCCGTCTTCTCCTGGGGCTTTTCCATTTTTGAGTTGTTTAAGGGCCATCACGATTTCGTCTCGGCTAATTTTGGGCAGATCTTCTGAGAAGTGGCGGGTTAAGGTGGCTCTAGAATCCTCAGTATCGGGTTCGGGCCTTGAAGCATGCGATGCGTAGAGCTTGCCGTAGAAGTCTTCAACTTCCGACAGAATCTCCGGCTTGGATGCGACGACGTTCCCCGTTGACGTTGTCAGCTTTGTGAGGTGGCCCAGAGGCTGGACGAACACTTTCGACCCCTGATTCTGCTCAATTGATTCTTTAATCAAGAGCGTGTTAGAGGATCGGAGGTCGCGTCGTACCAGCTTCTTTATGGATTTGTTGCGCACCAGGTTAGTTGACAAAGCTGACAAAGGGTCTGTTCGTCTCTCTTCAATTAGCCGAAGTGTTTCTGCCGAGAGTTTGGACTTTTTGCCCGTACGCTTGCTCTCGCAAAACTTCGTCCCTTCATCCCTGAGGATTTCCACCACTTCTTCGAGTTTCTGGTCTACGTCATCTGTGGTTTCCAAGGCAGCGAATCGATTTTCCAATTTTAATTGGAATGTTTCGGACCCAACAACTGTTTGGAGTAGGTTCGGACGGAGCGTAGACTTCATCAATCGGAATCTCTCGGCTTTAAAGTCGATATCCAGAGTGCCTCGTACAAGTCGGTGATCACTTCCAGTATTAAACCTAGTGATCACTTTGACGTCTCTGAATATGAATCCGAATCGTGCGTCCATTGTACGTTGCGAGGGTCAGTTTGTTCTGGCGGCCTACCGTAACCCGGGGATTCTTAGCACCCCCTGCCCTGCCGTTACCGTGACCGCCGCCGTGGTCAGGAATAGCAGGGCGGCCGGGAACTGGGGGCCGCGGCTTAATGTGACTTTCCATTTTGGTTTCATCCCTTGGGACGGATATGCCCTAATCGCCATGCTGGGCAGGCGTGTTGGCGATCGCAGGACGTAGCTTCTCGCACCGGTGACGCTGCTGCCCGTCACCGGCCTGTAGAATTTGGCTACGCCATAGATATGAAATGGTTATACCGCCATTTGTCGGTCGCCAGAGCCCCGTCTGTTGGTCAGCAGGATGCACCACGGGCAGGTGAGGTTGGCTGGGAGCACCGAGGTCGTATTTGTGCTCCCTTACATCCCTGTGCTCCCTTACATCCCGGATTAGCAACCCGGATTAGTCATGTGGATGACAGATGTGAATTCTTTAGATTACCAACAGATGGCGTTAGTAACTAAACATTATGTTCGCAGCGAAGTTAATTATTATTTTTAATTTATTTTTAAATTATGTAGGTATATAGGTTTTTTTTATATCTTATAGGCTAGCGTTTGACCACTATCTCACCTGTGGGTAAGTGATGATGCGGTCGAAGATGGTAAGCACGCTAGGCCTAGAATGGGAACTGGCTCTCAAGGATAGCTGCCGGAACACAAGGATGTTTGGTGACAGATTTTCTAAATTGAGGGTGGTAGCTGGCCAGGCGGACACTAGATAGTGTCCTACCACCGTGCGGGGGTTGTTGGTTTTTTAACGATGTTTTCCTTCACCGGAGGGCCACTGTGAAAAGCGCACATTAATTTTTCGATAGACAAATCCATTGGTGCACGGCGGGGTTTGAACTCGGTACCACGGCATCAAAGCCGACCGTTCTCCCGATTACGCCACCGTGCCAGGTAGTGCATTATATTTTGAATTATTAGGAACAGTTGTCAACTGCTGTGTCCCGCAAACTCAATGAAGTATGATAGAATATGCTTGGGTGTGTTGCTCAGTCAAGTCCTAGGCAGGGGATCGAATACTGCTGGATGACGAAATTTTGGATTATATATAATAATGCACAAAAATATAAAATGTGAAAAAATAATAAATGACGAAATATGTCCAGAAACATGAAATGTTTTCGAGATAACTAGTGATAAGGAAATTACAGAAGTAGAAAAAAAAGGCGCTTAAGATTGTCTCTCTCGTGGTACGCATAAGTTGTACCTACAACTTACATTTCCACTGGAAATGTAAGTTGTAGGTCTTACATGTTTTACAGACACTGGCTATGCGATCCTCGACCGCATCATCACTTAACCACAGGTGAGATATTGGTCAAACGTTGTATAATTATTTATAACCATTGATGTATATGTACCTAGGATGATGGATTATAATAAATCCTATTGAGAAGTCCGTCTAGGAAACTACACATGACAAAACCTTCCGAGATCCTATAAGTGCTATATATAACCGCTGGCGTTGATACCAGTTTAACAGCGACATTGGCGAGATGTCGAAACGTTCACTTCCGATCTTGTTCCGATCTGGTTATAGACTCGTCCACCTTCTGGTGCTTTCCGAAACGATGGCATTGATGATCATACTACAGACCTTATTCGCTGCTTTTGAGATAACATTATTTTGTTGAATCATATTTGCACATAGTGTCACCGCTGGAGTCACCAGTGAGCACGTTGCGAAGAATGATTCGATTTATTTTGTATTTCTGCTCTCCTTTTTGTTCTTTCATGTCTCTTCTTTTAATTGTGCCAAATATCACACCTCTTGTGCGACACGACCTCTTTTTAACCATATTGCAAGTGCGCAATATGGTTAAAATGAGGTAAACAGTTTTAATGTTTTTTAGGTTGCCCTATACGTAGGAACGCGGGTGCACTTTTCCATACAAATGTTTTCCCCCGTTTCCTCCCTGGAAAATGCTTCTAAAGCAATTTTTGTTTCTACAAAAATTCATGATCTGGTTTAGCTACGTCCCTATCATTTGCTTTTTTGACCAACCTATTGTAAAGAGAAATATAAGTCTTCTAATCTCTTCTTTAAAATTTTTGAAGGGTCATATTTCTATTTGCAATTGGTTGAACAAAAAAAGAAAATGATAGGCGCGATAGAGATGTAGCTACAGCAGTCCTTGATTTTTTGTACAAACAAGTTTTGCTTTAGAAGCATTTTCAAGGGAGGAAACGGGGGAATACATTTGTATGGAAAAGTGCACCCCGCGTTTCCTCCTAAGCGCCTGACAAACAGAATAAATAGTGCTTATAATAAATCAGTAAGAAAACCTTACGTTTTAAAACTAAAATGTTGGTAATCAAATTAAAAGCTATATGTACTTTAATTATAATGTATCTTAATTTCAATTTTCAATTTCATTTATTTCAGACTTTACACATACACATTGCAGTCCATAGTTATATTCGCGTTACACAAATCAAATAAAATAAAATATATATAATATAAAATAGATATAATTATCGTATGATATATATATATATATATACTAGCAGCCCGCCCCGGCTTCGCACGGGTAGAACATATATGCCTACAAAATTTGCATCAGTTTGTTGCATCGAATATAAAATATTAACATATTTAACAAACATCGTCATATGTCAACCAATTTACACAAAACCTTAACTAATTAATCCGTTCAGAAGCTATTGAGATTATTGCGAACAGACAGACAGAACAGGCAGTGATGGACATTGTTTTATAACACTTATGTAGTGATATTGAACGGCCCTTTGGCATAAAGGATAGTTAACCTGATTCTGACCCGAGGGTCGTTGGTTCTAATCTTAGCTATATACCTAGCAATGAAAGTTTTATGTGCTTGAATCTACCAATAATTAAGATAGTTTAATAACTAAAACAACTGACTTCAATGCCCCGCGAGTCAATTTCAGTAGCAAGTTTGAGACGTTTATCGTCATATCTCTGAAGGTACTTATCACATCTCAATGAAATTACAATGGGACCACCTCGGAAACGTACTCTGCCGATTACAAAAATCATTCGAATCGGTTCACAATTGACGGAGTAATCGCGTAACATACTCACACAAAAAAAGAAAGAAAAAATTATATATACGGTCGAATTGAGAAACCTCCTCCTTTTTTTGAAGTCGGTTAAAAAAGAAACATACAGACGATTTGAGAACCTCCTTCTTTTTGTAAGTCGGTTGATAAGTAGGTTACCACCAGGAAAACATCTGCCGCGGTAACCTTACGGTACGGCGTTCCCCGACGCAAAAAGTAGGGGTATTATACGTTTAACGTGTGTGTCTGTCTGTAGCATCTGAGCACCCAACCGGATGAACCGATTTTGATTACATTATTGATAGTTTTTTTTTTTGATAGATGTCTTCATCGAGAGTGTTCTTAGCTTTGATTCATGAAAATTCGTTCAATCGTTATAAAACTATGAGCTTTAATCAACTTTCATAGGTCTGATCAATTCGAAAATCTTCTTCTTCAACGATATTGTAAGAACATGGTAGCATTGACCTGATGCTGGGACATCTCCTGGACTCTACAGAATACTCAAATCCTCACCAACTTACAGCTCAGATTTTAAATGTCGTGTTTAGAGTCATTGGAATGCTTTTAATGAAAAGATTATTTATAGATCAGTCGGGGTGGTTTAAAATATTATATTATTATATAGGTATATAGATAATTATTATTTTATACAATAGATCATATTATTATACTATATTGACTTCAAATTGATTATGATCGGTGGGGATCTACAGAATAGCTAAGCTTTTATTAATATTTCGCAGTAACTATGAACTAATCTGTGGTTACACTGCAAATATTTTATTAATTTTGCGACGCCTGTATGTGAAACTCGTGATATCTTCTAGAGTTTTCATTTGAATTATATACTGTAAAGGACAATTTTAATCTATAATATGTGGCCAAGCTAATTAACGTAATTATTTGGATAAGGATTAATACTATATACTTGAAAATAGCCTTGGAAGTTATGTAATATTTTTTAACAAAAATGTTAAGATTAAAATGGTTACTGTGAGTCAACCTTAAGAGATAGACATATGCTGTCGCGGACTTTTTTGTAGGTCTTATTAAGTTGTACAACTCTTGCATAGAAAATATTCTTCTATCTATTTTCAATTAAGCAGCGTTCGTAAGAAACGTGTTTTTTCGAAACGTTTTTTTACCAACTTAGGTTGCAAATTAGGTCTCCACGAATGTGCCTTTGATTTAAACGGGATAATATATAGCCTGTTTTCATTTCGAAAGTCCATTCTATATATTAGTGAAAGAATTTTTTAAATCGGTTCAGTCGTTTTTGAGCCAAATCATTACAAACATACAAAAATACAAAAATACAAATGTTCTCTCTTTATAATATTAGTATAGATAGTATAGATATAGTATAGAAGTATAGATATATTGTGTATCTGTGTATATATTTGGGTGTATGTGAGTATATATGTATATGATATGTGTATGTATATGTATAACTTATATAATAGCTTAATACGTTGTTTTATTTTCATACTATTTTTTGTTTTCTTTTTTTTCTAATAATATTTTTAATTTCAATTTTTTGCAACACCACCTACCTATGAAAATCTATTTTCTATTCCTCTCCATACCCGGTTGTCTGGAAGAAATCGTTTTTAGCGATAAGACCGCCATTTGTACTCTTTATTATAATTTGTGTCTGTTTCTATCTGTTATATTTTTTTGGTGTGCAAATAAAGAGTTATAGTAGGTAACTTAGGTTAATAAAATTAGCAGAGATGGTAGCTAGATAAGTATTGATGTTTTTAAAATAGCTATGAAAAAAAATAACACGTGTTTTTAGGGTTCCGTAGCCGAATGGCAAAAAACGGAACCCTTATAGTTTCGTCATGTCTGTCTGTCTGTCCGTCCGTATGTCACAGCCATTTTATTCCGAAACTGTCAGGATTACAGAATTGAAACTTGGTAGGTAGATGTATTCTGTGAACCGCTTTCCGATTTTTATACAAAAATAAAAAATATAAAAGTCTAAGGTCATCCCCTACATGGAACTGAAACAAAAAAAAAATACTTCAAACCTATATGTCTATGGATAGGTCTTTAAAAATGATATTGAGGTTCCTAAAATCATTTTATTTCAAAGTCAATCATTTGAAAGATAGGCGCGTCTAAAGTGGTAAAATGTGTGTCCCCCCCCCCCCTCTAACTTTAAAAGTATGGGAGTGAACGTGGCGTGGCGACCGCAAAGATAACTTTGTTTTTCATAGAAACACTATGAAAAACAAAGTTAATTTTTTAGTAGCGAAAAATCATAGTTATGGAATACTTTACTGTGTTATGGAACCCTACGAGTGCGAGTCGGACTCGCACTTGGCTAGTTTATTTTTTGTGTTGGCCTCGCAAACTTTATGTAGTGGCATTGAGCAATGAGATTTTTATTATTATGAAAGTATTTACTTTTTAAGTTAAATAATAATACATTTGTTAGGTCTATTATTTACCTACGCTTACAAAAAAAATCACCGCCCTAACTTGAAGGGTTCCGCAGAAAATCATTTTTTTGTGGTCTAAACCGGCGGTAGGTAAAAATATTTAAAAAAATCATATCTCATAAACTATCCAAAATGGTAGAACAGACATTGGGGTTCAATAGATGCGCAGTGAGGTCTTCTACCACCCTGCTTCGTTTGATCCATCCATACTGAATCACCCCGTATAAGTAGTTAAATTACGACTCAAACAAACCTTATAACAACAAATACGCTGCTCAAATGTATAAAAGCACATAGTTGAAAAATTAGCAGAAATAACTTTGAAAATGATCTCCCCGGATTTTCCCCTCGAACAGCTTTTCCAAACGCGGAAGGAAGGAAGATTTCACCTGACCATCTCGTCCCTTGAAACCGGCTACATGTCTCGGCACACCTTCGACCACCTGTCATGCTTGCCGCTCGCCTCTCTGCAGTCTCAGCCAGCCAGTGCCGCAATAATCTGCCGCCCGCCACTCGCCAGTGGATAACCGACTTTCGTACTGACACCACGTATCTACGCAACGCGATTTTACGAACGCAGTGCTTGAATTTTGCGAGCTTTGAAAACAGTGTGAACACTTACAATGGACTCCCTGTGACTTTTGGTTTGTGATTTTTGGAAGTGCAAGTGTGTGAAAGGAAAAGGCGTTAAACCTGAAAACTTCCGTAACAGGTAATTTGGAACTTTAATATTTACCAAAATATTGACGGGTATATAAGAACGGCGGTGTCGTATACTATTTTAAATTTCGTCGTTTTTGTTTTGTTTATTGAACGGATTGTTGTTAATGGGATTTCTCATTATTGATGAACAATTTTCGTATAATATTTTATAGGTACTCGTACTCGTCGGTTTGATACAGTCGCTGGGTGTTTTAGTTAGGACAAGATATGAATATATAAACATATAAGAAGGTAAATTGTAAATGGAATTCATCAAATTGGGTTGTTAGGTAGGTAGGTATGATAATATGATTATTTTACATACGAGCAAGCAATAAAGCAAATGGCGGGAATTTATTAAGACATCTTATTAGCATTTAATCCATAGATAGGTGTAAGAAGAAAGTTACAGTCTAAGATGGAGGGTTGGATTTACAATCGTTTGGCACGAAAAAGGGGGGGTAGAGGGGTGGAATGGGAAGGGGAGGGTCCCCCCTTCACTTCCCTACCACTCCCATTACAAGGTAATGCATAGTTTTTGAGTTAAGCCTATTTTTGTTGGGTTTGATTTTGGATTTTTGGTTGAATTTAGAATCGTTTGGCATGAATTTCATATAAAATGTTATGGGGATGGGTAGAAGTTAGGTCGGATTGTAACAATACCATTCTTATAACAAGGTAATGCACAGTTTCCAATAAAACGATATAAACAAAATCTAACCTAAAAATATACTAAACCATAAAAACAAAGCGCAAATAATAATTACAAGGGCTAGATAACTTAGTAAAAATTTTAGTAATATTATTTACCACTACTAAATTAATAAGAATACCCCACTAGAAAAAAAACTAGGTTCAACCTAACCTAGGTTGAAATTGCGACAACACAACGCGCGAGCCGAGCGAGCGAAGCGAGCGTGCCGCGGCAGCGGCCGGCGAAGCGCAAAAAGTCTGTTAAACATCCAACAAAACAGTGATATTGATCAGCAAAGTGTTACAAAAAAGTGAGGTTATAATTTTACAAAAATACGCATAACTCTAAAACTATGCATTACCTTGTAATAAAAGGGGTGGGAAAAGGAAAGGGGGACCCTCCCTTACCCCTCCATCACCTCACCCTCCCTTTTTCGTGCCAAACGATTCAAAATTTTTACCAAGTGAGGTTATGATTTTGCAAAAAAAATCATAACTCAAAAACTATGCATTACCTTGTAATGAGAGTGGTGGGGTAGTGAAAGGGGGACCCTCACCTACCCCTTCCACCCCTCCATTCCCCCTTTTTCGTGCCAAACGATTCTAAATTTCAACCCTAGTGGTTCTGTGAGAATAGTAGTAATCGCGAGCCTTTTTAACCATGCGATAGCCGGATATGCTTTACTATAATGCTAATACGAGTCCAAAAAGTAACTAACGCAACAAAATTTACGAAGAAAGTCCAATTTTAAATCAAATCTCAGGTGCTTGAATTTTCCAATAGGTTTGCCTATGTAAACATTTGAGAGGTGTAACTATGGGTACAGGCACAGGTACAGGTTGGCAAAATAGAGTTGAAATAAATAGGGGCGCCACTATTGCTATATACTAGTAACCCCGATAGCAGAGAGAGTGGCGGTAAACTTTAAAATTACTTCTTTAGTGGAACTACGGATAGTCTTGCACCAATATTGCACCGCCCCCGCAGCACAGTCTCCAATAGCGTGTTAGAGAATAATCTCCATACAATATATACTATAATGAGAATCTTAATTTTATACTTAGCCATCTTAATAATTATTTTAATTTTAATTAATACTGGGACCTGTATAATTTGTCTCTTGCTTACTATGAAAATTAACTATTTTTCACAAAATAAAACAAACACAAACATTATATACATAAACATACACACATACATACTATTACGCACACTACAAAAACCCTCTGCCACTTATCAAAATACGCCGAATACCAAATGTACATACGGTGATTACATTTACACTTACTTCTTTCGGTCATCACCCGCACAACAAAAATACATTGCACAAACATCCTCCCATAAAACTGTTTCAAATAATTATTACTTATCTAATAAAAAAATCATTATAAAATCGATTTTAACCAAACGATTGACACTATTTTCCACCAGCCTTCAAAATCTCTCACAATCATTTAAAAATAATAATGGATAACAGTGACATTTCTGAGGACATAAAAGAAACTCTACATATAACGTGTCACATAATAGATAGCCCAGAACTATGTAAAAACATTACAAAAACATGTAACTTTAAAACGCTTACTTATAACATTCGCAGCCTACAACGTAACTTCCTAGCGTTTCTAACGATTTTAAAGCGCTTAGACGAGGATTTTGATGCGATAATTCTTACAGAATGCTGGTTGCAAGAAAATTCACAGATATGCCAAATTCCCGGGTACAAAGCTTTTTACACTCATAATTATATAAATAAATCGGGTGGCGTTACGATCTATACTAAAATTTGCTGGTCTGCATTTGCACATGAACCAAATGTTGATGACGCTAATTGCCTAATCGTAACGCTGGCCAACTCTTTTACGATCGTAGGCATATATAGAACACCATCTATTACCAATTCGGAACGCTTCCTTAACTCACTTGATGACACACTAAGTAGCATCCAAAACAAAAAAAAAAAATACTTGTAACAGGCGACATAAATATAAATATCCTAGATGAGTCACCAAGCCTCGACAATGCAGCATACCAATGCTTAATGGCTGAACAAGGTCTTCTGCCCGCTATTACCGAACCCACAAGAGGCAGTGCTTGTCTAGACCACATCTACATAAAAACTAAGTACACAGCTCTTGGCCTTATTTGTAAAAGCTCAATAACTGATCATGACATTATAATCTTGGGTTTGTCAATTAACAAATACAAGTCAAAGAAAATCACAACGAACATAACCAAGACAAATTATCATAAAATGGTCAACGACCTGAAAAAAGCAGACTGGCAAAAGGTTTTCATATCGCAAAACGTCAACGACGCCGTCAATGAGCTTAATCAAACACTCTTTAACTGTGTCAGTAATAATACTACAAATAAAAAGATTACCCGTTCCAAAATCAAAATTAAAAAGTGGATTACGCCAGGACTGCTAAAATGCATGCGACACCGAGACAGACTACATCTTAAACAGCGAGCTGCACCAAATAATCAATTACAAGCCCATATTTACAACCGATACAAAAACTTCTGCAATAATCTAATTAATAAAATAAAAACCGATTTCGATAATAAGCAACTATCAGAAAATCATAAAAACCCAAGAAAGCTTTGGCAAAAAATAAAAGAAATATGTCACATGCCAAATCAGTACAACGATTCTCATGAACTCTTGCAAATCGTTAATTCTCCTCAAGACTCCATAAACATATGCAATAATCACTTTGTTCAAACGGGTGCAAAGCTAGCGGAAAGTATCCTAACTAGATTGGACATCACCCAGGAAGCCCTGGCGGTGATGACTCATCCCTGCAACGTTAACAAAAGTCCAAATTCAATGTTTCTTACACCTACAGATACCGATGAAGTTCGTAGAATCATACTAGACCTCAAAATAAACAGCGCTCCGGGATATGATTCCATAACTCCGCTCATTCTAAAATACGCAAAAGACGTCATTATAGAACCGCTAACACATATCTGCAATGTCAGTTTGGCCACAGGTATCTTCCCCGACTACTGGAAAACCGCATCAGTTATTCCTATACATAAAAGCGGAGACAAAAGGAATCCAGACAATTATAGACCGATTTCTCTACTCTGCGTACTATCAAAGGTTCTAGAAAAAATTGTAAACAAGAGATTAGTCGACTACTTAGACAAAAATAACCTTCTATCTGCCCGGCAGTTTGGCTTTAGACGTGGTAAAGCAACAGAAGATGCAGTGGAACTACTGACTGAGACTGTCGCTACACATCTTGATGCCGGAAGGAGATGCATAGGCGTCTTCCTCGACCTTGCCAAAGCATTCGACACAGTTTCCACAGTACTCCTCCTTAAGAAACTTGAATGCTTTGGCATTCGAGGAAGCGCCCTCAGCTGGTTTGCTAGTTACTTAAGCAACCGCCGGCAATGCATAAAGATAAACGAGCACGTGAGCAATGTAATGAAAATTACATATGGTCTTCCACAGGGTAGCAATCTATCTCCGACCTTGTTTACCATTTACATGGATGATATCCTAAAAATTAACTTGCAAAATGCTGAACTCATCTGTTACGCTGATGACACAGTGGCTATTTTTCATGGGGAAAACTGGAAAAATACAATCAATTCTGCAGAAAAAGGTTTATCAGCCCTTTCCCGGTGGCTAGATTTAAATCTCCTCACATTAAATGTGAAGAAAACTAATTTCATTACTTTCCATATCACAAGAGTAACCTGCCCAAACGTGACGACCTTAAAGATCCATAACAACAACTGCACACGCTACACTAATACCTTTTCCGACAAGGCCACCTGTCCATGTAATGAAATTAATAAAGTTTACCATACCAAATATCTTGGAGTCAATATAGACCAGAACCTGTCATTTAAAATACATATAAAAACCCTATCAAAAAAAGTGCGTAGGATTATATTTCTTATGAAATCACTCCGCCCAATTGCAAAACCAGACGTCGTAAAAACTGTTTACATAGCCCTATGCCAGTCTCAAATCGACTATTGTATAGGAGCATGGGGAGGAGTGGCAAAAACTCATATGTTGGAGCTAGAGCGTGCCCAGAGGGCTGTACTGAAAGTGATGCTAGGCAAGCCCCGCCGCTATTCGACAGATAAACTGTACGAGGAAGCTTCAGTGCTGAGAGTGCGCCAGCTATTCATAATGCGCGCTGTAACCAAGAGGCATCGCTACTCGGCACAACTCCAAACTAACAGCAAAAGAAATAATCGCCAACCAGCTCAGAGTCTGCCTAAAGCAAATACAATGTTTTCCACACGCCTTCCGAAGTATTCACACATACTTACCTACAACTTGGTACGCAAAGCTTGTGACTTAAGACAGTGCTCACCAGCTGACTCTAGATTCAAACTGAAGAAATGGCTGACATCTCTGTCCTATACGGAATCAGAAAGACTTGTTAAGGCTGGAGACTTATAGAAGCAATAAAAATATCAACATCAATATAAAATTACCATACATAAAAAAACAAATAAATAAACTGAAGAAATTATAATAATGACATCAATGATAACAACAATTACTCGCTAACATAATAGACCTCCTCTCATATATCGCTGTAGGCAGTGACAGAAATAAAATAAACTATATACATACATATATATATATATATTCGGATAAGCAAATAAAAGGCACACCCACTCACTCACCGTACACACACACACACACACACACACACACACACACACACACACACACACACACACACACACAAACGCGCGCGCAGAGACTTCAAGAGATTTAAAGAAGCTAACAAACTTTAATTTTCAAAATGGTAATATTATTTTCATATTATGGCATGCTTAACAATAACAATAAATAATAGCAATAATTAAATATAATAATAGTTTAATAATCAAATAATAACAATACAATTTATAATTAACTGGATTTAATTATAAATTATAGTTAACCATAATTTTGGAAATAAAATAATTACAATATAATATAAATGGAAACAATCGATTAGGAGATAATGTTAACAGTATTAATAGTAGTTATAGCTATACCTTCATAAAATTATATTTATACACAATAGGCGCTTTCCAAACATCAACAAATCTATTAACGTTACATAAATCAAAGCGAATTATTTTTGTATAATCTCTGACTGAAATATTATGTAATAACTCTTAGCAAAAACTAATTTACTTGCTGTGTTAAAGTAGAATCTATAGAAAATGGAAAAGTCTAAACAACTATTATAATTGAACTATAACGAGATGTAAATTGTATGATGTCAAAATATGTAGCATGCAAATGTATCCGGGCTCCCAAAATACAGGCACAGCCGAGTTTGGGGCCCAATGTAACCTACCTTATGTATATGTCTACTTATATACCAATAAATTTCAAATTTCATTTCTTATGCATGTTAAAACATCTTTAAGTCGCGTAGGGTCCGGAAAATATTAAAATACTACTATTAAGTAGCACAAAAAAATTTGTTCATAAAATTTTAGTTACTGACCACAGTTAATATAGAAAATTTTATCACAAATTAGATTATTGCCAGGCCAGAAAAAAATAGTTCCGTTTCAAGACGTTTTTGCCAACCTGTACGTCTCGTGAAGGCGGAGAGCACTGCTTAGTCTGATTGGTATAGGTAGGTATAAGGTATAATGTAGTAGGTACCTAACTGAATACATTTTCTGAAAAAAAATCTAATATTGAAATCTTAGTAGAGAACTTTATATTGTTTTTTGTAGATATGTTTGAAATATTTTATAATTATATTTTTGAAATAAATGAAGCAGTTATATAAGCTGTAACTTTTAAAGCTCAACAGAAATATTTATTTTTAAATTTTATTGAGATAATTTGAGGGTACCTAGGCATTGCGCTGGCTGCGCTTGTCATAACTGATTAAATAATTGATACGTGTAATAGGAATTATAGTATTAATATCTACTTACATTTATAAAAACCAAAGTTAATGTTCGAAAAATTACAATGTAGATATATTTTTTGTGGTTTTACTAAACATATTCTTAATTGTAAATTAATAGCGTGTATTGCGGGTAGAACCACAAATAGGTGTGTAATGTAATGAATTAAACTGTTCGACGATTTATTTTGTATATGTAGGTACTTGGTTAATTTATCTTGCAATTTCAAACTATCAGAATATTTTGGTTATTTTTTTTATATCTGATGGCTATCTGAGGCTAGCGTTTGACCACTATATCACCTGTTGGTAAATGATAATGCGGTCGAAGCTAGTATGCATGCTAGCCAGTTTGTAGGCCTAGAATGGGAACTAGCTCTCAAGGATAGCTGCCGGAACACATTAGATGTTTTGGCGACAGATTTTTGGTTATTTTGTTATGAATTGTGTGTAATGATTTAAAATTATTTAATGATTTTTAGTCTTTGCAAATTCCTAACTAATATATAGTTTCGTATTTCAAAAGGGAAAAAGAAATAGAATAGAGTAGAAATGTTTGTTGTGTAAAACTGTGTACATATAACTTAGGTCTTAAATTTAAAATATTGTCCCAACAGTTTGTCCATTCCGGACATCAAAGTTGTTAAGAATGTACAAATGAAAAAAGAGAAACAAATTATCTATATATATAAAATAAAGTCGTGTTAGTTACTACACTTATAACTCAAGAACGGCTGAACCAATTTTAATTATTTTTGTATATTTGGAATTGTCTTTGTCGGGAATTAGATAATATGTATTAAAAACAATGAATAATTGACCTAAAAAAATTATATAAGATAAAATATTTTGTCAAAATGTTCCTGGGTTAAAAAACTGCCAATCATTTGATGTTCAATTGTTTATCCCGCCGTATTTTTTTTGTATAATTATAGCTCCGAACGATTAGTGTATTTAGCCAGTGTCAAGTATAATAATTCTTCCCATGTGTGGATAGCATTACAATATTCAAATTAACGCGCATTTTTTTTTGTAAAATTATGGCTCCACGCAATTAGTGTATTTAGCCCGTGTCAAGTAGTAAGTCAAGTAAAAAATCTTCAAGTTTTTGTGAATTCAAGTCATGTAGATTTTTAAAATGTCAAATATTGTCAGTAATGATAATTGTTTGACATATTTATTGATTGTCAAATATGCGTACGTTCAGAAATGAATGCTTACAAGCAACTTACAAAAGTTTATATTTCCAAAAACCATTTTTACCAATTTTTATTCTATATCTGTAAGTTTATTCATGTATTATGGCAACATAATACATGAATAAACTTAATATCTCTTTTGTATTCATTTATTACGTTCATAAAAGCCTAAAACAAGTTCGTCTAAAAGGTAACTCGACATTCATTGTCTGTTAGGTGGTACGAAGTTCGCCGGGCCAGCTAGTTTATAATAAATCTCACTTCTCATTTACAATACTAAATGTTTCATACATTATTTACAAATGCTATATTACATTACTATTTATATATCAAAATATTATTTAATACTATAGAACTTTTTATCTAGTAACTATTCTTTTAAAGCACGTATAATCTAATAAATATTTCTAACAAATAATGAGGAACACTCGAATCAAAATATTAATCTTTTTAACCGACTTCAAAAAAGGAGGAGGTTTCTCAATTCGACCGTATAAGTTCGTCGTTTATGAACCGATTTTGATTATTCTTTTTTTGTTGGAAAGGAAATATCCTAAGTGTGGTACCATGATATGGAGATACACATCTTAAAATTGGTACTGATAACTAATAACGCGGCATTAAAGTCGGTTATTTTTTAGTTTTTTTGTAACTTAATATCAACTGTACAATAAGGTTATGGTAATATTAAGATCCTAAAATACGGAAGCATAACTTTAAAAGGAATAACAAAATAATTTTCCACAATTTCCTTCCTCAAAAACACAATAAAACGTGTCCTCGCATCTCCCCGCCACTATTTGGATAACATCCTTATCTGCTCTACGTGACACTTTGTCTACTTGTCATGGTCTTTACATCACTATTTCGAAAGTGTAGTTTTCTAGGTATTTCTTCCTCTATAATTATATCTAAAATATAATACCTTAATATGTATTGTTTTTGGAATTTACATAGATAGATACACTCTCTATTGTTCGCCTTTAAATTTTTACTTAACATAAATAACATGAAATGGTTTAAATTAAAGCGTAAAGGTAGGTGGTTTTATCGCTAATAGCGATCTCTTCCAGACAACCTTTGGATGGATAGGAACAAACTATGGTTAACAACAGGGTGAACCTAATGTCAATTTAATCATTCAATAAGGATTAATTGGGTATGCACGTAACAATTTGGTACATCTCTAGTTGGATTTGGACAGCTCTACTTTGGACATCATAAAAACATAGAATCGCACGACCTATAATTACAAATTACTAGAAACCGTCTGAACTTTCAGTAAATAAGTCGGAAGACCTTTGTAGCCTCCGGTCACAGATAAGTACTTGGTTATGCCAGTACCTAACATACTATAGATCAGCGGTCCGCAACCTTTTTGATATTGCGACCCCAAAATTAAAAAAAAGAGTTATGAGCGACCCCAGAAAAAAAAATCACTAAGTTAACAAGTGCAAAGGTTTATGATGTTGACTTTTTTGGCAACCCCATAAATATCTTTTGCGACCCCACACGAGGTCGCGACCCCAGGGTTGCGGACCGATGCTATAGGTAATGAAAGGAAGGGGGTTTTAGTCAGTAGGAGTCGTCATAACTGCAGAGCCTGAGCTCTGCGGTATCTCATGAAGAATTCCCCTCCCACGAAAAAAAACATACTATAGGTAACTTCGGCGACTGATATGATATATCACGTATAATATAAGCCTTATCGCATACGGCTGTAACGTAGTTACTAACTGTGCTCCGTGGCTTCGCCTGCGTTAAAGTCCTATAGCCTAATTCATTATTACTGGCTATCCTTGTGCAAAATTTTAGCTATATCCGTCCACCCGTTTCACCGTGAAGAATTCCCAAATAAACAAATATATACAAAGTGACTTTCGCATTTATAATATTGATATTGATTAGATCTATATTGGCTTTAGAAATACAGTAAAAAATAATTTTCTGGATTTTTCTTCTCTAAGACCTTGAACACAAGTAATACGTGAAGCAAGCTACGAAATAATAATTCACAACGGTCCTTATCGCTAAAAGCGATATCTTCCAAACAAACATAGACGGGGTGTGGTACCTAAATACACTGTACATTTAAAGACTTAACTGTTTATATATTTTAAGCTTAGCAAAATCTTAATAATTAAGATAGTTAATACAACTAACTTCCATGCTCCGCGAGTCAGTTTCAGTAGCAAGTTTTAGACGTTTATCGTCATTCGTATTTTGTAATATTAGGGTAGTTACTATTATTATGTACGATTATATTGATACTTTCTATTTATTATAAAAATGAAATAATATTGTGTTTAATTTAAATGTTGACATATAGATACGATATAGATTATAAATTATTATGACTGCAAATTAATAGTGCTAAATTTCACATGCTCACCCAAGAGCTGCATAGAAGGATCTTACTATTCTTGTTATACCATCTAAACTGTACTCTATTTATGGTGAATAAATATTTCAGTTCATTTCATATCTCTGGAGATACTTATTAGATCTCGATAAAATTACAATGAGATCACCTCGAAAACGTACCCTACCGATTAAAAAGAAAAATCATCATTCAAATCGGTTCACAATTGACGGAGTAATCGCGTAACATACACAAAAAAAAACCTACTGACGAATTGAGAACCTCCTTCTTTTGTCGGTTGAAAATCAGGGCAAAGTTGGTCATTTCTTCCAATCACTTTTGTCACGAGCAACTTGTGTTCAGTTGGTGTGGAAAATCGTTTTCAAGTTCATCCCGTTATGAACTTATACCTAATTGAAATTCAAAAATTATTTATATACGTCAGATACGGTCACTGAGATGTTTATAAATTGTATGGGACATGGGTTCATCATATCTTGCCTACTGCGGTTTAAGATCTATTTATTTCTCAAAAAGATTCATCATCACTTACGAGAAATACAAATTATAACTTAAAACTAAGTATTTAAGAAAAGCGATGCGAGCACAATAATAGAAATAAAATAACTAAAAATGGGTACATTAAAAACGTCACAAAACACTGCACTGGTAACAACAGTAGGTAACAAACAAGCGGACGGCTTATTTATTAAGTTGCGTTTACACAGGCGAGTCATTTAAAATGTGGCGTTTTAAAAAAGTTTTTATGTAATGTTTTTGTTTCTTTAATGTATTTTGGTAAAGAATTATACATTTCTGCTCCCTCTGACAATATGTTTTTCTTTCCGTAGTTAGTTCTAGGTTTATATAAATGTATTTTGTTAGCGTTTCGTTGCGCTTGCATATATATTTTTCTTTTTTGTTAGTTGAATTTGTGAATGTATATCTTTGTTTAAGATTTTACGTATAAGAACACATGTATTGTAGTGGTATAATTGGTCTATGTTCATGATCTTGGTTTCGCTTTAAAGTTATAGTGGAATAGAACTTTAATTATTTTATTTTGAGTTACTTGGAGTTCACGGATATTAGTTTTGTATGCTGTGCCGACCTCAATTAGGTAATCAAGATGTGATTTTACGAGGGAGTTATAAATCCTGTAACGAAACGAACTATTGGCATGTGAATAACGTACCTAATGTACTCGATGGTACTCACAGGTACGGTGACTAAATCCTAATTTATATCAATACGTAGAGAGTAATATGTAAATCCAAAAGCCATCAATAGATAAAGAAACGGATCTAGGCATAACCGATCTTATTGAAGTATTACGTCGGTATGGCGAATATTTGAACGCTCACAGATGCGCCGTGAAAGCTGACCCCTCGAACCGGCTCCGAGCGATGTTTCCACCCACAGAATAGTAGAATAAGTAGTCTCCATCTGTTTTTTGTTTCCACCAGTCAACCAATGTTTATTTATTTATTTTACCCTGCAGCGTCCTGCGTGCGCGTTCTAGGCGGCGATCAGATAGCACAGTAGTATTTGTACCGACTAGTTCACACCAAACGCGATCAGAAAACAATTGAAAAGTACTGAGATCTGTATGGGGAATTGGGGACCTCCTTTAATTTTTTCTGCTATTTAGTATTTTAAGTTGTAGCGGCTGTATAGTATCTATGTAACTATTACGATTTAGAAGATACAGCTTTCTGACGGACAGACGGACAGCGGAGTCTCAGTATTATAGTCTCGTTGGCACTCTTTGGGCACGAAACCCTAAAAAGTACATTTCTGTTTCCATTAAAAAAATAATAAACAACATTGAACCAGGCATGCAATTTTTACTAAAATAAAACCAAACAGCATTGATCTCATTTTCAAAACAAGTAATAAATCTTGAACTCAAATAGTAAATCAAAATCAAATAACAAAAAAGTCAACACGTGGGTTGCTCGCGTTTTATGATAGGCACGCCTCGGCTGCCTCTGTCATATGATTATCCAGGCTAATATTATAAAGAGGGAACGTTTTTAAACGAGTTCAACTTTTGAAATGTTAAATCGCGGAGCAAGTACATCATTTTCAATATCACGGAAAAATCGTTTTCGCGATGCAGGATCTCATAAATTTAGGCAATCTATTAAAATCTACGCTAGCGCCATCTCTGGGTTTTATTCTATAATATTATAAATGCGAAAGTAACTCTGTCTACCTGTTTGTCTGTTTGTTTCGCTTTCACGCCAAAACTACTAAACCGATTTAAATTAAATTTGGTACACAGATAGTCTAGAGCCTGAGAAAGAACATAGGCATATTTTTAATGCGAAAAGAGGATTGTAAGGGGTTGAAATGGGGGAGGAAAAGTTGTATGGAAGTATCGTCATTTTTAAAGCTAGAAGCTTGAAATATATTTTTTAGGCTGTGGTTTTGATATAAATAAATATGAAATTCAACGTTTGTGAGGGGGAAGGGGGAGTGGAAGGGGATGGAAGGGGATGGGTAGGGTAGGGGGAGTGGAGGGGGAGGGTAGGTGTAGTTGAGGGGTTGGGAGGGGGAGGGGAGGAGAGCTGGAGGGGAGGGGATGTGGAAGTGAGGGGAATGGGGAGGGAAGGTGAGCAAAGGCGGAGAGTACGTTAGTGAGGGGAAGGGGAGGGCGGTGAGGTGGAAGTGAGGGGTAAGGGGGAGGGGAGGGTATGTGAGGGGCGGAGGGAAGGGGGGATTAGCGTGGCGTGGCACGGCGCGGTGTAGCTGGGATACGTATGTGTCTTATTAGTTAATGCTATGCTAATAATAATAAATATGCTAATGCTAAGTACTGAGATTGCGCCCGCAGATCGCAGGACGCCACCGTGTGTGGCCGTACTTTAAATCGTACTCATGAAGTATGGTCGTATTCATTAAGATTTCGACGTCTACGCATAGGCATAGCAGTTGATTTGACACAACATCCCCGCCGTGCACTAATGGATTTTTGTATTGAACAATTTGTGCGCTTTTCACAGTGACCATTCGGTGAAGGAAAAACATCGTTGAGAAACGCCAAGCCCCGCATGGTGGTAGGACACTATCTAGTGTCCGCCTGGCCAGCTGCCAGCCTGCCACCATCAAGTTAGAAAATCTGTCGTCAAAACATATAATGTGTTTCGACAGCTGTCCTTGAGAGCCAGTTCCCATTCTAGGCCTAGCGTGCTACCATCCACAACCACATCATCACTTAGCACTTACCAACAGGTGAGATAGTGGTCAAACTGTAGCCTGTATGATATTTTAAAAAAACAAGATAATTAATTAACTTAATAAAACCTTATTTGTTAGAACTAAAGTGTCTCCAAGGTTTATCTGTATTAGTGGCAACAACACCTGTTCAGACAGATTGCCAATGTTTACTCTAATAAACGAAAACTGTTTACATTAGAAAAATACCTTCACCTTTAGACTCAGCGTCTACTCAAATATGGTTCAGCAAGCAGACACTCATTTGAGTAAGCAACCTTAAAATAAACTGGCCAAGTGCAAGTCGGACTTGCACTAGTAGGGTTCCGTAACACACTACAGTATTTTATAAGATCGAGCAAAAAATACCACTATCATTTTTTGCCAGCAAAAAATAATAATTAATAAACATTTTATTTCTTATAATGCCATCTAACCTGCCCTCGTCAAAATTACTGATAATATCCGTTTAGCTATGGAAAATGGGCAGTTAACTGTGCTGACGCTACTCGATTTAGCAACGCCTTCAATACCGTTGACTTCGACATTCTTCTTGCAATTATTCGCTCTATTAACATATCTCCATTGGTGATTGACTGGTTTCATAGTTACCTGTCTGGTCGTCGTCAGCGCGTCCGCATTGAGTAGATTCTCTCTTCATGGTGCGACACGATTGTCGGCGTACCGCAGGGCGGTGTTTTATCTCCTCTCCTATTTGCCATTTTTATTAACTCCATATCTCAACATATCTCTTCTTCCTACCACCTCTATGCAGACGATCTCCAAATTTACTGTCACGCGCCCCTGAATCAAATAGCAACTGCTGTAGAACGTGTAAATGCCGACTTACGCTGTATATCTGAGTGGAGCGAATCCCATGGTCTGAAAATTAACCCGGATAAAACGCAAGTCCTTATAGTGGGCAGTTCTAGAACTGTGTCAAAAACCAATCGAAGCATACTACCGCATGTCGTTTTTAATGGGGTGACCATCCCTTACAGTGAAACTGTCAAGAACCTGGGAGTATTATTGGATCAGCACATGTATTGGGGTCCTCAGTTGACTGCTGTCAGTAACAAAATGTTTGCAGCCGCGGGTGCACTGCGAAGATTACGAAATTTCTTGCCTACTGCCACTAAAGCTGCGCTTGCACAGTCTCTTCTTCTTCCTATTCTTGATTACGCCGACGCCGCCTATCTGGACATCACTGAGGAACAGCTAAACAAGCTCGAACGATTCGAAAACTTTGCGATTAGGTTCATATTTGGCCTACGCAAATATGACCACGTCTCCGAATTCCGTTCATAGCTTAAATGGCTACCTATCCGCCTTCGCCGCAATGCTCATATCCTTACCCTCCTGTTTATTATTTTGTTTAATCCTACTTCTCCTCCCTACCTTAAAGACCTCTTCCAATTCCTACACACTTCGAATTCTCTCTCTTTACGGTCTTTAGAGACTCATACATTGTTGATGCCTAGTCATCATAGCTCGTTCTATGATAAATCGTTCGCAGTACAAGCTGTAAGGCTCTGGAATGCGCTTCCAGTTGAAGTAAGACGTTGCCAGACCATTACTACATTCAAAGAACGTGTCAAAGCTCGATCACTATCTCTCGTAAGATTAAATCGCTACTTACTGTAATTTATGTTTTCTCTTCTTGTTATAATTGTTTATATAGTATATGTATTGTTTATTGATAAATATATTATTTATGTATTATATGTATCTGCAGTGTAGTGTTTATGTATTTACTTATTTATTTTAGTTTAGGTATTTAACACCATATTTACCCTGTCATGTTCATTAAACAAATCCTCATTATCCAAAGGTTGTCTGGAAGAGATCGTTCTCAGCGATAAGACCGCCTTTTGTAACACTTATTTGTGAATGTATACTTAAGTGTTTTAATGTTTTCTGAATGGTGTTCAATAAAGAGTTATTCTATTCTATTCTAACGTCTAACAAAGGTGTTAGGGATCGACGTATCAATATAACGCCATCTATGGGACGTTTACCTAACTAAGCGTTCATAGATGGTGTGAAATGCCGAAAAAAACACGTTTGTTGTATGGGGACCCTCTATTATTTTAAACTTTATTCTGTTTTTAGTATTTGTTGTTATAGCGGCAACAGAACTACATCATCTCTGAAAATTTTAACTGTCTAACTATCACGGTTCATGAGATACAGCCTGGTGACAGACGGACAGACAGACATACAGACAAACAGACAGATGGACAGCGGAGTCTTAGCGATTGAGGCCACAAATTAAATTAATGAAGTCAAATAATAGATACTTAATTACCCAACAAAATACCCAACAAACAATTAGGCGTCAATTAGAACTTGTTTTGGAACTTAACGAGATATAAAGGTGCTACAACAGCAGCACTTACAACTTTAGGCGACAAAAGAGCGTGGTCAAGCAAAATATTTCACTTAAAGCTATACTACAGAGTTTTAAGGGCGATAACAAGGTGAGTTTAAAGGTTAAAGGTCTACAGCAGCAATTTTGAACACTACAAAACAGGCAAAGCATTTTGTGTTATAGCTTTAAGTGAATCTTACAACTATAAGATCTAAATAAGAAGTAAGCATTGACTACAACACCCCAAAGTGCTATGCAAGCGATGATAAACTCTTGCCAAAAACCAAAAGTTGTATAAAAGCAACATTTACCGCTACCAGTTCTACAATGGTGCTCATAAACTCTTTTATAGCATCAAATGCATAAAGAGGTACTAAACTCTCTTATGTTACTTAAAGTCGAACTGTAGGAACATTTTTCGCTATCATACTACTTTTAGTGCTTAATATGACTTCTGTATAAGTTTAGGCAGAGTAATAGAGCTTAATACCACTTCTGTACCTCTTATTTCTTCACTCGTATGATATCAACGCTATGGCGACGCAGCTAAAAAAATCTAATACAGCCAAAAATACTTGGAAACTTCAAAAAAGGACTGGTGGAAACAGACGAAAATTGTTGAGAGAGTATCATAATCTTTTGAGCTACACTGTTTCTGTTGAGGATCCACAACTAACACAAGAAAATGTGATTGTGAGTAACAGTAGTTCTATCAGTAGTCAAGCGGGAGTTTTATGCGAAAATGTGGATCTGGGTTCCGTACACAATATTTCTGAAAATGTGTTTGAAAGTGGTGCTACAAACAAAAGCGATCATAAGGAAGTACTTTGCGAAATTTTAGATCGAGGTTGCGCAATCTCCGCAAATTTCATTGATGTAGAAGAAAGTAGTGACAGTGAGCACGAATCCAATGACTATTCAAAAAATTTTAAATTTCGAGAGAAATTGAAAGTATGGGCTATAAAACAAAATATAAGTCAAATGGCTATGAAAGATTTGCTGTCAATCTTAAATGAGAGGTTTAGCAATATTCTTCCAAATGATCCTCGCACTCTTTTAAAAACACCTAGAAATATTTTGATAAAAACATTGGAAAATAATGGCGAATATTGGCACAATGGCATTTCTGTACCTCTAAAAAATATTTTAGAAAACATTGACAATTTACCAGATATTATTCATTTGAATTTTAACTTTGACGGTCTACCCATACACAACAGTTCAAAAAAAGAATTTTGGCCAATTTTAGCTAATATTCATCAAGTTGACGCGGATCCATTTGTTATTGGTGTCTATTTCGGAATCGGAAAACCAAAGAACTTAAAAGAGTATTTAGAAGAATTTGTCACTGAGACTAAATATATACTACAAAAGGGCCTTGAAATAAAAAACAAAAATATTTCTGTCAAAATCAGATGTTTCATATGCGATTCTCCTGCACGAGCTTTCATTAAAGGTTTGTATAGTACAGTTTGTATAAGAGTACGTATATAGAAATTATTGCATCTATTCATTTATGTCCGCGTGCGTACCTATTGAATTATATTAATACCTACCTAAAAGCATGTCGGTCTAAGATTGTAGGTACTCCAATTATTCTTTGTAATAATACATTTATTTTTATCACCGACTTCAAAAGGAAGAGGTTATTAATTCGACACGTACGTATGTCATATTTTTGAAACCGCATTAAATTTATAAATGATAATTTAATAGAGCGTCCAAATAAATATATTTTTAGTTGTGTACATATTGCTAAGCACTAACGAAACTATTGCTAAGATTTTGACCAATCTATTTTAATTATAAGCTTACATTTACTTCAACTTAAAAAACAGTGCACGTTTCATCAAATCGGTTCATTTGTATTGAATATAATATTTTTGTATAGTTTGTATTTTTTACCATTAATTCTAATTCAGAATACCACCTATTAAAACTCAGTTTTTACAATTTTCTCGTATTTCAGGTGTATGCAACTTCAATGGTATGCATGGTTGTTTAAAATGTACAACTGTGGGCGAATACTCTCACCGATCTCATACAGTGACATTTTCTTCACGAAAATTTCCTAATAGAAACGACGAAGACTTCAGAGCCAAGAAATATGGTGCTCATCATAAAGCTGATTCTCCACTATTAGAACTTCCAATCAACATGGTTGAAGACTTTCCTGTGGGAGATTCACTACACCTTATTGATCTTGGAATAATGAAAAGGCTATTAGTTGGATGGCGTAATGGAAATTTTGGCATGTACACTACAAAATGGTGCGCAAGAGATATTATTAAAGTTAACGAATTCTTGATGGAATGTAAAATGCCTTCAGAGATACACAGATCAATACGTACACTTGACTGTCTTGCCCATTGGAAAGGTTCAGAATTCAGGACATTTTTACATTACGTGAGCATAGTCGCACTGATTGATGTCCTTCGTGACGATGTGTATCAACATTTTCTGAAGTTTTACTGTGCAATAACTATATGTACAGTTAAGAAATATAGCTTGCTCTTACCAGTAGCCAGAGAACTGCTTCAATACTTTGTAGAACAATTTAAAGATTTCTATGGTATCGACTATATAACGAGTAATGTGCATAATTTAATGCATGTTGCTGACGAAGTGGAAAAATTTGGTCCACTACAAACATTTAATGCATATCCTTTTGAAAACAAACTGTACACAATCAAAAATATGCTAAGGCAGGGTAATAAGCCTCTTTCACAATTAGCAAAACGAATAACTGAAGAAGCGATGCTTGATTTGAAGAATAATTTAAATAAGAAATCTAAGTATAGTGGCCCGTTTGTGATACAAAGACAAAATTGTCTAAGGCTTTATTTTGATAATTTTGTGTTATCACCTAAACTACAAGACAGATACTGCCTGACAAATGACAATGATATTGTAGAAGTTAAAGAAATTCAGTCATTACCTGAATTCAATATTATTCATATTCATGGTTATAAAATGAAGAACAAACTCGATATATTTCTGCTTCCAATTAAGTCATCATATCTAAATATGTATTCAGCTGAGGATAAGGCTGAAAATCGTGAAGAAGTTGTGTTATTAGCAAGAGATGTACAATGTAAACTAGTGTGTATTCAGCATGGAAAATCACTATACTATTTTCCTTTACTTCATACGGTTTAAATATCAAATTAAACGCAATATGTCAATCACATTTCTTTTATTCTCATCATAAAACAAATTAACTTAGTTTTCTTTAAATGAATCTAAGAAGAATTATATATCATACATAATTCTCATATCTTGTCTTATACTTAAAAGTAGACACTCATGATGATCTATAAAGCAACATAATTGTCTGATAAAGATTCTTAAAATTAGGCTTAACAATAATATTTATCGTATGTTGGTAATATAAATGTTGTACCCTTATTCACGATTCCTTATCTGCTAGTCTACGAACATACTTATAACCTCAGACTACTCGTAGTCTAAGTCTGAGTATAACATATTTACTGATTTCGGCAGTAATTAATTTGAAATCGACAATAGTAATATGATAAAAATATTACAAAGAAATAGAGTAGATAGGCTCCAAAATTCAGATTTGGTGTAGGAAAATAGGTGTGGCATATTTTAAACGTTCATTTAAAATTTTAAAAAATAATCAACTGAATAAGTGTGGCTAAAGGTCATCTTAAAACACAAAGATAAATTATGTAAATCGAGATCTACTTTTTATCCAGTCTGGCCAGTCTGTTCCAGGCCGCCTGGGGAAGTACCACACAATTATTCATCCGCCAAGCAGTAATGTGCAAGCAAGCATTGTGTTCCGGTCTGAAGGGCAATGTTTTCGGCAAAATTACTGGGCATGACGAGATTCAACAACAATATCTCAGGTTGACAGACGCAGTGCAGTGCCACGCATAATTTTGAATTTCAAAACACCGTGTCACTGTGTCTGATATGGTGGCACTGTGTCTGATATGGGCAATCATGATGCTTACCATCAGGCACCTGATTTGCTGGTCTTGTCACTTATTGTCATAAAAAAATACAAAATATGAATAATATAATATGTCCGTTGAAACACAATTCTACGTATAACTTAACTAAAAAAACATCAACATAAAGATTCTTCTTCATTTTCAATTGAGAAGTGACCGGTTTCTTCTTCTTCATTTTCTTTTACATTTTCTTCATTATTGACACTTTCTGAATCCTGTACATTTTCTTTGTTTTCATCGGATTTTTGTTCTTCCGGCTTATGAAGTTTACCATCATTATCTTTCTTTTTTTTGTCAAGTTTTACACGTTTACGTGTCGTTGATGACCTCTCTAGCTTAGCATTTTTTCTTTTGTTTGCATTCTTCAGAACGCTTTTGAAAAATTCCTCATTTTCTTGTACTGTGAAAGTGCGATCCCAAGTGAAAATCAACTCCCAAAAAAAGGAAACTGTGTTTTTGTAGCACTTCAAACTTATTTTTACGCCATCAGACCGACTGCTACCACTCCAGGAACATTTACACATAAAATCGCGCGTGAACATAATATCTACTAGCGCGTATGCACAGTTAATTCCTTTCCCACCGGAACACACTATCGCATAAGTTTCTTTTAATTGCTCTCTAGCTGTTTTTTCAGAGAGTAACTTTTCCATTTTATTTAAATCTTCAATACTGTTGATTGGTGCAATGCTGAATGGTTTATTTTCAGCACGAGTTTTCGACATACCCAGAGAAACAACTTCAGTTGCATTGAGTTTGTTGAGTTGCAATTGCACATTATCAATTTGGACAGAAATGCTAGAAATCTTGAGCATCATTCTTTTTTGATTGTCGATAATTGTCGCTATCATTTTTTCTTGATTTTCCAATACCTGACGAAAATTGTCAAAATTTTTATTGTTATCATTACTTTCTTGTGTTTCATTGGGCTTGGTGTTCATTTGGGCTTCATTCATCAAACAGAAGGTACCGAGGATTTCATCACCTGAAGACGTCAAAAAAAATTGTGACGACTCATTGACTTCATTAGTTACAGTAATTACTGATGACGGTGAGTTATCAGGTAAGGTGAAGACGGGTTCGTTCTGAGGTTCATCGCCTACGGGGGAGTTTTCTTGGTCTGCATACTGAAAAAAAAAAACTAATTAATGTTTTGAATTTTGTATTCTCTTTTTTTGTCATCACTTTCGTGTTCTGTGCGCTCTATCTGTAGGTATTTAATCTTAGGTTTAGGTATAATTGAAAAAAATAATATGAGAATAATTTGTTTTGTTGCGAGCATTTTTTTGATTGCAGTAAAAGCCGTACTTACCAATTTTTGCACGATCACATTCATATCAACTTCTTTTTGACTGACTTGTTTACTATTAGAGACTCTTGTCTCTTCATCGGTATCTGTATTAGACAGCAAAATATCTAGTTCGCGTTCAGCTTCCTCATAAGTTGGAATATTTCTTCTTTTTACTTGACACTTTATGTCCCGCCAATCAGGCTGTGGTAAAGTGATTGCGGCTTTCACAAGTCTTAACGCATTGCATTTAGGCCATTTTACTACATTATTACGTTCCCATGACGAAGGAGCAATCCAGTGTACGTATTTTCCTTTCTCTAAAGTTCGTACTATTATGTACGGCATTCTGAAATCAAATTATAATATATATTAATTCACAGTTACTAATGAAAATAGATAAGGGTGGTGAGTCTTACAGTAAATATTTTTTACCGCGCTTTATTTTAAACTTATTATTTATCTCTTATCTAGTGTCCGCCTGGCCAGCTACCACCCGCAAGTTAGAAAATCTGTCGCCAAAACATCTAATGTGTTCTGGCAGCTATACTTGAGAGCCAGTTCCCATTCTAGACCTAGCGTGCTTACCATCTTCGACCGCATCATCACTTACCAACAGGTGAGATAGTGGTCAAACGCTAGCTAAAAGATATAAAAAACTCTATTGACTTATCAAGAATCGGTGACAATACAATAATACAAACTAAAACGTGAAAAATAAATATAACTTTTTTCACAATATTACTAGTATTTTTCGTTCGTTATTATTTTCAGATTACATAAAAAATAATTTGTCACTTTTTAGTTTGATAAGCTATAAGCGTGGTTTTTAGTTTTTTAAACTACATTCATTATATTTAGTTCAATGATTGTAATCATTGATAAAAAAAATGATTGTAATATGTGGTAGTGAGCTTAATGACCGCTAACTACAATAAACTATTCTTAGTTCTATTACCCTCCTTTACTGCTATCAGTAACACAAGAAAGAGACAATAAGTCGCGCACTAAAATAAGTCGAATCTTAGTTTTCCACACAAGTTTAGACAGGATTTACGCATTCAACGCCCGTGACAACTAAAAAGCCGGATCTTGAGTGTCGCTAATGTACGGTTTTCTTTGCGGCTCAAATTGTTATTATAGTTTGACGCTGTTTCTTTCTTGTGTAATAGTGGACATATACGCTACGAGAAATCGTTACGATCAGACTGTACAGTTCGAACGGTACAGTTTATCGTACATGGCATACAAGCCATATACGCTACGAGAAGTCGTTACGATCAGACGGTACAATAAACGGTGCCGACGGTGATTCACTGCGATATAGCTCAATAAATTGTTCTAGCCATTCGCGATTAGTTTGAGACGCCATCTCCATGACGCGTGCGCACATCCATCCGAACTGAGAGTGACAACAAAACTGAACACAAAAACTGACGAGCGCATACACGTTACGACCAGTCGGCACAGTTCGTCCGATTCCGAAATCAATTGAAATTTTCATACTGTTCCGTTCGACTGCACAGTTTTAAAAAATCGGACGAAACTGTACAGTTTTATAACATACATGTAGCGATTTATCGGTACCGTTCGAACTGTACAGTCTGATCGTAACGATTTCTCGTAGCGTATATGTCCACCTTTACTGATAGTAAAGGAGAGCAATAGAACTAAGTATATGTAGGAATTAAGCTCAGTAACTCATAGAAAATATAGAAATACACTACTAAATAATACTGATTGAATTAAGTGCTTACGTTGAACGTTCATTCGGTGCGTAGGTATGCGAGACGAAGACGAATGATATACTCGGTCAGTCTACTTTAGTACATATTCTTATCTATGGGTCAGTCGACTGAATGTAGTAGTTCGCACCACAACATGTAACAACATGCAACTTATGAATATGGCACTTTGATCTACTCTGCTAACAAAACAAATATACCATGTTTAACTGGACGATGGCAGAACACACATCAGAGGACACGCGCGCGCCGGTGTTATCGCGTGAGCGCAGTATTGAGGCCTGCGTGCGACTGCTTTCTCCAACGAGAGAGGAGCGGGGAGGAAGAGCGCGGGGGCGGACGCGGGGCCCGGGCGGCGATGCACGCGTCTATACCTATATCTGCACTCGCGTATACTTATGTACATGCGTACTGTTACACATGTTTATAAATTAGATGTGTATTTGTATTTTGTAGATACCTATTATTATTTAATGTCATTATGATCAAAAATCTTTTTTCGTACTGTTTTGTTAATATTTTAGGTATTATATGAATATAGTAATTTATCACACGGCCACGTACTTATTAGGTATTTGAAAAATATCTCCCTACTCAGTTATTTATCTACTAGATAACAGATATAAGGCCCAAGTTATGATTGTTACTAACTATCGGTATTTAGCACAAAGTAAATATCCTATACTATACTATACTATATATAATTATATACTATATATACTATACTAGTGTCATGTAAGTTTATGTAAAATCGAATATAAATAAGATTTTTTACTGAAATTGTAAGGTACAAATTATGTCCATTATTGTAGGTACATTATCGATATTATGGTTTTGGGCAGTTACAACGGATCCCTACATTTATTTGCCCACCATGTTTAGGTTACGAATTTATTGTACTAAGGTTAAAAAACAGAATAAAACACGGTTCAATTGAAGTATTTTGCTTTTGCTTCAATGTGTTCTAATACTACTAGCACGGGATACCTAATACTGGAATAGAAAACATTTTATTAAATTATTACAACAGATTAATGTCACTCCATATCTAATAAAATATAATTATTTTCAGTAAATAGTCACCAGACATCGGGCGCTTGAATAATTTGTTTATAATACATATACTTATTCACAGTGTACTTACCTTCGCAGTAAAAAGTCAACTTCTTTGTCCACTAAGTTGAAACTAAAAACAATCATTTAATTTCACTTTCATAAACGAATGGCGGCGTTTTGGATCCGGCAATAATAATATAATTATATACATACATTACGCACTCACGCACATAATAAAACGAGAAGTTTAATAATTATATTAATGAAATAAAAAAAATGAGGCCTTTGTTATAGCCTTTGTGGATCTATACTAGAGCTCAAAGCGTTAATAAACACCTATTTGCCACCCTCATATCACTTAAAGTTACAGTGAGCGGCAGTGTAGTTCTACTGTACCACTTAAGGAGTTAGTATTCACCTATTTACAGCCCTCTTAGCACCCAAAGAGTTAATAAACGATATTATACTCTATTGTATCACTAAAGTAGTTAATTTTCGCCTATTTACCACGTTTTTATCCCTTCTAGTTTTAGGTGTCGCTATTATAGCTCTCTTATTGCTTAATTATACCTCTGAACCCATTCTATAACTCTGCTTTACCGTCATTCAACAACTTAAGGTGAAAAAAAAGTGTGCCCATTTCGGGGCTATAGTAGAGTTATAGTAAGCTCTAACTCTCAATGCGTGCCACTAATGTATAACTTTAAGATCTGGTTAGCGCTCTAATAGATTAACTATAACTCTTGTCTTATCGCCTAAGTGCTAGTTGGGTACCTTATCTACGTGAAAAATCTTAGCTTAAATAATATCATCATTGAAAATAATGGCAAAACAATATTCATTTTTAGGGTTCCGTACCTCAAAGGGAAAAAGGGAACCCTTATAGGATTACTTTGTTATCCGTCTGTCTGTCTATCTGTCCGTCTCTCCGTCTGTCAAGACGCCTATTTCTCGGGAACGCGTAATGATATCAAGTTGAAACTTATACTAAATACTTGGGTCTATGGCACCTTTCGGTTGTGAAAAAATCAAACATGTAACTCAACGCGATCAAAAGATATGACCGTTTATATCTCATGCAAGAAACACTTATATAGGAATAAATCTGAAACCCGTAAATATGTAGTTTTATAACAAAGCAAACGTGAATTTACTATTTCAAACTTATATGCGATTGGTTTAATACATTTTCTAGGGATCGAACTACAAAGTTAAGTTTGTCCTTCAACCCGTTTAAGAAGTTGTTACGGAAGCCTCAGTGGGCGAGTCCAACTAAACTTGGCCGGTTTTTTTATAGTTATATAACTATACCCTACTTACGTTAATCACTCGTGTCTAACGATTCAACAAAAAAAGTTATACCTATCTGGTTCCGCAAAGATTTTACAGGACTTCAAACAGACTTAATATAAACGTAGACTTTGGGGTCTATCATTATATTGAGTCTGTGTGATTATCAAGATAAGGGTTTGTTTAATGTCACTCCAAGCACTTCCCTTTACATATGGAGAGTACAGACATATTAGAGAAAAAGTTAACAAAATCGTATCAATGCGCAATGGTTCCAAAATTGAATAAAAAAAAAAACAACTCCATAACAGATTTATAAAGTAGGTAAGTACAATAGGAACAGTCGGTTAATAATGCACATTTTAAAAGACACACTGATTTTTAAAACTGACTGCGTGTTTCAAAATTACCTACATATTTGCTGATAACAAATTATATTCTTGTCATTGAAAATAAATATATGGACGAACGCGAAACAACACGTAAAACAACCTGAGTTACCATAAACGAATAAAATATTAACATATCTACATAAACATAAAATATCTTGAAATAGTCAGTTTGCTCAACGTTTTCCATTTGCAGAGACACGAGCGAGTATATTAGAGAAACATAGTGCTAAAGAAATATTCAAGTGCGAAACACGTCATTAGAGCTAATTAAAAATATTGTGTTTAGACTCATCCAGTATCGCAGTCGTGTTAATATACTAGTACTAGTACCTAGTTACTTCAATTCTACTTTACTTATATATCAATGCTACATAATATTAGTTCGCGCTAGAACTCTGCGAATTGATTAACGATATGTCTTTGTTCGATGGGTGGTTGGAGCCACGGCCGAAGCCTATCACAAGTTACAAGGTTACTCATTTAACGCCCAGGGATAACGTGTGGGGTTAATTTAGGTTTAAGCTTACGGACGCGGGAAAGTAATTATGATCATTCACAAGGGGGCGTCCATAAATTACGTGAGGCGTTTTTTTAATTTTCTGTCCCTCCTTCCCCCCCTGGTGAGATGTCGTGAGATTTTATTCAACCCCCTCCTCCATCCCCCAATCTCACGTGAGATTTTTGAAAATGTGGGTTTCTTACCTAAACGCGTAGGATTGTTATTGTAAAAAGAAAAAAAAAATGCTTCGTGCTTTTATTTATGACTAGTTAAGATTAGTATATCAATATTGCTGAGAGTTTAATTATAAGTGTCATCAATTTTTTTTGTTTCAATCAGAAAAAAAATTGCGTGATATTTGCCGAGACCCCCCCTCTCTCCAACGTAAGATTAGATGAGATTTGACTCGACCCCCTCCCCCCCTTAAACACCTCACGTAATTTATGGACGCCCCCCAATGGGTAACAAATAAGCTAAAGCTAAAAGCAATATTGTGTTGCGAAAGTTGTGTAGGCTCAGAATAGTATATTTTGATTTGATTTGCTAAATATCATTATATTATTAATCTCAAAAATGAGCATATGGCATATTTCAATAGTCACATATACTCGGGCACTTACGAGCAAGGGGACAGCGAGAACTTTCATTGTCCGTTCTGTCCCCTTGCTACGAGTAAGCGGACAGCGTGAATGCACAGAATACTTAAAAGTACTACGTTGTGAATGTTTTTTGTGCAGTCTGTCACTTTGCTATGAGTAAGGGGACACCGTGAACGTTTTTCCTGTTTGTCCGCTTAAGGGGTCAGTAAGTGGACAAACAGGAATAAACCAATTTACTTCACTACATAATTATCCAATTTTCAAAAAAACATCATCGAAACCGTATCTCTAAAGTTGATGTACCTACTTATTTCAAATAAGCACATGGTCGAGTACTTGGATCCGACACTGGAACAATCCGAATGCGGCTAAAAATCGAAGACTCAAGAGGAGTCAACCTCTACAAGGATTCAAAATAAAAGTGCCAACGGCTAGAATCTCAAGTAATCTCAACATTTTTGCATTTGTCTGCCATTTTAGTTTTAGCAACGTTGTCTCACCTTGACATTTAGCTGCGAAGTCCGGTGGGGATCCTCAGTTAATTCGATGCCGTTTACACGTTTTCGCATTATCATTTACAAGCACTTTTTTGCTGTTTGTTTTTGTTGATGTGTAAATTGAGTTAACCATCTAATTTGTTATTGGTACTAATTATAATTGGTGCATATCGCCTCCCAAACAGGTGGATTTTTTAACAGACTTCACTAAAAAGGTGGAGGTTTTGAATTCTTTTGTATATATATATATTGTTACCTCAGAACTTCGACATTTGTGACCTTTTTTAGTTTCTTATAGGCTAGCGTTGGACCACGTTTTCTCGTGTGGTCTAAGATGGTGTACACGCTAGGCCTAGAATCCAATGACTCTCAAGGGCTGTGTGCTGTCGGAACACTGTACGGTTATGGCGGCAGATTTTCTCTCCTTCCTCTCCTTTGGTAGCATGTCAGGTGGAACATCTATATAATATGCATCTACCACTTGTGTCTTTTGCTATCACATTATGCGATTATACAGACAAAATTACCGCATAAAAGAAATAACTTCTATTATCCAAAAATAAACTCCATCTATCTACCTGTTCCATACATTGTCGATTCGCAATTTAAAGTTCAAGGTGCAGGTTGCATCACAAATAGAGCTATAACATTAATGGGAACAAAACAAAACCGCACACTTTCGACTTCATTTGCTACACGACATGTCGGGCCTCGGGGCTATTAACAACTCGATCGACAATCGTCGATGTTTATCGACAATCACCGAGATAGCACTGCAAAACCACATTGGAAAATATCGTGATCACCTTATACGATAAATAATAGAATAGGTCTAATGACATCGGTTGTTTAAATGAGCTGCTTTATGAAGAATCTCTATATGCTCTACGTGACTTCTCAGTTCTTTTTAGTGTTGAGTACACTTAAACTATCGATATAAAGTAAATAGCTTAAAAACCGATTTCAAATAAAATTTTATAATACGTTAAGTAGCATGTTAATAGTCATACCAGTATTATTATGTATACGAAGGCTTTTAAGTTTTGTTTGTAAAAGATAATCAAGCGAAAATGGCTGAGACAGCTGACAGCAACACTGACTAATAAGTTTTCACCAAAATTTTACCATCATCACTTCTCATCGATATGTATTTAAGTAACGGGACACAATAGTTATCTTACTTTGTTCGGCTTGTGTATGCTTGTATGCTTGTGTTCAGCTTCATATAAACCCGACATAAACAATAAATAATAATTTTATACGTTTATTTGTAATGTCATGTTTAATTGGCTATGATGCCTACAAATGAAACTTTACTCATAATTTTTTTTGTGTCACTTTTAAAAATATTTGGTATACCACCAAATATTTTCATTTACCACAGTTTTACAATTCTAAACTGTGCTATTAAAGTAAGCAACACGCATATTCGAATTTCAAAATAAAAAAATAAAACTTCTACAATCGTTGTTAGTCTACTTTTGACATTACCCACAGTTATTTACCGTGCGGTTTTGATAATAGCCCCCTTCCGTGCCACGAATAATTTCACAGTAGGTATGAGGAGTTCGCGGTGTTATTTAAAGCCTTCAGGCTTCTTCAACATCCAAGGTGTTTAATACCATAAATAATCGTAATAACAACAACTTCGACTATCGGAATGCTGAAAAATGGGCGCCGAGTAACTGATTTATTGATTTTTGCCGATGGTTTATTGTGCAGAATTTGGACGATCAATTCACGAAGGTTCGTTGCTATTATGATATATTTTACGAAAATGCAATTTCACTCTTATCACTTCCTTCACTCAAATTATTTTTTGTTTGAGAGAATATGCTTCCAGTTTGATCTCATCATCATCATCATCATCATTATCAGCCGGTATCAGTCCACTGCTGGACATAGGCCTCCCCCAAGACACGCCACTGAGCCCGGTCCTCGGCTCTTTGTTTCCAGTCACTGCCCACCGCTTTGCGAATGTCGTCGCTCCACCTAGTCACAGTTAGTTAGTTTGATCTCATTGTTATATTATCGAGGTAGATATGATAAGTATTTCCAGAGATATGAAGATAAATACCTAGTACTGATACATAATATCGTTTAAAAACTAAAAAAGAACCGACTTCAATGCCGCGCTATTCATTTTCAGTACCAATCTTGAGGTGTTTATCTCAATATCTCTGGAGATACTTATTAGACCTCGATAAAATTACCATGGTACCACACTTGGGATATCTCCTTTCCAACAAAAAAAGAATAATCAAAATCGGTTCATAAACGACGAAGTTATCCGCGAACAAACATAAAAAAATATATATATATACGAATATATACCTTCGAATTGAGAAACCTTCTCCTTTTTTTGAAGTCGGTTAAACACCTCAAAATGGGTACTGAAAATGAATAGCGCGGCATTGAAGTCGGTTCTTTTTTAGTTTTTAAACGATATTATTTGAATTCGGTAAAAATGACCAGCGCGGCGTTTGAATTCGTTTTTTTTTCGTTTTTAACCGACTTCAAAAAAAGGAGGAGGTTTCTCAATTCGACCGTATTTTTTTTTTTTTTTTTTTTTATGTTTGTTCGCGGATAACTTCGTCGTTTATGAACCGATTTCGATATTCTTTTTTTGTTCGAAAGGAGATATCCCAAGTGTGGTACCATGGTAATTTTATCGAGGTATGATAAGTATCTCCAGAGATATTGAGATAAACATCTCAAAATTGGTACTGAAAATGAACATTGAAGTCGGTTCTTTTTTAGTTTTTAAACGATATTATGTATACTACTTTAAAATTTTGGATAAAAGTGTTGTAGGCAAAGAATTTGATCTCGGTAGAAAATCTGTCGCAAAATATACTAAACAATACAAAAACTCTTTATTGCATACCAATTACTTACTATTACAACAATAAAAAAATATGTCTATGCGGTATTACAATGGGCGGTCTTATCACTATTAGCGATCTCTACCAGACAACTGTTGGATGGACAGAAATACAAAAAGAATAATAAGACGGTGGTGTACAATAATATATAATGTGTTGCAGCAGCTATCCTTGCGAGCCAGTTCACAGTATAGGCCTAGCGTGCTACCATCCTCGACCGGATCATCACTTACCAACAGGTGAGATAGTGGTCAAACGCTAGCCTATATGATATATAAAAAACCTGTAAACACCTGCATGTCAGTTAAGTCGCTAGTGAGATAGTGATGTTGCAACTCCCCCGATGGGGGAAACAGCCGGACGATTGGAAATACGTGACAAATCATATAATTGACTCCTGAGGTAACGGCCAATAACTCGTTACCAAGATATGATGAAAATTATTCCAGTTAAATAACCATCGATGTATACTTAATATTTTTTAAATATATATTATAGGCTAGCGTTTCACCATCTATCAACTATCGTACCAGCTAGTAAGTGATGATAGTATGTTAGTGTATGGTGGCTATACCTCGTCAATACTTTCGATAAGGCTTCGTCGTGGTAAAGAATCCTACAAAACGAGCTTCAAAGCGACAAACTTTTATAAATACGCAAATAAAATGCCCTCACGCGTCAAGGTCATACAAAAGAATTCAACGCGCTCGCTTTTACCTAAAACATAATATTGTGTTTACAAACATAAACATAATTAATTTCACCTTATAGTCACTAATAATCGAACTGTCGCTTGTGTAGCACGTACAGAAATGACATGTGCAATTATCACATAAATATTTAAGTAGCAACGATGCCTTCCTCTGCACTTTATGCACATCAAGCTCGACGTTAGAAATTCGTATTTTCACGAAGTTGTTTCTAGTTCCATTATCTTTACGTGACATAAGACTGAGTACCGCATCTACCTTTTTATATCGAGATGGTCTCCAATTAAAGAATATCACAAATAAAGTAAAATGAAACACAAAAGCGCAAAATAAGATGTTTGCGACTTAATTGTGATTTGGTTGATTTAAACCACAGAACTTTAAAGTGTATGTTATCGATTAAGTTACTTACAGCTCGAGTGAGGCATTCGGTTGCCCAAGTCGGGTCGACGGCTGTCTAACCCACTCCATATCAACGTGTTCAGTGACCTTAAAAGTTTTATGGAAAACTATCCACAAATTAAATTTAAATAATAGTATAATAGTAAGAAAGAAAGAAAACATATTTATTCAGCCGTACTCAAGTTACAGTGATGAAAATATTTGACATCTTGACAAAAAACTAAATAAAAACCAAAAAAAGGAATGTTATATGAGGTGCTGAAACAGACCAGTCTTAGCACAAATGTCCAGATTTTTAGGATCATAGACCCTAAATAAACTGGCCAAGTGCAAGTCGGACTCGCACTCGTAGGGTTCCGTACCACACTACAGTATTTTATAAGATCGAGCAAAAAATACTACTATCATTTTTTGCCAGCAAAAAATAATAATTATTAAACATTTTATTTCTTATAACGCCATCTAACGTTTAACAAAGGTGTTAGAGATCGACATTTCAATATAACGCCATCTATGGGACGTTTACCTAACTAAGCGTTCATAGATGGCGTGAAATGCCGAAAAAACACGTTTCTTGTATGGGGACCCTCTATTATTTTTAATTTTATTCTGTTTTTAGTATTTGTTGTTATAGTGGCAACAGAAATACATCATCTGTGAAAATTGCAACTGTCTAACTGTCACGGTTCATGAGATACAGCCTGGTGACAGACGGAAAGACAGACAGACAGACAGACGGACAGCGGAGTCTTAGTAATAGGGTCCCGTTTTACCCTTTGGGTACGGAACCCTAAAAACGAAGACGTTGATTTTCAGAATGGCCTGAGAGCGGGAGTAGGACTAACACCGATAGCAATAATATTTAGCTTATATAATATTCAGCAATAATTGTCTGAAATACTGAAACACTCAGTTACATGTATGGTTGGTTTTAACCTACTTTAATATTTTTATTAATATTCTGACGTAAACGATTGGATGACAGCTGAATGGTTCATTAATTTTGTTTTTTTTTAATTCAAAGCATTAAAATTCTGCTTTTGCTATGTTTACTTGATAATTGGTTTTGATTTATTCTATGATTTATGATTTTGACGTGTATATGTGCGTATATTAATACTGCCTACATACTGAATAAATGCTTTGATTCTTGATTCTTGAATAATTTCAATAAAATAGATACAATAATATATAGTAATAGTATTACTTTATCTGTTCTGTGATTCACCTAGAAAAATAACGGTATAATTTAAATTTAGAACACTTAAATTGAACAATTTCTGTGATTCACCTAGAACAATAACAGTCATTTAAATTTGGAATACTTAAATTGAATAACTCACTAGATTTATAGGATTTTAGTTTTGACACTCGCAAAAAGATGATGAATTTAATTTGGATATTAGGGCAAAAGCTAAAAAATATATTCGGTTAATTAATTATTTAAAGTTTTCTTAATTTTAAAATAATATTTTAATTTATAACTTCGATCTAGGTTTCGTACATTGTCTTTTACAAATCGTTAGATAAAACATTGCTGTGAAGACAAACTAGTTTTGTTTCTATCCTACTCACACTTACCGTAAAAACAGTCTGTAATAATTTAAACACTAAAATCAATGTAAATAAAGGAGCAAACACATGATTTGAGATCATTTAAGCCAAATATTTAGGCTGGGTTGCACCATATAACTATAACAAACGTCAAAGGTCAGTCAAATCCTTTTTTTTTTCTACAGTAGAAAAGCAAGCGTTTGACCAAAATCTCACCTAAAGATGTGATCGACGATGTAGCACGCTTGCCTACAAGATACCTGTTCACTCGCGATTTAAAGATTGTACTTAACAGGAAACACAGACTCTGCTGGCAGGGAATTCCATTCCTTTGCTATGCGTATGATAAATGTTGATGCAAAGCACTTTGTACGACAGAATGGAATATCAACCATGTATCGATGGCGATGATCGAGTATATCTGTGCGTCTGGTCTGCTACATTACATTATTTTTATTCTACGTGCAACCTCCATTGAGTATAATCTTGTCTTTTGCCAGTACAACGAAAAACAAAAGTAAACTCAAGGAAGTGTGTCAGCTGATATTAATAAAACTAAGCCGGCAACATTTCACCAAAGAGTAACATAATATATATATAAATATACTGACTCATTTCACTCTCATCTTGATTTGCGGTAGTAAAGTGTTTTGTTAGATATATAATAAGCTAAAACTACTGTATATAGTTATAATGTACATTATTTTTAATGATTGTTAACCGAATTCAAAAAGAAAGAATTTAAAAACAATAAAAAAGAATATAAAGTGTGAAACACTTCAAAGAAACATAATAATCAAAAAGAAAGGCTCTCAAATTGAGAAAGTATTTTTAAGTATCTATGTTATGTTATTATAACTCAGACGTGTGTGATTCGAATTACATATTTTTTATTATTAAGAAAATACTGATGCAAGGTGCTTTGCTCCATATTTTTGCAAGATGATAATTCGTCGATCGCATCGTCACTTCAGGTGAGATAGTGGTCAAACGCTTACCTATCTAGTCTAAAAAAAAATTAGTTTAAAAAATCTTAAAAATACCGACTTCACAATTCACATGTCGTGCTGGTAATTTTCAGTGACAAATTTCACATTTTATTCTCCATATCTCAAGGTTTTTATTCATATACTTATCACATCGGGCGGGATGAAATGAAAAGTATATAAATAAGGAACTTTTCAAATCAACACCAATACACCAGCAGGAAAGTCTGTTTGTTTTGGACTTCTTGACGGTCGAACGGCTAGATCGATTAAAATATTATGTTTCTTTGAAGTGTTTCACACTTTATTTTTTTGTAAATTGTTAAACACAATTTAGCTGAAATTATGCACAGGGATAGTCAGTATTATGGATTAGGCTATAGGATACTTTTAAACGGGGAAGAAGCCGCAGGGCACAGCTTGTCGGCTATTAAATGGCGGAAAAAATACAAGTGAATTGAGAAATTCCTCCTTTTTAGTAGTAGTAAAACACAAATAAAGAGCAAAACTTTCATTAAATATGTTAGAATTTTCCGGCATTTTGGTGCTTATAAGATGCCATGGTCCTATTTTAATTATAATGCGGTAGAAAATAAGAAACAATGAATTTCACATAAAGACATTTAGTCAAAATATTTTTGGCCACAGATTTTAGCACACCATAGCTAACGACAAATTTGAATTCTTCACACTTACTGAGTCGTGACTTATTGACACGTGTTCTTTAATAAATCGCAAAAATGTAGAAAATACCTAGGTTACTTTTGTACGAGGTGCCGGTTTTGAAAAAGTGTGGTGTGTGGTTTTATGAAACCACGATGCTAGGCGACACTTTTTGTTTATATTTTGTGTAGCTTAGCTATGGTAGCTCTATCCTCCGTGGAAGCTAGCTACTATGATAGCAGTTGACATGAAACGTTAGCATGCATACAAATATGGCTGCGGAAGCGTCCGCCAATCACAGCTGGACCTAAATGTCATCAAATATCATATCAACCATTCAGCACCGGCTGTAATGCGACATGCGATAGATGGACAAAAATTTAAGTGGTAGGAATAGGAGCGTATTATATCGATGACCCACCTGACTTGCTTACAAAAAATAAGCTTAACACCTCTGCCGCCATGAATTTACGGTGTTCCCTTGAGAGTCAGAGTATTCTAGGCCTAGCGTGTTCACCATCTTCGACCACATCATTGCTTACTAGGCGAGATAGTGGTCAAACGCTAGCGTATAAGATATAAAAAATACTTTGTACTATTATTTATTCTGTATTATTATTTCACCGCAGGCAAGCCGAAGTTTATTTCTGTTAAACTTAATCAATATATATAAAAATCAATGGCACTTTTCGTTGTAATTAAACTTCTCCTCTTCGAGTCTTTGCATCGCCCATACCACAAAACCTAAAGACGAAAGTCTTTAACGAGTGCGTCCTACCTGTTATTACTTACGGAGCCGAGACGTGGACACTGACAGTGCGACTAGTTCACCAATTCAAAGTCGCTCAGCGAGCTATGGAAAGGGCTATGCTCGGAGTGTCTCTGAGGGATCGAATTCGAAACGAGGTCATCCGTCAGAGAACCAAAGTTATCGACGTAGCTCAATGGATTAGCAAGCTGAAGTGGCAGTGCGCTGGTCACTTCTGTCGTAGAACCGATAACCGTTGGGGTAGACGTGTTCTAGAGTGGAGACCACGGTTCGGTAAACGGAGTATAGGGCGCACTCCAGCTAGGTGGAGCGATGATATACGCAAGCTGCCTGGAAAGAAAGAGCTGATGATCGAGCATAGTGGCGTGCAATAGGTGAGGCCTATGTTCAGCAGTGGACAGAAATAGGCTGATGATGATTAAACTCCTCCTAAACGGCTTAACCGATTTTGATGAATATTTTTGGGTGTTCAAATGGATTCGAGAATGGTTTAGATTTATAATTGACCCGATAGGTGGCATCTGCGATCGGGCAGGACAACGTCTGCCGGATCCGCTAGTTTTTTAGTTAGTTATATTACAGTTTTACCTGAGCTTAGTTCTGTAAATTGTTGTTGAAATTATCTCATGTAGTAAACCTCGTTTATGTCACGTTTTATAGAACTGCACTTGCTGTGTTATAATAAGTTAAAACTCTAGGTACCTATCTATAAATACATAATTTATCTTGTAAACCTCTAGGTACCTATCTATAAATACATAATTTATCTTGCTCTATAAAAATATTTTAAGGCTTGAGAAAACGGCGTTTAGTGCCAAATCGAGTATTTTCCTCCTGCTTATCGATCTAGTCACGTAGAAAGTGTCAGTTGAACAATGCAATGTCGTGTTATTGGATTTATGTGGTTTTTATGCGAAATTTTTCCTTGGAAGTAAACTGCTGCCCTCTGCGAAAAACTTGCGCCAACATATACTAAGCGTTTTTTATAAGTTTATTGAGTTGTTGTATCTCATTCATCATTATGCTAAGACCATTATTATCCACTGCTGCATGTAGACCTCAGTCTTCAGCTTTTTAACCAACTTCAAAATGGAATAGGTTCTCAATTCTCTCAGGCGCCGGTCGACAGCGGCGAGGTCTCGAATAATTCATTCATAAACAGCAACTAACGATTTTTTAATTTTCTTTTTTTTTATTTCACATCATTGCCTAACCCTTCTGAATGTATATTATACATTCATTTAATTTTAATAGTATATCAGCGTACATGTTTTTAATAAGACTCAATATTGGCAGGGTAATTAATATTCGTGATATTGGATGCCCAAACTTACTTGACTATTACGCTCATTTAAAATTCATACGAGCCGTAACGACCATGACTGTCCGAAAACACCTATAATTAAATAATGTTATCTTCAACAATGCAATTTCTTCTAATGCTTTTTCCTATTCTCGGAAGCGTATTAAGGTTTATAGAATACTATAACAATAGTGGTTTTCTCAGTGAGTATAAAGGCCGACCATATGTCGCACGCGCGGCCGTGAAATTAAAAGAGCGCGCAACTAGATCTGTTAGGTAGGGCATATCGGTGGTTAGAAATGGATTTAGTTGTTGCAGTTTAGTAATTAGGCTATTTTAGCGTTTGTTTGTTTTTATAGAGCAAATAAGAACGAAGTAGATATCGACTGTGGAAATTTCAAGTGTTGTATCGTAAGGGATTGGGCTAAAGTCCCTTGTGGGGTATTGGACTAAAGTCAGTCGTCTTGTATCTCTTCGCTGCGCATTCCATTTCCAGACATTGTCTGGAGCTTGATGCTCAATTCAAGTTCAAGTGCTTACACCTAGCAGTAAAGCATTTTTTTATTATTTTTTTAATATCTTATAGTCTAGCATTTGAGCACTATCTTACCTGTTGGTAAGTAATGATGCGGTCGAAGATAGTAAGCACGATAGGTCTAGAATGGGAACTGGCTCTCAAGGATAGCTGCCGGAACACATTAGATGTTTTGGCAACAAATTTTCTAACTTGAGGGTGGTAGCTGGCCAGGCGGACACTAGATAGTGTCCTACCACCATGCGGGGGTTGTTGATTTCTTAACGATGTTTTTCCTTCACCGGAGGGCCACTGTGAAAAGCGCACATACATTTTTCGATAGAAAAATCCATTGGTGCACGGCGGGGATTGAACTCGGTACCTCTGGCATCAAAGCCGGCCGTTCTCCCGATTACGCCACCGGGCACTCGATAAGATAAGCATCCAGGATGAGAGCAGGTCTCCATCCAATCGTCGACGTCAGACAAAAAAAAGAAGGATTTCCAACCATACGCACCCAATGTTTCAGTTGTCCGCACAAATTTGTCCAAAAATGGTGAAATCTTGAATTGTGAATGAAGTGGAAAATGTAAAACGAGTTCCCGTTTGCTGTTTTCCCGCAGCGCCATAACATGGAGTCCTAAAGAATCTTGCAAGGTTGGCAACGCATGAGTGACACCTCTAGTGTTGCTAGTTGCAATTGTTCATAGGCGACGGTGACCACTTCCCATCAGGTGGGCTGTTTGCTTTTTTATCATGAAAAAATGTGAATCCTAAGAAATTAAGTTTAACCAGATTTAACTCTTTAATTTGTCAGACATTTTGGTACAGGAAAAAATGCATCACGATATCTGATGACACGGTCTTGTTGCTTTCTACATGTGTGTTTCTATATATATATTCATATATATATATATATATATATATATATATATATATATATACATATTTGCATTACTCTTAAGAAATTAGTGCACGGAGTTTCCTTGCCATAAACACAATTCAAGATTCAGTAGCAATCCAAACAATTACGGCTGTAGGTAGAGCTAAACCTATTTATACTTTATAGGTAGGTTTGGCCCTAGGAAGGTACTATAAACAGTGTACAATGGGTACATAAACTAGGTACAGAGTTTAATGCTTGTGCAGGATTGTGATGGTAATTGTGTAACGTCGCAATTTGGTATTTGAATGGTTCGGGGTCTTTACACATACCGATTTATTGACTATCTAATATATGTCCTAAACTCTAATGCTCTCATTTCCCAGTAATTTCAGCGCTTTTTACTCCCCGACGTAAAAAGGGGTAATATAAGTGTGTGTTTGTGTGTGTGTGTGTGTGTGTGTGTGTGTGTGTGTGTATGTGTGTGTGTGTGTGAGTGAGTGAGTGAGTGAGTGTGTGAGTGTGTGTGTGAGTGTGTGTGTAAGTGTGCGTGTGTGTGTGTCTGAGTGTGTGTGCGTGTGTGTGTGTGTGTGTGTGTGTGTGTGTGTGTGTGCGCCTGTCGGTTTGTCTGTGGCACTGTAGCTCTTAAACGGGTGAACCGATTTGGATGCGATTTTTTTGTTTGATTTCTATGTCAATTCATCGAAATCTGATGAGTATCTCCAGAGATTTGGAGATAAACACCTTAAACTTGGTACTAAAAATTACTAGCCCGGCATTTAAAATAGCTTTTTTTTTCGTTATTGTAAACGATCTTAAAATAATTACCTTGTTTACGTGAAAACTTGAGATTAGATGCTTCTGTTTAAAACAACTGACTTTTATGTTCCTACCCATATATACTCAAATTTTAAAAACTCAGTTAGGCCAGTCTTCTAGAACTATAATATGTATAACTAGAAGTGCCCCGCGGCTTCGCCCGCGTTAATAACTTCTTTAATTTACTTAAAACTTTTCTTTTGTAAAAACGATTCTATCATTGAAGACATCAAATAAGAATTTGCCAAATCGGTTCACCCGTTTTCATGTTATCGCGTGACTAAGGCAATTTGGGAATCATATTTATAAAACCAGAAAAATCCAAATTTTCAGACTTTGTTACCTACCCCATTTCGAAAAATCCTACAACACGTACTTTATCTAATCTCGTTTCGCCATACAAACTTTGAATCCCCGTTCCGTATCCGGGAGGAATTTTTAGAAAATCCTTTCTGAGCGGATACCTACGTCATAATAACTATCTGCATTCTAAATTACAGCGCAATCCGAAACAATATTGATTTTTAGACTTTGTTACCCCAGTTTATCCTCTTAGGGTGGCATTTTGAAAGAGCTTGAAACACGTATTTACTTACTTGAGTAATTGTGTTAAGTTTCGAATATAAAAAACTATCTAATCTTGTTTCTCCATATAAATGTTGAACACCCGTTTTATCCCCTTCAGGGGTGAATTTTGGAAAATCCTTTCTCAGAGGGAACTGATGTCGTAATAACTATCTGCATGCCAAATTTCAGCGCAATCCGGAACAATATTGATTTTCACACTTTGTTACCCCATTTCACACTCTTAAGGCTCACTAAGGGCCAGTTTCACCGGTTCCTGATAATGCGTTAGATAGTTATCTGATAAATGACGCCATATAAAAGCTATCAAAAATCTGTCAGATTTCTTCATATTAGCGCTATCAGGAACCGGCCCTTATTTACTCAATTCACAGATTAGTAACTTTACTTATCTCCGCTCAGTTGGTGGTCCGTCATGCGGTCATCATCCTAAATACGCCAGAAGTCTGTCGTCATATCGGCTCGTATAGAGACTGTCGTGTGTCGCCCAATGACCGTTCCGATGAATACTTCAATAGTCCTTTCAAATTCTTTGTCAGTATTCCAGGTCAGGCATTGAAGAGATCAAAGCATTTGGGTGAGTCAGAACTATTTTACGTGACATTGTGAAAGATTATAAGTATAGATAGGTAGATTAGTAATATTTTCCCTCGAGAATGAGAACACATCGTCCAATTGGTAAACTATCACCTGATGGTGCAAAACGATACAATAAGTAACGATGTGATACAGCACGCTTGCCTAGAAGATACCTGTTAACTAGCAGAGAAGAAATTCAATTGCACTTATCGGGCAACACAGACTCTGGAAAGGAATTCCATTCCATGGTTTTACATAATTATTAATGTGGATGTTATGTACCTGTGAAGACAGGACATCAGTTCTTTAACATTTTAGATATTATTTTAAGGGCCAATTTCACCGATGCTTGATTTTAAATTATTAAAACTTTTTTTTTATGCGCAAATGGTTATTGCTTGACCCCTATCTCACCTGATGTTAAGTGACGATGCGGTCGATGATGAAGCGCGCTTACCCAAAAGATACCTTATATATCTTTATCATAAACCGGTGAAACTGGCCCTTACTGTAGTTACTTTCTGTGTATGTATTTCTGTGTATGTATTTCTGTGTATGTATTTATGTTATAGGAACTGTACAGGAAGTTGGCAGGAGCTAAGTATTGGCAGTTGTCCAAATTTTCAAGTCAATTACCGACTGCTTACCTATTCAAGCAAGGCTAAGCTTCCTTGTCTAGTTTTTAGGGTTCCGTACCCAAAGGGTAAAACGGGACCCTATTACTAAGACTCCGCTGTCCGTCTGTCTGTCTGTCTGTGTCTGTCTGTCTGTCTGTCTGTCTGTCTGTCCGTCCGTCCGTCTGTCACCAGGCTGTATCTCATGAACTGTGATAATTAGACAGTTGAAATTTTCACAGATGATGTATTTCTGTTGCCGCTAAAACAACAAATACTAAAAACAGAATAAAGTTAATAAAACTGGCCAAGTGCGAGTCAGACCTTGTCCCGCACACGGAGGGTTCCGAACGCCATCTATCGAGTTTCTAACGAACTTCTAACACCAACTAAGTAAACGTTAACACAAAGGTAGAATAGTATTATATAGTAGTAATAGTAATTGTAGTAATTAATATTATTAAATATCTGGTTGACCGAGCTTTGCTCGGTATTTTTTGCCACTTAAACAGACAAATATGACTCTTCCCGACATCTATTGACGAATAATAATACTATTTTTTTTAATTGAGAGCAACTAGCTGCTTTTCTGATACAATACTTCTACTCGCCAATAGATGTCGGGAAGAGTCATATTTTAAGTTGATTATCAATAAAGTTGATTATTAAAACACGAATAAAACAACATTTTCTGAAAATGACTCCTAGCTAGATCGATTTATCGCCCCCGAAATCCTCTGTAGGTATACTAAATTTTATTTAATCGTTGGAGCCGCTTCCGAGATTCAGATTAAGGTAAAGACGATAGCGCCATCTTAGCAACTAGATAGGTGGCGCTGCGCTATCGTAAAAAACTTTTTTTAAACTTTTCTTTAATTTTGATCTTTGTTCTGTTCTTAGTATTTGTTGTTATAGCGGCAACAGAAATACATCATCTGTGAAAATTTCAACCGTCTAACTATCACGGTTCATGAGATACAGCCTGACAGACAGACAGACAGACAGACAGACAGACGGACAGCGGAGTCTCAGTAATAGGGTTCCGTTGGTACCCTTTGGGTTCGGAACCCTAAAAACGTGTTTTTTTTTACAAGAAACGTGTTTTTTTCGGCATTTCACTCCATCTATGAACGTTTAGTTAGGTAAACGTCCCATAGATGGCGTTATATTGAAATGTCGATCACTAACTCCTTTGTTAGACGTTAGATGGCGTTATAATAATTAAAATGTTTATTAAATATTATTTTTTGCTGGCGAAAAATGATAGTGGTATTTTTTGCTCGGTCTTATAAAATACTGTAGTGTCGTACGGAACCCTACTAGCACGAGTCCGACTTGCACTTGGCCAGCTTATTGATTTATCTATAGACTGCAGCTTATTAGAGGATCATTATTATTAGATAGGTACATACACGAAAGAGGGCGCAATGCCCTCTGCAACAGCGGTGTGAAGGGTCACTTGCAAACCGCTGTTGCTGTCAAGAAAATAATAATATAGTTACACAGTTTCATATTATATACAATTATACATTATATAATATAGCATTATACAATTATTCACTGTTTGTATAAAAGCTGAATCTAGTGTCCTCTTCTACCGACTCTCTTCCTATGATCACTGATCATGCACAGACCGCTCAATCTCACACTTTGCTAAAATTTGAAGAGTCTCCCTATTACTAGCCTTGTGAAAGACGGACGGACGGACGAACAGATGCAGTCTCAGTAATAGTGTCCTGTTGACACCTTTTGGGTACGGAACCCCAAAAACGACCTTAGTACATAGTAACTACGTCATATTATACGCAGGTGTGAAATGTCATGTAAACATTACAATTTCAACGAGGTTTTACTACACCTGATGACATCCATATGGCGTCAAGATGGTAGAATTGTAAAACCAAACATGGTTGCGTGTGCTACTGATATAACGTATTGACTATATATGTGTAAATGAACTGGCAGGATATGGCGGCAGATGAAAAAGAAGGCACAAAGTTCGGCTGCGTTATCAATTGTCAATTGTCAAGAATAGTATACTAGCCGTGCCCCACGGCTTCACCCGCGTAAAAAAGTATCCCATAGCCTAATCCATAATACTGGCTATACAAAGGCAAAATTTCAGCTAAATTGGTTCGGCCGTTTGTTCGTGAAGAAGTCCCAAACAAACATACAAACTGACTTACGCATTCATAATATTGATGTTGATATACAGCTTGTATTGCTGAATCACCCTTCATCATCATCACCATCATCATATTCAGCTGGTATCAGTCCACTGCTGGATGTAGACCTCTCCCTAGACACGCCACTGAGTCCGATCTTCAGCTTACCCAGTTTTTTTTTCTGAATTTCCCTCATTATAAACGTTTACAAACTATATCTAAGTGGTTTTCTTTATTGAGGCAAATATTACATCATATGTGAAAATAATAGACACCTGACACCTTAACTAGGCTTGTTAGTAAAATCATATAATAGTAAACAATTAAGGTACGACCATACCGCGGCGTCTTGCGTTTGCGTGTGCGGATGTTCTCTTGATTTTCGATCGTGTTGTTATCGCCGTATTTCGCGTTTGGTTTGAACAAGTCGGTACAAATACAACTATCTGATCACGACCGCGCACGCAGCCCTTTAACCGTTAGATGAAGAGCTTTTTGACTTGATTCCAATATCGCCATTCTTTTATTGTACTGCTCGGCACCGTCAAAAAGCTCACCCTCACATCTTACAGACCTGGACATCTCGAACTACCCGTTTTAACCGAGGATTTTTACCGCGCACCTGTAAGATGTTGAATGATCTACCCGCCGCGATTTTTCCATCTAGCTATAGGATGGAATCTTTTAAAAAGGGTATCCACAAACTCCTCAAAGGTCGGCAACGCATCAACAGCACTCATGGTGTTGCAGGTGTCCATAGGCGACGGTAAGCGCTTACGATCAGGCGGGCTGCCAACCATAATGCCAAGACATAAAAAAAAATTAGTAAAGTCATGGTCTTTCAAATCATTTCGAATAGGAAAAGAAATAATGTCCTTGCGCAATCTCATAAACTCATAATAAAATACTTAACGTAACTTTAATTTTATCTAAAAGATCTTATAAATATGGCGAAACATGTGATCAGCATTAAAACAGTTTCCATTGACATTGCGAACTAAAGGTCTAACTTAAACTCGCATCTCTATTAATATTATGATCATTGAATTTTAAGCACTTGTGAACATCCATATTGCTACTATCCAAATGTATAAATTAACATATTTCAAGCCATTTTAAACCTTACCACTCAGAGATAAGATCTCCAAAATTGTTATTCAAAATGATGATTGTTATTGAATTTTCATTCGTAAGTACTCGTGTTAAAGATGTTTTTAGGTTGTTCAAATGTCAACTTAAGTTTGATAATTTGATGATGATTATGTCATGATCGACTGGTCACACCTTGTTTGTTGCTTCTTCGTGTTTTATTTATAAGTTGTGTTATTGTAACCCTAGAGTTCGATTAGACATCATTTATTGAATAAACATCTATGCTATGATATATAATCATCATGCATTGTGGTAGGACACTATCAGTGTCCACCTGGCTAGCTACCACCCTCCTCAAGTTAGAAAATCTGTCGCCAAAACATCTAAAGTGTTCTGGCAGCTATCCTTGAGAGCCGCACCAACGCACGACCGCGTCATCACTTAAGATCGGTGAGACATTGGTCAAACGCTAGACTAAATGATATAAAAAAATCTACTTCATTGCTAGGTGATTAGCCACATACATCTTCACCTAAAATGGACGCTTTACTATTTATTATAAAACAATTATAAGGCGTCTTAGTCCTCTTTAGAGAAATCTAGTACTATAAGAATACTGTACGAAAATTCAGGATTATTTGTACTTAAGTATTTCTTTATATTAGCTGCGCCCGTGGCTTCACCCAGCGTTTAAAAGTATCCTATGTGTCTATCCACGTTTAAAAGTATTTGTATTCCAAATTTCATCCAAATCCATTCAGGCGTTTTTGGGTGAAAAACCAACAAATATATTCATCTATACTCACTAACTTATATTAGTTTAAAATCATCTAGAGGGCATGGCGCTGGAGTAAGTAGCACAGTTCATAGTTAATAACATAGTTCATATGCAAGGGCAAGACAACGTCTGCCGGTTCCTCCAGTCTGGTATATTATATCTATGATACCTATTGATTTCTTCTTATTTCAAGGTGTTTGACAGCTCGAAAGAAAAAGAAAGTAATCCGTACCTAAGTTATTATTACGAAGTTTACTTTAGTTTTTGACATAAACAAAAAAAGGCAGTCCTTTTCCAAAGTCCAGAAAGTAAATTCCATTGTCAACCGACTTCCAAAAAGAAGAAGGTTCTCAATTCGTCTGTATGTTTTATTTGTGTGTGTATGTCACGCGATTACTCCGTCAATTGTGAACCGATTCGAATGATTATTTTTGTAATGGGTAGGGTACGTTTTCGAGGGACCATGTAATTTCATTGAGATCTGATAAGTATCTCCAGAGATATGACGATAAACGTCTCAAACTTGCTACTAAAATTGACTCGCGGGGCATTGAAGTCGGTTGTTTTAGTTTATAAACTAGCTTCATGACGTAAACAAAGGATGGCAGTCCCTTTCCCAAGTCCAGTTTCACAGAGTAAATTGCATTGTTGATATTAGGTAGCTCGTAGCCTAATGCTCTTTTCCTTACTCCAATTTAACAAAACAACATAATAGCTATAACTAAGACAATTTGTAGCTAACAGGCCAGCGCCCTATTGAGAAATCGTAACATCAGAAGTACCTATCAAAACTGTTCATACGGCACTAGATCGCAAAATTCCTAGCAAATGCCAGCGTAAGGTCAAATACCGACCAGCAATAGCATAAATTAATATTTGTAAAACTAGTTCTAAGCTACGCACCTAATATGGATAGGTTCTATGTGGAGTAAGAAATTGGGGCTCTGGGCAGGTTTCTATCCTGGTAAGAGAGAGGATTGATTTATTTCCTGTCTTACGTGGGCTTTTATACATTCCCCTGGCGTAAGTTTTTTCAATTGACAAAATGATAATATATAAGCCCCCGCGGCTTTGCGCGCATTTAGTCCTAGTTATAAACCTTTCTCTTGAATCACTCTATCTAGTGATGAAAACCGCATGAAAATCAGTTGCGTAGTTTAACAGATCTAAGTGTAAAGACAATGGAAGCAACTTTGTTTTATACTATGTAAAGAAGACAGTCTGAAACATGGCTAACGATCGACGACATGGTGTTTGTTCACTGGATGGTGGATGCTACTTACGATCGAAGTCTACCACTGCCACCAGTAAAAGTTATGATGATTCTGAGTGAGCGATGATTAGAATCGACTACACAATTCCAGCTGCCATCCTTTTCGGTTCTAATCGAATTAAATCGATCCTCCCGAGTTCATTCCCATTTATTGTCATGCAAAATAACTTTGTCATTGTGTAAGCTTGTTGACAAGCCGACCGGAAGTTCGCAGTCGGAAACTGGCGACAACCTATTCATGGGAGTCCGATTTTGGGAGTCATGACACGATGTGTTCGTCAATCGATTATGTTCGGGCTATCGGGTGTATAAATCGGTTACATGGTGACCATTGACGACATATAATTGAAGGTTAAATGTTGGGAATGATTCGACTTGGAATCCTATAGTCTGAATAATTGTAGGACCGACCTTGACATCCTGCGTGAGGATTTCTCCAGATGGAAAGTGACGATGTGATCGAGGTACATTTGTATATTAATATTTATATGCCACCGTAGCTGTGCCCCGTGACTTCACCCGCATTAACAAGTATCCTATAGCCTATTATAATCTATAATACTAACAATCCCTGTGCAAAATGTAAGCTAAATCGGTTAAGCCTAATGACCGTGAAGAAATCCCAAACAAACAAATAAACAAACTGAATTTCACATTTATAATATTGGTTATTTATTATATCAGTCCGGATGCCGGAGTTCTAAGGATAAAAAAAATTGTGCGAGTCGGATTCGCATACTTAGGGTTCCGTACCTCAGTGCAATAAATAAGATTGAACAGAATTTGCCGAAAAGACCCACGGATTGTATTTAACAAAAACACAAACTCTGGCAGGGAATTCCATCCTTTTGCTGTGCGTATGATGATCGTGGTTACTAAAAACTTAGTGCGGCAGGTTGGGACACTTACCACGTACTTACTGATAAATCTGACTAGGCTAAATTTGACATGTCAAATTGCAAAATTGTTCACGAATAAGCATAACGATGAGACTTGAATTTCTGCAATCACATACGCATTTTACAACCTTCGGGCATGATATATTTAACTGTAACAAATTATTAATAGGACAATGCAACAATTTCTTTTGCGTCAATACAGCTGGCAACGGCTAACTGCCGTCAAAATAGACCACGACACAGATTCATATTGTGCAATGATTTTTTACTGACATAATACTATGCACACATTACTCTTACGCTAGGCACTTGATAGTCAATGATGATGGTATACAATGATGGTAAAGATTATAAATATAATGTGTACTAGTTTCTGTGTAAACGAAAAATTATACAATACACATCATTATACAATTGTTCTTCCAAATTAACTATCCTACAGTTGCTACTGTAGCAAATAAAGTATATAAATACTTAGGAGTTAGAAATTCTTAAGGTACGGACACACCGCTGCGTCCTGCGTCCTGCGGGCGCGATCTCAGTACTTTTCAATTGTTTTCTCATCGCGTTTGGTGTGAACCAGACGGTACAAATACTACTGCGCTATCTGAACGCCGCCTAGATCGCGCACGCAGGACGCTGCGATGTGTCCGTACCTATAGCCCTTATAAGATTTTTTCATAACGTTATTAGCAATAATAACCACAATTGCGATAACAATGCTATCCACTTATCAATCTTTTCGCGCAATAAATCGGACGCATCGGGGACGATCGAATGACTGCGCTCGATAATAGAATCGAATAATTAATATAACATGAATATACAATGAAACACTTTGTAATCACTATAGCATGGGAGTCAATGGATAGTATTATTACTAGAAGGCGTAAGGAAAGCTGATGTGTGTGATCCAACAGAGAACCAAAGTCATTGACATATGGCCGGTTTCTAAGTACATTTATTGAGAGTTTATCTACGCAATAACATTATCAATTAGCAGATAAAAATTAGTAAATGTACCTCAAAAACCGGCCAATAGCCTACCAAATTAGCAAGCTAAAGTAGCAATGGGCCTGCCATGTACAAAGAACCGTCAACCGCTAACGCAAATGTATACTTTTGCGTTTGGTGAAGCGATAATCTTCATTTTAGCGGGATTAAAGTAGCCGACGATCGTGCTCAATGGCGAACTATAGAGGCGTGTGTCCAGCATTGGACAGGAAAGTCTTATAACGATGATATTATTGAGGTGGGTAAATAATAAATATATAATTAAGATAGTTTAAAAACTAAAACAACCGAATTCAATGCCCCGCGAGTCAATTTCAGTAGCAAGTGTGAGATGTTTATCGTCATATCTCTGGAGATACAAATCAGATCTCGATGAAATTACAATGGGACCACCTCGAGAACGTACCCTACCATAGCAAAAATAATCATTCGAATCGGTTCAGAATTGACGGATTAATCGCGTAACATACACACACAAAAAAAACATACAGACGAATTGAGAACCTCCTCCTTTTTTGTGATGTCGGTTAATAAAGTGCTGACAGCGACTCGTTACACCACGCGTCGTATTCTCCTATACTATTGACGTGAATTTCCCATAGGATGATATTACGCATGATTATAGACAAAGGTGTTGATCAAACCAGGAAGGGAGTTATGCAAATGGTTAGAAATAAAACTGGCTAAGATGCTATCGTTTTGAATAGTAAAATAAAATATTACGCGGACATGGGAATGGTGGCGGCTGCGACGTGCGAAAGTTGCATTTCATAATTATGACATTGTTGCTTCATGTTTTAAAATAACTTGCTGTAAGTAAACAGCAATTTTGTAGGAATTTTAACACAAACAACAGCTGAAGTGTACCAGTTATAGCATTGTATTGTATTCAGAGCGGCAATTATATAATATTAAAATGTAAAAAGGTTAAGTCTATAAATATATTTTTAAAGAAAAATAATGCTAATAATATTTCTGTTGACGATACACTACTGAGCCGATAAAACATTTGGCAATATAACAAACATTTTGCAATTGAATATTGGGTTCTTTACCCGCAAATGCGCTATTTAGCTCTATGTATCACAGGAGAATCACTACTAATCATATGATAATCTACTAATCTATGTCAGTCGTTATGTTGGAGTACTCAAAATGCCATAAGTATAATTTCAATAGTTTAGCTACGCTGCTTTGTCCGCGTTACAAAATATCCCATGTGTTAGTCCAGGTTTAAAAGTATCTGTATGCCAAATTTCATCTAAAACCGTTCCGCCATATTGGCATGAAAGAGTAACAAATATGAATCTATCTATCCGTAGATGGATAATTAAAAAGATCTGACATTAAAATAACAATAATAATATGAGAAGGATAAAACTATACAATCACTAGTATGAGTGAGCGAGACGGACAACATTTTTTTTATTCTTCTCGCGTATGCGATTTTATTGTTTGCCACCAGCTCTGCCCCCAGCTCTAGCGGCGCCTATTGGCTTTCACACGGTGTCATATACAACCCGACCAAATTACGTTGTTAATTATATCTCATAGCTGGCATATGTATCATGTGTTCATCATTTTAGACCTGTTATATCTCTATAGCTATTTCGTCGTATACGCCAAATTCTTCTCCATTTAATTTTCCCTCCACGTATCCATCTATACTCACCAACTTAACTACATAAAAGCATCATAGGTGGCGCTGAAGTAGGGTGCACAGTTATCCTTGTAAATATTGTCCGAAGACCTACGTATTAGGTGGAAACCTGGTCGGAGCATATCCGAAGTAAATACACGCGAACAAAAGCCGGTACGTTCACATTAAAATGAATAATTTTCGCGAAAACTTTCAAACTAAAATTGTCTAAATGTATGAAATCCTGCATCACATACGTAAAGTATCGCATTTATTGTTATTTTTTCTTTATTTCTCTATAAAAAGATATTATATACAATAGTTTTGATGTGTACTAATAAACCTTTGGTTTGTGCTAGCACTCACATCTGCAAATCACAGCTACCAATTCGACAACAAATGGCAAAGTGTCCAGTGAAATTACAGGGCACGTGAGGCTCAATATCATTATGTCTCAAGGTAACAGGCACAGTGCAGTGACATGCAAATTTCTGGTAGTCAAGAATTTTGCATACTGCTGTATTTTTTATTACTGATACAGCAGTATGCAAAACTACCAATTGGTAGGCGTCATCGCTTACCGCTTGATCCTGTTACCTTATATAATAAAAAAAGTATCTAGTGTCCGCCTGGCCAGCTACCACCCTCAAATTAGAAAAATCTGTCGCCAAACATCTAATCTGTTCCGGCAGCTATCCTTGAGAGCCAGTTCCCATTCTAGGCCTAGCGTGCTGCCATCCTCGACCGCATCATCACTTACCAACATTACAGCTGTTAAATAGGCTTCCGTTTGACCGCTATCTCGCCTGCTGTAGGTAGGTGGTCAAGGATGGTAATGCTAAGCCTAGAATGGTCTGACTCTCAATCTGTGTTGCCTTACAGCGTAAGATAATGTCGGCAGATGTTCTCCTTGATGGCGTAAACTACTTTTTGGTAGCAAGCCAGGTGGAACATCGATTATAATGCTTCTAACACATGTGGACGAACGAATGCACTAAGGAAAATTCCATTGGTGCACATCCAGGGTTTAAATCGGTGACTCTCGGCTCAGTAGTCAAGGTCCTATCTATCCTTTACTTTTATATAGAAAAAAAAATCGGATATAGTATGTGTTCATAAAATATTATATCATTATAAGTATCAGCTTCATTTTTATTAGGGTTCCGTAACCAAAGGGTAAAACGGGACCCTATTACTAAGACTCCGCTGTCCGTCTGTCTGTCTGTCTGTCTGTCTGTCTGTCTGTCTGTCTGTCTGTCTGTCTGTCTGTCCGTCTGTCACCAGGCTGTATCTCATGAACCATGATAGTTAGACAGTTAACATTTTCACACATGGTGTATTTCTATTGCCGCTATAACAACAAATACTAAAAACAGAATAAAGTTAAAAATAATAGAGGATCCCCATACAAGAAACATGTTTTTTTTGGCATTTCACGCCATCTATGAACGCTTAGTTAGGTAAACGTCCCATAGATGGCGTTATACTGAAATGTCGATCCCTTACACTTTTGTCAGACGTTAGATGGCGTTGTAAGAAATGAAATGTTTATTAATTATTATTTTTTGCTGGCGAAAAATGATACTGGTATTTTTTGCTCGATCTTATAAAATACCGTAGTGTGGTAGTTGTGGTACGGAACCCTACGAGCGCGAGTCCAACTTGCACTTGGCCAGTTTATTTATATTATTGTGATCATATTGTTTTTAAAGATTTCTCTTTAAAAAAAAAACAATAAATACATTGCATTTTATTTAATCATAGAAACTTTAATTTCCAAAGAAAAAAGAAGAGAAACGTGTTACAGATATTCATAATATAGATTTTACAGAAGACAAAAGAATTATTTATTAATGTATATGATTTAAGTTGGGAAGCGTTGGAAGCATTTGACGGCAGATTCCTAATTTATCACGCTTTAAACCCACGGCAAAGGAACTATGCCGATATACCTACCTTCCTAACAACTCACTGGTCGAGTCTTGAACCTGGCCGCCATCGAGTAATCTGAAAAATTAAGATTTTCTAATTAAAACGATCCTGTATAAGCAAAAAGCTTTATCAAATAATATTAATGCATTTGAATTTGTGTTAGTAGGTATTGCTAGTTGGAACACCTTGGACGAATTATGGTTCATAATCAAATAGCCGCAAGGAACTCCATTCCTTGACATTACGGATGGTAAATGATGAAGCAAAACGTTTTGTGAGGGTAAATAGAACGTCCACCATAAAGAATCGAATAGATATCTTTTGGGTAAGCGTGCTACATCATCGACCGCATCGTCACTTGACATCAAGTGAGATAGTGGTCAAACGCTAGCCTATAAGATATAATAAAAAAAAAGAATAAAAAAAATATTTTATTTAGGGACAGAGAGTAAGCACACAATGAGTTAACAAGCTATTTTCCAACTAATTATCTTTACCCCAACGCATCGACGCAGGCTCCTTCAAACCACTGCAGTGGCACAGGGCAGTCCGGAGGTAGTGTAGTTGGTGGGTCTTGTGTTACCACATCACATGGCATTACAACCACCGCCGCCATTACCGACAAAGCTACCAATAACAACATTGCTAGGCAAATTAATGACGAACAAATGTGATATTGTTTAAGTTATTGAAATATTTGTGATGAATTTGTACGTTTTACTCCGACTTTATAGTGAAAGTCTGTGTGACGTTGCTGACATTAGATCCGCCCGACCCATTTCTTATAGAGTTAATTAAATTAGCCTGAAATATTGCATTAATTAAAAGTAGTTAAATTAATTTCTGGTAAAAAATTTGATTAGTTATACCTAATGACATGCGCATGTTTGCTCTCTTTCTGTAAGGTCAGTCCAGTTTTTATGAGAAAGCTTTTACCATCGAAGCTGTTTGGCTCTAGAACCCGAACCTGTAAAATCTTACAGACACTTCATATTTTCAACAAACAATAAAATACCAACAACAACAATTCTGGACAAATTTTGGATTTATAATTTTGGTACAGTTTTACAATCCACAAATTATAATTTAAGATCGTTTAAAAAATTAAAGGACCGCCGACTTCAAACGTCGCGCTAGTATAGTATAGTATAGTATAGTCAAAGTAGCAGCCAGTATCATGTCATCGAAGTAGCTACACCGCGCCGTACCACGCCACGCTAATTCCCCCTTCTTCTCTCCCCTTCCCCTCACTTCCCCCTCTCCCCCTGTAATCGGTGAACATACATTAAAAAAAAAAAATTCCGACGAATTGAGAACCTCCTCCTTTTTTGTGAAGTCGGTTAAAATATTTCGCTGGTGATTTGTCTAGTCCATTGTTATACTAGAATTTAGTCTTTCGATTTAGTACTACTGAGTCATCCTCCATTATTATAACTGTTTAATTGACTAACAATTACAACGGTAGTAAGTAGATAAAATATCCACTTACTTGGCAGTACGGACGGCCGCGTACAAATTATACCAACCCACTTTCACTATAAGCCAGACGTCTTTTAATATAAGACGTCTGGCTTATAGTAAATAAATAGTTTCAGTATATTATACTGAAACTAGTTGTTTACCGTGGCTTATACTATTATTTATTCTGTGACCGTCGTTTTATACGAAGGGAAGTGAAGGGATGACGGAAAAGTATCCTTTCGCAGGGTTAAAACATGTGAATACTTAGGGGGCGTCCATAAATTACGTGAGGTGTTTTTTTTTATTTTCTGAACCTCCCTCCCTCCCTGGTGAGATGTCGTGAGATTTTATTCAACCCCCTCCCCCATCCCCCAATCTCACGTGAGATTTTTCAAAATCTGGGTTTCTTACGTAAACGCGTTGGATTGTTATTGTAAAAAGAAAAAAAGATGCTGCGTGCTTTTATTTAGGACTAGTTAAGTCTAGTAATCAATATTGCTGAGAGTTTAATTATAAGTGTATATTTTTTTTGTTTCAATCAGAATAAAAATTGCGTGATATTTGCCGAGACCCCCCCTCTCTCCAACGTAAGATTAGATGAGATTTGACTCGACCCCCTCCCCCCCTTAAACACCTCACGTAATTTATGGACGCCCCCTTACAAAAATAACCTTTCGCAGGGTTAAAATATGTGAATACTTACAAAAATCCATTGATGAATATTGGCTATGCATTCATACAAGGATTTATTATTATTTATTAGGAGAGGCCTATGTCCAGCAGTGGAAGGAAATTGGCTATTAATGATAATGATGATTCATACAAAACTTTGTAATAGTGGTTGATGAATATGTGAAATATCCTTTGCCCTTTTCAATCATCTTCCAAAAATGACAAGGTTCTCTATTCATCTGTAGGTACTTCTTTTGTGATTTTTTGTATGTTTGTAACGTGATATCCACAATGATATCTGTGGTGATTTCTCTGCCAATTGTGAACCGATTTGAATGATTTTCTTTTTGACATGGGTAGGATTCATCTCCAAAGTGGTCCCATTTAAATCAACCAACTGTCTGGAATAAGATTGTCTTATAAACACTAAAACAACATATACTTATGCACGTTCACATTTATAATATTAGTGGCCTAACAAGACCGTTTCGTTTGAATTGACATTGGTGTCATAAGTGAAATGGGCGGAGCAATCTGACAGATTGCGTTTGCGCAAATTTGTGGTTCAGATTGGGGCAGGTGGTTCTTTTGTTTCCTATTCGACTGAACGTAGTGTGAATGTCTGATATAATGAGCTAGAAATCATAGTCTTACTATTTATACTGTTATAAAAAATCTTTTGGTAGATAGATACGTTGTACTGACTCTGAACGACAATTACTTTAAGATCGACGTAGTTTTAAGATTGTCAAATTCCTGTTTTATTTACGTGGGTAGTTTTTTTGCGTCAACTATGGTTTAATTCCGTTTCCGTCGAAACCATGGGCCCGTGGGGTCAACAACCACGTGATTTTGTTAGGGAGCTGTCCTGACGCGTAATGGATGTCTCCTACGACCAAAGAGCTGGCGCTTACCTCGAGCAACGCATAAGTTTCGCCATTCAAAGAGGTAATGTCGCCAGCTCTTTGGGTACTCTTCCAGCAGAAAGCGACCTCAATTCTGTTTTTTTATTTGAAGTTTGTATTTTATTTTTTAGTCGTAGTTAATATTATAATTTTGTTTTTATGTTAATTTGTCCATTAAGTTTCGGTTGAACTTTCCTTCAAATTACAGGCCCATTGCTATCATGTCCTTACTCTCAAAGGTCATGCAGAACATTTTTACTTTAAATGTTCATTGATGAATTTCTATATTCAGCCAGTTTCTATATTGGATCGATCCGGATTTCCTTCAATAGGAGATTCATTTTGACATTACTTCTTCTCAAGTCGTATGATACCCAGATCGATCGAATATAGAATCGCCGTTAGTGGTCTAAACCGAGATCTTGTTTGTCTGTAAAGTAGAATACGCTACTGAGATAAAGATAGAGAGAGACTACGAGGAAAAAAACCATTAAGCATGTCTGTTTTTGTTTCAGGTCAGTACTGCAAGATAGGCTGCAATAAGTTAAGCTTCCGCATTCTGGCCCTATATCCAGGTACTTAAATGGCCAACGGCATTCCGAGGAATGTAAATGAATACACCTGCTCTAGATTGGTAAGAACACATTTCGTATAATATCTCGATAACAAATACTACAACTACTTCTACAAAAACAAATATCAAGGTTTCAAAATCTATAACCGATATAGACAGAAACATTTTTTGTGTTTTAAATATATAGATATGCCGAACTTTCGTTGCATTCATTTTATGGGGAATATAGTAACATCATTGTTTAACTGTTTAGGAAATTGTTTTGGGAAAATGTCGATGAAAAGTAGGCCTCATTCCTCAATGAAACCAGTTAATTCACTTTGCGCCATCAAATCATAATAACAGCATAACTTAGCTCAAGTTTTTACAACAGTAGCGGCTTTTCCTGTCCTTACATCACTGCTCATCACTTCTTTTACATAATATCTACCTAGTAGGTACTCTCGTACATAACACTTGCTTTGGAACCTTGTCACATTAGAAACTAACTCGAGACACCTGTATCGAAAGACTTGTCCATATAAACGTAATACCATAATAACTATAGTTTAAAAAAATAAAATAAACCGACTTAACATGCTTCGTGATAGATTTTCAGTAGCAAGTTTTAGGTTTATCTTCATCAGTATAAAAAGACCACCGTGGTGATATGTCTGTATGGAGGGTATATATGTATATCTCTACGGTGGTTTTTTTATACAATTCCCCAACCTAATATAAAAAAACTCTTTCGAATCGGTTCACGCTATCGTGGTACATACTTACACAAAAACTGACAGAAAAATTGATAACCTCCTCCTTTGTGGAAGTCGATTAAAAATAGTTTCAAAATAAAGCTTGCTTTTAAAATTATCGTGAATTTGTAACATTATTATTGTTATATACCGGCTATAATTCACGTACCTTTAGTCAAATTTTCTCGACCTAGGTTTAGAGCGAGTCAGTCGCTCTTCCTCGGGAGTGAGGTCACGCGGTGCACATCGCGATCTCACCGCGTGACCTCACTCCGAGGAAGAGCGACTGACTCGCTCTAAACCTAGGTCGAGAAAATTTGACTAAAGGTACGTGAATTATAGCCGGTATATAACAATAATAATGTTACAAATTCACGATAATTTTAAAAGCAAGCTTTATTTTGAAACTATTTTTAATCGACTTCCACAAAGGAGGAGGTTATCAATTTTTCTGTCAGTTTTTGTGTAAGTATGTACCACGATAGCGTGAACCGATTCGAAAGAGTTTTTTTATATTAGGTTGGGGAATTGTATAAAAAAACCACCGTAGAGATATACATATATACCCTCCATACAGACATATCACCACGGTGGTCTTTTTATACTGATGAAGATAAACCTAAAACTTGCTACTGAAAATCTATCACGAAGCATGTTAAGTCGGTTTATTTTATTTTTTTAAACTATAGTTATTATGGTATGACTGACTCGCTCGAAATGTATACCCTCAAACATGATGGTTTTTTTTTTAACTATGTAATCTAAGTACGTAGTTTTCGGCTTGATCACACTTCTGTGATTTGCTATTATATATTGTGAATTCTGATTACCGGATAATATTAATAAGGTACTTCGTAAGGCTTGACGCAACATTGGAAAATGTTGTGTAGCATATGATCAAAGTAGGTCTGTGTAATTCTTACGGCATAAGCTTTTATAAGTTACTCTGTGGTATGAATCGAGCTGACTGCCGAAAATCTATATAATTTATTCTTGATAATGATGTTTCGTAGTTCGTAGACAGATATGATTGTTTCGACATGGGTAGTATGGTACAGATTATATAATATAATACTTGGATTGGATTGAGTGTAAGGGAGCACAAATACCACGTCAGTGCTCCCAGCCAACCTCACCTGCCTGTGGTGCATCCTGCTAACCAACAAACGCGGCTCTGGCGACCGACAAATGGCGGTATAACCATTACAAAATTATGGCGTAGCTAAAGACTACAGGCCGGAGACGAGCAGCAGCGTCGACGGTGCAAGGAGCTACGTCCTGCGATCGCCAACCCGCCTGCCCAGCGTGGCGATTAGGGCATATCCCTCCCAATGAGCCGAAGTTCGGGCTCAGTGGCGTATCTTCGGAGAGGCCTACTCTCCAGCTGAGGACTGACACTGGCTGATTATGATGATGATGATGATGATATAATACTTACTATACAAATATGGTATATAAGACATATTTACTACTGTATGGCAGCTATAAGGAGCTGAGTAAATTTAACTAAAATCAGAATATATCCATGTGGTAGTAGAAGTAAAAAGTCCTTCGAATATGCGTTTCTTTTCTTTTTTTTACTGTATTTTTTTATTACACCCCTTGATTTTATCGTCATATTCTAGTGATATAACGATGAATAAAATATACTTATCAGATCTCGATTCAATTACAATGGGACTAAAGCCAAACGGAAAACAAACTCTCTCAAACCAAAAATAATTTTCCGATGATGGAGGTCTGAGGTAACAAACATATAAAAAACAGGCGAGTTCGGAGACTCCTCCTTTTTTGTGTAGTCAGTAAAAATGTCAGTTATTCAGCGGCTTGTCTTACAGTCCACACCTTGTTCCACTTTTAGATAAAAAATAGATTTTTTTCTGTCATCTGAAATACATAACAGCCATCCGTAAGCACTCTAATTGCTCGTAATATATGAAATGAGTTTTAGCGGAAGAAAGCATGAAAAATAGTTAACTTTCTTCACTGAAACAATTTGCAGGTATTATGTTCCGCCTCGCTTGACTTGCTACCAAAAAGTAGCTTACCACCAGCACAGAAAATCTGCCGCCATATCCTTACAGTGTTCCGTCTGCACACAGCCTTTGAGAGTCAGAACATTCTATTCTAAGCCTATTGTATTCACCACAGAGAGAAACTTCATCTGTTCTGCGGTTTTCACCATCTTCAACCGCATCATCGCTTACCACCGGGCGAGATAGTAGTCAAACGCTAGCATAACAAATATAAAAAAAAACTTATTTCTACTTGGTCTGGTCTGTCCATCATCCGTCAAATGACTCGCTCTTTTAGACTATCTTTGCCATTTATTTGAATCCTCATGATTTGCCTGCTTATAATGGAGCGAAATGTGTCAGTGATGGTATCATGTAGATTTTGTGACCACTGGTGGTTGTTGTTAACCACTGATAAGTGTACATATCGATGACGTCTGTGTGTCAAATACTAGCCTATCTTTGCATAAAAGTATAATTTATGATTGTACAATACAAACGAAAAAACCGACTTCACATGCTGCGATGGTCATAATAGCCACTACTCATAATCATGTCATCAAGGTATACAAACTTGTTTATATTGTTTATCTCCATATCTCCGGAGATGATTATCAGATTCGGTAAAATTTGAATGGGACCAAACGGAATGCATAATCTCTCGAACAAAAAAATAAACTGGCCAAGTGCAAGTCGGACTCACACTCATAGGGTTCCGTACCACACTACAGTATTTTATAAGATCGAGCAAAAAATACCACTATCATTTTTCGCCAGCAAAAAATAATAATTAATAAACATTTCATTTCTTACAACGCCATCTAACGTCTAACAAAGGTGTTAGGGATCGATATTTCAATATAAAGCCATCTATGGACGCTTAGGTAAACGTCCAAAATAACACGTTTCTTGTATGGGCACCCCCTATTATTTATAACTTTATTCTGTTTTTAGTATTTGTTGTTATAGCGGCAACAGAAATATATATATAAATATAAATATATACAATACAGAAATATAATATCATCTGTGAAAATTTCAACTGTCTTACTATCACGGTTTATGAGATTATACAGCCCGGTGACAGACGGACAGACAGACAGACAGACAGACAGACGGACAGCGGAGTCTTTGTAATAGGGTCCCGTTTTACCCTTTGGGTACGGAACCCTAAAAACATATTTTCAAATAGATTTGATTTAAGATTTGTCGGAGATCTGATGTAAAAAACATTTTAAAAAACAGCCGAATTGAGAACCTCCTCCTTTTTTGTGAAGTAAGTTAATAAAACAAAGTATCTTTCCGTGATCTGTCCCTCCCACTGTACGCTTAGTTCTTTTAATCTACGCATCGATTTTGATTGGGTTTTCATTAATAGATAGAGTGATTCAAGAGAAAGGTTTATAACAAGAATAAACGCGAGCAAAACCGCGGGGCACAGCTAGTAAGAAATAAATTAAAAAAATGTATATTAAAAGATACTCGTAACATTATGTCGCGTTTACTTGTACCTACCTAAGATATATTTTGACCTACCTAGCGAAGATATGCCTATTGCCTTAGGTCCTTATAAAAATGTATTTCCTAAGACTAGTGGCATGCGGCACCGCACGATCGCGTGCAACACACCACTCGTTTGACGTCAAATTAAAAGAAACTCTAATTGCATTCGATAATTAACTAGTTACAGCTGTAATTGCTTCGATTGTCGATTATTGGTGACCAGCGACCGTTAAGTTGGATTTGGGTGAGTAGGATATGTATGGGAACTAGTAATATTTCCTTGTGTACCTGTCGTTCATCTCCATATCTCTGGATATACTCATCTGACCTCAATGAAATTTAAATATGACCACCTAGAAAGTAAAGCATTTTTAACAAAAGCAGAATTTTCCAAATCGGTCCAAGCGTCTTGGAGTAATCGGGAACATACTTAAAAAAAAACCTACTAATTGAGATACTCCTCCATTTTTTGAAATTGGTTTAAAATGACTGGCGTGGCATTTTAAGTCGGTTCTTTTAGTTTTTCTAAACAATCTTATATTATTACGTTTGTTTGTATTTGTCAGCAAGAATAAAACGGGCACTATGACTGCAAATGATTAAATATTAAATGACGATGAATTATTATGGAAATATATTACGATACTTTAGGAGTGGGGTATAATTATCATCATCATCATCATCAGCCGGTGACAGTCTTCTGCTAGACGTAGGCCTCTCCCAAGATGCACCACTGAGCCTGATCTGCGGCTCTTCTTTTCTAATCTCTTGGCTTTGTGTGTGACTTTCCATCTTTGGGAGTTATATATGCCCTAATCGCCACGCTGGGCAGGCTGGTTCGCGATCGCAGGACGTAGCTTCTCGCACCGGTAACGCTGCTGCCCGTCACCGGCCTGTAGTATTTATCTACACCATAATTTTGAAATGGTTATACCGCCATTTGTCGTTCGTCAGAGCCTCTTTCGTTGGTCAGCAGGATGCACCACGGCCAGGTGAGGTTGGCTGGGAGCACTGTAGTGGTATTTGTGCTCCCATACATCCCATACAAATTTTGTATGAATCCAACCAAGCCAATCGAGTTTAGTATATTACATTATAACAAGATATAGATACTAGAACAAGAAATATGGAAAACCAAAACCAATAATAAACTAAATTAATAACTAACAATTTACAATTTAAAATGTCACCCTGCGGCTATTCAACATTAACCAGACTAGACTATAATTATAGATATAGCTTGGAAATAGTTAAGTAATAATATAAGTAATAAATCTTATGAAACTAAACAACGATAGGTAATCACGTAAACTATGTCACGTAGCACAAATCATATGTAATATGGTCAATCACTAACTAATGAGCAAATGTGAATATGAATTGAGAAATGTATTAGAATCTCGATAGTACATTTATATACGTGATTGCGAAATGCTTTTACTGGAATATATTTATGTTTGAGTTGAATGTTTCGATTATTCTGAAAGGTGTCGGAATAGGTCTCTAATGTACGATCTCTTATAAGATCGTTTAAAGAACCGACTTCAAATGCCGCACGATTAATTTTTATTACCAAGTTTGAGGTGCTTATCTTCATATCTCTAGAGATACTTATCAGATCTCGATGATTGAATTGCAATGGTACCACCCGTGGGATATCTCCTTTCCAACAAAAAATAATCATCAAAATCGGTTCATAAACGAAGAAGTTACCCACGAATACACATTAAAAAAAATATATATTACGGTCGAATTGAGAGACGTCCTTTTTTGAAGTTGGTTAAGAAAATATGCAAAATTATTGACTTCATTGATTTTCAATAGTATTTTATTTGTATAATAGTACAAGTTGTAATACCTACTACAACGACGTATCGTAAGAAAGTTAGAATTTCAAACCTATCTCAAAACCTATGACATAGTGAAAGGATCGAAGTTGATTTAACAATAACCAAGTTTAAATGTTGCGACAAGTCTTTCATTTGACTTGTATAGTTTGGTTTCTATTCTACAAACAAGACCGATCGTTCGACATCAATGCTATTGTCGCAAACCGCCAGACCACCAGACCACTAATGTTAACTGCGGAAAGGCGTGTATAATACAAACAAACGTTGGACGTACAATTACTTATCGAACAATGTGTTACGCAACCGATTCAATGTGATTGTGCAACACACGTGAAAGATGATAGTAATATCTGATGACAAGTTTGTAATGTTGCTTTGCGATAGGTATAATAATGGTCATAAATAATAATGTTTGATAGGTTTAATTTAAGAACATTAATCTATAATTTGGTGTGATTTATGGTTATTAAAAAACGCATTGACACAGTCTGTGAATGCTGTAAAGTTTTAATAGAATGTCCAATGTCGCAATATACGTAGTGGGTACCTTCATGTGAATGTTGAGGAAGAATTTGGTGGGAGGATTTCGTCTTCGCGATTTTACTTTAAATTTTTGTAGCTTTTCAGCATATTTTTAGGATTATTTAAAGTGAAAAAGATGTAGTACGATTCGTAAGCCTCTCATAAGTGATGTGTTCGTACCTATCACTCATGAGAAATTGTGTTGATGTATAAAAGTTCTTAAATACCTGTTGGTAATCGCTGCGGTCTAGCAACTAGTGTTACTATAATATCGTTTAAAAACTAAAAAACAACCGACTTCAATGCCGCGCTATTCATTTTCAGTACCAATTTTGAGATGTTTATCTCAATATCTCTGGAGATACTTATCATACCTCGATAAAATTACCATGGTACTACACTTGGGATATCTCCTTTCGAACAAAAAAAGAATAATCGAAATCAGTTCATAAACGACGAAGTTATCCGCGAACAAACAATAAAAAAAAAAAAAATATATACGTTCGAATTGAGAAACCTCCTCCTTTTTTTGGAGTCGGTTAAAAACACACACAACTTGTTTAAGAGTTTTCTTACATACCAACTTAAATATTGATAGGAAACGTCAAATAGAGGGATACAGTCTTCGAGCATTTATCAATGGAGATGTTAACGCAAGGCGTACCGCTCTGCTGGCCATATAGCCATTTTTGGCCATATAAGCGTGCGTAACTACGCTGTATTTTTAATACTGTGTGCGTGTTTCAAGCTAGTGTGCGGGATCGCTAAAGTGAGTGATTTATGTGTGTGTAATGCGTGTTTACCTCGTCCTCCGTAAGTATCGGCAAAAAAAAATGTTTGCGGATTACAACGTTAACATCTCCATTGGTAAATGCTCGAAGGCTTTTTGTGAAGACGTTATCATGTGTAATTATCATCATCATCATTATCAGCCGGTATCAGTCCACTGCTGGACAAGGCCTCTCCCAAGACACGCCACTGAGCCCGATCTTCGGCTCTTCGTTTCCAGTCACTTTTCCAGTCACACTCACATTGCTTTGCGAATGTGTAATGAAAAGTTCTAATGGTAACAGGCTATTATGTTTATAATAGCCTAAATTCGACTGTCATATCACTTGCTATACGGTGTTCAAGCAAGAAGAGTGAAATATCTGTTACGTAGTAACTGTTATATAATTTGTGGTTCAAGTCCCAACAGCCCAGCTCCATCATCGGATCAGATCGATAGTACCATATTGTAGCATTGTCACCGAAAACATGCAAGTGTACCAAATTTGAGTCCAATTGAACATTAGGGAACTTTTTCTAAATTAGCTTCCAAGATTTGACCCAAACAAATAAAATACATACATAATAACACAACAAGTTAAATATACGCTTTTAGTGATAAAACACATTGTTCATCATCATCATCAGCCTATGTTAGTCCACTGCTGGACATAGGCCTCTCCAACTGCACGCCACTGAGCACGAATAAAAAAAAATTGTTTACTTACTTGGATTAAAAACTTTGGCATAAAAATTGTCATAGTTTTTTTTTTAATAATATGTATTTTGCATCTTTAATAGCATTTAAATCGAATATCCAGGCTTCGACCAAAAAATTAACACAGTAAAATTGCAACACGTATTATTTCACAACCACCTTGGTTGCACTTAAAACTTCGGTAGCTTGCCAAATGGGTCTTAAATTGCTACGAAAATAGGGATAGCAACTGGTAAACCATACACAACTTTGTAACTATTGCAAGCAACAGCATTTATTTGTACCTAATCTGTACCTAATATATATTTCCTCCTTAGTATATATTCCTCCTTATAACACCTTTGGCACAACAAACTAAACACACGTTTAGTGAAAATGTTTACATTTAGAAACCACTGGCTTAGCCACGTGTTTCGGAATTAATTGCGATTTTAACCTACTATTGTTTAGTTTACAATAAGGCAGTATCTGTGATTCTGAGAAATAATATCTTGGAACATATACCGCAAGAAAAGGTGTTACACAGTTGACTATAGACCTATTGATTCCTAGAAGCATTTCTGTGGTAATACCAACTACCACAAAACATGTAAGTACAGAACGAAAGCTTCATAGTACGCACGCTCGAGCAACGCACACATTAACATCGTTGTATAAGAAATCGTCTAAGTCTATAGTCGCCATTTTTCAACCGACTTCCAAAAAGGAGGAGGTTTTCAATTCGTCTGTATGTTTTTTTTTATGTCTGTTACGCGATTACTCCGTAAATTGTGATCCGATTCGAATAATTATTTTTTTAATCGGTAGGATACATTTTCGAGGTGTTCACATGGTAATTTCATTGACATCCGATAAGTATCTCCAGAGATATGACGATAAAAGTCTCAAACTTGCTACTGAAACTGACTCGCGGGGCATGTAAGTCGGTTGTTTTAGTTTTTAAACTATCGTAATTATAGGACCCATCTCACCCTTCTCTTGGCTCTCTGTGGCTCTACTATAGCGGTTTTAGGGCCCATAAGTCGGTACCATAGTTCATAATTCTTTCGTGTATTGCGTTCTCTAAATGTTTATAAAAGATCCATAGCGGGCGCATCGATGGGATGTTTCTTACACTAGTAATATTTCTGTCTATGGCGATAAATTGTTATCATTAAAATCTGCTAACGTAGCTCTGATGCTATGACATTGACTTTGGCGCAATTATCGCCAAGTTTTATATTGAATACGTAATATTTGCTCATCTGAATAAACATCATAAATTATTTCAAACAATTAAACAATGTTAAAGATTACATTATACACACAGCAGTGTTTTAAATTACGGCTATTGTAGAGTTGAATAATATATTTAAATTTATTATTACTCTTAGTAATCTTACACGTGAAATAAAATTGTAGAATACTTGTTTCTTAAATATAAGCAATCAGCTATAAGCATTCTACGATTTTAATGTATTTTGTTTAAAAGTACTTATAAGTAGTAATAAAAATAAAAATAATTCAATTATTTAAATTTCATCACAAATAAAAGAATTAAAATTCAATGTCAATTAAAAATAAATATTATTATTTACCAGCACATAAAACATTTCTGTCAGGAGTAAATGTCAATGACCAAATTCAAAAGAAAATAATAAAATTGAAATAAAAAAAATATGAATTTTATTGTATGATTTTATTGTAATTTGTAGAGATGGCTGATTTAAAATTGATTTCATATTATTAATTGTGAAGTTTTTATTGACTCGCACGATTACACAGAGAAGAAGCAAGGGTAACTAGAATCCCATTCTGTCTTATTTGCATTAATTTTAGGACTCTGTCTAAGCACGTCCTTTCAGCTCCAAGAAACGTGATTTATTTTAAGTAAACAAAGATAATTTGTTACTACAGTATTGTAACACTCGATGTCTATACAAATGGTTCAGTAACAAATAAGTCGTGATTTGCAAGACGTAATCTCGAACGCTTTCGTCGCCTTCGTGCGATGATGAAAATCACCTATTCAACGGTCGCACGCCGCAGATGAAATCTGTGAACAAATGTGTATTGTGATAGTTCCTTTCTACCAGTATATCTGATATCAAGCCATTATCGTGCTAATGATTTGGTCATGATTTTATGTGGTAGCTTATCTACTCGTATAGATATAAGGTTTGCTAGCTAGATAATAGATAGATAATGATCTTTTCAATCGTGAACTCGTCATCAAGAGTCGATTTGTATCATTGTTTATTGGAAGAATCACTTCTTCCATTTGTCCTTTCGCTTCGTTAACGTTCAAACGTTAACACAATGAGAGCCAAGTGGCGTAAGAAGCGTATGCGTAGGCTAAAGCGTAAAAGGAGGAAGATGCGTGCAAGGTCCAACTAAAATGGTACAGGAGTGGAGTTAGTTTTAATGTCTGATCCTGCTTATGTATCAAAAATAAAAAGTTAAAAAAAAAAAAAGTTAAAAGGATATACATATTTTTAATGGATCGAAGTGATCTAAGTGCATTGGTAATAATAATACAAGAGCGTTTACAAAATGAAAAAAAAACCGACTTCATATGCCGCGGTAGTCAGTACTCAGTTTGAGGTGTTTCTTTTCATATCTCTGGAGATAATCAACGAATCTCGATGGCAATGGGACCAATCTGAATAATCTGGAATACCATACCTATCTGCCAAATGAACACGACTCTAAGATAACCTAAGATGTTGCGAAAATTTTCTCTTAAATTAAATAACAAAAGTGTCATAACAACTCTCATTATTCAACAGAAGTATTATCGTGATGTAAACAAACGTAAACAAGAGTTCGTTAACATCTGTCGCAGCTTGCATGCAGAAATGTCTGAGGTCAAAAGTTAAAAGTGCTTCTATGTAAGTACCTGGCTTGTAAATTCACTTAAACTACTGACGCATTTGTACAATTTTGAAATATTACGCAGAGTGCATGTAAAATTGAAGAGGTAGCATCTGCTATATCAATATTACCTACTTATGCTAATTTGCCTCATTACGACAGGCGACAGATATAACTAACGTTTAAAATTTGTCCATCCACTACTGGACGTAGGCCTCTCCCAAGATACCTACTGAGCTCGATCTGAGTAATAAAGCCCGTCATGTAAATAATTTTAAAATACTGGCATAATTGAGCTGAGCATACTCACAACCTACGAATAAATAGCTCCTTGCAATACTAAAGTATTATCGAGCTGAGCCATAGGAGAGTCCTATGTCCAGCTGTGGACGGAAATTGGCTGATAATGATGATGAGGATCGAGCTGATCTGGTACCACCATTTTGTATGACGGAAAGAATTTATATTTTACGTTCGAAAAATGTACGGTAAAATAGATTATTTAGTTTGAACAGTAGTGTGTAGTGAAAGTAGTGTATGGGAGAGCAATTTTATAAATACAAATGTTATGGCTAGCATTTGACAACTAATCTCATCGGATGTGAATGAAGACGAGCATATATTTATTTATGGACGCTGGTATTCGGTATTTTTTTGTCTATAAAATTAAATAAATACAACCATACTAGTATATTCAAGACTTCCTAACAATAAATGTACGATACTTGTATTTATTTGCTTCTTTGCTCTAACCCTACATACATGAAGCTACATGATAATGACGTTTACTTTTGGAATTGAGCCTTGCCCATTTTAATTTAAAATCGTGTCTATTTAAGCATAAAACATGTGAATTTCCTCATGCTCTAAGTAAAACGTCTCGTCTGTATATTCGTATGCTTGGAATGCACGAGGATCGGGGCCATCCAGAGGTTCTTAACCATTGAAGATTTCTTGGACACTAAGCGTTTTATGGTTAAATTTTAAGAGTCCCTTTAAGATCCCTTAAGAGCGAATGCGGGGTGCACTTGTCCATACAAATGTATTCCCCCGTTTCCTTTCTGGAAAATGCTTCTAGAGAAAAATTTGATTCTACAAAATATCAAGGTCTGCTGTAAATACGCCCCGCCCCTATCATTAGCTTTTTTTGACAGACCCATTGCAAATAGAAATATTACCCTTCAAAAATCTTAAAGAGAAGATTAAAGGCTTATATATTTCTTTTTGCGATTGGTTGGTCAAAAAAAAATGATGATCAAATGATAGGGCCTTGATATTTTGTAGAAACAAATTTGGCTCTAGAAGTATTTTCCAGGGAGAAAAAGGGAGAATATGAGAAAAAGAGAGAAGTATGGAAAAGTGCACCCCACGTTCCCTCTTAAATTTTTTTTTTTTATATAGGCAATACAGATGTCAAACTTATAACACCCTCTATTTGTCTCGGGGGTTATAAAGACACACCGATCCTTTCAAGTTTATCGTATGAAAAGTAGTGCGGACAAAAAGTTGCATCATAATAAGGGTAACAAGAAAGCTTTCTGACATTTAAAAAATTTTTGGAAAAGGTTGAATTATGATTGTTTTACGCTTACGCAATACTTCCGCCATTTCAAGCTGAAACAAGACGCTAAGCTCGCGCTTGCGGTTCGTTTTTGATTCGTGAATTTGTTTATTTTGAGATATTTTTCAATCTAAGATGATTTAACACAAACGGGAAATTACAATATTAGCCAAAGTCACAGAATAATGAATAGCCAAAGTTGAGAACCTATGCTCTCGTCCTTACACGGACTCCGAATTCCCGACTTCTCATTACATAGATTAACTTAACTAATGCACGGTCGAGAATGTGAGGTATTTCCACTTGATTTCCGTTTGCGATCAACGCGATACCTAGGAAGTTTAATCAGCCTTCAGTTTAAGATAAAATCGATGTTGAAAGACTCAAAGTTCCATAGTGAATTTAAATATAACCATCTTAATAATCTTTGCAGTTTCTATCGGATGATTTCATTTCGGGTAGGTTATATTTGTAGAGAATTAAGAAAAATACCTCACTTCCCAGAGCTTATGTGACCTAATGAAACGACATGCAAAATTTGGAAAAAAATCATTTCGGTACAGTAGGATAAACATCGATCTAGTGAATATTGGAGATTTGAGTGGACATTTTAGAAAATCCTTCACAAAATGTGATGACATAGCTAAAGGGTTAAGAATAAATTGACTGCAATGGGTTCACTAAGTTCAGATATCAAATTTGAACTAATTGATGGTATTCAAAGTAGATCAAAATACTGATTTGGCTGAATTTTTGCATAGAGATGGTAACGGAATAGGATTTATAGCTTACGCGGGCTAAGGGCGTGTTGCGGCTAAAAAACTATAGTAACGCTATTATCGCTTATGAAACATCGCGTACAGTAGTAGACAAATATAAACCAATTATCATCAGCCTATCTCAGCCCACTGCTGGACGTTGGCTTCACGCCACTGAGCTCGATCTGTTTGTTTCCAATCGCTGCCGGCCAGCTTGCGTACATCATCGCTCCATCTAGCTCGAGGGCGCCGTACACTACGATAACAGTCTTTTGAATTAAAACAAATATTCAAATCACAGGCAAATAAAAAACGTAACCAATCCAAACATTTGTACATAGAATTAGTTTACGCAACATTATTTTTTACCGCGTCGGTGGTCATTGATGCACACGTCGGTGGTCATGATGCACACGATTCCACATTTTACTTTCATGGATGTGCATGCACGATATTCCTCATTTATGCATTCGTAGAAAGTGGAATGTATGAATGTATGAAACGCGAGCCTGACTGACTGACCGATAGACGAGCCAAATGTAAACTCAGTAAACTGTTGATGATTTGTTGTTGTAGCTAATGTGTTTGGCTTTATCTTCATCTTCTAAGTTTTACTTACACTAGAAATGTGCAATGTGATTTGTACACACAATCCATAATTTCATGGTACCAATGGGATTCAAACCCGCGCTGTAGCCAACTCAGCTACAGTACTATGCTATCAATACGACGAAACTAATCTATTTTTTAACCGACTTCACAAAAAAGGAGGAGGTTCTCAATTCGTCTGTATGTTTTTTTTTGCGTATGTTACGCGATTCCTCAAATGTAAAAGATTCGAATGATTCTTTTTTTGGTACGTTTCCGAGGTGGTCCCATTGTAATTTTAACGAAATCGGCCGAGCCGTTTTTAATACATCAACATTTGTATGACGATGCATTTACTTATCTCGACGATTGACTACTTACGAGTACTACTGGCACAGACTAGATATTAGTTACTGCGTCTACTGGCTACTTTGACGATCTTTCACTTGATTTAAACGATCTTAAATTATTTGATCCACTAGTAACTACTGAAATGTAATAATATGTATGTATGAATAAATAAGGAAGTTTGAGGGTACTTTGTGGTAGCAAGGGGTGCATGCAGGGCTCCGTTCACGATCTGCGCTCGGAGTGCAACCTGTGCAACCAAACGCTCTAACCTCTCTCTCTAACTCGTTTAGCGAATGTGACGCTCTGAGGTCGTGAACGGGGTTGGAGCGTTTGGGTGCACTCCGAGCATAGGTCGTGAACGCAGCCCAGTTAATAAAGTAGGTATAATACAAACGTTAATAAATATGGCATGTTGGATACTTCGCTATGAACTAATGAAGGTCGCTTGGGGTGAACATGCACTATTAACACCAAATAACATAATTTATGACACATTCGTGACTATTTCATTGCAAAAACATGCTTAGGCATATGTATATGTACCTAAAAAGTTTTTTTAGGTTTACCCGTAGAGAGAGAAGGCAATTACCTAAGTTGTAAACATAATTTTCGTTAATTTGTATGTCTAAATAAACTAAAGAAGCTTCTACACCTTAGTATAATAATTACTCGTATATATAATTACCTAATAATTATATATAATAAACTTAATAACAATGCATACAATCTTCTCTTTATTTAGATAGTTGATAAATACTATTTAGTATTCTGTGACTCATTGTGTCCCGTTCCCACGGGTGAAAGCGGCGAGATGCGTTTCTGAGAAAATGTAGTTAGGGCGCATTCACACTGATATGTCGTTTTAATTACTGTGTTTTATTGTTTAGAACTTTATATTGATCGTATCGCTTTGATATGAATTGTCTGTGAATTTATGAAGGGAGTTTACTTACATACACAAAATCACGCCTTTTGCCGTTGGGGTAGGCAGAGACTACTTCTTTCCACATGCTACGATCCTTACACGTCTTTCGCTTCTTCCACTTTCATGAAAGGAGTTTGTAGTGCTTTAATAAAGTCTAGATAGTAGTTAGGTAGGTGTCAGAGTATTCTAAGCAGGTAGCGTGTTCACCATCTTCGACCTTATCATCGCTTACCACCAGTCGAAATAGTGGTCAAAACGCTAGCCTATATGATATAAAAAATTCTAAAATGAACTAATGTTGCATATTTTTTTTTATAAAAGTGAAATAATTTTTATATTTCATTGGCATTTCATTGCGTGATTCGACTGATGATGGGCTTGACGCTTTAATATTTAAAAAAAATAGGTACTCATTGCAAGTCATCTCATTTCCTGTATTTATTTAATAAAAGCCAATTTTTAAATAGGCAAGGCTAATGTTTTTGAATAAAACGACGCGTCGGGATTGTTAGCGTTTTTTAGCGCATAAAGATGATTTTATTAAAAGAAAATTTTCAAAAAAGGTTTTTTATTGTTCAATAATTTGTATCATTATCATTATCAGTCGATCTCTGTCCACTGCTGGACACTGCTAAGCCTCACCTATGGCAGGCCACTGAGCTCGATCTTCAGCGCTTTGCTTCCAGCCGCTGCCAGCCACCATTTGTATGTAAAATAACGTGTGTATAAATAATAAAACTATGTTTAGGTATAACTAGGAAAATTTAAAAAGCAAAACACTGACTAAATGTATACAAAATTTCATGCAAATCGTTGAGCGGTTTTCGTGATATATCTCTTAGGTACACGCCTAAGCTTTGAAGTGTAAACCTGAATTGACGTCACAATATACGTCATTACCAAAATTTACACTTGCCAATACAAAAATAAACCGATCAATAGTTCAAAAGCTGGCTTCATTTCATTACAAAAGTGCTAACTCACTAGATAGACAGACAGATAAGTAATTGCTTTTTACTACTTTGTTTGGTGTTGCCAGGTGTTGTGCCACAAATTCCCTGGTGCACTTGAATGCAAACTATATAAAAAAATGTAAAATAATTGTACCGTTTAGTAAAACTGTTATGAATTAAGATCGTTTAAAAAACTAAAAGAACCGACTTCAAATGCCACGTGATTAATTTTCAGTACCAAGTTTGAGGTGTTTATTTCCATATCTCTAGAGATACCTATCAGATCTCAATGAAATTACAATAATAGCGCCCTTGGGATATCTCTTTTCCCACAAAAAAATAATCATCAAAAACGGTTCATAAACGACGAAGTTATCCGCGAACAAACTATCGTAATATACCACTTACCTGTCGAATATGCCATGATTTAGGGAAAAACTCACACTGTCAACAATTTCAGTAAATAACTCCCTCTAGTTAAGGTGTATACGATCAATCAAACATGCTATTGTTGTTTATTAATACGATGCCAGCTATTTTCGATTATCTAGGCCAGTTTGTAAAGGAAAACTTGCGTCTATAGGGTAAGTGTACATAAGTATACTTACATTTTTAGGGTTCCGTACCTCAAAAGGTAAAAAAAGGAACCCTTATAAGATCACTTTCTTATCCGTCCGTCTGTCTGTCTGTCTGTCTGTCTGTCGGTCTGTCTGTCTATCCGTCTGTCTGTCAGTGTGTCACCACCAATTTTCTCAGGAACGGGTGGACCTAGCAAGTTGAAATTTATACGAGATACTGAGGTCTATAGTCCCTATTAGGTGTATAAAAATCATGGTCCTGCAGCCAGCACGATAAAAATATATGGGCAAATTTAGATTTTCGTGAAACTTGTAAGTACCAAAATGTACCTTAATTTTCAACTTTTTTTATTTTTCGGAATTTTTCCTATGCTTGTGTTGGAAGACTTTGCTTGTGACCTAGGCTTCTAGGTCGACTGGAAGTACCCTATGTAGCGAGCATACCCGATAGTAAGCGGTCACTGTTGCCTATAAACACTTGCAATACTAGAGGTGTCACCCATGGGTTGCCGACCTGTCAAAAATGTTATGACGCCCCTTTTGAAGTAATTCATATTACATAGGAGGGATGCAATGAAGCAAAATTCCACGTGATTGAAGCCTCCCAGCCAGCCTCTACTGCACGTGGTGCATCCTGCCGATTAGCGAACGAGGCTCTGGCGACTGACAAATGGCGGGATATCCATTCAGAACGACGTAGCAAAATACCATAGGCTGGTGACGGGCAGCAGCGTCACCGGTGAGATAAGCTACATCCTGCGATCACCCAACCCTACTGCCCAGCGCATGGTGATTATTTGGGCATTATCAATTTTAAGATCGAGCTCAGTGGCGTGCCATAGGAGAGGTCTATGTCCAGCGGACGGAAATTGGCCAATTAAGAAGATATTATGTAGCTTTGCGGGTAAATAGCCGACGGGAGCTCGTTCCACATTTTACAAGTACGGGAGAAATGACCGCTTGAATCGAGATGTGTGCGAAGTCCAAGTCACGTGGTGATTGGTGGCGCCCGCTCTATTCAGAAGACATACTACCTACAGTTACCTACGTAACTTAGTATCTACATTGTTAGGTACCTTTAAGTGATCTGTGGGTGGTGCTAAAGTGTGACTACTGATGGTGGTAGCATTAGGTCGTGTCTCGAACAATCGTATAAAAATAGTAGATGCTAATCAGTTTCAGTTTTAGATTGATGTTATTCAACGTTGATGTTTCCACTGGTATATTAGGACGAATATTTCAACCCGGCATCGAGGATCCTAGAGCCACTCTGACCCGCCACTACACCGAAGATTTGCCAGAAATCAGCCTAGATGAAATTGTGATGGCTCTCAGGCAGCTTAAAAACGGAAAAGCCCCCGGAGAGGATGGAATTACAACGGAGCTCTTAAAAGCCGGTGGAACTCCTACGCTACTACAGCTTCAGCGTATTTTCAGTTCCGTCCTCTTTTCGGGGAGAACTTCGAAGACATGGAGTAAGAGTGTGGTTGTTATGTTCTTCAAAAAGGGAGACAAATCCCTTTTGAAGAACTATCGACCTATCTCGCTCTTAAGCCATGTCTATAAGTTGTTTTCTAGAGTCATCACAAATCGTCTCGCGCGTAGGTTCGACGAATTTCAACCCCCCGAGCAGGCTGGGTTTCGAGGAGGATATGGCACCATAGACCACATCCACACTGTGCGGCAGGTTATACAGAAGACTGAAGAGTATAACCAGCCCCTGTGCTTAGCGTTCGTGGACTATGAGAAAGCCTTCGACTCCATTAAAACCTGGTCTGTTCTGGAGTCTCTGCAACGGTGCCAAGTTGATTGGCGATACGTCCAAGTGTTGAGAGGTCTATATGACGCCGCGACTATGACCGTCCAAGTACAAAATCAGCAGACTGAACATATCCACTTACATCGAGGAGTGAGACAAGGGGACGTTATTTCCCCCAAATTGTTCACAAATGCTTTAGAGGATATGTTCAAAACGCTGAACTGGAAAGGACGGGGCATAAATGTCAATGGCAATTACCTCTCACACTTGAGATTTGCGGACGACATCGTCATCATGGCTGGCATGAACCTGCAATACATGCTGACCACCCTCGCTGATTCTTCTGCACGCATCGGTCTCCGGATGAACTTGGACAAGACCAAGATCATGTTCAACGAACATGTTATTCCGGAACCGATTGCCTTAAACGGAGTTCCTCTCGAAGTTGTTGACGAATATGTCTACCTTGGGCAAATCTTGCAATTGGGTAGAAACAACTTCGAGAAGGAAGCTCGCAGAAGGATACAGCTTGGATGGGCAGCATTCGGAAAACTTCGTCGAGTCTTTACATCGCCCATACCACAAAACCTGAAGACGAAAGTCTTTAACGAGTGCGTCCTACCTGTTATTACTTACGGAGCCGAGACGTGGACACTGACAGTGCGACTAGTTCACCAATTCAAAGTCGCTCAGCGAGCTATGGAGATGTCTATGCTCGGAGTTTCTCTGAAGGATCGAATTCGAAACGAAGTCATCCGTCAGAGAACCAAAGTAATCGACATAGCTCAGAGGATTAGCAAGCTGAAATGGCAGTGGGCCGGTCACATCTGTCGCAGAACCGATAACCGTTGGGGTAAACGAGTTCTAGAGTGGAGACAACGGCTCGGCAAACGTAGTGTAGGACGCCCTCCAACTACATGGAGCGATGATATACGCAAGCTGGCTGGCAGCGGTTGGAAACGAATAGCTGAAGATCGAGCTCAGTGGTATGCCATGGGAGAGGCCTATGTCCAGCTGTGGACGGAAATTGGCTGATAATGATGATGATTTCAATGTTCTGCCTGATTTCTACCAAAAACTTGCTTACGACCATCAAGGCGAATTTCTGCCGCCATAACCTTACGGTGTTCCAGCAGCACAGTCCTTGAGAGTTAGATTATTCTAGGCCTAGCGTGTTCACCATATTTCCATGTGGTGGTAAGCGATGATGACATCGCTTGCCACTAGGCGAGATAGTGGTCAAAGGTAAGGTTATCGCGGCAAATATTCTCCTTCCTCCTTCCTGGTAGCAAGTCAGGCGGAAAATCGATATAATAATGCTCCTACCACCTGTATCTTGCACCTCATTTCACCGCCATCTGCCACTTCCAGACAAACGCGAATCTATTCTGGTATATATATCTTAGTTAACCCTTCATAAATTTGATTGTGTCCAACCGCATCAATAGGACATTTTTGTTTAAGGTCGACCTCGCAAGATTAACGCACTTATATTGACGTCAATTGGCAAAATCTATTGCACATAGCTAATTTTGTTTCAAATCGAGACATCACTAAAATAGAACATTTTCATTGCCATTTTTGCAAAACATATTAAATTTAGACTGGTTAGTTTTCGAGCATTTTTCCAATGGAGATGTTAACGTGGATTACAACGCAAACATTTTTTTCTGCCGATACTTACGGGGGACGAGGTAAACACGCATTGCACAGACACACAAATCGTTCACTTTAACGATCCCGCACACTAGCTTGAAACACGCACACAGTATTAAAAATATAGCGTAGTTACGCACGCTCATATGGCCAATAATGGCTATATGGCCAGCAGAGAGGTACGCCTTGCGTTAACATCTCCATTGGTAAATGCTCGAAGTGGTTAGTAGATAAGAAAACTAGCGATACATATTTTTAAGAAAGGAAGAAAGAAAAAAAATACATTTATTCAGCTAAACTAACTACACAGTCAAAAACAATATAAAATAAAAATAGATAGCGTTACATAAACAAAAAAAGAAAAATTAAAATAGAAACTAAAATATAGATTTTTGACACAAGGTTGTTGTTGCGGAAAAGGCCTATCTCAGCACAAATGTTCAAGCAGCTAACCACCCGAACGCTGATTTTCGGATAGGCCTAGAGCGGGTGTTGGACTAACACAAAACAATTTCTAAAAAAGAAAACTTAAAATTGATAAAACTAAATTAAAAGGTATTCAATTAAACATAAATCTTACAGACAATACTTAATAAATAAAAAGTTAATTATATTATTTATTATATTTATAGAACACTGGACGGTACAGATTACACGGAAAGAAAGAAAACATTGCTTTAGCAACTAAATCACAACATTTGTGGAATTAAATTAATTGAATAATAGTCTAGGAGCTCAAATAGGTACAAAAATACTATGACTTGCAACTATTTGTTTTTTATTCAAGGTTGTGAACTATGACAAACATAGGTATTTGGTGTACAATGGGTATGCGATAAGCTGTTTTGGGTAATGTAAGTAAGAGAGTAGATGTGTTAATAGGTAATTAGTTACTGATTGACTTTAAATGATTGAAACATCTTTATTAATATTACCATGGTTCCTTTGAGCAACGACTAGGAATTGTTTTAATTTTAACTTAAAGAGATTTAATGTTTTCAGATTCCTTATTGGAGGTGGAATATTGTTCCAACACTTTTTGCAAAACATAAGAACTTTAGACAGCATTTACCTAAAGTTCAGTTGTTGGCTATTATATAAAGCACTTTTTTGTCGAAAAAATCCGCGATTCCGGTATTAGAACTTCAGGTAAACATGCATCTGATTATCCGATGTCTTATAATCGTAAGACATCGATAATCAGATAGCCGGTTACTGAGTACATTTATTGAGTACATTTATTGAGAGGTTATCAATTTAATAACGGCACAATTGAGTAGATAAACTCTCAATCAACCTCAGAAACCGCCCATTAGCAGTGCAGCAAGCAGACCTCGAACTATCCGTATGATATGAACACAGCTTTACCTACAGCATCACATATGGAATTAGAAAATGTCTCGTCTCGACCAGTTTCCGCACAAAACCTGCGATATGGGAGTGCCTTATGCACTTCACACATACCTACTTGCTCATCTAGAACCATGGATCGATAGCTTTTCCTTCACGCACACGGTTACACATTCGTATGTAATATAATGTAGTTTTTTTGTTCATGGAAATCATCGTGAGATTAACACATATAATTATTTATTTAAAACTGCTTTACACTCTTGAGTTAAAGATATCAAAATTATATGATATGTTTTGAAAGGCCTGATGCCTGTGAAAAAGGACATCAATAATTTAAGATCTCTCTCTCTCTCTCTCTCTCTCTCGTAACCCAGTGTGGTACCATTTAAACTTTTAATAATTGCAACGTATGTATTAGGTGAGAACATTTGACTTTGACAGAAAACATACTAAAACTCCTCATAAAATTTCAATACTGAGGGAATTATATATTAAAATCGATTTAAAAAAAATCAAATAAACTAGTAACTGTAGAGTCCGCAGACAATACGGATGCCGCATGCTCTGCAAAGCTCTACTCGCCAACAGTTATCTCAAACAATGCTACCTATATACAAGTAGGTATACTGAAATGCAATTTCACATTGTAGTAGAGGACCGACGCTAATCTTTGCGAACAACAGAAGAAAGGTTTCAAAACCATCACAAAACTGACTTTCAGGTCATTACTGAATGTGTGCCTTTTGTTCATGAATATGGAAAGTATAGCATTCGTTTCCATGATTTCGTGACATTTTAACATGATTTTACAAATGTACGAGAATATCTAGTAGGTACGAAAGTAGACATGTCGCTCCCGCTGTCTGTACGCTTAAATCTTTTAAACGAGGCAACGGATTTTGATGCCGTTTTCAGCAATAGATAGAGTTCAAGAGGAAGCTATTCGAGAGGAGGTCTAAATATTGATAGCGATGGCTTTGCGACCGACGAGCGTTTGTATAGAATGAGATATTTATTTAGCTTTATCTTCCTATTAGAAGTTCGCTATGACAGAAGTATTCTGAGTAATGAGTATTCTGTAGGAAGAGATTACCAAGTCAGGACTAATGTCAAAATTAATTAGGAATAAATATTTTTATAATCATTCGATATGGTCGAGTTTTTACCTACATTTCTAACGTGAGTACCAAATAAGCCAAATAATACTGTAATTATAACATTGAAACAAATTATCATAGAAATACAATTGTCAATGCATCTATTGATAGATACATGCCTCAACACACATTTATCTCGATTAAACCTTTCGATTAACGATCTTCTGATGATGAGATTTCGAATGAAAGCCTTCACACCATAATACTCTCTCCCTATATGCACATAACTCATAACCTACGCCAACAAAGTTAACAAGTTGCATCCAGCGGGTTTCTAAGAGAAAGTGAACTTTGCTATGGACTTTTTATTTATTTTATCTTATTTGGAGAGATATGTCCGCTCGGGAAAATCTATGACGATTGATTTGTCTTTGACACGTTAGTATCTTTTCATTATATGTTATTAACTAATGGAAATCCTTACCTTGGGAATATATTAACTTAATTACCATTTAACCTGAAGTTTTGACCGTCTTCACTAGTTTAAACTCCTGTAGTTTTTATCCTGTTTTCCCTATGGCCTTGGGCTAGAATATTATCAAAACCGCACTAATACATTAATGGCCTGAGAAAATAAGATTGTTAAAAAAACTAAATAAACCGACTTCAAATGCCGCGCTATTAATTTTCAGTACCAAGTTTGAGATGTTTATCTCCATATCTGTGGAGATACTTATCAAACCTCGATGAAATTACTAGGGTACCACAATTAGGATATCTCGTTTCCAAAAAAAAAAAGAATCATCAAAATCGGTTCACAAAAGACGAATTTATCCGCGAACAAACCTAAAAAAATATATATATATACGGTCGAATTGAGTAAACTCCTTTTTTGGAAGTCGTTTAATGAGTATTTACTTAGTTTTTTTAATATTGTTATAAGTTACAGGAAAAGCACGACCCTCGCTTGATGGTAAGAGATGTCTATATACTATTACAGATAGGTACAGGAGCGTTATTACAGATACGTTATTGCACTGCGACACCTTGAGAATATGATGTCAAGTCATACATACCCTGTAATGTCACTGGAGACTTTGCCATTTAAACCGAAAAACATTCCTATTTTAGGGCCAAATAAATAACAAAGTGGTGGTACCGCCCCAAGCTGACCAGCAGAAGTCCTACAACTACAGATAGTCGGACATAACTGAATTTAACATCTAATGTGTTACTTGAGAACCAGTGAAAAGAACATTAAATTTGTCCAAGCTTTCATAAAGCACATTATCTAAAGAAACGATCATTTTTAAAGCTATTTGTGGCTAATAAACTAAACTAACTAAAACTATAAACTCGACGTAATACCTACGAAACACGTGTCACTGAACTCAAAGTCGTTAAACAACTATCGTAAAAGACATGTTTCGAAAACGGCACATTTCATCAAAAGACGACACATCGCTACCATTTAATTGAAATATCTATAAACAAGTACCTATATAAATTCATATAAAATTAGTAACTAAAGCAATTTAAAAGGGAAAATATTTGCTTTGCTATGTTATGCTTAAAGTATTTGTTATTAGAAAAAAAAAATTATGTTTGATAAAAAATAATATCGTTTAAAAACTAAAAAAAGAACCGACTTCAATGCCGCGCTATTCATTTTCAGTACCAATTTTGAGATATTTATCTCAATATCTCTGGAGATACTTATTAGACCTCGATAAAATTACCACGGTACCACACATGGGATATCTCCTTTCGAACAAAAAAAGAATAATTAAAATCGGTTCATAAACGACGAAGTTATCCGCGAACAAACATTAATATATATATATATATATATATATACGGTCGAATTGAGAAACCTCCTCCTTTTTTTGAAGTCGGTTAAAAAAGAAAATGCCGTACATTCATGAAATACATAAATAGCATTATTATGTAACCTTAGATCTTTAAGAAAGACCTTTTTACCTTTTCTTAAAGGTCTAAGTATGTAACATATTTACATTGATAGCATTTAATGATTTAATATTATTTATACGAGTGAGTATGCAATTCAAGCTTCAATTAATGTTACAAATGGATTCAATTTCTGTCTTCTTTTTTTAATCGACTTCACAAAAAAGGAGTGGGTTCTGAAGGCGCCTGTATTTTGTAAATGTTTATTACCGTATAACAGATCTTGATTTTTTGTAGAAACAAATTTTGCTCTAGAAGCATTTTCCAGGGAGGAAACGGGGAATACATTTGTGTGGAAAACTGCACCCGTATTCCCGCTTAGCCGGTTAGGTTTTTTTTTTTTTAGGAGAGTAAGTACGAGTATGCTTTTCGTTTGGTCCAATTGTAATATTATGGAGATTTGATAAGTATCTCCAGAGATAAATACCTCAACCTTAGTTCTGAAAATCGACTAGCGTGTCATTTGAAGGTTTTAGTGGTTTTATAAATTTGATAGCAGCAGTCTCATACCACTGTGCTAAAATAAAAATGCTTAAAGTTTTATTCAAATTCACATTCAGTAAGCATGGCATAGATTGCCTATGAAGATTGCATTGAATAACTCACACACAAAGTTTCATTTAATCTTTTCTAGTTTCGCTTAACTTATTGGCCTACTAACAACAAAATATTCTACAAAACTGGAATCTTTCCGCCTAGTTCTGTAATAGAAATAACTTAGACTATTTTAGGTCTGTTTTACGAATCTAGATTTTCTTTAGCTTCGCCATTCCTATGAACTTCTAACAAAATGGAGGGTCGTTGTAACTTCTATTGAAAGTAGGTATGATAAGGGTTGACATCATATTTTATTCCTATTTATTAAGGTATGACCACACCGCGGCTTCCTGGGTCCGCGTGCGCGTTCGCGATCTGATTTTCAATCGTTTTCTAATCGCCGTAGATCGCGTTTGGTGTGAACCAGTCGGTACAAATACTACTGCGCTATCTGATCGCCGAATAGATCGCGCACGCAGGACGCCGCGGTCTGGTCGTACCTTAACTCTTTGACGCAAAAATTACTGAACGAATTTTAATAAGTATTATGTTATACTTTTGTGTTCGGTTAGATTATTGTGATGTTTTGAATCAATCAATTTGAAGTATGAATATTATTGTGTGTAGGTATACCTAGTCGTTTCATAATTGATTAATGATTTGGCTGACGTTATAGGAGGTAAAATAAGCTAATATGTTACTACTAATTTGTGTTATTTTGTAACGATTCCTAGGCAAAATGTATGGCGTAGTACAGGCGTGTGTGAACACGTGTAAATAGTAAGCATAATTTCCAACACAGTGTTTGAAAACGTGACAATGGTGTTGTTAATGAACTAAACTGTATTGAAAGTTTCAGTAAATGAGACGGACTGGACGTTAACTACAACGTGACTTACTTTCTTGTTATTCGAGGTAAACAAACAACAACAGAACAGTTTATATATAAGTTACTACAAAATTAAAACCATACCTACATTTTTCATTGATTTCTCCCTTATTGAAATCGCATGCAGAACAACGGAATTTGCAAATTCAAAAATTTATAATTTTACTTGTGTATTTATAATTAAGTATGTATAATTTTCATTCTCGAATTGTCTTTATTTTATTTATAAATGAATGAATGAATGATAACTATTTATTGTACACAATATATAAATAACAATATGAAAAATCTTAAACTAGTACAATGGGCGGTTATGATAAGTAATAATCAGAATCGTTGTTTTGAGTAAAACATTTTGTTTTGGCATGTTTCTGAGTATTTTATTGAGAGTTTATATACTAGACTGAGAGTTTATATACTATATAAACTCTCAATAAATGTAACTCAGAAACCGGCCATTAGTTAGTCTTTGTACAGAAAGTGATACTTTCTGTCATGGCAAATGTCAAACTGAGAAGATGCAGGGCTCCGTTCATGACCTGCGCTCGGAGTGCAACCTGTGCAACCAAACGCTCTAACCTCTCTCTCTAACTCGTTTAGCGAATGTGACGCTCTGAGGTCGTGAACGGGGTTGGTGCGTTTGGGTGCACTCCGAGCGTAGGTCGTGAACGCAGCCCAGGTAGACGTCCTTTGACTTATAAGTTACTAGTTGCACCCCGTGGCGTCACCCGCCTTTAATCCTGGTAATGTATCTTCCTCTTGCATCACACTGTTCTATATATCTATTGCTGAAAACTGCATTAAAATACGTCGCATGTTTCGAGCATCTAAGCGTAAAGACACCGGGAGCGGCTTTGATTACACTTACTATGTAATAATAAAAATAACACTAAAAAGTAATTCTATTAAATAATAATTACTGTACAGGTTAGTTTTATTCGATCGTAATTTTCTCATTTATTGCTATTGAAAGTGAAGGTTTCAAAGAGATTTCATTTTGTAACGACGCTAGTCGTTAGCAAGTCGCAATTATTGCCAGTACGATACCTATTTATCGAATACATTGTACCTGGAAATCGTTAGATGTTGGTTGGGTTATTTGCCTTTGCTCTGCCAATCTCGGTTAATCTTGGTTTTTAGGTCTATGGAGATTTTTATGGCTATGAGTTTCGAATACGATTTTCTTGGCTATTCTAAACTATAAACTTTCGCGATTTGAACACATAGTTATAAATATTAAAATACGGGACTTATCGCGCCTAAAACATATTTTTTTATTTAACTCGACGTTTCGACCAAGTTGCATTGATCGTGGTCACAAGACTATTGATCAATACAAATTGGTCGAAACGACGAGTTAAATAAAAAATTATGTTTTAGGCGCGATAAGTCCCGTATTTTTAATATTTATAACTATATTCTAAACTAACTAAACAACGAGTTTTTTACTTTTTTGTACGAAGTTCGTATAATCACACTTATTGTTATGACAATAGGTATGCCCGCCGTGTTATTACACAGCGGGGATTTGAGTCCACTACCTTTGGCGTCAAAGTTGACCATTCTCCCACTGAACCACTGAGCACTCTCAAAATGTTTAAACAGAATGTCTGAATTATATAGGTTTTTTGTACAAAATTAGGTAATAAGAAAGCAAAATTCTCACATGAAGATTAACGACGGCGATTGCCTGGCGAGTACCAGACTAACCAGAATTGCTAGAATTTCAAATTTAATTAATTATTACTAAAATTTAAATCCACTGTCACCCACATGGAGTCCCAGACACTTTACGAGGGTATGTACCGTCTCGACGTATGACAAAGTCAAGGTGACGGTTCAGTTCAGACGCTCACACCAACACTATGTGTAACAGCCTCGTATCACGCGATACAGGATTCAATTCTTGATGGCTTGATGATACGGTAGGGTTGTTACGTCACTCTTATCTATTAATATTTTTTCGTTATTAAGAAGGTACGATTTCTATACAAAAGTATAATGCACAAGTATGAGTAATTGGAGCAAAAACTTGCACTGAAATCACATCTATTGGTCTTGTAAAAGTCATCTACATGTCGAGAATTATATTTATCTACATTATTTAAATGAATAATATAAACATTTTATTCAATTAATATTTTTATGTTTGAACTTGAATTTTACTATTATTATAAATAATTTCATCTTAACCAATCAAATCATGTAGGTAAATACATTTCCCGATACATAAATACTTATTAAAGACCAATAGAAGTGATTTCAGTGCAAGTTTTTGCTCCGTTTACTCATATTTGTGCATTATACTTTTGTATAGAAATCGTACACCCTTAATGTATTAGAACTCGTTGCTGGGCAAAACTGACCCTGATTTTATTTCAACTGTCCCTATATAAATGATTGATATATGGATATCTCGCCACTCTTATCAAATATTCAAATTATTTAAAAATGGAGAACAAAAATCAGAAGACAGTAACACACGAGACACGAGCGGTTCGTCGCCATGTTGGCCTCACTCCCGTACCCATTAGATGTTTCACATCAAAATAAACAGACTGTAAGGCGAGGCTACTCCCCGCCCAAAACCGAATGCTGAAACTTGGCAAACCGTTTGGCTACGAGAAGGTTGTGTGACCGTAGATAACAAGAGTCAATCTTCCTACAAAGGATGTAATGAATGGTGCCTGCTCAGTGGCAACCCTAGGATAGCTAGATATCGGTGCTGCTGCGTGAATGACACCAAATAGATTAAGTGTTGAGGGAATGACGTCGAATAGATTGGATGACATTCTTGATATAAATGGGGTGTCGTTTATGCCATTAAAAGTTTCCATGTTATCTGATGATAGCACTGTTACTTTGAACTTAACGCTTTAGAGTGAGATAGAGATACAAACTCCAAGTTATGCCAAGAAATGTTATAGACCTCGTAGCAATTAAGTTGTAAAGTTTTAGGGCGTGTAAATATTATGCTTGAATTCGTGCGAAATAAAGTTTTTATACTTATAACTTATTTGAATGGTTCATCTTTTTACATTCTTTACAAATGTTGTAGTCGTTAAGTAAAAGTGTAAAGTGTAATTCAAACTAATCGTTAAAGCGCAGTTATTGCTTTTTAGGTTTCTGTACCTCAAAAGGTAAAAAGGAACCCTTAAAAGATCTTGTCCGTCTGTCCGTCTGTCTGTCTGTCTATCCGTCCGTCTGTGTGTCTTTCCGTGTCACCACCGATTTTCTCAGAAACGGGTGGACCTAGCAAGTTGAAATGTATGCCAAATACTGAGGTCTATAGGTCCTATTAGGTGTATAAAAATCAAGTTCCTGAGTCAACACGATAAAAATATATGGGCAAATTTTGATTTTCGCGAAAACTTGTAAGTACCAAAATTTACCTTAATTTTTAACTCTTACTTTTCGGATTTTTTCCTTTATATGTGCTGTATGACCTTGCTCTAGGTCAACCGGAAGTACCCTATAAGTTTTTAGGTCGAAAACCTATAGGGTACTTCCCGTTGACCTAGAATCATGAAACTTGGTAAAAAGCAAGGTCTTACAGCACAAATACAGGACAAATCAAAAAAATAAAACAAAGTTCAAAATTAAAGGGTGTCCCCATACATACATTGTTTACGCCAATTAAGATAGGCCTCTGAGTTATATGAGCGCTCATACAATATAGAGGTCTAGCTTAATTGGCACTTACCAACGTTGGTACGGAAGCCTCGGTGGCCTCGCTCAATTAGTTTTATAATTTTGCATGTGCCCAACAATAATGATCTCATGTACCTATATATCTAGATACTAGCAGCCCGCCCCGGCTTCGCACGGGTAGAACATATATGCCTACAAAATTTGTATCAGTTTGTTGCATCGAATATAAAATATGAAGAACATATTCAACAATCATCGTCATATTTCATCCAATTTACACAAAACCTTAACGAATTATGCACCTAAACCTTCCTCATAAACACTCTGGCTATTGGTGAAAACCGCATGATAATCCGTTCAGTAGCTATTGAGATTATTGCGAACCGACAGACAGACGCAGTGATGGACTTTTTTAATACTTACTTACGTAGTGATATTGGACGGCCCTTTTGGCGTAAAGGATAGTTACCCTGATTCTGACCCGACGGTCGTTGGTTCTAATCCTAGCTATATACCTACCAATGAAAGTTTAATTTATGTGCATTCATGAATCATGAGTTTTCGTACAGTGGTAGTTAAATCTACCAAAAAGTAACTTACCACCAAGGTTAACATCTGCCGCCGTAACCTTACGGCGTTCCCCGACGCAAAATGTAGGGGTAATATACGTTTAACGTGTGTATCTGTCTGTGTGTCTGTCTGTAGCATCTTAGCGCCTAACCGGATGAACCGATTTTGTTTTTATTATTGATAGTTTTTTTTTTGTTTGATAGATGTCTTCATCGAGAGTTTTCTTAGCTTTGATTCATAAAAATTCGTTGAATCGTTATAAAACTATGAGCTTTTTTCTAGTTAATTGCGCTATGAAATCAACTTTCATAGGTCTGATCAATTCGAAAATCTTCTTCTTCAACGATATTGTAAGAACATGGAAGCGTTGACCTGATGCTGGTACATCTCCTGGACTCTATAGAATACTCAAATCCTCACCAACTTACAGCTCAGATTTTAAATGTCGTGTTTAGAGTCATTGGAATGCTTTTAATGAAAAGATTATACATAGATAAGTCGGGATGGTTTAAAATATTATATTATTATATATATATAGATGAATATTATTTTATACAATAGATCATATTATGATACTATATTGACTTCAAATTGATTGTGATCGGTGGGGATCTACAGCATAGCTAAGCTTATAATAATATATTCGTAGTAACTATGACCTAATCTGTGGTTTCACTGCAAATATTTTATTAATTTTGCCATGCGTGTATGTGAAATTCGTGATATCTTCTAGAGTTTTCATTTGAATTGTATACTGTAAAGGACAATTTTAATTTATAATATGTGGCCAATCTAATTAACGTAATTATTTGGATAAGGATTAATACTATATACTTGAAAATATCCTTGGAAGTTATGTAATATTTTTTAACAAAAAATTTAAGATTAAAATGGTTACTGTGAGTCAACGTTAAGAGATAGACATACGAGTATGCTGTTGCGGACTTTTTTGTAGGTCTTATTAAGTTGTACAACTCTTGCAAAGAAAATATTCTTCTATCTATTTTCAATTAAGCAGCGTTCGTAAGAAACGTGTTTTTTCGACCGTTTTTTGCCCACTTAGGTTGCAAATTAGGTCTCCACGAATGTACCTTTGATTTAAACGGGATAATATATAGCCTATTTTCATTCCGAAAGTCCATTCTATGTATTAGTGAAAGAATTTTTTAAATCGGATCAGTAGTTTTTGAGCCAAATCATTACAAACATACAAAAATACAAAAATACAAATGTTCTCTCTTTATAATATTAGTATAGATAAGAACTTTATGTACAACAATTATGGAAGCAATAAAGTATTGAGTATTGAGTATTGAAATTCTAGACTACACTAATAGATTTTTCTGTCTACAGATGGGTGTTTGTCCACATGTGATAGGAGCGTTATATCGATGTTCTGACTGATTTGCAACCAAAAAGTAGCTTACCACCATCTAGGAAAAAATCTGTCGTCATAACGTTACGGTATTTTGCACATAGCACACAGCCCTTGAGAGTCAGCCCATTCTAGGCCTAGCGTGGTCATCATCTACGACCACATCATCGCTTACCACCAGGTAAGATAGAGGTCAAACGCTGGCCCGTCAGATATACATATATAAAATAATTAATATAGTTTAAAAACTAAAACAACCGACTTCCATGCCCCGCGAGTCAGTTTCAGTAGCAAGTCTGAGACGTTTATGGAGATACTTACTAGATCTCGATGAAATTTCAATGGGGCCACCTCGGAAATGTACCCTATCGATTAAAAAGAGAATCATCCAAATCGGTTTAAAATTATCGGAGTAATCGCGTAACATACATACAAAAACCAAAAGAAACATACAGACGAATTGAGAGCCTCCTCCGGCTCTAAATTCGTTTTTGGATGTCGGTTGAAGAATAGGGAAGTATCCCTTCCTTTTCTGTAAATTCATGTATTGCTAAAATATAATGTACCGGTTGCCGCTAGCCTAGAAACTATTTCACTCGTAACTTGAAAGCTATTTCCAGCCAATTATAAGAGTTACTGGGTATTCTTCAGGTCTTCAGTGATCAAGTGTAACATAAACGAAGCTGTAAATTCAGTTGTTACACATAGGATACCTCCTCATAGATACCGCATGCTGAACATCGAAAACATATCGTACTTACATGCTAGTGATATAGAACCTTTATTAAATTCCAAACTATGATTCTTGTTTCTAACAAGTATGACTTGTGCCTGTGACTGAGGAGTCTTCTTTCGCGAAGTTCCGTAGGTCCCATTCTAGGCCTAGCGTGCTACCATCCTTGATCGCATCATCTCTTACCAACAGGTGAGATAGTGGTCGAACGCTAGCCTATATGATTTTAAAAAAGTCAGCTCATTATAGTTATAGCGTCTACGCTCGCACGAGGAAAGCGTGTGACAAAGGCATCTCATTATCGCGTCTACGCTGGCACGAGAAAAGCGTGTTTCAAAAGGCCAGCGTATACGTGCTTACAAAAACGAGCTTAAACACTAAAAAAAACATTATTCTAAAACCGCCTTATCACTTTAAAATTTGTTAACCGACTTCCAAAAAGGAGGTTACTCAATTCAACCGTATATATATATATATATATATATATATATATATATATATACATTTTTAGGGTTCCGTACCCAAAGGGTAAAACGGGACCCTATTACTAAGACTCCGCTGTCCATCTGTCTGTCTGTCTGTCTGTCTGTCTGTCTGTCTGTAATAATAATAATAATAATAATAAAGCCTTTATTAATCCAAAACATCGGTTACCGTTACAAAAAAGTACATTAAGTATAAATTTTATAAGCTAAATATGTTATGGCCCCTTTCGGGTATAGGCCTCCTCCAGTTGCCTCCATTTTTTCCTGTCGGTAGCTGTTTTCACCCAGTTTCTTCCTGCTACTTCTGGTATGTCGTCGACCCAGCGAGCTGTTGGTCTGCCCTTTTTTCTTTTTGCTCCAGGACCTCCAGGGCCCTTCCAAATGGTTGCTCGCTTGACCCATCTGTCTGCAGAGGAGCGGGCGATGTGTCCTGCCCATTTCCATTTTAAACGTAGTGCATGTTTCAGTGCGTCAATCACTTGGGTCTTTTGTCTTATTTTTTCACTATTTTCTTTATCTAAAATGTTTATACCGAGGATGCTCCTCTCCATAGCCCGTTGACAAGCGTGTATTTTTGACATATTTTTTTTGTTAAAGATCCAGGTTTGGGCACCGTATGTTAAGCAGGGCAGGAGGCTCGAATCCATCACTTTCTTCTTTAGTCTTATTGGGAGTTTTGATTTTAATATTTCCTTGTTACTCCAGTATTTTTTCCACGTCATGTTAATGCGCCTTTCTATTTCGTCTAGGTGTTTTGGAATGAAATTTGTTTTCCAAGGTATGTATAGCTCTCTACGTACTCCATTGTTGTTCGGTTTATTATTATGATATCTTTAGTGCCGTTGGTAGCTATCTTTGTCTTTGAGGAGTTAAGTTGTAGCCCAATATTTTCGCTAACAGCGCTTAGTTCTATCAGCATTTCCTGAAGTTGTTTTGATGACTTAGCAAAAAGTACTATATCGTCGGCGAATCTCAGGTTACTGAGGTTATTCCCATCTATATTTATTCCTTTTTGATCCCAGTCTAGGTCTTTCATTATATTTTGTAAGACAGCAATGAAGTTCTTTGGTGATAGCGGGTCTCCCTGTTTCACGCCTCTACGAATATTAAATTCTTGGCCTAGCCTGTCCAGTTTAACCCGACTTATGCTTTTTCTATATATATCCTTGATAATATTGATGTATGTAGAGTGAAGGTTCTGATGCTCCAATACGTCCCAGATACTTTTATGCGAGATAGAGTCGAACGCTTTCGCGTAGTCAACATATGCTATATAGAGTTTTTCCTGGTATTCTACATATTTTTCAATGATTTGATCTAAGGTATATATATGATCCATTGTTGAGTACCCTTGGCGAAAGCCAGCCTGTTCTACCGGTTGGTTCTTTTCTATAGTTGGCTCTATTCTTTTCTCCAGGCTCATAGCAAACAACTTATAAATTGTAGGCAGTAGACTAATAGGTCGGTAGTTATTTATGTCCTCTGGATCTCCCCTGCTTTGCCTGCGTTAAAAAGTATCCTATAAAAATTAAAAAAAAAAAAATATTTATTTATTTTGAGCAACTTTGACTCATATACACAATTAAATACAATTACTAAAAACATCATAACCACATTTAAAATCAAAATTAATTATATATTATACATACGTTATTTTATTATAGCGGTAGCCTAACCCTATGAAAATTTTCAGTTACAGCGGTCCAACCGTGTTTGACCGTGTAGAAGTCCCAAACAAACAAATATACAAACTGACTTTCTCATTTATATTTGTGTTGATAACCTGGTTTAATAGATATTTTTAACGCGGGCTAAAAGGCTGGAACAAAATTAACATTCAGTACAAGTTATTATTCTGACATAAAATTATGTATTCTACATTCGCATACTAAAATCGTAACCCAGTTAAACACAAATTACTCATAAAATTTAGCTTTGAAAGCTGCACTTGTTCGCCACATACGATTATAAGCAGAACACATTACAGAACGCTATTTACAAAGTTATAGCACAGATTAATGCAGTAGTTAGTATATTTATAGTTACATTTATATGCCCATTGCGCTAGATACCAAATTGCAGAGCGAATGGTTCGGTAACGGCACAGATAGGCTACTGACAGATAACGCGTGTAAATCAGTGAACGCATCAAACCGCAGTTTTTAATTTTGATTAAGAATAAGATCGTTTAAAAAAATAAATTAACCGACTTCAAATGCCGCGCTATTAATGTTCAGTACCAAGTTTGAGGTGTTTATCTCCATATCTCTGGAGATACCAATCAGATCTTGATGAAATTATTATGATACCACCCCCGAGATATCTCTTTTCCAACAAAAAAAAATCATCAAAATCGGTTCATAAACGACGACGTTAGCAAACAAACATAAAATAAACTGGCCAAGTGCAAGTCGGACTCGCACTCGTAGGGTTCCGTACAATACTACAGTATTTTATAAGATCGAGCAAAAAATACCACATATCATTTTTCGCCAGCCAAAAATAATAATTAATAAACATTTTATTTCTTATAACGCCATCTAACGTCTAACAAATATGTTAGAGATTGACATTTCAATATAACGCCATTTATGGGACGTTTACCTAACTAAGCAATCATAGATGGCGTGAAATGCCGAAAAAAACACGTTTCTTGTATGGGGACTCTCTATTATTTTTAACTTTATTCTGTTTTTAATATTTGTTGTTATAGCGGCAACAGAAATACATCATCTGTGAAGATTTCAACTGTCTAACTATCACGGTTCATGAGATACAGCCTGGTGACAGACAGACAGACAGACAGACAGACAGACGGACAGCGGAGTTTCAGTAATAGGGTTCCGTTGGTACCCTTTGGGTTCGGAACCCTAAAAAGACATTTTGTAATACAAAAAAAAGGTTCCGAGGAATTGAGAATCATTTTTTGTGAAGTCGGTTAAAAAGCTTTAAGTTTTATAAAAACTGTCGTATTTTGGTAGATACTTAGAAGTTTGACCAGTCACTTTAATTTTCTGGACAAAAAAACACATGTCTCTTCAAATTGTTATTGTAAACAAATTCAATTACGATGGTCATCTTAACTTGTCTGTCACTTTTAGCGTATGGTGACCATCTCAAGTTTCTTCGTAAGTAAATAATTATACAATTCAATATCGAACCTTATCTAATGAAGATAAGACCGAGAATAGTTTGTGTGTTCAGGGAAATCGATATGAATTAGAGTGGTCTGGCACGATAGTCGTACCCTGTAGTCGTACTCATACTCCAGATGTGATAATTGGCTACCAAGGTACCAAGGTACAGTTCCTAGCGTCAGTTGGTGATATTTTACTGACTGCGTCAAATAAAAGGTGGGTTCCTATGGCCTCTACGAATAAATTGGTTTGAATACTGTCGATTATTAGTATTGTAGAAAAGTCATACCTACACATATTTTCTTTTAGGATAGGTAACATAAAGGAGAAAATCTGCCACCATAATTTAAAGGTACGGCTGTGGGCGCGATCTCAGTACTTTTCAATTGTTTTCTGATCGCGTTTGGTGTGAACCAGTCGGTACAAATACTACTGCGCTATCTGATCGCCGCCTAGATCGCGCATGCAGGACGCTGCGGTGTGTCCGTACCTTAAAGGTGCTCCGGTAACTCAGCATTTGGGAGTTGGATGATTCGAGGTCGAGCGTGTTCACCATCCTCGACCACATCATCGCTTACCACCAGGCGAGCAAGTGATCAAACGCTAGCCAAGAAAATTCGATAGTGAAACTAATATAAAGTTGAAAATCACGAGTTACTTCGTACTATTGTCTCAAGTTTAACTATGCCCTCGGCTTTGAGCCAATCGTCTTATTATGCGAATGATATCGAGAGCAGCATTACAATTAGCCATCCTAGACATGTCTGAGGTGACTCAATTGCATTTATTTATAGATTATCCTTATTGTTTGATTATGCATGCTGATGATTTTTATAATAATATGTAGGTAGATAAGTTTTATTTTGTAAGACATATACTTAATGTCATATAATACGCTGACGGTAAAAATGCTAGCTAAGCACATTAGTGACGTGTCGGAATCGCAGCGCAATGACGGATTTTGAGTACAGTACCTATACTTACTGCTGTATGTGGTAGCGTGGCACTCAATTCTGTAAGCTAGGTTACACAAGCGGAATCCGCAGTGAGATTTGAATTTCCGAAATTCAAATCCCACCGCGGTTTCCGCTTCCGAGATGTATAAACTAGCTTACAGAATAGCCCTACAGACTGCTCGCCATAGCTAACTGGCAGGTGGGTGACGGGACAGGGCGGGCTGCATAGCTTAACAAGTTCATGACAACATCACGTTACTAAAATTTGAGGTAGTTTATGGTACAGCTTACGACATAAAATAAATCCTTTTTAACGCGGGCCCAACTAGCACAAGTGACTTACTGGAACTCCAAACTGTACAGAGTGCCTAGTGCGTGTTTTTTTAGATTTATTTACTGACGTGGTCACGATAAAGAAAATGCATGAATGTTTGTATGGCAATTACAATGTTACCTATTATGCACACAAGATGACGGTTTTTAGGGTACCGCAGCCAAAAGGCAAATAAAACTGGCCAAGTGCGAGTCAGACTTTGTCCCGCACACGGAGGGTTCCAAACGCCATCTATCGAATTTCTAACGAACTTCTAACACCAACTAAGTCAACGTTAACACAAAGGTAGAATAGTATTACATAGTAGTAATAGTAATAGTGGTAATAGTAATTGTAGTAATTAATATTATTAAATATCTGGTTGACCGAGCTTTGCTCGGTATTTTTTGCCACTTAAACAGACATATATGACTCTTCCCGACATCTATTGACGAATAATAATACTATTTTTTTTAATTGAGAGCAACTAACTGCTTTACTGATACAGTACTTCTACTCGCCAATAGATGTCGGGAAGAGTCATATTTTAAGTTGATTATCAATAAAGTTGATTATTGAAAACACGAATAAAACAACATTTTCTGAAAATGACTCCTAGCTAGAACGATTTATCGATTTATTTTATTCAATTGTTGGAGCCGCTTCCGAGATTCAGATTAAGGTAAAGACGATAGCGCCATCCTAGCAACTAGAGAGGTGGCGCTGCGCTATAGTAAAAAACTTTTTTTAAACTTTTCTTTCATTTTTAACTTTGTTCTGTTCTTAGTATTTGTTGTTATAGCGGCAACAGAAATAAATCATCTGTGAAAATTTCAACCGTCTAACTATCACGGTTCATGAGATACAGCCTGGTGACAGACGGACAGACAGACAGACAGACAGACAGACGGACGGACAGCGCAGTCTCAGTAATAGGGTTCTGTTGGTACCCTTTGGGTTCGGATCCCTAAAAAGGGCAAAAAACGTTCTCCCCTATGGAACTAAAACAAATTTATCAAACTTATACGTGCAGGGGGGGGGGGGGGGTGTCTATAGATAGGTCTTTTAAAATGACATTGAGGTTCATATAACCATTTTTTTCTCAAAGTTAATTGTTTGACAGATAGAAACTTCTAAAGGGGTAAAAGGTGTGTCGCCCCCCTCTAACTTTTAAAATAAGATAGTGAAAAATCTAAAATAAATACATGCTGTAGATCTCAATAAACAATTTATACAAAAACTTTTTGAAGTTTGAACGTGATATAGTTAGATATAGCAAATATTTTCAAAACCGCAAATAAACTTTGTTTTCATATAAACACTATGAAAAACAAAGTTAATTTTTTGCTGGCACAAACAATTATAGTTATAAAATCTTCTACTGTGTTATGGAACGCTACAGTTAATGCGAGTCGAACTTGCACTTGGCCAGTTTATTAATTTCACACAAATCTGCGTTTAGGTTAACGTGCTCGTGTTTGTCAAGTGTCAATCAATCTAAATAAACGCGCACTATGCATCCAGTTTATGATACCCACGCCCTCTCGTAGAGGCATACCGTAACCACAGACCAGCAGTAGTTACTGTATGACCGTTGCACCCAGCTCGCAGCACCGGTGTGACCGGTGGATCTCTGCCCTTTCACTTTCACAGAGTCGGATGCCGGCACCGCACCACCGGCCTCAACTAGTCGCGAGGTTTGTTGTTGTGTGACGTCACGCCACTGTTTTGATAAGATTCACTTTTTGGCTTTTTGTTACTGTTGTTTGGCTGGTGAACTTGGTTGGAAGTTGCTGCGTTTCGCGGTAAGTACGTGAATTAGGTATCGGTAATGATTGCTTCCGAAATACTTTATCAAAAAAAAATTAACACCTGTGACAACAACGTGTTAAATTAAGACCCGTGGTCTACATACCTAGGTACGACCACATCGCGGCGTCCTGCGTCCGCATGCGCGTTCGCGATCTCATTTTCATTGTCATTTTCGTTTTCTGATCGCCGTAGATTGCGATTGGTGTGAACCAGTCGGTACAAATACTACTGCGCTATCTGATCGCCACCTAGATCGCGCACGCAGGATGCCGCGGTGTGGTCGTCTTTAATGACACAGAAGTGAATCAAAGAAGAACTTTACGCGAACGGGGCTCTAATTGAAAAATCAGTTCATTATCATCAGCCAATTTCCGTCTACTGCGGGACATAGGCCTCTCCTATAGCACTGCATTGAACTCGATCTTCAGTTCTTTGCTTCCAACCGCTGCCAGCCAGCTTGCGCATATCATCGCTCCACCTAGCCGGAGGGCTTTTATCCGGTTACTACAAATTAAAAAGTATTGGCAACTACCAATACCTTTCAACTTGCTCGGTGGTCCTCCATTCATCAACCACTGAACCTAACCGCTCAAATTATAAGGTTCAAAATTACCATTATTTTAAATTGACCATCAATTATGTTTTCGTTAAATTATGTTTTTTGGCCTGAAGTGCCGGGTACTGGAAAAGTGAAAGTTATTGATATGTTATATAAATGATTTGAGATCGTATTGGTTGATAATAATAATATGTGCTTGAAATGTTACTTGGTCATATTTATTATGTAAAATAATCTTTAAGTTTTTAAACTATGTAGGTCCTATATATCTTTGCAATTAGCTGCCAATTTTGCCTGAAAGTTCAAACTATAATTGTACTTTTATAATAATATACTGTGAATAAAATTAAGTGCGTACCTAATTACATATCTATGAGATATCTCAAGGGTGGTACCATAGTAATTTCATCGAGATCTGATAAGTATCTCCAGAGATATGAAGATAAACACCTCAAACTTGGTACTGAAAGTTAATTGCACGGCATTTGTAGTCGTTTATGTATGACATTACATATAAAACATTTCAGAGCTCTCTCAGCACAAGTCACGCTTGTCTAGTCTATGTCTATCTTCGACAATATCATGACATATCCGATACAATCGTAGTCAAGCGTTTTATCTCTCTTCAATTAAATAATTTAAAATCCTTTAAAGAAACTAATAACGTCGCGCTAGTCAAAGACTATTCATTATTCTGTGGTCAAAGTAACAAGCAGTAAGTTAGCGCTTAAGCGCGCGTTAAGCGTTACAGTCTCGCAATATCTTTCTCTGTTTGGTTGTCTGGAAGAAATCGCTTTAAGCGATAACACCGCCCTTTGCATTACATAGCTTAAGTATTTTTATTTGTTTATGTTCAATGTTGTATAAGTGGTGTGCAAATAAAGTGTTATCTATCTATCTATCTAAGTAGCATGTCATCGAGGTATATAACATCGTAATACAAATGTTAATATATTAAAAAGCGCTCGACCGATTTCGTTGATAATTTCAATGGGACCACCTGGGAAGGGTACCCTTCGAAACAGAAAAATAATTTTCCAAATCGGTTCAGGCATCTTCGAGTAATCGGTGTACATACATTAAAAAAAAGATTCCGACAAATTGAGAACCTCCTCCTTTTTGTGAAGTCGGTTAATAATAAAAACAATAGGTACTGCATTGTAAATTCAGGATACGAACTTATTGAGTGATGTGCGACTTTTAATGATACACATTGTATTTTATAGCGCTTCTGCATAACGACTGTTACTTACATAATTGATATTATCTTCAAACAATCATGATATAATACGTGTTATATCATACGAACAGCTGATCGTTAGATTTTGATACTATTGTATCTGGTTTTGTTTCCCACAGTAATTTGGGCAAATGGTTATAATTTTTTAACAATAAAAAGCATGATATGCGTCTAGGGTTGAAAATTGTAATAACGGTTATATATATATTATAACTGTTGGGACAAACTATCTATGTTGTGTATGTCTCTTGGTGAAATAGAAATCCAAAATAAAAGCAAAGCTAAAAGCAACAAAATAAAACATATTAATAATATTTTTTGGTCTAAGTGGTAAAGGCAAGTGCCGCTCGTAATTACAAAGACTAGATAATATTTATTGATATTAATTTATAACAATAAACTTGTAATTTCATATCATTTCATTTGGTTAACCCCCGATGACCCCAAGAGTGGTGTTAACATGTTTTATGTGTCTGTTGCATCGTAGGTCCCAAACGGCTGTACTGATTTTGATGGAGTATGATTCTGTTGGAGCGGTAACTTGATCGACTACGATTCAAGAAAATCTGTTCAGTCGTTAAAAAGTTATCAGTTACCTACCTATTTATTTAGTTTCAATACTATTGATATTATTGTGCGCGATTTGAACATAAAAAAAGTTTTTTCGATCAATATTTTATACTATTTCAGTTTATTTTAAACCGACTTCAAAAAAAGGACGTTTCTCTTTCTATATTTTTTTACAACCCTCAGCTTTTATATAAATCTGCATGCACGTTTATACAAATCTTTACCACCCAAAGGTTGTCTGGAAGAGATCGCTTTCGATAAGACGGCCTCTTTTTACACTTATTTTGTACGTTTTATATTAAGCTTATATCGTTTCTTTCATGGTGTTTCATAAAAATGTTTTCTATTATTTTATCAACCGACTTCCCAAAAAGAAGGAAGTTCTCAATTCGTCTGTATGTTTTTTTTATATGTATGTTACGCAATTACTCCGTCAATTGTGAACCGATTTGAATGATTTTTTTTTTCCATTGTAATTTTATCAAGATCTGATAAGTAATTCCTGAGATATGACAATAAACGTCTCAAACTGGCTACTGCAATTGACTCGCGGGGCATGAAGTCGGTTGTTTTAGTAAAAACTAAAACAACCGACGTCCATGCCCCAAGATAGTTTAAAAAAACTATCTTCATAATTTCATGGAGATAGTGTATAAGTTAAAGTAAGTTAAAGTAAAAATAAGTTAAAGGAGATATCTAACTTTTAATCCGAATAACCTTACATATATTTTAGCTGAGCTTACTAAACAATAAATAATAACAGCAGGAAGTTACAAATTAGCTCGTTCAGCTAGAACAATAAGAACAATAAATGCTAGACGTTATCAATCCCCCTCAATCGAGTTATTGAACACTTTCACTTGAATGGGAATTAACTGCTTCAGCTAGTGAGGGGACACAGACACAGACTTGATAGAGTCGAGAGAACTGGTTTCATACTTTGTTGTTGAAGTAGCGAAAGTATTTGTGAGTACGTATAATATTTTTGTAATTAGAATACTTGGAACTGTACAAATTGTCTAATAAAGGATTTTATTTTTGATTTAGTTAAAAGTTAGACTAAATTTGACTCTATTATTGTGAAAATATTAATAAAGAGCATATATTAATGAAGATACAGTAATTAAAATTTAATAATAATATTAATAAATTCGTTTATATCTATTTATGTAATTGTACCACATAATATGTTTGTACTTACCATTATAATGTGTTAAATAACTATTTTCAAAAGTACATTGTTACTAACACTGACCAAGTAATTGACCGGTTCTAGAATACAGATTCTTGGAGCATTAAACTTTATTCCTGCACATGTTTGTCATACCGTAGGCATAGCAGTATGATTACTGAAAATGATAAAATATATGTCTCTAATATGAAGGGAATGAAAGCCTATGTGTTCTCAAGTACTGCAATACATAAAAATAATTACCGATATCATCGTCCCATCCCTATGTACCGTTTCCGACAGCCACATATCATCCGCTACCGAATTATGCAACGCATTACACAACAATGCGAGAAGTCGATGACTCCTTTTATTAAGTGCTTAATATTATTATTATATCAGTTTACATGCTTAACAAGCTATTTACGTTAAATGCTGTTTTTAACCGACTTCAAAAAAAGGAGGAGGTTTCTCAATTCAAACGTATATATATATATATTTTTTTTTTAATGTTTGTTCGCGGATAACTTCGTCGTTTATGAACCGATTTAGATTTTTCATTTTTTGTTCGAAAGGAGAGATCCCAAGTGTGGTACCATGGTAATTTTATCGAGGTATGATAAGTATCTCCAGAGATATTGAGATAAACATCTCATAATTGGTACTGAAAATGAATAGCGCGGCATTGAAGTCGGTTCTTTTTTTGTTTTTAAACGATATTATAGTTGTTTCATTTGATATCGATGTTATTATAAATTTAAAACCGCTTTTCGTAGAATCTTGGGTGACACAATTTTTTCTTATTTATATAGGAATACGGGAAAGTCAAACGAAATGATTACTATTAACATGTTTAGCTGTCTATCTGTTAGAATATATTTTAAAGTTAGGTCCATCGTAGCGCCTAAACTATATTTTATATTAGGAATGGAATTCTTTGCCTGAGTCTGTATTTCCCGATAACTCAATCGATCCTCGCGACTTGAAGATCCCCAAGTGGTAGCACTTGGGGGTATTCAAGTCGCGAGTGAATAGGTATCTTCTAGGCAAGCGTGCTACATCTTGGACCACATCGATACTTAACGTCAGGGTCAGAGATAGTGGTCAATCGCTTGCCTATTGAGCATTAAAAACAATATTTGCGGGTTCTAGTATTTCCGTATTGCGCTATTTTGTTGGTATTTACCGTATTTGATCTCTGTTATTAATATTCTGTATGTTATTAATAAGGAATATTATTTGGTATGTCTATTATCATTTCCATCTGTAAAAGTAAAAAAAAACGATTACTTTTGGGTTTTTTTTATATACTTTATAGGCTAGCGTTTGACCACTATATCACCTGTTGGTAAATGATAATGCGGTTGAAGATGGTAAGCACGCTAGGCCTAGAATGGGAACTGGCTCTCAAGGATAGCTGCCGGAACATATTAGCTGTTTTGGTGACAGATTTTCTAACTTGAGGGTGGTAGCTGGCCAAGCGGACACTGTCATAGTGTCCTACCACCATGCGGGGGTTGTTGGTTTTTTTAACGATGTTTTCCTTCGCCGGAGGGCCACTGTGAAAAGCGCACATAAATTTTTCGATTTTTCGATTTCATATATTTATACGTTTGATGGAAATATCCATCAACATGCAACAAAGTGTTAAGTTTTAGTATCGACTCTCTAGGCTCAGAGAGTCTGTGAAGATTCAGTCACGTTTTGAAATTAAACTATGGTTATAAATATTCTATGTTTAGTTAAGTGATTGTGTTTGGTAACTCTCCTTGAGAATAAGGTTCTTATTTTAGGTATCTACAAATAATACATTATAATAAACTATTGTCTCCTAGCGAAAACTCTATAAATATGACATTTTCAACCGATTTCCAAACAGGAAGAGGTTCTCAATTCGTCCGTATGTTTTTTTTTGTAACATATGTTTGTTTGTTTGTTTGTAGGGTGCATTCGGGTAACTCCGAAAAGCGGGGAATTCTAATAATTAAAGTTTTCCAATCGACACGGCAATATTTCATGCTTTGGCAACATGCACCTAGCGGCCATTTTAATACGCATCCGCCCGCAAGTCACCTCAGGCTGCTAGGAGCGACCGCGCGTTGCTTGGAAAAATGACAGTTGATGACTGTCATTTTTCTAAGTAACAGCGATTTCGCGGGTTTTTTGGTGTTATTGGATTTGCCCGAACATCCATAATTACAAAACCTGTGATATTAAACTTTTATTTTCTTTATTCCCTAGATTAACGTTTTTTTTTGCAATTCTGCGTAGGCTTAGAACTATCTAGCTCAAAATTTTTTGCACTTTTCAGATTTAGCCGAATAGGGCAATTCCGAATTTGTCAATGCCTTCTAAGAGTTTGAGTACCGTAGGCTACTTGTCGGGTAATTCCAAAATGAAAGTAGCACTGATGTAATGTTTGGCCCTTTCAGTGGCCAAACCGCTGCATAAATTTCGTGAAGGTAAACCTGAACGAAATAGAAACACGTACTTTAAGGCATAACTACTTAAAACCCACTTTTGAGTGTCATTCAGAATTACCCGAACATAATTCGGAATTGCACTCTGACAAAAAAGAAACAATGTTTTCAAACATTTCTAATTATTAATTACAATGATATATTTATATAAATCTTAGCAATAGTACTTGGGCATATATTAACACAGACGGAGTGATATAAGCTGGTAACATGAAGTCTATCAATTTTGACATATTGGTGATAATACAAAGACCCTGTAAACTCATCAAAAATTCATTCGTAAATACCCGAATGCACCTTAAATACTTTATTGCACAAAAAAAATGTACAAAAGGAGGACTTAATGCTAAAAGCATTTTCTACCAGTCATCCAGCAGCGGTGGGGAAAATTTTGAGTCGTGCTTATGTTACGCGATTACTCCGCTAATAGTGAACCGATTTGAATGATTATTTTTGTTACAGGTAGGGTTATTCTTCAAGAAGATCCCATTTTAATTTTATGGAGATCTGATAAGTATCTTCAGAGATATGACTCAAACTTGCTACTGAAACTGACTCGTGCGGCATAAAAGTCGGTCGTTTTAGTTTTTGTACTATTTTAATTATTGTATGTACTTATCGACTATATCGCCACCATATTTAAGATTGTTCAACACTGTTAAAATATCACTTGCGTCAATATAATTTCAGTTAATATTACAAAATCATATAAAATGTGTGTAATTGAAATTTTTAGCTTTGAATTGCATTGGTTGAATTACATTTTTATTTTGTTTTGTTACAGGTTGGTACAACTGCTGTTGTGCACGATAATGCTATTATATACGATAAGGAGGTTTTTGAGGAAAATTAACAACAAAAAGTCAGTTCTGATCAAGTAAGTGCATACATACATACAATCACGCCTTTTTCCCGTTGGGGTAGGCAGAGACTACTTCTTTCCACGTGCTACGATGAAGTAAGGGCATATATGAATTAATTATTCATACAACGGAAAATAATACCTACAACATTAGACTGCCTTTTAAATTTTAAATATCTCGTTTGAAACAATTTAAAGTTTTTTTTCTAAATCATAAGTATACGTATCTAGGTATGACCTATAACACTCGCGATTAAGAATAATATAACGACGCCTTTTTTATTAATAATTTTGTCTAATCGTGAAAACTAACTGCCAAATAATTTCTCATAAGTGTATTTTATCCCAGAAAAATATTTTCTTCTTTGTGCTGAAAATCACATTCAAATATTATTTTTTCCTGGTAAAACCTTTGTAAGAACAGATGATTTCCCGTCCAGATATGGCCTCGGAACATTTCCATCTGCCAGCTACAATGGCTGATAATTTCACCCACGCATTTTAGTCTACGCTCTTATTGTTTTTGCTAATCGGTAAGTACTTCATTAAATTATTTGGAAAAAAATCTTTCATAAAACATCAAGATTATTTTTTGAAATTTCGTATCAGGCTTATTGAAGCCTCTTGCGAAATTTTAATTGTAAGATTTGTCGCGATAACTCACGGTATTTTTTATCGGCACGTTTTCTTGAGATTTTAATGATAAGTTAAGTTAAAGAATAGGCGACAAAACGTTTGAGAAGGAGGAAAAAAGTCTACTACGTTTTTATCACCATTTCATCATTGTTCAGGCTGGACAAAAGGTGCGTCAGCTAACTTTAAATCTCTGTAAGACTCTCTAACTAAAGCATAAAAAAAAACATTAAATTAAAAAATCAAAAAACCCGACTACGCAAAAAGTGAAGTGTTTAAAAACGAACTGAAAAGAAAAAAACAAGTAAGTCTAGTTGTTTAGACTTCTGTTTAGGGATATCAAAAAACTATACCATTTAAATTCTTTCTCGGTCGATACACTCATAAAATAAATTATACTTTGTTGTATGGAATGTAGAGACTTTAACAGTCGGGGCACATTAATGGCTTAACGAATGGGGATTAATGCGCGAAACGCGAAATTAACGCGAGAAAGAATTTAAATGGTATAGTTTTTTGATATCCCTAAACAGAAGTCTAAACTACTAGACTTACTTGTTTTTTTCTTTTCAGTTCGTTTTTAAACACTTCACTTTTTGCGTAGTCGGGTTTTTTGATTTTTTAATTTAATGTTTTATTTTACACTTTTTAGTTAAGTAAAGGACGGCAAATTCCGTAATCTTCTCATTTCATTTAGAGAGTTGTTGTCATGTGGATTATTGAGTAGTTTCCGGGGATCTAAACTACTTATTACTAGTCCATCTAAAGATCTAACCCGGCTCAATGCTACATAGGCTTGGCCTTTCGCAAAAATGCGTGAACTTAATGGAAAAAAGAACAAAAAACCGAAATGCGTGAAATAGATAGGGTATTGCTTTTTAAGCTTACTTACAGTTGTACTATTAAACGACTATACCAAAAGGAAGAGGTTGTTTGTTACCTCAGAACTCCATCAATTCTTAACCGATTAGGAAAATTCTTTTTTTGTTTGAGATAATATGATTTTCGTTTGGTCTCATTGTAATTTTATTGAGATCTGAAAAGTAACTTCAGAGATAAGCACCGCAAACTTGTTACTGAAAGTGACTAACGCGGCATGTAAAATCGTTTTTTTTTTTCGATTTGTACGATCATAAATTATTTGTCATAAATATATTTTGAATCTCCATTTTAAGACCTTTAATTCGATACGCCACTCGATAGGTTTTGAAAAAAAAAATTTTTTTGAACCCCAAATTTTGGCGTCTGAAATCCGCCATTTTGAATTTTTCAATTTCTTATGTTTTCGTTGACACTCGCGCTAGCATGGCGAATCTATTGACGTGCCAATTATCAAAATCGGCCCACGCGTTTGATCCTAGTATGCCACAAAGGAACAAACATACATACATACGTACCTACATACATACATACATATATAGACTGATAAACACATTACCTCTCCTTTGCGTCGCGCAGTCGGGTAATAATAAGCTATAAGTCATATTCACCTTATATGATTTGACAAAAAAAAAAATCATATGCATTTTTTGACATAAATGTTGTAAAACGTTGTAAAATATGTTGTAAAACGGTTTTTTTTACCCCGAAGTTTTGATCTACTACTGTCTTGTCATGTTGTCAGTCGCTTTGATATTTAAGTTGTGTATGAAAATCGGGAGTGTGTTAAAAACTTTGCGTCAAAAAACCAAAGTCAAACCACTTTCAGTGTTCTTAGGCGTCCATTAGGCGCCCATTACACGGTAGGTTATCCGTCATTCAAAACCATCAGTCATGACTTTTGGTTGCTGATGCAGCAATCTTATACCATGCTAGCTGTCCGCCTATGGAACTAACTTCCTGCAACAATAAGACAAGCCCAATCTCCACAAGCTTTTAAAAATATGGTATTTAAACACAATTTTTCCCATAGTTGATTTTATTAACTTCTTTATTAAGGTATATGTATCTATTTTAATAATATCTATTTAGTTACAATATATATGTATCAATGATATGTATTATGTTTGTGTATATGTGTAAGTATTAATTTTAAAGTATATTCATATATATGTTAACTTATAGCTGCACACCCCCGCAATATTATAATTTGGAAATCCTCTCTATCCAAAGGTTGTCTGGTAAAGATCGCTCTAAGCGATAAGACCGTCCATTATACTACCGATATCTTATGTTCTTCTGTTACTTTTTTGTTCTTGGTGTGTAATAAAATATTATTCATTCATTCATTCAATCAAAAGTATGGCAATATCCGCGGTCAGTCACCGTCAATCACCCCATTAGACGATCAGTTATCCATCAGTCACAGCCGTGACTGCCAGCAAACTGACAGCATAACCTATCGTGTAATGGACGCCTTACAACACGATAGGTTTTGCTGTCAGTTTGCTCACAGTCACGGCTGTGACTGCTGGATAACTGATCGTGTAATGAGGTGACTGACGGCGACTGACCTATATTTACATTCTGTGTAACTTACCGTGTAATTGACGCCTGAGGCGTCCATTACAGTAAGGTAGGTAATCCGTCATTCTAAAAGAAACAGTAATAACTGATGATTGTTACTCACGCAGCAAATCAAAGTATTTAAATATCGGTCAGTCTCCGTCAGTCATCCCATTACACGACCAGTTATCCATCAGTCACAGCCGTGACTGTGAGTAAACTGATAGCAAAACCTATCGTGTAATGGACGCCATAGCGTAATGTGGGAGTGTAATCCAAGGTCTGTTATTTAATTCCAAATTTTAAGAGACTACCTAAAAGGAGGAGGAACTTCTTATTTCAGTTGCCATAGAAAATGACTCGCGCGCCATGAATAAAAAGTTATTTTTTCGTAGCTCACGCGGCATGTGAAGTCGGTTATAGGTACCATAAAATGTAATTGTATTTTCAAAATTGCCTTAAATCCTTTATCGGGCAAAATAAATTGCATCCGGAAGTAATCACTTCATATACTAGTGCACCTGTACCTACTTCAATAACAATGGTGCAGTCTCTATGGACATCGCCGTATATGCCTCGATGATTCATGTATTGTTCATGTATCAATACTTCAAGTTTCAAGGATAACATGACCGCATCGATGTTGGCAGGGGACTGAATAACGTCTCAAACTGAGATGTGGATGTAAAAAATTGTTTATTTTTTGTATGGATAGGACAGTTACAAAAATTAATAGAGAAGCGTCGTAGTTACCGAAACTTGTTTTTAAATAAGCTCCCTATGGATTTTTGTATTGGATTTAGTTTCTAGCAATTCTACATGTATGGTATAAGTCTGTTTTCACTATTAACCTGGGTTAACTCGCCCACTGCTGAAGATAGTACTCTTCTTGGTAACAGCTTGTTCCTGTTCCGAACTTATGTCTGGACAATCTACCGTAATGTTATGTTGTAGATTCCTACGGACTGTACGGACCGTCGAGCTCGGTAGTCTGTTACTACTTTTAGCTGACGTTTATCCAACCCAAACCATCACAGTCTAGGTATACTGTCTGAATACAGCTTACATCAATCAGTAACAACCTAGGAGCCACGTGTATCTGCACCATATTCCATTTCTATTTGTCACTTAACATCATGTGAGATCAAGGTTAAATGCTTTTCAATCAACAACAGCAAAAACTAGGCATGTCATTCTCCACTCTATTTTCCTCTTTCTTCCATAAATATTTTATACCTAACTTCATTTAAAAATCTTGAAATCCATTAGTTCTTAGCTAACATTAATGTATTATTGTATCAAATACAAATACAAAAATTTATTTATATTTGTATTTGATACAATAATACATTAATGTTAGCTAAGAACTAATGGATTTCAAGATTTTTAAATGAAGTTAGTTGTATCAGTTTAGTATGTATCAGTTTGCCGGCTTGCGATAGCGCACCTTTCGTGAGACCTTTTCATGTCAGCCCGCCTGCCATGGTCCACTGCGACAAGAAAGTGAACAACAATAAAAAGCAATAGAAGCTCTCGTTTTTATTCCATTGTGTTGCCAATGGAAAAAATAATCTTTATTATCGAGATGAAAACAAAAGGAATCGCCGCATTGTGCTGGTGTTGCCCGTTCTTTTGTGTTTTTGAAGCTGATAATAATGGGTGTTGTGCAAACACTATCACTAGAAATGTTGGCTTTGTAGTTTTATTTTCAGGATCTAAAGAGAAATTCAACAACCATTTCAGTTGCTGATGATTGCTTGATTAGAGCTGTTCTACTTCAATATTTTGTGTTTTATTAGTATATTATAGTCAGTTGATTCAGTGATTATAAAAATACCGACTATTATACTAACTACGATTTGATGTCTAATGGCTCGACCTAGGTTCGTGCATGTCCGATGCACTTCCTCGGGAGTTTACGCAGCTAGATCGCGACGACCACTCTTGCTTGGTTTACTCTTAACCTTGCTTGGGTTATGTGAGCGATTTTTATTTATCAGTATCCTCTTCGATCGATTGTCATAATTACTATTTAAATCATATTTTAGAAGTACCAATGGTAATATAGTTAGCTATGAGCTAGTATGAGTATATGGCTGTATAAACGAGTATGTATGTATAATACTTTTTTTTTAATATCTTATAAGCTAGCGTTTGACCACTATCTCGCCTGGTGGTAAGAGATGATCTGGTTGAAGATTGTGATCACGCTAGGCCTAGTATACTCGAACTCTCAAGGGCTGTGTGCTGCCAGAACATCGTCAGATTATTGCAGCAGTTTTTCTCCTTGATGGTGGTAAGCTACTTTTTGGTTGCAAGTCAAGGGGAATATAGATATAATATGCTCTGTAACCTGTGGATGAACGCCCGTGCTAGGATTTGAACCTCTCGCTTAGAAGGCAAGCAATGTATCCTCTACGCCATCGAGGCTCTCAACCCATTGTAATACTTTAAAACCTGTCCTAAGCACCCCAAAGGCAATTTCTACCAAAATAACAAGCCTTCATAAATATGTTGTAAAATAACGTGAAACGCTTAACGTTACATACTTACTAGTATATTAATCTGTGACTAAAGGCAGAAGTCATAAAAGCGGTGGCAAAGCAATAAATCTCGCGAATAATTCTCCAAGCCAAACTAATGGATATTTAAAAAGCGAGGCTGCACATCATCGCCTTGACCAACATGCCGGCAATTCCGTAGTTAATCAACCGATGAGTTCCCATACTCACAATAAAGTGTTTTTGCCGATCATCGAGCCATTGTTGTCAAAACGCGACGAACGTTAGCAACGGTCAATGACTTAGCTCAATTAGCTTCTGGGTACTGGTCAAGAAATCTTCAAGTAAAATCTTCAGCAGTTAAGAATCGTGGAGGTACTTAAACTTTGATTGCCGTTTCCGAAAACTGTTACTGACCCAGTTTATCTTTGTAATAAATGGGTCAGGAGTGTTCAGAAATCAATTTCCCCGTCTGTTGTTTCACACATAATAATTAAGATAGTTTAAAAACTAAAACAACCGACTTCCATGCCCCGCGAGTCGATTTCAGTACCAAGTTTGAGACGTTTATCGTCATATCTCTGGAGATACTTATCAGATCTCGATGAAATTACAATTGGACCACCTCAAAAACGTACCCGGTAACCCGTTTAATCGGTAGATTAAAGAATCATTTAAGGCTGGCCGCACACGCACGGTTTCCTGATTAGGTTTCCTGATTAGGAATTCAGATTCGGAATTCCGTGAGATTAGCGCAGACGTTCGGTTTTTTGTATAAGGAATTTTATACGACCAGTGCCAACGCTAGCGCGAGTCTGAATGGAAATTTCCGTTCGTGTGCGGCGGCTGAGCCAAAATGTACGAGATCGCTGCGTTCGGGATGACGTCATTAGGTTTTTTTCCGTTCTAACAACCCGAACGCACGGGGAAAATTTCGAAACGGATATTAGGTTTTTTTCCGTTCGGAAAAAATAAGTACGTGTGCGCGTGTTTGAACGTTTTGTATGAAAGAAGAGCATTCAGGTTTCCGAATCTGCATTCCTGATTAGGAAACCTAATCAGGAAACCGTGCGTGTGCGGCCGGCCTAATACGGTTCACATTTGACGGAGTAATCGAGTAACATACTTAAAAAAAAACATACAGACGAATTGAGAACCTCCTTCTTTTTGGGAAGTCAGTTGACAAATTAAACCGGACGGGAACTAACTTAAACTTCTTTACCTATAGTAGTCGGGTAAATATATTCTCATGTTACTCTGCGTAGTGCATATACATCGATGTGTTACTCTAACCATAATAACGAATCGAATTGACACCTCATACAACAAAACAGGATGAGTACCTTATGTACGACGCGTTGGACCGGCGCAAAGTGGATCATACGTATAAATACTAACATACTTAAGTAAAGTACATACCTATAACATAGACTTCTGAAAACATAATCTTTCATAGAAATGTGGTTTCGCCGTAATCTGCTAAAAAACGGTAAACCACCTGTCACAGGACAGTAAATAAAATCTTCCACCACTAATGATGTGAATCAAACCAAAATAAGGAAGACTTCGAGACGATCACCGTTTTCCGTACGCAAATCACCCAGAAAGCAATTTTATGATCATAAAGTTCAGGGAGCTAGGTATCCCACGGTGAATCTTGCTTCCGCGCCGCCGTGAAATATCGAATTGCATTATGCAACCCGCGGGTAATGTCTTTATGTGTTATGCAATATTATCTTAGCATTTGAATGGGCTCGGACTGTATCATAATGTTTATGGAAATTATCATTATCTTGTTAATTACGTGTCGAATCCCGTTGCGTAATGAACGTGGATCAAATTGACTCCTCACGTGAACGTGGATCAAATTGAAAAAGGACTTCAAAATGTCCGAAATGGTACGAATAGCAGCATAAATTTGTCGGAGTAATTTTAAAATTCAAATTAGTGTAAAGCCGTACTAAGTAATGATATGTATCATCATGAGTTACGAATTATAATCATATAAGATTTAGGAAAAGAAAAGCTGAACATTGAGCTCAGTGTATGTGTGTCGTGTCCGTGTCTTGGGATATCGTCACTACCCATCAGGCGAGCTTGCTTGTTCACCTACCTCATATCATAAAAAAAATCATAAATCCACTGGTGGTAGGAGCATTATATCGATGTTCCGCCTGACTCGCTACCAGAAAGTAGCCACCTGCCAATCTGCCGCCAAGAAAATAACCTCACTGTGTTCCGGCAGGCAGAGTAATCTAGGCCTAGCGTGTTCACCATCTTCAACCACATCATCGCTTACCACCAGGCGACATAGTGGTCATAACCTACCAGATATTAAAAAAAATGTCACAAAAACTCATCAGCATTGAGACTGTCAGCAAAAACCACCATAGCTTCACACGCCTTAAAAGGAAGGTCCATAATATATAAGGAAGGAACATCGTACGCGTAATATAATGGTTAAGTACTGTCACGATATTCTAATGAGTATCTAATGTCCTCTACTGAAGGCAAGTGGGAGTGAAGTGCGGACCACACTGACTGCCCTTTGTCTGTGAGCGTTGGGATTTGAAGCTTAGGCACAGATTATGTAATAGTTACCACGTGCTTAGGACCCCTTTCACCATCCCGAAGTAAGGTTTTGATTGATTACTTCCTAAGTAACGGTGATTGGCAAGTAAAAGTTTTGAGTATCCTTAATCAATTTCACCAAAGAAAGGTTCACCAAAGGTCTATGTAACTAATCACAGGTTATACTAAAATTATACTGTACTGTGTAATAATTTAAAATGTTTGAAGTTTTATTTTAAACTGAGCGCAGAAAGAGTAAATTAATTTCAAATAAATCTTTTAAAAAAGCATTTATTTGGTCATGGTATACTTTTGAATTGGAACCTATAATGATTTCACAATAAGTACAATAAAACAAAAAAATCTTAATTGATTACTTACCAAAAAAAAATTGCTTGAAAGTAATTAAAATTTACGGTACAATAATTGGTGGTTTCTTTATGACTTAGCTCTTATTGATTTTATTTGCTACTTGTTAGGGTTCCGTACCCAAAGGGTAAAACGGGACCCTAATACTAAGACTCCGCTGTCCGTCTGTCTGTCTGTCACCAGGCTGTATCTCATGAACCGTGATAGTTAGACAGTTGAAATGTTCACAGATGATGTATTTCTGTTGCCGCTAGAACAACAAATACTAAAAACAGAATAAAGTTAAAAATAATACAGGGTCCCCATACAAGAAACGTGTTTTTTTCGGCATTTCACGCCATCTATGAATGCTTAGTTAGGTAAACGTCACATTGATGGCGTTATATTGAAATGTCGATCCCTAACACCTTTGTTAGACGTTAGATGGCGTTATAAGAAATAAAATGTTTATTAATTATTATTTTTTGCTGGTGAAAAATGATAGTAGTATTTTTGCTCGATCTTATAAAATACTGTAGTGTGGTACGGAACCCTACTAGTGCGAGTCCGACTTGCACTTGGCCAGTTTTTTTTTTGTCGTAACTTTTTTTTTTTTTTTTTTTTAATACGTTATAGGCTAGCGTTTGACCACTATCTCACCTGTTGGTAAGTGATGATGCGGTCGAAGATGGTAAGCACGCTAGGCCTAGAATGGGAACTGGCTCTCAAGGATAGCTGCCGGAACACATTAGATGTTTGGTGAACTATTTAGATAAAAGCCGACGAAGAAGAACCTTTACCTTTAAAAACAGAGAGTTGTGGCTCATTTGATGCCATTTCTTAATACCTATTTCAGGATTGTTTAGCGTCCTTGTAATACATACGAATATAGGTCTTCACATCTAGGTTTATAGCCTATTATACAATATTAATGCTTGTAAACAGTTGTATGTTGAAGCTTGTTAAATTAACGATTCAGGAGTCACAGTATGCGTGGTCATGCCTTGAGGGTTGTCCGTGAATAAACTAAAACTAGGTTTCCTCAGGTGGCAGGAATATGTTTTTAACCGACTTTACAAAAACGGAGGAGGTTCTCAATTCGTCGGTTTTAATTTTTTTTATGTATGTTCACCGATTACTCGAAGATGCCTGGACTTGGACTGATTTGGAAAATTATTTTTTGTTTCAAAGGGTACCCTACCCAGGTGGTCCCATTTAACGAAATTGGTCGAGCGTTTTTATAATATATCAACAAAAAATATCGATGCATTTATATATCTCGATGACATGATACTGGCTACTAGCACAGAATAATGAATAGTACAAGTACTAAGTTAAAAAAAAAATTGCTACCTTTCCATTTATCTGAGAGCGCGACGTTTGATATCGGTTCTTTTAGTTTTTTAAACGATCTTAAATGATATTGTAAAAAGTTGCATGTACTAATTTTAGTTCCCTGTTTGCTTTAGTGTAAGAAAACTTTGTTGTAAACATATACCTAGTTGGTTTTACTTCTATAATTTTAAGCCATTATTTTACAAATTATTTTAATTTTCCTTACGTTTTAATTCTAATGCTGTGTGCGTATTGCGATGTGTGTTGTTTTTTGTTGATTGTGTATTGTGACCGCCATACCAGTGGTGCAATTTCGGTGGTGTGAAGTGGAAGTAATGACGGGATCATACACTCAGGGACTACAGATACGTTGCAAGTCTGCTTGACGTCAGAGTCTGCGTTCTAGATGCAAAGGTTGCCGATAAACAAACACGCTGTGGTCGGTGATACAATAACATTGAGTCGGTTAAATCAGTTTAGGATTTGATGGCATGATTTTGGTTTTGTCTGGGTTATGTTGTTACGTTTTAAAATAATATGTTCGGGAAGAAGGGGTATTATATAAATATATATTTAAAACCACATTTTTCACAAACCATTTAAGAAATTCAATAATAATCATACACACATAATATTCTTAACTAAAAATGACATTGACATTTCGCGGCCCTTGTAACACTAGCGCCTCTAGTGGAAAATTCACGATAGCACGATTGTCCGTGGAAATAATTTAATACGAATATGAATCTTATTACAAACGCATTAAAGACAGCTTTTATTAGTCGTTTATTACTTATGGGCATGAGTAAAGTATACGTTTATCACCCACTTCTACTTTCTCAACATGATATAAAGTAAAAGTGGTGGAACTTGCACATTTTGGTCGTACATAACACCGTATTGTAACATTATTATTGTTATAATTTAATCCACAATCGGATTTTTTCGCTCAGTATAAGTAAAAATATTGTTTAGTTCTCAACACTTTTCGTCTCCCAGTGATTGGTATAGTTGGCGATAAAAACTGATACTATTTGATATAAACTATCGAGGTACGTAGTACATTCATATCGATGATATAAACACATTCATTATTATAGAGAACTCAAATCTCTATTACATCATCGACAAACACTTAGGTATATTATTTTAGTTTGGTGATTTTATATACCTACTTGGTCAAGCGATAGTATAAAAAAACTTAATAGCTGTCAAACTATGACTGAAAAATCCGTGCAATTTACAAAACTTCATAGTCATACATTCATAGATATTGTCTATCTATTTTACTTTCGAAGTTATTATACTTTCGTTAATGAAAAACATGTTATAATACATTTAAATCAACATTCATTCACAAAAATATTTTTAATAAGTTTAAATCTACATTCGTTAAATTTTGATGTTATTCCAACAAACAAAATCTTAACCAAAGTTGTTATGCCCGATCAATTCCACAAAACACTTCGGTGTAACATGAAAAAAAATATAGAAGGCGCAATGTGTGTAGATACACAGATTAAACGCTAGGTAGTACTATATTTTGCGAACGGGATTGGCTCATAATGAGCGAATTAAACGAAACTTAAGCGCTTAACACTTTCTATAGATTTCTAATGGTCTATCTTTTTGTGTTAAAGACTGCGCTAACGAGCAAATTATTTCTTTTGATGTTGCGCCTCGCATAAGTATACTAACATCTATGTATGTACCTACATATATCTATCTATATTCGCATGCGTTTGCGAGTTTTGTGCATTACCCTAGTTTAAAATTCTGGCTTAATGCAGGTAAGTATGTATTTAAATAAAAACGTGTATAAACATAATTAAAACAACCGACTTCCATGTCCCGCGAGTCAGTTTCAGTAACAAGTTTGAGACGTTTGTCGTCATATCTCTGGAGATACTTATCAGATATCGATAAAATTACAATAGAATTATCACGAAAACGTACCCTATCGATTAAAAAAATAATCAATTAATTGGTTGTTAATTGACGGAGTAATCGCGTAACATACATTAAAAAAAAACACACGACGAATTGAGAATCTCTTTCTTTTTGGAGGTCGGTTGAAAAATAGAATATAAATGATTTTATAAAGGAAGTTTTTAATTGATCTATGCGAGTAAGTAATTCGTCTATACATATGTACATGCTTATGTAAGTATATACGAGTAGCATATCTAAATACTATATAAGTCAATAATAATTACATAGCTGTACTATTTCATATTATTTATTGTTATTCAAGTGGTTACGGGATCACAGGCCAAAAAACACAAGGCGTCGTTTGTTAGCCCATCATCATTATCAGCCATTTTTTAAAATTTCATTTAGGCTAGCATTTGATTAGGTACCTCATCTGTTTGTAACTGATGATGCGGTCGAGTCTAGTAACACGCTAGGTCTAGAATGGGAAGTGGCTCTCAAGGATAGCTGCCGGAACACATTATATGTTTGACGACAGACTTTCTAACTTGTGGGTGGTATAGAAAATCTATTTAACATAAGTGCACGGCGGGGATTATGTGTTCCTCTGGTCAAAGCCGACCATTCTTCTACTTCACCACTGGGCCCTAAAAAACTGCTGGACATAGGCCTCTCCCATGGCACGGCACTGAGCTCGATCTTCAGCTATTCGTTTCCAACCGCTGCCAGCCAGCTTGCCTTGGTACTTGCACATAGTAAAATAACTTTTTTTTTTAATAATAGATATATAGGCTAACGATTGACCACAATCTCACCTGTTGGTAAGTGATGATGTGTTCGAGGGTAACACACTTTGCTATGGTGACCGGCTCTCAAGAACAGCTATCAAAACACAATAGTGCTTGGCGACAGATTTTCCAACTTATTACATTAGAGAAACTTCCTTAGGGTGAGGACAAAAAGATGCAGCTTTCCGGCGCTGACAACCAGTACCGATCCGCACTGGCAAAATATTCTACTGTTTCATAATTTTCTGCAACCTGTTTCTTTATGTGCGAGCGCATATGATAAGGGATGTAAGGGAGCACAAAGTGATGTAAAGGAGCACAAATACCACCTCAGTGCTCCCAGCCAACCTCACCTGCCCGTGGTGCATCCTGCTGACCAACAAACGAGGCTCTGGCGACCGACTAATGGCGGTATAACCATTTCGAAATTATGGCGTAGCTAAATATTATAGGCCGGTGACTGGTGCGAGGAGCTACGTCCTGCGATCGCCAACCAGCCTGCCCAGCGTGGCGATTAGGGCATATCCCTCCCAATGAGCCGAAGATCGGGCTCAGTGGCGTACATCTTGGGAGAGGCCTACGTCCAGCATTGGACTGACACTGGTTGATTATTATTATTATATGCATATGGTAACTTTGGCATATTTTACCAATACGGATTGGTACCGGTTTCTCTGCGTTGGGAACCTGCCTCTTTATGTCCTCACCCTTACCCAAGAGGATGTAAAAAATGCTGGACAAGCCTTAACATATACTTAACTAAAGCCTCAAGCACTGCTGCATCCGACTAAAGAGTAAAAGTGCCTATTAAATACTGTATAAATTATCTATTATTTATGAAATCACTTAAAATGACGATGTAATGGAAATTAGACGTAAATAGAGCGTTCTCGGTGTATTTTCTGTAGGTAGGTACATAAAATGCATAATAATAAAGATTTATTTAATGAATGACTGTGGATGTAAAATCGCAATAAAAAGTAAAATTTCACACTCCAGTTATCATTTTACGATGAGTGATGTTGCTTTATTTACTTTCTCATACACACTATACCTATATATATTTTTTTATTGCAGATAGGCAAGCATTTGACCACTATCTCACCTGGTGGAAAGTGACGATGTGATCGAGGGTGTAGCACGCTTGCCTAGAAGATACCTGTTCACTCTTGACTTGAAGAGACCCAAGTTATAGCTACTCGGAAACAAGTCAGCCGGCAACGTGTTCCATTCCTTTGCGGTTCGGATTATTAATAAATAAATTAAATATAAATATCCCACACATTGTAAAAACTTCACCTTTACTATTAAAAGACAAGAAGACTGGAAATTGTGAGTATCAGCATTGTTGTTGATGAGAGTTAGTTCGAACTACCCTCATTAAATACAATTCATCAACTACCATTTTCAATAGGTGAACATACTTAATAAAGTGAATACTGTCTAATATAAACAGAAATAAATTTGAGAGCTAAGAACTAAATAATTGATAGCTAACAACTATATAATTGATTCATGAGTTTTCTTTTAGTCTGGCGATGCTGTAATAGAGTCTGTGCAAAAAGAGAACCGTCGTAGAAATTGAGGGCGCGCGTGTTGATAGTTCTAATTAACTGTTTTTGTTACGTTGACAACATTGCTCTGTCATTGCCAATACGACTAAAAATATTATGTTTCTTTGAAGTGTTACACTCTTTAACAATTTACGACTAAAAATGTTTGATAACTTGTTAAGTACCTACTCTTATCATTATCGGGTGGTATTAGGAAGGAAGGTATATACCTACGTATATACCTTCCTTCCTTACCTTTGAATGGAAGTTCATCGTAAAGCCACGACGGTTTATTTTTGCACTGACTTTAACACCAAATAAATTTCTAGCACTAAGTTCGCTCAAATGCAACTGAATGACACAATACGCATTGTATTATGTTCCCATACAGTTTCGAACGACGAGAAAGTTGTGTTGCCTTTCATGAATTCTTCTTTACCACGTGTGGAATAGAAAACATCGTAAAATGCAGTGTAAGTACAATACAGCAATCAAGTCGTAGACACCAGTATCATAAGAGTTAATTTACTACAAGCTGTAATATATGCAAAGATGCGGGCATAAATATATTGATAGTATTAAACAATGAAGGCTAACACAATAATATATCTGCCTAATAAATAAGAATATATTAAAATGTATTTACATCAAATATTTACAAATAGTACATTATATACAACTTAAATATAAATGATGCTAAAAACTATTTTTAACTGATAATAAATAAAATGTGACAAATAAAAAAAAAACAGAACCTAGGTCGCTGTCTGCCCGTAACGCTCCCAAAAAGCTGGCGACGTTACCTCGTTGTATTGCTAGGCTAATTCTAGCACAAATCAAATAAATAAATGCCAATAAATTGAATTTCTATTCACAAAAAAACATACAATTACAAATTGTAGTTACCAGGTTGAGGTTCTCATACCTACTAAAACGAAAATGGCAATGAGGTAGTACGGAAAAATCAGCTAAATATGCTAAAACGTTTCATTAAAAAATAACTATCTATGAAAAGTATTCTTTACGTCTCGCAAAACCAATTAAGAAATTTCCAGACATTATATTCAATTCAATAACAATTCCAAATTAACACCTGAAGTGACAATCACTTTAGAAACGACTGCCAATTTAACCGTCTTTGCAAAAACCTCGATTGAGTAGAACCGTATAATTAATTCCACGGCTGACCGGAGACCATTCTCCAGTTAATCTGCTGTGACAATCGCTTCCTCGTGACCTGACGTCTTCTTACCAAGGTCAAGACCAACGTAATGCCCTTTTTCTGCTTTAATAGATATGAGAACATTATTTTTAGCCGGTAAACAAAAGTTATGCACTGATTGGCGATAATAAATCAGGGCGAAATCAACTCGAAGCAAATTAGTTTCTTATAATTATTAATAGCATAATAATAATAAGTACTTCAAAATAAAATAAATCAATTTAGAGCATGTATATACGTAAGGTTATAAAAGTTAAAAATCAACATACTCACGTAATTTATTAAATTAAAAATCATCAGCCGGCATCAGTCCACGGCTGGACGTAGGCATCTCCCAAGATGCGCCACTGAGCCTCTTCCTAATCTTCAGTTCATCTTGTGCCTTTCCATCATCATTAAATTAAATAATATTCACAAATTGAAATAATAGTCATACCTACTGGCAAAGATTAGAAATTCTTACCATCCTGAATTTGAGTTTAAAGATGCTTACAAATTGAGAATTTTCTAATAGGTAAGTCACACGTAATTAACGTAACTTAAGTAACATATTATTTATCTTTGACCTCAATGATTTTACGACTTGTAGGTCGGTTCATTGCTTTAACTCATCTTGTCTAATAACAAAATGGTAATTGCATTCACAGAAAAACACTGAAACATTTCGATGTTTAGTGTCCTTTCCTTCGGCAATGTAGGGAATTGAAATAGATAATCGCTACTCCCACGATTACATGGTCACTTTTCATATCGAGTAAGTTAGTGGTCAACTACATATATGCAATTTAAAAAAACATTACAATGTCGTGAAACCGTGGAACGAAGACTAGTAATATATTATTTCACTGTAATCCAAATCCATACTGTAATCAAATTAAACACCGCATTTATATTTCATGTCCGCCGACTCCCAATCTTCCCAGAATCCGCCATTCGGAGTATTTTTGGACGATCTCATCTCTATAAGCGCTTGCTTATTGTGGTATTGTTGAGGTCAACTTCCACTTTCATCCACACATTGACCTAGTCCGTAAGGGCGTCATTACACTTGCCATAAAAAGATAATGCTCAGTTATCAAGGTTGCCAGGATTTTAAACGAGATCATACGAGCTTGTTAACTTAATTTGAATTACATAAAAGTTTATTAGTCTCGTTAATGTGCAGAACGTTGTAATAGTGTAAGGTATTTTGGAGTACTTGATAGGGTTTTAAAATTTAAGCATCATGTGAGCACCAAGCATGCAAAATAGCAAGTATAAAAAGCTGAAGGTATGCAATTCGAATGGATTTCAATAGATGGAAGATGGCTTAGGCAGAAAGTTTTTAGTAGGTATTCATTCATTTATGAGATAATTTTGTATTTTCTAATTTATCTTAAAGTAAAAGATAGTAGTATAGCATGTAGTGACATCATTATTATTCTGTACCTCCATATCTCTTATTGTATTAACATGAAGTGGAAAATGGGAAACGGGGGCGAATTTCGCTATTAACGCTAATATAATGTATATGTATCAATACTCGTACATGTATTATATTTCGGATTATAGAACAGTAAATATATTCTATCATCAATCAATACTAAAATATTATAAATGTGGAAGTCAAATATTTAGTTTGTTACGTGTTTGTTACCTCTGCACGGTCAAATGGGTGAACTAATTTGGCAACAATTAAAGATCGTTTAAAAACTAAAAGAACCGACTTCCCAAAACGTCGCGCTTGTCATTTTCAGTACCAAGTTTGAGGTGTTTATCTTCATATTTTTGAACATATCTCGATGAAATTTAAATGGAAACCTGTGAAGTATATTATTAACCTGTGTATTAACTCTTTCAAACAAAAAAAGAATTTTCCAAATCGGTTCTCGCGAGTCTTCGAGTAATCGAAGATTCCGACAAATTGAGAACCTCCTCCTTTTTTGTGAAGTCCTTTTTTTAATAATATAGGTAGCAAACAAGCAAGACGGCCCACCTGATGGAAAGTGGTCACCGTCGCCTATGAACAATTGCAACACTAGAGGTGTCACTCATGCGTTGCCGACCTGTCAAGATTCTTTTAACGCCCCTTTTGAAGAACTTCATGTTGTAGCTCTGCGGGAAAACAGCGGACGGCAGCTCGTTCCATAATTTACAAGTGTCTGTTAAAAATGTTGTACAAAGATAGCCAATAGGGTAGATTAGGACTGAGGATACTTTTTAACGCGAAAAAAATTGAGGGTGTAACTAGTTTACCAAATTAACTGAGCAAAAATTTCAGTCAGATTAGTCGACTCGTTTAGACATGAAGACAAACAAACAAGCAAATAAACAAAGTAGGTAACTTTCTCATTTATAATATACTATACCTACCTACTATTGATAGTGTGATATTATTTCTCAATGACATATTCTAGTTAATGTACAAGAGGTGACAAAAACCAATCAATGCCTCGTATCCGGAATATAATTATCTACAGCCGGACAGAAAGTAAAGCTTTTCTTCCTGTTTAACATGCTATGTTGCATGATGTCTACAGCTACAAAATGTTATTGATAAGGTGAAACTATAGGGTGTGTGATTCTCAATGAAATATATAATACAATATCTATAATGGCTCAGTGCAATCAATGGACACAATGTCACTACGCACAGGTTTTTTTTGTCATACTACCATCGATGTATATGTACTACGTATCAGATGTGGCGTCGCGAACTAAGTCTACGTTCAAATAAAAAAAACCGGCCAAGTCGAGTTGAACTCGCCCACCGAGGCTTCCATACCAACGTTGGTATGTACCAATTAAGCTAGACATCTAAATTGTATCAGCGCTCATATAACTCAGAGGTCTACCTTAATTGGCATAAACTATGTATGTATGGGAGCACCCTTTAATTTTTAACTTTTTTTATTTGTTGGAATTTTTCCTTTATTTGTGCTGTAAGACCTTGCTTCTTGCCAAATTTCATGATTCTAGGTCAACGGGAAGTACCCTATAGGTTTTCGAATCAAAATCTATAGGGTACTTCCGGTTGACCTAGAATTGTCAATTTTAGTTAAAAGCAAGGTCTTACAGCACAAGTAAAGAAAAAATTCCGAAAAATAAAAAAAGTTGAAAATTATGGTACATTTTGGTACTAAGAAGTTTTCGCGAAAATCTAAATTTGCCCATATATTTTTATTGTGTTGACTCAAGACCTTGATTTTTACACCCAATAGGGACTATAGACCTCAGTATCAGGTATACATTTCAACTTGCTAGGTCCACCTGTTCCTGAGAAAATCAGTGGTGACACACGGACAGACAGACGGACAGACAGACAGACAGACAGACGGACAAGAAAGTGATCTTATAAGGGTTCCTTTTTTATCTTTTGAGGTACGGAACCCTAAAAAGCAGTGCTGAATCTACATCTCGCTTAGTTTAGCGTAAGTACTCTTCACGCCTGATCGCGCGCCGCTCGGCACGTAAGTCAGTTTATGATGGGCGCCTCTGGTTTACATGTACCTCGATGCATACTACTTATCTAGTTATCATTTACGACCTAGGGTTTACCGGCTAGCTTTTCCTGTTACTTTAAAATCCAGGCCAAAACTGTTTGACGCCGTTTTAGCATTGGTACAGAAAATATACTAGTTGTATGGGCTGTTCCCTGTAGGTCTGATAGTAGATAATATGTGTTTAATATCTTATTAATTGAAAACTAAAACTCATCAAGTGCAAGTTAGACTCACGTGAAGCAGAAATATAGGTGGAGGTAAATAATAAAGGACAGCTAGGCTATTCTGTAAGCTATCTCGACAACGGAATCCGCGGTGAGATTTGAATTTTGTACTACGAAATTCAACCGTATTGCGAACGTGATACGATTGAATTTCAAAGTACGAAATTCGAATCTCACCGCGGATTCCGCTGTCGAGTTAGCTTACAGAATAGCCTAGCTGATCTAGACAGACATCCAAGTGATAATGTGGTTTCAATTTTACATCTTTGATATTCAAATCCAAATCAAAAAAATGTGGCTAACAATAGTTGTATGAGACCTTTGCCCATCAGTGGGACATTACAGGTTAAAAAAATAAAAATAGCTATACTGTGTTAGGTAATACGGATTGGTTACCGTAGCGTAGGACGCAGGACGCTTCCACAATAGGTACAGTCATGATCTTCGCGCAGTAGCTGGCAAAAGGTGATTAAGAGTGGCCGAGGGTCGTGCTCAGTGGCGTGCAATTTGATAGGCCTAAGTCCAGCGCTGGACTTACTAGTCCTATACTTAGGCTAATGATGAAGTTGTTGATACTGAGTTACTGTAACCACGAAAAAATATTCAAGGTTCGTTAAATAAAAGTGAGAATTTCCGCAGTAACGCGCACATGTAGCACTTGAAGGCAACGTAGCAGCATGATTCCAATAGGCACGATTGACCACCAGTGGGGAAATTTGCCTTTAACCTGCCACATTAAACACCCTGTAAAAACCACTTTGATCAAAATTTGCCTTTAACCTGCCACATTAAACACCCTGTAAAAACCACTTTGATCAAAATTTGCCTTTAACCTGCCATATTAAACACCCTGTAAAAACCACTTTGATCAATATAATATCATATTTTTGACACGCTTTTATTAGCTTCCCTTGTAACAAACTAACAAACAAATCTTGGAAGGCAATTTTATCATGCAATACAATACAATACAAAACTCTTTATTGTATACTTACCATTAATTATATAACAAAACTTATATTTAATAAAATCTAAGGTAAATATAACAATGGGCGGTCTTATCACTAAAAGCGATATTTCTTTATGTCGTATCGCAATGGAACTTTTTTTATGTATATGTGAATCGGATGATATATAGCGTACTATAGATTATTTGGTTTCTTGATGTTGATCTGATGATGAAGCCAGGCGTCTACTTAGTTCAAGTGAGTTAGTAAAACTACTTATTACTTCTTCTAGTCCCCAACCATAGACATACTCGTATTTACGTTTTAATCGTGCGAGGTCTTCAAATGGACAACTATAACCATGTGAAAAAAACCATTGTCGCAGTGAAATCTGTTCTGGGAACCCCCTCACTCTCAGATGCGAGGTTTTGATTGTTTCCGCATCTTCTTACTCATTATAATCTTATTTTACTGCGTTTAATTTCACAGGGAAGCAAGAAAACTCACATGAGTGAGAACTTTTTGGAAATTTTAATGCTCTATGCATTTTGATCGTTTTTATTTTTAACCGACTTCACAAAAAAGGAGGAGATTCTCAATTCAACTGTATTTTAATTTATGTTTGTTACCTCAGAACTCCGTCAAATCATAACCGATTTGAAAATTTTTTTTTTGTTTTAGAGATTATGTCTCCCTTTTGGTCCCTTTTTTATCGAGCTATGACAATTATCTCCGGAGATATGGAGATTAATAATATAACTAGCTAGTACTTTGACTATCGCGTCATGTGAAGTCGGTTTTGTACGATCATAAATCTTACAAACTTTTATATAACTTGCCGTGTTAACTTGTATGTTTGTGTGAGTTAAATCTTGAAAGCTTAATTAGGACCATTTAAAAAATCAACTGGTATAGATACTTGCGTATCTGAGGTGACAATGCAATAACTGAGTACCAACGAGTTGAATTGATGATGAAGCCGATTGATGCCAAAAGCCGAAGATTTGAAGCTTGAAGCCGAAAAATTGATGAGCGGTAGGGACTGAACTCTGTAATGGAAAATGACAGGACAGTCGAATTTGAGCTACTCGTAGTATGTATGGTTATCATGGATGCCAAAAATAAACATAAAAAGCAACATTCACACGAATTACCTCTTCTTTTATAAAATTGGTCAAAAATCATCTAATACAAAAGATAACGAAAGACTAGAATGATACTTTAACTAAAATACGAGAATCTAAAATTAAGAACGGGCCATTGAACTCAACCATTCATACTAGTCTATCTGATAACAAATATATGCAAATTTATTCATAAAACTTCATAAAAATCTTATCTCGACCACTTACTCGCCCATTCTCGTCCGCTCGCCTAGTTTTCGCTGTCGGAAATGCACTAGATATTATGTAAAGCAACATGTACGTTTGTTACACAGGCTTAGATAAGGAATAGACACCGCAACTCTCATGTCTCACTCAATGAACACCAATTGCACTCATTAGGTACCAAGTATGTATGATTTATTGAGAGCAATTTATAATTTATTTTCTTCATCATGTGTGTAATTTGATTCACTAAACCCAATGCTGGGTGAAAGCTTTATATTGATTTTGCTACGCTTCTCGATCCTGCACTGTCCAGATCCACGTCTTCTTTCAACTTTAGGACATCTTCAACCCCTGACGAATGTGCAACTTTTAGATACCCATTTCATCCATTTCAATATAACTGATTGAAAGGCGCACTATAATGACGTAGTTAAGCATATTTGTTTGTATTATGTGCTTTAGCTTATGGGCTTTGGCACATAAGCCGTCAATCTGGCTGAGATCGGACTGATTATGATTATGAGAGAGATGATCAACTTCAACTAGAAAATGCGCTATTGACGCGCAATGGTAATACTGTGCCACCTAGTTTACATCTATGTCTGTATCTTCTAGTTATTCTTATTCAGGTTTTGACACATGCGGAAAAACGGCTCAAGTTTGAGGGGCGGAGCGTGGGAAATGTGCAAAAGGTAAAATTATATTAAAATGTTTTTTGTAATACAATTGTTTTGGCAACAGAGTTTACGCGTAATTAAATGATAGTGTTTTATTGGGTAATCAGTCAAGATGTTGAATTTCATAATACTTTGCGATATCTTCTTCATGTAATAATTCAAGGCAAAAAGCACAGACATTGCACTGGGAGGCGTTAAGCATTCGACATCCTGCGGATAACTTCCAAAATAACCTAAAACAATGAAGCGTTTTTAAAAATAATTAAGATAAGAAGAATAAGAATAAGAAAAACTAAAACAACCGACTTCAATGCCCCGCGAGTCAATTTCTTTAGCAAGCTTGAGACGTTTATCTTTATATCTCTGGAGATACTTATTAGATCTCGATTAAATTACAATGGGACTACCTCGGAAATGTACCCTACCGATTACAAAAAGAATCATTCAAATCGGTTCACAATTGACGGAGTAATCGCGTAACATACACACAAAAAAACATTCAGACGAATTGAAGAACCTCCTTTGTTTTTGGAAGTCGGTTGAAAACTACGAACTAATATCTCTGCCACTGTCATCGTATTTTTGATAGAAGTAAGAAGTTATTTTAGGGTTATCAATTTTCAGCTAGGCTATTCTGTAAGCTATTTCGACAGCGGAATCCGCGGTGAGATTCGAATTTCGTACTTCGAAATTCAATCGTATCACGTTCGTAATACGGTTGAATTTCGTAGTACAAAATTCTAATTCAGTACCTACTCGATCTGTCTGCTTGATTGTGCAAGACCGACTAACAGACAGATGGACTACTAAATAAACACATAAGGGTTCCTTTTTGTCTTTTGAGTTACGGAACCCTTAAAAGAATAAATACACGCTACGTATTCACAGTAATATTTATCGTGCACTGTGACACTTTGGAAACTCCACCTCTTACAACTTGGACCACACTAATTGATTACAGTGCAAGGAAGATCACAGTTTTTGTTGTCACACGCCACATACTATTGTAAGATTTATATTACGTTACTCTGGGCTAATGATAACGCTTTCTCCAACATTAGTTTTAATTGTATTTGTACCAACTATGAGAGAATAGAGATTTCGCAGTATTAACTCTACTTCTTTGTTAGATTATGTCACTTTAATTTGTAAATACAATTTGACATACTGCATGAGAAATGAATTCATCTGTTTTATTTGAATTTTATTGTAATTGAAAATAGCCTAGTACATTACTATTATTTTCCTGGAAATTATGGCTAACTTGGATAGATCTAACCAAATAATTTAAATTAATCTAAAAAAAATTAAGATAAAAGCTAAAAAAACGTACTTCCTGCCACGCGAGAGGACCATTTTTTCTGTGACGCGAGTCAGGTTCAGTAGGAAGTTTGAGACGTATATCGTCATATCTCTGGAGATCCTTGTTAGATCTTTGTGATAAAATTGAAATAGGATCACCTTGGAAGTAAACCCTACCTACTTATGAAAACGGAATCATTCAAATCGGTTAATAATTGGCGGAGTAATCGGCGAACAAACATACAAAAAAAAAACTGGCCAAGTGCAAGTCGGACTCGCACTCGTAGGGTTCCGTAACACAGTTAAGTATTCCATAACTATGATTTTTCGCAACTACAAAATTAACTTTGTTTTTCATAGTGTTTGTATGAAAAACAAAGTTATCTTTGCGGTCGCCATATCTCAAAAACTGCTGGCTGTATCTCGCTCAAACCAATTTTCGTTGTTAGTTTTTATTGAAATCTACAGCATATATTTTTTTTAGATTTTTCACGCCCTTACTTTAAAAGTTAGAGGGGGGGGGGGGGGGGGGACACACATTTTACCACTTTATACGCGCCCATCTTTCAAATGATTGACTTTGAGAAAAAATGATTTTAGGAACCTTAATGTCATTTTTGAAGACCTATCCAGACACACGTATAGGTTTGAAGAAAAATTTTTTTTTTGTTTCAGTTCCATGTATGGGATGCCCCCCTCAAACTTCTATTTTTGTATAAAAATCGGAAAGTGGTTCACAGAATACATCTACCTACCAAGTTTCAATTCTGTAGTCTTAACAGTTTCGGAATAAAATGGCTGTGACATACGGACGGACAGACAGACAGACAGACAGATAGACAGACATGACGAATCTATAAGGGTTCCGTTTTTTGCCATTCGGCTACGGAACCCTAAAAAGAAAAAAAAACATATAGATGAATTGAGAACCTCTTTTTTATGGAAGTCGGTTGACAAAAAAACAAAATAGCAATCATGTTTTTCCCTGTTCCAAAAAACAAAAGTTGCGTACGCAATATAACCTTAAATAGGTACGCTTATGTATATAATTGAAAAGCAATCAACGATTTGATCAAATTTGGACTTACCAAACTATAACAACATAATTTAATATTTTTAATCATGTTCATTTCATATTTAATTCAACATTTCATCACGATCTAATTTATTTTAAAGTACATAATAATTCATGTACTTAATTTCAGACTTGCGTATAGTAAAATCAAACTTTTTTGGTATTGGCAGAACCAGTCCAAATTATCGAAAGTTGTTTTAGAGGTGGTCCTCGATATTTATATTATAATTATGTAATGTAAAGATGTTAATTATCGCGTGAAAGTGACGTTAGAGTGTAACAAATCGACCGAGATTTGTAACTACCAAATAGTACTAAATATGCAATAGGTATGTTTGCTGCTTGAATACGTGTGACGCTCTAGGAACAGAACTCTAGGATGATTTGGTTCAATTCTTTGAGCTAACTGGACAGTAGCATTTTTCCTTCTAACGTTTTCCTTCAAGAAGAGGTTTTTATGTGAATGGCTAAAACGTGTAGACAATGTGTAGACAACAATTATGTTAGAAGTGAAAATTAAACTACTAATCTTTTTAACTATTTGTATATATATTATATTGACCTGTAACTATTTTTGATAATAGTATATTAATTTGTCTAATGTAATTTTTTTTTTTTTTAATCTATCGGAACCCCAGAATGGGTAAAGGCCTCCTCCAGTGATGCCCATTTGACTCTATCTTGAGCCAGTTGTCTCCAGCTTGGACCAGCTATTCTTTTAATATCATCTTCCCATCTTGTGATAGGTCTCCCTCTTGTTCTTTTGCCTATTGGACCGTTCCAGAATGTTACTTTTTGGTCCATCTAAGACCAGTTAGCCGCGCAACATGTCCTGCCCACTTCCACTTTAATTTTTGTGCGTAACTTAGAGCGTTTGTTGCTTTAGTTATTTTTCTTATTTTAGTGTGTCGTATTTTATCCAGCTTCCTTATCTTTAACATACTTCGTTCGAGTCCTCTCTGACAGACGCTGATCTTTCTTCTTGTTTCGGCAGTGAATTTCCACGTATGGCAACCATATGTCAAACATGGCAAGAGGCTCGAGTTCATGACTTTTGTTTTTATAGCTTGTGGCATATTACTTTTAAAAATGTCCTTCAAACTCCAGTATTTGTTCCATGTTAATTGGATTCTTCTTTCTATTTCCATGTTCTTATTTATCCTGTCAAAACTAATAGTTTTTCCCAGATAGACATATTTTTCAAGATATTCCAATGGTTTGTTATTAACTATTATTGGTCTTTTCAAGCTATTCGTCATTGTCTTTGTCTTTGTAATATTCATTTCTAGTCCCACCTTTACACTAGCGAGGTGTAAGGTTTCTAGCATGATCTGTAGCTGGGAGAATGACTCTGATAACAGTACTAGGTCATCAGCGAATCTCAGGTGACTTAAGTAGGTGCCATTTTCCGTTAGTGCTCCGTTTTATATCAATGACTAATCTCCAATCAAAAATTTTAAAAAATATTTTAAATAAATATTCACACACATGCATGAGCTCGTAGGTACACGTATACAAATTGGACGAGTTTTGATTAAAAAAATTACTACCTTTTATAACAACAGAAACCGCGAACAGCGGATGGAGCTTGTATATTATCATCAGCCTACATACCTAAGTCCACTGCTGGACATCTTAGGCCTCTACATTGTACGCCACTACGATTCTCATTTATCTCTCATTATAATTATCATCATGCATGTAGATACTAAATAAAAATCATATAGAAGGTTTTATCCGAATACGTGATATATTGGAAAGCTATTATTTACTAAAATAATGAATAGAAAGTCAGCGAAAGTGGACGTGTTAACAACATAAAATTGAACGCAAGCTTTTAAAAGGATTACTAACGTCGATTGTTAAATCGATTTTAAATAAATTGATTGCTGGGATCGAATCAGTATCGATTTAGATAATACGATTAATGATAAGTGTGAAGCTTTTAAAGTTAATTGTTTGATTAGAGCTCTTATTTGCACAATATGGAGCATGTTAACAGTATCACAACTTTTAATTAAATCATACATTTTTAAAACTTATTTATGGGCTAGCGTTTGAACACTATCTCACCTGTTGGTAAGTGATGATGCAGTTGAAGATGTTAAGCACGCTAGGCCTAGAACGGGAACTGGCTCTCAAGGATAGCTGCCGGAACACATTAGATGTTTGGCGACAGATTTTCTAACTTGAGGGTAACATAGATACATACATAAAATCACGCCTTTTTCCCTTTGGGGTAGGCAGATACTACTTCTTTCCACATGCTACAATAGTGGTGAAACGCTATCCTATCAGATATATAAAAAATATTTTTATTATTTGCATAGTTAGCTGAATAATTTATTGCCTAGCATTTTATTGTAATGATTTGAAACGTCTCGATGAGTCTCGTCTCGCGTGTCTTGTTAGGAGTTGATTTAAGTTTAATTACTGGTTTTCCATTGATACCTGTTAGTCCTCAATAGTCACGACTTTTTAACAAGCCTGGTAAACGACTAACTGCTAACTACCGTTCCATATTCGATTGCCATCGGATGACCATCGAAGAGAAGAATGGCCTATGATTAGATACGCCGTTTACCACTTTGGTACGAGATACTTTCGTCTTGAATATTTATTAGTTTAACGTGTTAAGTTTGAAGCGAATCGAATGGTTTTATCAGACGTTTTTGTGATGTTCAATATTGATTTTGTTATTTTTTTTATGATGATGTGCGCAGTAACTGGTTCTTCTGTTTGGTTGCAAGATTTTGTCTATATATTCCGTCAACTCATATTACGACTTAATGTAATTAGAGATCTGATAGGTATCTCTTGATATATGAAGATTAATTAAGACCTAAAATATGGTACTGGAAATGACAAGCGCGGCATGTGAAGACGGTATTTAGTTTTTCAACGATCTTAATTATGATCCAGAGTGTTTTAGTTTTAATTTTACAAACTATGTATTGTCATCAAAATTCATCAACAACATAATTAACAAAAAAAAAATATATAAAGCTATTTATCTATTGATTGGACAACAATTCTTATCCCTACTTTCTTTTGTTCTAGAACAATGACAGTGAAGAAAACGGCCCGGATGGGCGGGCTGGCGGCGCTCGTCAGCCGTCAGAAGCTGCACAACTCCACGCAGCAGCTCGACATCACAGCCCTCACCAAGCACTCCCACCACACCTACAACATCATCGTAGGCTTCAACGAGAAGGACCAACTACAACTCCTCACGAAAGAGGACACCGCCGACGAAGACAAACAAAAACTCATCAAAGACTACACAGAAATTAAAACAACAAAATGCGAAAACATCACCATAGACGATATCGCTAACTGTGTCAACATCGAGAACTACCCCAACTGCGAGAACACTCTAGTCTTTTACATAACCAAAAATACTTTGAAAGAGGCCGTCGTGCTCAGATTCGAAAACGACCAAGACTTCAAGAGGATATACTTCACGTACAAGTACTTCAAAATGAGGAATCGGTTAACCAAGAATACAAACAACTACACCAGCAGCGATAGCTTATTTTCAAAGAAGAAAACGTACGATATTTTCAAGAACAGAAAGACTAGTATTGAAGATTACAGTCTGTTAGATAAAGGCCATTCAGATTACGACTTATTGAATGAAAATATTACTGTTCAGCAGAAGAATTTGAATATGAGATTCGATCAGCCTTTAAGCCTGATCGGACTCAGGAACGACGCCAACGATATCGCTGAAATTGACAGCGTCATTTACACGGATATCGATATACCAGCGAAACCCGATAGAAAAAGGTTGTTTAATAAAAAAACAAAGGCGCCTCAACCTCCCGCACTTAAAGATAATCAACATAAAGTGCTTAAAGGAGAATTTGTGAGAGTGAACGTAGACAGATCGCCCGATATAATCCCGAAGGATAATAAGGCTAATAAAGTACCAGACATCCTGATGTTTAGAGACGCTAAACCGAAGAGGAATAGTCCGACGAGCAATTTGTGGTCGGCGAGCAATAAAGGTGAGTTTTATATCTATAATGATACTAATAGTAATCGGCATTATTACGTAATGGAAGACGCAACGGAGGAAATATGAGTTACGTACGAGAAGTTAATCAACGAATGCAATTTGCCGTCGTTCAGAGATTGATTCGACGTCAACGTGATGTAATTGTGACCTTTTCTGAGGAGATTCTATTGGTCTCGATACAGTGAATTACTGTAAAACAATAGCGGCTGTTTGCGTTCGTGATTCTGTTAATGATGATAGATTGGATGGATTGCACAAGCCATTGGTGAAAGATTTCCTCTAGTCTATGGCCAATTTGTCTTACAGAGGTGAAAGGTATGCTTAGAGATTTAAAATAATAGGTGCATTATTGAATGTCTTGAAACTTTTAATGTGCTTTTAAAAGCATCGAAATAAGATTCATACATCTATCTAACAATGTGATTTCGATTAATCTGATTTTTTTTTGATAGAACGATCAGAATACACGAATAAAATAAAAATATATATGAATTTGTTTGTAAATGGTAGTAAGTAGCTCAGATATTAACACAATTATCACTAGGTCAACTAGGTCTAGGTAAATTTGTAATTATCACTGACAATAGGTCTCTATACAAGCCTGAACAGTTTTTTATGATTAAAAAGATATTAATCATTGCTTATAATCAAAAGCTAAACCTCTTTTAGTAACATGCAAATAAAATATAACACAAACAAATGTAATCGAAAGCGAGTAATATACTGATTGAAATCTCCAGAAGAACACCATTGTCATTATGCAATTCTAACAATAAACTCGAGTCTTAGATCTTACTTCGTTTTATTAGTTGGCAGAGCCTTTAAGACCACCAAAGTAGTGGTTTAAGTGGTGCATCAGATATATAGATTGAAGCTTACCAACGACTGCTTTGTAGTGTGATGATCCTCTCTGAAACATAATTATGAACATATAATTGAAAATGGTACACCTTTAATTGAAATAGTTTTACATAGTAAACAACGGACTATGGTGACTTTTTAATAATACCTTAAGTCATAGATAGATAGATAGATAAACACTTTATTACACCATACAAATTAAAAGTAAAAAATGGTAAATAAAACAATGTGGCAACAGGCGGTCTTATCGCTTAAAGCGATCTCTTCCAGACAACCTTAGGGTGGAAAGGAATAGATTAGCATACATGACGGTATCGGTGGAAAAAAAAATAATAATAAAAAATAAATAAATAACAATAAAATAAAATAATAGGTATGTACATAATTACATGTGATGTAACATGTACATGGGATGTAAGGGAGCACAGGGATGTAAGGGAGCACAATTTCATCTTAGTGCTCCCAGCCAACCTCACCTGCCCGCGGTGCGTCCTGCCGAACAGCGAACGAGGCTCTGGCGACCGACCAATGGCGGTATAACCATTTGAGACAACGTAGCTAAATGCCACAGACCAGTGACGGGCAGCAGCGTCACTGGTGCGAGAGCTACGTTCTGCGATCACCCAACCTGCCTGCCCAGCGTGAGGTGATTACGGGCATTTCTGTCTATGGAAAGCACACCAGAACAATGGCCCCCAGTTCCCGGTCGCCCCGCTATTCCTGGCCAAGGCGGCGGTCATGGTAACGGCGGGGCAGGGGGTGCTAAGAATCCCCGGGCTACGGCAGGCCGCCAACACCGACTGAATCTGGCTACATATAACGGACGCACGCTACGGCTCGACGAACATCTGGCACAACTCGAAGAGGAGCTGAGGAACATAAGATGGCACATTCTGGGGTTATGTGAAGTCCGAAGAGAGGGAAAGGATACCGTAACCTTAGAATCCGGTCATCTTATGTACTTCAGAGAGGGAGACCAACAATCCCAAGGCGGCGTCGGGTTCTTGGTACACAAGGTCCTCTCTGACAACGTCCTAGAAATCTCCAGTGTGTCGACAAGGGTAGCGTATCTTGTGATCAAACTCACCGAGAGGTATAGCCTCAAGGTCATCCAAGTATACGTACCGACTTCGGCACATTCGGATGATGAAGTGGAGGAATTATACGAGGACATTTCCAAGGCCTTGTACACCACCCAAAAGGCCCACTTCAACGTTGTCATGGGGGATCTCAACGCTAAAGTGGGAGTACAGACAAGCGGCGAATCAGTAGTAGGACCACACGGATTTGGAAGCAGGAATCATAGGGGGCAAATGCTCGTCAACTTCCTGGAGAAAGAGGGGCTTTTTTTGATGAATTCTTTCTTTCAGAAAAACCCCCGGTGGAAGTGGACGTGGCAAAGCCCCGACGCTATGATCAAAAATGAGATTGATTTCATTATGACGGACAAGAAGCGTATATTTAGAGTGAAGAGATCGCTAGGTTCAACACCGGAAGTGATCACCGACTGGTCCGAGGCACTCTAGATATCGACTGCAAGCTTGAACGAGTCCGCCTAATGAAATCTACGCTCCGGCCTAATATGCTCCAATCCGTGGTTGGTTCTGAAACGTTCCAGTTAAAACTGGAGAACCGATTCGTTGCCTTGGAAACCACAATTGACCATTGGCCATTGACACACAACAACATTGACAATTGACCATTGGACCAGGATCTCGCCCAAGTGGTGGGAATCCTCAGGGAGGAGGGGACGAAATTTTGCGAGACGCGAGGTGCCGGTAAGAAGTTTAAGCTTTCAGAGGAATCTCTGCAGCTAATGCAGCGGCGACGAAAAAACCCCGCAGTCACTTCGTCAGACCAACGGGCTTTGAACAAAAAAATCTCTAAGATGGTAAGACGTGACCTCCGGAGCTCCAACACACGCTCTATCAAAGAAGCGATCGAGCGAAACCGGGGGTCAAAAGTTTTTGTTCAACAGCTGGGTCGAAGCCATCTGACGAAGTTGACCACATCTAACGGGAGTGTCGTCACTTCTAAGCCGGAGATTCTTAGGGAGGTTCAAGACTTCTACGGCCAACTATATACCTCGCAAGCGTCCCGTCCCCAACCCCAGTCCGAGGATCCTAGAGCCACTCTTACCCGCCATTATACCGAGGATCTGCCAGAGGTCAACCTGGACGAAATTGTGATGGCTCTCAAACAGCTTAAAAATGGAAAAGCCCCCGGAGAGGATGGAATTACAACGGAGCTCTTAAAAGCTGGTGGAACTCCAACGCTTGTACAGCTGCAGCGTATATTTAATTCCGTTCTCTTTTCGGGGAGAACTCCAAAGGCGTGGAGCAAGAGTGTAGTCGTTATGTTCTTTAAAAAAGGAGACAAGACCCTCTTAAAGAACTATCGACCCATTTCACTCTATAAGTCTCTCTATCTATCTCTCTATCACGTCTATAAGCTGTTTTGGAGAGTCATCACAAATCGTCTCGCGCGTAGACTCGACGTGTTTCAGCCCCCTGAACAGGCTGGGTTTCGAGGAGGATATGGCACCATAGACCACATACACACAGTGCGGCAGGTTATACAGAAGACCGAAGAGTATAACCAGCCCCTGTGCCTTGCGTTTGTGGACTATGAGAAAGCTTTTGACTCTGTAGAAACTTGGTCTGTTCTGGAGTCTCTGCAACGGTGCCAAGTTGATTGGCGATACGTCCAAGTACTGAGAGGCCTGTATGACGCCGCGACTATGACCGTCCAAGTACAAAATCAGCAGACTGAACATATCCTTTTACATAGAGGAGTGAGACAAGGGGACTTTATTTCCCCCAAATTGTTCACCAACACTCTTGAGGATGTGTTCAAAACGCTCGATTCGAAAGGACGGGGCATAAATATAAACGGCGAGCACCTCTCTCACTTGAGGTTTGCGGACAATATCGTCATCATGGCTGAAACCGTGCAGGACTTGCATTACATGCTGACCACCCTTGCTGATTCTTCTGCACGCATCGGTCTCCGGATGAACTTATAAGACCAAGATCATGTTCAACGAACATGTAATTCCGGAACCGATTGCCCTAAACGGAGTTCCTCTCGAGGTTGTTCACAAATATGTCTACCTTTGGCAAATCTTGCAATTGGGTAGAAACAACTTCGAAAAGGAAGCTCGCAGAAGAATACAGCTGGGATGGGCAGCATTTGGAAAACTTCGTCGAGTCTTTTCATCGCCCATACCGCAAAGCCTGAAGACGAAAGTCTTTAACGAGTGCGTCCTACCTGTTATTACCTACGGAGCCGAAACGTGGACGCTGACAGTGCGACTGGTTCACCAATTCAAAGTCGCTCAGCGAGCTATGGAGAGGGCTATGCTTGGAGTCTCTCTGAAGGATCGAATTCGAAATGAAGTCATCCGTCAGGGAACCAAAGTTATCGACATAGCTCAAAGGATCAGCAAGCTGAAGTGGCAGTGGGTGGTCACATCTGTCGTAGAACCGATAACCGTTGGGGTAGACGTGTTCTAGAGTGGAGACCACGGCTCGGTAAACGTAGTGTAGGGCGCCCTCCAGCTAGGTGGAGCGATGATATACGCAAGTTGGCTGGCAGCAGTTGGAAACAGAGAGCTGAAGATCGAGCTCAGTGGTGTGCCATAGGTGAGGCTTATGTCCAGCAGTGGACGAAAATAGGCTGATGATGATGATGACATAATTACAAAGGTACATATAATTTATGTAATTTAATACATACATAGCAATATATACTTATCTATATGTAAAGTCACATCCATATATAATGCTCTTTCTTCAACGATGTTATCTTATTGTACAGGTATTCCTATAATTGCGGAATCCAGGGACTAATAGTAAAATTAACTTAGTGCATACAAATTGTTAAGCTAACTTTTAAGGTTGTATGAATAAATCATTCATTAAATTAACTCAATGTAAGATGTTCTAGGGAAGAACTATTCTGAAATTGCATTTGTATATTTATTAGGTCGATAAGAAATACTTCTTTTCGGTACAATATGAAGTCAGTATTAAATTTTACGTGTTTTTAGTTTCAAGTTATTTTTTGTGTTTGTACTACTAGTTTACTATTGTCATTTTTTCTAATCTGTGGTATTGTGGCAAGTAAGAGTTTAAGATGGATGATAGGTTACTGATAAAAGTTAAAAATGCTATAAAAGTTAAATAACCTCCTCCGTTTTTTTTTCGTCGGTTAAAAATGTGACTATGTCAACTTTTTACAAGCAACATTTGCCACCATTTGGAGCCCTTTCATGGCCTCTAATTATCTATAGATCCAATAGATCAATTTGTCGTTCACAAGTCCACAACTCCAAAAATCCCTTTACTTTCTCCGATCACGTGCAAGCAATCGCAACATTTAATGCAAAGCTAAATGTAAACGAGCCAAGGCCAAATGTTGCGTCACTAGGGTCATTCACTCTACGAATTGCAGATGCAACAACTCTTGGATTGGGTATTGATGAGTCGTGTTTGTATTGAAATACGAAATTGTGTTTGGAGTAATTAATTGTGTATTGATGAGTGTCGATTAAAGGAGTGATTTTGAAATTAGGATCATGTGTTTAAGTCGTTAAAGAAACATTTCAATACAAAGTTGATAAAAAGGAAATAAAAAGATATTGTACCTAATATCATTATTGCATGCACGAGTGGTTTTTTTCATATTCTATGAATAGTTCATAAAAGCGCAAACAAGTTATCGTCGATTTTTGTTTAGGTATTCTCTATCACACATACTTTTAAGCACATTTTTAGGGTTCCGTACCCAAAGGGTAAAACGGAACCCTATTACTAAGACTTCGCTGTCCGTCTGTCTGTCTGTCTGTCTGTCCGTCTGTCACCAGGCTATATCTCATTAACCGCGATAGTTAGACAGTTGAAATTTTCACAGATGGTGTATTTCTGTTGCCGCTAGAACAACAAATACTAAAAACAAAATAAAGTTAAAAATTAAAGGGGGTCCCCATACAAAAAACGTGTTTTTAAACGCCATCTATAAGACCTTCATAGGTGCCATCTGGGTGTTAACAACTCATTCGTGTTTATTAAGCTAACAACCTTTCTAATTAGTGTCGGCAAAATGACATAGATGGCGCTAGTAAACGAGCCACGTCTTTCTAGATCGCGACCAAACAAAATATTCTTGGTAATATCAATTAATCAAATATATGAGGTTGAAACTCTGTTATGTTTCGTATTGTACGGAACCCTCCCTAAGTGTGCGATAAGAGACGCGATTCTGATTCGCACTTGGCCAGTTTTATTTAATTTCAAAGTCTTTATGAAGTGTCTCAGATATACCTCATACCTCCAGATTCAACTAATACATATTTACCACAAAATATATTTCTAATATTTATTTTCATTTTCTTATTAGTAGTTACAGTTTAGGTGATTGACAGCGTAAACATTGGAGGAAACCCAAAATTTGCTTACAGAATCTTAATTACGTTGACGAGCATGAAACACTGTTTCATTATTTCACAGCACATCCAACAGACACGTTGAAATCGCATTTCACGGAATTCTCACGGAACCAATCGATCGATGCAGACTCAGACGGAGTTGTGTTGTGACAGACGCCTCACGATCGCGACACGATGACGACAGAAAACGAGTCGTGAGATGTAAAAGGAAAATGATGCGCTGAGAATAATAGTGGGATAGCCTACCTACAGTACCATCGAAATAAACTGATTAAATATGTAGATTAATTTCTTATAATTATTTAAAATGGCCTTACACTCATGGGTTAAGAGCGAACGCGGGGTGCACTTTTCCATACAAATGTATTCCCGCGTTTTCTTCCTGGAAAATGCTTCTAGTGCAAAGATTGTTTCTACATACTCGTAATATCAAGGTCTGCTATAGCTACGTCCCTATCATTTGCTTGTTTTGACCAACCAATTGCAAAAAGAAATATAAGCCTTTTATACTCTTCTTTAAGATGTTTGAAACATTTAGATTTTTTTTAACCGACTTCAAAAAAAGGGGGAGGTTTCTCAATTCGACCGTATTTTTTTTTTTTTTTTTTATGTTTGTTCGCGGATAACTTCGTCGTTTATGAACCGATTTTGATTATTCTTTTTTTGTTCGAAAGGAGATATCCCAAGTGTGGTACCATGGTAATTTTATCGAGGTCTGATAAGTATCTCCAGAGATATTGAGATAAACATCTCAAAATTGGTACTGAAAATGAATAGCGCGGCATTGAAGTCGGTTCTTTTTTAGTTTTTAAACGATATTATCATACATAGCTACAACAGGCCCTGATTTTTTAGAAACAAATTTTGCTCTAGACGCATTTTCCAGGGAGGAAACGGGGAACATTTGTATGGAAAAGTACATCCCGCGTTCGCTCTTAAGATATCAAAACACTCCGACACGTTTCGAACATTTTTGATGTCCTTTTTCACAGGCCTACCGCGCGTCCCTCGCGCTACGGGATTCGGCACGTAACTGCCTAGTTTATTTGATTACCCATGATTTTCGTCCAAAAGCAGTATAGCTTTACTCTTGCATTCAATATTCTGCGAAACTTCGTTTATCATTTGGGAACATAAAAAAACTGGCCAAGTGCAAGTCAGACTCGCACTCGTAGGGTTCCGTAACACAGTTAAGTATTCCATAACTATGATTTATCGCAACTACAAAATTAACTTTGTTTTTCATAGTGTTTGTATGAAAAACAAAGTTATCTTTGCGGTCGCCATATCTCTAAAACTGCTGACTGTATCTCGTTCAAACCAATTTTCGTTGTTAGTTTTTATTAAGATCTACAGCATATATTTTTTTTAGATTTTTCACTTCCATACTTTAAAAGTTAGAGGGGGGGGACACACATTTTACCACTTTAGACGCGCCTATCTTTCAAATGATTGACTTTGAGAAAAAATTATTTTAGGAACCTCAATGTCATTTTTGAAGACCTATCCATAGACACGTATAGGTTTGAAGAAAAAATATTTTTTTCGGTACATTTCCATGTATGGGATGCCAATTTCCGCTTTTTGCCATTCGGCTACGGAACCCTAAAAAGCATTTAATATTTTGCATCGAATTAATCCAACGAAATTTGTAGATTATTTGACCAAAACCAGCACAGTTTTATGTTCTTACCTCGAAACTTTGACCATAAATATAGTGATTACCGATAAATATAATGTGTTATATAAAAGGTATAATTATTTTTAAATTAATATAAATTTATTGGTATTATCTGGTGATTTGGATAAGAAAACCATAGGACTAAAACGAATGGTATTATTTGACAGAGGCATCCAGAAGTAACAAACATTAAAAAAATACCCAGACGAATTGAAATCTTCTCATTTTTAACCGACTTCAAAAAAAGGAGGAGGTTTCTCAATTCGACCGTATATATATATATTTTTATGTTTGTTCAGGGATAACTTCGTCGTTTGTGAACCGATTTTAATTATTCTTTTTTGTTCGAAAGGAGAGATCCCAAGTGTGGTACCATGGTAATTTTATCGAGGTCTGATAAGTATCTCCAGAGATATTGAGATAAACATCTCAAAATTGGTACTGAAAATGAATAGCGCGGCATTGAAGTCGGTTCTTTTTTAGTTTTTAAACGATATTATCGTAAGTCAATTGAAACAAAAGTTTGACATTAATAAAAACCGGCCAAGTCGAGTTGGACACGCCCACTGAGGCTTCCGTACCAACTTGTCAGGCTAGGTTAAAGGACAAACCGGTGGACAGACAGACGGACAGATGGAAAAGAAAGTGGTCTTATAAGGGTTTTTTTTTACCTTTTAAGGTACGGAACCCTAAAACCGAAAAATGACTGTTTTAGCGAGTAATGTACCGATTAACAATGCCGGCTTTCAAGGATGGTCTAGACTCTAGACATTTCCATTGCAATGCAGCTTTATTAGACACACGGACAGAAAGACGGACAAGAAAATGATCTTATATGGGTTGTTTTTTACCTTTTGAGGTACGGAACCTTAAAACCGAAAAAGGACTTTTTTAGCGAGTAATGTACCGATTAACAACGCCGGCTTTCAAGGATGGTCTAGACTCTAGACATTTCCATTGCAATGCAGCTTAAGGAGACACACGGACAGAAAGACGGACAAGAAAGTGATCTTATATGAGTTGTTTTTTACTTTTTGAGGTACGGAACCCTAAAACCGAAAAAGGACTGTTTTAGCGAGTAATATACCGATTAACAATGCCGGCTTTCAAGGATGGTCTAGACTCTAGACATTTCCATTGCAATGCAGCTTAAGCAGACACACGGACAGAAAGACGGACAAGGAAGTGATCTTACATGGGTTGTTTTTAACCTTTTGAGGTACGGAACCCTAAAACCGAAAAAGGACTGTTTTAGCGAGTAATGTACCGATTAACAATGCCGGCTTTCAAGGATGGTCTAGACTCTAGACATTTCCATTGCAATGCAGCTTAATTAGACACGCGGACAGAAAGACGGACAAGAAAGTGATCTTATATGGGTTGTTTTTTACCTTTTGAGGTACGGAACCCTAAAACCGAAAAAGGACTGTTTTAGCGAGTAATGTACCGATTAACAATGCCGGCTTTCAAGGATGGTCTAGACTCTAGACATTTCCATTGCAATGCAGCTTAAGGAGACACACGGACAGAAAGACGGACAAGAAAGTGATCTTATATGAGTTGTTTTTTACTTTTTGAGGTACGGAACCCTAAAACCAAAAAAGGACTGTTTTAGCGAGTAATGTACCGATTAACAATGCCGGCTTTCAAGGATGGTCTAGACTCTAGACATTTCCATTGCAATGCAGCTCAAACTGTTTTGCCCTACTTATTGACGAAGTAGACACAATTAATGAATTAATAATGAGTTTAGGTATTAATTGGATAATTATGATAGATCTATTCGTATTAGCGTTCACAATAGATCATTGACACAGTTTTATGTTACTACTAATCGACCGACCAGTTAGTCTAGTGGTTAGTCAACCTGACCACGAAGCCATTTAAGGTACGGACATACCGCAGCGTTCTGCGTGCGCGATCTAGGCGGCGATCAGATAGCGCAGTAGTATTTGTACGGACTGGTTCACACCAAACGCGATCAAAAAACAATTGAAATGTACTGAGATCGCGCCCGCAGATCGCAGGACGCCGCGGTGTGGCCGTACCTTTAGACATTTATTGACGAAGCAAGTGCATTTGGTACTAACATCGCGGCAAATATCGTGTGCGCGATGCATTATCTCAATTCTCATACATCGAGGCAATATTCACCATAAAAGCGGTGTAAAATGCTTCAGCGGCATCTGAATAATTGTGTAAACATAAATAACATTTAAAGGAACTTTGAGTATGGATGGAAAGGTGGATGTTTGATACTAGACAAAAACGGCTAAACTGATTCAGATGAAATACACATAGCTTACGACCCAGATTAACAAATAGAGAATTACACAAACATACTAACTAATGCAAGCAAAATCGTGGGAGCATCTAGCAATGCAATGAATTGAAACTCTAGTAAAAGGTAATAAAACCACTAATAAATTATTTCAGATCGTTTAAAAAACTAAAAGAACGAATTCAAGCGTCGCGCTAGTCAAAGTAGCCACTAGCCAGTAGCATGTCATCGAGGTATATAAATGCATCGTAATACAAATATTGATATATTAAAAACCGTTCGACGGATTTCTATGGGAATTTTCCAAATCGGTTCACGCATCTTCGAATAATCGGTGTACATAAAGATTCCGGCGAATTGAGATCCACCTCCTTTTTTGTGAAGTCGGTTACTAAATAGATTCTAATTGTTCTAAATCCATTATTTAATAGGCACAAATATAATATTTGTCATAACCAAAAACCGATTAACTCGTTAAGATGTTCGTATATTAATTAGTATGACCTTAATGATTGAATCACGGATGTAATCCTCACAGGTGTGTTTTTGTTTGTAGACATACAGTCGGCTTTATTTTATTATGTGGTAAATGTGCGAGTAAACCTTTAGAATGGGTGTAAATATGAACACATCGCAGGTTTTGGTTGGGAAATGCTGCGGTAGTCACAGATTTTAAAAGATGTAGACGTGATAAACAAGTTGACAAAAATAACCTTAGTCCCTACGTAAATATTTTATACTTTGAATCATTCACCATTTGAGTTTATTCCTTGATATAAGTACTTACGAGTATATCTATTCTTAATACAGATATAATTATACTTTGACTCATAAATTGATATAAGCTTCGGTGAGGAAAACATCGCTTAGAAACCCCTGTATGGTGGTAGGACTCCACTTGGCCAGCTACCACCCTCTAGATAGAAAATGTGTCACCAAAACATCTAATGTCTTCCAGCAGCTATCCTTGAGTGCCAGTTCCCATTCTAGGCCTAGCGCGCTACCATCCTTGACCGCATCATCACTTACCAACAGGTGAGATAGTGGTCAAACGCTAGCTTCTATGATATAAAAAAAAGCTGATTAAATGTAGCACATATATTTTAGTACAAATTAGGTCACAATGCATTCTTGCAATATGATCTTCAGCAACTTTGGTTGGAGTATTAAACTGAGGTATTTCAAACCATGGCTAATGCCCGTTCACGTCGTTTAAACTAGAGGTTACGGGCGGTTAAAATTTCCGTTTAAAGTTTCGTGAATTTCACCTAATATTAAAGTTCTTTCGTAAAATATAAGTTTTTAAGTTTTCATGGTCATTGACACTATTATTAATATTGTTTTCGGGATATTTACCATGTTTTTCTTTTAATTTGAATTTCCGATATTTCGGTGCTGTTACAAGCGCCATGTTCACGTGAACATGGCGCTTGTTCACGTGAACATGGCGCTTGTAACAGCACCGAAATATCGGAAACTCAAATTAAAAGAAAAACATGGTAAATATCTCGAAAACAATATTAATAATTCTTTCGTAAACTTCATCTAATAATATCCGAGTTCTTTTGTGAACTTTAGCTAATACTAGAGCGGACGGTTAAATTTCTGTTCAAAGTTTCGTGAACTTTAGGGTTTAGGCCAAGAAGATTATGATGATCTTCAGAGTAACATTCTACGTTAAAAACTCCATTCAAAACGGGTTTAAACTTCTTGGTTTAAGTAGACACATTTCCGTTGTCTTCTCTAGACTCGTCTTGCTAGTCTAGTATATGTCTAGTCTATGATATATATCTATCTACCTATAGACAGTCAGGTACTTCGCTCGTTGTCAATACATCACGTACGTCCCAAAATGCGCAAGCGCACCCAACTTGTCAATTTCTTGTTTACCTAAAGATCACTTATCGTGTTTGAAAACCGACGGCCGGGCTTAATAGCTTACTCTATGAAGTACCTATGCTTGTCAAATTAATGCCAGTCACAGTAAAGATGTCTACCACATACGACTTATTCTTACTCTTTCGTATTGTATACTTAAATAAATTAAATTTAAAACATATTTCTCTCACACTTACACAGGTGGTAGAAGCATACTTATTATATCGATGTTACGCCTGACTTGGTACCAAAAAGCTTACCACCATCAAGGAGAAAATCTGCAGCCATAACCTTACAGTGTTCCGGCAGTACACAGCCCTTGAGAGTCAGAGACTCCTGCCCTACCTCAAATTCGACTCCAGCTTCAGCCCTGCATCACCTGTGGATATAATAATATAGGTGTAAGGATTAGAGTGGTTGGATTTTTATACCTGGTCAGAGTTTAGAAAATCAAGCAAGCAAAGGCCTCCTTTTATAATATCCACATTTATTGCTGAGTATTCCAGGCCTAGCGTGTTCACTATCTTCGACCTCATCATCGCGTACTACCAGGGGCCTTATTCAGTATGACCAATGTGATAACGCGTTCCTTATCGCGCCACGTCATGTTATTGAAAAATTGTATTCTGTATGCCACACGATAGGCAAATTATACAAAACGCGCGCGTTACACGTCCTCATATGTCACGATATTTTGACAGCTCAAAACGCGCTCATAACCTTACCCTACCGCGTTTTAATTGGCATAGAGAATACCATAACGCGGAGATAACGTAACACGGCACGGTAAGACTTTAAAATGGCCATACTGAATAAGGCCCCAGGTATGAGATAGTAGTCAAAGTGCAAATCTTATAAGATGTAAAAAAGTATATTATATCTATGAAGGTATGTATTTTTTTTTATAGCAGATAGGCAAGCATTTGACCACTATCTCACCTGGTGGAAAGTGACGATGTGATCGAAGGTGTAGCATGCTTGCCTAGAAGATACCTGTTCACTATTGACTTGAAGAGACCCAAGTTATAGCTACTCGGAAACATGTATGTTTGTGTGGTTCAAATGTTGGAATCCCAATCTGCCTGCCATTATTACCTTACATTGTATGGCTGTACTGCCGAACAGTTTTCCGGCAGCACAGCCATACTAGCATATACATAGGTCATACCTGTCATACATTATTATTATTCTTTATGTTAATAGGTAACATGACAAGAAGGACGCTAGCCTGATGGTAAACGATAACGTCTACCTATTGCAGTGCAGTGACATGCAAAATTCTGGCATTCCAGAATTTTGCATGTCACTGCACTGCGCCTGTTACCTTGAGACAAAGATGTTGAGTCTCAAATGCCCTGTAATTTCACTGGACACCTTGCCATTTCAACCGAAAAACATTCCTATTTCACGGCTGAAAATTAATTGGCAAAGTGGTGGTACCGTCCCAGGCGGACTAGCAGAAGTCCTAACACTACAATAAAAATAATTTGTAAATATTTTCTATTTATTAAATATTTCAGAATGTCATTGTTCTATTTTTTTACTATTTGTTTAATAGTAATTATCTAAATAGTATTGTTAACTTTGCTGATACATACTGCTGCCACAGAATAAATTATAGTACTGAATACTGCTGTATAATACATATCTACCTACATATGAGAGTTGTCTAAAAAGGTCGCATTTAGTAATTTTTCAACCGACTACAAAAAAGGAGGTTTTTCATACATACATACATACAATCACGCCTTTTTCCCGTTGGGGTAGGCAGAGACTTCTTCTTAGGTCAATAGGTTTTTCAATTCGACAGTATATATGTATTTTTTTTATGGTTGTTCGCGGATATCTTCGTCGTTTATGAACCGATTTTGATGATTATTTTTTGTTGGAAATGATATATCCCAAGGTACCATAGTAATTTCATCGAGATCTGATAACTATCTCCCGTGATATGGAGATAAATACCTCAAACTTGGTACTGAAAATAGCGCGGCATTTGAAGTCGGTTATTTTAGTTTTTTAAACGATCTTATCCACCATCGATGTTAATTATAATACACCTGTTATACCTATATATATACCATATTGATACCTAGTTGGGTACATTCATCAAGGTAGTAAATTAAAGATTCAGAGCAGGCGGCTTGCACAAAGTTTTGAGGTTACATCTTGTAATATCACTAAGAATCACCGATAATATATTCAAAATCGTGCAGATAACAATCAAAAGTTAATTGTTAATAATGTTTAGAAACCACGTACGAGAATATTTCCATATTGTGACACCGCGGTCATATTGAAAATTGCTCATAGCAAATTGATAGCAAATTCATGGGAACATTGGTCAATAAAATAATTGAACAAAAATACTTATTCCAAGTTTAAGAATACTTATTTCATTTCATAAGGGTGATTACGATTTAGGTATCTCTTATGAAAATTGTAAGATACCAAGCAAAGCTGTGTTAGAAACGTTGATTTTAATATTTTGTATATTTTAAACCGACTTCCAAAAAGAAGGAGGTTCTCAATTCGTCGGTATGTTTTTTTTTGTTTGTACGTTCCGCGGTTACTCCGTCAATTGTGAACCGATTTGAATTTTTTGTTTAATCGGTAGGTTACGTTTCTGAGGTGGTCCCATTGTAATTTTATCGAGATCTGATAAGTATTTCCAGAGATATGACGATAAACGTCTCAAACTTGCTACTGAAGTTGACTCGCGGGGCATGGAAGTCGGTTGTTTTTTTTAAACTATCTTAATTATGTAGGTACTGTTTGAACATTATATCGCCTGGTGGTAAGCAATGTTATGGTTGAAGATGGTGAATATGCTAGGCCTATAGAATACTCTGACTTGCAAGGGCTGTATGTTGCCGGAGTGTACCACCATATGTGATCATATATTCAGAGAGAAAGAAACTTCTCGACGATGCGGGTCGTGTTAAGAAGAACTGTCTCTCCCTGTATCTTGCTTCTGATCCAGCCGTCTAATGACAGTCTCGAGTCTGTTGTAATAATGACTCTTCGCTGTGAAGCCGTTCGTAGAAATGCCAGAACAATGCTCGTTGAGTCAACATTCCATCTGGCGGTAACTTCGAAAACCAAGACACCCAGAGGTCCCTCTTGTTATTATTAACCTCAAAGTCGCGAAGTTGGATAACGCTCTAGCTTCCTGTCTAGTTTATGTAAAGAAAGGAACTCAGAACTAGCTAGAAACGACATAATAATTCAATAGGAAATAGCCACAAGAAATTAGCTGGTGCATTTCCGTAACATTGATTTGATTATGAAACTGATCGTGAAAACTCATTAAAAGAAAAGCAAAGATTACGTAGTTAATGGTGCATTGAATTCACACGAGGCAAGTTATAGAAGGCGCACATTGTCATTGACGACAAGAATCCACATAAGGGCGAAACTAAAACCCTACTTCAGTAAACGGATTAGCGAAGATGCAGACTTAGATGAAATCGTGGTTGTCGGAAAATGGAAGACGACGGTGATATGACGCGCTGCACAGACTTGTTCAATCCACAGACCTGGGGCCTTATTCAGTATGACTAATGAGATAACGCGTTCCTTAACGCGCCACGTCACGTTATTGAAAAATTGTATTCTGTATGCCACACGATAGGTAAATTATACAAAACGCGCGCGTTACACGTCCTCATATGTCACGATATTTTGACAGCTCAAAACGCGCTCATAACCTTACCCTACCGCGTTTTAATTGGCATAGAGAATACCATAACGCGGAGATAACGTAACACGGCACGGTACGACTTTAAAATGGTCATACTGAATAAGGCCCCTGTGCAATTATCCCAACCTGTCTTTCTAACCTCATAAGCCCGATTCAGACAAATATTTCCTTTCATCATTAACAGCCAGTATTCGTCCTCTGTTGAAAATAGACCTCTCCTATGGCACGCCACTTAGCTCGATCTTCAGCTCTCGATGTACAGCCGTCGCGCTATGCTACCAGCTAGCTTGCGTATATCATCGCTCCACCTAGCTGGAGGGCGTCCCTCGCTTACGCTTCGTTTACGGAGCCGTGGTCTACACTGTATAACACGTCTACCCCAACGGTTATCGGTTCTACGACTGATGTGACCAGTCCACTGCCACTTCAGCTTGCTAATCTTTTGACCATAAGTCGATAACTTTAGTTCTCTATTGGATCACTTCGTTTCGTTTCGATCCTTTTATTATTTCCATTTATTGTGTATTTCCATTTATTTTGCACCAATTACTTCCCCTTTTTGATATGATATGACATCATCACCTTAACGTATCGTATGGTCTGCATCGAAACGAGAATAGATACTTGCGGTTAGGTGTATTTACACTTATTTTATGACTTACGTCGTCGATGGCGAGATTTCCATTTCAAATTTGTAAGCCGCAGACTATTCCACCAACTAATAGCTTATTGTTAGAAACCCTTAACTCGTAAAACATATTACCTCATTCTGAACGAAACTGTACACTGCCGTGCTTAAATAAGATTTTGTTATTGTTGCAGAAAATACTCACATATTGTAAATCTTCTGTAACCCTGGCCACAGAATAAATAATAGTATAAGTATCTACCATGGCGTGCCTAACCAAATGGGGTTCTAACATGTTTCTTGTGCAAAGAGATACGGAACACATTTTACACTCTCTTTAGAACTGCGGAAGTAAGCGAAATGTTGTTGAAAGCTGTTACTTCTCTTTTTCACATATTGTATATTCAAAATAAACAACTGTTGTTGTTTAAATCCAACGTTTGCACCATGTCCATTTATCTGTTTGTTACGTAATCACGTCTTACTGAAATTTAACAAGGAGATACTTTATAGCATGAGGAAGAACGAACATAGGCTACTTCATTCTTGGTATACCTAAGTACGTGAACGTAGTCGCGGTTACCTGTTTTACTGTAACAACAGTTTTACAACAAATATATAATTATTCGATTTATTCTATAAATCGATAAATTAATCGATATTTTCTATAACTATAAAATATCGTAAATGTGGATTATATAATCGCCCATTATATAGGAATTCCTGCGATCTTCCTTCAAAAGAGGAGATCATTTGTTACGTGAAGAAAAGCTATGTATACCCCAATGCCTACATTTTTGCATCAGTTTGTTTCTTCGAGTATGAATTAACATCTTCAACGATCATTGACAAATTTTAAATATTTTACACAAAATACCGCAAGAAAATCCGTTCAGTAGTTTATGAATTTATCGCGAACAGACAGACGTATGATGAGATGCAGCGGGTTCATTGTTTTGTAATATGCAGTGACTAGGTCATATCATGTATCTATACACACTATACAACCAAGAATGTTTTATACACCATAGAACTCTACGATCTCCATCTTTGTCCCGTTTTGAATGCCCTTTCGTACTTTATATCTGTAAGATCTTGCTTGTTACTGTCCAAGATAATTGTTATCATATTAATTAGAGAGATGTTACTTTGAGGTTGACGTGTAACAATGATTTTATAAATAACGAGGTAGATATACCATTAATGAGCTGAAAATGGCACAGCAAAATTATCTGCTCTTCTCTATTATTATTTATTGCATAGGTTGTGTTTGACTGACTACGCAAAAAAGATAGGTATTTAATTAATGTTACTGTAGTTTTTATTTCATACTAGCTTTCTGCCCACGGCTTTGCACGCGTAGATTTCAGTATTACTGTAAAAAATAGATATTTTGCCGCGGTAATAAGAAGTTTATGTTATTTTTCATCTATTCAACCCATATAAAAAAAAACTTTGACTGAGTACGATGTATGAACTGAGTATTTGTACAATGTTTCAATGAAATCCTTTGAATGAATAAAGGGTGTCATATAAAATTAAGCCCCTTGTTTCACCCCCTTAGAGGATGGAATTCCGAAAATCCCTTTTTCTTTTATAGACTTCATAAAAAAGGAAGTTCTCAAATCGACTGCATTTTTTATAATTATAAACCATTTTTAAAAACTATCTTTTTGTTTGAGAGAGTAGTTTTTTTTTGTTTTAGTAGTTTTGGTTCCTATGAAATTTTATCGTAATCTGATTAGTATCTCCATAAATATCATATCAAATTAATAACATCTCAAATTTAGTACTGAAAATGACAAGCGCGGCATTTGAAGTCGGCTTTTTTCGTTTTGCAACCAATTTTAAATTATTGTTTGATATGGTTTAATAGCTGTCGGGTGATTCTAAATAAATGTTATCAATGTGCAATGGCTATCTTTAATGATATAGAACGGAAAATTTTAGCAAGCTGATTGTCAATTAGTTGTTCATAACTTGCCTGGAAAACGACTAAAAACGATTTAAAACGATATTATTCAATGAAGTCATGACGGAAGACAACGGGACAAAAATGTACATGGCTTTTCTAGGAAATCTCCCATCCTCAGTTTAAAATCATTGGAGTTAAGTTATATCTAGGTTGGTATTTGGTGTGTAACGTTGCACGCGGAAGCTGCCGGTGTAAGCGACACTCTGGGAACCGCCTGCCCTTCATGCTCGGATTGTGTAGCTTCTGATACTGCAGATATCGTTACTGTAGCTCGGGATTAGGTTACTGATATCACGATACTAACATATTTAACATCACATTAATTACATAGGTACCTACTCTTTAACCCCTATGACGCCAAAAGAAGGGATGTTATTAGTTTGACGTGTTTATCTGTGTAGACTGTCTGATTGTAGCATCGTACCGCCCAACCGGATAAACTAATATGTATTTCGTTTTTTTTGTTTAATAGTTGTCTTAGTAATGAACTGCATTATTAGCTTTGATTCGTGAACATCCATTTTAAGACTGACCTTTTTTAACTCCCGGGCCTCGACGCATGAAGAAGGTAAAAACCTTTTTCACATTGTTGAGCATCATCATCGTCATCATCAGCCTATATTAGTCCACTGCTGGACATAGGCTTCTCCAATTGCACGCTAAGAGCAGTATTAAATGAAGTTAATTTCAAGACATGAGTGATAAAGATCAATATCGAAATAGACGCGATAAAGTTCGCGCGAAAGTTTTATCGAATGTTAGTTTCTCAGGCACACTTAAGGTACGGCCACACCGCGGCGTCCTACGATCTGCGGGTGCGATCTCAGTACTTTTCAATTGTTTTCTGATTGCGTTTGGTGTGAACCAGTCGGTACAAATACTACTGCGCTATCTGACCGCCACCTAGATCGCGCATTCAGGACGCTGCGGTGTGTCCGTACCTATAGTCTGTGCTTAGGCAGACGCCATTGCGTTACATCAGGCAAATATCTTGCTTGAGCTGTTTGTGTATATCATACAATATACCTTTGAGATTTGCGAACCGGTTAAAATAAAACCGCCCATATTGATTGATTTACAAGCTAAAAGCTTTCTCAATTCCCCAGTAGCTAATCAATACTTCTAAGTAAAGCGATTCTGTCCCAGTAAAGCAAATGTCGTCATATATGCAAAAGGGTTTGCCAAGTCCGGTACTTCGGTGACCGTTTAACCCACAATTCGATTTAATTAACACGTTTTACAATTCTACCTATAGTCGGTTGGTGAAATTGTTTGATCTGGGGTCCGGTTCTACACATATGACTATGACATAACCGGCTGATGCCCATAACCTACAACTTCATCGGTGTTCGTTATACGTAATAAAATAACACTTGAAAATAAACAAAAGTTAATGAATCAGTCAGAATTTTTATCCTTATTTGTTAAAGAAAGTCAACATTGCATTTTTTTATATTTGCTTTATGAGTTAACGCTACGGTAATTTTTATTTACGTATAGTGTCAATAGTGGTTACAGTATTTTGGCAGCGCAGCTCTTGAGAGTCGGACCATTCTACGTTTATCGTGCTCACTATCCTCGACCACATTACCACCACGCGTTAGCCTATGAGATATAGAAAGGTAGCGCCCGCAGTATCGCCTGCGTTAAAGTATTTTGCGTCCCATTTTAATTCATAATAGTCTACCTATGTGCAAAATTTCAACCAAACTGTAACACCGCGAATGTATCTACTAAACTGACTTTCACATTCATAAATTAGTGTTCACTGAACATCCTATGTATTGTTTTGAAGACCACAATCACTTAAATATTTTGTATTGGCATACGCTTTAACCTGTACAAATGGGAACAGTAAAAGAAGCAAGGATTTCGTGTTTAGTGATTTAAATGTAAAGGTTATAAACTTGAGAGCATAGAAATAGCACACCACTAAAATTTTCTCAAAAAAAATGTTTAAGGTATTTTTTTTTTAATTAAATGTTGGTTGCAAATTATTACATTTTTTTTTCGATAAACTAACAAAGTGCAAATTCATTAAATAAATAAGTCGGGCTGTAGAGACTGTCGTACCTAATGGTGATAGGACAGTCGAATTTGGGCTATTATGTACCTATTTTCATTGGGAGATGCCTACGTCCTGCAGTGGCCTGACACCGGCTGATGATGATAATGTATTTTTATCATCAGTACTTTCCATCACACATGATGACGTCCTTACAAAAAGGGTCTAATTTCCAACTTTTAATTTATTGAAATAATTGAGCTCTGCATTGATTTTCGGTTTTAACTTTTACTTTCAACTTTTCAATTTCAATTTCAACTTTTTTTTTTTTGGCCAACTTTTATTGATCTACTCACGATTACCAATTTTATTCTAAGGTCCGGTTTAACACATTTGACATAATTACGACACTGTCTGACGGCGATCACCGGAGATGTAATGAACTCAGACCGCAAATGTGGTGATGCTTGTGAAAGTAACAGGTGTCTAGGATGTTTGTTTTTGATAGGATATGTCTTTTTGTGTTCCATATTATTTTATTAGTCAGAGTATTAGGTAATTCGTTATATTAGATAGTGAATGAATAACTTTAGAAGTACGTATAAGTAAGAACAGTATTATGGATATAATGACGTTACATGGTGTAGGTGCTTAAGGTAGAAAAAAAGTTTGATCGTAATAATAAATATACAATTTCAAACTTCTTAAAATAATTTTTTTTTTTTTCGGAGTATGATTAACAAATAATATAAAACTGAAACTAACAAAATTATCTCTATCTATACAGCTTAATCTAGCAAACTGCTTGTGGATAAGTATGTGTCCTAAATAATAATCTGTAATATGTAAATAGATTTTCATATTTATAAGCATTAATATAATTAACCTATAAATAATTTGCTATGATACGTACAAGACAATTTACCAGCACTACCAAAAAGCATTCGATAAAGAATGTTCTCTTCTTCTTCTTTTCTTTTTATACTATACAAATAATATGGTATGCATATACCATTTAATTTGTATGATATAAAAAATGGCCCCATTACTACACCTTGGTGAACACCCATCTTTTATCGCTGTAAATCTATATCAAACTAATCGCACAAGCTTGTAACTGCACATCACCTAGCCATTTTCGAGAGGTCTACATGTTTAAACCGTATTTAAATTGGGTAATTCATCAAACTATTGTCGATAATATCTTAAGCGAATTAAATATCATTGTGATCGCTATTGGCATTACGAAGTGTTCAATTAATAGAGGTATTTATATTGTAGTAGCGGTTATAAAATCAGACTTGCTTTATTGCATGGACATTAAGAGCTTTACTTAACAATACAAGGCAAACAGGATAACTACTTTAAAAGAGATATTTTAAGAAGAAGAAAGATATTTTGATTGTGATTAGTGATATAAAGATAATAAAATAAAAAGATATGTAATGAGATAGATAAATTATAAGATGAGTATGTACCTATAGAAACTATTGAAATTGTCAATACCAGTGAAAACAATGCCATTTTATGAACGCAGTATTTTTCTTCTCAACTTATCTAAGAAATTACAGTTAAAATACTTTTATAAATTAAGGAAAATAAAACTATTCTGCTTAGGGAATTGAAAAAAATGGCTATCGATGACCCTGGTGTAATCAATTAAAGCGGGACTTCGTCAACAAAAACGGTCACGTTTTCCTGTCACTGCAAATATCCTTACTGTGCCATCAGCTAGGTCATCAGCATCGTTCACTACTTTGAACTTAATTCTAAGATTCACATGCAGACAAGCACGGAAATGTTTACGTGATGAGCATACTACCACTATTTCAAATCTAACATCTGATGTAACCCGTAGGTTAAAAGTAAATTACGCAGTCCAACCTAAACCAACCTGTATTTAGTGGCCTCTATAATTATTGATTTATGATAATTCCTATGATACAACCAAATTTAGATTTAGGAAGTAGGTAAAGTCGTAATCAGTATTAATTTTATTCACATCGATGTCGTCAACATCATCGCATTAATTCAATCAGACCCTTGGTGTTAAAATCTGCCTTGTTTTGTTTCCAGCTACCGGCTATGAGTCCGACCGAGAGGAATGGAAGAGCAGCAGATCCCAGTTCTCTACGACGGCGTTCGACAGCCTCGCGAGACCGACTAAGATGGCGATGGCGCTGACACTAAGAAAACCGCAAAGATTAGAGCCAGTCCCTCAGTATTACCGCCTTTCCAGCGAACCAAAGCCTAAACTTACACCGGTCCCCTTCCGGCCCAACAATTTCGTCCAAAGACCGCGACTACCGAGACCAAATACAGAAATAAAGAGAAACGTGCTGAGCACAGATCACAGAAAATTCACATCCTTGCAAAGCTTAGAGATACCGAAGAAGCTGAGTGAACCAAAGAAACTACAGAACGATTTGAAGAAGAACAACTATTCGAATATATCGCACAGGATAACTGGTTTGACAAACAAGCTGAGGGATTTAGGGAATCCGAGTAATACTTTAGGGAGGTTCAAAGCACAGTCGCACGGAGACGTGACGAATCTCAAACCAGTGCTGAAGACGAACAGTCAGGACGGAGGAAAGAGGTCCGTCGTCAGGACTTGCAGCGCTGAGCCACCAAAGAAAGTTACATTCAGCGCGTTCGCTACTGTCCAAGTTGTTTAACTTATTTAGCTTAGAAGATTGACTGATTAAGTTACTTCTGAAGTAATTATTAATGTAACTAAAATCGGTCTTGTATTTGATAAGAAGGCTAGGCCGGGATTCCTGTGTAAATAATAATGTAGATGTCCGTAGTGTTTTAGTAACGCAAGATAAAACTGGTGTGGGTGTTATAAAGCATAGTTGTACTTGCGATTAGAGGAACCTAAAAGTCTTACTGGTTTTATCCATAGTGTAGGTAAATTATCATCATTATGTATTTTTAATATATAGTAACTATACAGTAAGACTTAAAAGGTTCTTCGAGTCTTTTCTGCACCATTGCGCATTCCACGTCGGTTTTATTGTGTGTGTTCTTTAAATCACTAGATTGGCATATAAATGTTTTCGAATTTAAATTTATAATATGTTTGAAATGTCTTCTATACTATCTAACCTTATTTGATGTAGACCATTGATTGCGCATATTTGCTAACTCTCATACATCTTATAAGTGCATCATTAATTTTGTCCAAAGTCTCCTAGCATGGGCTAGCATGGCCTTATCCCCGGGGGAAAGACAAAATTATTTCCCTGTTTTCGCCACTTACAGGAGATCAACACAACAAAACGTTTAAACGCTTGGTGAAGTTAGACAAAAAAGGCCTCTTGCCATGCTAGCCCTGCTGTAGTAGTACGTATTAATGTTTTGTTTTATCGATTCTTAGTACGATACTCCTGATCTGACAGCTAGAGAACTTGCAGACTACTTGTATCAGGCGCCATACAATGCTAAGTTGCAAATAATACAAAATCATCGGTTAATCTTTTTAATATTTTACCTCATTAGCTTTGAAATATTTAACTTAGGTTGATAGGTTGATCATTTACATGTTTACAATAAATAAATGTAAAACACTTTTTTGAGTATAAGTTTTTTTCAGACCTTATCATATGTAATGAAAAGTACTAATGATAAAAATATACCAGCTCAAATTCCACTATTCTACCATTTGTCATTACGGAGTTCCAGTCCCTACAGCCCGGCTGGGTCCATCAAAAAGTTAACTCGACACCACATTATTGCATTGTCACCGAATATACGCATGTACGTACAAACGTCAGGATTCAGGAAGTGGTTCTAATTTAGCTTCCAAGATTTGACCCAAACAAACACAAATGCTAGCAAGCAACAACTACATAGCAAGTTAAAAGTTTTGTAAAATATTGCCGCTGACTATCCCTATCTCTAGATCGTGTTTAACAAATCATTACATACTCTGATTATTGGGGGCGGTAGTGGTAAATCGAAGGAAACCATCACGATGGGTTGTAGTTTTTCAGCACATGTGTTCTGTCTTATTTATTACTTGCAGCGAATAAGTACAATTGTTCATATAATATGTGGTTACATTTCTATTATTCTTCCACTTTGTACATTTTAATCAATTTATTTATTTACATAACATCGACCAGAGTTTATCGGCAATGAGATTATATATATTTAAGCATTGATGACGTAAAAAATTTTTTGCAAAACGCTAATTATTTTTATCACAAATAATATTGATGATGATTATATATCTGATCCAAATAAAATTCCAAAGGATAGTTAAATAATTGATTTCTTATGACACCATCAATATAAAATTAATATAAATATAATCCAACAGTTTATTATATTTATATAATGATATATTAATGGGCAGAAGAATAAAAATTATGTCTTCTGTTTTTATCCATTATCAAGAATATTTTGTATCTTTTCAGTGGAAAATGTTTGTAACTTAGCATTGTGACGATGGCTTCCACAAAATCTCCAGACGGTGCGTCATGATTGCCAAAGCGATGAGATCTTGAAATGCCGCCAATCTTTGTGCTTAGATCGTCGGTCAGTTTCAGGCATATTTTGGAAATTCGATACAAACATTTTATTGTTAATTATTTATTCTGTGTGAATACATATTGTATACAGTAATTAAATGCACCTGCACTCGCTTTTAAGATTAGTATCACTGTAATTGTATCACCTTAGTTTAATGTATTACACACTATGTTTATTATCACCCTGTAGATTAAAACTACCTTTAGTATGTGATTTGGCACGTTAGATTAGAACATCGAGTACTTAATCTGTTTCATTATTTTTTCTTAGTTGTCAACATCAGTTGCTTATTCATCGTAATGAATTACTATATAGATTGATGAAAAATTCTAAGTAAATAGGCTGATGATGATTGTAAATACAATCATCATCAGCCAATCTCTGTCCACTCCTGGACATAGGCCTCACCTATGGCACACCACTGAGTTCGATCTTCAGCTCTGTTTCTATCCGCTACCAGCCAGCTTGCGTATATCATCGCTCCACCTAGTTGGAAGGCGCCCTATACTACGTTTGCCGAGACGTGGTCTTTACTACTTTTACAATAACAGTTCCAAAAGTCATAAAGTTAGGCTTTACGTTTTTTTTTTATGTGATCCTGTTACTTTATTTGTTGACTTTTCTTCTTTTGTTCTTCTACTTCTTATTTTTTTCTTATTTGAAACGTGAACTACTTCTGTCAAATTCTATCAATACGGATGCTTCTATATTCTTCAGTATTTCAATACAAAGCTATTCTCCTTCTTAGGCACTTCTGATTACATTTTGATTTTGTCAACGACCTAAATTTGATCTGTCTTCGGGGCTAGTCAAGTCAAATTCAACGATCCATTTGAGAATAGATAAAAAATATGGACTTACGGGGATCACGAGGTCAATTTTTTTTCTCGTTATAGTCAAGCGTTTAATGACTATCTCACGTGATGATAAGTGATGATGTGTTTATTAGCAATCATGTTTATCAACAGCGACTTGGAATGTTGACTAGCCCTCTGGATTATGACTAACAATTTTATAATTAGATACTATATACTATATATAAAATTATATACTATAACTATATTATATTTTTCTTGATCACTAGTCGAAAATTGAAAATGACCAAATTTAAGCTCTTCAAATTTAGTTTGTGATATTTGTACTTTCTCCATATTATTTGAAGCCAATGGAAGTTATTATAGACTGCACTTTTACATTAATATCAGTCAATTCGAATTTATTCTTAAAAGTACTAACTAACACTCAATATTTTCGATTTTGTAACTAAGCTGTATATAAATGTGTAATTTTAGAATAGGTGTAACTAATAATTGTATTGTGAAGTCAAAATACTTATAATAATATTATGCGTAAGATGTCTATTTTATTTGTTTTAACTTTGTGTGAATAGCTCGTGATTTTATGTTGTTAACTATTACATACTTAGATAAGATTTGTTTTGAAAACTAAATAAATGTTTGTTTCTTATCATTGATTTTTATTACCAAAAATGGCATAACCAGTTTCACCGGTTCCTGATAGTTCTATTAGGAACTTATCGGACAGATTTTTATAAATTTTACATGACGTCGCCTGTCAGATACTGAACTGTCAGAATTTGTCTGTCACTCTATCATGAATCGGTGAAAATGGCCTTAGGGTCAGTGTAGTGTAATGTAGGAACCATAGGAAGGAAAACGATAGGAAGTTATAGGAAGTATCGGGTCTCAATTAGGGCGATTGCATGGTGGTAGGACACTATCTAGTGTCCGCCTGGCCAGCTACCACCCTCAAGTTTTTTTTACAGGCAAGCGGCCCACCTGATGTTAAGTGGTCACCGCCGCCTATTGACATCTGTAAAACCAGAGGTATTGCCGGTGTGTTGCCTACCCTTATTAGTGAGCACTCTCATTACTCTTCGTTTGAAGCTACCAAGGTTGAAGGTTTCTGGGAAAGTTTCAGATGGGAGATCATTCCACATCTCACAGGTACGTGGGAAGAACAGTCGTGTGAAACGAGTAGTATGTGATGCCCACGTATCTATAATGTGCGGATGTGCTTTTTGACGGTGTCGGGAGTTCCGATGGTAGAAACGGGACGGAGGAATGATATTAAAAAGCTCTTCAGAACATTCCCCGTGATAGTACCTATAGAAAAGGCTAAGAGAGCCAACGTCGCGACGAAGACTCAAAGGTTCCAATTTATCAGTTAGCTTGGGGTCGTCGACAAGTCTAATAGCTCTTCTCTGAAGGGAGTCAAGTGGTTGCAGTTGATATTTCGGTGCACCACTCCATAGATGAGAACAGACTCAATGTATGGCCGAACCTGCGCCTTATATAACAACAGACGTGGGCTCGGGGTGAAGTACTGTTTGGCTCTATTTAGTACACCGAGTTTTTTAGCAGTAAGTTTTGCTTTGCATTCCAAGTGACTCCCAAACTGGACCTCGTTAGATATGTCGACACCCAATATGCTAATTGACTTCGACAAGGTAAGGGGAATGTTCTGAAAAGCGGGGCTACAGGAAATTGTGACTTTTTGGCCGAGAAAACGATAGCCTGTGTTTTAGTAGGGTTAAATTGTACTATGTTTCGTAAACCCCAGGCTGAAACATTTTCTAGGGAACGCTCCACCTTAGACACTAGCTCTGATCTCCTAGCATCGATGTCCGCCTTAGGGGCATTTGCTTGACCTGTGTAATGAGCATCACCCGTGCTGTCATCCGCATAGCAATGAATATTACTGATTTGTAATAGGTCATTGATATGCAAGATGAACAGCGTTGGGGATAGCACAGATCCCTGTGGAACTCCGGCGTTAATCGGCATGGTCTCAGAACAAGCACCATCAACGACGGCTTTTATGCTTCGACCATGCAGAAAATTGGCAATCCACATACAAAGCCTCTCAGGAAGTCCGTAAGAAGGTAGCTTAGCAAGAAGGGCCTTATGCCATACCCGATCAAACGCTTTAGCGATATCGAAGCTGACAGCGAGAGTTACACCTCTGCTTTCAACGGTCTCTCCCCAGCGATGTGTGAGGAAGGCTAGAAGATCACCAGCTGATCGTCCATGACGGAATCCGTACTGATGGTCACTAATCAGCTGGTGTTCCTCTAAGTATCCTAAGAGCTGTGAGTTTATGACCCGTTCCATAACCTTGGAAAGAAGTGAGGTTATTGCAATAGGTCTGTAGTTTGATGGGTCAGTTTGGTCTCCCTTCTTGGGGACTGGATGGACGTGGGCTACCTTCCAGCATGACGGCACGATGCTTTTTTCATATGATAATGAGAAAAGACGCATGAGTATAGGTATCAATTCAGGGGCACAAACTTTAAGCATGATTGCTGGGATGCCATCAGGCCCACTCGATTTTCGCACATCAAGAAATATCAGCTCCTTTCGTACTGCACGATGCGATATGCGTAATTCTCGCATAATACTTTTACAGTACGGAAGTAAAGAAGGAACTGCATCTCCATCGTCGAGAGTCGAGTTAGAGGCAAATAGAGAACCCAGCAAATATGCCTTCTCCTTCGCGCTGTGGGCCAGAGTGTCATCGGATTTACGTAAGGATGGGAACATGGATTGGCAAATTTACCCTCGGCAGCTTTAGCAAGCGACCAAAAAGCATGACTGCCAGACGGGTAGCTAATTAATTGATCGCCTATCCGACTTATATGGGAACATCTTGCCTTTGCTGCAGCTTTCTTTACGCACCTGGAGGCATAATTGAACTTCTTTTTGTAGTCAGCAATATTAGGATCCTTAAGCCTGAGAGCCTCAGTCCAGTTTTTGTAGGCTGCCAGCTTTCGATTAGCCGCCACGGCGCAGGTCTTATCGAACCAGGGCCGACTCCGACCACCAGTGCGTATATTCGAATACGGAATGAAGCATTCCATACCCTGCAACACGACATCAGCCACGAGATCGGCACAAGCTGATGGTTCACCCGACAAGAAGCAAACCTGTCCCCAAGGATACGAGGCATAAAATTCGCGCAGACCATCCCAGTCAGCCGAACGAAAATGCCAAAACTTACGTTTGCCCAAAGGAGACAAGCGCTCGGGGTGCTGAACTTTCACTCTGGATTTTACCAAACCATGGTCAGACGAACCAAGGCGCATCAACCTGCACATGATAGTTGGATGGGTTGGAAGTCATCATAAGGTCCAGTAATGAAGGTACGTGGTCGACATAATCTGGCACTCTTGTTGGTTCAGTGACTAACTGAGAAAGACCATATGTAACAGCAAATTCGTGAACAGTCCGGCCAGCGTGGTCTGTTGTACGAGATCGCAACCATTCGGCATTATGTCCGTTAAAGTCACCTAAGAGTATCATTTCCGCAGCTGGGTATTGCTCCAATGCCATATCAAATCCATTAGAGATGTGTTCGAAAAGACGAGTTGTCTCAGCGTCACCAGAATGGGATCGATACAGGCAAGCGTATATTCGAGTTTCTCCACCGTAGTCAACTCGCACCCAAAGCATAGATAAGTCTGAGACCTCAAAACCGTTAAGACGGCGACAACAAATATCCTCTCGGACAAAAAGGCATACTCCAGCCCGACGCACAAAACTATGCTCGAGTTTGTAGCCGGGGTAGTGGAGGTATGAAGTATCGGGCGGAAAATATATTTACGTCTCCGTCAGAAACAGGAGAGCGGGTTTGGCTGTCTCGAGATGGTGGTGCACGGCATTAATGTTAGAATGTATACCTCGGATATTGCAGAAATCAACGTCAAGTGTGGATTGCAAAGCCGCTGGTTTTGCTTTATTTCTTTTAGTTTTTATTTTCCATTATTGATATGAGAGTTGGGGTTGATGTGCACTTCCAATGAAAAAGCTTCAAGGCAAAATATATAAAAATTATTTTCAAGATAGACCGAGTTGAGAAAGTAGTGAGTCATCGGCGTGGGGTACGGAAGGACCCCCGGTACCCCCTGGAAGCAGCTGCCAGGATCCACTCCGGTCTCCTTATTCGGCACGACAGCTACTCTACAGGATTATGCACGGGTTGGCGAGACAGCCTTCCAGGGCGGAGATTAGAGTAATCCCTGGGTTCGGGTCTCCTACTGACCCGCGGGCGGCCAGCGGACAGCCGTTTCACCGGGTCTCCCTGGACCCCACGACGATGTACCACATCAAACACTCCAGTGCATCCTTTATACACATTAAGGGACTTGAAGTGTTTATTGGTTTAGCACAGCATCAGGGAAAGGGGAGCTGGATCCCTTGGACTAGCACCGGAACACGCTATTAAAGTTAACATTAATAACATTTAAGCGGTTGAGTTACCAAGGTGGTGGTAATTTGTTAACAAAAACCCAGGCGAGTCCCTACAGAGACCCTACCACCTAAGATTTAAGTGGAGTTATAATCTAAATAATAATATCGTTAAATAATATCGTTTAAAAACTAAAAAACAACCGACTTCAATGCCGCGCTATTCATTTTCAGTACCAATTTTGAGATGTTTATCTCAATATCTCTGGAGATACTTATCATACCTCGATAAAATTACCATGGTACCACACTTGGGATATCTCCTTTCGAACAAAAAAAGAATAATCGAAATCGGTTCATAAACGACGAAGTTATCCGCGAACAAACATTAAAAAAAAAATATATATATACGGTCGAATTGAGAAACCTCCTCCTTTTTTTGAAGTCGGTTAAAAAAGATTAACGAAGGATACGGCGGGTACGCCTCCACGCTTATTCATCTGTAATTGATACCCTGATTTCCCACTGCTGGTTTTCAGAGCACCCACGGGATGAGATGGGGTGACCCTATTATATAGGCCGGGACCACACGGCATAAAGCATAGTTAGAAAAATCTGTCACCAAACATCTAATGTGTTCCGGCAGCTATCCTTGAGAGCCAGTTCCCATTCTAGGCCTAGCGTGCTTACCATCTTCGACCGCATCATCACTTACCAACAGGTGAGATAGTGGTCAAACGCTAGACTATAAAATATTTAAAAAAAAATTAAATTAAAGCGAGTGAATCCGAGCGCGTTTTGGACGCACGCAATTTGTAAGCCTTGACTCGCAATCCTTGCCAATTATCGGGTGTTTCTTTAGGTAGATTTCGCGAAGATAATATATATAAATAATATATATATATACATATTATATAATAATACCTAGTATTTAAAGTTAAAACATAACCCACGTCGAATCCCGAGCAAGAAATATAGTCAGTTAGTGTTCTCCGGTAGATGAACTTCTCCCCCTAGGTAAAGTACGATTTCTGTTAGAGTTCACGCGAAACACAACTTCAAAATGTATGGGAATGAAATTTTTAAAGTGAAACTTCTTTATCGGCTTTGTGAACTTTTTGGGATGGGTAAAAAATGTTAAGCTCGCGTCAGGACACGTGACCTGATCGAAAATTCGTAAGGCAGAGAGAGAGTAAACCAAATGCACAACGTTAATGGTCAAGTTTTCACTTCTGCCAGCACTCCCGAAGTGCAACCCGTTGTTTTTTTTATAGTACCTATATATCATAGCGTAGGCTAATGTTTGACTATCATCTTAACTGAGGGTAAGTGACGATGGGGTCGAGGATGGTAGCACGCTAGGCCTAGAATTGGTACGGTCTCTCAAATACAGATGCCCGAATACATTAGATGTTTGACGGCAGTTTTACCAACTTTGGCCAGGCGACCACTAGACAGTGTCCTGCTACCATGACGGTAATTAAAGGTTTCCTAACAATGATTTTCCTTTATCGAAGGGCTACTTTCAAAATGCAAACATAAATATTTTATTTCGTTTAAAAAATCCATTGGTGCATGGCGGGAATTGGAACCCGCTACCCCTGGCCTCAAAGTTGACCATTCTCCCATTGTGTGTCTGTATACTATCGCAATACCGTAAGGTTATGGCGACAGATTTTCTCCTTGATAGTGGTAAACTACTTTTTGGTAGCCAGTGAACAGGTATCTTCTAGGCAAGCGTGCTACATCTGTCTACATCGTGCTACATCGTCGATCACATCTTCACTTAACATCAGTAGAGATAGTGGTCAAACGCTGGCTTATCTACAATAAAAAAAACTGGCGAGACATCTATATATAATACTAGAAGTGCCCCGCGGCTTCGCCCACGTTGAAAACTTCTTTTATTTACTTAAAACTTTTATTTTGTAAAAACGATTCTTTCATTAAAGAAATCAAATAAGAATAAGCCAAATCAGTTCACCCGTTTTCATGTTATCGCGTGACTAAGGCAATTCGGGATTCATTATAAATGGAGTAATTTTTTAATTTTACCCGCAAAACCCAAATTTTCAGACTTTGTTACCTACCCCATTTTGAAAAATCCTACAACACGTACTTTATCTCATCTTATTTCGCCATACAAACTTTGAATCCCCGTTCCGTATCCGGGAGGAATTTTGAGAAAATCCTTTCTGAACGGATACCTACGCCATAACAACTATCTGCATTCTAAAGCTTCTTCAGCGCAATCCGAAACAAACAAACAAACAAGGGCATTTTGAAAAAGTCTGAAACTCGTATTTACTTATTTATTTACAAAAGTACTTGTGTGAAATGACGAATAAGATGACTATCCAAACTTTGAACCCTCGCTTCATCCCCTTGAAGAATAAATTTTGAAAAATTCTTTCTTAGCGGATACCTAAGTCAAAATACCTATCTGCATGCCAAATTTCAGCGCAATCCGAAACAATATTGATTTACGTATTTACTTATTTATGTACTCAAGCACTTGTGTGAAGTTTCGAATAGAAAAGACTATCTAATGTTGTTTCTCCATAGAAACTCTGAACCCCCGTTTCATCTCTTTAAGGGGTGAATTTTAGAAAATCCTTTCTTAACTGATACTAACGTCATAATAACCTGTATGCCAAATTTCAGCGCAATCCAAAACAATATTGATTTTCAGACTTTGTTACCCCATTTCACCCTCTTAGGGGTGGAATTTCGAAAAAACCTAAAACACGTGTTTACTTATTTATATCCTCAAGCACTTGTGTGAAGTTTCGAATAGAAAAGACTATCTAATAATGTTTCTCCATAGAAACTTTAAACCCCCGTTTCATCCCCTTCAGGGGTGAAATTTGAAAAATCCTTTTTCAAAGGTAACTAACGTTGTAATAATTGTCTGCATGCCAAGTTTTAGCGCAATTCGAAAAAATATTGATTTTCACACTTTGTTACCGCATTTCACCGTCTTAGAGGTGGAATTTCAAAAAAAACCTGAAACACGTATTTACTTATGTTTGTACTGAAGCACTTGTGTGAAGTTTCGGATAGAAAAGACTATCTAATGTTGTTTCTCCATAGAAACTTTGAACTTTGACCGGTTGTTGTTTGACCGGTGGCGTAATTGGGAGAACGGTCGCCTTTGACGCCGTGGTACCGAGTTCAAACCGCCGTGCCGAGTTCAAACCAATGAATTTTTCTATAGAAAAATTTATGTGCGCTTTTCACAGTGGCCCTCCGGTGAAGGAAAACATCTTTAAGAAACCAACAACACCCGCATGGTGGTAGGACACTATCTAGTGTCCGCCTGGCCAGCTACCACCCTCAAGTTAGAAAAATCTGTCACCAAACATCTACTGTGTTCCGGCAGCCATCCTTGAGAGCCAGTTCCCATTCTAGGCCTAGCGTGATCACCATCTTCGACCGCATCATCACTTACCAACAGGTGAGATAGTGGTCAAACGCTAGCCTATAAAGTATTTTAAAAAAAACTTGTTTCACCATACAAACTTTGAACCCCCATTTCATCCCCTTAAGGGGTGAATTTTGAAAAATCCTTTCTTTGTACATCCCTACGTACTAAGACAAATATACCCTCCAAATTTCAAGTCTCTACGACCAGCGGTTTAGGCTGTGCGTTGTCTGTCAGTGAGTCAGTCAGTCAGTCAGTATGTCAGGACAAAGATTCTTATAGTATTAGAAGATGCTCCTACCAGGACGAATACTCGTGCTAGGATTCGAACCGAGAGGTATCCGGTTCGAATCCTAGCACGAGTATTCGTCCTGGTAGGAGCATCTTCTAATACTATAAGAATCTTTGTCCTGACATACTGACTGACTGACTGACACACAACGCACAGCCTAAACCGCTGGTTGTAGAGACTTGAAATTTGGAGGCTATATTTGTCTTAGTAAGAAAGGATTTTCCAAAATTCACCCATTTAGGGGACGAAATGGGGATTCAAAGTTTTTATGGAGAAACAAGATAGCATAGTCTTTTCTATTCGAAACTTCGCACTAGTGCTTCCACAAAAAAATAAGTAAACAAGTAATTCAGGCTTTTTCAAAATTTCACCCCTGAAAGGGTGAAATGGGGTAACAAAGTCTGAAAACCAATATTGTTTCGGATTGCGCTGAAATTTGGCATGCAGGTAGTTATTACGACGTTAGTTCCCTCTGAGAAACGATTTCCTAAAATTCACCCCTTAAGGGTATGAAACGGGGGTTCAAAGTTCGTATGAAGAAACAAGATAAGATAGTCTTTTCTATTCGAAATTTAGCACAAGTACTTCAGTAAATAAATAAGTAAATACGTGTTTCAGGATTTTTTGAAATTCCACCCCTAAAGGGGTGAAGTGGGTTACCCCATTGTTTGAAATCAATATTGTTTCGAATTGCGCTGAAATTTGGCATGCAGATAGTTATTTTAACGTAGGTATCCGCTAAGTAAGGATTTTTCAGAATTCACTCTTTAAGGGGATGAAGCGGGGGTTCAAAGTTTGAAAAGTCATTTTATTCGACATTACACACAAGTACTTATGTAAATAAATAAGTAAATACGACTTTCAGGCTTTTTCAATATGCCACCCTAAGAGAGTGAAATGAGGTAACCAAGTCTAAAAATCAATATTGTTTCGGATTGCGCTGAAATTTTGAATGCAGATAGTTGTTGTGATAGAGGTATCCGCTTAGAAAGGATTTTCTAAAAATTCCCCCCGGATATTACTTATTATTTTTAATTATATATATAAACTTATAGATTTACTTAAGTACTTCTGTAAATAAATTACTTAATACGTGTTGCAGGATTTTCGCAAAGTCTGAAAATGAATATGATTTTTTGGGTTTTAAAAATATGAATCCCTATTTCCTTTAGTCACGCAATAACTTGCAAACGGATGAACCGATTTGGCTTTTACTTCTTTGATTTCTATTATGATAGAAAGGTTTTTACAAAATATAAGTTTTAAGTAAATAAAATAAGTCTTTAACGCGGGCGAAGCCGCGGGGCATTGCTCATATTATTATATTTTTCGAAAACTGACGACTATTATTATATGTATGTATACAGGGTGTCGGGTTTCATATGGTCCAAACGAAAACCATCGACGCAGGACTCCAAGGGCTACCCAGAAAACCCCCATGTATGTTCCGCGAAAATTGCGTTTTACTTGTTTTCGAGTTAGTCCCCGAACTGTTGCAATTGATTTAAATTTTCTCCCAAACTATATAGGCTAAAAAAAATTATTACTTCCTTCCTTCCTATTTCGAGAAATCCTTTCTATTTCGTTAATTATGTTTTTAGACCTGAACCTCTTGTCGTAGCCGTATGAAATTTGGCAAGCAGCAGGTCCATAAAACAGACAAGTTTTTAAAATCGGTTGTAACTTTTTTTATTCTGTGTTTTTTTGGAGAAAAGCCTGCCCAAAGTACAAGTTTAAAAATCATCTGAATAAAAAAATGTGATGTCTTATTTTTTTTCTCAGAAAATAATAAGCCTAAATAAAAAATCATAGTTTACCCTGAAAGACCTTTTTTTTGTAGTAATAGTCCCACAAAAAATTAGGGCTCTGGCCTTAATAGTTTGGGAGAAAATTTAAATCGATTGCAACATTTCGGGAAATAACTCGAAAACTAGTAAAACGCAATTTTCTCGAATACTATAGTTTTTCGCGGAACATACATTCTCTGGGTATACACCCTTGGAATCTTCCATCGATGGTTTTCGTTTGGACCATATAAAACCCGACACTTGCAAGGCGTGAAGTTGGCACCCGAACGCAGCGAGGGTGCTAATTTCGTGCAATAATCAACTATTTAAGTCACGGAAAGGCGTGCGTAAACTGCGGGTTAGTTCACACTGCGCTATAAATTAACATGTAAAATCGGATTATTATTATCTTATCAAATTAAGACTTAAAAAAGTTATGAGCTTAGAATCTCTAACAAAATTACAAATGTCAGTTCATCACGGGCATAACCCACTGTATATATTATATATAGTATGTATATATATATATATATATATATATATATTAGAGCAAGCTAGTTTTGATCTCTCTGAGAGCTAAATAGGCAATTGTTGATGCCGCCCATCAGGGTCATCGCCCATGTTCACCATTATCGTCAACTCTACACGGCCACATAGCGTTGCAATACAAATCTAAAGAGAATCTTCTCTGACATATATATTATTATAATATATATAATAAACTATTATATATAATATAATAAACGTTAAACATAACAACTAATTTAGTTACTACTTACATGACATATAAAGTCAATTAAAATCATGTACCTCTAGGTACATATTTACAATCAGAAGATAATAATAAAACAAAGTAGGCATTATACATTAAATTATCTAAAAAATGCGTGCCAATGTCAGGGTTATCAAAGCAATTTATCATTATATTATTAATCTTTCTTTAACATAAAAACTATAGCCATTATGTAATTACTTCGTCCTTTTCTATCTTAAATTGAGTGAAAGAGTAGAAACATAGTTTGGACACAGAATAATGAATAGTACAAGGTTTGGGTTGCAGCGATAAGGGAGTTTAATGTTTTGTGTTGCATAATACGAATTTAGTGTTGGCAGAGAGTTCGCGTTGAAAATACATAAAAATTTGGTGAGTTTGAAATAATATTATAAAATTAGAAGACAAGCTATGATGAGCAAAAGTAAAAAAAATACAGATAGGTAGTCATACAATGCCTTGTACGCATTGATTTAAATATTATAAATGTCTTTTTAATATGCATAACTCATTAGTATATTTAAAATGTTGCCTATGTCAGTTAGACTATAATTACGAATCGATTAAAACCGCATTCATCAGAATGTGATGAGTAGTCTATAGACAAGGCGCTACGGTAAAACATATCTAAATAAACACGAGTGCCTAAATAATTTACTTCCTTTTGGTTTTCCCGTACTCAAGTTAAAAGTATTTTGGTAGATATTGGTAGTTTTTCCAATTAATAAGATAGAACCTGTTAAAAAATATGGAAATATGTTTTAATACTTAAACAACCAACTTGCCGCGCGAGTCAGTTTCAATTTCAGTAGCATGTTTGAGACATTTATCATCATATCTCTGAAGATACTTATCAGATCTCGATATATAATTTAAATAAAATTTAAATGGGGCTACCTTAGAAATGAACCCTACTTGTAACAAGGATAATAATTTAAATCGGTTTATAATTGGCGGAGTAATCGCGTAACATACTTACAACAACAAACAAACATACAGATGAATTGAGAACCTCATTTTTAACCGAAATAAAAAAAAGTAGGTTTCTTAATTCGACCGTATATAAATATATATATTTTTTTATGTTTGTTCGCGGATAACTTCGTCTATGAACCGATTTTAATGATTCTTTTTTTGTTGGAAAGGAGAATCCCTAGAATGGTAGGTACCATAGTAATATCATCTATATATCTATAATATTATCATATATCATATATGGAGATAAAACCTCAAACTTGGTACTGAAAACTAATTGCGCGGCATTTGATGTCGGTTATTTTAGTTTCATAAACGATATTATAGGAAGTCGGTTGAAATTGAAAATACATTTCACATCGCTATGATCAAATTTTTGCGTTTTAATAATAGTTATCGTTATAATTTAATAAAGTAATTTCAAATTGCGTTAATTTAACGTATTTTGTCATCCCTAATGATATTTCTGTTTCAGGAATCATGTCTTTAGTCGCACAGGCCTTCGAGTCCAGCAAAATTGTGCCGGATGTTATCCCCACTCCTCCCACCCTTAATATAGAGGTACGAATATACAAGACTAGCTGCACCCCGCGGCTTCGCCCGCATTAAAAGTGTCCCATGTTCTAATCCTGGACATTTTTTATATCTTATAGGCTAGCGTTTGACCACTATCTCACCTGTTCGTAAGTGATGATGCGGTCGAAGATGGTAAGCAAGCTAGGCCTAGAATGGAAACTGGCTCTCCGGGATAGCTGCTGGAACACATTAGATGTATGGCGACAGATTTTTTAACTTGAGGGTGGTAGCCAGGCGGACACCAGAGTGTGTCCTACTACCATGCGGGGGTTGTTTGTTGGTTTCTTAACGATGTTTTTCCTTCACCGGAGGGCCACTGTGAAAAGCGCACATACATTTTTCGATAGAAAAATCCATTGACATTAACAATTTGTGTGTCTAATCCGTTCTGCCGTTTTTGGGTGAAAGAGTAAGAAACATTCACATTCATTAAATTATCTGATTAATAGAATACTACTAAAAACAAAGTATTTAGAAAAAAACTTGTAGCTCAAACTCGACGGGGGCTATCTTGTAATAATGGCTACGTCTCGACTTCATTATTCGACCAGCTCGATGGTACCACAGCATTGCGTATCCGATTAAGACGTACTCGTAGGTATGTAAAATTTTAGCTTAATCGAACACAGGAAAATGAAATATTATGTTTCTTGAAGTGTTACACTAAATAATATAATATTATACATATTTTTTGTAAAATATTAAGTGCGTAACATGTCAAGAAACATAGTATTTGATTTAAGCAGTGCAACATCTCTCGTCGTATTTGAAAACTGTAATGATTTCTTCCGAATGATTAACTTTGGAAAAAGTTATCATAGATGGTGCTACCAATTCATAATTGTGTTAAATTGTTGTTTTAATTGGTCAGAAGACCTGGTCATACTATCCAGGGGGTGCGGGTTCGAGTCCCATCGGTACGATGAAATTTTAGATATAATAATTTATAGGAAAATGAGTCACATTGAACTTGAATAAGCTCTTTTTTTAAGAAAACGCCTCATTATCAAACATTTCAAGGTATTTATTATTTGAGGGCCCAGTGGTGTAGTGGGAGAATGGTTGGCTTTGACGCCAGAGGTACACCAATGGATTTTTCTGTCCAAAAATGTATATGCGCTTTTTACAGTGACCCTCCGGTGAAGAAAAACATCTTTAAGAAACCCCCAACCCCCGCATGGTGTAAGAACACTATCTATAAGTGTCCGCCTGGCCAGCTACCACCCTAAAGTAAGAAAATCTGTCGCCAAACATCTAATGTGTTTCGGCATTCCATTCTAGGCCCAGTGTGCTACCATACCGTCCTGGACCGCATCATCATTTACCAACAGATGAGATGGTGGTCAATGCTAGCCTATATGATGCAAAAAAAATGTATCGAATACAGATAGGTAATTTAAAACTAAATAGCCACGTGTATATTCACTATCTCATTTTTATTAGATTAGCATTTTTTTTCCACCAAAACACATTCGATAACACCTATCGCAGCATTATTTTTGACAGCTATTTTGTGTTATATAATAGCTATACTGTCAATCACCACCAATATTATAAATGCGAAAGTCAGTTTGTTTATTAGTTTGTTTGGAACTTCTTCATGGTTAAACAGCTGGATCAATTTAGCTGAAATTTTGTACAGAGATAGGCAAGTACTATGGATTAAGGTACGGACACACCGCAGCGTCCTGCGTGCGCGATCTAGGCGGCGATCAAATAAAACAGTAGTATTTGTAGAATAGAATAGAATAGAATACGCTTTATTGCACTTATTAAATAAAGAAATTAATGATAAAAGGAACACTTAACTAGAGTACAATCGGCGGCCTTATCACTAAGCAGCGATCTCTTCCAGGCAACCGTGGGTTGATAAGAGACACAATAGATACTAATTATGAGTGGTAGGAGTGCAAACGTAGATTGTTGAACTAATTATGACAAAATCCATAAAATACAGAAAAATATGTGTAAATACCTCTAATGATAAACCTACTTAAACCTTACATAATATATAGGATATATGTATATATATATATATATACATACAAATACACAAATATATAGGTACATAATTACACACAAATATAAATATATAAAATATAAATATATATGTATAAATATATATATACCTACAGTAATCGTATAATAGTTAAACGTTAGAGATAGAAAACAACAGCGTCAATAAGATTATCACTATTAGCACTGGGACAGATAGAAGTTTTTGACACGATTTTTTAATATGTTTAAAGAAGTAGATGTTCGTATTTCCACTGGTAACGAGTTCCAAAGCCGTGCTGCAACAACCGTAAAAGATTTATCGTAGAAAGAACTCGAGTGTTGTGGAATACTTAAGAATAAATTTACTGATGACCTCAAATTATGCTGATTAAAACAATGCAAAAAATTGAATCGTTCCTTGAGATAGTGGGGAAAAGAGGGTATAAAGAGAATACTGAAAAAAAGAGAAAGAATATGAGTGTTCCGGCAAGAACGAATTGGTAGCCACTTGAGCTCAGTGCGAAAATGAGAAACATGGTCAAATTTGCGCAGACCAAATATGAATCTGATGCAGAGATTTTGAATACGCTCAAGTTTATCTAATAGTTCCTCGGTGAGATCTAGGTAGCTGGCGTCAGCATAGTCTAAGACAGGGAGAAGGAGTGACTGAGCTAGCGCAATTTTAATTGCTGCTGGTAAAAAATTTCGTAAGCGTCGAAGTGAGCCAGCTGATGCAAACAATTTAGAGCTGACAGTTTCAAGTTGAGCACTCCAAGTCAAGTTCTGGTCGATCATGATGCCAAGATTTTTAACTACTTGACTGTACGGTAACGCAACCCCGCCGAACACCACTGAAGGAAGACGAGTCCAGTCTATTTTAGATACCATACGTGTGCTACCTACGATCATGAACTGTGTCTTTGCCTTATTCATCTTCAAACCAAATGTAGCGGTCCATTGTGTAATACGACAGAGGTCACGATTGATGGTGTCTGTGGCACCAGGTAGATCAACAAGGGAGGATTGGGAGTAAATTTGGAGATCATCTGCATATAGGTGGTAAGAACACGAAAGATTTTGAGAAATAGTATTTATGAAGATAGCGAAGAGGAGAGGAGAGAGAACACCACCTTGAGGAACGCCGGCAGTCGTATTGCACCACGTGGAGAATTTCTCCTCAAGGCGGACGCACTGCCGCCGGCCGAATAAATAGCTACGAAACCAATCGATTGCCTGATGAGAAATGTTAATAGAGTGTAGAATCCCAAGAAGAACATCAAAGTCAATTGTGTTGAACGCGTTACTAAAATCGAGTAACGTTAACACAGTCAGCTGGCCATGCTCCATGCCTAATCGGATATCATCCGTTATTTTTGTTAGAGCAGTAACGGTGCATAGCACCATAGGGCCAGGACGAAAGCCGGATTGAAATGGATTTAGTAGGTTTTTACGTGTAAGAAAGAAACTTAGCTGAGTATGAACCAACCGTTCCAGGACTTTGGATAGGAATGGAAGAATGGAGATAGGACGATATTCAGAAAATGATTTGGGATTAAGTTTTTTGGGCAAAGGAATAATTTGCGCTTCTTTCCATATGGATGGGAAGTTGCCATTGGAAATGGAGTGGTTAAGGATATGACATGTACTGACTGGTTCACACCAAACGCGATCAGAAAACAATTGAAAAGTACTGAGATCGCGCCCGCAGATCGCAGGACGCCGCGGTCTGTCCGTACCTTAAGCTAATAGATATTTTTAAAGCGGGCGAAGCTGCGCGGCACAGTTACTACATAATAATACTTAAATTCAAATTGTAAAACCACTCCCTCTCTATTAATTTTGGTATAATCTGTTAATTGAGACCATTCCGATGAGTTCAATCACGCCATCTCTGCTGAAAGTTGGTGAGGATTGAAATTTTTGTTCAAAAGTGTACTAGTGTGGTGGATATCCTGGGTGCAGCATCAGCTCATCGTGTTGCCACCATGGCATTGTATGTAGTTTAGAATCAATATCAATAATAATTAAAAAACTAACCAACTTCAAAAAACTTTTATCTCCATATGGAGATATGTTCAGATACCTACATATTGAACATATTATCTCGATGAAATTTAAGTGGGACCGGACCACCTGTAAAGTGTACCCGTTCAAACAAAAAAAAAAATTTTTCAAATTGGTTCACGCGTCTTTGGGTAATTGGTGAACATACATACAAAAAAAGATTCCGACGAATTGAGAACTGCCTCCTTTTTGTGAAGTCGGTAAAAAATACTGATCAAAACGAATCCAAATACGACATATCTGCTATTATTTATTAAGAGTGTACTCATAGTGTGGATATCGTGGCTACAGCACCAGCCAAAGAATTACTCTTGCATAGTTATGTAGCATACATGGGTGATTCAAATTTTAGGTCTGATGAGCTTGAAACGGCTGAACTGATTTTGATTAAAATATTAAGAACCACCGCTAGAAAAGCTGCTTTCATGTTTGTTGCCTCAGTACTCCGTCAATTCGAAAACATATTTTTTATATGTGAGAGTACCTATGCTTCCCGTTTGGTCCCATTGTAATTTCTTTTTTCATATATTTTTCTTAAAAATATGAGATATGAGAAATCCAAAGATATGAGAGCGCGGCATGTGAAGTCGGTTTTTTTTTCGTTTAGTAAACGATCTTAAAGTATACTATTGGTACGTAGTATTATTATCTTTTCTATGCTATTGGCATCAAGTAGTGCGTCGAGTATGAATTAACATCTTCAACCATCATAGCCGTACATATTTCAACCAATTTACACAAAGCCTTTCCTTGTGCTAATTATACACCTAAACATTACTCGTGAATCACTCTGACCGCGGAAGTAAACTCCACATATTTGTTCACCTCACTCTCCCTGCAATCTCCACTGGCTTCCTCCAGTCTATTTACAAGTAGTGAATTAGAAACGGGGGGGGGGCTCAGAAGTTTAATTTTAGGGAGTGCATTTGACCCCCCCTTACACCCCACTTCCGCGGCCGCTGTGTCTGTCTGTTTTTCATGTTATGCTCGTATTTCCATTTCCAGCTGAAGTACCCTAGTGGCGTGGTAGCGTCCCAAGGAAACGAGCTCGCTCCCACACAGGTGAAGAACCAGCCCTCGGTTTCCTTCAAAGCAGAGGCTGACGCGTACTACACTCTTGTCTTCACTGGTATGTACAGGTGATCAATGAAACACAGGCGTAGCCAGATTTGTCAGGGCCTAAGAAACAAAAAAAATCAACTGAGTGCTGGAATTGACATTATTTACTTGAAATTACTTGACATTATATATTCACGTGAAAAAAAATCATTAACGTAACATTACGATGTGTAAAAAAACATTGGATTTTGATGAAAATGATTGGATTCGGTAATGCAATCGAATTAAACAATGAATCTTCTAACCTAAACATTTTCGGGGGGTTTGAACCCTCATAATAAGCCCCGCCCTCCCTCTGACGCGCCCGTACAATCAAATATGGCTTCAAGAAATAAAATTTGAACCCCGCGCTTTTTCTTTGCTGCTTTTCTTCAGTTCTACGGCATGTGCCTTATAACAACGTCAGAGCAATTGACCATGTATTTATTATATATTATACCTGCCAAGTGTGAGTGGGACTCGCACGAGTAGGGTTCCGTACCACCGTACAACATTATGTTACAAGATAGAGCAAAACATGTTGAAGAAAAGCTTTTTCTTGCATGGAAGCTCCCTTTTATTTATAACTAGCTGATACTGGCTATCCCTGTGCAAAATTTCACCTAAATTGGTCGAGTCGTTTGACCGTGAAGAAGTTACAAACAATGACATTCGCATTTGTAAAATTGGTGTTGATTTTTAACCGACTTCAAAAAAAGGAGGAGGTTTCTCAATTCGATCGTATATATTTTTTTTTTTTTTTTATGTTTGTTCGCGGATAACTTCGTCGTTTATGAACCGATTTCGATTATTCTTTTTTTGTTCGAAAGGAGATATCCCAAGTGTAGTACCATGGTAATTTTATTGAGGTATGATAAGTATCTCCAGAGATATTGAGATAAACATCTCAAAATTGGTACTGAAAATGAATAGCGCGGCATTGAAGTCGGTTGTTTTTTAGTTTTTAAACGATATTATAATATAAGTACACCATACCCGTTTCTTTACTCTTGTGACCGTACTACCAAGGTATGGAATTCCCTGCCTAAGTCTGTGTTTCCGATTAGATACAACTTAGGGGTCTTCAGGTCGCGAGTGAATAGGTATGTTTTGGGTAAGCGCGCTACATCATTGACTGCATATGGCGCTAGCCATTTTCCAATTTAAAAAAACACTAAATATTATGTTTATTAGGATAAGTGTTAATGGACATATTCTTAGTCATATTCTAATAGTAAATTAAGTTAAAATCAAATTACCCATTAGTCTAGTTAGAAGGCTAGACTGTAATAGCAGTGAGGCATCTACGCTAAGTAGATAAATCACTATTAAAATAAGTTATTTTTCAAAAAAAATAAAACCGACTTCATAACCACAAAAAGGCACTCAAAAGCGAAAAATAATTTACTTAAAATTATTACAAGCGCTACCCACTTCTCTATTTGAAGTCGGTGCCAGCCAAGTCTAATAGGTAGTAGATAGATCTACATGTATCTACCTACTTACTAACCTACATGTACCTACTTACTACATACATAGTATCTAATATCCAATAGACTTGGCTGGCACCGACTTCAAATAGAGAAGTGGGTAGCGCTTATAATAATTTTAAGTAAATTATTTTTCGCTTTTGAGTGCCTTTTTGTGGTTATGAAGTCGGTTTTTTTTTTTTTAATAACTTATTTTACCCTTTTTAGTGCAAAACAAGTTTTAATGAAATTACATGCATCTATTAAATTTCGTGTCTGGGCCGTTATACACTGACGGATATATACTTTTTGAAAATTTCATGTATGTACCTATAACGGTTAAGAAGATACAGATCTGTAAAGTGCGCACATATAGACACACGGACGGACGGACGGACGGACGAACAGACAACAAAGTCTCAGAAAGTGTTCATTTGGTAGCCTTTGGGTTCGGAACCCTAAAAAAATGGACTTTAAATGCCGCGCTAAAGTGAAAATATTCACTAGTAATAATGATATCATCAAGGTATCAAAGGACAATGTCTAAATTGGCCCTGTGCAATTAAAGCATCTGACACACACGATAATTAATTGTCTATTTTATTACAATAATTCCAAATACTTTTATAACACGGACTAGTTGTATTCCAAAATGAATATTAAAAAGTATTATTTGCGATTATTAACATTAATTGCCGCCATATGGCCAACAGAGTACTGAATCACTCTACTACATTATAAGAGGCACTCCCCAATATTGTGGATACCCGAATTATGAAAGCACTGTGTAGCCAACCTAACAACAGAAAGTATTATTTACGTAGTAACTATTATATAATCTGTGGTTTTATGCTTATAATTTTTTTTTTCATTTTTGATTGGTACAAAGTACGTTCATAATTCTGAGTTATTTAATTATGTATGCAGTGTCGCGGGACTGAAATGGCCGCCATCTTCGGCAAACGTCATGTCATGTCAAAAAATCTTAGGTATGTTTAAAAAAGTTTGCACCCTAACAAGACTTTGCCCGGTAGAACATTCCTGTGAAGACAAATTATTTATATTTATATATTAATTATTTTTTGAGGGCCCGGTGGCGTAATTGGGAGAACGGTCGGCTTTGTTGTTCAAACCGCCGTGCACCAATGAAATTTTCTATCAAAAAATATATGTGCGCTTCTCACAGTGGCCCTCCGGTGAAGGAAAACATCGTTAAGAAACCAACAACCCCCGCATGGTGGTAGAACATATCTAGTGTCCGCCTGGCCAGCTACCCTCAAGTCAGAAAATCTGTCGCCAAACATCTAATGTGTTCCGGCAGCTATCCTTGAGAGCCAGTTCCCATTCTAGTCCACTTCTCTATCTTCGACCGCATCATCACTTAGCAACAGGTGAGATAGTGGTCAAACGCTTGCCTATAAGATATAAAAAAAATTATCCCCACCTTTATTTCTATCTCGCTCACAGTTACCGTAAGAATATCTTATATGCAATAGCAACCTCCATTGTGTAAAATCTTCTTGGGACTCTTCTACTAAAACTAGTACATTCTCCTATGTTTGAGGTATTCATCTCCATATCTCTGGTGATACTAATCAGATCTCGATAAAATTAAATATGGGACCACCTCGGAAACGTATCCTACCTATTAAAAAAAGAATCATTTGAATCCGTTCACAATTGACGGAGAAATCGCGTAACATACACACAAAAAAAAAAAAAAACAAACATACAGACGAATTGAGAACCTCCTCCTTTTTTGTGAAGTCGGTTAAAAATAACTAAATATTATGTTTATTTAAGTGTTTTTTGTACTTACATTGTTATTTACAATCCAAAATGTGTACATTTTTAAACATAATATTTGATTTAAGCAGTCAATATCTCTGGTTTCCCACAGACCCTGACAACTACGACGGCCCGGAGCCAGTGTACCGCGAGTGGCACCACTGGCTGGTCGGCAACATTCCCGGAGGAGACGTCTCCAAGGGCGAGGTCCTGTCAGGATACATCGGCTCTGGCCCACCTGAAGGCACCGGCATCCACAGATACGTGTACATCGTCTACAAGCAGCCTGGAAAACTTGACTTCGATGAGGCTAGGCTGACTAACAAGTAAGTACTAGTTTTGTAGGAATCATCAACATCATCATAATCAGACTGTGTCAGGCCACTCCTGGACGTAGGCCTCTCCCAAGATACGCCACTGAGCCCGATCTTCGGCTCATTGGGAGGGATTTGCCCTAATCGCCACGCTGGGCAGGCGGGTTGGCGATCGCAGGACGTAGCTTCTCGCAACGGTGACGGTGAAATGGTTATACCGCCATTTATCGGTCGCCAGAGCCTCGTTTCTTGATCAGCAGGATGCACCACGGGCAGGTGAGGTTGGCTGGGAGCACTGAGGTGGTATTTTGGTATTTTTGTTGCAATACATAGAGATAATTAGGTGCTTCTTAGCAAATAAATTTGTGTAAAATCTTTATTGCTTACATACCTTTTATTATTACATACATTACTACATAAAACAAACTCGCTCCCGCCGACTGCACACTTAAATCTTTTAAAATACGCAACGGATTTTAATGCAGTATTCAACAATAGATAGAGTGATTAAGGGGAAGGTTTATAACCAGGATTAAACGCGGGCAAAGCCGCAAGGTACTCAAGTTAGATATTTTACAAAAACTTATTTTTGTGCTAAATAAAACTAAGTAAGTAGTAGATAAGTCAGATCTCAAATGAACTCATCACATTATTTTTTTGCAGGTCTATTGACGGTCGTGCTGCTTTCTCCACCAAGAAGTTTGCCGAGAAGTACAATCTCGGAGCCCCCGTTGCTGGAAACTTCTACCGCGCACAGTTCGATGACTACGTACCTCTGCTTTACAAGAGCTTGGGAGTTTAGACCTTATATTCAACCACTTAATTACTATATATTTCTATTCACCTTTGCTTGTACAAGTTCCTGAAATTTTTGAGCAGTCATTTTATTCCGTTACCTACTTATGCATAAATATATAAATGCTATATGAGCGTACCTTCTTCAAGCGTTTACGTAACCTACTATGCTTAGTTATGAAATTGCGTTTTTGTTAATTCTAGTAATGTTTGTAAGCATGACCTGACTTGCTGTGTAAATACAAAATAAGACCAATAATAATTGTTAAGTGTTATTTTGTTAGTCTTTGTTTTATTTTTACATCATCATCAAATATGTGTACCTGTACCTGTACATATAATAATGAGGTAGTTGGTATTATGTATAATATAATGATGACAATGATAATTGCCTAATCAGGCCTAGCGTGCTACTATCCTCGACCACATCGTCACTTACCATGAAGTGAAATAGTGGTCAAACGCTCGCCTATCCATAGTAGTAATATAAAATCGTTTGTAACTCTGTTACTCCGTTACTTAATCAAGCCTAAACGGATGATCAGATCTTACTGAAATTTAATGTGGGTTAATGTGGGTTGCACATTACTAGTATTCTTGTTAACCCCTTATGTTTATTTGAAGTGTTACACACTTTATATTATTGTAAATTGTTAAACACAATCCAAAATTTCATCGTACCGACGGGACTATGTAAACGGTTTATGTAAACAAAGTCTATATCAGCTAGTGTTCTATAAAAAAAATGCACCCACTAATTGATACAGCACCAGTGACACACCACTAAGCACGACCCTCAGCGCAGAGTAAACTTAGTATAGAACACTACGTTTTCCGATGATCTCCTAACCAGAACAGATCTATGTCGTCTGATGATCACAATCATCAGTCTATCATATTGTCCAATGCTGGACAAAGGCCTCTCCAATACCACACCCTTGAGCACGATCCTCAGCAACTCTTTTTTTTACACCATACTGGGTAGCACTTGATCACTATCTCACCTGATGTTAAGTGATGATGCGATCGATGATGGAACGTGCTTACCCAGCAGATACCTATTCACTCGCGATTTGAAGACTCCCCCAACCACCAAGAAGAAGATATTGTACTTAACCGGAAACTCAGACTCAGGCAGGGTATTCCATTCCTTGGCGGTTCGTATGATGAACGAAGAAGCAAATCGCTTCGTTCGGGTAAATGGTTTATCCACCATAAATCGGTGGCGTCTTTTAGTATATCTGGATGTCCGATTATAAAATGGGGATGGTGGAATCAAATCATCCAGTTCCATTGCACACTCTCCGAAAAGTATCCGATAAAAAACCGATACCGAACCTTATTCAGCTCCTGCCAGCCACCTTGCGAAGATCATCACTCCATCTAGTCTAAGGGCGTCTCCACTTAAGAACTAGTTTACCCCAACGGTTGTCGGTTCAAATCTCTTAAGGTACGGACACACCGCAGCGTCCTGCGTGCGCTATCTAGGCGGCGATCAGATAGCGCAGTAGTATTTGTACCGACTGGTTCACACCAAACGCGATCAGAAAACAATTGAAAAGTACTGAGATCGCGCCCGCAGATCGCAGGACGCCGCGGTGTGGCCGTACGTTTAGATCTTACGAAATTGGAAACAATAAAATAACTCATTAAGTATTGGTATGTTTTATTTGAATCTTCAAGGTTTTCAGTAAGGTGAAAATTACCTTCTATCTTTTTTTTAATTTTTTTATATCTTATAGGCTTGCGTGTAACCACCAGGCGAGATAGTGGTTACTATCTTGTCTGGTGGTTAAGCGCTGATCCCAAATCAATTTGAGACTTGAGAGTTGTATATACAATGTAACATTATATTAAGTTTTAGTATGGTAATTTAATCTTCAAGATTTTCAGTTAGGTAAAAGTTGCCGGCTATTGCTGATCCCAAGTTGTATTTTCTGGAAAACGCTTCTGGAGAAAATCCCTTTCTTTCGCCACTGAAATAAAATTGACAAGTGTTTTTGAGGCACTCTAAATCGGTTAAAAAAAGGTGATGGAAAACAAAAGAATTTCAAAAGGTCACAGGTTTTACTTGTTGCTTATTTTATTTATTGTGCCTCACGCGGCACCGGTACTACATAGCACAAGACCTAACTGAGGTGAACCACAAAGCAGTAGCAAAAGGTGTCACGGTCGATTCTACTTTGAAACATCGATACGAGGTCTTACAAAATTGGACACAATAAAAACAACTTATAAAATAAAAGGTACGAAAGTACCTTTCATTTTAATCTTCAAGATTTTCAGTAAGGTAAAAGTTGCGGGCTATCGCTGATCCTAAGTCACCGGAATCACACCGCAAAAACAGTTACTATACATAGTATGATAGTAGTAGGTAGGATACTTACTTTATCTCTTCGTCGAACTGTACAATCCCAGGTTGCTCATAGACAAAGAACATGTATCTGTGTAGACCAGTATCCGGCTCCGGATGCGAGTTGATGAGGCTGGTGAGAGTTTCACCCGATGTGACGTCATTTCCGGAGATGTTTACCACCAGCCAGTGGAGGAATGAGCGCGCTTCTGGGTTTACGCGGGATGGTGGGTCGGCGTCTGCAATATAGAAACATATTTGAGGTAATTGTAGGCTTTCTTTTTGTCTGGTAGACAAGCACTTGACCGCTATCTCACCTGATGTTAAGTGAAGATGCGATCTAAGATAGAGTGTGCATATCTGGAATTGGCAAATGGCACTGAAACAAGAGGTTGGACAATTGTGTTTAGTTCAACCCACAGAGAGCAACTATCCCAACCCGATAGCCACCTTATATTTATATTTTTATTACGAAGTATACTTACTTATACACAGCGACCACCAGGTATTTAATCTCATCATTCAAAAGCAAATTCAGATTCGGAAACTGCCTAAAGGCATGGCCACACCGCGGCGAAGTTTACTTCGACTTCGAAAGATCTTTACAATTCGCAATGCTCCGATCGGTTACTCTTGATATTTCAATTCGAAAAAATCCGTGAAAAAAAATTCTAATTGGAAAGGTTTCCGCGACAAATTAGCTCACGGATTTATCAATATTCAAAATTAAAAATTAAGCTTTCGTATCCGAATAGGTTTTCGAATGATTGAGAATCAAGGGGCTGTAGGGCTATTCTGTAAGTTATCGCGACAGCGGAATCCGCGGTGAGATTTGAATTTCGTATTACGAACGTGATACGATTGAATTTCGTAGTACGAAATTCGAATCTCACCGCAGATTCCGTTGTCGAGATAGCTTACTGAATAGCCTAGCAGATCTTGTACATTAACATATAGATATTGCTCAAACAATTCTAAAAGGCGAAAACATGTGCTGAGTGCACAGCGTGTTGAGTTACTAGTCGTAATTCTTTGTTGCCTTTTCAACTATTATGATTATAATAAAAGGTATATATAGGTATATAAAGGTATATAAATAATTAACCATTTCGTTTTAGTCAAACACACTCTTTAGGCCTATCCGAAAATCAGCGTTCAGGTGGGTATCTGCCTCTCAAACAAAAAGAAGTTTCCAAATCGGTATAAAACTACGGGGTTTTGAGGTAAAACAAAAATAGTATATTTCATTACAAGTTTTCCGCACTTGTCCGGCTGTCATTGCAAAGAGATTCGACGAATGTCTACCCGAGCCGAGGCGCAGCCGAAGGCGAGGGTTGACAGTCGGAACAAGTTGCAATGACGGTTCCGCACGTGTACTGAACGACTATTTTTAATACAGTTGCGAAAAAATGAAGCAATTTAACAAAATAATAAAAACTCAATAAACTCAACTAACTTAATGTATGTAGGTAGATATGTAGCGACTTTTTGACTTTTCCGGTAAAATGTTCTCCGAAGCATTTTGTGCAATTATACTGAGTTCCGGTGGTGTTAATTCAAAGAAACTAGGGTCGAAATTACTCATTTTGTGCAACAAACAACTAAACTCGCAAAATTCGAAAATTTCTGAAAAATGGCGCCAACCGTAGAATATAAGCAGAGTAATTTTTCTTCACCCATTCTGGTAGACACTTTGATTATTGACAAGTAAATAATCAAAGGGTAGGCAAAGGGAACTATGTCCATACAGCCAAGTCTTCAGTAGATTTTTTTTATTGATATGAAATGAAATTTAAATTTAATGACATGAAATGAATTGAAACCTAACCTAACTCATTCAATCAAATCATTAAATCTGATATTGAAATAAATTAGTAGCTTCTATTTAGAAATATTTGCAAAAGTATTTGCATGAATCATAAAAACTTCTATGATTTTTTTTAGTAAAAACTTCATGGTTGGTTTTTCTTTTTAATAGACATTATTTTAACAGTTGGGAAAGAGAACGCACGAGTTCGGGAAAGGTAAAAAAAAAGCACTAGTATGTAATAATAAAAATAGTATATTTCATTAGCCCACATCCCGAACGCTATACGTCCCTGGAATACGCCACTTTTTGAGCAACTGTATCAAAAAATACATAGGAGTAGGCGTCAGTAGAGATCAGTTATCCTATAGGTAACAAGATGAGCAGGGCGCTCGACTTGTGACTTCATTATCTGTTCCGTAACAGACATGACCGATCTATTTTCACTTCAGCCAACTATTCTTTGTTTTCTCTTGGATCAATATTTCTAATTAGGAACCTATGATAAGACGTTGTAACCTATGATATAATGTTGTGACCAAAATCATGACACTTCTGATACTTTAGTCCTCTGCTGTGCAGATTTAAATGGACCATTGTCTGACACTCGTCGCAAAAACAAGTATTACAACCATAGAAGTAATATAAAAGGATGGTGCACTGCAGATGTTTTGACATGATCAATTTAATCCGTATGCTGTAACTATAAGGTTGTAATTATGTTTCTTTGAAGTGTTTCACACTTTATATTTTTGTAAATTGTTAAACACAATCCAAAATTTTCATCGTACCGACGGGACTTGAACCCGCAACCTCTGGAATAACATGTTCCGGTGCTTTGCCAATTAAGCCACGGTGCGAAGTATCGTTACGACGAAATTAGTGGATTGCATTTGTTAACCCAATTATGCATTGGTGGCGCCATCTATGACTACTTATTACGTAAGTTAATCATTCGGAAGAAATCATTACAGTTTTCAAATCCGACGAGAGATGTTGCACTGCGTAAATCAAATATTATGTTTCTTTGAAGTGTTTCACACTTTATATTTTTTTGATGATTTCTTCCGAATGATTAACTTACGTAATAAGTAGTCATAGATGGCGCCACCAATGCATAATTGGGTTAACAAATGCAATCCACTAATTTCGTCGTAACGATACTTCGCACCGTGGCTTAATTGGCAAAGCACCGGAACATGTTATTCCAGAGGTTGCGGGTTCAAGTCCCGTCGGTACGATGAAAATTTTGGATTGTGTTTAACAATTTACAAAAATATAAAGTGTGAAACACTTCAAAGAAACATAATATTTGATTTACGCAGTGCAACATCTCTCGTCGGATTTGAAAACTGTAATGATTTCTTCCGAATGATTAACTTACGTAATAAGTAGTCATAGATGGCGCCACCAATGCATAATTGGGTTAACAAATGCAATCCACTAATTTCGTCGTAACGATACTTCGCACCGTGGCTTAATTGGCAAAGCACCGGAACATGTTATTCCAGAGGTTGCGGGTTCAAGTCCCGTCGGTACGATGAAAATGTTGGATTGTGTTTAACAATTTACAAGGTTGTAATTGCTTTGAAGAAAAAAACGGCTCAATTGAGAGACACCCGGGTGGGAGTGTGTCCTTGTCTAACAACATGCTAGTCCTATACATGTTCTATACTATATGGATGGTATATATATAAGTTGTCCATACAAAAGAAAGGGAAACAAACAAACTCCAATGTCAAGGTCAGTCTCATGGGGGCCGGTGTACGCGATCAAGTTTAATATGTAGCAGGTCTGTGATTACAACTTACCACAAAACACCAAAGTGTAGTGACTGTCAGGATTATAATCCCACTCAATAGTTGGCACTCCACTCACTTGGCTGATTGATAGCACATTGCCAAGCTCAGCCTGTACTCCACTGGGGAATATCACCTTTGAATAAAAAATACTTTAAGATAATCTTTAGATTTTTATATATTTTTTTCAATATATCTTAAAGCGTAGTGTTTGACCACAATCTCACCTGTTGGTAAGTGACGATGCGGTCGAGGATGATAGCACACTAGACCTACAATGGGAACTGACTCTCAAGGATAGCTGCCGTAACACATTAGATGTTTTGGCGACAGGTTTTTTAACTTCAGGGTAGCTGGCCAGGCGGACACTAGATAGTGTTCTGTCCTACCACCATGCGGGGGTTGGAGGTTACTTAACGATGTTTTCCTTCACCGAAGGGCCACTGTGAAAAGTGCATGTTAATTTTTAACCATTTCGTTTTAGTCGATCACACGCTTTAGGCCTATCCGACAATCAGCGTTTATCTGGGTATTGGCCTCTCAAACAAAAATAAGCCTCCAAATTGGTTCATAAACGACGGGGTTTGGAGGTAAAACCGAATAAATTATAAGTAAAAATATTTTTAAAACAAGCTTTTATCTAGGAGAATGAACTAAAATGTTAAAAATAAATTCTAGGAAGTATTTGGCGTGTAGGTACTTACCTATATTCTTAAAAGCTTGAAGCACTACCCGTTTTTCAGGCTAGGTAATTACTATACTTCAGTGTCTCAAGCTTTTAAAAATATAGGTAAGTACCTACACGCTAAATACTTACTAGAATTTATTTTTAACATTTTAGTTCATTGTCCTAGATAAAAGCTTCTTTTGTAATATTTTTTTACTTATAATTTATTTTTAGCTTTTAAGTAGGTAGGTATAGATACCGACTACCTACCTACTACCTAAGTATTTAAGAGAAGGCATGATTTTTTAAAATATTTCACGGATATTTCATGTGATTATGATGGGTAAATTGCTCTTTAAGGAAAATCAATCGACTCGGTGGGGCTATGTGGCTTTATAACAGAAATGCCATGGCCACCTTACAGCTTCATCGTCAGATCCTGGCTATCATTTAAGTGTAAAGTGTTCCTCAAAACTAATCATTTGTACCCAAATTCACTGGGGTTACGTTATTTTATCACAGAGATGCCGTGGCCACCTTCCAGCTTCATCACCAGTCACTAAATATCATCTAGGTGTCCAGTTCTCTTCAAGACGAATCAATCGAGCCGAAACTCGGTAGAGTTACGTTGATTTATTACAAAGATGCCGTGGCCACCTTCCAGCTTCATCATCAGACCCTGGATATCTTCTAGGTGAAAAGTTCTCTTCAAGACGAATCAATCGAGCCCAAACTCGGTAGGGTTATGTTGATTTATCACAGAGATACCGTGGCCACCTTCCGGCTTCATCATCAGACCCTGGATATCATGTAGGTGAAAAGTTCTCTTCAAGACGAATCAATCGAGCCCAAACTCGGTAGGGTTATGTTGATTTATCACAGAGATGCCGTGGCGTAATATAGGTACACAAAAATATACAGACGAACTTACCTTTTTTTTTAACCGACTTCACTAAAAAGGAGGAGGTTCTCAATTCGTCTGTATGTTTTTTTTTTCTTTTTTTTTGTGTGTGTGTTACGCGATTACTCCGTCAATTGTGAAGGGATTCGAATGATTATTTTTGTAATCGGTAGGGTACGCTTTCTGAGGTGGTCCCATTGTAATTTTAATCGAGATCTGATAAGTATCTCCAGAGATATGACGATAAACGTCTCAAACTTGCTACTGAAATTGACTCGCGGGGCATGGAAGTCGGTTGTTTTAGTTTTCAAACTATCTTAATTATAATTTATTATTACATACATACAATCTCGCCTTTTTCCCGTTGGGGTAGGCAGAGACTACTTCTTTCTAAGTTATTATTAGAACGTTTTAATTAGACCTTTTTGCTAGAAACTTTTAATTAGGTTTTAGGTAAAGAGCAACATGCATTCAAACATGATCTTGCATGCCTTCCGGCATTTGTCAATTGGTTAATGATTTACTTACTTTTAGAATATCAACAGGAGGTGCAGACAAAACATCAGGCACTATTTCATGAAATACGAACTGCTCTACACTTGCTAAAACTACACTTAGGCCCGAGAGAAATATTAATAATTTCCGTGCCATTATTTCTAAAATATCTGATATCACAGCACAGATTTATTCAAACAGGCAAAACGTGGTTCTAAAATTGATATCCAGTTAACTTGTTGTTGTGTAACACTGTTGGATACAAGATAACCATTTTCATGATACCATTTCACTTGATGAGATAACCATTTTCATAACTATATCTAAATAATACGTATCTATCTATATGATGAGATAAGATGACAGAATTTCAATCAACCTGGAATCTTATCCAATGTTTGAATGTGATAGGAATCGAGTTTAAAATTAAGCGATTTATTAACGATACCATCAAATCATCTTTATGATTGCTCTCTTCGTATCGTTTTTTTTTAGAATAGAATAGAAATATTTTACTGTGTCCAAAGTGTGTACATAGTTTAGATATTAAGTTTAAAATAACTGTTCCAACAGTTTGTCCATTTCGGACATGGAATAATAATGTAATTAAGTTAAACCGCAGTTCTTTCGTATATTCGGTTAAATAAAATGTCGATAAGTAAACTAGGTGTGTCCAAGAAATTATAAGGCTAACAAACTCACAATAGCCGCAGTGCTGTCGCAGAAAAATTATGGAGTTCAAGAGTTTTTGTTAAAGGCGACATTGCTTACCAGCAATCGTTATTGCTCATGAATAAATAGAATCATGATAGGCCAATCATGATAGGTTATACCGAAATATTATTATAAATTATCTGGCTATACCTTCGCTCAAAAGCGTGAAACTATAGCTTTTTACAAGCTTTTATTTAACTTGCAATGTATGTATGTAACTATGTATGTTCGGGTGGAATCTTGGAAGCTAAATTAGACCCACTTTCCGATGTCCGATTGGACTCAAATTTGGTGTACTTATGTATCTTCGGTGACAATACAATGATATGGTACCATGGAGCTGGTCTGATGATGGAGACGGAAGGTGGCCACGGCATCTTTGTGTTAAAATAACGAAACCCCAGTGAATTTGGGCTCAAATCATTCGTCTTGAGGAGCACTTTACACATAAATGATAGCCAGGATCTGATGATGAAACTGTAAGGTGGCCATGGCATTTCTGTTATAAAGCAACATAGCTCCACCGAGTGGATTGGTTTTCCTTGAAGAGCACTTTACCCATATTCACATCAAATATCCGTGGAATATTTTAAAACATCATGCCTTCTCTTAAATACTTAGGTAGTAGGTAGGTAGTCGGTGTCTATACCTACCTACTAAAAAGTTAAAAATAAATTATAAGTAAAAAATATTTTTAAAAACAAGCTTTTATCTGGGACAATGAACTAAAATGTTAAAAATAAATTCTAGGAAGTATTTGGCGTGTAGGTACTTACCTATATTCTTAAAAGCTTGAGGCACTGAAGTATAGTAATTACCTAGCCTGAAAAACGGGTAGTGCTTCAAGCTTTTAAGAATATAGGTAAGTACCTACACGCCAAATACTTACTAGAATTTATTTTTAACATTTTAGTTCATTGTCCCAGATAATAGCTTGTTTTTAAAAATATGTTTTACTCATAATGTATTTTATGCTGAATAGTCAAGCGGATGCTCACCGGATGCTAAGTGATGATGCGGCCCAAGATGTTGCACGCTTGCCTAGGTCTCCCATACAATTTGTGAAGATCCTATGATTTCTACTAGGTACAATAATCCTCGATGACCAGCAAATATACATTTAGTCGTGGTATTTAAGGTAGTTTCAAAAAACAATACCTAGGTATTTCATGGCTTATTCATTTCATTGTTTTGAATTCTCGGCGTAAGGCAGCGATATAATAGCCCGAACACCGCAATGTCCGCAATGTTTCAGTTGATTATTCAAGTGCAAAATCTTGTTGAATATTCATGATAAATGAAAATAAAACGCCAGTTTTCATATTTTATTCCGTAAGAAATAAGTATAAAACACAGATTTACAACAGCCAGAAAATCATGACTTGCACAATCTTGACTTTGTTCATATTTTAAACGTAGGATTTATAAAGCAAGATATTTGCTTGATGGTGAGTGAGGATATCAGCTTACACCAAACAGCGACGCAAACAAAACTGTCTGGCTAGATCATCAGTTACCTTCTGCTAAATAGTGTTTTAAATTGGAAAAGTTTCTGACATTTTTGAATGCTATTTTTTCGTCGTCGTTAAATGAAAATGACCAAGTTAAATGACAATTTTTGTACCAAGGGGTCATTTTGTCGCATTCTTCAATCTACTTGTATAATTTATGCTTGAAAAAAATATCACCTTGCATATATATGCAAGATTATTCTTACTAAAAATCACTCCTCTCTTTCATGTTTCCTAAGCTATGGACTTATTTGTTTAGGTACATTTATAAAATCTCAAATAATTATGTTCAGCGAAAAACAAGCATGAGTAAGTTTCTAGGGTTCCGTAGTCCTGACAAGGAACCCTTATAGTTTCGTCATGTCCGTCTGTCTGTCTGTCTGTCTGTCTGTCTGTCTGTCTGTCTGTCCGAGGTTATGCTAAGAGACCGTTAATACTAGAAAGCTGTAATTTTGTGGGGGTATGTATATAAATTACGCCGACAAAGTGCTGAAATAAAATTGAGAAAAAAAGTTTTTTTTTTGGTATGAGAAGTGGAGAAGTTTTTTTTTTTTTCATCGTCTACCCCATCCAGTGGTGTATTGTTGAATAGGTCTTCTAAAATGACTTAAAGGTTGCTAATGCTAATACCATTTTTCGATTGAATGCACCATTTACGAATTTATATCTACAATATTTACTTTAAAGTGCAAATTTTTGTTGCAGTAGGGCGTCCCCCCCCCCCCCCCCTCTAAAAGCTAAACTGCTGGCTTGAAAAATCTGGAAAAAATCGTGATAATAGCGCATTCCATAAACTTTAAAGGAAAATTATAGCGGTTAAGAAGCGGTTAAGTCAGTAATAGTCGTTGAACTTGGGTGTTGGATAATTTTGTACCAAATACAAAATCCTTAGAATAAATCGTTTAAAGTGACAAAGACGGAATACCTATAGTAGAGTCAATTTAATAGATCACATTTGACACTTCATCAAAATTCAACAACGTAACCTTGTAATGAAGGGCACATAAAATTATTAATTATTTCGAAGTCAGAACTGCATAATTACTTAACATTTTTCAGTTACAAATACATATTTATTCTAATAATTACAAAAGAAAGCGTTTTTACGATTTACTATGACTAATAATTCATTTTAAACATAATAAACAATGTTTGTTCTACAAAAAATCAAAAGATATTAATATTAAAATTATATTAATTCAGTGCGGCACGAGGCCTAAGACATCAGTCGATAGGTTTAATCGAATGCAATGATTACTTGTGAAGGATGTTTAAAGATAAAAATAAATACACTGTGATTGTAATTAACACATAATATTGTTCTTTGACTAAAAAATACAAAAATAATTGAATAGGAACTAAAATCAATAATAATTTGTTTTAAAAAACTAACGATAAACTACTAAACGTTAGATCCATAGGTACATTTGAGTATGTTTTTTATTTTATTGGGCCATTTTCTATGGGGCTACATTCTAATCCATAAATACATATAAAATCGTTTGAATATGTAGAATTTCCGATTTGTATAATTTGTATTAACACGTTAAGTGCGAAGCGAGGCCTAAATCACCCCTGATGCAACTTCCCTGTGGTGCGGCAAGCAAAAAAGTGAATTTCTCTGTCGTGCGAATGGCATAGCTTTGGTTTGGTCCAGTGTAGGAAAGAGATAAATATATATTTGAGATCACTAATGGTTCCGGACTCGGTGGTGTACCTACCTTGGTACCGGATGTCTTAGGCCTCGTGCCGCACTGAATTAATATAATTTTAATGCAGTGCGGAACGAGGCTAAAACGTCCCATATCCCCCCTGACCTCGTACCGCACTCAACGCGAGCTTCCCGCGACCAGTGTTGTGCATCACGTCGATTGGAGAGCACGTCCTTTTAGATTATTTAAAAAAAAATGTATCCTTTGATAGCTTTGTGTTGTTTTGCCAGGTTTTGCCCTTAAAACGATCTAATGAGATATAATTGATCAAAATCGGTCAAGTCGTTGCGTAGTTAAGACAGTTTAAAAACGTCGATATTATTTTTCCCATCACTAATCGCAGCGAAAATTTGCCCTATTTCAGTGCGTTACGAGGTGTATAAGATCCCATATTTTGTTTTGCTAATAATTCCTAAACTAGCCATCAGATCCCGGGGCGACGGTGGATTAGGGTTCATCAATTCACTGTCTATATCAATAAGGACCAAAATTCTCATTTATCTTTGATTTCGCGCCAGAAAATGGATTTTAGTCTGTAAAAGGAGGTGGGGTCTAATAGACCGCGTGTCGCCCTAACGTCTGGTCACGGTACGGGCCGATTATACCTCGTGCCGCAGGAACGGAAAGTATGCAAAAATTGGTGCCGCAGCTAACGTGTCTTATCAATTTCATATTAACGCAAAACAAACAAGTAAATAACACTGAATAATGTCAATACTAATTGTATTTCTCATATAGAGCTGCCGGAAAATTGGTTATTTCGAATAACATCAAACTAACATCATTCTTGTTTGTTTTGATGCGTATCGATTCATTAATTGAATTGATGTTTTAATTACACCTTACTATGAAGTCACCTTACTATGAAGCTGAGGCTGACAGATGTCAAATGTGATTTATTAAGTTGTCCCTACTATAGTTGCTTGTTTATAACGGGTAAAGACTTGCATTGAATAACAGGCTTCTAGGAACCCTACACTGCGCGTGGCCCGACACGCACTTGGCCGGTTATTTTTATTTATTTTTAAAGCTTACTAGCAATGTGGGTTGCACATTACGAGTAATCTTGTTATCCCCTCCAACTAAACTAAATATGCTTGTGTCTGGAGTGGGTTCACGTCAATAGTCCAATGGGTGGGGATTGAACTCACGACCTCTCGATGGCCAAGGCCGACCGCCTCAGCCATTGGGCTATTGCCGCTTATTAAAGTAGTAAGCTTTATGCAGGTATTCTTTTTCAGTCTACAGTTGTGTGATTATCGCTTGGGCTTCAGATAAGAAGAAGTTGATTGCAATCGCATCTCCATATCCACATTTGTCACCGAAATCTTCAACGTTGAAGTTAACTCGATTCCTGAAACAGCAAAATACTACTTACTTACATAAGCATTTTAGACTTCCGTACCTAAATATTTACCTATTACTGAGACCTCGATTGATAAACAGCAAATAAGCATGAGGTGCACCTGATGGTAATTCGTACCGTTACCTATTGACGCCTGAAGTATCAGAGGCGATACTGGTGCGTTGCCTGCCCAGTTGGATCTGAATCTGAAAAAGTGGGAACTGAATCTCTTGGACAAGTGTTGACAGTTGACACACACACTTTACTAAGAGGGAATCTTTGAATCAATATCAAAGAGTACCTAAATAAAGTATGCGATCTGCGCTCAAGAACCGGCATAGCTGACCTGGGTGACAAGACTGCCAGGCTGAAATGGGACTGGGCAGGTCATACTTGTCGAATGCATCACGACAGTTGGGCTAAAATTGTCACACAATGGGTGCAAGAAGACGGCCGTCGACGTATAGGAAGGCCCAAAACGCGGGGCCGAGATGATTTGGATGCTTTTCGCAAAGACTAGCCACAAACGGCATTGGATAAGGATAGGTGGGAAAAAATGGGGGAGACCTTTGCCCAGCAGTGGGATGAAATGGGTTGGTAAGTAAAAAAAAATATATGAATAACTTGCTGTGCCTCGCGGTTTTACCCGCGTAGACGTAGCTGGTTGAATATCGGGATAAAAAGCACCCTATTGCTATTCCAGGGTCTAGGCTATCTATATCAGGCCTCCCTCACTCGCCCATAGCTACTGCGATTTATACCTAAACTTTCGTCACCTGCGCCGGTACTATCTGCCAGTCGGTTGTCACTGCTCACGCGCGCGCAACGTATATTATTATTCTAATGACGGGATAACTGCGCATTCGTATTCTATCTTAGAAACGATTGAAGTTCTTCATAGTCATTTTGCGGGTTTGACAAAAAACAAGCACAATATGTTTCATTTTTTATGCTACCGATACTAAAATGACAAGACGGCGTAAAATTCACTTTTCCGACATAAAATTCGACTCTTAGTTAGGAACTTTGATGTAATTTTGTGAGGTAAATAAAAATAATTCGTAAACTTTTTTTAAGTTATTGAGTCAACCTTTTACTGTATCGGGGCGTGCCGGTACATCGCGCGCTGAACGAAGTAATAACAACGCTAGGTCGAGCGCCTTAGACACATTTTTGTTTGTATTGTCTGAAATAAACGTTGATATTGTGTAAGGGAGTATCTGTTACGAAGTAACTATTATATAATCTGTGTCTATATACCAAATTTCAGCTCAATCGATTGAGTAGTTTTAGTGTGAAGAGGTAACAAATATACGCATAAACTTTCGCTTTTATTATAGAAGGACTAACTGATACACGCGACTTCGTTCACGTACACCAAGAATTTAGTAGTCTATGGTCATCCTCATGCTATAAAGTATCTAGGATAAATATCTTCTTGCTAAATTGCAGTGAGAGCGAATCGTCCGTTTATGCGTGATTATGTAACAAACAGACAGAGTGACAGAGTTACAAACGTTTTTATAATATTAGTATGGATTGAATATATATCTTACAGGATTAACCCTCTAAGTTCTGCAGGTATCTTGCTCTTAGTGAGAATATGCACGTGTCTGTAGATGATCATCACGTAGTGATGTGGCCCGGTGCCTGGCGCGGGTAGCGGGGGGAGGTAGGATGCTAACACCTCCCCCTTGGTGACGTCACAACCCGGGATGTTGACGACAAGCCAGTGGAGGAACTGCGGCAGTGGTGCATCTTTGTCTGCGGAACAATATGGATCTAGGAAGATTGTCTGCCATACGGTGGATATTTTTTTTTTCATAGACATATACAAGCACATGAACGTTATATTTTTATAAATATCTTATAGGCTAGCGCTTGTCATCGCTAGGTGTAAGCAATGATGTGGTCTATGATGGTGAACACGCTAGGTCTAGAATACACTGACTCTCAAGGCCTGTGCGTTGCCGGAACATCGTAAGGTTACGGCAGCAGATTTTCTCCTTGATCGTGGTAAGCCACGATCAAGGAATCACAGAAAATCTGCTGCCTTCAGTATCTTAATACTTTTTAGTGTTTACCATCTTCAACCACATCATCGCTTACAGGCGAGATAGTGGTCAGATGCTAGCTTATAAGAGAGGCATATAAAACAATTTTGTATTATATGTCTTATAGCGTGTAAAAAGAAGTATTCTCTGCCTACCCCTACGGGAAAAAGGCTTGATTTTATGTATGTATCTTATAGTATAGGCTACTTTATCCCAACATCATCATCATAATCAGCCTGTGTCAGTCCACTGCTGGACGTAGGCCTTTTCCAAGACACGCCACTGAGCCCGGTTTTCGACGCATTGGGAGGGATATGTCCTAATCGCCACGCTAGGTAAGCGGTTTGGCGATCGCAGGAGGTAGCTCCTCGCACCGGTGACGCTGGTGCAGTGCTGCCCGTCACCGGCATGTAATATTTAGCTACGCCATAATTTGAAATGGTTATACCGCCATTTGTCGGTCACCAGAGCCTCGTTTGTTGGATGCACCACAGGCAGGTGAGGTTGGCTGGGAGCACTGAGGTTGTATTTATGCTCCCTTACATCCCAACAAACTTCGGGTAATACCGCGGGACGCGGCTAGTGGTGGTTTATACGCGTTGGAAAGAAGTGATATTGATCACAGAAAAAACAATAGTACCTACAACCAATGAAAGTTAGGTTGTATATTTGTTTGGTACAAACGGCTCGACCCAGTTCTGTTGGGAACTGGCTCTCAGTTTTGAGAGCCAGCCAGTTCCCGTTCTAGGCCTAGAGTGCTTACCATCTTCGACCGCATCATGACTTACCAACAGGTGAGATAGTGGTCAAACGCTAGCCTATATATAATATTTAAAAAAAAACACAATTTGGCTGAAATATTTCACAGAGATGCCAGTATAGTAGAATAGGTCATGGATACTTATCAACGCGGACGAAGCCGCGGGGGGTACCTTATAAACCAACAAAATACTTACCAACAAGAACCAACGTGTAATTGTACCACGTCTGACATTTCCATGTCACTTGTGGAGGAGACATGACAGCGAGTGGCGAGACCATTATGCCGGGTTCAGTCATACTCACGCTGGGATACTTCATCTGGATTTCAAAATACAATAGTAATAATAAGGATAGTTTAAAAACTGAAACAACCGACTTCCATGCCACGCGAGTTAGTAACAAGTTTGAGATATTTATCATCATATCTCTGAAGATACTTTTCAGATCTAGATACAATTTAAATGGGACCACCCTGGAGACGAACCCTACTTCTAACAAAAAAAAATATATAATAATATATATTACCGTGATATAGGCATACCTAGGTCACCTATTATGTATCTGAGGTCGATAATAATTATCTAACCACCGTGTTCACAAACTTCACTATGAGGTCTCACAGTGCTCGCGTACATAGATAGCTCTATGCTCGCATTATTGACATTACATGTGAAAAATCCACCGCTTTGCGTTCGCCAAAATCTTTATGAATATGGCCGTTAGCACAGAATAAATAATAGTACAAGCGGCCAGGTCGCAGCGGCCAGCGAGATACACAGTTACACACATTACTTAATATGAAATCGTATCGTGGCGATTTCATACTTATGTGTGTATCTCGCTGGCCGCTGCGAACTGGCGGCTAGTGCGCGCCGGCACCACAGAACAGCTAAAATAATACTACGTACCGGCACTAAGGTATTAGATACCTTTTTAAATAACTAAACCCCTATTATTGTGTTATGTTTTTATACATCATATTTATTTAACTTATTGAAACGAAAACTATAACATCACAAAGAAACCCATGTTTCAGCAGTTACATTCATTACATACTTAACTTGATAAAAATAAATATTTTTTAAGTACTAAACAAAAACGTGACATAAGCATTGTATTACTAGATAGAATTACTATACACAAGTTAAATTTAAAATTATAAAAATATAGATAGATAGATAACATTCTTTATTGTACCACCTCTTAATATATCATAACAAACAGTAGTATACAAGTTAATTACAGTGTTACAATGGGCGGCCTCATCGCTAATAGCGATTTCTTCCAGGCAAAATATAATTACTATAGAAAGTTTTGATATTGAAAATGAAATGGAAATATTTATTTACCAATAAAGAATATCTAGTTTACGGGTTTTATTGTAAGTGCGATAGAGACAACAGCAACTCAGACCAATTTTACCTACATAATATCGTTTAAAAACTAAAAAACAACCGACTTCAATGCCGCACTATTCATTTTCAGTACCAATTCTGAGATGTTTATCTCAATATCTCTGGAGATACTTATCATACCTCGATAAAATTACCATGGTACCACACTTGGGATATCACCTTTCGAACAAAAAAAGAATAATCGAAATCGGTTCATAAACGACGAAGTTATCCGGGAACAAACATAAAAAAAAAAAAAAAAAAAATATATATATATATACGGTCGAATTGAGAAACCTCCTCCTTTTTTTGAAGTCGGTTAAAAATGTTGACTTAAATAAGGTTTCGTATCTGTTTTCTCCGCAAAAACTGATCCGATGAAATTATTTTTTTGCACAACATTTTTGCAAATTAGTTTGGTCTTAAAACCCTTTCAAATTTGTCTGGTAGCCGTTTAAATCAGGGCAGTAAAATAGGTAGTTTTTCAGGATTTTGAAAGGGTATATTTTTTTTGCAATTGGTTGGTCAAAAAAGGCAAATAAAGCAAAAAAGGGCGTAGCTACGGCAACCTAGATTTTTTGTAGAAAAAAATTTTGTTCTAGAAGCATTTTCCAGGGAGGAAACAGGGGAATACATTTGTAAGGAAAAACGCACCCCGCGTTCACTCTTATTATACAAGAACTTTTCAGCGCGATCAAAGACGTGGGGCACAGCTAGTGCTAGATACTATTCAGTATTTTACTTACTTCAACAATTTCATCCGGTATTATTGAAAGCACATCATATTGTATCTGATGACACTCGAATATCGAAGAAATATCTGGGTCGGTACATTCCAATTCCACATTTTCCGCGTTTAAACACAATAACAAAACTATGGGCAAATTAATACGTAAGCCCATTTTGGTAGAGATGTAGTGCCGCCTAAAAACAAGACCGTAATAGAGACATTTTACGCTAAAATTTTGGGTATTTATAGACGCCATGTTGTGCAGGTGAGCCAGTGATAGGCGATAATACTGGAGCTATAATCCTTACTTCCTTACTTAATATTATAAATGCGAAAGTAACTCTGTCTGTCTGTCTGTCTGTCTCACTTTCACGACTAAACTACTGAACCGATTTAAATAACATTTGGTACACAGATAGTCTAGACACAGATAGTCTAGCCTGAGAAAGGACATAGGCTACTTTTTAATGCGAAACAAGGGTTGTAAGGGGTTGAAAGGGGGGATGAAATGTTTTATGGAAGTATCGTCATTTTAGAGCTAGAAGCTTGAAACTTATTTTTAAGTCTGTTGATTTGATATAACTTGATAGTGGAGGGGGAGGTAAGGGTGAGGTGGAAGTGAAGGGAAGGGGGAAGGGAGGGTAAGTTAGGGGAGTGGGAAGGGGGATTAGCGTGGCGGTAGCGGTGTAGTACAGTGTGGTGTAGTTGGGAGACGTATGTGTCTTATTAGTTAAAGCTACCCAAAGACACTATTCGACGCGGGCATAGCTAGTTACTTATAAAGCCTTAATATTTTGGAGATATTGTAGGTATATACCTCTTTTAAATCTATTGCAGCGTTTATTAGCTGAAAACATGCAAAGTTATACAATAAGTTAATAAGTTTGACCTAATACCACCGTCGCCTTTTTTCTATCGACCTGCCCGACATCGTCAAAGAGCTCACTCTCACATCTTAGACAATTGGAAGTCTCGCGCCACCTGCTTCAACCGAGGCTTTCTACCTCGGACCTGCAAAATGTGAAATGATCTGCCCGCAGCGATATTTCCCTCTAGCTATAGAATGGAGTCATTAAATAGGGTATCCACAAATTACTCAAAGGTCGGCAACGCATCAACAGCGTCAATGGTGTTGCAGATGTCCTTAGGCTATAAAATCGGTGACACTATCGTGGCCAAAACTTTGATTATGAAGGACTTGGGTGTCGCATTCGACCAAAAGCTTACGTTTCAAGAGGATATGCATACGGTTGCAAAAGAATCGTTTAAACGGTTAGGATTCGTACTCCGGAACTCGCGCGACTTTAAGAATAAGTCTGTGAAGTCTTATGAGTCTGTCTGTGTAATACGGCTACTTTATAGTGCACTGGTCCGCAGTAAGTCCGTTAGAGGCGAGCTCGTGTATCTGGAGTCCCTATGAGTCTTCATACACGCTCTTATTAGAAAAAGTGCAAAAAGCATTTCTAAGATATTTATACTCTTATAAGCATTGATTCGGATAATTACCCATTCATGTACCCCACTGCGTTCCTCCTGGGATGCCTCAGTTACAATTCGCTTAAAACAAGAAGAGCAAATGATCAGTTAGTAACCATGCTAAACATTTTTCGAAACATTATCGATGTCCCTGATCTTCACAATGAGTTGGTTCAATTGTATGTTCCGAACAACTATCGCCGGGCTCGGAAACACAAGCTGTTCGCCGTGCCACCGAGTCGCACGGTGGCACGTCGTAACTCACCCATCCCTCGCTCCCTCTCTGTACTCAACGATCTGCTCGAAGCTAATACTGACGTAGATTTTTTCGCGGACGAATGGAAGGTAGTATTAACTGTCTGTCAGAAATTTTGCGAAATTGATTGAATTTAGAATTTAAAATGTATTATTAACAGTTTGACATTTAATTATGACCTTTTTATTTAATTTTACATGTTGTGACTTTATTCTTTTGATTTTTATAACTTGACATAGGTATTTGTAAAATTGTGAAATTTAGTCGGCATGTAATTATTATTATTTTGTTTGTTGTAATTAGTTTTTAAATATTTGTTATTTCTATTGTTATTAATATTTTTCACCTATTGTGTTAATTAGTGTAAGTGGTTCTCTGCCGTTCTAATTATCAATAATAAAAAAATAGGTGACGGTAACCGCTTTCCATCAGGCGGACCGTCTGCTTGTTTGCCTACACTAGTAACATAAAAAAAAGTTCTGAGGTAACAAACAGAAAAAAAAGACATTCGAATTGAGAAACTTCTCCTTCTTTTAAGTTGGTTAAAAATAAAAAGAAGTTGACGTTGCCGACCGCCTCCTATTATACCTACTAGCATAATAAAATATCTCAGTTTAAATAGCCAAGATATTTCGCATTATGAATTGGCTTAAAAGCCTTACATATCATTGCGTGACTGAAAACAGCATACATTTTGGCAATACAAGTGTTGCTTTGTTAGCGAATATTGTACATATTAATTGCGAGGAGAAATAAAAGTCTAGCTCAAACTGTGACCATTTAAATTTCAATACAAAACATCCTATTCTCAGAAATGAAATAGGTACTAAAAACCAAGGTTAGGAGAGCAGAGAAAAATGTTTGTCATTTAACGTGTTTATGATTTGAATAAAGGTAATTTTAACTATGTTATTATTGAATATACGGTCTCACTTATATCAATGCGTGGACAAACATTAAATGGCCAATTTGTTTTTTAAATCAAATGTTAGGATATATGTATAAAGAAATCTTTTAGTTCGTAATACGCCTGGTCTTTGAAAGATTGGACTGGAAAGATTGTGGCATTAACATCAACGGCAAGTACATCTCTCGCTTAGAATAAGGTTACACGCTCAGTCTGGCATCAGTTCAGTCCATCAGTTTGATCCGGCTAAGACTGATGCCAGAATGATGGATGAAAAAATAATATTAATTTTTTTTAATTTTTGTCATTCTGGTCCCCGTCAGTCAACCGGTTAGACGATAATTCTCTCGTCATTCTGAGCAGACTGATGGACTGAACTGATGCCAGACTGAGCGTGTAACCTTACACTTACGATTCGCAGATGACATCGTCATTATGGCAGAGACGCTGCAGGACCTACAAAGGATGTTAATGGCCTAGCTGATTCTTCTCGTCGCATCGGTCTCCGGATGAATTTGTATAAAACCAAAGTCATGTATAACGAGCACGTTGTTCCGGAACCGATTGCCGTTGATGGAATCCCACTCGAAGTTGTCACTAAGTATACCTATTACCTAGGGCAGACGCTCCAACTAGGCAAACACAACTTCGAGAAGGAAATCCAGAGAAGAATTCAGCTGAGCTGGGCAGCATTCGGAAAACTCTGTCGAGTCTTTTCGTCGCCTATACTGCAGTGTCTAAAGACAAAAGTCTTCAACCAGTGCGTCCTACCTGTAATGATCCCATCTTGCCTCACTACGGTGGATGACGGCTCACACCAGGTTTTTAGTGCGGTATCCTGCCTTTAAAGCAGCGAGTCCCACATAATCATCTCGCTCCCCCGGGCGAGTGGTATCCATAAAGGATTTTCCTGGGTCAAAAAAAAAAGGACATAACCGTTGGGGTAGACTGTTCCTAGAGTGGAGACCGCGAAAAGGCAAACGTAGCGTAGGACGTCCTGTGACCAAGTGGAGCGACGACATGCGAAAAGCGGTGGGCAGTGAGTGTAAGAGAAGAGCCGAAGATCGGGCTCAGTGGCGCATCTTGGGAGAGGCCTACGTCCAGCAGTGGACTGACACGGGCTGATGATGATGATGATGACGCCTGACCTTTGCAAGGCATATGTTTTTGATTCTAGATTATGGCCTATGGATGGAAGGAAGTCTGTGGAATGAAGTAAGTGTGGCACCCGTTAAGGGCGCGCATTCATTAGACATCAAGTCAAAATCTACACGATCGCTAGAACTACGTAGCATGGACGGCACATACTCGTAACTTCATCATTATTATCTCTGTGTGCCTGAATTTAAAACCACTTATTAAACAATTTTGATACTTGAATTAAAATAATAATAATATTATTTCTTCACTAGAAGTGTCCCGCGGCTTCGCCCGCATCAAAACCTTTTTTCTTTTGTAAAAACGATTCTTGTTAAACACATCAAATAAGAATTAGCTAAATCGGTTCACCCGTTTTCATGTTATCGCGTGACTAAGGCAATTCTGGATTCATATTTATAAAACCCTAAAAACCTAAATTTACAGACTTTGTTACCTACCCCATTTCGAAAAATCCTACAACACGTACTTTATCCCATCTTGTTTTGCCATACAAACTTTGAATCCCCGTTCCGTATCCGGGAGGAATTTTCAGAAAATTATATCTGAGCGGATACCTACGTCATAATAACTATCTGCATTCTGAATTTCAGCGCAATCCGAAACAATATTGATTTTTAGACTTTGTTACCCCAGTTTATCCTCTGAGGGTGGCATTTTGAAAAAGTCTGAAACTCGTATTTACTTATTTATTTACAGAAGTACTTGTGTGAAATGTCGAATAAAACGACTATCCATACTTTGAACCCCCGTTTCATCCCCTTAAAGAGTGTATTTTGAAAAATTCTTTCTTAGCGGATACCTAAGTCAAAATACCTATCTGCATGCCAAATTTCAGCGCAATCCGAAACATTATTGATTTTACACTTTGTTACCCCACTTCACCCTTTTAGGGGTGGAATTTCGAAAAAGCCTGAAACACGTATTTACTTACTTAAGTACTTGTGTTAAATTTGGAATATAAAAGACTATCTAATATTGTTTTTCCATACAAACTTTGAACCCCTTGTTTTATCCCCTTCAGGGGTGAATTTTGGAAAATCCTTTCTCAGAGGGAATTAACGTCGTAATAACTATCCGCATGCCCAATTTCAGTGGAATCTGAAACTAAATCGATTTTCACACTTTGTTACCCCATTTCACCCTCTTATGGGAGGAATTTCAAAAAAACATGAAACATATATTTACTTATTTTTTTACTGGAGCACTTGTATGAAGTTTCGAATAGAAAATACTATCTTATCTTGTTTTTCCATACAAACTTTGAACCCCCGTTTCATTCCCTTCAGGGGTGAATTTTGGAAAGTCCTTTCTCAGAGGGAACTATCGTCATAATAACTATCTGCATGCCAAATTTCAGCGCAATCCGAAACAATATTGTTTTTATACTTTGTTACCCCACTTCACCCTTTTAGGGGTGGAATTTCGAAAAAGCCTGAAACACGTATTTACTTACTTAAGTACTTGTGTTAAATTTGGAATATAAAAGACTATCTAATATTGTTTTTCCATACATACTTTGAACCCCCGTTTCATCCCCTTCAGGGGTGAATATTAGAAAATCCTTTCTCAGAGTGAACTATCGTCGTAATAACTATCTGCATGCCAAATTTCAGCGCAATCCGAAACAATATTGATTTTCACACTTTGTTACCCCATTTCACCCTCTTAGGGGTGGAATCCTAAAACACGTGTTTACTTATTTATGTTCTGAAGCACTTGTGTGAAGTTTCGAATAGAAAAGACTATCTAATGTTGCTTCTCCATAGAAACTCTGAACCCCCGTTTCATCTCTTTAAGGGGTGAATTTTAGAAAATCCTTTCTTAACTGATACTAACGTCATAATAACCTGTATGCCAAATTTCAGCGCAATCCAAAACAATATTGATTTTCAGACTTTGTCACCCCATTTCACCCTCTTAGGGGTGGAATTTCGAAAAAACCTAAAACACGTGTTTACTTATTTATATCCTCAAGCACTTGTGTGAAGTTTCGAATAGAAAAGACTATCTAATAATGTTTCTCCATAGAAACTTTAAACCCCCGTTTCATCCCCTTCAGGGGTGAAATTTGAAAAATCCTTTTTCAAAGGTAACTAACGTTGTAATAATTGTCTGCATGCCAAGTTTTAGCGCAATTCGAAAAAATATTGATTTTCACACTTTGTTAATCATCACCCTCTTAGGTTTGGAATTTCAAAAAAACCTGAAACACGTATTTACTTATTTTTGTACTGAAGCACTTGTGTGAAGTTTCGCATAGAAAAGACCATCTAATCTTGTTTCTCCATACAAACTTTGAACCCCCATTTCATCCCCTTAAGGGGTGAATTTTGAAAAATCCTTTCTTAGTACACCCCTACGTACTAAGACAAATATACCCTCCAAATTTCAAGTATCTACGACCAGCTGTTTAGGCTGTGCGTTGTCTGTCAGTGAGTCAGTCAGTCAGTCAGTCAGTATGTCAGGACAAAGATTCTTATAGTATTAGATTTAATATAATTTTTTATATTCCATTTAATATAAGTGGTTATACCTAAGTTAATTTGGCATACAGTTATATGCACAATATTATTATATTTTTCTATCAAACAGCATGTATGATAATTCCCATTAGGATCTGGTGACCTGTGATTACAGTACGTACTTTACTTACTTACTTTACTTTTTTATAACTATACGTAATATTTTTACATATCAAGCAGCATGTTGCTCTTTAAGGGGATGTTCGCTTTTATAAAAAACTCATAAAATAACGTATTTGAGCCCATTTTTAACCGACTTCAAAAAAAGGAGGAGGTTTCTCAATTCGACCTTATATATATATTTTTTTTTTTTATGTTTGTTCGGGGATAACTTCGTCATTTATGCACCGATTTTGATTATTCTTTTTTTGTTCGTAAGGAGATATCCCAAGTGTGGTACCATGGTAATTTTATCGAGGTCTGATAAGTATCTCCAGAGATATTGAGATAAACATCTCAAAATTGGTACTGAAAATGAACATTGAAGTCGGTTCTTTTTTAGTTTTTAAACGATATTATAGTGGTTGTAATTGAGGTGAAACATACCTCTGACGCGTATTTTCACAAAACGGTATGAAATGAAATGATTGTCTTCGTTCTCAAAAACCATGATAAAAAAAATATTTCAGCTTCTTGGTGCTCCAGATAAAGACTTGATCTTTCTGAAACCGTACTTTTCTCCGAATTATCTGCTCGCACCGCTACGACATTACATTTGAAATAACCGGCCAAGTGCGTTTCGGGCCACGCGCAGTGTAGGGTAGCCGCGTCCGTAGTAGCCCGTTATTCAATGCATGTCTTTACCCGCAACAAACAAACAAGCAACTAGGTACTTAGTCTTTGTCACTTTAAAAGGATTTATTCTACGGATTTTGTCTTTGGTACAAAATTATCCAACACCCAAGTTCAACGACTATGACTGCTAAACTAATAAGTTTTCTTATTCGCTATAGTTTTCCTTTAAAGTTCATGAAATGCACTATTATCACGATTTTTTTCCAGATTATTCAAGCCAGCAGTTTATGAGTTTCTTTTAGACTTTTAGAGGGGGGGGGGGACTAAAGGTCGTAGCCGACTTTTTAGGGTACCGTAGTCCTGACAACCCTTATAGTTTCATCATGTCCGTCTGTCTGTCTGTCTGTAGGGGTATGTATATAAATTACGCCGTAAAAGTGGTGAAATAAAATTTTGGAAAATATTTTTTTTAGGGTAGCTCCCCTACATGAGTAGTGGCAATGAATTTTTTTGTCGTCGTTTACCCCATCGTGCGGGGTATCGTTGAATAGGTCTTTTAAAATGACTTAAGGGTTGCTTATACCATTTTTCGATTGAATGCTCCATTTGCGAAATATTAAACTTTAAAGTGCAAATTTTTGTTCTAGTCTATCTGGCTTGAAAAATCTGGTAAAATTCGTGATAATAGTGCATTACATGAACTTTAAAGGAAAACTAAACTATAGCGGTTAAGATAACTTTATTAGTTTAGCAGTCATAGTCGTTGAACTCAGGTGTTGGATAATTTTGTACCAAATACAAAATCCTTAGAATAAATCCTTTAAAGTTTAAAGTGACAAAGACGAAGTACATAGTTGCTTGTTTATAACGGGTAGGTAAGGACTTGCATTAAATAACGGGCTACTACGGAAGCCTACACTGCGCGTTGCCCGACACGCACTTGGCAGGTTATTTAAATTTTTTATTCATAAACTCGTTTTTAGTACATTTTATATTGTGCCAATAAGCCGGTAGCTTGTGGTGGCACTCACATTCACTATCGTCCTAGGTAATTAGTAGATACAAGTCCAAGTGAGTTTGGAGGTAAGAAGTAGGTAAGTAGAATCACGCTCCCACCCGGCAAAATAATGTTCATTAAAATATGAGCCTTAGGACGTCCTCTGAAGACAGACTTTACATTGATAACACAAATTAGCAGACAGCTCACTGTAGCCGAGCTTACCGCCATCGTACTACTTGATAGTAGATGTCTCGCTTATCGCATGCTTACTGCTCGCATCAAGCGAGTGCCTCGCGCGATGTACGCGGTGAGCGTTCGCCCAGCAAAAAGTATCGCCTTTTCAAGAATTGAATGATGCAGATAATTAGTGCCTATCGCGTAAATGTGCCCGAAATTTTATATTTTTGCCTCCAACGGCTTCAGAGTTATTTAAGATAAACTGGCCAAGTGCAAGTCGGACTCGCACTAGTAGGGTTCCGTACCACACTACTGTATTTTATAAGATCGAGCAAAAAATACCACTATCATTTTTCGCCAGCAAAAAATAATTAAAAAAAACATTTTATTTATTATAACGCCATCTAACGTCTAACAAAGGAGTTAGGGATCGACATTTCAATATAACGCCATCTATGGGACGTTTACCTAACTAAGCGTTCATAGATGGAGTGAAATGCCGAAAAAAACACGTTTCTTGTATGGGGACCCTCTATTATTTTTAACTCTATTCTGTTTTTAGTATTTGTTGTTATAGCGGCAACAGAAATACATCATCTGTGAAAATTTCAACTGTCACGGTTCATGAGATACAGCCTGGTGACAGACGGACAGACAGACAGACAGACAGCGGAGTCTTAGTAGGTAGAGGTCCCGTTTTACCCTTTGCGTACGGAACCTTAAAAAACGGATTCTGCTGCACGTACGTTCGCCCAGACTGCAAGCTTGAGGCACGTTGCTAGCTTGTCGGTGTGCGGAAGTTGTGGTATAATGGGGTAATCAATCCCCGCACACCAGACCATTTCGAGTCTAGGGGATTTTTCGAATTTATCAAATTAAGAGTTGTCAACAAATTTTACCTCTATAGTTATAATGTTGCTGGTTAAAAATTTTGAAAATGCACTTTTCAAAATAATAATGATGAGTATGAGTATTATATAAGTTGATGAAATAAAACATGATGTTTTTTATGTATGTTTTAAATAAAATGTTTTAAAACGAGTTTTAAACAGTTAGTTATTTTTTTAGTGTTTTAAAAACTTGTTTTAAACATTGCCAACCCTGCTCATCATTCACTGTCCAAGCCGTGCGCCTGTGGATTGAACTACCTATAGTTATAAGACGTGCACAATCCATAGATAGTTTCAAAGACCAAGTTCGCAAATTTTATCTCTCTTCTGTCAGATAACTTTTCCTATAATTTCGCAACAAATATACATTATTGTACATACAAATATATACACATACATAAACCATAGTACATATATTATTGTTTACGTATATGTAAGTTTATGATGTGCATATGTATTCATATATAATCATCGACTTAATAACAATTAGAACCCGCTTGAAAGGCGAGCACTTTCCGCTAAGTTATCGGACTTATGAGTCTTATATAAATCCACGCCCACAAACGCGATGTTAGTTTCGACCAGTGTACGGTGACCTGTAAACACCTCCGCGCTCAGATATTAATTTTTTTTTTACGGTAATTTGATATGGTCATCTCTATCTGAGATTTATGACTTTGTCCGCTCGTCAAAACTAGTCAAAAGCGCCAATCACAAAAAGTTCCCCGCGACCGCATACCTCGACCAGTTGCGGAATTGATTGTACCGCGATGCCAATAATGCCAATAATGATTAGGGGTCTAATTGCTATGAAGTCGATGTATATAGTATTATATGTAACGTTTCTATCTAGCCTATAAATATACCTAATAATTCTAAGTCAAATGTTTAAAATACACACCACCGTCCTTGTTCTATCTATAATGTTATGTCCATCCAAAGGTAGTCTGGAAGAAATAGCTTTTAGCGTTAAGACCGCCCATTGTACCTAGTATTAGTTAGTTAAGTCAAATTCATTATGCATTTTCTAAATTGGTGTCAATAAAGAGTATTTGTATTGTATTGTAATATATAATACCTAAACTATAAATAAGAGACAAACCCTAGGTCACTACCTGCCCGTAATGTACCTAAAAAGATAGCGACATTTATTATTTTTATTTACTTTACCTCATTGTATAACTAGGTAGGCTCATTATATACCTAAATTAACACGGATAGGTGGAGAGACAAAATAGTCCCCTTGCCATGCTAGCCCTGCAGATCTACACGTAAGCCTCACTTGAAAACTTAAATGACGCTATCAAAACTACCACTGATGACATCTGTCGTATATCTAACTGGAATAGATCTTATGTACTTACTGTTAATCCGACTATAGGCCATAATTGTAGGCAGCTCTAGATTAGTATCTAAAATTGACTTCTCAACTGTACATAATATTACTTTTAACGACGTCATTGTATCACTCGGCAAACAGGTAAATAATCTAGGAGTGATTATGGACCTCACATGGGACCTGCAGTTGCAATCCGTGAGCTGTAAACTCTTTGCATCAGCAACCTAGGAGGTTGCCACTTTCTACCCACAGCTACTAAAGCTGCGCTAGCTCAATCTCTTTTTAACCGACTTCAAAAAAAGGAGGAGGTTTCTCAATTCATAAAATATTTATATATATAATCTCATAAAAAGATATATATATATATATTTTTTTATGTTTGTTCGCTGATAACTTCGTCGTTTATGAACCGAATTTGATCATTATTTTACTGTTGACTGAAAGGAGATATCCCAAGTGTGGTACCATGGTAATTTTATCTAGGTCTGATAAGTATCGCCAGAGATATTGAGATAAACACTTCAAAATTGGTACTGAAAATTAATAGCGCGGCATTGAAGTCGGTTCTATTTAGGGTTCCGTACCCAAAGGGTAAAACGGGACCATATTACTAAGACTCCGCTGTCCGTCTGTCTGTCTGTCTGTCCGTCTGTCACCAGGCTGTATCTCATGAACCGTGATTGTCAGTAAAACACCTTCTTCCAATTGAAACATCGTGTAATGGGCGCAAACTTCGTATAATATACATCCGACCAATGTCGGTACATCACAAACTATACAATAAATGTCGAGAATTTAGAGGTACTTTTATAACCACGACCTACTAGTTTAAACGCCAAGACCGAACTGAAGCCCGACTGCCAACACTCTACCGCGTTAACTTTCTTGTTTTCTTTTTAAGGTTGGCATCCATGCTTAGAGGCCACAGACAATTCTCATTCGCGGTAGTTTTGAAGTTGGCAGGTTGGCACCATCGATTGACACTGACAGTGTGAGTCAAAACGTTTCCAATGGCAGTTTCACAAAACATAAGTCAAATGAGCACAATTCATTATTAAAATACATCAATATAAGTAAATTTAACTTATAAAAATAAGAAATCATGACACTCGGCCATCCGACAACGTGATGCCTCCCGGCATACACATAAAAATAACTCAATCATATTTTAATAATAATAGAAATATCAAGAATATAATACTGTTCAACTATGATTCTAATATTTCATCGCTATAATATCATATTACGTTATTTCTGATAACATAAATTCCTACAATATTTATCAAATAAACTTTTCCACGAATATTAATTCCAAATAACTCTAATGTTTATTTAACTTAATATAAATTTACTATGTTTACTAATATTTCACACGAATTGAAAAATAATTACTTATATGTATGAACAAAACTAATTAATTAGACAAATTCGCTTTACACAAATTATTTAACTATGCTTTAATTAAATCATGACACAAAATATAATGTGTGAATAAATATATAACATAAAACCCTGGTTTTGTAACCTCAGTAGCTGAAATCATGACATCAGACCTTATTTCATACCACCAGTAAAGATGCCATCATCATAGCTTTGTACATCAACGGATTTAATATATATCCAAGGTCGGATTCTATTGAATGCAGTAACCGCAGTTACTAATAAGTTTAAAAGTATTATTTAATCAAGTTATTTTAATCTAACAAAATTATCAAAAACTTAGTAAAGTATGAAAAGTCGTTCGAAAGATTATTTATGAAAATAAAACATGACTACGGCTTTTAATAAATGCTGAAAAAGGCACGGAACAACGTAATATATTCAGAACAATAAGGAATACGTCTAAGCCCATAGATTTGACAAGATCAATAAATAACAAGAGCATAACTGCTGATAAACAAAAACATAAGCAGTGAGTTCATAATTAATCACCAAAAGTATATAAATCACTAAAATATCAATTATAAATTGTAACGTTACAAAGGTATCAAGCACCTAAACAATAAAATATTTTTAATCCACTTTTGTTTGAAATACCTTCGACTCCAGCCAAAACAAAATAAATACACTTTAATACGAAACGTTAATTTCGTCAGTCGCCTGTAAGAATCGCTGGCAGAAAGGTTAGCGTTTTTGATTTGCAATCTGCGTGACCTTGATTTGAACACCGTCATTTATCGTTTTCTTTTTTTGTCGCTAGCGCAGTAACTTTGAATAGCAACATCAATGTTAGTAAAATGTCAGCAGATAACAAAGATAGCACCACTTGTAGTTTAACTGATTATTTTGAAAATTAATTTGGAACTCCCGAAATAATTCCAGGACTTTATATTTAGACATTAGATTGAAATTATAGTATTACCTCTTGAAGACGAAACTTTAAAAGGCAAGAATGAAGAATAACCTCTTTGAAACGAACTATATAAAAAGATATTTAAAGTTTCATTAAATCGAAGTCATTAACTACATCTCAAAAGTAGTAAATCTTCAGTAAAACATTGATGTGTATTTTCGGGCTGTTGCCCGAACTAAAACAATTATTGATAATATAGACTCCAAAAAAACATTCAACGTATAATAAGACAGCGTTGACATAGATGGAAAATTACTATGAAATGAACCCAAAAACAAATATTTCATAATTATTTCAAGTCATTAGAAATAACCCAAGTATCCACTACATGTCTAAAGAAGGAAATATCACTTGACATTACCAACAAAGAAATTTGTGTTTAGAGCTCGAAATATCAAATAAAGATAGTAACGGTGGCAGAAAATAATGTACCGTATCATAAAAAGACAGATAATATGTTACTAACTTGTCGTATTCATCCAGTAGTATCTTATGTATGTGTGTATAATAATGTATATGGCTATATATATGTGTGTATGTATAAAATGTGTGTGTAATGTACATTTAGTGTATGTATTTTATGTATTATAATTATTGTTATATAATTTTATAGCTGTACACCCCTTTCCCTTGCAACATGAATATGTGAAATCCTGTCCACCCAAAGCTTGTCTAATAAAGATCACTCCAAGCGATAAGACCGCCCATAGTATGAACATTATCTTGTTATGAATTATTGTCTGTATATTTTATTTGATGTGCAATAAATAATCATTCTATTCTATTCCACCTTTAGATTAATTTCAGTAGCAACAAGCAGCTCGTTACAGATATGGATAAGAAGTCAGCGAAATTACGGAGAATGATTACTGCATTAATCCGCGAAAAGAACTTCAGAATATCAAGTGATCACTTTGGTATATCCATGTAATACATAGTACACTTATAAATATTATACATACTAATAGTTTACCTATTATGTCTACCAACTGTTGAATACTCAAGACTTACAATTGAAGAGTAGAATATCACAATTCCTGAGCTTGAGCTAAAATCAATCACAAGGAAATAATCCAAATAGGAATATAAAGAGAACAAAAAAAAACCACAATGGAGTAGTAATCCTCATGAAAAATATTTGTAGCTTAATTGATCTTTTCTTAATTAGAACAAATGTTTCTGTTTTCCTGTGTAATGAAATTATAATTATAGTAATAATGATTTCCATATAGACGTACAAAATTAACATCGCTTTATACTTTAATGATTTGTTTTTTAATGGATTATAGACATTTTATTAGCATTTTTCAATTTTCAAAGCATTAGCTTTTAAACAACAGACTATATAAAATAGGAACCAAAGTTGGTTTTATAACTCCGTGCATTGTTTTTTTTTAAAAATTACTGTAAAACTGAACTGTTGAAACTAGCACTCTATGAACACACTGCACAGCTGATACGGTGTGGAGATTGAAAATCAGTAGTAAAAAGCAGATACTTTTTACACATCTACACTCAAATCTACAATGACAAATAGAAAATAAAAATAATACTCTAAACTCCTATTAAACATTTTATACGCATGTCACAAAAATAAAAATATCGAATAATACATCGAAAACGTCGTGGTGAATACGTAAATATATCATCATCATCAACATCATCTTAATTCGCAATTATTTTAAGTAAAATAACTTTAAAGTTACGTATGAGTAATTCATACTGAAGAAATATCCTACATCTTAAATGATTATATTGTAAATAAAGTCATACCAATATCTACCACAATTAGGAAACAAAATAACAACATAAGGAGCAATACAAATTGTATGTTCATGTGCCCTTATATACCTCACCTCATATATCATACAATATATTTTAAAACTGAAGGTCACTGAAAAATACCAATTGTGTCGGCTATATTTGACATTGTATTTCATTAATGTTAATTTTATGTTCTTTCACATGTCATGACATGGCGAAATAGATGGTCTTATATGATTTCTTCGAAAACCTTTTAAACTCTATTTCATGTGAAATAAATTCATTTCCATTTATTTCATTATAATGCGATTTCTTATAAAATAATAAAACGTGTCATCATTGTCGATCACAGCAAATGTGTTCATACACATGATGCTAACCTATGCTATGATTTGAGTCATATTGATGCTTTAAACGAATGCGACGAAAAGGTAACCTTTTCGATAAATCAGGTATATATCCAGACAATAAAATAGAAAAAAATTAAAATATTTTTATACAGATATCCAAAGAAAGCTGATTTTTAGTTCATAACTACCGATCCATAGTAATAATGCCAATAATATCCAAACTATTTGAAAAGTATGTAATATAGATATGTATATATATATATATATATATATATATATATATATATATATATACATATTTCTTCTACAATTAAACGACTACTTCGAGTAATATGATATTTTCTGTGACGAAAAAGGGATATAGATTTACACATTATCACAATAATTAACTTTAAAGCAGCAAGAATATAAGTTTCGATGTTGACAACCATAATGCAGTTTATGCGATCTACTGTAACCATGACCATACTACTTAGTTAAAAAGTTACTTAGTTACAAGCTGGACGTCCATGGCGTCAAATGCACTTGGCATAATTATTCATATTTCATATTCTTTTATTCCTAAATCGTCAAATTTACACGTCATTTTTACAGTGTTGTACCCGTGTACAATACACGCAGCCAGCTTACAATAAGTTGTAAGTTATCATCTAAATATAATTAATTAAATATACACATCAATTCAACGCAAGGTGAAGTATGGAGTAGCTAGCGTACTTAGCCCACTTCTATTTATCATCTACATTAATAATTTTTCTAGAGCAATCCGATCAATATCCAATGACTCTGTTTGCCGAAGATAGCATGTTAACGATTCCTTGACACCCTACAGGTCTTACGAGATGTAGCAACTTCTTCGCTGGTATTAGTAGTAGAAGGTGACCTTCTCTTCTGGTTATTACATGGTCGCCGTCGAGTGGCGAGTCAGGCAGGGTTCCATCATCATCAGTAGACATCATTGGCAACACACTGAAATACACACATTGCCAACCGCATAATCCATTCACAAACAAAACACCGACAATATTCAATTTAGATTCATTAAACATTTAAATTTTCCAAAATTATCTAGCATATTGGATCCAGTATTTAAAATAAAATAAATAAAACTCTCCTATTTCTATTTAACCCATTTTTCAATTCATATTTACTTTAGTAAGCTGTTATATTTTTATAAACATCACCATCATCTCCACCATCATCATCACTTCCATCAACACCATCACCGTTATCATTATTGCCACCATCATCACCATCATCATCACCACCATCATCACCACCATCATCACCATCATCGCCGTCATCATCACCGTCATAATCATCATCATCACCATCATCATCACCTTCATCATCACCATCAGCATCACCATCATCATCACCATCATCATCACCGCCATCATCACCATTATCACCATCAGTACCATCATCATCATCGCCGTCATCATCGCCGTCATCATCACCGTCATCATCACCGTCATAATCACCATCATCACCATCATCATCACCATCATCATCACCATCATCATCACCATCATCACCATTATTATCTCGCTCAATTTACCAATAAGTACAGCTAGTCCTTTAACTGATAATCCGACGTGTCTAATCGACTCAACCAACGTACAATGTGACACTCACGTGCCAGCTCAATTAACCGATGAGTACAATTAGAACGCCCCCTAATTAACAATTCGACGTGTCTAATTAACTTAACCAACATCCAACGTGACACTCACGTGCCCGCTCAATTAACATCCAACGTGACACTCCCGTGCCCGCTCAATTAACATCCAACGTGACACTCCCGTGCCCGCTCAATTAACCATCCGACGTGTCTAATCGACTCAACCAATATCCAACGGGACACTCACGTGCCCGCTCAATTAACCGATGAGTACAATTAGAACGCCCCCTAATTAACCATCCGACGTGTCTAATCGACTCAACCAACATCTAACGGGACACTCCCGTGCCCGCTCAATTAACCGATGAGTACAATTAGAACGCCCCCTAATTAACCATCCGACGTGTCCAACCAACGTCTAGCGAAACACTCAGGTGCTCGTCCAATTAACCGTTGAGTCAACTGGCATGCCCTCTAATGTATCCAATAATCCTTTGGGTTATCCCGCTTCTGAATTGTCAGTAAAACACCTTCTTCCAATTGAAACATCGTGTAATGGGCGCAAACTTCGTATAATATACATCCGACCAATGTCGGTACATCACAAACTATACAATAAATGTCGAGAATTTAGAGGTACTTTTATAACCACGACCTACTAGTTTAAACGCCAAGACCGAACTGAAGCCCGACTGCCAACACTCTACCGCGTTAACTTTCTTGTTTTCTTTTTAAGGTTGGCATCCATGCTTAGAGGCCACAGACAATTCTCATTCGCGGTAGTTTTGAAGTTGGCAGGTTGGCACCATCGATTGACACTGACAGTGTGAGTCAAAACGTTTCCAATGGCAGTTTCACAAAACATAAGTCAAATGAGCACAATTCATTATTAAAATACATCAATATAAGTAAATTTAACTTATAAAAATAAGAAATCATGACATGATAGTTAGACAGTTGAAATTTTCACAGTTGGTGTATTTCTGTTGCCGCTATAACAACAAATACTAAAAACAGAATAACGTTAAAAATAAAAGAGGGTCCCCATACAAGAAACGTGTTTTTTTTGGCATTTCACTCCATCTATGAACGCTTAGTTAGGTAAACGTCCCATAGATGGCGCTATATTGAAATGTCGATCCCTAACTCCTTTGTTAGACGTTAGATGGCGTTATAATAAATAAAATGTTTTTTTATTATTATTTTTTTGCTGGCGAAAAATGATAGTGGTATTTTTTGCTCGATCTTATAAAATACTGTAGTGTGGTACGGAACCCTACTAGTGCGAGTCCGACTTGCACTTGGCCAGTTTATTTAGTTTTTAAACGATCTTATACTTGCTATCCTTGACTATGCCGACGCCAGTTACCTCGATCTCAGGGAGGACCAGCTAAATAAGCTTGAGCGACTACAAAACTTCTGCATTCGATTTATTTTCTGTCTCCGAAAATTTGATCATGACTCAGAATTTCGCGCAAAGCTCAAGTGGCTTATTCGTCTCATATTCTTCCGTTTCTCTATGGAATTTCTCAATTCCATTTTCTTACTTCCTCTAACTCTCTTTCCCTAAGGTCATCAGAGAACCTGCTCCTCGATACCCCGGCTCATAGTATGAAATTTTATGACTCATCAATAATAAGAGGAAGAGAGGAAAAAAGATTTAGAATTTATGAAAATAGAATTTATAAAAGAAGATGAGACAGCACGCAACCCTGTGGTACACCAGCACTCGTGTCACTCCAAGAAGAAAATGTATCTTTAATGCGGACACGCTGCCGGCGCCCATACAGATAACTGTGAAACCAGTGAATTACCGATGGAGAGCGGAGTAAGGCAAGGAGGATTTCAAAATCTACTGTTTTGAATGCATTGCTGAAATCAAGCAATGTAAGGACAGTAAGCAGTCTGTTTTCCATACCTAGCCTAATATCATCTGTAACTTTGATAAGTGCAGATAGAGTGCTATGGCCAGTATGAAAACCAGACTGGTTGGGATTGAGGAGATTATTTCGGTTAAGGAAGCAGCTGAGTTGGGTGTGGACCAAACGCTCGAGGACTTTGGAAAGAAGGGGAAGTATGGAAATCGGTCAATATTCAGTAAAGGATTTTGGATGGGATTTTTTTGGCAAAGGAATAATGTAGGCTTCCTTCCAACAGGGAAGGTATGGCACCCTCCGAAACAGAGCTATTCAGAATATTGCATAAAATTGGTAAGATTTCATCCAATATCGGAACAAGTATGTTACGGCTGATGCCGTCACCACCGATGGTGTTGGAACAGATGGATAGGATCCTCTTCCTAACATCACATGCTGTTAATTAATATTGTGGTTTATATAAATTTGATATTGTCATTAGATAATTAATTTATGTTTTTTTTAATAAATTAGTATACTTACATGTAAATTGTTACACACAATCCAAAATTTAATCGTTCCGACGGGACTCGAACCCGCACCCCTTGGGCATGATTCCCAAGGGGTGCGGGTTCGAGTCCCGTCGGTCTACTAACTCAATGAAAGTAATATTTTTAACAGACTTCAAAAAAAGAAGGAAGTTTCTCAATTCGACCGTATATTTTTTATATAGTAAAGCCCGCGTCGCGTCGCGGTGTTATCTGACCCTAAGACATTTATAGTATAGCTCAACCCTACTTTAATATTTTTATAAATAGTATGACGTCAACGATCGGATGACAGCTGAATGGTTCATTACTTTTGTTTTTTTTTTAATTCAAAGCGTTAAATTCTGCTTTTGCTATGTTTACTGTGTTTACTTCATAATTGATTATGATTTATGATTTTGACGTATATAATTATGTGCGTATATTAATACTGCCTACATACTGAATAAATGCTTTGATTCTTGAATCTTCAACTTCTTAATGTAACCAATAATAAAACAACAGTTAGTATAATGCCAACCAATATATTCAGAAGACATTATTTTTAAACTTACACATATAATATAATGCAATCACTGGTCACACCGGTGGAAAAAAGGAATTATTGCCATATATGTACTACTGAGCAAGCTACGAGATGTTTACATCATAAACAAACAACATTTTATTATACTGGCAACACTATCCCCAAATTATTCAGGGATCGAGTGATGTGTTTTTTAAAAACTAAGTTATATACAGTCAAAGTTGCCATACAGAAAAACTTACTCTACATAACATCTCGTTCTCGCAATGAGTAAAAACACTGATTGATGAAATTAAACATGTGTTTTAAGTGTGACGTTCGACGTCTAGATGAAAGCTGAATGGCTCAATACCTTTGTTTTTTTTTTGTAAATTCAAAGCGTTATGTTTCTGTTATATCTATATTTTTTGTTGAATATGATCTATTTAATGTTATTTGACGTGTGTAAGTGCTAATTTTTAATTTGCCCATATACTGAATAAATGCTTTGACTTTGACTTTGACTTTGACTTTGATTAGTAAGACCCGTTGGTATAATAGATATACATTTTAAACCTTACAAAGGACAAAATTATAATTAGTAAATTAGTTAGACGTTATGTTTGTGATGTCATTTTGCTTCTTATTTGCAATTATATAGATGTCGGTAATTCCACACAAACCAAATTAAAAAAGAGGGTGCATAGAAATATACGCGTTAGAAGTGAAACTACCTTCACAGAGTGGGTTTTTTTTTGTAAAACTCCATCTGTTGAACTTAGCGGGACGAATGCCCGAATTAAAGCGAATACGTCTTCGTAGTAACGCCGTTCTACAATAGAGGGCGTTTATAAATGTAAAATATAACATGATGCGTACGTCACTTCCGTTGCATTCAGAACGTGACGATACGTCACGTCCGTTGCATTTTTACCCCAGTGCGCATAAAGAAGTTTCACTTAAAAAACATATTTATAATTGCAAAGTTAACGATCTTTTCTTCAGATCTAGTACATATTATATATGTGTAAAATTTCAGTGTTTTTACTCTACTATGCTTTTAAAATTATGCGCCGAGCTGCTTGTATAGGATGGGCACGTAGTCATCGTATTTCGCCTGGTAGAGATTGCCAGCGATAGGGTCGCCGAGGTTGTATTTCTTTGCGAATTTAGCGACGGAAAACCCTCCACGGTTGTCTCCAGATCTGAAATGAAAAATAAATATGTTAGTTGTTTAGCTTTTGATTTTCTATTTTGGAGACAGATGAATACTCGGCTATGATAGATCTAACGTTTAATGGAAAGTGATCATGATTTTCAGGGTTCCGTACTTTAAATGGAAAAAAAAGGAACCCTTATCCTTAAGGACAACAAAGTCATCCTGACTTTGTTGTCCGTGTGTCTGTCTGTCCGTCATACTTAATATTTTCAGTCGGTGCATGAACATCGGTCAAGCATCGGTCTAGGAATCGAACTACAAAGTTGAATTTGTCTTTTGACCTAGTTCGAGAAATTGCCCGTTTTTTAGGGTTCCGTAACTTAAAAGGAAAGAAGGAAATCTTATAGGATAATTTTTTTGTCCGTCTGTCCGTCTGTCAAGACCCTCTATCTCCGGAATGCGTAAGAAACTTATATTAAATACTTTGGTCTACGGTATCTATCGCCTGTGAAAATTTCAAACAAAAAAAAATTACCGTTTAAATAGCATTTTTCGCGTATTTTGCAATTTCAAAGGGGAATCAAAACCTATAAGGTACTTTCCGTTGCCCTAGAATCATGAAATTTGGCATGAAGCAAGGTCTTGAAGCACTTATATAGGAATAATACTGAAAACAGTAAATATGTAATGTAATGACTAAAGAAAAGTTAATTTACTAAAACAAACATATTATATGAAGTTGGTGCAATACATTTTCTATGGATCAAACTATAAAGTTAAGTTTGTCCTTTAACCTGGTCTGCGAAACCTCGGTGGGCGAGTCCAACACGAATTGGCCGGTTTTTTTGGTGGTAGGACTGCTAGTCCGCCTGGGGCAGTACCACCACTTTGTCAATTAATTCAGCCGTGAGATAGGAATGTTTTTTTGTTTTGAATGGCAATGTGTCCAGTGAAATTACTGGGCATGCGAGTCTTATCATCTTCATGTCTCGAGGTAAAAGAATATTGCATGCCGCTGTATCTGTAATAGGTAAACGTCATCGCTTACCATCAGGTTCGTCGTGTTTGTCTTGTTACCTTTTATAAAAAACAAATAATCGGTATGGAAGTGGAAGGTAGTGAAATGAGGCGATAGAAACTGAGTTAAATTCAATTTACTTCGCGCAACTATCTCAAATAGTCCTCTGAACCAGTTAGCGCCAACATTATTCTGAAACTCGACGAATTAGCGATGACTTTCGTTTGGTAGGGAATTCGAGCCACGGCTAAAGTCTACCACCAGAGGTCACCTATTTAAGACCACTCAGATTTCCACTGGTAGGCAGGAGCATATATATTATATCGATATTCCGCCTAATTTGCTGCCAAAAAGAAGCTTACTACCATCAACGAGAAAATATACCGCCATAACCTTACGGTGTTCCGGCAGCACACAGCCCAAAAAGAAGCTTACTACCATAAACGAGAAAATATACCGCCATAACCTTACGGTGTTCCGGCAGCACACAGCCCAAAAAGAAGCTTACTACCATCAACGAGAAAATATACCGCCATAACCTTACGGTGTTCCGGCAGCACACAGCCCAAAAAGAAGCTTACTACCATCAACGAGAAAATATACCGCCATAACCTTACGGTGTTCCGGCAGCATACAGCCCTTGAGAGTCAGAGTATTCTAGGCCTAGCGTGTTCACCATCATAGACCACATTATCGCTGACATCCAGGTGAGATAGTGGTTAAACGCTAGCCTTTAAATATAGTATGTCTCTATATCAGAACCAATATTATGAATGCGAAAGTCAAAAAAGATAAGATAAAAGATTTATTTGTGACTTCTTCAAAGTCAAACGGCTGGACAAATTTAGCTGAAATTTGTAAGGGATAGCCAGTACTACAGATTATGGCATAGGCACAGAATAAACATAGTACAAGTACAGAAGATGCACTCTCTCATAGCAAAATGCGAGATCAAACCTAGTTACAACGTCGGTAACGTTCAAAATACGCTACACGCCTCGGATGCGACCTTGAATTTGCATCACAGAATAAACTAATAGTTAGCACCGCCGCGTTTTGCGCACCGTAAAATGCACCGTAAGTCCGCGCGGCGAGAGTCTGTATCACTCGGTCAGCTCGCGGGCCGTCAGCTGTCACTTACTGTAAGGTTGAGTGTTGTGAGAAAACAAATTGAATAGCAAGTAAAGGCGCGCGTCCGATCGTAAGCGCCCGTACCACTACTAATTTAACTGGTCTCTCGCGACGTGTATCGGAGGTACTAGCATTTTCAAACCTACAGCGCGGAGTGCGACCGGCCTGCCATAAGATACTTCTTAACAGGGAACGCGGGGTGCACTTTTGTAAACAAATGTTTTACCCGTTTCCTCCCTGCAGGGCTAGCATGGCAAGGAGACTATTTTGTCTTTCCACCTATCCGTGTTTTGTTTGGTAGAGAAGGCAAATTGTAAGTAAAGTTTTTCGACATTCATAAACGCCCGATGACTTTTAATCAATTCTTTTTTTGAAGTTTTTAATACGAAACAAAATCAGAACTCGAGGTTAAACTTCACCAAGCGTTTAAAATTGTTGTGTTGATCTCCTGTCAGTGGCGAAAAACAGGGAAATAATTTTGTCTTTCCCCCGGGGATAAGGCCATGCTAGCCCTGCTGGAAAATGCTTCTAGAGAAAAATTGTTACTACAAAAAATCAAGATCTGCTGTAGCTACATCCCTATCATTTTCTTTTTTTGACCAACCAATTACAAATAGAAATAAGACACTTCAAAAATCTCAAGGAGGAGATTAGAAGGCTTATATTTCTTTTTGCAATTAGTTGGTTAAAATAAGCAAATGATAAATATGGGCATAGCTACAGCAGACCTTGATTTTATTGTAGAAACAAATTTTGCTCTAGAATCATTATCCAGAGAAGAATCGGGGAAATACATTTGTATCGAAAAGTACACTCCGCGTTCCTTCTTAACTTAGGCAAAGCTAGCTCTCTATAATATCAGTGTACATACGTGTTGGTAAGCCTCGGCTCATCGAAGCTGATCTTCCCCGGCTGCTTGTAGACGAGGAACACGTAGCGATGCAGGCCGGTGTCGGGCGGGGGCCCAGACCCGACATAGGCGGAGAGAGTCTCGCCGGAGCCCACGTTGCAGCCCTGGATGTTGCCGACCAGCCAGTGGTGCCACTCACGGAACTTCGGCTCCTTGCGGGACGGGGCGTCGGGGTCTGGAAACGGGGAGGGAATATTTATGACTGAATTACGTGAATGAATGCATGAATGAATGAATGAATGAAACTCTTTATTGTACAGCATACATTAAATAATTAGGTTCACAAAATAAATTCGATCCCCACGCATTGCACTATTGACGTGAACCCTCTCCAGACACAAGCATATTTAGATTAGTTGGAGGGGTTAAGTTAACAAGAATACTAGTAATGTGTAACCCACATTTTTTTTGTTTGATTATGGCTCAACATTTAAAATCACCCCGAGTAATCTATGTTTACCTATTTTGTTCATTGATACCATTCCAAAAAGCCTAAACACGGTGCCATTGCTTTAAGTTGGTAAGTTGAATTGAATATTCTTCAGATTTCAGGAGATGCCCCAGCATCAAGTCACTGCTACAATGTTCTTAAAATATCATTATTGAAGTAAGAGGATGTTATGGATTTCGTATTAATCAGATCTGTTAAAGTTATAGCATCATCATCATCTAGAAAAAACCTCATTGTCTAAAAAAAGGTTGATAGGATTTTCACGAATCAAAGCTAGGAACACTCAATTAATACCTATGAAAAAAAAAACTAAATCTGTTTGGGCCTCCGATGCCACAATCACACACATATGCACAGATACATACGTCAAACTTGTTACACCCCTTCTTTTAGCGTCGGGGGTTAAAAATAGCTCACACTGAACAATCATACCAGACTAATCTTTGTTAGGTGGATAGTTCGAGTCCAGTGGGGAGATTTGGCTTGACTATAATGGCAATTCGTATTTCATAGATTTTTTTTAAACTAACTAGCAATGTGGATTGCTCATTACTAGTAGTCTTGGTAACCCCCCTAACTAAGCTAAATATGTAAATTGTTAAACACAATCCAAAATTTCATCGTACCAACGGGACTTGAACCCGCAACCTCCGGAATAACATGTTCCGGTGCTTTGCCAATTAAGCCATGGTGCGAAGTAACGTTACGACGAAATTAGTGGATTGCATTTGTTAACCCAATTATGCATTGGTGGCGCCATCTATGACTACTTATTACGTAAGTTAATCATTCGGAAGAAATCATTACAGTTTTCAAATCCGACGAGAGATGTTGCACTGCGTAAATCAAATATTATGTTTTCTTTGAAGTGTTACACACTTAATATTTTTTTTTTTTTTTTTTTGTAAATTGTTAAACACAATCCAAAATTTCATCGTACCAACGGGACTTGAACCCGCAACCTCCGGAATAACATGTTCCGGTGCTTTGCCAATTAAGACATGGTGCGAAGTAACGTTACTGTAACGTTACTGTAATGATTTCTTCCGAATGATTAACTTACGTAATAAGTAGTCATAGATGGCGCCACCAATGCATAATTGGGTTAACAAATGCAATCCACTAATTTCGTCGTAACGTTACTTCGCACCATGGCTTAATTGGCAAAGCACCGGAACATGTTATTCCGGAGGTTGCGGGTTCAAGTCCCGTTGGTACGATGAAATTTTGGATTGTGTTTAAAAATTTACAAAAAAAAAAAATTAAGTGTGTAACACTTCAAAGAAAACATAATATTTGATTTACGCAGTGCAACATCTCTCGTCGGATTTGAAAACTGTAATGATTTCTTCCGAATGATTAACTTACGTAATAAGTAGTCATAGATGGCGCCACCAATGCATAATTGGGTTAACAAATGCAATCCACTAATTTCGTCGTAACGTTACTTCGCACCATGGCTTAATTGGCAAAGCACCGGAACATGTTATTCCGGAGGTTGCGGGTTCAAGTCCCGTTGGTACGATGAAATTTTGGATTGTGTTTAACAATTTACAAAAAAAAAAAAAAAATTAAGTGTGTAACACTTCAAAGAAAACATAATATTTGATTTACGCAGTGCAACATCTCTCGTCGGATTTGAAAACTGTAATGATTTCTTCCGAATGATTAACTTATGTAATAAGTAGTCATAGATGGCGCCACCAATGCATAATTGGGTTAACAAATGCAATCCACTAATTTCGTCGTAACGTTACTTCGCGCCATGGCTTAATTGGCAAAGCACCGGAACATGTTATTCCGGAGGTTGCGGGTTCAAGTCCCGTTGGTACGATGAAATTTTGGATTGTGTTTAACAATTTACAAAAAAAAAAAAAATTAAGTGTGTAACACTTCAAAGAAAACATAATATTTGATTAACGCAGTGCAACATCTCTCGTCGGATTTGAAAACTGTAATGATTTCTTCCGAATGATTAACTTACGTAATAAGTAGTCATAGATGGCGCCACCAATGCATAATTGGGTTAACAAATGCAATCCACTAATTTCGTCGTAACGTTACTTCGCACCATGGCTTAATTGGCAAAGCACCGGAACATGTTATTCCGGAGGTTGCGGGTTCAAGTCCCGTTGGTACGATGAAATTTTGGATTGTGTTTAACAATTTACAAAAAAAAAAAAAAAATATTAAGTGTGTAACACTTCAAAGAAAACATAATATTTGATTTACGCAGTGCAACATCTCTCGTCGGATTTGAAAACTGTAATGATTTCTTCCGAATGATTAACTTACGTAATAAGTAGTCATAGATGGCGCCACCAATGCATAATTGGGTTAACAAATGCAATCCACTAATTTCGTCGTAACGTTACTTCGCACCATGGCTTAATTGGCAAAGCACCGGAACATGTTATTCCGGAGGTTGCGGGTTCAAGTCCCGTTGGTACGATGAAATTTTGGATTGCGTTTAACAATTTACAAAAAAAAAAAAAATTAAGTGTGTAACACTTCAAAGAAAACATAATATTTGATTTACGCAGTGCAACATCTCTCGTCGGATTTGAAAACTGTAATGATTTCTTCCGAATGATTAACTTACGTAATAAGTAGTCATAGATGGCGCCACCAATGCATAATTGGGTTAACAAATGCAATCCACTAATTTCGTCGTAACGTTACTTCGCACCATGGCTTAATTGGCAAAGCACCGGAACATGTTATTCCGGAGGTTGCGGGTTCAAGTCCCGTTGGTACGATGAAATTTTGGATTGTGGTTAACAATTTACAAAAAAAAAATATTAAGTGTGTAACACTTCAAAGAAAACATAATATTTAAGCTAAATATGCTTGTGTCTGGAGTGGGTTCACGTCAATAGTGCAATGGGTGGCTGGGGATCGAACTCACGACCTCTCGATCGTCAGGCCGACATCTTAGCCATTAGGCTATCGCCGCTTTTGTTATTAGATCAGACTCCAAATCAACAATATTATAGAATAATTATTGTTAAATAATTAACTTGAGGTCTTTATTATTGAATAATTATTGTTAAATAATTAACTTGAGGTCTTTATTATTGAATAATTATTGTTAAATAATTATCTTCAGTTCTTTATTACTGAATAATTATTGTTAAATAATTAACTTGAGGTCTTTAATTATGAAATATTAAGTTGTGAATTCAGCTTACCAGTCATAGCCAGGGTGTAAAACGACTGAGGCTCAGCATCCCAGGTCACTTGAGGAATGTCTTTCACCTGGGTAGGAGTTAGCTCATTGCCTTCGTTTACCACCACACCGCTCGGGTATTTCACCTGCAAATTATATTGTCAAAACAAATGTTAAAGATTTCATAACAAGATAAAGGGAGTTTTAGCGGGAACGTGGAAAAGTCTGTGTGCTCTCCCAAAACGTGTTCTTCCGCGAGTTAATGTGTAATAAATGAGGATTAATAACCATTACGTGATAACCATTTCTAACTATCTAGAAACTTCCCCTTCATTTCCTATATTATTCAATGTAACATACTAATTTTATAAATTACCTTTGGAAACTGCGATCATGTCAAAGGCTAACAATGCAATTAGGCTCGGTTTCAATTCAGACATCATAGTAATTTAGTTGTCAGATTTATTTACCATCATTATATGGCAGGAAGCTTTGATCCTACTAAGTATGTAATAATATCACATATGCGAGTTTTTTTTCAATATCTTATAGGCTAGCGTTTGACCACTATCTCTCCTGTTGGTAAGTGATGATGCGGTGGAAGATGGTAAGCAGTGTAAGATCGCTAGGCCTAGAATGGGAGGCTCTCAAGGATCGCTGCCGGAACACATTAGATGTTTGGTGACATATTTTCTAACTTGAGTGGTAGCTGGCCAGACGTACACTACATATTGTCCTACCACCATGCGGGGATTGTTGGTTTTCTTAACGATGTTTTCCTTCACCAGAGGGCCACTGTGCAAAGCGCACATTAAAGTTTCGATAGAAAAATCCATTGGAGAGCGGCGGGATTTGAAATCGATACCACTGGCATCAAAGTCGACCGTTTTACTACTTACACCACCGGGCCCTCAAAAAGTTTGAGAGGATGGATGGTAACTTCCATATTTTAGGATCTTTGAGCACAAGCTATGTTATTTCAAGATGTAATTGCTGTGGACCTAATGTTCTTATGTAAGAAATTAATATTTATGTTTCGGTTAATAATAGAGGTAGGTACTAATCAAAAATGTTTATAAAACAGTTCGCTTTTGCGTTTTATTAATCTTTTTAGGGTTCTGTAGGTACAGAGGTCCACTTTTGAGGTCAAAAGGAAAAGGAACCCTCATAGGACCACTTTGTTGTCCGTCTGTCAGGACCCTTTTTTCTCGGGAACGTGTAGTATTAAGTTAAAACTTATATCAAATACTCAGGTCTATGGTCTATTTCGGCTATGAAAAAATTCAAATTGAAATCAAATAAACGCGACCAAAAGATATGACCGTTATTGTCGCATATTTTCGTATATTTTGCGATTTCACAAGGGAATCTAAACCTATAGGGTACTGGGATTGTTGACCTAGAATCATGAAATTTAGCAAGAAGCGTGCAAGCACAGCACTTATTAAAATAAAAATATAAAAACCGTAAATATGTAGTTTAATAATAATAAAAAAGCTAATTTACTATTACCAACATATTATTTGCGGTTGGTGCGGTTACCGTGTCTAGGCATCGGTCTATGGATCGAACTGCAAAGTTAAGTTTGTAATTTAAACTAGTTTGAAAAGTTTTTACGGAACCCTCGTTGCGCGAGTCTAACTCGCACTCGGTCTGTTTTATTTTAGTTTTTATCAATGGCTCAGATGTTCGGCTAAATGTACTTTCGGAATATAATCACCGTAACAACCGTAGTATAATGACCGAACGTAAAGATTTCATCGTTTCATCACTTGTTAACCGACTTCAAAAAAGGAGCCTCCTCTTTTTCAACCGACTTCCAAAAAGAAGGAGATTCTCAATTCGTCTGTATGTTTTTTTTGTGTGTATGTTACGCGATTACTCCGTCAATTGTAAACCGATTCGATAGATTCTTTTTTTAATATTTAATATTTAGTATTTAATAATTTTTAGTATTTAAATATATTTAACTGGCGGCGCTGATAGCATATATCAGTAGACAACGCATAATGTAACTGCTAATTATGCATTTTTGATAACGTACAAATATAGATTTCATAGTCCTAACATTTAAGCACTATACCAGAACAAAAATTACAATTGTGCAGGAAATAGTTACCAAAAAATAAAATTAAGTTTATAATAACAAAGATAAGATCGTTCAAAAACTAAAAGAACCGACTTCAAATGCCGTTTTCAGTACCTAGTTTGAGGTGTTTATATCCATATCTCTGGAGATACTTATCAGATCTCGATGAAATTACAATGGTACCACCTTGGGATATCTCCTTTCCAACAAAAAATAATCATGAAAATCGGTTCATAAACGACGAAGTTATCCGCGAACAAACATAATATATATATATATATATATATATATTATTATTATTATATATACGGTCGAATTGAGAAACCTCCTATTATAGAACTAGCGCTGACGAATGGCGAATAGAAGACGCATCTTTACAAGCGTATTGCTCCAACTACCTCTTTTCAGCGTTCGATGTCGTTTGTTCGGCCTGGTGTGTCTGTGCATAAGCCCACCTACGGAGTCCGTAGGTCACAATTTCTGAGGCCAAGTGAAATTGTTAATTGACATTGTAAAATTGACCCCCAGGAAATCGTCTATAATTGTAATGCGATAGGTTAGCGTAAGGATAACTATTTCTTAGTCACTTTCTGAACACAGACTACGTTTGACAAAGCTTTTATCCTCAATTATCACTCATAATACTGATCTGCAATCTGCTAATCACTTCTAGTTTTCACCTGTTTTTTCCTACTTATCGTTGTCGCATGCTGATTGAAGATATCCTGTAGTGTGAGATGATTTTGTTTCATTCAGTTGAGGTCAACTTCATTACTCACTTATCGCAGCTCAGTTTAGCCTTAACGTATAGTATGGTTGTGAAGAAAGTAAAATTGAATTGTCAACTGTTGGAAGATTAAGAAATCTAATACTATAAGAATCTTTATCCTGACATACTGACTGACTGACTGATAGACAACGCACAGCCTAAACCGCTGGTTGTAGAGCCTAGAAATTTGGAGGGTATATTTATCTTAGTACGTGTACTAAGAAAGGATTTTACAAAATTCACCCTTAGAGCCCTCGCACATTACGGCCACCAGTCGCCGCCACTAAACGCGACCACCAGTAGTTCGGCTAGACCACTACACGCCGCCACCAGTGGCAGCCACTAGTGGCCGCATCAAGCCACCAGTGGCTGCCACTTGCGTCAGACACTAGCTGCAAGTATCTCGACAGAGGTAGACGTGTAAAATGAGGAATCGGATCCGTGGACATCATGCACGTGCATTCAGTACGCAGCTTACAACAAGACTAGACCCGGGAGACGGGATTGGGGAGCGGCGCGCAGGGGTGGGAAGAAGCCGGCAACTGTGGCCGTGTATGCGCACGAGTCGAACGACAAAACGCAGCCACAAGTAGCGAGCGCGCTCGACTCTCGCAGCTTGTGGCTCGGACGCGGCCACTCAAGCGCTCAGTGTGCGCCGATTCTATATAAAATGTATGAAGAAACGCGTCCGCAGGTTGTGGCGGCCACTAGTGGCTGAAGCGTGGCCGCCACTAAGTGGCCAGTGTGCGGGGGCTCTTAAGGAGATGAAACGGGGGTTCAAAGTTTGTATGGAGAACTGAGATTAGATAGTATTTTCTATTCGAACTTCACACAAGTGCTTCGTTAAATAAATAAGTAAATACGTGTTTCAGGCTTTTTCCAAATTACAACCCTAAAATGAAGTGGGGTAACAAAGTCTGAAATCAATATTGTTCCGGATTGCGCCGAAATTTGGCATGCAGATAGTTATTTTGCCGTAGGTATCCGCTAAGAAAAGATTTTTCAAAATTCACTCTTTAAGGAAATGAAACGGGTGTTCACAGTTTTTATTGAGAAACAAGATAAGATAGTCTTTTCTATTTGAAACTTCACACAAGTACTTCAGTAAATAAATAAGTAAATACGTGTTTCAGACTTTTTCGAAATGACACCCCTAAAAGGGTGAAGTGGGGTAACAATGTCTGAAATCAATATTGTTTCGGATGATTGCTCTGAAATTTGGCATTTTTAATAAGCAGGGCGCCAACTAGTGTTAAGTTGCCGCCTAATGAAAAGTGATGATGCTGATACTATCTGTTATTGTAAGTGCTTATTTAGAAGTGTCACAACAGAAAGTAGTGCGATGAGATGTTGGAATATCTTTTACCGAATTAGCTAAGTACACAAACATTTTGGGGAGACAGCAAATTTTAAGCTAATCGACAAAAGACATTGTCTGAGAAATGGCCTGTGCCGGCTATGCATTTAAGCTTAATCCAAATATCCTACGAAATTTTACCGAACTTGTCGTTTTACAATTTATTAAATGGAATGATGGGCTGTTGTAATTTATATCTCAATCGATTCATCTGGGGTGGCTCTCAAGAGCCCTTAGAAACTTGTATTAGAAACTGACGCCTAAGAGAAATTGAAATGAAGTTAATTGCGTATTTATTATTATACTAGGTACTAGTTGAGTTGTACCAACGGCTTCATCTGCGTAAAAAAGTATTGAAGTAAGTCATCAAGACTTACAGTACCTATCTATCTGTGTTTCAAATTTCATCCAAATCCATTCATTCAGCTGGCTTTGCGTAATTTGAATCACAAACTTTCACATTTATAATATTAGTAGGAAAGTCTTCAAAAATTACAAAATCTTCGACTAAAAGATTTTATGATTACACAATACCAACCGATTACATAAGGCCGCAGAAGTGCATAGGCTATCGCCCAATTAAAACAACTTGGTAGTATAAACTACAGAACGTGTATTTAATTTATACGATAGATACTCATATATTGTGTAAAAACTAAAATGCAGTTTGTTGTGTCTAGTGTTTAGGTATCTAATGTACGTAGGTAATAACTCAATCCACTACAAACTAAAACAGACACACAAGCTAAATCCAATATCACAAAAATAATTCAAGCATAAACTACACTGTAAACAACCTTTTTGTATGATTCAAAATTTTTACCAAGAAGAGTTGATTATAATAAATACAGAACATACCTGCATCAATCATTCGTTGCGAAATGATGGTCGGTAGGATAATATCGTAAAGGCCACGTTTGAATAAATATGTATTATTAGTTAAAATTATCTAACTAGGTACTGAATTACTTCTACCAAACTTTGCGAAGTCCGTTTAGCCATAGATCTACACAAAATCTAAGCTCTTCACGTACCTAAAACCGAAGGGGACGAAGCTGAATACCTACATTTTTTAACCATCTTTGACTTATTTACTTTAGGAGCATACAAGAATCACTTCGAGATATAACCTTGCGGAAGGTAATGATGTTATATGTACACCGGCTGTTATACACGTACTTTTAGTAAAATTTTATCGACCTAGGTTTCGCGCTTGTCCATTGCTCTTTTTCGGGATTGCGGTGAGATCGCGCTGGTCAGTGATCATCGCGATCTCACCGCGAGACCTCACAGAATTATAGCCGGTATATAACATCAAAAATATAACAAATGTATGTTTAATATTAACTTGCTTAATATTAACACTTGCATAAGATGTCACGTAATTTTTCTGTTACAAAATATCAAAATAATCAAAACCTTGAATAAGTATTTCTTGAAAGGTGCCTTGGAAATTCAAATCACGAGTGTAGTACACACGAGCACAAGAGAGTAACCTGTCTAGCTAGGCAAGTGGGTTACATCGCCGATAAAGTGATCACTTAACATCAGGTGAGATATCTGGTCAAACACTTAACTATCGTCAATTTAAAAAAAACTCACCTGAACGAGGGCAGCCGGCGGTCTGCTGACGACATCAGGCACCACTTGGTGAGTAGCAAAGGACTTCGCAACTGTCGACATTCCTCTGGCAAGCACCCTAAAATTGACCATACTGATGTCGGCTACCAACAGAACAATCGCACATCTTATTAGACGACCCATTTTGTAAGACGTCCACGAACATATAAAGTCGCAAGAACAGCCAGTAAAGCGGGCGATTTTGCCAAAGGTCAAGCGCAAACTAAGCGAATGCAGAAAGCAACGGTTTTATATGGTAGCCGGTTATTAGATTGTGTACAGTCATGAACTGAGGAACTGTAAATGTTATGATTTGCAGGAATGATGTTTAAGAATCGCATGGTAATTCAAGAAAATTACTGATGGCGTGTGTAAAGGGATCTTGAGCAGGGTCATCGTGTTATGTTCGGAATAACCTTCTTGGTTCTCATGGATGCGTTAATAATTCAAGATTTTTAACAGCTTTATTTTCGTCAACTGTTTTGACAAGGCTGGTCTACACACCACGCCAGCCTTCCTACCTTCAGCGGCCTCGATGGGGCTGCCACCGTTAGATGGTGGACGCGGCGGGGTCGCAGAAGAAGAGGACTGTCGGTATGTCTATGCACCGCTCTCCCTATCTTCTGCGATCGAAGTGGCTGACGGTGGGGCCACTGATCTGACCCACCGCAGGGGACCAAGGGCGTTAAGACATGGGGTTGTCTTGCGCCCATTTGCTTGTGTGGTCCCTGGGAGGGAGGTTGCGAGTGTTGCGACGTAGCATGTGCTCTAGTACGTCGTGACGAGGGGGAGGTGTGAATGCCTGGTGACACCCTCTATGACGGGTCCTTGCGGACAAACGCCGTCGGGGCCGCGGACGGATGCGAAAGCGTACCCGTAGCCCCGACATTCGGCGTCTAGAAGCAGCACAATTAAGGCTGATTTACACTTGCTGCTAGCTAACTGTAAAGCGCTATGCAAGTACAATGCAAACGAAAACAATAGGATATATGTTTCATTTAACATTCTTTGACAATGTTACATTTGGCGCAATGAACTGAATGTTATTTTGATAGGACTATTAACAGCAAAAAACATGAGTTCTATGAGATAGTTTAAAAAACTAAAAAGAACCGACTTCAATGCTGCGGTATTAATTTTCAGGAGATACTTACTAGACCTTGATAAAATTAACATGGTACTACACTTGAGATCTCTCCTTTCCAACAAAAAAATAATCAAAATAATCAAAATCGGTTCATAAACGACGAAGTTATCCGCGAACAAACATTTAAAAAAAACATACGTTCGAATTGAGAAACCTCCTCCTTTTTTTGAAGTCGGTTAAAAATATAAACACTATTCTACACAACTATACCCGTTATTCCCGTTTTCACTCATACCATCATACTGATGATTTGGTAAAGATAAGTTAATAATGGCAATTGGTTGGTACCTCTATTGTCATTGAGCATTTTTGTCATCTATTACAATGTATCAATGGCCAGGATATGTGTTAATTCAAACATATTAAAATGTCCACATTGAGTCAGTCAATTCTGTTTGTTAACATGTGAGGTAATCACAATATCTACAGTCACAATAATTACACTAGTGGATTTGCTTGTTTATTCTCCGATGGGAGTATTACCTAAACACCGGTAGTTTACTACCACAGATGGTAGCAGCACATTATATCGATGTTCCGCCTGACTTGCTACCAAAAAGTAGCTTACAACCATCAAGAAGAAAATCTGCCGCCATAACCTTACGGTGTTCTGGCAGCTGCAAATTCTCACAGCGCTTAGAGTCAGAGTATTCTAGAGCTCTAGTGTTCCCCATCTTTGATTGCATTATCGCTTACTACCAGGCAAGATAGTGGTCAAACGCTAGCCTATAAGATACGAGTATATAAAAAAATATTAACAGTTCATTCAGTTTTTCTCTTCTGGCCTTTATCTTTTAGAGTTTTTCCATTCCTTGACGTATGATAAATAAAGAAGCAAACCGCTTCGTGCTTGAAGAAGGAATATCTACCACAAAGCGGTTACATCAAGGTTATACGGTATACCACATTATGACTATACGCCTCGAAAGATAGTACTGCTATTTATCTGTTGGTATTATTTATTTAGGCGGTTTGCTTACTGTGTTGTGGTGACAAGGTGAAATTGTGACAATGAAATTGGGCCTAACTCCTAAGTAAATTAAATTACTAACTTTGTCTGAACTGAGCATTGTAGTGCTTTATGAGTACAGATGGAAAGCACTTTTCTCAAATTCTGGGATTAAAATATGTATTTGTAAATACTACGTCAGATATTATACTTTTGGTATTATAGATTAAAATTGTCCTTTACAGTATATAATTTAAATGAAAACCTTACAAGAATTAAAATTTGCGCATCAAAATATTTGGAGCGAAACCACAAATCAAACAATAGCTACTACGTAAACATTATTAGCTTCACTATTTCTGTAGATCACAACGGATATAAATTAATTAGATGTTAATATAGTTTAATCTATCGTATAAAACTAGCTGTGCCCCGCGGCTTCGCCCGCATAATGAAAAGTATCTAATGGCCTTATCCATTGATAAGTACCAGCCTATTCCTATGCTAAATTTTAGCTAAATCGGTCCAGCCGATTGACCGTGAAGAAGTCCCAAACAACCAAATATACAAATTGACTTTCGTATTTTCACATGTTCATATGACGTATATGTTCGTACATGTTTCGTATGAACACCGTAAGTTTATGGTGGCATATTTTTTTCCTTGATGGTGGTAAGCTACTTTTAGGTAGCAAGTGAGGCAGAATATCGATTTTAATGATGCCACTACCTGTGTACAAACACCCATGATTCATGAATGCACATAAAAACTTAAGAAAATCAATTGGTATATACCAAGCTAGGATTATAACCAGCGACAGTCGGGTTAGAAGTCAAGATAACTATCCTTTACGGCAACGGGCCGATTTCAATTTCACCCGTGTGAAGCCTGGGCGGGCGGCTAGTAATGTTAATCAATAAGAAATACTATGTAGGTAGATAAGAAACTTCATGAACAGGCAAAGTGAGGCTGTATTTTTCTAGCAATGAGCACAGCTACGGCTAGTTTAAGCACCAGTGCATTCCCTTTTTAACCGACTTCAAAAAAAGGAGGAGGTTTCTCAATTCGACCGTATATATATATATTTTTTTTTTTTTTTTTTTTTTTTTTATGTTTGTTCGCGGATAACTTCGTCGTTTATGAACCGATTTCGATTATTCTTTTTTTGTTCGAAAGGAGATATCCCAAGTGTGGTATGTTGTATTGTAATTTTATCGAGGTATGATAAGTATCTCCAGAGATATTGAGATAAACATCTCAAAATTGGTACTGAAAATGAATAGCGCGGCATTGAAGTCGGTTGTTTTTTAGTTTTTAAACGATATTATATTAATACCTATTTACAACGCATCAAATTAATTTAAAATTGTACTATAATTTATGTAAGAATTTTTGTTCGATATAAACTATTATTATATTATTGAACTTTTCCATGAAGCTATTGCAATCAGGTGAGATAGTGGTAACACGCTAGCCTATGAATAATTAAAAAAAATGTTTGCGTAGGATATCGTAATTATTAAATTTGAGTACATAAAATTTTGTATAATAAGGGCGAAGTTTAGGGAATGTTCCAATGAATTGATTTAGAGAAGAAAAGTTCAGACATTCCAAGTTCTCTTCACTCCGGCATAAATCCTAACTAATATTATAAATGCGAAAGTAACTCTGTCTGTCTGTCGGTCCCACTTTCACGCCAAAACCACTGAACCGATTTAAATGAAATTTGGTGCACAGATAGTCTACAGCCTGAGAAAGGACATAGGCTACTTTTATTGCGAAAAGAGGGTTGTAAGGGGTTGAAAGGGGGGATGAAAAGTTGTATGGAAGTATCGTCATTTTTAGAGCTAGAAGCTTGAAACTTATTTTTTAGGCTGATGATTCGATATAAATAAATATGACATTCAAAGTTTGTGAGGGGGAAGGGGGAGGGAGGGGAGGTGAAAGTGAGGGGAAGAGAAAGGGGGAGGAGAGGTGAAGGGGAGAGGAAGAGAGAGGTGGAGGGGAGGGGAAAGTGGGGCGAAATGGGGGGGTGAGGGAAGTGAGGGTAATGGGGGTGGGGGGAAGAGAGAGGGAGAGAGGAGGGGAGGGGTGAGGGGGAGGGGGGATTTGCACGGCGTGGTACGGTGCGGTGTAGGAGGGATACGCATGTGTCTTATTTGTAAAATAATTTAAAATGCTACCCAAAAACACTATTCCATTCGGACGAAGTCGCGGGCACAGCTAGTAAAAACATATTTTAGCAACATCTTCCGTTGAATTTTGTATAAACATAAGACTGGTAATGAAATACTACAGACAAAGATATAACCATTTTTAGTTTGAAAGTTTTCGCAAAAATTATTCATTTTAATGATTAAATTAAGCGTCAAAAATGGTGATACCGTTCGCTCAGCGGTCGTAGAACACGCTCACATCTCGGACACCAGGCATTACCTAAGGTTCGATAAGGTCTCTGTGCTAGCGAGGGAGAAGTTTTTCGTTCCTTGTAAATTACGGCAGGCCATCAAAATCAACAGGTGTAACGAGGTATTTCGACTCGTTACATATTTTTCGTTTGGAAGCACATTTCAGCTTCTAAGACTGACAAAATTACCTTTTGGTTTTAAATAATTTAGAACATTTTCGTATTTAGCCATTTTTAGTCGATTTTAAATAATCGAGTTATTACTTGGTCTGTGGATCATTCAATATCCTATAGACAATCTTTCAAAAAAAAAAATGACTTTGACATCTGTCAATTCTCGATCGGAGACGTCACTTTTTCTTGTCCCTGGGGCCTACGAAGAGCTAAACTTTTTGTATTTTTTCTTAATCAGATTTTACAAGATTAATCCATCTTGTTAATTAAATTTGCGATGATACTCGGCGTGCTTATGGCGTAGTGCCATATGATAACGTCGTGATTTTGCGGTGAGTCAATTTTTGATAACCTAAAATGTTTCGCGTCATCCTTCATAGCGACAAATATATTTACAATCGGATTTTTGGTTACAGCCTTTGGCGCTGTTTGTTTGGACGACTGTCGTCTACTGTTTGTGCGACTATGGGTGTCGTCAACTGTTTGTACGACGCCGGAAGACGTCGTTATTTTGAGATGTTTGTTCGACGCACCACGTTTGGATGTCGTCGTAGTTTCGAGCTGTTTGAGACGCCCCCGGACGCTGCAGCTAAGCTAATTTCATTATAACTCTTTTTATTACCCTTAAAACTTTAATTTCATATTCGCAAGATGCAAGAAAGACAATAACCAAATTTCAGTAGTAAAATGTAAAATAAATTAACCTAAAAAGTAATGAAAACCGAATGGTATTTATAGTCAAATGTTTAGACATAGTATTCCGGCTTTAACTAAATAATGTGTATCTCATTCTGGAGGTAAGGGACGTTTTGAAGTATTAAAATTTGTCATACAATCCCAAAACCGTGTTATCATTTGCCTGTCCCCCGGTCCGAGATTAAAAGTCTCAATGACACCGCTGATTTATCCTGGTAAGTTTTAGATCTTGGTAGAACAAGGGCGCTCGATATTCATAAATACTGTCTACCTAACATTAATTTTTAGCTTTTTATACTCTATAACCTTCATGTTACAACCAGTAACGTTTATATTTTTATAAACCAAAATTTTTTTTTATTACAATTAGCGCGAGAACAGGGACCGGAGTTACCTCCACATATATAATCTTTCCTGCATCTTATTTTTGTTTTTCTTGTCACAATTTAGTGCAATTTTTTGTTATTTTTTTAGCATTTTTACAGTTTTTGTACTTTGAAAACAGAATTGTAACTTTGTTTACAACTTTTTTTGTATTTTAACAAAACTAATTAACATACAATGTTCTTTATATGTCTTATATACTGGATAGACTAATCTAAGTGTGTACTTACTATATAATAACATTTGAGATATGTGTTGTTTACATTTTGTAAGGAACTGACCTTGACCACATTGAAAGTGCTAAGTTTTTGTTTGAATTGATATAACTTTGTCTTATATAAAGTTATAACGTTTGTTTACTGTTGAGAAGCATTAAACTACATTCATATTAGAAAATACTAGCTTATTAACATAATTATTAACCAGTTTATTGATTTTACTTTTCACAAATAGATATAACCTTAGCCGTTGTTAATGATCTTGAAAATTAAGATAAATTGTGAATCTTTTTTGCATCTTACATACTTTACAATTTGAATGTTTCTTTGTACATTCAAATTTCTTTAAATACTTTTGAACATTATTAAATATTAACATAAACTTTAAAACATAATAACTTAAATCGGTTTTAACTAAAAATCTTATAAACTTTGATGAGTTTTAACTATTCTTTGAATTTTTAGTTGGTTGTTTGTCTTTGTTTCTTTAATATTTTTGATTATTCATCATGACTGACAAACAGGTTCAATTTCCACCCTTGCTGGAAGAGAATTTACCTGGTACTTCTAGGGATGTTATTTCTAATCCGGCGTTGGATAATTTAGTTATGCAGAATACAACAGAGGCTGTTGACCCTTTCTTACCTAACCTTGGTCATAGTAGCTTGCATAATTTTACACCTTTACCTTCGTTTAACTCGATGAATGTTCAACTCAATGAACAATTGAAAAAGCATTTGCCTTCAACAAATAAACTTCCTGATTTGAAGCGTAGTAAGATATCTTTTGATGGGAAAACTTGTGTTAGAGACTTCATCACTTCAGTTGAGGAATATTTTTTGTATAAAAACTTTGATGAAAACTTTTTAGTCGGTTCTTTTTCTGATCTGCTCACTGGAACAGCATCGAAATGGTTCCGTAGTATTCGAATTAGGGCTTCTTCGTGGACAACACTTAAAACTGAATTGTTGAACAGATTCGACAAACCTGAATTTGATTATCATTTGGAGTATGAAATGAGAACTCGCAAACAACGGAGTAATGAGTCACTTCCTGATTTCATTACTGAGATTTTAGATATGTCTAGCAGATTAGCTAATCCAACTTTTGAGAATGTTTTGATAACTATAATTAAACACAACATGTTACCTATTTACACACCGTTTTTATTTGGAAAATCAATAGACACTATTGAACAGTTTATCCGAATTAGTAAGGAATTAGAGATTTTAGTTAACCGAAAACCTGTAAAGGAAATTAAACAAAACTTTCATGCGGTTGAAACCAAACTTTCTTGTTTGAAGTGTAAGTCGACAGACCACACTTATAAAGAGTGTACAGAGATTCTTGGACCTGTGTGCTTTAAATGTCATAAACGAGGCGTTTTGACAAAGAACTGTGATACTTGTCATTCTGACAATATTAAAAATAATAATAATTCAAAAAACTTGTAAGGCATCGGGCCCAAGTTTTTGAAGAAACTTCAGGTGCTCCGATATCCAATTATAAACCTAATGATGATACGTGTAAAAGAGAATTTTCAGAATGGCTTGACTATTTAAAAACATTTTTTTCTGTTCATAAAGCAGCTCCTATACTTTTTACTAAACAAAATGATACTAGACCATTTTTAAAATTTACCATTTATAATGAAACTTTTTCTGGATTGCTAGATAGTGGTTCAAATAGCTGTGTTTTAGGTAATAACCAACACTTGCATTTTTCTAAACTAGGATTTCAAATTAAACCTATTGATGCCTCCGCTTGTACTGCTGATGGTTCATCAAGAAAAGTTATCGGTTCTATGCGATTACCGGTTACCGTTGACAATGTTTGTAAACTTGTAGAATTTTTAAAAATACCCTTCTAGAATGAAAAACCTTCGAGTAGAAGATAATACTTTATATCGTTACTGTAAAAATAAATTTGACCCTAATAGTCGTTTGAATTGGAAAATTGTTATACCTAAAGAACATGTTTTAGATACTATTCGTTCTAATCATGATGATATTAATTCTGGACACTTTGGAATACATAAAACTCTTAATAAAATAAAACAACATTATTATTGGAAAGGAATGTTCGGAGACGTTCAAAGATATATTTCTTCTTGCGACATTTGTAAAGCTTATAAACATTCAACTTCTGCTCCTGCTGGTAAGATAGTTAACCCTAAGAAAGTTGATCAACCTATGGTAATGTTATCCGTTGATATTATTGGGATTTTACCTAAATCTTATTCTGGACATAGATTCATTCTTTCAATTGTAGATGTTTTTACTAAATATTGTTGGATATTTCCAATGATAAATGCTACTTCTAAAGTAATTTGTAAAATCTTTGAAAAAGAAATATTTCTTAAATTTGGTGTACCTAAAATTTTAGTGGCCGACAACGGACCCCAATTTATATCTAAACATTTTGTAGATTTCTTAAAAAATTTCAACATAACTAAAATATTTTATAATGCACTATACACTCCACAGAATAATCCAGTAGAAAGATATAATAAGACAATAGAAACATGTATTTCTTGTTTTGTTAAAAATGATCATCGAACTTGGTCAAGGTTTTTGCCTCATGTCCAATTAGCTTTAAATAGTAGTGTAAATCTTGCTACAGAGTACACTCCTAACTTTTTGATGTTCGGTAGAGAACTTATTTTTGATGCATCTTTACACCGTTTTAGTAACTCTTTTGATAACTTAGATCAACTTGAGCTTGGTACTAGAGATACTTATGCTCACTCTTTAAATTCACTTAGTGAAGTTTTTGTTAAAGTTCAAGCTTATCTTTTGAAAGCTTATAAGCGTAATGCTCTTTATTATAATAGGGGAAGAAAAGTCATTTCTTTTGATGTCGGTGATGTAGTTTGGCGTAGAAGTTTTGTACAGTCAAATGCACCTGCATATTTTTCGGCTAAATTAGCACCTAAGTTTATTAAATGTGAAATTGTAGAGAGAATTTCTCCTAACGTTTATGTACTAAAGGAATTTAATAAAACAAGTACTGGACGTTATCATGTTAAAGATATAATTAAATATTAAAATTTTCATTTTTGGATTTAACTCTTTATTTAGATTTGTTTTGATATTCTGTTTGGGATGGACAATGCTTGTGGAAGAATGAGATTTGATGTATGAAAGAAGAAGTCCATGGTGAAAGATGATTATCTGAAAGGAAACCAACACTTTATTGAAATACAACTTTAAATATACTAAACCTAACTTAGGTCTATTTTTGATACCTTCATCTTATTTTTGGAACTTTTATCCTAATTTTGAACTTTTACCCAACTTTAAAAGCTACATCTAACGATTATATTTTCTTTTAGAAATTTTCTTGGCATCAAAAGATCTTATGTATATTTTTGTATATTTTATTATTTTGGTTACTTTGAAAAGCTTTTCACTTTTCAAGTACTCAACTTTCTTTTAGATACTTTGAGAAGTTTTCCACTTTTCTAGTATAAATATTGTTTTAGATTGCTATGAAAAGCTTTCCACTTTTCAAATAGCCTGCACATTGTGTAAATACATTTTTAATATAGATGTGTTTCAGTCTTTGTGAAGCATGTTATATATTATTTAGATTATTTAGTTTGTGTTTGTTGTAGACCTAAGACTTGGATTTGACACTTAGAGCTCTATATAATTTTTACCCGGATTTGCCTCTCGGATTTGACTCTTTTGAGCTTTTGTCTCAGTTAACCTTTATGGGTAAGTTTTTTACTCTTCATTTTTTTCCCGCGTTGACATTTTTGGTTCAAGCGTTGGAAACTTTAGATATTGTGAACGGAAAGTCGGTGGTGTTGAGCCGGTCACAATACACCTTTGTTGTTTTCCCAACAAACTTTTGTTAACTTGTTATTGTGCACGGAATGTCGGTGGTGTTGAGCCGGTCACAATATACAATTTTTGGTCTTTTTGACAAACCCTTTTATTAATTTGTTAGTGTTCGGAAAGTCGGTAGAGTTGAGCCGGTCACTACTTATTATTTTTGGTTCTCTATTTTTATGAGAATAATTTGAACTTTTGTTGTTCAACTTTTTCATTGAAAACTTGTTCACTGAATCTTTTGCAGTGAATAATTATCTATAGTCGGCAGCTAATGCTTAACCGTACTACAATATGGATAACCTTTGTTATTACCTTTTAATTTAGTTAGAATCGTTCTGAGATTATAAAAGATAGAGGCGATGGTGCTTATCTACACTTTTGTTAAATATTTCAGAAATATTTATTTGGTTTGTAATACAGATAGGTAGATGGAGGCTATGGTGCTTATCCACTCTTGAGTATAATTAATTTGTGATGGATTTTAGGATTGAGTCATATTGATGGATTAGTTTTGATAAATCTTAACATTGTTTTCACTTGGTTAGAAAGTTTTTATAACTTGTTTTTCTAGAGCAACTTAGTCAGTGGCTAGAAGCTTAACTGATTTAATGTTATGCTTTATTAGTGTCTTCTTTTAGTTTGAATAAATTTCATATTTTGGTAGCGGAATATTTTCTGTTTATTAATTTTTTTGAATAAGTTTTTGTTAGGAATTTTTTGGGAGTTCTTCTCAAAAATAAAAGAAGTTTCATTCTTTTATTTTTTTTTGGGAAGGTATGTACTGTAACGAGGTATTTCGACTCGTTACATATTTTTCGTTTGGAAGCACATTTCAGCTTCTAAGACTGACAAAATTACCTTTTGGTTTTAAATAATTTAGAACATTTTCGTATTTAGCCATTTTTAGTCGATTTTAAATAATCGAGTTATTACTTGGTCTGTGGATCATTCAATATCCTATAGACAATCTTTCAAAAAAAAAAATGACTTTGACATCTGTCAATTCTCGATCGGAGACGTCACTTTTTCTTGTCCCTGGGGCCTACGAAGAGCTAAACTTTTTGTATTTTTTCTTAATCAGATTTTACAAGATTAATCCATCTTGTTAATTAAATTTGCGATGATACTCGGCGTGCTTATGGCGTAGTGCCATATGATAACGTCGTGATTTTGCGGTGAGTCAATTTTTGATAACCTAAAATGTTTCGCGTCATCCTTCATAGCGACAAATATATTTACAATCGGATTTTTGGTTACAGCCTTTGGCGCTGTTTGTTTGGACGACTGTCGTCTACTGTTTGTGCGACTATGGGTGTCGTCAACTGTTTGTACGACGCCGGAAGACGTCGTTATTTTGAGATGTTTGTTCGACGCACCACGTTTGGATGTCGTCGTAGTTTCGAGCTGTTTGAGACGCCCCCGGACGCTGCAGCTAAGCTAATTTCATTATAACTCTTTTTATTACCCTTAAAACTTTAATTTCATATTCGCAAGATGCAAGAAAGACAATAACCAAATTTCAGTAGTAAAATGTAAAATAAATTAACCTAAAAAGTAATGAAAACCGAATGGTATTTATAGTCAAATGTTTAGACATAGTATTCCGGCTTTAACTAAATAATGTGTATCTCATTCTGGAGGTAAGGGACGTTTTGAAGTATTAAAATTTGTCATACAATCCCAAAACCGTGTTATCATTTGCCTGTCCCCCGGTCCGAGATTAAAAGTCTCAATGACACCGCTGATTTATCCTGGTAAGTTTTAGATCTTGGTAGAACAAGGGCGCTCGATATTCATAAATACTGTCTACCTAACATTAATTTTTAGCTTTTTATACTCTATAACCTTCATGTTACAACCAGTAACGTTTATATTTTTTATAAACACAAAATTGTTTTATTACACAGGTTTTTTAACTGGGATCGTGGGTGGACAGTACCGCCGCCATGGGTGCCAACATTGGGCGCTTCCTACCCCGATGCCAACAATCAACAAGGCTACCATGCAGTGGACACAATTAGCACAGTATGCCTACAACCTAACATAATGGTATTAAATAGTGATGACGAATCGGAGGCAGAGCCAAACGTAGAACCCGAGCGTACCCGAAGATCTACGACGCCACCCCTGCCAATGGTAGCGCCTGTTTCGAGTCGTCAGTTGCGCCGGGAAGCGCGGGCAATACGACGTGCGTTGCCGCCATCCTAGCCGCTCCCAGACGATGACCTATGTAATAGGTTGAAACCTGGTCGGAGCATATCCGAAGTAAACGCATTATGTTATATATTTATTTGTACACCCATTTGTTATGAAGAGCCCTCGTAGAGGGCTTCATACCTTTCATATTGTTTTGATATAATTGTTTACAATCTCTTTACTTTGCTTGTACCAAGATTCTTTCTATGCCTTTTATGGTGTTTCATACTGAGTATATCCCTGATTTTCTCTAAAGAATTACATGAAAGCTTAAATGTCTATTGTAGGTTTATTTTACAGTATGTATTTTCAAACTGGATATTTACACAGCTAAAATTTAATTTGTTGTCCTACACAAAATTATGTCAATAGAAATCGCCATTCAAGTCTATTATAATGCATGGTAATCTAATGATGAAAGGAAATAATGATGATTGGACAGAAATATCTAGAACAAATTAATAAATGCAGGTCCAGTAGTAAACCAAAATGCAAACACAGGCGGTAGCTAGCCGATATAAACACGCACAAGATAGATGCAAATTGAGGAATACTACAACCATTCTAACAATAAAGAACTGGAAAACCAACTATTAAAAAACATGCAAGATATAACAGTAGAGGCAGAATTACGTAATATTTACGATACAAAACGATAAAATATGTTCGACCGGCCTGCTTACTTTGTAAGATTTAAGTTTGTTTTATTAGACATGGTTGTAGACTTATTTCGTAATTGTGGTGATAGCGATTATAGCAATTTATAGTAATTACATACCTTTGATCACACAGAAGATTCCAATTAAAGAAAGTAAAGAAATTAAGAAAACAAAAAGCCGCTGCAAGATTTCGCAAATGCCACAGATTACTCGATAGTTACTGACAGGGTTGCCAGCAGGGTTGCCAGATATCAGCTAACTCAATTCGCCAAATTTTGCCTACATAGTAGCCTAAATCACCAAATTTTTTTTTGGGCAAGAAGCTTAATACGCCTAACATTTTGCGCTATGTAGCCTATATTTAGCCCAAATAAAGAAGTCACATAAGAAAAGAACAACGTATAGCAGAATCATACATTTTTTAGGGTTCCGTACTTCGAATTGACAAAAGGAACCCTTATAGGATCACTTTATTGTCCGTCTGTCAAGACTATTTTTCTCAGGTACGCGTAGAGATATTAAGATGAAATGTATATCAAACACAGTGTAAGAAATTAAACTTGCATATAAACGCAATCAAATGATATTACTTACCGTTAATATCACATACTTTCGCATATTTTATATTTTGATATAACTATCAAGAAATAATATGAAACATTTGGAGTGATCCTGAAGTAGCCTAAATCGCCCGTTCTTTTATTTCTAGGTAGCCTAAATGGCTACTGGTAGCCGATTGGATTTTTTGGTCGCCATTTGACCTCTCAAGGTAGCCTAAATGGCGATAAATCGCCTAGTCTGGCACCCCTGATAGATAGATACTGGTGTCATGTCACTACTCTTCTTCTTCTTATTATTTTCTTTGTTTTTGGCTTTTGCGATAATACCACCATCTTCTTCTTCTTATGGCTTTTAAACGCTGCTTGGCGTTTTCTGCCAGTGTCAATGTCACTACTCAGTACATTATTTTTATTTTCATGTAATAAATCCTATCATCAAAACAAAGGCTAGACCGCACCAAGCAACACTGCACTGCAGCGGCGCGACGCGACACATAGCTACAAAATATTCTTTGTAAGAAATTGTATGAAGTATATCGCACTACGCTGCATGGTTACAATCTGGAATATTTTTTTTAGGTACATTTACATCCAAACAAACAGAATACAATGATTCCATTATGTAAAAAAATGATTTCACGTATTTTACAGTCGTATTTTTAAAACGTTTCGACTAATAAGTTTTTCAAGTAAGGCAGCACTTTTTTCCCCTATACGTATGGGATATGTAATAACGGTCAAATTTTATCAAATACTTTTCAAAAATTCAAATGCAATACTGATACAAATCGATTGCGAAAAACAAAATAAAAATTACTCCTTTACTTACTGGCGGCCATTTGGAACCATCAGAAAAGTATGGCATGGTGTATTTCGTGAATGGCTACTCGACGATGATTAGCTGTGCAAAAATTAGCCTGAAACAAATGGTTGAATTGTTTTTTTTAAATTAATATATTCGCGTCTGTATGGCGGGCTGTAAGTCACACCGGAGAAGTATGGCATTACGCTACCGCCTACTTCTTTTTTTTTCTGTCATTCCGTAATTAGACCCCTGAAGAAGCGCCATACTGGTACAAATGACCAAGTATTTTCTGTTACCATCTCCCTGTCTATTTAGTTCGTAGTACGACAAGTCAGGCAGCCCGTACACACTCAATCTCGATCGCGATCACGGATCACGGGATCACGCGACAACATTACACGTTCAATCTTGATTTCTTCAGTGCGTGAATCGTAACCACCCCGACAACACCTATAACCATCCTACAACAGAGTACTTTTTAATATGTAAAAACTGGCCAAGTGTGAGTCGGTCTCGCACACGTAGGGTTCCTATTGAACAAAATTTGCCGAAAAAATTAGATACATGTAGTTTTAACATCGATATATATAAATACCGTATGAACCGTACAAAATATGCTTGTTTACTACAACGCCATCTAACGAATATTTAACGAACTTCTAACACCTACTAAGTGAACGTTAACACAAAGATTTTAGGGTATGTAATAATGAGGTGTCAGTGTCTTTATACTTTTTTATATTGCATATATTCTACAACTATAAAGAAATAATATTATAATACATTTGGGGAATCCTCAAGTAGCCCAAATGGCCTATTCTTATAGTTCTAGGTAGCCTAAATGGCTACTGGTAACCGATTGGATTTTTTGGTCGCCATTTGACCCCTTAAGGTAGCCTAAATGGCGATAATTCGCCTTATCTGGCACCCATGCACCACAGAGTACTTTTTACATATTAAAATGTACTAAGTTATAGGTGTTGTCGCGGCGATTACGATACACGGACTAAAGAAATTAAGATTGAACGTGTAATGTTGTAGCGTGATCCGTGTTCTATGATCCGCGATCAGAACTCTGTGATCGCGATCGAGATTGAGTGTGTACAGCCTTAAGTTCAAAATGGCTTTCGACGAAGATAAATTAATTGTATTAGTCAGTCTGTATAACGTTGTATATACGTTCATTATTTCGTTACGTTCATTTACGTTCATTATAATAACGTTCAAATCAGTTTCTTCCATCTTCCTCAGAAATTGCCAAACGACTGACAGACAAAATTTGCTGCAAACCACGGAAAAAGAGAATATAACACTACGTTAACCATGGATAATGACAGATAGAGTCTATTCTCCGTGCTGCAAACAGTCGCGGCACTGCAGTTCAAGTGCGGTATACCTAAAAGTGTCGCTACCTGTTGCGTCGCGCCGCTGCTGTGAAGTGTCGCTTAGTGCGGTTTAACCTTAACATTAACGTAAAAGGGCCATAAGGGCCTTATATGTTAAATCTGCTGTACAGCAAGTCTACACACGATCAAGCACGCACGATGCTGGACTGCTCTGACGTACGTCCGCATTATTCACTGTCCATCTGCACGACGTTCGCGTGAGGTGCTCGCTGGATGCAAAATCGGTCGTGCAAGTCCAGCAAACAATTAATAATAATTATCGACGTACGTCAAGCCTATTCACGGTACTTTGCATCGTGCATCGTGCATGTCCTTGGCGGTACGTACAGCAAAATGGATCGTGAATAAGGCCTTTAACAGTCACAGACTAAGTAGATATGCTACGCATCGAACCTAGGACAATAGATTACAAATCGTCCTAGCATCTAACAGTGTTATAAAACGTATCTCAAAGTATACCCGAGTTTTGGGGGGAACGTGAAAAAGTGTGTGTGCTCTTGTTCTCATTGTATTTTTTCCTAAAACTGGTGTTCTTCAGCGAGTGGATGTGTAATAAATGTGGATTATTAACTGTTAAGTACCGGTGAATGTGTGTGAGTATAGGGAAACAACACAATGTTGAAAAACATGCTATTTGCGTTTTTACCAAAATTCCACTAAAAATCTTCAGTTAACTCCACATCTATACTGTGGGTATGACAACGACTAGACTACGACTTCAGCTTGACTTGAAATGTGACTGATTTATCTTTATGAATTGAATGCAATAAAACTTAATTAATTTTAATACTTGACACTGGCTACATACATTAATCGTGTAGAGCCATAATTAATGACACTAAGTATACCCATATAATCTGTAATCTGGGCCCCTAGACAAAATCCAATTTCCTCTTTCCAAGTTTCCATTCACGCTAACGCAAGGTCAAAATTTATGGGAATGACATTTTTGTTGCGGAAACATAAATGTCATTCCATACATTTTGAACTTGCGTACGCGTGTATGGAAAAAGGAAATTGGATTTTGTCTAATTTCTAGGGGCCCAGTCTGTGGTCTAGTGTCTGCTGTGCTGTGTCCAGTGTCAGTCAGTCTGTATGCGTAGCATCTCTACTTAGTCTGTGCAGTCTGTGACTCATATACAAGTGCCACAAGTATAACTTGGCGGTGGTGATTTTTGGAACTAATTATATTAATTGAAAGAGTTTGACGTTTGAGAGATTACCGCGACATTATTGTTGACAAATCTGCTACATTAAAATAGTTCAATAATGCCAAAAGTAATTAAAAGTGGTTTAAGAGAAACTGTTATCAAAGTACAAAGTAAAAGCACAGTGGCGCACAGGCACGCCAAGTTATACTTGCCGGACTGTAGCAATCTGTGCCGTCTGTGTCAGAAGTGTCAGAACGTAGTATTCTCTGACACCTAGGATGATGGATAGTCTGACACATATAGTAATCTGTCTCTGACACATATAGTAATCTGTGGTAATCTGTGTTATATTCTCTTTGGTCAGTGTGTCTGTAAACTGTAAATATGTGTTTTTTTACTGTTTTTTTGTAAATTGATATCTAATTGTCTATCTGGTGAAACCGTCCGTGTACACATTTTATGTATATACAGTTTAAAGTTTTGTTCAAAGTTTTACTTTAGTTGCTGCAATAATATATCGAACTATCACCTCTTCGTGATAACCGTCATCATGGCGCTGAAATAAGCATGCTCAACGATATCCGTCTTACCAAACGCTTAGTAGTGATCGCTGTAGTTCTTGGCATAATTTACATATTGAAGGAATACGTGTTTGTGTCGCTATGACCCAGCATCGCGTCGCATATTTCTACAACGCGGACGTGGGGAACTTCCACTATGGGCCTGGACATCCGATGAAGCCGCACAGACTGGCTGTGACTCACAGTTTGGTCCTGAACTATGGACTTCATAAGAAGATGCAGATATACAAGCCATACAGGGCTAGTGCTCATGATATGTGCCGGTTCCACAGTGAGGATTATATAGAGTTTTTGCAGAACGTCACTCCACAGAATATACAAAGTAAGATATTATTTGGGCCAAGTGGTATTTATGAAACTACTCTGTGAGTTGCTAAACCATATCCAGCTATTCATAGCATATTTTTACACCAGGTTCAGACCAGGTGATTCAAGTCGTTCAACTTCCAAGGGATGAGATTCCTACGATACGATTCTTACAATATTATTGTATGTTCGAAAAGAACAAACTGTTGAAACTACTTTACTTTAAGATCTTTGTAAACACAGTTTTGAACAATAAATACTATTCTATTCTATTCTATACGAGTTACAAAAAATACCCTATCGAATTTTTTATTGATTAAATCGCGCTTGATTAGCAAATCAAATAGTTTCATTCGAAACCCTATTATCGCTGTATAATGCACGCCTTAATGTTCTTCCTAAACAAATAATTGATTAACGAAACAAGTACTTATAGCCGGTACTTACTAAGTATCGATTCTAAAGTATTGATACTAAAAGTACTTGGAATCGAAAGACAAGTACATCCCTAGCCAGTTGAACGACTAGAATTGCCTAATGTGAACTCGGTATTAGGCTGAGTTGCTCTATCTTACTTTAACTTTAACAAACGTCTAAAATCTCCATACAAATACACTGGTTATAGTTACGGTTAAAGTAAGATGGTGCAACTCAGCCTTAGCTAGCCATGCACCACCAATGCATAATTGGAAGCTGTCCAAAGCTAAGTCGGTTACAGCTCTTGGGCGTGTTACCCAGGTGCGAGTTCAAATCCCACTGGATGGCAAAATTTTGTATAGTATGAACATTTAGAAGTCTCAAAGTATCAGTTGTACTACTGAATTTCTCAAGTAGTCGTAGAACCGATAACCGTTGGGGTAGATGTGTTCTAGAGTGGAGACCACGGCTCTGTAATCGTAGTGTAGGGCGCCAGTATCATCGCTCCAGCTAGGTGGAGCGATGATATACGCAAGTTGGCTGGCAGCAGTTGGAAACAGAGAGCTGAAGATCGAGCTCAGTGGTGTGCCATAGGTGAGGCCTATGTCCAGCAGTGGACGAAGATAGGCTGATGATGATGAATTTCTCAAGCTACAACTTTATGATTTCTTTGAAAAAGCAGACCGTTTATTACTATATATAAACACACTAATTTTAAATTAATAAAACAATATTAATATGAGCTCATTTGATGTTGAAATAGGGATGACAATGTTTTTGACTTTCCAGGATCTTGAGTGCATAGACTCGCACATCCTGCGTCCCATGAAGAAGTCAAAAACATTGTCAAGCACTATATCGACATAGTATATTTATTTATTAATGTTCTGTTTTATTATTCATCATCATCATTATCAGACGGTATCAGTCCACTGCTGGACGTAGGCTTCCCTCAAAACACGCCACTGAGCCTGATCTTCAGCTCTTTATTTTCAGTCACTGCCCACTGCTTTGTGAATATTGTCGCTCCACCTAGTCACAGGGCGTCCTACGCTACGTTTTTATTAATTGTGATTATGTAATTCCAGGTTACTCCAAAGACCTCCTGCACTATAACGTAGGAGATGACTGTCCTGTATTTGAAGGCCTGTTTGATTTCTGTTCAATGTACACTGGAGCATCACTAGAGGGAGCTATGAAGCTCAACAATAATGCCTGTGATATAGCTATAAACTGGTCTGGAGGGTTGCATCATGCAAAGAAGTTTGAACCTTCTGGTAAGTCTATCAGGTTTTCAATTCGTCTGTATGTATTTTTTTTATTTCTGTGTATGTTACGCGATTACTCCGTCAATTGAGAACAGATTTGAATGGTTATATTTTTCATCGGTAGGTTACGTTTCTGAGGTGGTCCCATTTAATTTCATCGAGATCTGATAAGTATCTCCAGAGATATGATGATAAACATCTCAAACGTGCTACTGAAATTGACTTGAAATTGACGTGGGGCATGGAAGTCAGTTGTTTTAGTTTTTAAACTATCTTTATTTAACCACACAGGGATCGGGAATTTAAAACAAAAAAAAAAATTAATCCACTTTGAAAATGTGTGCAGTAGCGGAATGGCGCGAACGTCGCGTCGCGTAATTCTTCGCATGCAAAACTAATCACACCATATTTTCTTATTCTGTAAACTGTGCTTTATTTTGTAATAGATTTACTTCATTGTTGTATAAAAATAAAGTTTATATTTAGTTTTGTTATTTTTTATTTACACCTCAAAACCCCTGAAATGTATATCTTGGATCTTTGCCTGAATATGAGATACTCAAAACCGAAATATTAAAAAAAAAAACGCAAATCAAAGTTCTAGAACCCAGCTACCACTATACACAAAGAATTCGGTATCCTATTGCGTAAATGTTTATAAAAACCGAGCTCGAAACCCGACCCACTTGAAAGGGTCTAAGTAGGTACTTACGTTTTTTACGATTGTATAAACATTCGTCAGCATGACTCATACCATCCTGAATTGATTTCTTGAATTGATTTAGTGATTCGTCTACTTATTTGCAATGATATTCGAAATGCTTATTTCATTCATTATTTTCACTAATTTCACTTTTTATTCAACACAGAAACTCGAAATTGCGGGAAAACCGCCACTTGGTAGAAAACCCGACGATCACACAAATACGATGATATTTCTAGAATTCAATAGCTAAGATGGATTCACAAAACTCAAATGAATAGAATTTACACTAGATATATACTAAAAACTAAAATAAACCAACAGAAAATAACATTTCAAAACACAATCTAGCGTCAGCATTCCAAGCGTCAATGGCGTCTATGGTCGACCTAAGGCGTATTCATTAAGTAGTTTTCATGGTGCGGGGAAGAATAAATATAGTTCAAAATGGCATTTTATAAATAGAATATTTCTTCATCAAGCGTTTAAGACCAAAAAATGGTTACAATTTCTAATATTATGCGCTGTAAATATAGAAAAACAAAGTTGGCTAAGCTGACCCACCGGTGGGTCCGTGAAGCTTGACGGAATTGCTTGTAATTGTTCTTGACCCACCGGTGGGTCAGCGATCCCTGAGTGGTTAACATATTGTATTGCACTGCTGGGCAAAAGTCACCCTAAACTTCAACTCTGTTATTATTCCTAGATATGTTTTACATCTGACAGGTCTCTGCCTGGTCATTTTTTTGGGTTATGGGGCTGAAGCCAACATTAAAGAGGCCTTTTATATTAAACTAGCTGTGCCTGCAACTTCGTTCGTGTGGAATAGTGTCTTTGGGTAGTATTAACTAATAAGATACATACATACATATCCCAGCTACACCGCACCCTACCACGCCATGCTAATCCCCCCTTCCCCCCCTCACTTAACCTCCCCTCCCATTCACCTCACTTCAACCGCCCCTTACCTACCCCTTAACTCGACCCTACCCTCCCCTCCACTCCCCTACCTTCCCCCTTTACTCCTCCTTCCCTCCCCTCCACTCCCCTACCTTCCCCCTTTACTCCCCCTTCCCTCACCCTCAGCTCCCCCTACCCTCTCCCTCCACTTTGAATGTCATATTTATTTATATCGAATCAACAGCTTAAAAATGATGAAAGATGCTTATAGCTTTAAAAATGACAATACTTTCAACTTTTCATCCCCCCTTTCAACCCTTTACAACCCTCTTTTCGCATTAAAAAGAAGACTGTGTCCTTTCTCAGGCTCTAGACTATCTGTGTACCAAATTTCATTTAAATCCGTTGAGTAGAAGATTCACATAAACTTTACATATTTCCATATAAACTTTCATCCCCTATTCCCTATTGTTATTTTACACCCTTGAGGGTAAACATTTTACAAACTTTGAATGTCAAATTTATTAATATCTAATCAACAGCCTATAAAATAAGTTTCAAGCTTCTAGCTCTAAAAATGTCGATACTTCCATACAACTTTTCATCCCCCCTTTTCATCAACCCCTTACAACTCTTTTTTAGCATTAAAAAGTAGACTGTGTCCTTTCTCAGGCTCTAGACTATCTGTGTACCAAATTTCATTTAAATCGGTTCAGTGGTTTTGGCGTGAAAGTGAGACAGACAGACAGAGTTACTCTCGCATTTATAATATTAATAAGGATAATAAGTTATGTCTTGTTGAGGTATGAATTATGCTATTTATTTATGAATGTTAACAAATTATGGACTTTCATTTACATTTTTTTATTATTAATAAACTGGGCTATGAGATGAGTACAGGCACACACCAATTATGCCTAATTTTATAATGATTAGGTGAGTGGTGACGTGCCATCCACTAAATGCAGCCCGCCATAAAACAAACCTTTGTATTGGTGCAGGGGGGCAGCATTGGCGAGGATCGAAGCTATCCCCTGCCCCTACCTCACATCAAAATTAGAATTCTATTGAAACTCCTTACTGACCATGAATTGTATCTTCTATGAAGCCTATTCATACCGAATTTGCTGCAATTTTGACAATACATGTTTTCTATTTGCTATAGTATGTCTCGTAAATCGGTGTGCCTTCTGGCATAAGCCTCCTCCAGCTCTCTCCACAGAGCTCTAACACCTGCTACTCTGGTCCAGTATGGCCCCAAGGTCAGGCAGATATCGTCTTTCCATCCTGTTTTCGGACGCCCCAATCTTCTAGTGTCTTCTATCGGATACCATAAAGTTACTTGTTTGCTTTGCAACGTAGCATATGTCCTGTCGAAGCCTATTATGCTATTGCTATTAATCAAAGTATTAACCACAATTTTCCTCTTCCAGGCTTCTGTTATGTAAACGACATAGTCATAGCTATTCTGGAGCTCCTGAAGTACCATCCCAGAGTTCTATACATAGACATAGATGTACATCATGGAGATGGGGTACAAGAGGCATTTTACCTCACTGACCGAGTGATGACAGTGTCATTCCATAAGTATGGGAACTATTTCTTTCCTGGTACGGGAGATATGTATGAAATTGGAGCTGAAAGTGGACGGTATTATTCTGTGAATGTACCATTAAAAGAGGGGATTGATGATCAGAGTTATGTTCAGGTAAGAAGTTAAATTACATATTTTATAAATAAGAAATCATTAGATTAAAAAAAACCGTAAATTGTGAGTTGTACTTGCACATAAGGGGTTCCATTTCCATACCATAATCTATAAAAACGGCAAATAAAAACATGTCTGTTAAAATTTATAAAAAAATTCCTTAAATATTTGTTTTATTTTTATACAATTATTTGTTTTTAAAGTTAATATATAAAGTGTTCTTTAATTTCTATCTCAATACAATTCAATTCAATATTCAAATTCTGTGAATATTTCAAGGGTCTACCTGTTGCAGTTATCAATATCAAGCAAAAGCGGATGGGAGCCTTATATATTTATTTTATTCTGTTTTTAGGGTTCCGTACCTCAAAAGGTAAAAAAGGAACCCTTATAAGATCACTTTCTTGTCCGTCTGTCTGTCCGTGTGTAACCGCCGATTTTCTCAGGAACGGGTGGACCTAGCAAGTTGAAATTTATACCAGATACTGAGGTCTATAGTCCCTATTAGGTGTATAAAAATCAAGGTCCTGAGTCAACACAATAAAAAGATATCGGCAAATTTAGATTTTCGCGAAAACAAAATTTACCTTAATTTCCAACTTTTTTTATTTTTCGGAATTCTTCCTTTACTTGTGCTTGCTTTTAATTGTAAGACCTTGTTTTAACCGAAATTGTCAATTTTAGTACAACCGGAAGTATCCTATAGGTTTTGGGTCGAAAACCTATCGTGTACTTCCCGTTGACCTAGACCTAGACCTAGACCTCATGAAATTTGGTAAGAAGCAAGCAGCACAAATACAGGAAAAAAATAATAATATCTCTATACATACATAGTTTACGCGAATTAAGATAGGCCTCTGAGTTATATGAGCGCTCATACAACTAAGAGGTGTTGCTTAATTGGGAATAACCAACGTTGGTACGGAAGCCTCGGTGGGCGAGTCCTTAACTTGGCCGGTTTTATTTAGTAGTTAGTTAGGTTTTCTTTTCTTTTTTTAGGGTTCCGAATCCAAAGGGTACCAACGGAATCCTATTACTAAGCTACGCTGTCCGTCTGTCTGTCCGTCTATCTCCAGGCTGTATTTTATGAACCGTGATAATGAATATAATATTTCCGTGGTATTGTCTGCGGTTCGGGACCCTCCGTGTGCGAGACGCAAGTCTGACTCGCACTTGGACAGTTTTATTTAAAGATTTTCTATATGAATAAGACTCGATGACTGCACTTTACGTCCTTTCTACATTTACATATGTAAGGAGCTCTTGAAAGGAGGACGGGGTAGAGATACATCTTTGTCGTAAGTCTTACGTCTCTACTGTCTGGCTTGCGTCTTAAAGATTATTAAGAACTAAAATTATTTCTTCCTCAAATTACTTTTAGGTGTTCAAGCCAGTGATACAAAACGTGATGGAGTTCTACCGTCCGACAGCGATAGTACTACAATGTGGCGCTGACTCTCTGGCCGGAGACCGGCTCGGGTGCTTCTCACTGTCCACGCGAGGACACGGGGAGTGTGTCAAGTTTGTCAAGAACTTAAATGTACCCACTCTTGTTGTGGGTGGTGGAGGGTAGGTACACATTTTGTGTTTTTGTGAATATGTGGGTAGATAATTAATGTAAGCGAAAAATTATATTGGAAATCTAGACAAAGCTGGCTACATTAAAGCGCATTTTAGACTACGCTATAATATAGTCAAATAGAAGATTATTGCACAGCGTGAAGTTGGCACCCGAGCCATGCCTGTCGCACTCCGCGCTGTAGCTATGAAACTACAAGTACCTCCGCGCACCCGCTAGGGTCCAAGTTCAGTCAGTTAAGTGTCACGCGCGCTCTCGATCGGCCGCGCGCCTTACTTGTACCTACCTCAATATTATATTCCGTGCTTCATATAGTAACTGTAAAGAATAACTATGTAAAAAGCAAAGAATGTCACACATAAAATGGTAGGTAGGTATAAATGAGCTGAGTTTCATGTTACAAGGGAATTCACGTAATGATCTTTAGGGAATTTCTATCGACATTACATCTTGCTTTATTTAGTTAGTTCTAAGATAAATAAATAGGGTAGGTACCTACTAACGTTTACTTCAATTTTCCTTTTTTTCTTTCTTAATGATTTTGTCGTGTCATACGATAGTCAGATTTTTATAATCGGAGAGTTAATGTAATTAAAGTACTTATAGATCTCAGATCACTGAGATTCACTGAGATCTGATAAGTATCTCCAGAGATATGACGATAAACGTCTCAAACTTGCTACTGAAATTGACTCGCGGGGCATGGAAGTCGGTGTTTTAGTTTTTAATCTACTTCACAAAAACGGAGGAGGTTCTCAATTCGACGGTTTTTAGGGTTCCGTACCCAAAGGGTACCAACGGAACCCTATTACTGAGACTCCGCTGTCCGTCTGTCTGTCTGTCTGTCTGTCCGTCTGTCACCAAGCTGTATCTCATGAACCGTGATAGACAGTTGAAATTTTCACAGATGATGTATTTCTGTTGCTGCTATAACAACAAATACTAAAAACAGAATAAAGTTAAAGATAATAGAGGGTCCCCATACAAGAAACGTGTTTTTTTCGGCATTTCACGCCATCTATGAACGCTTAGTTAGGTAAACGTCCCATAGTTGGCGTTATATTGAAATGTCGATCCCTAACACCTTTGTTAGACGATAATAGTGGTATTTTTTGCTCGATCTTATAAAATACTGTAGTGTGGTACGGAACCCTACGAGTGCGAGTCCGACTTGCACTTGGCCAGTTTATTTAAATGTTTGTGACCTCAGAACTCTGTCAGATCTTAACCGATTTGAAATTGAAAATTCTTTTTTAGGGTTCCGTAGTCCTGATAAGGAACCATTATATTTTTGTCATGTCCGTCTGTCTGTCTGTGTGTCTGTCTGTCTGTCCACGGTTTTGCTAGGAGACCGTTAGTACTAGAAAGCTGAAATTGTGTAGGTGTGTGTGTATATCAATAACGCCGACAAAATGGTGAAATAAAATATTGGATTTTTTTTAAAATATTTTTTTTTAATTTTGATATTCAACTATTACAAAATAAAGTTTTCCTAGAATGAATAAAATACATAATTATTTTTGGTCGAAAAAGTGAGTCGGCTCCTACACTATTATAATGTTACAAGTCAAACAACCTACGATTCTAGGCAAGTGCCTACTATTGTCGCGTTATACTATTGTCGCGTTATTTAACTTACACAATCTAAAACTTTACTCAATTTTTAACCGACTTCAAAAAAAGGAGGAGGTTTCTCAAATCGACCGTTTTTTTTTTTTTTTTTTTTTTTTTTATGTTTGTTCGCGGATAACTTCGTCGTTTATGAACCGATTTCGATTATTCTTTTTTTGTTCGAAAGGAGATATCCCAAGTGTGGTACCATGGTAATTTTATCGAGGTATGATAAGTATCTCCAGAGATATTGAGATAAACATCTCAAAATTGGTACTGAAAATGAATAGCGCGGCATTGAAGTCGGTTGTTTTTTAGTTTTTAAACGATATTATAATTGAACGTCACGTATTTTAGTTTAACTGTAGTACTTTTATCCTACCTCGACATTAAACATAATGTAGTACTTATTATCAGTAATGTACTCATTACATTGTTCTACGAGTATTCTTCTACCAATTAAAGGCTTACAAGTTTTCTCATAACATTCAACCCTATAGTAAAGGCCGCGAGTTGACCGAGTTATTCAGACTCTCGCTGTGCGGACTTACGGTGCATTTTACTGTGCGCAACACGCGGTTCGTAGTTACTATTAGTTGATACTGTGGCGCAAATTCAAGGTCGCACCCGAGGCGTGAAGCGCATTTTGAACGTTACTAGCGTTGTAACTAGGTTTAATCTCGCATTTTTGTTCTCAGGGAGTGCAATTTCTGTACTTGTACTATTGATTATTCTGTGCCCGAGCGCAGCGAGAATGCTAAACGTCGTGCAATAATCGACTATTTATGTCATGGAAAAGCATGCGTAAAGTGCGGCTTTAGGTCACACTGTGCTATAACATAATATTATTATTTAGAAAATGTTCACTTTTCTAACCACTAACTTAGCTGTACTATATATTTGCCAGCTTGATTCAATGTTTTCATATGAGTGCAGAGTGCAGTCTTGGCTTAAATTAGGACATTGGGAGTCAATGCCCATGCACCCAGCATCTCATCTCATTGATCTATGTAAGGAAATCTTGTGATACAAAACTTTACAGCCATGTATATAGATGATGATTATTTATTTATTTATTTATGAAAAACCATATAAAAGTGTCCTTATTATAAGTATACGATTTACATGGACCCTGTAACTAGGGTATGGCATTTATAATTAGAGATGTGATAAACGGCTTTAAATTGACAACACGCTTCAACGTTGCGCTTTTTTTAAAAAGCCAGCTTTAAAAAAGCTTTACGCTTAACGGCTTTTTAAAACTATAAGCAGTGCAAGTCACTATTGTTGTGAAGATCGTAGTAAGTATCGTAACGTAACGTAATAAAACGGGGGCTTATTTGAAATAGTAATGTAATGACGCAACGTCGCATAATTAGTCGCGTGTAGTCGCATAATACCGATTGCGTTTCTTTTGAAATAATACTAACAAATCAAAAACGGGTCATTGTACTCATTGTCAGTCTGCCTCAACGAAATCAAACTGCATTTGTTTTAGTCGTATAATACTGTAAACTGTAACCGATCCCACCGATATTGAGTCTTATGTGCATAGCAATAAGGTTGTTATATCAATTTAATAAAGAATGTTTATAATGTGCCGTATAGCAGCTGTAGGAATAAGGTCATTTTATGGTCGAATATAGTAGTACGAAAAATGTTTTAAAACGTAGACGGCTTCATTTTGGAAGCGCGCTTCGGCGCTATTTGGATAACGTTTTAAAAAGCTATTTCCGATTAAAAGCGCCCACCGCTATTTATAATCAATCTTGACATGACAGGTTTATCAGGTATCTAAGTAATAAGTAAGTATATAATTATTAAAAAATAGTACATATTAACTTCTATTCTATTGCTTAATTAGATTACTTAATACTAATTAGGAACTATTTTTCAGAACTAAATATGACATTTACTTATTATTTAAGTATCTATTTACAATGCTCGCTCAAGAAATCGTCTATAGTGTAGTATGGGTAGTGTATATTTTAGGACTAGAAATGTTAGTAGTAGTGGTAGTTTATTTCTAAAGGATGTATGTTTGGTTTAATTTTTTATGTCTATGGGTATTTTGTTATAAAGTTTTATTATCATATATTCTGGGCCTTTTCTTACAATTTCTAGCTTGGGCTCTGGCAATCTAAGAAGATGATTTCTTCGCGGGTTTTTATCATATTCGAATAATTGTGGATGTTTTTTTACGAATATTGCTGCTTCGAGTATATAAATACATGGTAGTGTTAATATTTTTTGATCGATGAAGAAGGGTCTGCAACTGGTACGTTGTCGGATGTTGTATACTATGCGTTTGCATTTCTTCTGCATAATAAACAATTGGTCGGCATCAGTACTGTTGCCCCATAATATTACTCCATATCTTAGCCACGAATATGCGTGCATAATATGCTGCTAAAGTTGTATTTATGTTAGTATTTATTTTTAATATTGTTAGGGCATATATGAATGGCACTCGTTTAGAAACTGTAGATGCGGTAAAGTACCTCGGAATGTGGTTGGATAGATCTCTAAAGTTTAAAAAACATATAAATGAAATATCTCAAAAGGTTGTTAAATTTCTTAATATTTTTAAAGTTCTGGCTGGAGTTGATTGGGGAGTTCATCCTAAACACTTACGTAGATTGTATATTGCGCTATTGCGTAGTAGATTAGATTATGGCAGTTTTTTATATGACAACTCCTGTAAAACAAATTTATCAAAATTAGATAAAGTACAAAATCAGGCTATGAGAATCATCGACTGTTTTATAAAAAGTACACCAATTCATGTGATGGAGAGTGAACTTTGTTTACCTCCATTGCAGGTGAGGAGAAGATATTTAGGTGGTAAATTTTGGTTTAAAAATAAATCTATAATAAAAAATTCTTCCATAAAATTGATATCTGAACTTTATACATTTATTTGTAATAGATACTGGAGTAGTAAGAAAAAACCATTATTATCACTAATTTATCAATCTTACAAAGCTTTGCCTATAAATTCAAGTAAACAGCTAGGTATGTTCTCATTAGACACATGGGTGACGAATATAAATATTACGAACAATATTAAACTTAACGTAGAAGGAGTTACTAAGGCTAAACGGCATTTGCATGCAATAACTATAAAAAACTTGACGATCGATTACCTAAATAGTGCTTATACAATGTATCAATGTATATTTACAGATGGATCTAAATGCAATAATAGGTCTGGAGCCGATTTTTTGGACGCGAGTATATATTGTTCGTTAAAATTAAAAATTAAAGCTGATATTTGCATTATGGAAACTGAACTAATAGCTATAGCCGAAGCTTTATCTTACATTAATGCGACCGACTATCGTGATGTTGTAATATTAACTGACTCAAAAAGCTCCTTTCAACACCTGGTTCGATGTACCTCGACTTTTCGAGGGTTACCTGTAGCCTACACTATTATTACACTGATACTTAAATTACAGTCTGAGTCTAGAAAGATTGTGTTACAGTGGATACCATCTCATATAGGATTAGCGGGAAATGAATATGTAGATAAACTGGCCAAGAATGCTATTGAAGAAGGTATAATTTTTAACACAGATCCTTCATATCGAGATCATTTACCTACTCTTAAAAAGGTTTTAAAATTTGGAATGAATATTTTGATGAAAGATCGAAACAAAAAGGAATTTGGTACCGAACTATCCAACCACCTCCCTTGAGTTCACCGTGTATAGATAATTACATCTTAAATAGAAAGGAGATTGTAATGGCAGTAAGATTAAGATCTGGACACATTCCATGAAAAAAATTTTCATTCCTAATGAGAAAATCCTCTACACCAAATTGTCCTGAATGTAATGTATTAGATCATTGTACCACGTGTTAATTGAATGTGTCCGAAACGAAGACAGTAGGAATAGATTGGTTTATGATATAAGAAAAGTTGGTGCTTGTAACAGTATTCTGGCTGAGCCACTCTCGGACTCGGCCAGAATGTTGTACAAGCTAATAAAGAGATAATGTAATTAGATAAGTTTTCGGCGTAAGTAACCAGGCTAACATACTCACAATTGTGAGAGAGGCCTTTATTGTTGAATAAAAAAATAATAATATATGAATTGAGACAATTTGGTTTAGATTTTTGAAATGTTTGTTTTCCATGTATCTATATTTATTCCTAACAAGTTGTAGTTCTTTACTTCTATATGGAGGGTATTGGTGTTTGTACTTAAATCTAAAGGCTTTTTTTTTGTATGTCATGAATTGGATAAGTTTTGTTTTAGTAATGTTTATTTCTAGGTTATGTGCTGTTAGCCAGGTGTTTATATTAGAGTAGGTATTTTTAATATTTGTGAGTGAATTTTCTTGATTGTTGCATTTAAAGAGTAATGATACGTCATCGGCAAAAATTATGCATGTGGAATCTGTTATTTCAGGTAAGTTATTAATGAATGTAAGAAATAGTATACATCCGAGTACACTATCTTGGGTACTTAGTACACTATTATGTACTATTGTTTAATCTGTGCCAATAGTGGCAAAGAAAACACATCAAAACCTGTCCTTCTCTTCTTTCCAGCTACACATTAAGAAACGTAGCCCGGTGCTGGACATACGAGACGTCCCTGTTAGTAGACGACAACATTTCCAATGAACTACCCTACACGGAGTATTTGGAGTTCTTCGCACCTGATTTCCAGCTTCATCCAGATATAAATAGGTGAGATTTATATAGGTCGTTTGTTTGCTTAACTAAACCACGGTATATATATAATATATATATATATATATATAATCAGTTATGTAATCTTCTAATACTATAAGAATCTTTGTCCTGACATACTGACTGACTGGACTGACTGACTGACTGACAGACAACGCACAGCCTAAACCGCTGTTCGTAGAGACTTGAAATTTGGAGGGTATATTTGTCTTAGTACGTAGGGGTGTACTAAGAAAGGATTTTCCAAAATTCACCCCTTAAGGGGATGAAATGGGGGTTCAAAGTTTGTATGGAGAAACAAGATTAGATAGTCTTTTCTATCCGAAACTTCACACAAGTGCTCCAGTAAAAAAAAATAAGTAAAAACGTGTTTCAGGTTTTTATAAAAATCCACCCCTAAGAGGGGGTAACAAAGTGTGAAAATCAATATTGTTTTGGATGGCGCTGAAATTTGGCATGCAGATAGTTATTACAACGTTAGTTACCTCTGAAAAAGGATTTTTCAAAATTCACCCCTGAAGGGGATGAAACGGGGGTTCAAAGTTTGTATGGAGGGACAAGATTAGATAGTATTTTCTATTCAAAAACTTCATACAAGTGCTCGAGTAAAAAAATAAGTAAATACCTACGTGTTTCAGGTTTTTTTTATTTAAACACCCCTAAGAGGGTGAAATGGTGTAACAAGTGTGAAAATCAATATTGTTTCGGATTACACTTAAAATTTGGCATGCAGATAATTATTACGACGTAAGTGCCCTCTGAGAAAGGATTTTCCAAAATTCACCCCTGAAGGGGATGAAACGGGGGTTCAAAGTTTGTATGGAGAAACAAGATCAGATAGTATTTTCTATTAGAAACTTCATACAAGTGCTCCAGTAAAAAAATAAGTAAATACGTGTTTCAGGTCTTTTTTAATTATACCCCTAAGAGGGTGAAATGGGGTAACAAAGTTTTAAAATCAATATTGTTTCGGATTGTGCTGAAATTTGGCATGCAGATAGTTATAACGAAGTTAATTCCCTCTGAGAAAGTATTTTCCAAAATTCAACCCTGAAGGGGATGAAACGGGGGTTCAAAGTTTGTATGGAGAAACAAGATTAGATAGTCTTTTATATTTGAAACTTAACACAAGTACTTAAGTAAGTAAATACGTGTTTCAGCCTCTTTCGAAATTCCACCCCTAAAAGGGTGTAGTGGGGTAACAAAGTCTGAAATCAATATTGTTTCGGATTGCCCTGAAATTTGGCATGCAGATAGTTATTTAGACTTAGGTATCCGCTAAGAATTTTTCAAAATTCACTCTTCAAGGGGATGAAGCGGGGGTTCAAAGATTGGATAGTCATTTTATTCGACATGTCACACAAGTACTTCTGTAAATAAATAAGCAAATACGAGTTTCAGACTTTTTCAAAACGCCACCCTAAGAGGATAAACTGGGGCAACAAAGTCCAAAAATCAATATTGTTTCGGATTGCGCTGAAATTTAGAATGCAGATAGTTATTATGACGTAGGTATCCGCTCAGAAGGGATTTTCTAAAAATTCCTACCTGATACCGAACGGGGATTCAAAGTTTTTATGGCGAAATAAGATAGGATAAAATACGTGTTGTAGGATTTTTTGAAATGGGGAAGGTAACAAAGTCTGAAAATTTGGGTTTTTCGGTTTTTATAAATATGAATCCCGAATTGCCTTAGTCACGCGATAACATGAAAACGGGTGAACCAATTTGGCTAATTCTTATTTTATGTATTTAACGATAGAATCGTTTTTACAAAAGAAAAGTGTTAAGTACATAAAAGAAGTTTTTAACGCGAGCGAAGTCGTGGGGCACTTCTAGTATATATATATATATAAATCAGTAGACTCCATACAAACGGTCGGAACGTGAGTCATGCCTACGCGCCACGAGTTCGGTACGCACTTGGTACCCAGCTCATTATAGGGATGCCCGATTTTTTACTTAGAATCGATCTTCTAGATCGTAATAAATCGCAACCTTGTGAATTGAATCCCGATTTATTCGTATTTGAGTTAACGTGTCCCACCATCTTCGACCACATCATCTCTTCCCAGTCCCACCAGGCGAGATAGTGGTCAAACAATATCCCATCAGATATATATGAAAAAAAAAAGAATTTTGCGTGACACAGTATATAAGTAGTACATAAAAAAATATACTAACGAAAAAAACGATTTTTTTTTTTCCTACAAAATATACACAACAATATATATAATTGCGAAAATAAATATGTCACGTGTCAGCGGTTAAATGGGCTCTTTACACCTGTATAATCCTATATAAACTTGTTTAATTTCAGTTCAAACAACGCTAACAGCAAGCAGTACTTAGAAGCAATAACAAAACACGTGTACGACAATCTGAAGATGTGCCAACACTCGCCTGCTGTGCAAATGACCCATGTACCAGGTAATTATTTACCTATACCCTACGAAAGAATCATAAGTCAGGAAAAGTAACTGCGTTATAAAAATGACCCAACAAAAGTTGTGTCCAGCGCGTAATCAGTCGGACATGACATTTGTCTTGTTTGACTCAACTGTCATAGCAGACATTGCAGCACATGCGCGAACCAATCCCTACTTTCGTTCCGAATAACCAATCATTTGTAACTTCGAAAGTGATTCTTATTTTGAATCTACGTCGTTTTGGTTTGAAGGAGGGCCAGTTTTTGTGTGGAATTTGTTCTGAATTAGAGTTCCAAACTTATTTATTCGTAGCCTATACCTCGTCTAATTTAGGATGATACATTTCATAGCTCACGTCCATGAAGGTTAGTATTTTGTTTCCGGTAAAATGTACTACAATAATGTCGGACTTCATTGACGGGTACCGCCCACTTAGTAAAGAGCCACGCACAACGAACAACCACAGACTATCGATAAACGGTTTGAAATAAAATAAACCGAACATAGAGGAATGGACATTTAGGCATAGAAAAGATAATAATTTAGGTAACTATGTTATCGTTTGTTAGGTTATTGCTCTGTTAATATATATCACACAATTAGTTTTTCTCACATTTGACTCATATATTATTGCTTAAATAAACGTCTTAGACGTAATAATATAAACCGGTTTTTTAAACTAACTTCATAAAAGTAAGAGATTCTCTTTTTACTTTCAGGTGATTTCTTCCCAGAAGAGTATAGAATAAAAGACGATCCAGACCCAGATGTGAAAGTGACTCAAGAAGAAGCAGACAAAATGGTCGAAGCTAAAAATGAGTTTTACGACGATGAAAAAGACAATGATAAGGAGGTTCCTATACCGGAACCTAAGGATCAAAACATGTTCATACTTAGCTAACAGAGCTTTAAGGTTATAGTGGTGCTAATTTATTTGAGTTCATTGAACTCTACTCTTACTTTGGTATAAACCTGGTAAAAATCGTTCGATTATGACTAAGGGTCTGTTTAACCGGGTCCTAATAAAATTTCAGATAGTTATCAGACATACGCTATTTGTAAAACTCTTAGTATAGAGTTATTATTTTTTTAAGTTTTAACTACAGTAAGTAACGGAAAGCGCTGGCTTGTTTCTGTAACACTTTGTATTAGCAATGGAAAACGCAAAAGATTAGATAATTTTATGAAAATCAATTATTATTTGGAGCGTTGATGTTAACTGAAAAGTGAAAACCCCTATTTTTATTGCAAAGGTTGTGGGTCAATCAATAGAATCGTGGCATATAGTATATTTGTATATCTAATATGTACTTGAGACAAAATATGGAGAAATTAAGTGTCCAAAGGAATTTGTTAATTGTTTTAATATTTGATCTCATGTAATCTTTGCTTTAATGATAATTAACTACCTTTATATTATTGTCCTCCATTATATGGTAAAAGTTCTATGCTTTAGTCTGGTCACAGATACATTACCTTCGACCTTGATAGTTAAAACCACAATTACAGCAAATTGATAATTTTAAAGTAAAACTACTCTAGTAAAAATTACTCTATGTAGATAAACAACAGATTGTTCACAGTATTTTTATATTTGGCTATCAGAGATAAAGTAATTGTATTATGGACTATAAGGGCCGGCGCACATATGGCCAAGTGCAGTGCATTTTTCGCTGGAAATATATTATCGACATTGTTTTCGTTGAAATACAATCGATGATAAATTTCTATGATATTCGCTTCAATGCTTTAAGCTGGGTACACACCAGGCCGAACGGACACAAGCAAACTAATACTAGTGATAGTGGTCAAAAAGCTAGTCTATAAGATATAAAAAATCGCTGAGTACAGAGAGATGGAGCTATATGCATGTATAGATGCGTCATCTTTCATTCGTTGGTTTAGTGTGTATCCACCATTAAAGAGTATCGGCTTGTAAGCGGTTTTATTTCTAGGTAAGCAGTGTCGATCACATTTTGGCAAAATTCTCCGCGCTTCGCTTCACTAGATGTGCGCTAGCCTTAAAAGCACTAGATTTAGCTCTAAAAGTAGTAATGTAGTAAAAGTGTGCAGTGCATGCCAAATTACTTGAAACGGAATACTAACCGTACTTGTAAAAGCTCTGCTATACCATTCCAGGATTTCACGATTAACAATCCGAAATTACCCGTATCGTTGAACTGCGATGGATGTCGATAGAACGCGCATGGGGGTACTCATGTCATACTGGGGCCTTTTTCAGTATGACCTTGCGATATGGTTTGAAAAAAACGCGCGTTGTGATAGCTCCGAATACGAACTTATCGTACGACAGCGTGTTTATCTAACGTTCTATTGACACAGATAGAGAATACCTTCGATGCGAACAACACAGTATTTTAAGAGTTTAAAATAGTCATATTGAAGAAGGCCCCTGCATAGGTTTGTGATCCCTATCACTATACTACCACACGCCCTGTAGTTAAGGCTAGTTAGAACAGTTGTAGCAATTAAATTGTTAATTACATATATCCTTGAATGGCGCTTTGACCTAAACCGAGTCTTCCGTTAATAGTATATGTATTTAGGTACCAATTGTTTCGTAAACCATGCCTTTTTATGTTTTAGTATAACATAATGAGCAAGTCTTCAATTTAGTCATCAGTAAGCCATATCTTCTCTCCTGTAATATCAGATACTACTCTGTAGTAGATGTCATTACTTCCCACGTTTTTTCTATTAGCAACATTATCGAGTGGTGTAATAATACAGGATGTTTTTTCAAAATCAACGGGTTCGATTCTTGGCTAGGTAAATTGAGTTTTCAAAAATCCAATGATGCAGTTTTAGTTTTAAAATCGGGCCCGAGACTCCTTCGAGTACTTTTCGCTATTCCTCATATTTTCTAATTTGCCCATGCATTTGAAAAATTTACCCTGTATCCTATACTACAACTACACTAAAGAAACAGACAAACTCTGTTCAAGGTCAGTCTCTTTCAGGCCAGTAGTGCACCATCATTATATGAAACATCTTTGCTACAGTTATGTATTGATTTACAATTGGTGAGAGCGTGAGCCACCTTAGATGATTGCCATAAGGCCTGAATTCACTTTGATTAGTGATTAGTGCAGGTGTTTAGTGATTAGGAGAAAACGAAGTGTGGACAGCGACTGATTAGTGCAGGTGATTAGTTGTCTGCGTAGTAAAGTGATGATTAGAAGCGTGTTCTATTTTTTTCCGAGTGAACTGCGAGGAGCCACTTCCCGCGCACCCTCCCTTCGCCCTCACTCACAGCGTGCTTGCCACTAAACACGTCTGGACAGATAGTTTAGTGTTTAACCCATACTTTTCTTGCTCTTGCAAGTTCAGCTACCAACAGTTCTTCAGTTTACCACCGTGTTTAATAATTCTTCCAATTGCAAGCATGCTTCTCGATGTTCGTTCATACTTGCTGATCGACAGCTAACAGCTGAATTTACTTAACAGAGCCACTAAACAAGAAAGGGACACTATTTGCACTACACACCTGCACACAATATCCTCAATTACTAATCACTTGCACTAGCACTAATCAAAGTGAATACAGGCCTTTACTCCTAGTCCTCTTCTATACAATGAACAGTAAAATATTGTAACCTACCCATCATTGTAACTTGTCATAATAAAAAATAAAAAAGGTTTCCTAACATGGAGGTCATAATGCAAGATAAATAAATATAATCAATCATAGAAATTGTATGCTAATGAAAATTGTATTTATTATATGAATTAAACATATTGTAATATAAAAATTTGGGTTATAAAAAATCTAAACGTTACTGGTTGTAACATGAAGGTTATAGAGTATAAAAAGCTAAAAATTAATGTTAGGTAGACAGTATTTATGAATATCGAGCGCCCTTGTTCTACCAAGATCTAAAACTTACCAGGATAAATCAGCGGTGTCATTGAGACTTTTAATCTCGGACCGGGGGACAGGGAAATGATAACACGGTTTTGGGAATGTATGACAAATTTTAATACTTCAAAACGTCCCTTACCTCCAGAATGAGATACATATACTTAGTTAAAGCCGGAATACTATGTCTAAACATTTGACTATAAATACCATTCGGTTTTCGTTACTTTTTAGGTTAATTTATTTTACATTTTACTACTGAAATTTGGTTATTGTCTTTCTTGCATCTTGCTAATATGAAATTAAAGTTTTAAGGGTAATAAAAAGAGTTATAATGAAATTGGCTTAGCTGCAGCGTCAGGGGGCGTCTGAGCACACCACTCTAAACAGACGTCATTCATCGTCGCACCAACAGCTCAAAACTACGACGACATCGAAACGGTGTGCGTCGCACGAACACCTCAAACTAACGACGTCTTCCAGCGTCGAACCAACAGTTGGCGACACCCATAGTCGTCCAAACAGTAGACGACAGTCGTCCAAACAAACAGCGCCAAAGGCTGTAACCAAAAATCCGATTGTAAATATATTTGTCGCCATGAAGGATGACGCGAAACATTTTAGGTTATCAAAAATTGACTCACCGCAAAATCACGACGTTATCATATGGCACTACGCCATAAGCACGCCGAGTATCATCGCAAATTTAATTAACAAGATGGATTAATCTTGTAAAATCTGATTAAGAAAAAATACAAAAAGTTTAGCTCTTTGTAGGCCCCAGGGACAAGAAAAAGTGACGTCTCCGATCGAGAATTGACAGATGTCAAAGTCATTTTTTTTTTGAAAGATTGTCTATAGGATATTGAATGATCCACAGACCAAGTAATAACTCGATTATTTAAAATCGACTAAAAATGGCTAAATACGAAAATGCTCCAAATTATTTAAAACCAAAAGGTAATTTTGTCAGTCTTAGAAGCTGAAATGTGCTTCCAAACGAAAAATATGTAACGAGTCGAAATACCTCGTTACAGTACATACCTTCCCAAAAAAAAATAAAAGAATGAAACTTCTTTTATTTTTGAGAAGAACTCCCAAAAAATTCCTAATAAAAACTAATTAAAAAAAATTAATAAACAGAAAATATTCCGCCACCAAAATATGAAATTTATTCAAACTAAAAGAAGACACTAATAAAGCATAACATTAAATCAGTTAAGCTTCTAGCCACTGACTAAGTTGCTCTAGAAAAACAAGTTATAAAAACTTTCTAACTAAGTGAAAAACAATGTTAAGGTTTACCAAAACTAATCCATCAATATGACTCAATCCTAAAATCCATCACAAATTAATTATACTCAAGAGTGGATAAGCACCATAGCCTCCATCTACTTATCTGTATTACAAACCAAATAAATATTTCTGAAATATTTAACAAAAGTGTAGATAAGCACCATCGCCTCTATCTTTTATAATCTCAGAACGATTCTAACTAAATTAAAAGGTAATAACAAAGGTTATCCATATTGTAGTACGGTTAAGCATTAGCTGCCGACTTTAGATAATTATTTACTGCAAAAGATTCAGTGAACAAGTTTTCAATGAAAAAGTGGAACAACAAGTTCAAATTATTCTCATAAAAATAGAGAACCAAAAATAATAAGTAGTGACCGGCTCAACTCTACCGACTTTCCGAACACTAACAAATTAATAAAAGGGTTTGTCAAAAAGACCAAAAATTGTATATTGTGACCGGCTCAACACCACCGACATTCCGTGCACAAAAACAAGTTAACAAAAGTTTGTTGGGAAAACAACAAAGTTGTATTGTGACCGGCTCAACACCACCGACTTTCCGTTCACAATATCTAAAGTTTCCAACGCTTGAACCAAAAATGTCAAAGCGAGGAAAAAATAAAGAGTAAAAAACTTACCCAAAAAGGTTAACTGAGACAAAAGCTCAAAAGAGTCAAATCCGAGAGGCAAATCCGGGTAAAAATTATATAGAGCTCTAAGTGTCAAATCCGAGGCTTAGGTCTACAACAAACACAAACTAAATAATCTAAATAATATATAACATGCTTCACAAAGACTGAAACACATTTATATTAAAAATGTATTTACACTATGTGCAGGCTATTTGAAAAGTGGAAAGCTTTTCATAGCAATCTAAAACAATATTTATACTAGAAAAGTGGAAAACTTCTCAAAGTATCTAAAAGAAAGTTGAGTACTTGAAAAGTGAAAAGCTTTTCAAAGTAACCAAAATAATAAAATATACAAAAATATACATAAGATCTTTTGATGCCAAGAAAATTTCTAAAAGAAAATATAATCGTTAGATGTAGTTTTTTAAATTGGGTAAAAGTTTATAAGTAGGATAAAAGTTCCAAAAATAAGATGAAGGTATCAAAAATAGAATATAAGTTCCAAAAATAGACCTAAGTTAGGTTTAGTATATTTAAAGTTGTATTTCAATAAAGTGTTGGTTTCCTTTCAGATAATCATCTTTCATCTTGAACGTCTTCTTTCATACATCAAATCTCATTCTTCCACAAGCAACGTTCCTCCCAAGCAGAATATCAAAACAAATCTAAATAAAGAGTTAAATCCAAAAATGAAAATTTTAATATTTAATTATATCTTTAACATGATAACGTCCAGTACTTGTTTTATTAAATTCCTTTAGTACATAAACATTAGGAGAAATTCTCTCTACAATTTCACATTTAATAAACTTAGGTGCTAATTTAGCCGAAAAATATGCAGGTGCATTTGACTGTACAAAACTTCTACGCCAAACTACATCACCGACATCAAAAGAAATGACTTTTCTTCCCCTATTATAATAAAGAGCATTGCGCTTATAAGCTTTCAAAAGATAAGCTTGAACTTTAACAAAAACTTCACTAAGTGAATTTAAAGAGTGAGCATAAGTATCTCTAGTACCAAGCTCAAGTTGATCTAAGTTATCAAAAGAGTTACTAAAACGGTGCAAAGATGCATCAAAAATAAGTTCTCTACCGAACATCAAAAAGTTAGGAGTGTACTCTGTAGCAAGATTTACACTACTATTTAAAGCTAATTGGACATGAGGCAAAAACCTTGACCAAGTTCGATGATCATTTTTAACAAAACAAGAAATACATGTTTCTATTGTCTTATTATATCTTTCTACTGGATTATTCTGTGGAGTGTATAGTGCATTATAAAATATTTTAGTGATGTTGAAATTTTTTAAGAAATCTACAAAATATTTAGATATAAATTGGGGTCCGTTGTCGGCCACTAAAATTTTAGGTACACCAAATTTAAGAAATATTTCTTTTTCAAAGATTTTACAAATTACTTTAGAAGTAGCATTTATCATTGGAAATATCCAACAATATTTAGTAAAAACATCTACAATTGAAAGAATGAATCTATGTCCAGAATAAGATTTAGGTAAAATCCCAATAATATCAACAGATAACATTACCATAGGTTGATCAACTTTCTTAGGGTTAACCATCTTACCAGCAGGAGCAGAAGTTGAATGTTTATAAGCTTTACAAATGTCGCAAGAAGAAATATATCTTTGAACGTCTCCGAACATTCCTTTCCAATAATAATGTTGTTTTATTTTATTAAGAGTTTTATGTATTCCAAAGTGACCAGAATTAATATCATCATGATTAGAACGAATAGTATCTAAAACATGTTCTTTAGGTATAACAATTTTCCAATTTAAACGACTATTAGGGTCAAATTTATTTTTACAGTAACGATATAAAGTATTATCTTCTACTCGAAGGTTTTTCATTCTAGAAGGGTATTTTTGACAATTTATAAAGACTTTTCTATACCAAGGGTCTTCTATATCTTCATCTGGTGAGACAATATTTATAGCGGAAACTAATATTGAAGTTATATTGATTCTAGATAAAGCGTCAGGAACTTGATGTAAAGATCCTTTTTTATGAACAATATCAAAAGTAAATTGAGAAATACGTGCAGCCCATCGAGCTAAGCGTCCACTAGGGTTATTAAGTTTTAAAAGCCACTTAAGACTAGCATGATCTGTCACGACTGTGAATTTCATTCCTTCGACATAAGGTCTAAAATGTTCAATTGAATCTAAAACTGCCAAAAGTTCACGTTCAGTGGTACTATAATTTCTTTCACATTTATTTAAAGATCTTGAATAATAAGCAATTGGATGTTGTTCATTATTTTCGTCTTCTTGACTCAGAACACTACCAATTCCTACAGAACTAGCATCGCAATGTAAAAAGAAAGGTTTTTCAAAATCAGGACACTGTAAAACAGGTGTAGTTATTAAGGCATTTTTTAAATTAATGAAGGCTTCTTCAGCTTCTTCATTCCAAACAAAAGTATGTTTTATCTTTTTACTTCCAGAAGTTAATTTAGTTAAAGGGGAGGCAATATCAGCAAATTTACAAATGAAACGTCGATAATATGAACATAATCCTAAAAAGCTTCTAAGTTGTTTTACGGACTCTGGTCGTGGAAAGTTTTCTATAATTTCTAATTTAGACGGATCAGTATGTAGGCCTTGACTGTCTACAATATAACCGAGATAACGGAGTCTTTCTTTGCAAAATTCACATTTTTTAAGATTTACTGTTAAGCCTGAGTTTTTAAGTATTTCATGGACTTTTTTAAGGTACTCTATATGATTTTGAAAATTATCATTTACTAAAATCAAATCATCTAAATATTTAAACAGGACATTGTCAAATTCAGGTCCAAAGAGTTTATCAACCAAGCGTTGTAACTCTGCCGGTGCGTTGGTGATTCCAAAAGGCATCCGAACAAAATGGTACAAGTTTTTTCCAGGAACTACAAAAGCAGTCTTTTCACGAGAGGACTCTTCAAGTTTAATTTGCAGAAATGCTTTAGAAAGATCTATGGTAGATATGAATTTAGCCCCACGAAGGCTGTCTAATATCCTAGAAGGGTACGGCAAAGGATAAGAATCTTTAACAGTTATTGAATTTAATCGTCTCGAATCTAAACATAATCTGGTTCCACCATCTTTTTTATCGACGGCTAATACAGGGGAACACCAAGGAGATTTTGAAGGTTCTATAATTCCTTCCTTTAATAAAACTTCCACTTCATCATAAAGTTCTTTTTGTTTAGCAGGACTCAACGGCCAATATCTACTTTTAAAAGGGTCGCCAGTAACGTTAATTTTATGTTCCACAAGGGTGGTAAGGCCTAAACCTTTTTTCTCAAAGAAATATCTTCAAACAAAGCAATGGTTTCATCTAATTGTTGTTTCTCAGAAGGAGTTAAATGAAGGTAAAGGTGTAAAATTATGCAAGCTACTATGACCAAGGTTAGGTAAGAAAGGGTCAACAGCCTCTAACTCTGTTGCATTCTGCATAACTAAATTATCCAACGCCGGATTAGAAATAACATCCCTAGAAGTACCAGGTAAATTCTCTTCCAACAAGGGTGGAAATTGAACCTGTTTGTCAGTCATGATGAATAATCAAAAATATTAAAGAAACAAAGACAAACAACCAACTAAAAATTCAAAGAATAGTTAAAACTCATCAAAGTTTATAAGATTTTTTGTTAAAAACCGGTTTAAGTTATTATTTTTTAAAGTTTATGTTAATATTTAATAATGTTCAAAAGTATTTAAAGAAATTTGAATGTACAAAGAAACATTCAAATTGTGAAGTATGTAAGATGCAAAAAAGATTCACAATTTATCTTAATTTTCAATATTATTAACAACGGCTAAGGTTATATCTATTTGTGAAAAGTAAAATCAATAAACTAGTTAATAATTATGTTAATAAGCTAGTATTTTCTAATATGAATGTAGCTTAATGCTTCTCAACAGTAAACAAACGTTATAACTTTATATAAGACAAAGTTATATCAATTCAAACAAAAACTTAGCACTTTCAAAGAGGTCAAGGTCAGTTCCTTACAAAATGTAAACAACACATATCTCAAATGTTATTATATAGTAAGTACACACTTAGATTAGTCTATCCAGTATATAAGACATATAAAGAACATTGTATGTTAATTAGTTTTGTTAAAATACAAAAAAAGTTGTAAACAAAGTTACAATTGTGTTTTTAAAGTACACAAAACAAAGTAAAAATGCTAAAAATAACAAAAATTGCACTAAATTGTGACAAGAAAAACAAAAATAAGATGCAAGAAAGATTATATATGTGGAGGTAAATCCGGTCCCTGTTCTCGCGCTAATTGTAATAAAACAATTTTGTTTATAAAAAAATCTACCTTACTGGTTGTAACATGAAGGTTATAGAGTATAAAAAGCTAAAAATTAATGTTAGGTAGACAGTATTTATGAATATCGAGCGCCCTTGTTCTACCAAGATCTAAAACTTACCAGGATAAATCAGCGGTGTCATTGAGACTTTTAATCTCGGACCGGGGGACAGGGAAATGATAACACGGTTTTGGGAATGTATGACAAATTTTAATACTTCAAAACGTCCCTTACCTCCAGAATGAGATACATATACTTAGTTAAAGCCGGAATACTATGTCTAAACATTTGACTATAAATACCATTCGGTTTTCGTTACTTTTTAGGTTAATTTATTTTACATTTTACTACTGAAATTTGGTTATTGTCTTTCTTGCATCTTGCTAATATGAAATTAAAGTTTTAAGGGTAATAAAAAGAGTTATAATGAAATTGGCTTAGCTGCAGCGTCAGGGGGCGTCTGAGCACACCACTCTAAACAGACGTCATTCATCGTCGCACCAACAGCTCAAAACTACGACGACATCGAAACGGTGTGCGTCGCACGAACACCTCAAACTAACGACGTCTTCCAGCGTCGAACCAACAGTTGGCGACACCCATAGTCGTCCAAACAGTAGACGACAGTCGTCCAAACAAACAGCGCCAAAGGCTGTAACCAAAAATCCGATTGTAAATATATTTGTCGCCATGAAGGATGACGCGAAACATTTTAGGTTATCAAAAATTGACTCACCGCAAAATCACGACGTTATCATATGGCACTACGCCATAAGCACGCCGAGTATCATCGCAAATTTAATTAACAAGATGGATTAATCTTGTAAAATCTGATTAAGAAAAAATACAAAAAGTTTAGCTCTTTGTAGGCCCCAGGGACAAGAAAAAGTGACGTCTCCGATCGAGAATTGACAGATGTCAAAGTCATTTTTTTTTTGAAAGATTGTCTATAGGATATTGAATGATCCACAGACCAAGTAATAACTCGATTATTTAAAATCGACTAAAAATGGCTAAATACGAAAATGCTCCAAATTATTTAAAACCAAAAGGTAATTTTGTCAGTCTTAGAAGCTGAAATGTGCTTCCAAACGAAAAATATGTAACGAGTCGAAATACCTCGTTACAATATGCATTGTAAATATTAGGAATAAGTAATAAATTAATTTGAAAAACTATACTTAATATTATTTTCACCATGCCTCATGGAAATATTGATTTACAAAAGTATTATGTAGAAAGTGTGGAGTTGGAGGCATTTCAAGTTTTTCCCAACTTGAGTCTGGAAGATGTCGAAAGGTTCATGAAAACAAACAATATTTTAAATAAAATAAAGTGTATTATTAAAACGTCAATACATTAAAAGTAATCAAAGATTAATAGCTACCTATTTTCAAATCTAAATTGTTATCTACGATGTGCTTCTGGAAATCTGACATGTTATTACCAAAATCCATAGTGAACGTCTGTAGATAATCGCACATATTTATTATTTCCATGGCAACATCCTTAGAGACCTCTAATGTACAATCGAACCACAAGTAAGTGATATTTGTGAAGCAACCTTTCCGCAGCAATCTCAGCAAAGACTGATCAATGTTCTTCTTGCTCTGATACTTGAGCACTAAAGTCTGCAAGTTGTCAGTGCAATGTACAAAGAAACTCAACAAGCTCTCTAAGCAAAAGTTTCCATTGCCCAATGTCAATGTTTGCAGTTTTGTGAATATCCGCTGCTCCTTTGTGAAAAATAATGGAATGACTAATGCAGTAGACTGAGTACCTATACATAGGGTGTTGAGATTTGGACACAGAGATCCAATACAAAGTATAGAATCAAATGTTAAAGAGAGTTCAATCTCCCAAAGTGAAAAGTGAGTTAGAAATCTTCCTTTCACTACAAGCATCTCGTGAACTGCATGTGTGAAAGTGAAGAAAGACAAATCTAGCCTGGTCAAGTTAGCATCGCTCATAGTGATTTCATTCATTATACCATCTTTATCATTCTCAGACAGATGTGTGACCGATAGCTCCTTCAAATGGGGACAGATTTTTAATAATTTCTTAATACCAGCACCGGACGCATAGTGACAATTAATTTTTTGAAGACTCAAGGTGTCTATTTCTATCTTACTGCTAATTAGGGTGGTGCCAATATCGCAGGTGTCAATTTTGAGTTCCTGCAGTTCTGGAAGCTGGCATATGAGTCTTATGATACCAGATTGAGAGACACACCTCCCTATTTTATGAACTCGTTTATGTCTAGGAGGGTCCATAGTTATTACTTTTAAGCGGTTCAACTTGGCCACATATAAAAGGCCTTCATCAGACACATTTCTGATCAAGACGGAAGCATTAAAGAGGGATTTGCAGATGTCTACTCTAGAGACAATATTTACTTCTTCGAGTAGAGGGCAGCTGGCACTGATGACTTTCAGGATTTCATCTGAGCATAGGAATTTGAGATCAAGAACCCTCAATAGGTTAAAGTTGCAAATCGTTTCGAGCCAGAATTCATGGGCAACACTGTTATCAACATCAGATTTACGGAAGACAGTCATTTTGGGGTGAGTGAGCATCATGAGCTGAAACCGAGGTTCCCCAGAGTATTGCTGACTTTTTCGCTCTGAACAGAGTACATCAAATAACCTGGAACAAACACATTCACAATTACTGTTCATTTATGACAATTATAAATTACTAAGTTCTTTCACAGCACAATGGCATTTTATTAGATTTTGTTGTATCCTATTAGTAATAATTATAATAATGCCTTTATGCATAATATTTAAATCTGAGTATCTGATTATGGAAAAAATATCATTCATAAGGTTTTTATTGTTGCAAAATAAAAGGTCAAAAGTACAGGACGTACATACGGTATGTAATTTGAGATGTTTGGAAATGGGCATGACAATTATAAAATTTTACCTACTTGTTCACAAAAACATTACCTTGCGGGTAGTGTGGCTTTTAAAAAGCGATCTAATGCCGTCGCTTCTCTCTCACATTTTGCGAGCAAACCATTTTGATAATACTCTTTATCAAGGAAACAGCAAGCGGAGTTTATCAAACAAATACTTTTTCTTACACATAAACTAAATAAACTACTAGGCTGTTTTTTTGGCGACATTGTTGCGTGGTGATCTACATAAATTGAGACACTACACTATAATATATTAGAAAATGCTAAAGAACAAAACGATTAAAGTCAATGATACATCTAGAATTCTAATAAAAATATGAATCGAATAGTACACAAAACGAGATTTTTGTTTTTATTTTTATTAAGTGTAGTGCACAGATTACTATTATAAAATCGATATGGTTGGTAATGACATTGATTGGTGTTGGTGATGACACTGATGACATTGATTTTAGACCTGACTTGACATTTTTGACAAAGACATACTTTCGCTATGTATGTGTCTTGTTATGGGTCCCCGAGACGATCAAGTGCACTTGACAAGTCTACGTGCTGGAAGTGAATATTGATCGTTTACAGCATTACTTGACAAGTCCCGTCTAGTGATCTACGGGCTTGACCTAGGATGATGGATTATAGATATTCTGTTTGTTGATGGATGAATAAGTATTTTAGCAGTTTGTTTAGTAGTTCTATCAGTATTTTTAGTTTTAAATTAAGAGAGATAATTCCTGAATAAAAATGTTTACTTTCTTCTTCCTTTCTTTCTTTAAAGTTGTATTAGAACAAGTATTCCTGTCATTATTTTGGGTTGGATTTAGAATCGTTTGGCACGAAAAAGGGGGGGTAGAGGGGTGGAATGGGAAGGGGAGGGTCCCCCCTTCACTACCCTACCACTCCCATTACAAGGTAATGCATAGTTTTTGAGTTATGCCTATTTTTGTTGGGTTTGATTTTGGATTTTTGGTTGAATTTAGAATCGTTTGGCATGAATTTGATATAAAATGTTATGGGAATGGGTAGAGGTTAGGTCCCTGATTGCAATAATACCATTTATTTAACAAGGTAATGTATATTTTACAAGAAAACGATATAAACAAAATCTAACCTAAAAATATACTAAACCATAAAAACAAAGCGCAAATAATAATTACAAGGGCTATACTAACTTATTAAAAATTTTAGTAATATTATTTACCACTACTAAATTAATAAGAACACCCCACTAGAAAAAAAACTAGGTTAGATTAGGTTGAAACTGCGAAAACACAACGCGCGAGCCGAGCGAGCGAAGCGAGCGTGCCGCGGCAGCGGCCGGCGAAGCGCTAAAAGTTTGTTAAACATCCAACAAAACAGTGATATTGATCAGCAAAGTGTTACAAAAAAGTGAGGTTATAATTTTACAAAAATACGCATAACTCTTAAACTATGTATTACCTTGTAATGAACGTGGTGGGAAAAGGAAAGGGGGACCCTCCCTTACCCCCCCATCACCTCATCCTCCTTTTTTCGTGCCAAACGATTCTAAATTTCAACCATTATTTTTGTTTCTTTATACAATAGTAAATATTTATTCTAGGTTTCCTATATTCGTTAGTTTTATTTGTTTATAGCTGTTCTAAGATAAATATATATGCTTAACATTAGTATTTGCATGAAGCACAATAGATAGCAATAAAGAACCCTAAACTTTGATAAGAATTACTTATAATTTTAATGGATCTTACTTTTTTCCATTTTTCCATTGATTTATTTACTCCTCCACCAATGGAGTTGAGGAATTCTCCCAGCTCCTGCCATAGACGGTCTGCCCTTATCCTTCCTTGAGCCCTTTTGCTGAGGCTTTGCTATATCGCCATGGCTAGTACATATGTTAAATCTTTTATATAGAAACAAAGTCTTTATTAATTAAGCAAAGCGGTGAATACAATCTTATTGTTTGTTTCGTATGCAAGTTAAAATATAAGTAGGTCCAAGTGGCGGATCACGTCATTGTTTACATTTCATGTTCCTGAGTACAACAAAGACTCAAACCACAATGGAAGATTTTTGTGTACTTGATAACTTTTAATTTACGTAATAATTTATCTCTCACTGATTTGCCAGATAGATTATATTTACGTTACAATAATCGTCAAAACTTGAATTCTCACTGTGATATTATAATAAATCAACAATATATAAATGTTATTACCTTATTTATATTTTATTCCACTCACTAAACTTCTCAAAACAATTTAAAAATAAATTTTACCCGCGCACGAATTACTCAACCGTGACTGACGTTTATAAGTGCTTGCCATAGACTAATAAACATTTTTAGGGTTCCGTACCCAAAGGGTAAAACGGGACCCTATTACTAAGACTCCGCTGTCCGTCTGTCTGTCTGTCTGTCTGTCTGTCTGTCTCTGTCTGTCCGTCTGTCACCAGGCTGTATCTCATGAACCGTGATAGTTGGAAAGTCGAAATTTTCACAGATGATGTATTTCTGTTGCCGCTATAACAACATATACTAAAAACAGAATAAAGTTAAAACTAATAGAGGGTCCCCATACAAGAAACGTGTTTTTTTCGGCATTTCACGCCATCTATGTACGCTTAGTTAGGTAAACGTCCCATAGAAGGCGTTATATTAAAATGTCGATCCCTAACACCTTTGTTAGATGTTAGATGGCGTTATAAGAAATAAAATGTTAATTAATTATTATTTTTTGCTGGCGAAAAAGGATAGTGGGAATTTTTGCTCGATCTTATAAAATACTGTAGTGTGGTACGGAACCCTACGAGTGCGAGTCCGACGTGCACTTGGCCAGTTTATTTTCTATTCTCATTGTAGAATGAGCGATTGGCACAGTTTTGTCGTGGTGGCTAGCAACAAATCGATTTCTAAAATCGCTATAGCTAACACGTTACCGATTATAGAAAGAGATTAGCTAAGAAACGTTTGTAACATGGCTAAGCCTTCTGGAGTCATTGTCAAATTGTCACCTACACCTTAGAAGCACTTACCACTGATGGTTCTTACCTCAGTAGTCCGTGGTTCTTACCTCTTTCTCGAAACACCGAACAAAGATATATCAAAATTATAGGGGGTCCCCATACAAGAAACGTGTTTTTTTTCGGCATTTCAATATAACGCCGTCTATGAACGCTTAGGTAAACGTCCATAGATGACGTTATATTGAAATGTCGATACCTAACATCTTTGTGTTAACTTTCACACTATTCATTATTCTGTGCTTTCACTTAGATAGCGTTAGACCACAGAATAATGAATAGTACGTTAGATTGCGATATAAGAAATAAGCACTCGGCTCACAATAGTCACAATTCTGTTTTCATAAAATGTTTATTAAGTATTATTTTTTGCTGGCGGAAAATGATAGTTAAAATTAATGAATGAATGAATTATAAAATACTGTAATGTGGTACGGAACCCTACGAGTGCGAGTCCGACTTGCACTTCGCCAGTTTATTTTTATATCATATAGGCTAGCGTTTGACAACTATCTCACCTGTTTGTAAATGATGATGCGGTCGAGGATTGTATCATCATATAATTTACTAGCAGCCCGCCCCGGCTTCGCACGGGTAGAACATATATGCCTACAAAATTTGCATCAGTTTGTTGCATCGAATATAAAATAAACATATTTAACAATCATCGTCATATGGCAACCAATTTACACAAAACCTTAACGAATTATGCACCTAAACCTTCCTCATAAACACTCTGGCTATTGGTGAAAACCGCATGATAATCCGTTCAGTAGCTATTGAGATTATTGCGAACAGACAGACAGACGCAGTGATGGACATTGTTTTATAATACTTACGTAGTGATATTGGACGGCCCTTTGGCGTAAAGGATAGTTACCCTGATTCTGACCCAAGGGTCGTTGGTTCTAATCGTAGCTATATACCTACCAATGAAAGTTTTATGAGCATTCATGAATCATGGGTTTTCGAGGAATCATTAAATCTACCAATAATTAAGATAGTTTAAAAACTAAAACAACTGACTTCAAAGTAGCAAGTTTGAGACGTTTATCGTCATATCTCTGAAGATATTTATCACATCTCAATGAAATTACAATGGGACCACCTCGAAAACGTACCCTACCGATTACAAAAATAATAGTTCGAATTCGGTTCACAATTGACGGAGTAATCACGTTACATACAAACACAAAAAAAGAAAGAAAAATGAAACATACAGACGAATTGAGAACTTCCTTCTTTTTGGAAGTCGGTTGAAAAGTAGCTTACCACCAAGGAGAAAATCTGCCGCCGTAACCTTACGGGGTTCCCGACGCAAAAAGTAGGGGTATTATACGTTTAACGTGTGTATCTGTGTGTCTGTCTGTATCATCTTAGCACCCAACCGGATGAACCGATTTTGATTTAAAGTAGGGGTATTATACGTTTAACGTGTTTATCTGTGTGTCTGTCTGTAGCATCTTAGCACCCAACCGGATGAACCGATTTTGATTTTATTATTGATAGTTTTTTTTTGATAGATGTTTTCATCGAGAGTGTTCTTAGCTTTGATTCTTGAAAATTCGTTCAATTGTTATAAAACTATGAGCTTTAATCAACGTTAATAGGTCTGATCAATTTGAAAATCTTCTTCTTCAACGATATTGTAAGAACATGGAAGCATTAACCTGATGCTGGGACATCTCCTGGACTCTACAGAATACTCAAATCCTCACCAACTTACAGCTCAGATTTTAAATGTGGTGTTTAGAGTCATTGAAATGCTTTTAATGAAAAGATTATACATAGATCAGTCGGGATGGTTTAAAATACTATATTATATATATAGATCATTATTATTTTATACAATAGATCATATTATTATACTATATTGACTTCAAATTGATTGCGATCGGTGGGGATCTACAGAAAAGCTAAGCATATAATAATATGTTCTCAGTAACTATGACCTATTCTGTGGTTTGACTGCAAATATTTTATTAATTTTGCGATGCGTGTATGTAAAAATCCGTGATATCTTCTAGAGTTTTCATTAGAATTATATACTGTAAAGGACAATTTTAATCTATAATATTTGGCCAAGCTAATTAACGTAATTATTTGGATAAGGATTAATACTATACTTGAAAATAGCCCTGGAAGTTAAGTAATATATTTTAACAAAAAATGAAAGATTAAAATGGTTACTGTGAGTCAACTTTCTAGATAGACATATGCTGTCGCGGACTTTTTTGTAGGTCTTATTACCCGACTGCGTGACGCAAAGGAGAGGTAATGTGTTTATCAGTCTATAAATGTATGTATGTATGTATGTATGTTTGTTCCTTTGTGGCACACTAGAGACCAAACGCGTGGGCCGATTTTGATAATTGGCACGTCAATAGATTCGCCATGCTAGCGTGAGTGTCAACGAAAACATACAAAATTGAAAAATTCAAAATGGCGGATTTCAGACGCCAAAATTTGGGGCTAAAAAAATATTTTTTTTCAAAACCTATCGAGTGGGGTATCGAATTAAAGGTCTTCAAATGGAGATTCAAAAAAAAAAAAAAAAATTATTTTACATGCCGCGTTAGTCACTTTCAGTAACGAGTTTGCGGTGCTTATCTCTGAAGTTACTTATCAGATCTCAATAAAATTACAAGGAGACCAAACGAAAATCATATTAACTCAAACAAAAAAAGAATTTTCCAAATCGGTTAAGAATTGATGGAGTTCTGAGGTAACAAACAACCTCTTCCTTTTGGTATAGTCGTTTAATAGTACAACTGTAAAGTAAGTAAGCTTAAAAAGCAATACCCTATCTATTTCACGCATTTCGGTTTTTTGTTCTTTTTTCCATAATTGTAATAACGGTCATAGTTATACATATTTTGTGAAGATTTCAAGTCTCTATCTATTATTAGTTTACAAGTTCAAGCACAAAACGCCGAAAAATACACGTTACTTGTATGTAGACCACACTGTGATGTAGACCCCCTTTAATATTTTATTTTATTTTGTTTTTAGTATTTGTTGTTAAATCCCCCATTGTAATACATACTTAGTAGTGTAGACGCACAAAACCTTATATTTTCCAAAAAAATGCGTAAGCATATTAGTAAATATAATAGTACTGGAATCCTGCTGGCCCCATTTCATAAACAATTAAATATTAACGCTAACGTCAATATATATATTTGAAATGTGCAAATTGGTACGTATATATACCAATTTCTATTCTAGAAAAAAAGAGGTGGTCCTAGAGGAGATAAAACAAGGTTCAAACATAACCTGATTCATCCCAGCTAGGCTATTCTGTAAGCTATCTCGACAGCGGAATCCGCAGTGAGATTCGAATTTCGTACTACGAAATTCAATCGTATCACGTTCGTAATACGGTTGAATTTCGTAATACGAAATATAAATCTCATCGCGGATGCCGCTGTCGAGATAGCTTACAGAATAGCCTAGCAGCTCTAAGCTGAAAATACACAGTTCCGGTACACATGCGATGGCGGTAAAGTCAAAGTCAAAGCATTTATTCAGTAAGTAGGTAGTATTAATATACGCACTTATACACGTCTCAAATCATAAGAGAAATTTGAACGTTAACCATGGTCTTGTCAATGGAGCAATGGGAATCATAAGAACAATTGAGCGGCCAGCTCTTCGGAGGGACCAGTTGGAACCCGGAGAACTGCCACAGGCTGTTTATGTTGAATTTGACAACAAAGGTATCAAAAACAACGTCTCTGGAGTAGGAGTCCGAATCGAACCATCATGTACAGAATTCGACGCACTTCGTGGACAGGGTTTACCCTGTCCACTTTGACCTTTGATTTCTATTTTAATAGTTACCGTTGATATTATGTTGGGGTGTAACTGTCCATAAATTACAAGGTACTACCTTGGACAAAGCTTTGGTCGACTTAAGTTCACGCATTTTTGCGAAAGGTCAAGCCTATGTAGCATTGAGCCGGGTTAGATCTTTAGATGGACTAGTAATAAGTAGTTTAGATCCCCGGAAACTACTCAATGATCCACATGACATCAACTCTCTAAATGAAATGAGAAGATTACGGAATTTGCCGTCCTTTACTTAACTAAAAAGTGTAAAATAAAACATTAAATTAAAAAACCAAAAAACCCGACCGCGCAAAAAGTGAAGTGTTAAAAAACGAACTGAAAAGAAAAAAACAAGTAAGTCTAGTAGTTTAGACTTCTGTTTAGGGATATCAAAAAACTATACCATTTAAATTCTTTCTCGGTCGATACACTCATAAAATAAATTATACATTGTTATATGGAATATAGAGACTTTAACAGTCGGGACACATTAATCCCCATTCGTTAAGCCATTAATGTAACCATAAACACCTCAAAGTTTGTAAGTACTGAAAATTACTAGCGCGGTATTATTAGAAGTTAATTCTTTTCGTTTTATAAACGATCTTAAATAATTTATTATTTATTTCATATAGGTAGGCTAGCGTTTGACCACTATCTCACCAGTTAGTGATGATATGCTCGAAATGGTATATTTATTTATAAATCTATATTTTCATTTATATGCGGCGCGGGTGTTTTTGTACAGAATGTAAAATGCGAGAGCGTGTCAGACCTAATTTAAAATAATTTATAAAAAAAAAAAAAAAAAAAACAAAATATATGATTTATGTATTTAATCTCTTTTTAATTTCTTTCTCTTAACATAATTACACCTAAAACTAAAACATGACAGATAAAATATTCATCATTATTATTTCTAAATCACTAAAAGTGCTTCAATATATCTTAATATACACAACATAATGAAACAATTTATGTAGAACTTGCTCATACCCGCGATTTACACAAGGTAGGTACATCAAACATTTAGTAGCCTATGTTCGTCGACATGCTATAGTTGTATATAGTTATAAAGTATCTCCTTGTTAAATTTCAGTAATATCGGATCGTCTGTTTAAGCGTGATTAGGTAATAAACAGGATCCCTTTGTTTCGCATAATTTTTTATTCCTAATTTACTTAGGCATAACGGGTTACGCTTAATTTTAAATGACATAATAGTACTAGCGCATTATTTCTTTTGGAATATTGTATAAACAAGCATAACTTTCATTTAGGCTATATTGTTTCGGCCTCATTTTGATTCGCATAAAGTTATAGGACATCTTTTTTATTGGCCTAATTGTTTTATATGTTTAATTGTTTTCAATAAAGTCATAATTGAATGTATACATATATTTTATGCTGAATTATTACAATTAAAATAAACAAAGTTTACTTAATTACACATTTATTAATTTCTCAAGAAACGACTATAGTATTATAAAAGTACATAAAAAAATAATTTAAATCTTCCAAAGTCAGAATTAAGATTCACTACGTGTCATGTTTAGTTGAGAGTTATTTGGCTCAAAAAAAGTTCGTGGTTTCAAGTTTTTAAATCAATATTTATTAATATGTGAACTTCAAGTCCGTAGCCAAATTAAATGTATTAAATAAAGTAATATAAAGTTTTTCATACCAACACAATTTTGGTACTAGAATGTGACAGTAGGTTCAAGTGGTCGGCGGGGGTGGCCATTGGGCCACCCCTATGCCGCTATTATTTTTACTTTAATTTAGAACTGACAGTTATTTGACCTAACGCAAACATAAAATTAACATAACTTACCTTTTTTCGAAATGCACGGTTCTCACGGTTTTGGTTCTGCATTTGATTAGATATCAGCTCATGATAATGTTCGTAATTTGGTTAGGTAGTTAAAAGTTAATAATTACACTTATTATGCGCATCTTGACGTGCTTCCAACAAACTTTTTATTAATTTTATGATATTTTTTCGTAAATCTACAAGCTGAGCCTCGTAGCTACGTCTGCGTTAAAAAGTATTATAATTATGTCCTATTCCATTATTTTAGGTATACCAGAGCAATATTTTAACAAAATCGGTCTACTAGCTAAATTAGTCGGCAAGAGATAAACATTTAAAAAAGTACAATTTAATAATTATGCTATAATAATATGACAAAAAAAATATTCCTAAACAATTATGCCGAATTATAGTTATGCGTTTATAATATTATTCTTAAGAATATTATGCTAAAGTATATTATGACAAAAAATGTTATGCGAAACAATAGGGAACAAACACACCGAGTGAATAGTTAAAAAAAATTAAAACTTGTAATATTAGGTTTATGGAAGATATTTTGGGGTACCTAAGTAGGTAGGTTAGTTTGGGTACTAACATTTTAATTTCTTCTATTTTTAAATTATTTGTGTAGGGTGCATTCGGGTATTTAAGAAAGAATTTTTAATGAGTTCACAGGGCTTTGTATTATCACCAATATGTCAAAATTGATAGACTTATAATATATGCCCAAGTACTATTGCTAAGATTTGTATAAATATATCATTGTAATTAATAATTGGAAATGTTTGAAAACCTTGTTATATTTTTTTTTGTCAGAGGGCAATTCCGAATTATGTTCGGGTAATTCTGAATGACACTCAAAAGTGGGTTTTAAGTAGTTATGCCTTAAAGTACGTGTTTCTTTTTTGTTCGGGTTTACTATCACGAAATGTATGTAGCGGTTTGGCCACTGAAAGGGCCAAACATTACATGAGTGCTACTTTCATTTCGGAATTGCCCTATTCGGCTAAATCTGAAAAGTGCAAAAAAATCCGACAAATAGCCTACGGTACTCAAACTCTTAGAAGGCATTGACAAATTCGGAATTGCCCTATTCGGCTAAATCGGAAAAGTGCAAAAGAACTTGAGCTAAATAGTTCTAAGCCTACACAGAATTGCAAAAAACGTTAATCCAGGGAATAAAGAAAATAAAAGTTTAATATCTTAACAGGTTTTGTAATTATGGATATTCGGGCAAATCCGATAACACCAAAAAACCCGCGAAATCACCGTTGCTTGGAAAAATTACAATTCATGACGCGCGGTTTCTCGTAGCAACCTGAGGTGACTTGCGGGCGGATGCGTATTAAAATGGCCGCTAGGTGAATGTTGCCAGAGCATGAAATATTGCCGTGTCGATTGGAAAACTTTAATTATTAGAATTCCCCAATTTTCAGAGTTAGCCGAATGCACCCTAATTCAAAATTCGGATTGGTTACATACTGAGTAGGTACCATAAAACCACAGAAATATTATTACTTATTATTAATATTTCTGTTCAAAAAACGAAATAGACTTGATCAAAATCATCAATAAAACAACAGTTACAATAAATTAACAAAGATTTAGTAATTCTAAATTTGTTATAATTTAGAAGAGAAATATGTGTCTAATTTTTGTATAGATAAATATATTTTCATTTATTTGTTTTCAGATTAGATACAATACATTAATACTTTAATGTTCTATAACTACTTCAGTAATAGTTTTTGTTCTATTCTATTATTTACAATTTATTAATATTATCTAGGACCTATTAAGTATAATTAAATATTCTGGATATAATTAAATAAATATCAATATAATTATGTTCTATTACAGTTTTATTTATTTTATTTGGCACGTCATTGATGGCCTGCGCTATAGAAAACATCTTCAATTTTATCGAAACTGAAAGTTTCTCGAATAATATATACTAAGCTCATAATTCGGATTGAATAGTTCGAACCATTTACAATTTGTAGAAGACTGAAGAATCCAAATTTTAGAAGTATATTTAAAGAAATTACACCTAAAAGCTTCGATCAAGAATCTATAGATAACGGGTTACCTACAAAATCAAAGCCAAATTCTGTCCAAAGTGTATACAGACTAATAAACAGAGACAAAAGTTATAAAACCGTTTTATGATCAACATCTTTACGACCATAATACCTTAAAATAAAGTCGCAATTCTGTAAAACATCATCTTATACTTACGGCTATTCGTCACAAAAGTATTTGTGTTCGACGAACAAAATAAGAGCTCACCGCCCGGTGTGAGCTCTTATTCGTCGGGACATTCTTTTTGCGTCAACCTTATATCTATAGATTCTTGATCGAAGCCTAAAAGATAGTAAAATATGTAATAATTATGTTGATAGTAAGTGGTACTAAGTACATTTCATTAATTTAAAATTAGCAACATTTTTCATATTATCTTGTGCAAGAAAATAACGATACAATTTAATGTTACATTACTTTTAAATACTTAAAACTGCAGCTAAACTATAATAAGTATAAGTTCATAATTATAATTATAAATCACTTCAACAATAACAAGGAACTATGACTGTCATTAAATAACTCTGGCACAATTTTTATATTTTATTTATTTGTGCTATAATGCCGCAAATGTATTCTAAAAAAACTACAAGAATAAGAAGTTTGACTTCTAAACTATGTCTTAGATCTAATTCTACATAGAATAGAAACTACAAAGTTTAGGAGATAAAGAATTTAGTTAGTTAGAAATAGAAGAAATTGGGATAAATGAGTACCGTGACAAAAATAGTGTGAAATCTGGTAGCAATTATTAATGTCTTTGTTTAATCATATCAGGCAATACACTTATGTTAATAACTGTCCATACTGTGTGATAGATTGTTTTTAAATCTCACAACATTTTGTCACAATACCCGACCCGAAGCTTTCTAACATCCATTCACCGTACACTCACTTATAAATTAGGGAATAACTAAAATAAATATATAGTCATAGTCTTCGTAGAATAAAATAATAATCATTAATTGACCGCCGTCCGCGCTTTGGTCAAGAACTCCGTTCTCTCGTCCGTTGCTTACCTCACTATTCTCTCTTGTGGTGCCTACATTTACCTGTTCAGTTCTACCCTCATTCCTATTTTCATCCATTTCTATCAATTCATCTCTATCTACGTGCCTACATTCATTAGAAGCTAATAGATCTATATCATCATCGATTTTAATGTCATTTTTATTTGGATCTGACCTTATTTGACTGGTATTATCTTGGATCGGTATATTACCCACAGCATTATTAGACTCACTCTCAGTGTGATTTAAAGACACTCTTAGATTTCTAGTAATATTTGATTCCGAGATATTTATTTTATTCACTTCATCAGAATTAGGTTTACTTTCCTTATTTTCTCGCTCACTATCTGCACAACCATTCATAAATCTCTTTTCTGCTTCGTTTATATTGTGCCTCTGTTTCATTATTAGCTCTTCACTGATTCGTTTATCTTTACTTTGCTTTCTATAAGCAATTTGTTTACTTTGACTTTGTATATTCAAATCACCACCGAATCTCTGCAAAGATCCTTCGTGGTTAGAAATGAATCGTCTATTCATTTCTTTGAATCTTTCCAAAGACTCGTTTAACGAGACGGATCAGAGTCTCTTATGAGAGTCTGTGCTTGAACTCTTGAGGGAGCCGAATCTTCGCGCTTGAGCGCTCGCTGACGTCGCCCGGTCCAAACTCGCAGCACGAAGGATCAAGCCTCTGGATTGGCGCAGAGATGATTCTGGTCTCACCTAAAATATAAGAAAAACGCTCAAATTCACATTTATTCGCATAGAGTCCACGAATTTGAAATTCTAATTAGCTTGTACCGTGAATAATAAAATTTGGCCATTATAAGTTTAGTTTATTGGTACAGTGCAGTTTTACTTTTTTTTTTAAATATATGTGACATAACCAATTTGGACTTAAAGCTATCCTTGTATGGTAGTTTTACTCACAGGTTCGCCTACAGATCCCACTCTTCGTTGCCTCGGTTCTCTGGGGATACCCTCAGTGAAAGAAGTCTCCAAGGATCTCTGCGATGGCTCGCTTATTGACTGGGAGAGAAGATGCGTCGTCGAAGATGAGTTAGAGTCTTCTATGTTGGAGAACTCATCTGGGCTGTCCTCTCTCTGTGGGTCAGATTCCTGAAGATAGTAAAGCGAATTTGTTCAGATCTTACGAAAATTTGATTTGTCATATACTAAATTGGTGCACCTAATCCAAGTAAGACCATAAGTTCCTTGCCGACGGCAGATATCTAATGAAGCTGTCAAGGCACAGAATAATGAATAGTACAAGGTCAAGGTACAGGTTTATTGCACTCGTGGATCAAATTAAAGGTTTGCATTCATTGATTTCACATTACCTCTTCCAGTTCCTTAAGAGTGGTCGGATAGTGATGCCTTCTGGCTTCTTCTCTCTCCCTCTTCTCGAGTTCATCCGCCAACATCATCACTTCCCAGTCACTGCCACTACCCGCTAAAAAAAGTAAAAATAGATTTTTAGTATCGACCCTCATAGCAAAATAATACAAAATCACTTGCCAGTTTCTTTTCTGTACACATATTATGTAGCCCGAATAATTAGCAACCAAACATGAAATATATTAGTTAATTAAATAATAATGATATAGATAGAAAAGATCAAAAGATAGAACCAATATGCCGCTACTGTACCTCTAATAGGCGACGTGCTTCCGTGACTGGAACTGCTGGGCCGTCCACGCCTTTCAATAAACTCCTCGAACATTGGGGTTCTGGGGATGGACTCCGAGTCACTGCTAGACGATGTTGATGCTCTGTGAAATATGGTTCACTATTTTATTCATAGAGAGGCAATATTACAAAATTATTATTATCATCATCATAATCAGCCTACCAATCTGTAGAAAGTAAACCTTCCATTATATCCTGACTCAAATATAATTTTCACGCTTGCGTTGATTGTTTCTCTTCACTCACTTTGTTACAACCTATTTCATCACCTCACGTTATAGTTTTGAAGGATGGTGTAACTGGGCCGACTGAGCTTACGAAAGTAATAGTTCTACTTTACTTATCAAGTCACTGCACTGATGTAATGTGATTGATGGCAAGATGCAAGTTGTATCAATTTATTGAGAAAATGCTACAAGAAAATCTATATCAGACTATCTTTTTTTTCTTTTTTTGTGGTATTAGGTAACAGGACAAGCACGACGCTCGCCTGATGGTAAGCGATGACATCTACTTGTTACAAATACAGCGGTATGCAAAATTCTGGACAGGGAGAATTTTGCATGTCACTGCACTGCGCCTGATACCTTGAGACATAAAGATGTTGAGTCTCACATACCCTGTAATTTCACTGGACACCTTGCCATTTCAACCGAAAAACATTCTTATTTCACGGCTGAAAATTAATTGGCAAAGTGGTGGTATCGCCCCAGGCGGAATAGCAGAAGTCCTACCACTACAAAAAATCGTGGAAATTAATCACAATGACATATCCTGTCTAAATAACTTACGCCCAACCTTATAAGATTATAACGTATTATGCTGCTAGACTAAGAAATATGATGTACACTGTAAAAAATTCTAGCAAAGCTTACGTGTCACTCCAGCTGTAATCGCTTCCCATGTCCAGCACGACTTCGTTACAGCTGTTGGTCGGTTTTTGTGGCACACCACGATTGTAGCCGAAAAACGACCCGAGACTAAACTTGCGATGTTGTCTAGGCCGAACAGGTTCTGCAGAAGTTAGAGAAAACTCCATCGAAAAATACGAATATCATTTAAAATTTTAATAATACCCCAATCTTCAGAGAGGAATCTCCTGACGATGCATGCCGTGTCAAAGAATATAGCGCCTTCTGTATCTGGTCCTGTATTCAGCCGTTATCTCAAAGAGCGCTTTCAATTTTTATACCTTTCTAATCCTCTTTCTCTCGGTTCCTTTCAATCCCTTCAGCTGAAGTTTTCTCTATATTCAACACGATTTTATAAAAAATTGTTTTCAGCACTTGCTGTCAGGTTATGGAATGAGCTGCTTGACATGAGATGTGCTAAATCAATCCCAGTTTTCAAGTTACCCATAGTGAAGCGTCACTGTTTATTCCTGCCTTTTTAATATTGTTTTGTATGTATTTGTAATTACGTATGATGTTCGTGTTTTGTTTCATCATCATCATCATCACTAACAGTCAGTATTCGTCCGCTTTTGAAATAGACCTCTCCTATGGCACGCCACAGAGCTTAATCTTCAGCTTATTGTTTCCAACCGTAATCAGCTAACTTGCGTATATCATCGCTCCACCAAACCAAGCTGGAGAGGATTATGTATATTCACTGCCGTGTCTATAGAATATATACTTACTTCGATCGCTTCGTCCAGTGTGATGCATCCCCGTATCTACAGACAAAGTTTTCTTAATCTTGGATTTGACTTCTAGGTGGGATCCGAAGAAGTGGAACGGATGTATTCCTCGCCTGCTCGTCCGGAGACTGGACTGCTCTGGACTCAGAAGTGACCTGTCTTCTGATGTTGTGTGTGGAGACAATGGCCTAGCAATAATAAATGTTTTAAATATTTCAAAACATAGCAGTCAATTCTTTTTGAAATATCTTATAGGTTAGCGTTTGACCTCGCCTGGTGGAAAGCGATGTGGTTGAAGATGATGAACACGCTAGATCTAGAATACTCTGACTTTCAAGGTAGTAGGTAATGCTCCTACAACCTGTAGATGAATACCCATTCTAGGATTTGAATCAATGAACTCTCGCTTAGAAGTCATGCCATCTATCATTTACGCCAATAGGGCTCAAATTAGAAAAGGCAATCAAACGATCTGTATGTCCATTATCTTTATGCCATTAATATTATGTCCAGTAAATGCTTCAAGCATGCATAATAATATGGAATACCTATCTATAAAACACATTAATATCTGATGTTGATACATACCTACATCAAAGGTCTACGGTAACCTTTGAGGTACCCTGTTTACACTACATTTTTAAATTCTACGTAAAACTATTATCACCTTGTTAAATCCTGCATCTCCATACTTTCTTGATCACTTTGATCCTCCCACGACTTCCTCTTCTGCCTCAACTTCGCCGCCCTCTTCCTCGAATAAGTCCCAGCTTTACCATCCAAGTTCAGATCTAACCTTTTTGACTTACTCACGGTCCAATCTTCTTTACTCGAAGACGTTTTATCTGTTCTACTTGATAGTGACTCAGCCAAACTTTGGAGTTCTGAATATGAAAGCTTTCCCAATTCTATTCCACCTGTGAGTTCTGATAGCTTTTCATCAGTTAGATCTTCGGTCGATAACGAATCTTTAGTTACTGATGTTAGGGTTTCTTCAGCATCTGTTGGTCGATCTATCTCATCTTCATCGGCGCTCACCGTTGGCGGTGACGTAGCAAAAACTGTGTCTAATGAATCTCCTCTCTGTAATATTTTCAATTTATTTAATGCTGAGCTAGAGTATATCAAGGACATGAAGTAGATTTAGCTAAGCTTACCATAAATCCTTCTTCGACACAAGACACGTCGTCACTGCCCGAGCTTCCACTTTTAGGAATTGGTTTAGGTTTCACCTCTCCAGGTAAGAATACTTGATCATCTTCTGGCGTTTCTGCTAGCGGGCTCGTACTAGGACGACCGAGTCTTTCTAACTCTTGAATTCGCTTTTGAAGCTGACTTATAATTTCATCACGTTTTCGCACTTCATTTTCAAGGCTGTTGAACCTGGAAAAAATACTTTTACCATCATTATAATTAAAGTAACAGATTTATATAATACTTTCTTTAAACAACACCCTGGTAAATACAGTTAGGGCCAGTTTCATCCGTTCCTCATAGCGCTAATATGAAGAAATCTGACAGTTTTTTAACAGCTTTTATATGGTGCCACGTGTTAGATAACTATCTAAAAGATTATAAGGAACCGGTGGCCCTTAACCATTTAAATTTTTATTTATTTAAAATTTTAGTTCGAGTGAGTAAACTCACCTTTCCTGAAATTTCCCCTGAACATCATGAAGATGACCTTGTATAACTTGTTTGATTCCGAGTAATACTTCACCAAAATACTCTTGTTCCTCTAATGACCCTGTAAAAGAATATAGCTCTAATGTATTGAATTAAAATATTGTAACACACATAATATAACTCATTTATAAAAATTATCAAGGTTTACCTCTTAAAAGCTTTCTCTGATTTGCTACTGCTGATATAAGCGTAAGCTTAGGTTTCTCTGACGGCACTTTTATTTCTTCAGGCCTCAATGTTTTCAACTCATGCATAGGATCAATATTTGGCTGCAAATCATATTCTGGCTCAACACCTAATCCTTGATCTGGTACTGAAATTGAATCTACTGTCCTTACTACTTCTTCGCTAGGGCACACTATTTGTGAGATTTCTCCACCTATTGTAGAAGTTGAAATAATTGGTATTGACTCAACTCGAGGTACATCAGGCATTGGAAACATGTCAGATTTTGAATCAGCAGGGGCGCTCGAAGGAGGCGATTGCAAAGTATGGCGGTGAAATGTTACACTTTTCGCAAATTTAGAATGTCTCGCAGCGAAACCTTCTAACGTTGGAGCACGTATTAACCTCTTCAATTCGTTACTTCTTTCAGGGCTCTCGGCTGGTGTGACATCTTCAGACAACTTTTTTAATATAGATTTCAACGTTCGCCTTTCAAGCGTTTCATTAGATTCGTGACTGCCTATGGAATCAATTGATTTCCTTTTGAATTTTCTTTTATCCATGGTGCTTCCTTCAGAATGACTTCTAGTCAGTGTGTCACAGAGCAAATCTTCTGACGAACTTGTGCAGTCTAGACTGGAACTACGAAATTTTACAACTTTTTCAAGGTGGGCAAGTTTCTGCCTTTCGTTTAATATCTTCAGTTTCTTAACAAAAGGTAATCCACCATATTCAGGAGATAAATCATCTATCGATCTGTATTTTTTTACTCTAGGCAGTAGCGTCATCGAAGATGATGTGCTGTTATCTACAGTTTTAACAACATTCTTTTTCGGAGACAAAGTTAATAAATCTAGAGATTTTTCATGGACGGGTTCCAAAGGGCCTGTTAAGCAAATTTTAGGATTTTCTTGCTTAACACTATCACTACGTACACCCTCAACATTATTATTGTCTATTTTAACAAGCTCTGCCGTATTAACTATTGGCACACGTATATTGATAGCAAGTTCGGGCTTACATTCTTCTTTGCTTACAGTCTCTAAATCATTCTTCTCATCAACACTGGATTTGCTGTGACTCTTAGATTCACCTAAAATTGCAGCTTTCTTGAGCTTCGTCCAAGGCTTTTTAATTTTTGTATCTTCGTTAGTTTCGGTAACTGTGGGTTGTATCGGAGATAATAGTACAGGCGATTTTTCAACAGGCGTCGATTTACTCTTTTCTTGGGCTGAAGGATCTGGTTCTTTAGGTCCACTCTGAAGAAGTTTTAATTTATCTCTAAATGTGGACCCTACGGCTTTTGCAGGTGATTTAATTTTACTGACTACGGAATGTGGGATAGAAATTAAATTACTCTCTGTTTTTGGTGTCGGTTCTACGACTGCTGCTGGTTTTTCACAAATGTCTTTATGTAGAGGCTGACAAACTGCTGTTCCGTCACTTTGAACTTGTAATATTTTATCTTTGAAGCTAACTTTAGGTCGTGAAGTTCCATCACTCGATCCTGAAGAATTCTTTCGTGAAGTTTTGGCTGTCGGACTTTGAAGTTTTCCTGGGGAACTTGATTCAGAACCTTTTCTCATAGGACTTAATGTTTTGATAGTTGGACTCAGTGGGCTTTTTATTGAGCTTGGACTTATTGTGTCAGAACTAGAAGGTTGATTGCTAATGGTTGGGGTTAATTGGTTTTTCTCTCGTTCTTCTTTAGCCTTCAGGAGAAGTAGTCTTTGAAGAAGTGGGAGACCTGCTCCAACAACTTCTGGTTCGTCTGGAGCAGAACTGGTAGATGGAGTTGGTTGAGGTGTCATCGAAACCATTGAAGATGTTGAGTGTCGTTGCTTTGCTACTTTTTCTTCACGATCCTAAAAATAACATTCGATAATTAGTGAAATTAAATAAGCTTATAATTATTTAAAACGGCTTTACACTCACGGCTTAAGATATCAAAATTACTCCGACACGTTTCAGACATTTTTGATGTCGTTTTTCACAGGAGTCAGGCCTACCGCGCTAAATAAACTTGTATAGGTACTAAATGTCAGTGCATAACTTCTTACTTGTTTTTCTTTTAACAGCTTCAATCTGGATAATAGAGGCAGTCCAGCCCCTATAGGTGATATGCATTTTTCTCCATCTTTGCTACCCGAAGTTGTTTCTCCATTATTGTCCTAAAACATAAGTATCGATTATCACCGATCCAAACGTGCATCTTACAATAAACTGGCCAAGTGCAAGTCGGACTCGCACTCATAGGGTTCCGTACCACACTACAGTATTTTATAAGATCGAGCAAAAAATACCACTATCATTTTTCGCCAGCAAAAAATAATAATTAATAAACATTTCGTTTCTTATAACGCCATCTAACGTCTAACAAAGATGTTAGAGATCGACATTTCAATATAACGCCATCTATGGGACGTTTACCTAACTAAGCGTACATAGATGGCGTGAAATACCGAAAAAAACACGTTTCTTGTATGGGGACCCTCTATTATCTTTAACTTTATTCTGTTTTTAGTATTTGTTGTTATAGCGGCAACAGAAATACATCATCTGTGAAAATTTCAAATGTCTAATGTCTGATTTGTATTTAACGCAGTACATTTCCTATGGATCCACTGCAAAAATCAGTTTATCCTTTAACTTAGTATGAGAAATTGGTACGAAAATTCAACTGTCACGGTTCATGAGATACAGCAGACAGAAAGACAGACGGAGAGCGGAGTCTCAGTAATAGGGTTCCGTTGGTACCCTTTGGGTACGGAACCCTAATAAAGTATTGTATCCAATGCTAAGCAGAAAGCGAACTAATATGTGTGTGATCGTAAGCGATGATATGCCTCTTTGATATATGTTGAGGAGCGCAACCATCTTAACTGATTTACCGGTTGAGATGCACAATAGCATTCGTTTTACCGTTATAAGTAAACTGTTAGAAATATTTTAGGCTGTAAAGCAATCCTGTATCCGCTACAAGCCATATTGTCGGCAAAGTAAAATATTCATTGAATACATTGTAAAGTAAACAGACATAAAATGCGTAACGGTTTGGAATTAGATTGTATTTTGTAATAGATTTAACAGTAGGGTAATTGTTGTAAAGCGGCTTGCCTAAAAGCATTAAGAAATAAATATTACTGCTATCCTTGGGAGCCCTGCTAGCCGTGGGTACAGGAAGGTTTATGGAAGCAGGCACCTAACGGTCCGCCCAACTGTACATGCTGACCTGGTGGAGGGGCAGGTAGAGGGTTTAAAAACCCTGACGTATTTAGAAACGATAGTCATTTCAGATAGTCACTTGAGAGAAAGTTAGAGTCATTTCACGGAGAAAATTGATAGAGTAACTTGTGTAAGAACATCGTAGATATAAAAGTAGTGTAAACTCGTATTTAGTTCCTTTGTGTAAAGTGTTTGTTCATAAAGTTGTGCGCGTGTGCTTCGGGGTTTTAATTCGTCACCACCCGTAATCCTTACCCTGCGCCTAAATCAGGGACAGAACCGCGATAGATACTGCGTCGTTGTTAGGGCGTCTAGTACGTGCGCGTGTGTTTATGGTTTGACAAACGTTGCGGCCACCGTTGTTGGCCAGTTCATCGCCGGGACTAGAGACGCTTTTGCCAAGCACGCGCGGGCGGCGTATCGGTAGACGCGCACCTCGCGGTAACGTGTGTGTGTTCGCGGACTGTCTGCCTTTCGGGTTGGCTACCAGTATAAGCCGTGGTAGTCGATCGTCGTCGGGTTCACTACCAGTCTAAGTCGTGATAGTGGAACGGAGTCGCGTAGTTTTTTTTTACAATATATCTCTACCGTGTAGATCCGATCATTACTCAAAAATAATGATAACCTCATGATGTGGTTGTGAATCATCACTCTCGACTCTGGGCATCCTCCGTAGCACCTTCCCATCGGAAGCAGCTTGTCTTTCAGCACCAGCTAAAGTTTGTAATTCCAAGGATTCACCGGAACGTCGACCTGCTCTTGACCTGCTGCGTATTGCATTGCGGATGCCCTGAAACGTTTTGTGATGGCTTTTTGTGAAGTCTAAACTAAAATGCATATGCTTTAATCATAGACGTAATATAAATTTTCTGCGCAAAACGGCCCTGATGAGACCGACCTAGAACGGAGTTTGTCCCTTTCTTTTGTACGGACAACTTATATATATATACTATACATATAGTATAGAACATATATAGCACTAGCAGGTTGCTAGACAATGATACACTCCCACCCTGGTGCCTTTCGATTGGGCCGTTTTGTTCTACAAAGCAATAACAACCTTATTGTTAGAGCATACGGATTAAATTGAATTTTTCAAAACATCTGCAGTGCACCATCCTTTTATATTAAGTCTATGGCTTTAATTGAACTTGCCCTAACTATCGACTGATTTGAATATGATATTCAGAACTAGTATACCAAGCAATTAGAATAATCATTTTGTTCAGCGTATTATTTAAGACGATGCTAATCTCGTCTGTTTCTGATGTTAGTTTATTTGTATGTATGGAAATATTCTAAGGTACATTGTCCAAATGTAAGCTTTACAAATGTGATGTATCTGAGCCTTATATCTGCCTAAGCCTACCTTGGCTTCACTGCGTAGTTTGTGGACTATCTTTTTCGGACCGCTGTTATCTCCTGGCATTTTGTCTGGACTTGCTTCTCCTAAAATAAACACATTCCAATAGTTATGTTCTTTATAAAAATCAAATGTAGTTAATATCTAGCTCGCTAAGCAGGAAACCTTTGAATAAAATCTATACTCTGATGTCACTTGGTTTTCGTTTGGATCACATGAAACCAGACAGTGTTTCTTGTGGTCCAAACGAAAACTATCAATGAAATAGACCAACACTGCCCAAAGGACCCGCGACCATATATGTTCCAGTCGCAAATTCCTTGATGATTAAAAAACAATTGGATTTAATTAGTTTTTTTTTGTTGGTGCCTGAAATGCCGCAGGTTTTTCATTTTCTCCTACATTATTAGTCCAAATGAAAACCCGCTATATCTGGTTTTAGTTTGGACTACATGAAACCCAATACCATGAATAGATTGAAATCATAGAGGAGGAGGAAGTAGTGTGGTCTATATTGGTTCTATACAAGTAAGTTAGTTTAGTACTATGGGTTAATTTAATGTACGGCCACACTGCGGCGTCCTGCGTGCGCGATCTCCGCAGCGATCAGATAGCGCAGTTGTATTTGTACCGACTGGTTCATACCAAACGCGATCTACGGCGATCAGAAAACGATTGAAAATCAGATCGCGAACGCGCACGCGGACGTAGGATGCCGCGGTGTGGTCGTAGCTTTATAGATACCGTGTTAAAACTTAAACCTACCTATGTATTTAAATATATGATGTGCTATGGACGGAAGCTAGAAAAGTGCTGGAAATATTAATGTGAGGGTAGTAGGACCTACTTTTACCGTATTTCCTCGACATGTTCTTGGCTTCCTGGAGACGCTTCCGGCCCAGGGTCTGGAGTATATCCTGGGCTTCTGGGTAATCCTTCATAGCGGCGAGGACATCTTCCCTCGAGAGAGAGAACAACTCCGAATAACCAACGGAACGGACGTCGGCTGTTCGTCTGGAATTAATTCACATAAAAAAAGGTTTTTTATTGGTTTAAGTACTTGTCGAAATAGGTAACGCAACATGCGAAATACTATATACTAATATAGGCACTGTTTTGCAGCGGTTACCACATATTGGTGGAAAAAAATATATCACTCTCTGATTTTATCATATTTTTTAAATACCTGACTAGAAATGTGGGTTGCACATTACTAGTAGTTCAAATTAAGCTAAATATGCTTGTGTGTGGACTGGGTTCAGGTCAAAGGTGCAATAGGTTGGGATCGAACCACGACCTCTCGATCGCCAGGTCGACGCCTTAGCCATTGGGCTTGCCGCTTCGTGAGGAATCAGATTGCTGATATTTTTGCATATTGAATGCATTAATGGTAAACACGTAATGACACATAAAATTTTAAATAGCAGGTACAATGAATGAATGAATGAATGAATGAATGATTTATTTATTTGTATCACAAACTTGTTATACACATAAACTTATGTACTAGTTTTATACATAGTATTATCTAGACTAGTTAGTCATTGATACCCAAACTAGGATAGCCTGTGTGATGGCGTATCAATGCCCCCCGCCAGACAAGAACAAGTATTAATAAATATATAATAAACATAGATGCTTACTCGTACATAATTTATCACTATTCATTAAAATCACATCAGATTTACAAGCGGTTACATCCAAGATACAATACAATTTGTATATATGGTTTAGAGATCTATTACTTATGGTGTATTCAATACAATAGTGTGAGTAATCAAATTATATCTCTATGAACGTATAAAACAAATAATACTTGAAGCTAATTCTATTTTATATAAAGTACACTCAAACTTTTTCACTTTCTTAAAACCTTAATCTTAATTTTATAACCTAGTTTTTCTGTAGCAAAGATACAATTATATGTGTACTTCACTTAAAAGTATGTATAATATGCATATATATGAATAATATGTATCTAATAATAAAACTTGCATGTAATAATTCCATAATAATTAATGGTTTATAATATAAGTAATTTAGTAATTTTTATTTATTAAACATAGCAAAAAAGAAGGAATATATGAATAATAATTACACTATAAAACTATATTTATCGCTGTTGTAACATGTATTTCTGATATTTGGTATTTGGACCATTAATTTATTTTAATTTATTTATGTATTGCTGAATGTAAAGTATGTATACGAACTATAATCATAGAATAATGAATAGTACAACTATAATATAAATAATATATTATATATACAAACAAAAATATTTACTTTTGTAATGTATGCGACGTTAAAACAATCATAACATCTTCCAGACGATTATATATACAAGTAGTCGAAAATCTGTCGGATAAGTTCCTAATAGGGCTAACGGAAACCGATGAAACTGGCCCTAAGTGTTATATTTTAGCCATTTGCTTTCTGAAAATATTGGCATGTAAAATAATCATTTCTATATGATATCTGGCTTTAATATATATATAATATATATAATAGTCAATTAAAGAACACACAACAATAATGCTTACTCATAAAACTACTGTCTGTGAGTCTGTGTTTCCGATTAGATACAACATAGGGGTCTTTAAGTCGCGAGTGAATAGGTATCTTTTGGGTAAGCGCGCTTCATCATCGACCGCATCGTCACTTAACATCAGGTGAGACGAGCGATACCCATTTTCACATTTAAAAAAAACTACAAAGCGCTAGCGGTCATATCACTAAATAGCGATCTGTTCCAGGACAAGCATTGGTTGATGATGTTCAATATAGTCAATCATATTGACGTATTATAATTTATGATCGTACACAAAACGAAACTGAATGCCGCGCTAGTAATTTTCAGTACTAAGTTTGAGGTGTGTATCTCCATGTCTCTGGAGATACTCAAAGAGAATATAAATATGGAGATACTGAACATATATCGATGAAATTAAAATGTGACTACCTGGGGTGTATATCCTTCCAAATAAAAATAAACGGGCAGAATTCAAAACTTGAACACGTCCTTTTTGAATATTTTGGAATGACGCCTCGCGCAAGCGCCCTGCACTCCGTTGGAATGACACCTCGCGTAAGCGCCCTGCGCTCCGTCTTACGAATTTTCGTCTTACGATCAGGACACGTGACCTTGACGCGAGTTTAACATTTTTTACCCATCCCAAGAAAAGTGCACAACGCTGCTAAAGAAGTTTTCACTTCAAATATATTTTCTAAATCGGTCCAGGCGCCTTTGAGTAAAAAAGATTCCGATGAATTGAGAACCTCCTCCGTTTTTGGTTAGTCGGTTAAAAACATATTTCTCGATACTCTAAACTTAAAGAAATGCATCTATTTCTCAGCAAGTTCATCTTACTTGTTCAATCCGTCCAGGTTCAATATCCCGATCTCTCCGAAGAAGTCTCCAGCTTTCATCGTAGTGAGAACTCTACCGGTTTCTGATATGACTTCCAGAATACCATCGGCTATGATAAACATTTCACGAGCGACTTCACCTGAAAAAAATGTAATAGGCTAGTTTACAAAATGAGAAATTTATACACTAGCGGTGGTTTGGAAAGCAAATCTAGAGCTCTGCTTCTTTATACTATACTAGAAGTGCTCCGCGGCTTCGCCCGCGTTAAAAACATTTCTTTTGTAAAAACCTTTCTATCATAAAATACATAAAAAAAGAATTAGCAAAACCTGTTCACTCGATTCCATTTTATCGCGTGACTAAGGGAAATAAATAAATAAATAAATAAATAAAAATATAAATAAAAAGCCTTTTATTTCTTGCTTATTCATAATACAATTTCAATTTCATTAACAATGTGCATGCAAAATTAATTCATAGTTTCAAATTTATTTTATTAATTTTAGTACATTTAAAAAGAACAGTAAAAAATAATATGGTTAGATAGCATAAATAATTCTATTTTCATTTCAAGAAGTCATTTGTATTAAAAAATATAAATAATATTCATAACAAAACTATATAATTATATTATAGTTAAGTAATTACTACATATAAAATGAAAATATTAATATGTATTATTGAATTTAATTTATCAGATATAGTCAGGATTTGTATTTTGTTGGCAAGAACCCTCTCAATGAAAGGTAAAGGCCTCCTCCAGAGATGTCCAGTACCCTCTATTCTCTGCCGCTCGCAGCCATTGAATACCTGCTACTTTTATGATGTCGTCTGTACAGCGTGCGTTTGGTCTTCCTCTTTTTCTCTGTCCTAGTGGACCTGCCCACGATGCTGTCTTTTTAGTCCAGCGATTATCGCTAAGTCTCGCTACGTGTCCAGCCCATCGCCATTTAAGCTTTTGTGAATAGCTGAGAGCCTCAATAGCTTTAGTTTTCTCCCTTTATCAGTGTGGCGGATCATTTGGATTTTCTTAATGGATTTCCCTCATAACTTCTAAACTACTTATCATAATTTGACAAATGAGGTTTCGTTGGACGCGTCTTATTTGTTTGCTAGTTATAGGCTATGTGACGTCACAACACATTGAATGTGGCGCCCTCTAGAGAGCACAAAGTCCAGAACTTAAAAAAAAAATGTACCACACCCCATCGTGTGTGGTATCGTTGAATAGGGATTTTAAAATGAAGATAGAGTTTAGTACATCATATTTTTGTCGGGCGTTGCGTTGGCGAGATATATCCCGCCGACTCATGAAAACTAATTTTTACCCCACGGCGTCGTAAAGAAGCAGTTGGGAGGGTTATGTGTTTGTTGATCGCTGTGTATTTATGTAAGTATATTGACATGTACACATGTATAAAATTATGCAAAAACCCGAAATGCTTTACATAATAAGTTATTTTTCAAAAAAAATAAAACCGACTTCATAACCACAAACAGGCACTCAAAAGCGAAAAATAAATTACTTAAAATTATTATAAGTGCTACCCACTTATCTATTTGAAGTCGGTGCCAGCCAAGTCTATTGGATAGTAGATAGATATATTCATCATTTACTATCGTTCACTATCATTCTATACTATCATTCACTATCCAATAGACTTGGCTGGCACCGACTTCAAATAGATAAGTGGGTAGCGCTTATAATAATTTTAAGTAATTTATTTTTCGCTTTTGAGTGCCTGTTTGTGGTTATGAAGTCGGTTTTATTTTTTTTGAAAAATAACTTATTTTATTCTTTTTAGTGCAAAACAAGTTTTAATTAAATTACATGCATCTATTAAATTTCGTGTCTGGGCCGTTATACACTGACGGATATATACTTTTTGAAAATTTCAAGTATGTACCTATAACGGTTAAAAATATACAGATCTGTAAAGTGCGCACATATGTATAGATACACGGACGGATGGACGGACGGACGGACGGACGGACGGACGAACGGACAACAGTCTCAGAAAGTGTTCATTTGGTACCCTTTGGGTTCGGAACCCTAAAAAAATTGACTTTAAATGCCGCGCTATAGTGAAAATATTCACTAGTAATAATGATGTCATCAAGGTATCAAAGGACAATGTCCAAAAAGGCCCTGTGCAATTAAAGCATCTGACACACACGATAATTAATTGTCTATTTTATTACAATAATTCCAAATAATTTTATAACACGGACTAGTTGTATTCCAAAATGAATATTAAAAAGTATTATTTGCGATTATTAACATTAATTGCCGCCATATGGCCAACAGAGTACTGAATCACTCTACTACGTTATAAGGGGCACTTCCCTATATTGTTGAAACCCGAATTATGAAAGCACTGTGTAGCCAACCTACCAACGGAAAGTATTATTTACGTATTAACTATTATATAATCTGTGGTATTATACTTATAATTTTTTTTTTGCAGTGTTGATTGGTACAAAGTACGTTCATAATTCTAAATTATTTAATAATGTATGCAGTGTCGCGGGACTGAAATGGCCGCCATCTTCGCCAAACGTCATGTCATGTCAAAAAATCTTAGATATGTTTAAAAAAGTTTGCACCCTAACAAGACTTTGCCCGGTAGAACATTCCTATGAAGACAAATTATTTATATTTATATATAATTATTTATTATAATTATTAATATATAATTATTTATTGAGGGCCCGGTGGCGTAATTGGGAGAACAGTCGGCTTTGATGCCGTGGTACCGAGTTCAAACCGCCGTGCACCAATGAATTTTTCTATAGAAAAATATATGTGCGCTTCTCACAGTTGCCCTCCAGTGAAGAAAAACATCGTTAAGAAACCAACAACCCCCGCATGGTGGGTAGGACATATCTAGTGTCCGCCTGGCCAGCTACCACCCTCAAGTTAGAAAATCTGTCGCCAAACATCTAATGTGTTCCGGCAGCTATCCTTGAGAGCCAGTTCCCATTCTAGTCCACTTCTCTATCTTCGACCGCATCATCACTTAGCAACAGGTGAGATAGTGGTCAAACGTATAAGATATAAAAAATTTAAAAAAATATTAATTATCCCCACCTTTATTTCTATCTCGCTCACAGTTACCGTAATAATATCTGTCAAAAACCAAAATCAACGAGAAGAGGTAAAAACATTATTCAAGGTCATATTTTTTAGTCTTCAAAAGTATATGCAATAGCAACCTCCATTGTGTATAATCTTCTTGGGACTCTTCTACTAAAACCGGTACATTCTCCTATGTTTGAGGTATTTATCTCCATATCTCTGGAGATACTTATCAGATCTCGATAAAATTAAAATAGGACCACCTCGGAAACGTATTCTACATATTAAAAAAATAATCATTTGAATCCGTTCACAATTGACGGAGAAATCGCGTAACATACACAAAAAAAAAAACATTCAGACGAATTGAGAACCTCCTCCTTTTTTGTGAATTCGGTTAAAAAATAAGTTCAAAAACTAAAACCCGACTACTGAAAATTCTAAAAAGTATGAAACAAGAAAATATTCTCACCTGAGATCGCTATGTACAAACTATTCAATATGTATCGTGTATTATCGTGGTCTTAGTATGACATTTCATGTTTACATAAGTTACCTGAAATAAAGATTTATTTACCTATTTATTTTATTTATTATATAAACAACTTACTTTTAATAAATATTTTATTGCATTTCATACATATTCTAGTGTATTATTATACATATTCTATATATTCTAGTGGTGCTCAGAGGATAGCTGTGGTCGTATGTCCGTCCGTCGTGGCTGTGTAACCGTAACAAAACAATACACTCAGCAAAGTAGCATACGACCACGGGTATCCACTGAGCACCACTAAGAATAGTTATGAAATTCAATAAAATATTTATTAAAAGTAAGTTGTTTATATAATACACGATACATATTGAATAGTTTGTACATAGCGATCTCAGGTGAGAATATTTTCTTGTTTCATACTTTTTAGAGTGTGATCTTTCAGTAGTCGGGTTTTAGATTTTGAACTTATTTTTTATTTTCAAGATGCTTCTCTCAATACTCCTTTGGCAGGATGTAATTTAACTTTTTGTTTTTCTAGTACATTTCCATGTTTGGCAGGCGTATGTTAATGTAGGGAGTAGGCAGGTGTTCATGACTTTAGATTTCAACCGTATGGTCATATCGCTTTTGAGTATTTCTTTGAGACTACAGAACGTTTTCCATGTGATTTTGATTCTTCTCTCTACTTCCAGTTCGTTATTATGTTGGTTGAATGATACTTGCTTTCCCAGATAGATGTAGGCATCGACATATGTTAAAGGTGAATTCTAGAGATATATAGGTTTTTTGATATAATTCGTCATGATATTCGTTTTTGTTAGATTAAGTTTTAAGCCTACTTTACGACTTTCTTCGTTTAGAGTGTTTATCATTCCTTGCAGTTGATTTGTACTTTCTGATAGTAAGACTATGTCGTCGGCAAATCTCAAATGGTTCAAATAACGTCCATTTATATTTATGCCAAATTTTTCCCACTTTAATTTTTAATAATTAGCAAACTAATTATGGCCTCCAGCACCGCTATGAAGATAGTTGGCGAGAGTGGGTCTCCCTGCCGTACGCCTTTATTTATTTGTATGGGTGGCCCTGTAGTTTCCAGCTTCACTCTGCTAATACTGTTTTCATAGATATTTTTTAGGACTTTGATGTAGTTTAATGGCACTTCCTTGAGAGAGTAGTTTCCCATATTGGTGAGTGGAACAGAGAATCAAATGCTTTCTGGTAGTCGATAAAGACAATGTAGAGTGGTCTCTTGAACTCTTGGTATTTTTCTATCAGCATTTCTAGCCAGTGTATGTGATCTACTGTTGAAAAACCTCTTCTAAAGCCCGCCTGTTCAATAGGTTGGTATTTCTCTGTGCTTTCTTTTATTTTTTTCTCTATTATTGAGGAAAACAGTTTATGTAGGGAAGGTAGTAGGCTTATCGGTCTTTAATTACTTATGTCATTAGGGTCTCCTTTTTTGTAGAGCAGGATGATTTCAGATTCTGACCATAGACGAGGAGTGTGCGACTTGTTCAGTAGCAGATTAAACAGTAGAGTTAGTGGTTTTGCTAGATACGCGCATCCAGTCTTTATGACTTCATTGGTGATCCTGTCGGGGCCTGGACTTTTGTCTATTTTTGGTGATTTGATCCCTTTGATCACTTCGAATTCGTCTATGACTGCTCTCGCCTCTACTTTATTTATATCCGGTAATTCATATGCATATTGGTTCGGTGTGCTGTATAGTTTCTTGTGGAATTCTGTTGCTATTTTTAGTTGCTACTTCTGTTCTATTTTGGGTAATTCCCGTTTTGATGAACACTTTTTCAAAAAAAAATAATAAACAAAAGTGGACTTGGAGATCGCCTAACGGTAAAACAAGGAACGAATTAGACTACATTTTAACTAACTTACACAGAAGCATATACAATATACAAGTTTTAATCATTACCTACCCTTCGGATCATAGACCAGTGAGAGCAGCATTAAACATTCTTCCTAGAACAAAAAGTCGTAGCAAGCTCGGCCAATGCCCAAGATCCCAATTAAAGAACGAAGAAGAAACGCAAACATACAAACGAACGCTGAATAGCTGCAGGTTTCACCGAGTACAAGTCCAGGGAAAAACCAAGAACTATCAGCACGCACAAAGGCGTTAATTTGCAGAAGACAAGAACTACATATGCATAATATATATAAGATAAAACCGAAATCAAGAGCTATGAAAAATGAACTAAAAGCACTCTACAAACTCATAAGTAAACGTATCCATTTAGAGTATAAGGCGCACCGTACAAGAACAATCGAAAAACACCTTAATACTAAAAATAGTGTCAAGAAAGCATACAAGGAACTGAAAACACATAAATTATGGATCGAAGAGTTGAAAGAAGGGAAATAGGGATTCATATTTATAAAGGCCGAAAAACCACATTGTATTTCAGACTTTGTTACCTACCCCATTTTGCATTCTTATCAACACGTATTCACTTATTTATTTACAAAAATACTTATGTAAAGTTACGAATAGAAAAGACTATCTAATCTTGTTTCTCTATACAAACTTTGAACCCCCATTTCATCCTCTTAAGGGGTAAATTTAGAAAATCCTTTCTTAATACACCTTTATGTACTAAGACAAATATACCCTCCGAATTTCAAGTCTCTACGACCAGTGGTTTAGGCTGTGCGTTGTCTGTCAGTCAGTATGTCAGGACAAAGATTCTTCTAGTATTAGGTTACTACTATTTTTGTCCAACAAAATTTTATATCTGATAGCTAGCATTTGATTACTATCTCGCCTGATGAAAGCAATGACTTGGTCGAAGATGGTGAACACGCTAGGCTTGGAATAGTCTGACTTTCAAGGGCTGTGTGCTATCAATACATACCTTTCCGACAGATGGAGTCACCAGGAGTGAAGATATACGCCTTCATCTTCAGAACGAGGTCGTGGAGGAACTCGGGCTGGCATTCTTGGAATATCGTTACCTAAAAATAGAAATCAGTAATAAATGTTATAATAAAATCGTTATAAAATACTTTAAAAAAGAACTGATCACGAAGTATCACATGCTGCGTAAGTGATATTATTGGTTAGTCTTCTGAGGTGTTATGCGTCATATCATTGGAGATTACCACAGGATGCTTAAAAAATGGGTGGGCCGAAAAGAAAGCGGGTTGGCAATAAAAACCTCAATAACTTTCAAAATATTATAACTAGATTTATGAATTCAAGAGTATATTATAGACAACCAAATCACTTCATTATTATTTCTAAATTCATTTTGTGATTTGAAGCTCATAGAAACATTATAAGCGTAAAAACATTTTAAACGTACATACACTCAACGAGCTGAAGTTGGTATAAGCCCGACGCTCCATAATTCATTCGAGCTCGGACCGTCGAGCCGTACGGAGCTCTCGATATTGCTGTGTACTTGTAATATTTATGTTGTAACCACATAAAGTTACTTGATATTTAAACAGAAGACTTTTATTAACCGACTTCACAATAAACTGGCCAAGTGCAAGTCGGACTCGCACTCGTAGGGTTCCGTAACACAGTTAAATATTCCATAACTATGATTTTTCGCAACTACAAAATTAACTTTGTTTTTCATAGTGCTTGTATGAAAAACAAAGTTATCTTTGCGGTCGCCATATCTCTAAAACTGCTGACTGTATCTCGTTCAAACCAATTTTCGTTGTTAGTTTTTATTAAGATCTACAGCATATATTTTTTTTAGATTTTTCAAGACAAAAGATTTTTAAAAGACAAAGAAAAAGAGAATTAATTTGTCGTCACAGGAATGTTCTACCGGGCAAAGTCTTGTTGGGGTGCAACGTTTTTATATTTTTTGACATGACATGACGTTTGGCGAAGATGGCGGCGGTTAATGTTAATAATCGCAGATAATACTTTTTAATATTCACTTTGTAATACAACTAGTCCGTGTTATAAAAGTATTATATATCTGTCGGCCCATGTATAACGGCCCAGACACGAAATTTTGATAGATGCATGTAATTTAATTAAAACTAAAAAGGGTAAAATAAGTTATTTATTAATAAAAACGACTTCATGACCACAAACAGGCACTCAAAAGCAAAAAATAAATTGCTTAATATAATTATTATAAGCGCTACCCACTTATCTATTTGAAGTCGGTGCCAGCCAAGTCTAATAGGTAGTAGATAGATACTAGCTACATGTATCTACCTACTTACTACTACATACATAGTATCTATCTAGACTTGGCTGGCACCAAATTCAAATAGATAAGTGGGTAGCGCTTATAATCATTATATTAAGTAATTTATTTTTCGCTTTTGAGTGCCTGTTTGTGGTCATGAAGTCGGTTTTATTTTAAGTCTTCCTCTATGGGTGATCGTCACCATGATGACGAATGAAGATGGTGACGTCAGCACAGCTGGCGTCACACTTCATTTAAAAAATTGTGGGGTACCTTCCTCGTCATCAGAAGTGGGATTGGGACAAAATCCAATCCAAACCACTGCCTTAACAGCTCGTTCAACACCTGATATGCTTAGAACTGCCGTTACACAACAAACTTATCCAGTGCCAGTTCCTAGTACCTCATTGGGCTTCCTATCCCAATCAGGGATACATACTGAGATACTTCAACGTGGACATGCGCTGTCTATGGGCGGGTTGACACCTCAAGTCTTTATGCAAATGATGCAGACAATGCAAAAGATGTCTGTGAACGTTCGGGCGCTGCGATGCCACGAACGGATGCACGCGTCTCACTTGTAGCACCCCTTCTTCTTGTGTCGGGGGTTACAAAGCAATTATTAATTTCTATTGCAGCGATACGAAAGAAGCGTCCCCATCAGAGTTCAAACACCACTACGTCCAACAAGCGTCCATGCTTTATGAATAATAATAGTCAACCATCTCGGAGCTGTCAGATTTGTATATCTTTGTCCACTGCTGGACATAGGCCTCACCTATGGCGCGCTACTGAGCGCAATTTTCAGCTCTTTGTTTCCAGCTGCTGAGAGCCAGCTCGTACATATGATCATTCCATCTGCTTGGAGGGCTGCGTTTGCCGAGCCGTTGTCTCCGCTTTGAAACAAGTCTACCCCAACGGTTATCGGTTCTGCGACGGATGTGGCCGATCCACTGCCGCTTCGGCTTGCTGGTCCTTTGAGCTGTGTTGATAGTTTTGGTTCTCTGACAGATTACTTCGTTTCAAGTTCGATCCTTCGGGGAGACTCCGAGCGTGGCACTCTTCATGGCTCGCTGAGCGACTCTAAATTGGTGAATCGGTCGCAGTGCCCACGTCTCGGCTCCGATAGTAATAACGGGTGGGATGCACTCCTTAAAGACTTTCGTCTTCGGGCTTTGTGGCGTGAGCAATGAAAATACTTGACAAAGTTTTCCAAATGCTGCCTGTATCCATGTGCCACCTGTATCCTTGTGCGACCATTCTTCTCGAGGTTGTTTCTACCCAATTGGCCCAAGGTAAACGTATTCGTGAACAACTTCGAGAGGAACTCCGTTTAGAGCAATCGGTTTCGGGATAACATGTTCATTGAACATGATCTTGGTCTTGAAGACCAATGAACGCTAACGGTTGGCATGTGTTGCAGGTCCTACACGGTGTCGTCCGCGGAGCTCAGGTGTGAAAGGTGCCCGCCGTTTGTATGTATGCATCCTTTCCAATTCGGCGTCTTGTAAAAAGACGTTTCATCAAAATAAAATGTGAGTAATTTGATATAACCTCCTTATAACAATTAAAATCAGCGAGAAATCTACGACTCTCTGAGAAATCTTCGACAACCCTCCGAGAAATCTACGAGAACTCTCCGAGAAAACTACGAGAACCCTCCGAGAAATCTACGAGAACCCTCCGAGAAATCTACGAGAACCCTCAGAGAACTCTACGTGAACCTCCACTAATCCATAAAACTCTAACAAATCTAAAAGATTAATAATATTTACCATATGGTACAGCTGGTGTTAAGTCTCAAGTAAAAACATTTTATTTCAGATGGAGGACAAGTTATATTCAGGCTGGTGCAGAGCGAAAAAGAGAATGGCCGAACGCTCTATTTTACGCCCAATACATTTTAATTCATTAGTAAACGCTAAATTAATAACTTGAATGACTATTTGAGGATTTCGAGTTGATTGAATTCATTTAAGATTGTTGAAATATATAATTTACTAACTTCATTATTTATTACCAAAATCACTTCATTATTATTTCTAAATTAAGCTTCAGGCTCATAGAAACATTATAAGCGTAAAAACATATTAAACGTAAACTAAACGAGCTGAAGTTGGTATAAATACGGCCGCCCGACGCTCCATAATTCATTCGAGCTCGGATCGTCGAGCGGTACGGAGCTCTCGATATTGCTGTGTACTTATAATATTTATCTTGTAACCACATAAAGTTACTTGATATTTGAACAGAAGACTTTTATTTTAAGTTTTCCACTATGGGTGGTCGTCACCGTAATGCCGAACGAAGATGGTGACGTCACACTTCATTAAAACAATCGTGGGGTACCCCCTCGACATATATATTATGATGAACAGTTTGATATATATAATATATATTTATATATATATCAAACTGTTTTAAGTAATCGATCTCGATCTACGGATGCCGGATGATCTGAGGCGTTTAGTTCCATATTTCCGGACATTGCTTTAAAATCTTGATGAAAATATATAGAACCAACCATCCAGCAGATATCGAACAAAAATTATTAATAAAATCAACCAACGGGATCTGCTTTTAGATTTATATTAAAAGCAACATTTGCGAGAATAGACCACATTCTACATAGCAAAATCGGTTAAAAAGTTTATTGTATTGTTACGTGCGGGGTGGTATTAAAATGCCAATCCGATGAGATGAACGTTTATTTCCACTGATCACTAGGTTAGCACAATGTTCCACAGTAGTTGTCCAAATTGTCTTTTTGTCCAAATTGACAATTATCAAAAGTCCGTTAACACACACTGAGGTCGTTGGTAATCACAATCACTGATTTCACTGTTCACAGTTCACAACACTAGTTCACTGATAACACTTAACGATCACTTGGTCGCTATCCGCGCTTAGATAGTTACACTGTCGCTTCCAGAGAAAGACTGACTCAAGCCGCGGTTTCAACGTCTTATATAGGACGAGAATATTTCTACAGAAATTTCTAGTATTGACTCGAAACAATAGACAAAAGACGTTCAAAACAAAGCAATAACAATCACAAACAAAAGGGGCGGCTTTCCTTTGAGCATCTGACGTAAACAACTTTACCATACATGCTAATTTGATCTCTAACTACTTATGAATAAGGTTCAATCTTAACTACAAAACTAGGTACATTGACTAGGGTCTGAATTCCCGGAAGGTTAACTTTTATGACGGTCGGGTCGGGTGTTTATAGCCCGTAATTAGTCTATTCTTTCCCACGGTATTTTTGTTCGAGAAGCTTGGCGAAACATCGCGACTCGACGACGCGATGTAACATTATCCCCTTCTTAGTTATGATCGTCCCGATCATCATTTGTTCCATGGTAACGTGTAAGTCGATCGATGTGTACTACCCTCGGCTTTCCTCTCTGGCCTCGTTTAATGCGGTAGGTAACGTCGTTTATCTTCGTGATAATCTGGTATGGTCCTTCCCAATGAGCCTGCAGCTTCGGACTTTTTCCTTTCCTTCGTAGTGGGTTGTGCAACCAGACGAGAGTTCCTTCTTCGAAACCCATCGTATTCGCTCTACGATCGTACCGGGTCTTCATTTTTTCACCAGTTTTTAAACTATTCTCTCGAACTATCCTGTGCACTTCGTCCAGCTGACTACGAAGATCACTGACATAGTCGGTTACAGGCTTCGGAGCATCTGGCGGGGAACCAGTGATGGCGTCGATAGGAAGTCTTAGTTCGTGTCCAAAATTCACATTTGCAGGAGTCATACCAGTGCTGTCATGGGTAGCGGAACGGTATGACAACAAGAACAGAGGTATGTACTGATCCCAGTCACGTTGATGTGCGTCCACGACTTTAGCCAGGTGATTCTCCAACGTCTGGTTAAACCTCTCAACCATTCCGTCTGACTGTGGATGAGCTGCCGTTGTTCGCGTCTTTTGGATCCCGAGGAGGGTGCACATTTCCTGAAATAGGGCAGACTCGAAGTTCCTTCCTTGATCGGAATGCAGTTCCATCGGTACACCAAATCGACAGATCACTTCTTGCACCAACTTCTTTGCAACTGTCTTTGCTTCCTGGTTTGGTGTCGCGAAAACTTCGGGCCATTTGCTGAAGTAATCTTGCACTACGATGATGTACTTGTTGCCTTCTTCAGTCTCGGGAAATGGCCCGGCAACATCCACGGCAATGCGCTCCCATGGTGCTCCAACGTTGTACAATTTTAGTTGTCCTTTACTTCTTGTCTTCGGTCCTTTTACTGATGCGCACGCGGTGCACTTCCTGCACCAATCTTCCACATCCTCGCGGCTGTGTACCCAGTAAAATCGTTGACGAACCTTCACAAGAGTTTTCTTGACTCCTAGATGTCCACCAGAAACTCCATCATGAATGTGTCGTAGTAGAGATGCCACTTTGCTCCGGGGAACAACGACCTGCATCGTAGTTTCTTTTCCATTGCTGCTTTCCCATTTTCGGTACAAGATTCCTTGTTCCAGAGTCAGGCTGTCCCACTGAGCCCAGTAACTTTTTGTGATTGGGCTGCAGGCTGACACGTCGCTCCACTGGGGCTTGTTTCCAGACTTTATCCAATCCAGTACAGGTCGTAAATCTCTGTCCTCCAATTGTGCTTGTCTCATATTTTCGCCGTTCCATTCGTCATCTGTTCTGTCCATCCTGATGACTCTGACTTCTTCTCGAGACTCGTGCTTTTCGCAGTGTTTACAGTCATCTGCACAAGGTCTTCTTGACAGGGCATCGGCGTTGCTATGGCCCTTTCCACTGCGATGTTCTGTCACGAAGTTGAACTCTTGAAGTTGCTCGATCCATCGTGCCACTTGACCTTCCGGACTCTTAAACTGTAGAAGCCATTTTAGAGCAGCGTGGTCAGTTCTGAGCGTAAACTCCCTTCCGATTAGGTACTTGTTGAAGTGCTGAAGAGTCTTTACCACGGCTAGCAACTCGCGGCGGGTGACACAGTAGTTTCGTTCTGGTTTGGATAATGATTTACTGAAGTATGCTATGACCACTTCTTTGTCTCCTTGGATTTGTGAGAGAACTCCTCCAATTCCCGTGTTGCTGGCATCAGTGTCCACAATAAATCTTCCATCTCTGGTAGGGTATCCCAAGATCGGCGTTTCACACAGTCGCTGCTTTAGATCGTTGAAGGCGGATTCACACTCTAAGTCCCATACAAATGTGCGCTTTTCTTCCGTCAGTCGATGTAAGGGTTTGGCAATTCCAGAAAAGTTCTTGACGAACCGCCGATAGTAAGCGCATAGTCCCAAAAACGACCTTACATCCGTTTTATTCTTCGGGGTAGGCCAAGTTTGAACAGCCTTGATTTTGTCAGGATCAGTTTGTACCCCGTTCTCCGAAATGATGTGTCCAAGGTAGCTGACTTTGGATTTAAAGAAGTCACACTTTTTGGCACTTAGCTTCAGGTTTGCTTCACGTAGACGGTTCAAAACCTTCTCCAGATTCTGCAGATGTTCAGTAAAATCACGGCCCAAAATGATGACGTCATCCAGGTACACCAAGCATACGTCTCCCAGTAATCCAACCATTACTCTGTCCATGAGACGTTCGAACGTTGCTGGAGCATTACACAGTCCAAATGGCATGACGTTGAATTGCCAGAGTCCATTTCCAATGCCCGTACTGATGCTGTCTTCTCTTTGTCTTCTGGACTGATTTCTACCTGCCAGTAGCCACTTTTCAGGTCAACCGTTGAAAACCACTTCATTCCACTGAGCATGTCCAGTGTATCGTCTATTCGAGGCAAGGGGTAGCTGTCCTTCTTTGTGACTTCATTAAGCATTCTGTAATCTACGCAGAATCTGGTGGAGCCATCTTTCTTTTTCACCAGAACCACTGGCGATGACCAAGGACTTGTAGATGGTTCGATGACTTTTTCTTTGTCCATGTCTCGTATCATGTCTGCAACTTCAGCTTCTTTCGCCCATGGAATCCTTCGTGGCCTCTGTCGTATAGGTCTTGCGTCGCCAGTGTCAATTTTGTGTTTAACAAGTCCGGTACGTCCACAGTTGTTTCCAGCGGCGAAGACGTCTTTATACCGCATCAACAGATGTTTTGCTCGTGACAGCTGAGCGAATGTTAAGTTGTCTTTGGATGATTCCAGCAGCTGTGATATTTGATCTTCCGAGCTTGGTTCCGTAGAAGTAATATCCGTTCGTCGCAGGTACTTCACTTCTTGACATTTTCCAATTATGCTGTTTTTCTTCAGATGAACTTCTTCATTGCCAAGGTTAAGAATTCGCACACTGGCCGTTCTGTTTGTCATGAGCAATGTTCTTGCAGTAATCCAGGTCGGATGTGTGCCCTCATCTTCGGCAACTACACATAGTCCACTCTTGACTGTATTTGGAAATTTCACTCGAACAATATTTTGCGATTTTGGAGCCAACACGACGTCCTTGAGACAGTAAAGCTTACACGGTGCCGTTCCATCGAAAAACACTTCTTGCTCGGGAAACCGGAGTACACCACGGGCCACATCCAATATGCACTGCTGCTTCTCCAAAAAGTCCAATCCCAGAATGCAATCGTCAGTTATGTTGGCAATAAGCACAGGATGAATGTATGAGTGCTCACCGATGACTATCTCCACATCTGTATCGCCAAGGACAGGTACTGACTGGCCGGTTGCTGTCCGTAGTGAGCATGCTGCAGATCGATGTTTCCGTGATATAAATCGTTGCAGGAATTCAGGCTTCACAATTGTGCGCGATGCTCCTGTGTCCACTGTGAACTTGCAGGTCTTGTTGTTCAGGGTGCCCTCGACGATTAAGCTGTTCCCGTTGCACACTTGTGTCACAGTGATGGTGGGGGCTCTCTCTTGACCAGCCAGCGCCCGCCCCGCGGCCCTGGCGACGTTTAGTTTAACGCCTCCTCATCCACTTGGGTCTCGCAATTTCTGACCCGTTTCTTCGTTTTCGGGCAATCGATCCGAATATGCCCTCTTTCTCCACACCCGTAACATGTGGGTCCATAACGGGGCTTCCTGGGTTCAGTCACCAGCTCCCGAACTCTGTATGGTTTGGTGTCCCGTCGCACTGCTTCCACTTCTAAAGCATGAGCCAGAGCGCTCTTGAGTGTCTGATGATGTCCTAATCGTACCGCAGCGCGTACCTCATCATCCCTGATTCCATCCACGAAGCTCTGTAGAGATGTCACCTCAATGGTTGATGGCGTCGACACGTAGGCTTGTCGGACCAACCTCTCGATTTCATCTGCCCACTGTTGCAATGTCTCTGTGGGCTTCTGGGTGCGCTCACGTAGTTGTGCCCTGTACGCATGCTCCATGTGCTTGTCTCCATAGCGCGTTTCGAGGGCTTCCAGCAGGGTCTTCAGGGTCCTTTCCTCTTCAGGTATGCGTTCCAGGATAAGCTGAGCGTCTCCTTTCAGCGCTAATGTGAGCGCTGTATTTGCGTGCTCGTCTGTCCAGCCGCAACTTTTGGACAGCGTTGTGAATTGGAATTTGTAGGCTGCCCACGAAGATGTTCCGTCGAAGTGCGGCAAATCTAGCTTAAAGGGCGAGGTCATAGTGGGACCCTGGCTGCTATGTCCAATTCCTCTTAACTTCAGTTTCTGAAATTCGTTGGCCAAGTCATTCACGGTCTGCTCATGTATGTCAAGCCGCCCTTCTACTTCCTTGATACTGGTTTCCACCATTTTGATCTTCTCTCCCATGCCGGCAAGCCCGCTCTGCAACTGACGTCCAATTGTCTCTTCCAGTTTGCGGCTAGCTTCTTGTTGGGCCATCTGTACAGCCTGTAGTGCAGCCTGTTGTTCCTGGCGAGCCTCCTCCTGTTTGCGGCTAGCTTCTTCTTGTGCCGCCTGTACAGCCTGTAGTGCAGCCTGTTGATCCTGGCGAGCTTCTTGTTGTGCTGCCTGTACTGCCTGTAGTGCGGCCTGTTGTTCCTCACGTACAGCTTGTAGTGCAGCCTTTTGTTCCTGGCGTGCAGCTTCTTGTCCAGCTAGGAGAGCGGCTAGCATGGCCTCCAGGCCTCCATCCGTAGTTAGACTCACCGGCGGTGCTGTAGGTGGCGCTGCCGGCTCTTCCAATGTGGATGTTCCTGGTCCCGATGCTTCGAGCTCCTTCTGCCGGGTTGCATCCATCTCCGCCTGGCGCCTGGTGCGTGGAGTACGCGTATCTTCCCTCGGAGTGATTGGCATCCCACTTCTGACACCAATTGTTACGTGCGGGGTGGTATTAAAATGCCAATCCGATGAGATGAACGTTTATTTCCACTGATCACTAGGTTAGCACAATGTTCCACAGTAGTTGTCCAAATTGTCTTGCACAATTATCAAAAGTCCGTTAACACACACTGAGGTCGTTGGTAATCACAATCACTGATTTCACTGTTCACAGTTCACAACACTAGTTCACTGATAACACTTAACGATCACTTGGTCGCTATCCGCGCTTAGATAGTTACACTGTCGCTTCCAGAGAAAGACTGACTCAAGCCGCGGTTTCAACGTCTTATATAGGACGAGAATATTTCTACAGAAATTTCTAGTATTGACTCGAAACAATAGACAAAAGACGTTCAAAACAAAGCAATAACAATCACAAACAAAAGGGGCGGCTTTCCTTTGAGCATCTGACGTAAACAACTTTACCATACATGCTAATTTGATCTCTAACTACTTATGAATAAGGTTCAATCTTAACTACAAAACTAGGTACATTGACTAGGGTCTGAATTCCCGGAAGGTTAACTTTTATGACGGTCGGGTCGGGTGTTTATAGCCCGTAATTAGTCTATTCTTTCCCACGGTATTTTTGTTCGAGAAGCTTGGCGAAACATCGCGACTCGACGACGCGATGTAACAGTATTCTAGATCGAGATCATTGTAAGCTTTAGCAATAAAAACATCTTTTGTCTTAGATTCGTAAAAAATTATGCCTGACGTGACTTACGATTTACGACTATGTCGGCCTGTCAAAGGTAATTGGTACGTACAACTATGATTTACATGTTTTTAGATAGAGATTTTAGGGTAAACTGAGGTACAATGTTACTGTAGAGAAATAAATTATTTAAAAAAATTAAACCGACAAATGCTACAAATAAATTAATACAATTATTATGAGTGCTACCCACTCATCTATTTGGAGTCGGCGCCTGCCAAATCTTATAGGTAGTTTTCGAACAATACAATATTTTTGTTTAAATCGCATCACAATTGGTGAAAATATCGATGAACAAACATAAAAAAACACACAGACGCACATAAAACTTTCTCCTTTTTTAAAGTCTGTTAAAAAAAGATCAACTGAGATCTAAAAAATACTTTACCTTCTTCAGCACACTCAAATTGACGTGCAAAGCCAGCTCAGTTTTCAGCTTGTCTGGCAGTAGACCGAGAGCGGTGTTGATGTCACCACCTCCTTGTATCCTGCCTCTGGACCAGGAGTAGTCGTACCATCTGAGCACTCGCCGTTTCATACCACCTGGAACCTGGGAATCAAAGTCCAGTGTCATTATCGTTATGTCGGATAGCCTTAAGATTTCTTCTAATATCTTCGAATCAATCAATCAAGTTATTTATTGAGAACACGGGTAGGATAATAATTTAAGATCGTTTAAAAAACTAAAAAAACCGACTTCAAACGTCGCTCTAGTCAAAGTAGCCAGTAGACGTAGTAACTATTATATAATCTGTGCCAGTAGTTAGTAGTATATTGTCGAAACTAGCAGCCCGTCCCGGCTTCGCACGGGTAGAACATATATGCCTACAAAATTTGCATCAGTTTGTTGCATCGAATATAAAATATTAACATATTTAACAATCATCGTCATATTTCAACCAATTTACACAAAACCTCAACGAATTATGCACCTAAACCTTCCTCATAAACACTCTGGCTATTGGTGAAACCCGCATGATAATCCGTTCAGTAACTATTGAGATTATTGCGAGCAGACAGACAGACGCAGTGATGGACTTTGTTTTATAATAATTACGTAGTGTTATTGGACTGCCCTTTGGCGTAAAGGATACTTACCCTGATTCTAACCCAACGGTGGTTGGTTCTAATCCTAGCTATATACCTACCGATGTTGAATATACGTAATACGAATGTTGATATATTAAAAACGGCTCGGCCGATTTCGTTAAAATTTAAATGGGACCACTTGGCAAGAGTACCCTTTGAAACAAAAATGAATTTTTCAAATCCGTTTAGGCATCTTCGAGTAATCGGTGAACATAAAAAGTTTCTGACGAATTGAGAACCTCCTCCTGCTTTGTGAAGTCGGTTAAAAATATTATATTTCATAAAAAAATGTTAATAAAAACACACTATCTTACTACAGATACCATATAAAAAGGCACAGCAAGCTTTTCTTAAGCAATGGTCTATTACCGGTTTTGGGTTCCTTATATGTGTATAGTTTCAAAACTTCCAGATTGACTGCTTTCACATGCCCCTCAAGTATTTTTATAGCATACCTACAGGTTAGCGTTTGGCCAATATGTCACTTGTTGGTAAGTGGCGATTTAGTCGAGTATGGCAGCACACTAGGCCTAAAATAGGAACTGGCTTTCAAGGACAGCTGTCGGAATACACCATTTTATATGGGTCTACCCTGCGAGCAAATCTTAAAAAAATAATTATTTTAATCTAGTACCAGCAATTTTAGCATGATGTGGTGTAAACCGATTGGCAACATTGGCGACTTTGCGCGGTTAGTGGATCGAACCACGGCCATAGTCATTCACCAGGAATCCAGGAACTTCACGTGTAAAATTAAGTCTAAGCCTACTGAATCAGGAAGATAACAACGATGCCAATGACCCCCAATATTTTATTTTTAAGAATCTTGAAAAGTTCCTTCAAGACAATTCTTTACGCAATAAAGATTAGCACTAGGAAAAACTTCCGACCCCATTTGATATCCATCTAATGTTCTATCAGAACCAAATTGTTGCTTGCCGAGGTTCGAACCACGAATATATTCAATAGGGGAGAGAACAGCATACGTAGCTTGATTATTAATAGCTTTCGTAGTCGGATAAGGGGTCCTTAATGGTCAATTGAATCGGAGTTAGTCAGAAACAAATGGGGAATCAAACAAGTTTGTTTTTTGGAGTTTCTCTACTGCATATTTTATTTTTATTATTAGACTAGTGAGACCCGCCCCAGCTTCGCACAGGTGCAATGCTGGATAATAATTGTTAATACCGCCGCAACCGCAATGTCCCTGCATTTTAAATTTGTAATATTTTCGAAAATATTCATTTCAATTACAGACTGTAAAGGGCCCTTATTGATCTATATTCAATGCACAATATATTTAAGGTACTTAACTGGATAAGGATTAATGCTGTATTGCTTAAAATGTCTTCCTAAATAAGCCATTATTTCTCGTAAAAAGTAAAGGTTAAAACATGGTTATTGTGGGTATTCCCGAAGAGATAGACATATACCATCTAGACTGTGATCTAGTGTAGATCTAGACCATCAAAAATGTGTTTATTTACGACATCACATTAGAAAGCTCTAATTTTATCAGTGTTTCTCTACTATATTATGTATGTATTATACATATAAACCTTCCTCTTGAATTACTCTATCTATTAAAAAATAATATTTGTTAATATATAACATACAATATTTGATACTATGTAGTGATAGTGATGATTTCACTAATGATTTCTAAGTGAGAGGTCGTTGGTTCCAATTCTAGCACGAGTTGCGTTCACAGCTGTTAGGAGCACATTATATAAATGTTCCGCTTGACTTGATATCAAAAAGTAGCTTACGACCATCAAGGCAAAAATCTGTCGCCATAACGTTACGGTGTTCCGACAGCACACAGCCCTTGAGAGTCAGAGTATTCTAGGCCTGACGTGTTCCCCGTTTTCGACCACATCTTTTTTAAACTATAAAGGTAAGTGCTTGACCACTATATCACCTGATTATAGAGTATTTAATACACCAGTTCGATATTGCAGGTGTCCATTGGTGACGGTTACCGTTTAACATTCGACGGGTAAGTTTTTCACTCCCTTTATAAAAACACAGGAAACTTTACCTTGTGATGCCTCATATAAGTCTTCGCTCCATCCAGTAGTCGTTCGAACTCGAGCCTGTTTGCGTTCCGGTTGGTGATCACATTGCCCACTTGGCCGACTATGGTTGCGAATATGAACACGCCGATCAAGTAGCTCACTATAGTGAACACGTACCTGATGAGAAAAGTGGAGTTAGTATTAAAAAAGTCAAGTTAGTTTCAAGAAAAGTGAAGTTAGACTTTGAAAGTTGAAAGTTAAAGGAGCTACATGGTAACGAAAGTTGATGTTAGAATTCGAATGTTACTAATGTTGGATGATTTATGACAATGACGCAAACAGAAAGACAACAACAAAGCGGTACAATAAAATAAAGCAAAGTTGGCTGACCGCATATTGAATACTGTCGACCAAGCGTTCTGTCGAATAAGATACCAAGCCGTTGTACATTTCTTTTCTCTGACGTTTCTTTTGAAGGTTTCTGTACTTGTAGATGCAACCATTATGTTACTCTTTGGATGCAACTATGTAGAAGAAAGATGCGACCTCGGCGTTTCTGCTTAATTAAATTCGTAATGAATATCATGAAAAAACAAATGAACGTTATGACGCAGATGCTTTGTCATGTTGTTTGATATTCACGATTGATTTCAACAATTTGGCTGCTGGTGGCATTTTCCACTTTATAATCGCGCAAATAACTAGGACCAAACCAGTGTTATCTGCGGGCGCGGGCGCGCGCGCGATTAGATAGTGCAGCAGTATTTGTAGCGGATGGTTAAAACCAAACGCGATCTACGGCGATCAGAAAACAATTTAAAAGTTATTGGCGCCCGCGACCGCAGATCACAGCCGTGTGGCCGTACCTTTAGCCAAGTTAGAGTAGAAAGGTACAAGAGAAAACCACTATATAGTTAATTATTCAATGTCCGGTTAGCCATAATAATCGAACGTTGATAATATTTTTATAAAACTTGACAATTATCATTTATTCAGTTGAAAATATTGCTGTGATATTTTCGTACTAAAAGTGAAGATCTAACATGTTTGTTTCATATTCTGCACAATAACACCCGAGGATTCAGGTTTGTTTGTCATCTAATAACACTTATCTTCACATGCGACCGTGTTCTTGGTGTTGGCAGCTCATATTCGATTATTATCTTTTAGCCATAGTTAGAGAGCAACCGCGCAATTGATGTAAGGTGTTCTACGGCTATCGACGGCTATAGTTTTCTTTTATAAACATTATTTAGTATAGAACATTGTTACACACAATCCAGAATGTCATCATACTGACGGGACTCAATCCCGTGCCTACTGGAAAGCCTGCCCAAGCGCTGTAACCATCTCAGCTACAGTACGATCCTATCAGTACGACGAAACTAATGAAAGAGAGTAAGAAAGAATAAATAACTTCGGATAAAATAATTAAAGATGTTATTATTTATCTAGTCAGATAAATTATAATGACTTTAATTTTCAACAGCTACAAACTAAAAGTTAAGTTTTACAATTGTTTGTTATGAAGTGCTTAACTTTATTCTTTATTAAACGAAATACAATTACAATTTATCAGAAGTTTAGTATCTGTAAAAAATATGTAAGACAGCTCTTAAAGTATAACTGCAAACACGAGAATATGTACGCTCTTAGTTGGTCTATATTTGGATATATACTTACTGTATTTGAGAACTAGAAATGCTACTTGTAACATCTTTCAATGTTATTGTAGCATTTACTTTATTATCGTTTCACTGTACACAATTGTACACGATATTGACGTAGCAAATATTTAACCAAGAAATTAAGCGCCTACTAGACAAAGTTCGCCAAATTTGATGTATAGTTTGGTGCGTATACCAAATTTTTATATTACAAATCACGAGTGACTAGTCATCTTCAACAAAATCGTTCTACATCTATAAAAATACACTTTAAAATGCATAATCTCTTTGCATAGTAAGAAATAAAAGCCACATAAAAAAAATTACGGCATTTGGGTGCTTTTCCACCAGAGATATGCTATGCCGCTATACTGCGAGGATTTGAAAGCTAAGCTACGAAACTATATGACTGTTTCCACTGACTCTAAGCTATGTAGTGGACCGCGTGTTTATGTGCTATGAATCCATAGCAAGCAAACATAGCATGTACCCTTCCATATAAAAAACATAGATTTTGAACTAGTCTTACTTACTTACTTTTCCACCAGTGCTGTGCTATGTGGACAAATGAATATGATTGGGGGACATCAAACGCAATAGCATAGCAACGTAGCATAGCACATCTCAGGTGGAAAAGCACCCCTATGCGTTAAAAAGAACACGAAACACAAGCGTTGATGAAGCATTTAAACAATGCAATGCAAAATGTGAATGATTACAGCAATAAAAATGAGGTGCAAAGTTTTCGAACAGTTGCAAGAACGAACACCCAATACTACAATCTAAAAGCGGCAAGTTCCAAAATGGCGGTTTCAATCAGTGAAGGCCGTTCGAAAACTTTTTCAGAACTTTTCTCATATAAAACATCGACATCGATGAGTGACAAAATAAAAGTAATAAATAAAAAGAGCATTTTCATGGTAAAGGAACTATATCACATTTTATTGTTACCCGAAGTTTGTCGCTGAAAAACGAACAGCCTCCAAATTTCTGCCACCGCCATTTTTGTTTTTTTTTTTATTAAGGCAGCCACACACGTTCATGCACGCTTAACGAGCTTGCTAGACAAGCTTAACGGTACACTGTAAATTATAATAATGATTCCGTTGCATTCTTGCACTGTGTGCTTTCTAATGAAATTGTGCAAGGTAGTGCAGTATAATTTGTCATGACAACTTATCAACCTTGCATTTAAGTGTGTGGCCACTATTACATTTCCACATTGGGCTGTTTTCTTAGTACGAAACGTTTGAGGCAGTGTTTATGTCTTAATTAAGTAAAGGCTAATTAAGTGAATTGTATAAGAACTTATAGTTACAGATAAGTGAGAATTACTCGTACATATGAGTTTTAAAAAGGTATCTGGTTTTCCATAAACAGCAAACCTTTAGTAAGGAACAGATGGTTTTGATTTGTTTTGTGAATTTATTTCTAAGAGATTTCTGAGTACAAAAGACTTTAAAATGCCTATAAATATTACCTAGTATTTTTTTAACGATCGTTAGCTTAATTATTGTTGACGATTCTAAATTAAAACACTCGCATAAACGCTGTCTCAAAACCTTTAATTTAAAAAAAGGTGCGTTCTAAAATATCCGCGCCAAATTGCGCGGTTACGAAACTCCTTGATAAAAACGAAGCTTGCGATTGGTCAGATCGTAAAGGCCACTTGCTGGTTGAGTTACGTTTCGTCATTATCATAACAACTTCATTCCGTATCTGGTTACGACCGGAATTATCCGGATAAAATAATGCTTATGTAAATTGATACGAGCGTGTTATATTTGTGGGCATGGCTTATGAGAAAAATAACGTTGAGGTACCGGGATTCCGCAATCACTTAGGGGTAGTATTTTATATAGGAATAACTTTCAGGAAAACGTTGATTCTGATGCAGAACTAAAAAAGTCTGATTCTTTTTCGGGTAACGATACCTACCTACTTGGTCTGTACTTATCTTGGCCATTTTAGCCCCCTTATATTAAAAAAAAGATACTCTTTATTTATGATACGTCAATGAAAATATGTATGCTAAAAAATCTTTGTATCCCTTCTTGGACATTTTAGCCTCCTAATATTAAAAATCATTTCTTTGTTTATGATACGACAGTCAAAATTTGTATGCTAATAAATATTTGTATCTGGGTGCGTTCAGACTATGTACATTGTTATTTAACATGTTTCAGATAATGTGGACAAGGAATGTTATGTTACATGTAACATGTTATAATATCATGTTTCATTTAAGACTTTAAAGGATTAATGAAGGAAATAATCTGCAATGACATTGAATTAATACTTCAAACATCACGAAATAAAATATGTTATTATTATATCAAAACAATAAAACGCAAATTGAACAATTCATATAAAAATTAACTTCGATATTTATGAAAATTTCACCTCAAATAATATTAAAATGGAGTACAAAATATCAATTCGCCTCAGAGAGAAATATTTTACCGGATGCCCGGTTATTTCGCCATTAACCAGAAGATTACGAAAAGACGATATTTCATAAAGCCAAAATTAATGGAAAGGCTTTATCCTGCGACTTGTTTGGGAAAGGATATTTGAAAGGAAAATGAGTGTACATTAAAATGATAAAGTTGCTTTGATGAATTTTACTGTGGTTTGTTAAGAATCACAGTATCAGGTAATCGTTAAAAAAAATAACATAAATAAGCTACTAAGTGAGCCAACACTCAGAACATTGTGATTTTACCTTAATTTTTCAAATATTTTATAAGGTAGCGTTTGACCACTATCTCGCCTGGTGTTAAGCAATGATGTGCTCGAAGATGGGGAACGCGCTAGTCGTAGAATACTCTGATTCTCAAGGGCCGGAACACCGTAAGGTTATTGCGGTAGATTTTCTCTTTAATGGTGTTTAAGTCAGGCGGAACATACAAATAACTAAATGAAAACATATTTCAGCCCTTTTGAAAAATGTTTGAAAATGTCACAATACTTTGTGTTACCATTTTTGAGACGCGACTTTTTGTCCGAATATTTTTTTTCGACCGGTGAACTTCAGGGGGTCAGAGGTGTGTTTAAAGCTATGCAAAGACTGACTCGCGAGGTAAACAGTACCTTTAGTACGAAGTTTAATACTAAACTTGATATCGTATATCGAACAATTTTTGTATGGAAAACAGTACACCGCCTCTAGTGGTTTTCACACTAAATTTAGACCAATCAGGGAGCCAAAATAAGTTGAAAACTATGAGAGATCTGTCAAAAGTGCTTACGATGAAAACTTGTATTAAGGGTATAGCTCACAGAGCAACTAGTTTACAGTAGTCTATCTCTCAGCGTCTCGTCTCAGTGCGCTCTTCCAATTCCAGACAAGCACGATTCCATCTTAGACCGCATCTTCAGTTAACAGCAGGTCAGATAGCGGTCAAGTGCTTTCCTGTCCGATAAATAAATAAAAGCATTAGACCTAAGTGGTGGTGAGTTTTGTAAACTATTAAATAAAATCAAAAAATTATTGATTTATCCTAAATCTCCAAAACTTAAAAACCTATGTTGTGTGTGTTCTTCCTTTTAGTAGCGAATATCCGCTACTTGGCAGAAAAAAATTTCACGATGTCTAGAAATCCGTTGGACAGGATCTGTTGGATTTTTCCGATGTACAAAACCCTAAAGATAGCCAAAAACGAACGCAAAAAATCCAATAATGTCTTCCGCACCGAAATTGAAAACGTGAACGTTAAAGATTGCCAGTGGCGCAAATTAAATGCCAGATAACCGCGAAGGGTGGAAACAAGGTTGAAACAAAGTAACAAAACTATCGCGGTTTCATGGTTGAAATGCATTTACGGTTCAACCCACCTTTAATTAAACTCTTGACATGTAGTACCGGAATGACATCCCGGTGGCTAGTGGAGCGGATATCGAGCTATTCGATCGTGCGATATCAAGGGTTCAGATTCGGTCAAAAAGGTTGAACCCTAACTGGAGTTAATACGGTAGAAACTTGCTGTGAATACAAATTAATTTACCCCAGTTTTGTTTTTATCCCTCTCACACTTACCGTAAGAATTAAGTCTGTAATATTCTGTCAAATACTTAATCAACATTTGGATTACTTACTTCTATAAACCTTTATGTCAGATTCAATCTTAAGTCGAGTGGAATCTAGGAATGGAAGTCTTCATTGATATCGATGCATCCTGATATTGCAAACTTCTAATAGAAAGAGATGCAGCTTGACAGTTGTATATTTTCATCTCATTTCTTAGCCACGATCATCAGTCGAAATTCATCACTCTTCATGTACTTGTAGATACTACTAGCTCTGAGAGACGTACTTAGTATCGTACTGTTGTATCGTTAGATCGTGAATGTAGTTTGAGACTGCTTTGTAATAAATTACTTCGAAACTACACGTGCATAGCTAGCACTCTTATTTCATTCGAATTCAAAAGCTCTATTTTGAATTTCGAATAAATTATAACTTAAAACTATTTTGACGCGAAAACCTTACTAAATAGAAATATAGTTACTGATTTTTTCTAACAAAAATATCAAATGTAGTCGATCGGAGATTTGTGAATTGCAAAGATCCAAGTCGAAGGAGGAGCAGTTTCCGTATTTGAATTTGCTTACGAATAATTGAGAATTACCCTGCTGAGGGGCTATTTATATTTATTCGAAAACAAACTCTTCTTCTTTCTCTTCGGACTCAGATTTTTGCAATTCATAATGATCCTATCGGAATCTTTTGATATATTGATTAGACAAAATCTAATCGGAAAGGTTTCCGCAACCAAACAGCTTACGGAAAAATTTAAAACGACGCTTCCAAATTCGTACTGCCACTACTGACGATAAGTCGCTATAATTTAATAATGCAACTTACCTACACTCTGTACACATGATAACATTAAATTTTCACTACATTATATCAGTAATAGAGTCTTTATTTTATAAAACGGTAGGAATTTTCCAAACAATGAGCTCAATAAACAGAGAATGTATATGTATTAGATAATTTACAAAGCAAATTATCCTTTTATATTTCGTGTTACATGATTTTGTTTTACGTTACCACAACGTTATTTTCCATATACAGGGTGTCGGGTTTCATAATATGGTTCAAACAAAAACCATCTATGCTCCAAGGGCTACCCAGAGAACCCTCATGTATGTTCCGTGAAAATCTATAGTTTTCGAGAAAAATGTAATGTGTTATTTTTTTTCTCAGAAAATAATAATCTAAATAAAAATTGTAGTTTACCCTAAAAGGCCTATTCATTGTTCATAGTCCCACAAAAAAACTAGGGCTCTAGGCCTTTATAGTTTGGGAGAAAATATAAATAAATTGAAACATTTTCGGGACTAGTTCGAAAACAAGTAAAACGCAATTTTCTCGAAAACTATAGATTTTCGCGGAACATACATGGGGGTTCTCTGGGTAGCAGCTCTTGGAGTCCTCCATCGATGGTTTTCGTTTGGACCATATGAAACCCGACACTCTGTATATGTTTTGTCAATAAATAAATATATAAATAATATATTAAAATTTTAATAGTATATAAATATGCATATACTTGTATATAAACCCCTGGTGGTAAGCGATTATATAGTCTTGGAGGGGAGGATTGGTAAACACGCTAGGCCTAGAATACTCTTCAAGGGCTGTGTGCTGCCGCAACACCGTAAGGTTATGTCGGCAGATTTTCTCATTGATGATAGTAAGTTATTTTATGGTAGCAAGTCTGGTGGAACATCGATATAATTATCGATGTTCCACCTAACTTGCTGCCATTATAAGAGCATTAGCACCTGTCACCTGTAATTAATTTTGTGGGCATAGATACTATATCAAAAATAATAAAAAAATGTAATATATTTTGCTCGTAGAGTGCTTTCTTCAACTCTTCAAATCGACGAACTTTGAACGAGATAAAGTTGAAACTCATATTTCTTTGACCTTCCAAAGTACGGTTGACCCTTGCGCCGTAGTTTTATAGGTCTTCCAAGGGTGTGCTGGGAGGCGATTCTTTATGGGGACACGAGGTAGGGTGACCGGTTATTTATCGCGAGTAAGTTCATTGGCTTAAATATATTGAGTTCTTACATAAAGGAGACGTGGTAAAGTATCTTTTGGGAAATTAGTGGTATTTTTACTTGTGAATGTTGCCTCTTATCGCTAGAATCCGTTCACTTATCTGAATTTTATTTATATTTTGTTTGAAAGGTTAGTGTGGTTATGACTGAATGTTGAATTGTAAATGTTTCTTATAGGTTTAATTATTTAAAGTTAGTTTTTGTAAATGTGTCTATATGTATTCAACAAACTAAGCTTTTTTAATACATTTATATTCACATATATACTTATTTTATCTAAATAATAAATATGTTTTCTGTTATATTGAAATTTATGGCAAAAATACCACATTGAGTGAAAATAAAATAAAGTAATTTAATTACATGACATTTGTGAAGAAGAGACGAAGTTTCATACTCGTAGTTTTTAAACGATGTTATCGTTTCATTTATATACATCTTAGGTCAACTTAAGGTACGAACAAACCACAGCGTCCTGCGTCCGCGTGCGGTGTGGCGGGTCAGTCAGTGGGAGGTGTCAGTGTAAGTATGAGCAGAGCTGGCAGTATACTGACTGGAGAGGAACTCCAGCATGGGGCTGGCGATGGCCTGCGTGTCGGAGATCTTGGAGAGGTCCAGCAGCACCTCGGGCAGAGGCGCGATCTGATGTTCAATCTTTTTCTGATCACCGTAGTTCGCGTTTGGTTTGAACAAGTCGGTACAAATACTACTGCAATTTACTGCACTATCTGATCACGCCCGTGCACGCGGACGCAAGACGCCTCGGTGTGGTCGTACCTTTATAGTTTCATTTTTCTCTTCACCCACAACTTGTCTGGAAGAAATTGCTTCAAGCGATAAGACCGCCGATTGTGTTGCCATATTTTGTTTTGTTTTTGTACAATTTGTTTTATTGGTAATCAATAAAGAGTTTTTGTATTGTATTGTATCTTGACATCAAAAGTCACCCAATGACAAAATATTTCTTGCTTGTACACATACATTAAGGGTACATATTGTAAGTAATATTATTATCATAATATAAACGTAAATTATGATTGGACACATTAGAATAGGAATCAGGCTATCCACCAAAGGGATTACTTAACGTTAATGTATTTTAGCTTTGAACATGAAATGATGCCGGGTTATGGTTGTAGAAATCCTTTCAAGATACGGGTACAGAAGGATTTATTACTATTTCGAACGAGAAGGGGATGCTGCGCCATTTTTGCATAGAGCTAGGAGGTATATTTTGTTAAAAAATAATAAAATAGTTTAAAAACCAAAATGAACGATTTCCATGCCACGCGAAATTGCAAGTTTGAGATTTTTCGTTTATCGTCTTATCTCTGCAGTTACTTTTAATATCTTGATAAAATTAAAATTTACAGACACTTTGATGATGATCCCTACCTATGAAAAATAAAAATGATTCAAATCTGTTAAGAATTGGACCGTACAGACGAATTGAGAACCTCCTCCTACTGGAAATCGGTTAAAAAGATTTCGTTTTATGAAAATGTCGTAACTGTTCGTAATTTTTACTATGTGCAATGAGATTAACCTTATATTTATACAGCTTAAAAAGGGAGTAGTAGGTTCTCAATTCAAAATGTTTCTTACTTCAGAACTCCGTCATTTATTAACAGATTTGGATTATTCCGTTTTTGTCTTATCTGTTGAGATCTGTTTCTCCGAAGATATGAAGATAAATACTTCAAACTGCTACTGATAATGACTAGCACGACATGTGAAGTCGGTTTTTAGTTTTTGAAACGATTAGTAGTTTTTAATAATGTATTCATATTATTTATTTATTTTTTATATTTTATAGGCTAACGTTTGACCACTATCTCGCCTAGGGCCTTATTCAGTATGACCATTTTAAAGTCTTACCGTGCCGTGTTACGTTATCTCCGCGTTATGGTATTCTCTATGCCAATTTCAAGTACGGTAACAAGGTAGGGTAAGGTTATGAGCGCGTTTTGAGATATCGTGACATATGAGGAAATGTAACGCGCGCGTTTTGTATAATTTACCTATCGTGTGGCATACAGAATACAATTTTTCAATAACGTAACGTGGCGCGTTAAGGAACGCGTTATGTCATTGGTCATACTGAATAAGGCCCCTGGTAACCAATGATGTGGTCGTAGATAGTCAATACGCTAGGGCTAGATAATTTTTTGGAGGCCAAACAACTTAATAAAAAAGTAAAAAACCTTAATAAAAAAGTAAAAAAGTTATCTTTTATAACTACTAGCTGCTAGTGCTAGCTACTGTGTCCCTCGGGTTCGCCTGCGTTAAAAAGTATCCTACAGCCTTAATTTTAAACATTTATTATGTTAGTGTTGTATTGTTGAAGTGTTTATATACTGTTGTCATTATTCGTTTCTTTATCCAACGAAATGAATTAGTATTTTTTAAATTAAATAAAATATATTTTATAGAATTTATTCGTCATCTCATATTATGCTGTCACTACGAAGAAATCCATCAAAACTCTGACAGCCGTGAAAAAGGTATAGCAATATTGATAGAAATGAAAGCTCCTCAGATAAAACATATATTATAGGAGCGGTTTGAACAAACACGTTACACATAAAACTATATGGGTACGAGAATATAGTACTAATCGAAAAATGTGGCCAAAATGAGTAAATCTTAAACACTGGCAACAGAAAACTTAGCTTTCCGAAATACTCTTGAAACGTAGAGGTGCATGTAAATATTCTGACGATTTTGTCGACGATTCGATAACATCTGAATGGCTTATTACTTTTGTTTTATTTTTATTTAAACAATATGTCGTAGCCATTTTGCTTATTTGAGCCAGCCAAGCCTTTTTACTAAACGTACATCGTTCAACTAGCGGTCTGAATGGTTCAGCTGTAGTGTCTTGTTTGTTTGATTGCATAACTTGATCGTATAAATGCCCTAAGCATCAGCCAGTTAACGACGTCACTGTTTAATTTTTGTCTATTTTTGCCCAGACTACTTTACATAAACAGTATCGATGTAGTTTCAATGGTTTAGATTTAGGTATTATAGAGGAAAAGAACTCTACACGTGTCGGTGAAAACTAAGAGCCCTCTTTAAGCTGACACACTTCGGAATAAACGAGTAAATCCCTTTCTAAGAAGATAAACAAAATGTAAGAAATGTTAAAGAAACTATAAAAGTTCGGTTACAGGAAAGCGAAGTTCTGTGTGCTGAATATCGGATTATTTTTACGACAAAGAGGGTAGATTTTGTGGACAAAACATCGCCTGTTTCTTTTGTTGGAAATATCGTCGCCTTTTGTATATAGCTATCCGAACTGAAGATGTGTGTTATAACATTAAAGGATTTGTCTATTTAACAATGGTATTTGACTGTATTTCATAGAGAAGATTCCGATAGTCTTTCTTTGTTCCCTCAGGTGGCGGCTTTTAGGTTACGTTCTATTCTCGGCCCTCCGGAGGGCTGAAGTGTCAGGGCCAGTTTCACCGGTTCCTGATAATGTGTTAGATAGTTATCATGGCACCATATACATACAAATAAATACAAATATCTTTATTGCCATAACTTATGGTAAGTACAAGTGAATCGTTGAATCCATAGTCTCCCGAACTAGTAACTCTGTGTTTCAGGAGCCAATGGCTTCTCCCAAAGTTTAATATTCTAGCTAAACTATGTTATTTTAGATAAAAGCTGTCAAAGATCTGTCAGATTTCTTCATATTAGCGCTATCAGGAACCGGTGAAACTGGCCCTCAGTTTGATGGAATATAATATAAAGTTAATCATAGCACATATTTACGCTATATGTAAAACTTTGCTTAGTAACGCGATCGAAAAGTGAACATGTAGCCAAATCAGATATGACATCTGTGTAAGCTATAATTAAATGTCCAATCTTTACATAGTATAAAACAAAGTCACTCACACTGTCGTATGCTTAAATCTTTTAAACCACGCAACGGATTTTAATGAATTTTTCAGTATTAGATATAGTGATTCAATAGAAAGGTATATAACTAGGATTAAACTTGGGGAAACGTCTTCCATTTTCAGACATTCACTATATCTTCTTAGACTCCATCGTCGCTTAACTTCAGGTGAGATCATGGTCAAGTGCTAGTCTGTTGCCAATAAAAAAACATAGATATATGCACAATAAAGAACACTGTGCGACAATGTAAAGTCATACATAATGGATATTATATACAGTATCTAGTAATCGAGTAGTAACGGCTACGGCTACGAAGGTACGTAGCCACGTAGGTGATCTACATAGCTACGTATCATCGTAGTCGTAGGCCGAATGCCGTAGCATTTGCATTAATTAACAGTTTTCCTAAACACACGTGCTTAATAAATATTATTTCATTTGAAAAATAAATGTATTTCAACAAACAGATAATCCTGTAAGGATCTTTCTTAAGCAAATAAGATCACATAGAAGAACTCAGATATGGTAAAGTTATATCACTTCTCCGCACAATCACGGCAAGAATCCTGCTTAATTAGAAGAACTCTTAACGGCCTGGTTAAAGTTCCAACAACAAAAACAACAACGCTCTTAACTTTTTGAACAACTTTTTTAATTTGCATTATTGCTAATAGTTTACGTAAATAACAACAATATTGTGTATGCAAAGATTCATATTATAGTATTAATATTACTAGAATAGAAGATACTAGTATAGTAGAAATATTACTTTTTGTTGTGAAAAAATAGTTACATTTTTTTATGTGTTTACAAAAAAATCTTCTATGTATATTATTTTATTAGTACCTTTTCCAGAGACACAGACAAGCACAACATCCATCTTAGACCAGATCGTCACTTAATATCAGTGCGATCAGGGTGACAAAGTACACAATTGCTTGTTTGTTCGCAATTAAAAAAAATGATACGGTATATTGGGCAGGGACCCATTTATTAACAAAGCCTGGCAAGTGCTTCCTTTATTATAATTATTATAAAGAGGCCAGTTAGAGGATATTATATATTCATGTCACAAAGATTCTTGAAAAAAGATGAAAATATAGTATTAAATAGTATATTATGCAGCGTTGTTTCATTCAATACATATTTTGTACATAAATAAAATTTGCATGTCATTATATGTTACCTACATATTGCAGTGTTACAAAAACTTTGCAAAACAGAAAACGCACTCTCATGGCCGGTTTCTGAGTACATTTATTGAGAGTTTATCTATTCAATAACGATACAATTGAGTCTTCGAGCATTTACCAATGGAGATGTTAACGCAAGGCTTACCTCTCTGCTGCCCATATAGCCATTATTGGCCATATGAGCGTGCGTAACTACGCTGTATTTTTAATATTGTATGCGTGTTTCAAGCTAGTGTGCGGGATCGCTAAAGTGAGTGATTTGTGTGTGTGCAATGCGTGTTTACCTCGTCCCGCGTAAGTATCGGCAGAAAAAGATGTTTGCGGATTACAACGTTAACATCTCCATTGGTAAATGCTCGAAGAATTGAGTAGATAAACTCTCAATAAATGTACCTCAGAAACCGACCATCAAAGCTTAAGTATACTTGCCTAGCGTAAAATAATGCCGCGTCAGGAAATTTGAACAAAACGCCCTAATGTCACTATATGACTATGTCATATTGTAAAAACATTTGTAATTCTGTCACTCTGTCTGTTTGTTACCTAAACACGCCTAAAGAGACAGATCACACAAATGTTGAATGACAGAGCTGTATAGTGATAAAATTCTTGGTTACGTGAACGAAGTCATTAGCATTATCAATATAATATTAACAGTCATTGTTATTTTCATTATCATTATGATAGTAAGCTACATAATGTGAGTAGGTTATTTAGTGTGCCATGTACAATATATTCGTTTTCAAGGAGAAAATTAAATATAAAATACCACACATAATTTAAATATCATCATAGAAAAGTTGTTATGATAAATCCGAAGTTCATACATCATCAAAGAGTAAAAAATCCAAATGATCTCTGACCAACCGCAATGTTTAACAATATTTACCCTCGGTTAGATCTGAACTGCAAGAGACGGGACTTGAGCCCCCGGCGCGGCAGAAATTTGGGGCCTCCGTGCGTCGTGCTATATACAACCTTCTTATTAGTACTGTAATTAACTAGCCTATTTATACATGCTATACCTACAAAAAACCTATAAAAAAGTCATTGGTTACATCCTTTAGGGATGATACTGAGTTTGATAGTCGTAGTTTAATATTGATACATTTAACATTGTTGCTGTCAATTTTGATCTACCTGTTAAACGATATGATAATTGACACGTCCCTGATATCTGTTCACTTATTAAAAATATTCGTAATTGAGATATTTGATTCATTTTGATATCTATTATCCTTGATGACTAGTATTAGCCATTTTTTTAATTAAGAAAAAGTTCAACTCCATAGCTTCTTACTGCTTTATCCGTGAACTGAACTTGAAAAAAAAATGGATGCACACTTTTTATTATAGGGTGCAACCATTGTTCTGCTTGTACTTTAAAAACTGAATCTAAAGTTCAAAACTAAATCGATACACGATATAATAAAATATACAGTCAATTCAATTCAAGTAGCATTTGCTACCTTCACCTAGTTTTCCTTATAGCTGGGAATCGATAGTTAGACTATTAGCGTGAGTTCCTATCCTTGAAAAAACTGGGCCTTAATAAATTATTGTCATGAACTCGTAGATAATCCTTACCCTTTTCAAAATCTCATAAAAAAGACATTTGTAGAACCCTCGTAGCGTTTACATAGACTCGTAGATCCCTCGTAGCGTTCGTAGAATCCACAAAGATTTCGTAGACTCTCCATATACATACTGAGTAGAATGAATGTTGCCGTTATGTAATCAGATCGTCGTTTATACAAAGTAATTTTTGCGCAATTTTTTTTTAAAGACATCGCAGATAAGTTATTTTTGTAAATGTTTGCGTAGTAAAATTCATGATTTTCTTTTTCTGAAATTATACAATAAAAGTTCTAAAACTCGTAGTTGATTTTATAAAATTCACAGAACAAGAGAAAATGTTATCTTTTGTATATACTATAACAGATAGGTTTGACTGTCCTATCCTTTATCATCAAATTGGATCCTCACAAAATAGTGTCATTTTCTGAATGTTAATGCATAATTTTAATAATTTGAATTATTTACATATTTTATGTTTATAATTATTTTGAATAAGTTTGAGATGTAATTTAATTTAATAATCTGATTTTAAATATTTAATTGATAAAGAACAATTTATTTTAATTAAGACTTATGATAAGTACCTTACCTACTAACCAAATGGATCTATGTGTCTGAACAATAAACGAATTGGTTGATTGATTGATTGATTTATTTGTCTAACCATCATATTATCTCATAAAATTTTCATTATAGATATTTATTAAAAAAAGTCTATGTTGGTATTGTTGAAAATTATTTAACTCCTCTAAAGATTTAAACCAGCTATACTCAACCTGCGGCCCGCGGGCCGCATGTGGCCCGCCGGGCCTTTATCAGTGACCCGCGTACAGTTAGAGATAATTGAAAGGATTTTGAATTTCGCGCCCATTCGCGACACGTCGGCGAAATAGTGCACGCGCCGAGTAAAAAAAAATATTGTAACTACCTTGTCTTTTTCCACTATTATTGTTATTTTTAAAAACGTAATTTTTTTAACTCCTAAATTATTTTTGCTTGCGGCCCGCGACATCACGACTAAACCGTGTTTGTAGCCCGTATAAAAAAAAGGTTAAGTACCACTGATCTAAACAGTAACATTCACACGGCTTTTATGTTCATTGAGTATTCACTCGCATACATATTTAGTTTCTTACTCGAGGAAATTGACTCGAAAACGCTCTTAGATTGAATCACTCGTGAATTTTTATTATGAAGCTACTTTAGTGTAAAGTGCTTTAGACTTTACTCAGTTCTGTATCAACTTTATACGATATAACGATTTTACTAAGCACAGAATAACTGTATATTTCAGTTATGTGTAAAGTTGAAGTTTTAAAATTGTATAAACTAGCAATCGGTCGGCAAATCGGTTTTTCAACCAATTTTCAAAAAGGAGGAGGTTCTCGATTCGTCTGTATGTATTTTTTTGTATGTTTGTTACGCGATTACTCCGTCAATTCTGAACCGATTTGAATTATTATTTTTTAAATCTATAGAGTACATTTTCTAGGTAGTTTTGTTGTAATTTCATGGATATTTTATAAGTATCTCTAGAGATATGACGATAATCATCTTAAACTTGCTGCTGAAACTGACTCGCGAGGCATAGAAGTTGGTTGTTTTAGTTTTTAAACTTATCTTAATTATGGTATGGCAGTTTTATGATTATCACAGAATATTTTTTTTGTACTAATATCATTTTTAGGATTATCGCACCTAGGGTCCAAATGGAGCCTATTGCTGACACAAATGGAGCTAAACAATTGGATAAAAAATTAAATATTGTATGTATTTAATTTTTTACAGTATACGTATCTTGTTAACCCAAAGCTAAATAAATTATTCAAATATATTTTTAAATGTCTCATGCACAGATATATATATAAATCTGTGGTCACATGACCTCGTTCTCTTTATAAGTTTATACAAGATAATAACGTGTCCTCCTAAGAATTAAAAAAAAATAAAGCAAGGATTACGATAGAAATCATCCATAAAGTAAAATGATTAACCCAAGCTAGATATAAAGCTGTTAACATACTTAGCAAGTCTTAAAGCTCGTAAAAGTTAGGGCTCCTTCACATAGATATAAACGTCGCGAAGATTTTAGTGTCTAATTTATTGTGCGGAAACTGTATATGCGGAGTTTACGTGCTTGTACGTATATATATATATATATATATATACGTTTTATGGTTTATACTTTGAGTAAATCTTGAAGAAGTGTAGCCATAACGTATGTACGTTGATTCATTTGTATAATTTATTTTTAAAACTCACGTTCTATTTAAAGTTTTGAGAATTAAACAAATGTTCATAATTATAACAAGACACAGAGGGTGACCTTGGTACAGGCAATGCCTAGTTTAAAAGATTTGTATGTAAATTTATACATTTAATTTTCCGTCTGAAACAAATTGAACTAAACCAGAGATCCAGAGATACTAAAAGGCGCCACCGATTTATGGTGGATATACCATCTACCCGAACGAAGCGATTAGCTTCTTCGTTCATCATACGGTTAAGTATATTATGGGGGTCTTCAAACCACGAGTGAATAGGTATCTTCTGGGTAAGCACGCTCCATCATCGATCGCATCATCACTTAAAATCAGGTGAGATAGTCAAGTGTTACTCAGTTCGGTGTAAAAATAAACTGGCCAAGTGCAAGTCGGACTCGCACTCGTAGGGTTCCGTACCACACTACAGTATTTTATAAGATAGCAAATAATACCACTATCATTTTTTGCCAGCATTAATAAACATTTTATTCCTTATAACGCCATCTAACGTCTAACAAAGGAGTTAGGCATCGACATTTTAATATAACGCCATCTATGGGACGTTTACCTAACTAAGCGTTCATAGATGGCGTGAAATGCCGAAGAAAACACGTTTCTTGTATGGGGACCCTCTATTATTTTTAACTTTATTCTGTTTTTAGTATTTGTTGTTATAGCGGCAACAGAAATACATCATCTGTGAAAATGTCAACTGTCTAACTATCACGGTTCATGAGATACAGCCTGGTGACAGACGGACAGCCAGACAGACAGACAGACAGACGGACAGCAGACAGACGGACAGCAGACAGACAGACGACAGAGTCTTAGTAATAGGGTCCCGTTTTACCCTTTGGGTACGGAACCCTAAAAATGACTCGCGGCTTATCCCGCGTAATAAAATGATTCTTTTCGCGGATTTCGACCCAATACAAATTACTTGATGTCCAATTACTTCTACTATTATTGGCTTTACCGTTGCAAAAAATCAGCCATCAGATACATACGTTTGACCATGAAAAGATAACAAAAACAAAACGACTGGCCCATTTATAATATTTTTAGGGATTAACTGACCTGATCATAAAATACCGACTATTATACTCACTAAGATAATAGTCGGTATTTTATAACCATGATTCAAACTCACTATAACTATAAATCTAAAATTAACTGACCTAATAGTAACATTTGATAATTTAAGCAATGTTTGATGGTTTGGTATACACAACATATACCTATTTACTGAATATCATTGGTTCAGTTTCGAACTGGGTTTCTTAATACACGTAAATTGCCGAATCTAGAAATGGCTTATCTTGTCAATTTAAAGTTTATGTATCCTTGCTTCATATAAGTGGTACTTTATTTTTTTACTATTATTTCCGTATATAAATTTAATCACTTTAATAATATGTTTTTTCTTTTTAATTCATATTACCTTTATAAGTTTTTTAATTACGTTTTAATAATGTTGATATTATGTAACTAGCTTGTATGCACAGAAGTATAAATAACATCCTTATGCTTAATATTTCTGTGCTTGTATGTGATGGCAATAAACTAATTTTTATTTAGTTATTTATTGAATAGTTTTAAACATGAGTTTATTTATTCCATTATGTCCAGGGAATCTAGTCGTCAATGAATGAGGGCCCGGTGGCGTAATCGGGAGAACGGTCGTCTTTGATGCCGTGGTACCGAAAAATTTATGTGCGCTTTTCACAGTGGCCCTCCGGTGAAGGAAAACATCTTTAAGAAACCAACAACCCCCGCATGGTGGTAGGACACTATCCTGTGTCCGCCTGGCCAGCTACCACCCTCAAGTTAGAAAATCTGTCACCAAACATCTAATGTGTTCCGGCAGCCATCCTTGAGAGCCAGTTCCTATTCTAGGTCTAGCGTGCTTACCATCTTCGACCGCATCATCACTTACCAACAGGCGAGATAGTGGTCAAACGCTAGCCTATAAAGTATTAAAAAAAAACCAGCACTAAACCAATTCAATATTTGGGTCAATATTATGTGTTATCCTATCATACCTTAGGGACATAAAAACTCGATGTTCAAGTTAAATCTAATTCCATATCGACTCCGAGTGAATAATTAATCGAGTTATGAAGTGGCTAGTTCGTAAAGTGCTTGAAAACGCGAAACCTTTCAGATATTCGATTAATCAACATCGATTTATAGAAGAAGGAATTTAAAGCGACGCCCTGGCGTCTGACCTGAAAGTTCTTTGCTTTTTAGGTATAAGAAATAAGGAGTATAATATGCTCCTGTATATTATATCGATCTCCCGCCTGACTTGCTACCATAAAGTAGCTAGGCTACCCACCATTAAAAAGAAAATTTGCCGCCATAACCTTACGGTGTTCCGGCAGTACACAACTCTTGAGAGTCAGGGTATTCTAGACTTAGCGTGTTTACCATCTTCGACCACATAATCGCTTAATAACAGGGGAGTTAGTGGTCAAACGGTAGCCTATAAAATATATAAAAAAACGGTCAATAAGTTAACCCACAATTTTAGCTGGTCTAAATGCCAAGCAAGTAGAACTCAAAGTTTTAATGATCGAAGTCAAGTAATCATTAAGGCCAAATTGGAATTCTGCACCGCCGCCGTAATGAGAATTTTATGAACCCCCAAGGAATAAATTAGACCATTTTAAAGGTAATTCTTATTAATTATTGTTACGGGGATCTTGGGCATAACGAATCATGAAATCATAAGCTACATAGAGATAGAAACCGTTTATTGGACTAAGGCTAAGTTGCACCATCTTACTTTAACTATAACAAACGTCAAAAATCTATCAAACTCCATATAAAAACACCGGTTAATAGTTATAGTTACGGTTAAAGTAAGATGGTGCAACTCAGCCTTAAATTCGTTTACAGATTTCTTTGAATTAGCCCTTATAACATTCAACCACCGTGCCTATAATTTTGAAGAGGTTTAGTGCCTACCAATAGAGATAGAAACCATAGAGATAGAACTACCATAGCGATACTACCATAGAACTTCCATACCTAGAATATACCATACCTAGAACTACCATAGAGATAGAAACCGTTTATTGGACTTAAATTCGTTTACAGATTTGTATGATTTAGCCCTTATACGCACTTGCGGTAAGCTGCTCAGGCGGTTTGTAACATTCAACCACCGTGCCTATAATTTTGAAGAGGTTTAGTGCCTACCAATAGAGATAGAAACCATAGAGATAGAAACCATAGAGATAGAACTACCATAGAGATAGAAACCATAGAGATAGAAACCATAGAGATAGAACTACCATAGAGATACTACCATAGAACTTCCATACCTAGAATATACCATACCTAGAACTACCATAGAGATAGAAACCGTTTATTGGACTTAAATTCGTTTACAGATTTGTATGATTTAGCCCTTATACGCACTTGCGGTAAGCTGCTCAGGCGGTTTGTAACATTCAACCACCGTGCCTATAATTTTGAAGAGGTTTAGTGCCTACCAATAGAGATAGAAACCATAGAGATAGAAACCATAGAGATAGAACTACCATAGAGATAGAAACCATAGAGATAGAAACCATAGAGATAGAACTACCATAGAGATACTACCATAGAACTTCCATACCTAGAATATACCATACCTAGAACTACCATAGAGATAGAAACCGTTTATTGGACTTAAATTCGTTTACAGATTTGTATGATTTAGCCCTTATACGCACTTGCGGTAAGCTGCTCAGGCGGTTTGTAACATTCAACCACCGTGCCTATAATTTTGAAGAGGTTTAGTGCCTACCAATAGAGATAGAAACCATAGAGATAGAAACCATAGAGATAGAACTACCATAGAGATAGAAACCATAGAGATAGAAACCATAGAGATAGAAACCATAGAGATAGAACTACCATAGAGATACTACCATAGAACTTCCATACCTAGAATATACCATACCTAGAACTACCATAGAGATAGAAACCGTTTATTGGACTTAAATTCGTTTACAGATTTGTATGATTTAGCCCTTATACGCACTTGCGGTAAGCTGCTCAGGCGGTTTGTAAGATTCAACCACCGTGCCTATAATTTTAAAGAGGTTAAGTGCCTACCAAGAAAGTTATACTTTTATGGAGATTGTATGTAAAGCAAACTTTTGTATACTAAATATATGACCTTGAATGACGTTAAATAATTAACAATCACGTTTATGCTCTTTTAAACCGACTTCACATCAAATATGAAGGTTCTCGATTCGACTATAATTTTTTAAATGTTTGTTACCTCAGAAGTCGGTAATTTATAAACCGATTTGGATTTTTTTATTTGAGAAAGTATACTTTCCGTTTAGTTCCATTGTTATTTAATTAAAAATAATTTAAGATCATTTCTAAAAGAACCGACTTCAAACGTCGAGACAACAGCCAGTATGTCATCGAAGTATACAAATGCATCGTGATACAAATGTTGATATATTAAAAATGGCGCAACCGATTTCGTTAAAACGTAAATAGGACCACCTGGGAAATTCTTCTTTTGTTACAAAAGGTACCTTTGAAAAAAAAAAAAAATTTCCAAATCAGTTCAGGCATCTTCGAGTAATCGGTGAACATATATATATATATATATATATTAAAAAAACTCCTCCTTTTTTGTTAAGTCGGTTAAAAATAGCGGCAATAGCCTAATGGCTAAGGCGTAGGCCTGGCGATCGAGAGGTCGCGAGGTCCCGAGTTAGATCCCCACTCGATAGACTATTGACAGCATTTTGACAGGAACCCACTCCAGACACAAGCATATTTAGCTAGTTGGAGGGGATACCTAACAAGACTACTAGTAATGTGCAACCCACATTGCTAGTAAGCTTTAAAAAAAATAGTGTTTAACCTTTTTTTTTTTTCAATATCTTATAGGCTAGCGTTTTGACCACTATTTCACCTGTTGGTAAGTAATGATGCGGTCGAAGATGGTAAGCACGCTAGGCCTAGAATGGGAACTGGCTGTCAAGGATAGCTGCCAGAACACATTAGATGTTTAGGCGACAGATTTTCTAACTTGAGGGTGGTAGCTGGCCAGGCGGATACTAGATAGTGTCCTACCACCATGCGGGTATTGTTGGTTTCTTAACGATGTTTTCCTTCACCGGAGGGCCACTATGAGGGCCTTAGCGCACATACATTTTTCGTCCATCCAGTGGTGCACGGCGGGGCTTGAATTCGGTACTTCTGGTATCAAAGTCGACCGTTTTACCACTTACACCACTGGGCCCTCGCCCTTTTTGGTTGGTGCGTACCATATGAGCCATGGCATATAACAATGGTAAAGTAGTTAGCCGCTTATGTGGTTGACCACTACCAACCGACCGACCCGACCAAAACAAAGGAGGTTCTCAATTCGTCTGTATGTTTTTTATTTTATTTTTATAAATTAAAATAATTTATTGAGTTACAGAAAAGTTACATCAAATGAATATATTTATATTATTGAACACTTGACACTTAAACTAGGCTCAAAACCCGTGGTATAAGTGTCAGGCTTCTTCCGTCAATAGTACATAATAATTTTTTTTTAAGTTTTCATGGTCACTAACACTTTCACAAGATATTTGAACGGGATATTTACCATGTTTTTCATTATTTGTGTTCACGGCTAAAGCAGTTTATCCGTGAACATGGTGCTTGCAACAGCGCCGAAATATCGGAAGCTCACAAATAATGAAAAACATGGTAAATATCTTGTGAAATAACATAATAAATGATGAGAATTTGTGTGTATGTTACGCGATTACTCCTTCAATTTAGAACCGATTCGAATGATTGTTTTTGTTATCGGTAGAGTACGTTTTCGAGGTGGTTTCATTATGATTTCATGGAGATCTGATAAGTACCTCCAGATATATGACGATAAACGTTTCAAACTTGCTACTGAAATTGACTCGCGGGGCAATTAAGTCGGTTGTTTTAGTTTTTAAACTATCTGAATTATTAAATAAATAAAATATAAAATAATAGTTATAGTGTAAATAATGATTTGAGATTGTCGCTAGCACATTTTTGGCTTTGTATGTTGATTCATATAATCTACAGGATTTGGTATAAACTGTAAAGATAATGTGTTCTGTTTGTCAATTAAGTATTCGTTTTCTTTTAGATTTTACTAAATGCAAGTTTACTTTCCCAAGTCTTTTTTATTTGTTATTTATGCAAGTACATATTTTCAAGTGTATTTATGGCATACTGCGAGGTTACTATGAAGTCACATAAACGTTCTCATTTTAAGCTTAGTTAACCAAAGAGAAAGAGATGCCTATAGCGCCATCTCCCTTCCTCTATGGCAAGATTGTAGAACTTTTGATAAGGCAACAGATTAATCAAGATTTGCGAGTAAAGTAGCGCATCGTAATTTTTCTAATATGTTTGTTTTGAGATACAAAACTAAAGTTATAAATCAGTGAGATACGATCTTTAGTATGAAGGTACTCGTATTGGTTACCCATCGCAACTATGTATCTGGTGCGACCGCTTCATTCCACGATATTATTCCACCAATGGATTTCTCGTGTCGCTTTTAGTAACGTGCTCTCGTAAAACAACGAAGCTTGCTTCTGCGGTGCTTTTGAACTTCGTTAGTATAACAAAGTAAACATTGTTTGTAAAAGGGATTGGCAACATTCATATATATTTTCCTCAATTTTTATTGTTAAGTTTGTACAATGTCCGCTGCTTTTATTAGAATTTGACGGGATATCAACACCAATATTATAAATGAAAAAGTCAGTTTGTATATTCACGGTCAAACTGCTGGAAGGATATAGCTGAAATTTTCCACTGGGATAGGCAGTATTATGTATTAGGCTAAAGGGTATTTTTTAACGTGGGCGAAGCCATGGGGCACACATAGCTTACCATGTTTTTGTTTTTTTTTAAATGGCACTTGCAACAGTGCCGAACGCATAGGTACTCCATAAGTAAAGCAAATAAATGCATGAATAATTTAATAAAAAAAATATGTTTTAAACTTTCGCGATTTTAACACAGACGACTGAGCTGAGACTCAGTCGTCTCGTGACCACGATCAATGCAACTTGGTCGAAGCGTCGAGTTAAATGGGATTAATGTTTTAGGCGCGATGGGTCCCGTATTTTCATATTTATAACTATAAACAATTATGCTTTATTTAGTTACCGCAGTTCTGAGGGCCCGGTGGCGTAATCGGGAGAACGGTCGGCTTTGATGCCGTGGTACCGAGGTTTGAAACCGCCTTGCACCAATGGATTTTTCTATCGAAAAATGTATGTGCGCTTCTCACAGTGGCCCTTCGGTGAAGGAAAACATCATTACGAAACCAACAACCCCCGCATGTTGGTAGGACACTATCTAGTGTCCGCCTGGCCAGCTACCACCCTCAAGTTAGAAAATCTGTCGCCAAAACATCTAATGTGTTCCGGCAGCGATCCTTGAGAGCCAGTTCCCATTTTAGGCCTAGCTTACCATCTTCGACCTCATCATCACTTACCAATCACACCTATTGGTAAGTGATGATGAGGTCGAAGAAGATAGATAGTGGTCAAACGCTAGCCTATAAGATATAAAATTTTAAAAAACCACAGATTACCACAGAATATTATAATATCTTTTTCAACCGACTTCCAAAAAGGATGAGGTAATCAATTCGTCTGTTTGTTTTTTTTAACTTTCTTTTTTATATATGTTACGCGATTACTCCGTCAATTGTGAATCGAGCCGAATAATTATTTTTTAATTGGTAGGGTATATTTTCAAAGTAGTCTCAGTGTATTTTCATCGATAGCTGATAAGTATCTCCTGAGAGATATGGAGATAAACACCTCAAACTTAGTACTGAAAATGACTAGCGCGGCATTTGAAGTTTTTTTTCGGTTTTTTAGGGTTCCGTAGTCCTGACAAGGAACCCTTATAGTTTCGTCATGTCCATCTGTCTGTCTGTCTGTCCGAGGTTTTGCTAAGAGACCGTTAATACTAGAAAGCTGTAATTTTGTAGGGGTGAGTATAGAAATTGCGCCGACAAAGTGCTAAAATAAAATTTTGAAAAATATTATTTTTTATGGTAGCTCCCCTATATGAGAAGTGGGGCTGAATTTTATTTTCATCGTCTACCCCACGTGTGGGGTATCGTTGAATAGGTCTTTTAAAATGATTTAAGGGTTGCTAATACTATTTTTCGTTTGAATGCACCATTTACGAAATATTAAACTGTAAAGTGCTAATTTTTGTCCAGTAGGGCGTCCCCCCCCCCTCTAAAAGCTGCTAGCTAGAAAAATCTGAAAAAATTCGTGACAATAGCGGATTACATGAACTTTAAAGAAAAACTATAGCGGTAAAGATAACTTTATTAGTTTAGCAGTAATAGTCGTTAAACTTGGATAATTTTGTACCAAATACAAAATCCTAAGAATAAATCCTTCAAAGTGACAAAGACGGAGTACCTAGTTGCTTGTTTATAACGGGTAAATACTTGCATTGAATAACGGGCTACTACGGAACCCTACACTACGCGTGGCCTGACACGCACTTGGCTGGTTATTTCGTTTTGTCAACGATCAACAACAACGATATAACGGTTATTTTACCGTTTTATTTATTTTATTATAAAAACTCACGTTCATTTTAAACTTATAGATTTAAGACGGGAATTTAACGTGACTTACGCATTTTATTTATTTTAAGCAACTTTAAACTCTCATTTCATAGGCTAGCGTATTTGAAATTAATCTGTACCACATATATTTAGAGATATGGGAACATGGTACTTGCGAACGCACCTGGCCAAATCTCCGCCTGTTCGTTGTTTCGGCATTCAGTCGGAAATAACCCATTGACTAGTATATTATAGTGCGTTTCTGTCACCTTCGTAAAATGCCAACCTGTTCCGTGATTTTTTGTAAAAAAGCAAGTAGAAATATAAATTACAAGAAAGATAGGGTATCATTTCACGCGTAAATATTAATATAGTATGTATTTCTCAATCAAATCAATAAATAAACATTATATGCCTTCTATCACGTTGTGAATCAGCAAACTGTTTAATTTCGCTTGATTTGATGTTTTGGTACCATTGCGCAATAAGGTACGGACACACCGCAGCGTCCTGCGTGCGATGGCAATGTTTATTTATTGATTTAATTAAGAAATACATACTATATTAGTGTTCAGCGGTTGAGAACGACCAGAGAGCTAGACGCAACGGTTGTGCCCTTTTCACACGCACGCTTTAGATATCTGGCGTCTGTACAGTAGGTACCCGGCAGTAAATAATGCACTACGAGACGACTGGTTGTTCCTGTTGTCCCTGCTTGTTAAACCAAATATACTAGGGCTTTAAATTACCTACGAGTTCATGACAACCCTATACCTAAGGTTTTATTCTAAACGAAACATAACTATTCTGAAGTTTGCTGGATTCAGTAGAACATAAACAATCTCTGTGATTACAAGCTCCACTCCACTAATTAATTCTAAACAAAAATACTGTTGTTACTCACTCAGCGTTGGTTTCTGGAGTTGGCAGGTCACCGATGGTGGTCAAGGTCAGGGTGGACCAGTATAGTGACCCGAGGTACTTCCGCGTGAGGGTGGCGTAGTCGCCAGGCCGGTGTGGGTATACCCAGTCACCCTGTAATATCAAAGATAGTCACTTAAAAAAATACCCCTTCTGTACATTTCGATCTACCGATATTGACCGCTGCAAATCTTTTCGAATCAATTAAAATCATATTTTTTTTTTGACAGGTTTATTAAAACATGATCCCATGTTTTAATATTTACCATTCTGTTATCGGTCTGAACCACTAACTACTTACTAAGCCAGTTCAGTTCAAACAGATTACTTTTAGCAACTGCAGTAGTTTTTAAAAGTTTGCTGTTTTTGACATATTATATAAGATAAGTTCTATTAGTTTCGCAAATCTTAATTGATGATATGATAAGGTTCATCCTGTGACCAGGTGGAGCGACGACATACGCAAAGCTGTGGACACTTGGGCAGTGACTGGAATAGCAGCGCCGAAGATCGGGCTCAGTGGCGTATCTTGGGAGAGGCCTACGTCCTGCAGTGGACTGATACAGGCTGATGATGATGATGATGAAAATACCTTACAATTAATCGTTTACTGATGATGAACATAGCTGATAACGAGAAATTTCAACAGATAGGTACCAAAAGTAACGTACGTAAAGTCCCCTTTCGTAATAAACTCTAATTATTTTTGTAGATAAAATGAGGTCAAGATATTTAAGTTAACCTGCACTAAGACTGAAACTTACGTTAGTCTGTAAAGACTGTTATTGATGATTTGAATTGAATTTGAATCTAAATATTACCTAAGAACATTCGTGAAAACTTGTACTTTTATGTCCTAAAGTTTGTTCTTAATATCTTAGCTCCTTACTATTATAGGAAATGATTACCTATTGCCGTACAATATAGATTAAGAGATAGCGTAAACTTATTTTACAGCAAATAAAATAATATAGCTTTGTTTTAAGCGTGTTTTTGGATTACCATTATAAAAAAAATATTTTTAAGATATGACTATCTATTTTGCACCGCTTTATTTAGCTTATTTCGTTTATATATCTGATTGGCTAGCGTTTGATCACTATCCTATTTATTTGGTGAAGATTTTTTACTATAGCAAATCCTATTGGATTATAATATATATACCATAAAGTATTAAACAACAGAATCGTGTGGAGCCCTAATAAAATTATTAACAACTTATAAATCTGTTGAAATGTTTTTATATTGTAGATAAGCAAGCAAACGCTTGCAAACGACCATTATCTCACCTGATGTTAAGTGAAGATGTGAGCGACGATGTAGCACGCTCGCCTAGAAGATGATTTATGGTTTAAGAAATTTATTGTCTCTAAAGATTACATATCACATAATAAGGAAATACTAGAATTACTTACAAATAGAGTGTACGAAACCTAATAAAAAAATATAGATTTTAATTACCTTACAACAATATACGTATAAATAAATATGTAGTAGGTAATGAATGTGTGATAAAACAAAAATACCTACGGTAAAGAAATATAATATCGTTTAAAAACTAAAAAACAACCGACTTCAATGCCGCGCTATTCATTTTCAGTACCAATTTTGAGATGTTTATCTCAATATCTCTGGAGATACTTATCATACCTCGATAAAATTACCATGGTACCACACTTGGGATATCTCCTTTCGAACAAAAAAATAATAATCGAAATCAGTTCATAAACGACGAAGTTATCCGCGAACAAAAAAACGGTCGAATTGAGAAACCTCCTCCTTTTTTTGAAGTCGGTTAAAAAAGATACCTGTTCACTCGCTATTTAAAGACCCCCGGATTGTACTTAACAGAAAACACTGACTATGGTAGGGAATTCCAATTTTTTGCAATACGTATGATAAAATACGTATGTTTTACGAATTAGTTATTAAGTAGGATACGGCTTAATTAACCGTACTTATATAAATTTTAGCAGACAGCAAGAAGCACCTTCCTGTCATTCTTAAACCGTACGCTGAATTTCTTGATCTACCCTCAAAGTTAACCTTAAAATGAAATAACCTTAAAACCGTTTTCAACAATACATTGTTTTAAGCAATTTTCCCTAACCCCAGTAATGGTTTGTAAATAACTGCTGCATTTATTATTAGAGAAAGCAATTTGGCTGGCTAGGTATACATTTTGCTAGCAATACTGTGAGAACGTGCACATGTTCCGTGGTTTAACTGATACGCGGTGAAATTGTATAGCATAATACGTGTGGTCGATCAGTGGACAGTGGTCAAATTGTATCCTCATCGAAATTAATTCGAAACCTTTATTAATGACTTTACACGTTAAAGAGGGCCAAAAAGTTATACGTTTATCTTTTTTAATATACGATTTTATTTAGTTCAGTATCAATATGGCGACTAAGAATAAGGTGTGCTGCTGAAAATCAATTCTGCAAAAATTGTAGGAGTGTATAATGCTGAGCACGTGCCCTTTTATTAGCAGGGTCGGACGCTTCCGTGCAGTATTACTTCGCAGCGTTGCTTACGCAGTAATCATGCCGTAATGACTATACCGGACTGAGCGCGGAAGCGTATTACTCAAGCATTTAGTATTACTGCTTGCGTTCACACGGGTGTTAGGCACGGCTCCGTCTGGATAGTCTGAGAAGTACACGTATAGCTCATATATATTCACACTCAATAATTAAGATAGTTTAAAAACTAAAACAACCGACTTCCATGCGCCGCGAGTAGATTTCTGTAGCAAGTTTGAGACGTGTATCGTCGTATCTCTGGAGATACTTATCAGATCTCGATGAAATTACAATGGGACCACCTCGGAAATGTACCCTACCAATTAAAAAAGAATCATTTGAATCGGCTCAGACTTGACGGAGTCATCGCGTAACACACAAAAAAACAAAAAAAAAACATATAGACAAATTGAGAACCTCCTTCTTTTTGGGAAGTCGGTTGAAAATAGGCTTTTAAAACACTGATTCAAATTCCAATAGCATGACATACCTGAAATCCTTCCGCTTCTGATAGTAAGAAGTAGAAGCATCCGAACCAATGCGCCAGGATCAGCAAGATGTGGATGAGGTTGATGACCCTCCAGAAGTTGGGGTACACTGTTCTGGACTCGACTATGTAGTAGAAGTTTATTGCTCTGTACACCTGGAAGTAATAGGGTATGGTCAAGTTACATGAACATTTTGATCTATGAAATAATTAGCGAGTTATATCCATTTTGATTGATTAGTCGGTCGAGTAGTTAGTGATACTGACCACGAAACCGAAGCTCGTGGTTATTTTTATTAGCTTTTTATTAGGTTCACCTGTATGTTTGTATGTTTGTAACCGACTTCTTTGGGCGCGATTTTAACCCACTTTAAATGGCCAGATTTCGTTCAAACTTTGTAGATTTATCGAGGACCGATGACAATACACTAATTTGATAAAAAAGTATTCCATTTTTCAACTAAAAAGTAGTAAATAAATAATAGTTTAAAAAACTAAAAAACACGCTTTTTATAGAAAACCGAACTAAATAATATCGTTTAAAAACTAAAAAACAACCGACTTCAATGCCGCGCTATTCATTTTCAGTACCAATTTTGAGATGTTTATCTCAATATCTCTGGAGATACTAACATACCTCGATAAAATTACCATGGTACCACACTTCGGATATCTCCTTTCGAACAAAAAAAGAATAATTGAAATCGGTTCATAAACGACGAAGATATCCGCGAACAAACATAAAAAAAAAAAAATAAAAAAAAATACGGTCGAATTGAGATACCTCCTCCTTTTTTTGAAGTCGGTTAAAAATATACGGTCGAATTGAGAAACCTCCTCCTTTTTTTGAAGTCGGTTAAAAATAGAAAATAAATTTTAGTAAATTTAATTTAAGAATAGTGTTAAAAATTTCAATAAATAAAAATGAATAATAGTGTGAATAAAAAAAAATTAAGAAAAAGCGTGGGGTGCTTTTAAGATATTATCAAAATGATAATCACTCTACTCATATCTGTCAATAAAATATTTATAACTATTGACACCATGCACCTCACGCTTATTTTAAAATATTTTTTTTTATTCTCACTATTATAATTTATATTTATTGAAATTTTTAACACTATTCTTAATTTAAATTTATTAAAATTTATTTTCTATTTTTTAGTTCGGTTTTCTATAAAAAGCGTGTTTTTTAGTTTTTTTTTTAACTATTATTTATTTTGTGTAATCCACATACAATTGTCCCTTGAGTCTTTGTGTGAGTTTGTGTATGAGTGAGTTTTAGTATTTGTGAGTGAGTTTGTGTATGAGTGTGTTTGAGTATTTGTGTCCGTGATTGACAAAGAGTTTCCTAATGCGGTTGTTGAAAAAAAAACTTCACTTAGATACAATACATGGAACTTACTTGTATACAATAACAATTGTTACAACGTTTTACTTCTGAACGAATGAACCGTGATTAATTTTCGCAAGATCTTTCCCCTTGCTTTTCTCCAACATTGTCATTATTTTCACACCTACCTTCCATAGCAACTAAAAGCAATGTATGTCACCGCGAATTTCCAGATAGTTCTCGGAATCTCGTAAGTCCCTGAGGACAGGTCCTTATATCCCGTAATACGACACCAACATCTCACACGGCCGGTGGTTCGACAACGATCTTATTGAGAAAATCTTGACATACCGCCTCAGGGAGTTGGTTTACAAAGGTTTGAGCGAAATACTTTTAATCGAAACTTTGTTAAATACTTTTAAAAACTTGTGTTCTTTGTAGTACGTATAATAATGTTGAGTTTACTGGAGGAAACTGAAGAATTTTCGGTAAATTCTTGCGAATTTTACTTTCACTTTATTAAAACAAAAAACCATTCGTTTATAATGCACAGATGGTAGGAGTATATTATAACGATGCTCCGCCTGACTTTGTACCAAAAAGTAGCTTACCACCGTCAAGGACAAAATCTGCCGCCATAAGTTTTCTGGCAGCACACAGCCCTTGAGTGTCAGACTCAGAGTATTATAGGTCTAGAGTGTTAATTATCTTCGACCACATCATAGCTTACCACCAAGCGAGATAGTGGTAAAACGCTAGCCTATTAGGTAAAAAAAAATCTAAGCAAGAGGACTTGACTTTTTTCTTTCTAGATTTAACTTTCTCTCTCTTTCTTTAGTCAAATTATTGATATATATGACAGAAAACATCAGCCTATATTAGTTTATAAGACCAATTAATTTCACGCTTCAAAACACGATTTTCGGTCAGTAAAAAATCTATTTACATCAAACTCTTTCGAGACTCCTTTGTGAAAATCATCACTCCAACTAATCCGAGGACTCTATAAGCTATAAGCTAACCTTCATTGATTTACATTATACCATAGACAAATCTATTACTAGTGTATCAATGCATTATTCATTTTTTTAATGCGATTTTGAGTAGCGCTTGACCACTATAACATCTGATGTTAAGTGACGATGAGGTCGATGATGTAGCGCTTACCCATAAGTACTTGTACTATTCATTATTCTGTGCCATAAGTAATTATTGACTCGCGACTTGAAGACCCCTAAAGGTACGGACACACCGCGGCGTCCTGCGATCTGCGTGCGGGATCTCAGTACTTTTTACCCGACTGTGCGATGCAAAGGAGAGGTAATGTGTTTATCAATTGTTTTTTTGTGATCGCGTTTGGTATGAACCAGTCGGTACAAATACTACTGCGCTATCTGATCGCCGCCTAGATCGCGCACGCAGGACGCTGCGGTGTGTCGGACCCTTAGTTGTATCTAATTGGAAACAGACTCAGGCAGGGAATTCCATTCCATGGCAGTACCTACGGTATGATGAAAGAAGAAGCAAATCGCTTTGTTCGCATACATGGTATTTTCTACCATGAACCCGTAATTTTATATAAGAATTATATGCAAAATGTATAATTTATGTGCGCAAGTATTCTCTAACTTTCCAAAATTATATCGCAAAAATAAAAGTTCCACAAATACCTTATATTTGCAGTTGAAAAATCAAAAGCCCGAATCTTTCATGGATTCTTCAATATTCATTGGCATGTTAAAATGAATTATATCGGAAGAGTGATCGAAATTGTTTTACCTTTTATGTTTTTAAATTAAATTAGGATCGCACATTGGATTAATATATTCACGTGGACAATTTGCTGAAATTTGGAGAGGTACCTATAATTAAGTTAATGGAATCGGGGCCCGATAAAAAAAAAGGAACTTTGAAGATTAGACGCACGAGTAACTTAAGCAGCAAAAGCCCTATGGCTAAGGCATCAGCCTGATGATCTAGAGGTTGTGAGTTCGATCTACCTACTTACTACTACTACATACATAGTATCTATCTACTATCCAATAGACTTGGCTGGCACCGACTTCAAATAGATAAGTGGGTAGCGCTTATAATAATTATATTAATAATTTATTTTTCGCTTTTGAGTGCCTGTTTGTGGTTATGAAGTCGGTTTTATTTTTTTTGAAAAATAATTTATTAAGTTTTCATGGTCAGTAACAGTTGTGAAAACCAGGTCATATTTTTATAAAAGCAAAGTCTTTGTTTTTTGCAAGACTAAAATCTACCCGTAGCCATTTAATATAAAATATTAATACGTACGTCGTACGTCCTTGTGAAAATTTTGTTCTCTACAAACATTATTTCAATTTATATTTATATGTACTAAAAAAAATAAGCTCAAAATGTGTCGTATAATCCTAAACAAAGAGCGATTTAGTGAAAACACAATAGATTTTTTTTCACAATTTCTGGATTCGGTCTCCACGCTCAAGGCCCGTGATAGAAGCTAAGCAATAGCTTAAAAATAGATTGTTTTTTAAATTCAAAGTTTATCTAGAACAACAACACGGCGCACTATTGACGAACAAAGCCTATAATTCCATCTCAATAGCAGAGCAATCCCTTTATGTTTCCAAATCCCTGATTCCCGGAACGGTTGACACCAGATATCCGGGATAATCTTTGTAAGGTGTCACAATAAACGCCTCGATACACCTTACACGACTGATATAGTAGCTTAAACTCTAATTAGCGAAATATCAGTTTTGTATTCGATGTTCCCGGCGCAACGATTTCTCGGTGTTTTAAGTTTTTGTTCGACTCTGCAAAAGGAAGTATTTTTTAGTATTTTTTTCTAAGATTATCGTCTGTGAATCTATGAATATTTGATGGATGTGTTTGTGATACCACCATTATTAGTCTGCAATTATCCGTTTACACTGATATTACCTCTAGCCGTAATGTTGACAAAACCTAATTCAGTGCTGAAATGTCACGTGACTGTCATAGAGGCTACGCAATTGCCATGGAGGATCGACTTCTATGCTCCATTGGCGATTGCGATCATTCAGCGTATAATACCAACAGAGGCTGTCAGAGGTAATATATTTCATAATAATCTATTTTACTATGTCACCCGAAAATTAGTCGAACTTTTCTACTGTCTCGTTTCATCTTCGTTTGAACACCCATCCTACATTGAATATTCGGGTCTATCCGACTACTCCCATCGTGTTGTCCCATGATGGGACAACTGCCACTATTTTGACCCAGTAGTCCCATGGGACAAGTGACATCAATATTTCAGACCCACTAGTCTCATCGTATTGTCCCATTACACTATTTAATACATTCCTTATGAAACAACTCAACAATCCTCAATTATAACTAACACTTGAATTGTATATAAGTCACTCCGTTATTCATAACAATGATAACTCTGAAGTAGGAATTAATCTCGACTGTTTTGAATAGAAGCTTAATGGCGAATAAATCAAATTATCACCTTCGCTCGCTGCTTGCGTATCTGGAAACTTCGCGAGATAATTGATTAAACCGCAATGTACACTTTGCTTATGAAAATTTACTGTCTTAGTAATACCACTTTTATATCTTCAAGCAAATTGCAAATAAGGTGTAAACTAGTAATAAAAGTATTCATTATTATTAATATTGTTTACGGGATATTTACCATGTTTTTCTTTTGATATGAGTTTCCGATATTTTGGTGCTGTTACAAGCGCCATGTTCACGGACGAACTGAAGATTGCGGGTGAAGAGGATATCACGAGCAAACAAAGCGATCTACCCGATTTTTACTCGTTTCGGTCGTTCGGTGCCCATACCATTTGTTATCGATGAAACTCGTTCACGACACACAAAACTCACAGTATCTTCACGCTTCTTGTTGTGTACTACATATTTTTTATGAGGCTGACACAGACCTACCACTGGATGCCAGATATTCGAAAGTTTGAACCCATCCACACGATTGAAATTTTTGAATTTAGTTATTTCAATCGCTTCTCTAACTAATCTTGGTATGTAGTGGCGTTCCCTCGAAAGTATCTGAGGGTTGTGTAACTCAATCCAATGGTTGGTGCCAGAGTCCAATAGATGTTCCGCGATCGCAGATTTATGTGAGTCATTGTCTCTGACTGCCTTAATGTGCTCCTTTACTGGTTTTTCTATAGGAAACCTTTAGAAAAACCGGTAAAGGAGCACATTACAACACATACAAGCACATAAGCCTCAAGTGACCATGAAAACTTAAAAACTTATTTAGTATTCATTGTATAGTCTGTGGCACAGTAGGGCGTAGAGATGTGATCTATGCATAGACGTAATATAAAAGGATGGTGCACTGCAGATGTTTTGACAAATTCAATTTAATCCGTATGCTTTAAAGATCAGGTTGTAATTGCTTTGTAGAACAAAACGGCCCAATTGAGAGACACCCAGGTGGGAGTTTGTCCTTGTTTAATAATCTGCTAGTCCTATATATGTTCTTTACTATATGTGGTTTATATATAAGTTGTCCATAGAAAAGAAAGGAACAAACTCAGTTCAAGGTCGGTCTCATGGGGGCCGGTGTACGCGATCAAGTTTAATATGTAGCAGGTCTGTGGATCTAGGTTATACTTTTTAATGACAAATTCAATAATATTCTATGTTTTTGATCAAAGGAAATAAGCAACACATTTGGACTATGGAACATTCAAAAATTCTGTTCATCAACTTAGAGTAGAAGATTAAAAGAAGAAGATGCTAAGCTAGATTATATCTAAGTACTGTATCAATGTAGAGAGAAAAGATTATTTTTTTTAAGCACCGCTCTGTAACGCCATTAAATGTGAGTGTTCTTTATTTAAATCAAAAATGACAAACAAGCAAGCGGCCTGATCGAAAGTAGTTACCGCCATTTATGAATACCAGCAACTCTAGAAGTATTTACTTGTTGTTTTGCACTATTGTATTTGTTGGCCATACTCACCGACGATACGCGACTAATGTCAGCCTGGTATTCAGCCTTGAAACCGCTTTACCATTCTTCCACCTTTCAATATGGTGCATGTGATCGGAGCGTTAGGTCCTTGACAGAGGTTATACATGCGTCCGAAAAACTATAATTACAGACTTACCTTAAAAAATCTAGGGAATCGTATGATAGGGTTGGTGCCGATCTTCAGCTGTATTATATCTAGGGGTGTCAACGACGCAATGTCTAATAGGAACGGCCTTGAGGTCAGGTAGTGTTTCGCCAGCTTCTTTGAATCGTATACCTGGGAAAAGAATTATAATTTGACATACACGTGTTAATAAAAAAGTAGAAACCTCCTTATTCAAAAACCTTGAGAAAGTTCTTTTTTATATATCTTAGAGCGTTTGACTACTATATCCCCTAAGCGATCATGTGGTCGAAGATGGTGAACACGCCTAGAATAATCTGATTTTCAAGGTCTGTGTGCTGCCGAACGCCATAAAGTTATGGCTGTAGATTTTCTCCTTGAGCGTGGTAAGTGAAATCCCTGATGTCTGTGGTTCTAAATACTCCAGTCAAACATTGATAATGTGGTAAACATCAGGTGAGCTTAGGTCAAGTGCATTTCTAATGCTTTTAAAAAAATATCCCTTATTGCCTTTATCTTTGTAGTTTCATTATGGCTCCACACGATTAGTGTATTTAGCCAGTCAAAGTATTAGAATAATATAGTAGTTATCGTAAGTTATTTCATAATATCATAAGTTATCGTGGAATCAAGTCGTAAAGTTGAGTCAAAGTCACATTCAAGTCAAGTTTCAGTGAAAGCCCTGTTCAAGTCATACCCATTTTTTGTTGCATAATGGCTCCACAAGATTAACGCAATTTGCCAGTGTCCGTTTTGGAGTTCATCAGAGTTCATCATCAGTTCGTGGACTGTGGACTGGAACTATGAATTCAACTTGACAGGGTATGTAACTTTGGCGTACTAGCAAGAAGCTTATTGGAGAGATCGCGAAGAAGTATTATATAGATGAGGTAACTTACCATTAGTCCCTGCTCTAAGTACCCCGTCCGGAGTTGCACCACGAGGTCCAGGGCGAAGACCACGTCGCTGATGCCGTCACACGTCAGCCAGAAATAATGGCACATTATCTGCGAACAACATGCATATAATGATAACTGAAATTACAGTGCACCTTTCCTATATAGATATTTCAGGGGCACAGAACCGTGCTGCGCCAATTTTTGCTGATCCAGATCACGTCTTTTTTACACTTGACAGACAAGGACTTGACCACTATAATTTTATCTATGTTCCGCCTGATTTACTACCAAAAAAACTGGCCAAGTGCAAGTCGGACTTGCACTCGCAGGGTTCCGTTACACAGAATACATCTACCTACCAAGTTTTAATTCTGTAGTCCTAATAGTTTCGGAATAAAATGGCTGTGACATACGGACGGACAGACAGACAGACAGACATGGCAAATCTATAAGAGTTCCGTTTTTTGCCATTCGGCTACGGAGCCCTAAGAAGTAGCTTAGGAGCTTACGGAGTAAATCTGCCACCATAACCTTGTGATGTTCTGGCAGCACACAGTCATTGAAAGTCTGACCATTCTAGGCCTAGCGTGTTCACCATCTTCGACCACATTATCGTTTACCACCTGGCGGGACAGTGGTCTAACGCTAGCCTATCAGATATTTTAAAACTGATAGACGAATGTAAATTTTTACCATCATGCAAACGTTTTGCTTGCTTGTAGAGTTAAGGTACGGACTCACCGCAGCATCCTGCGTGCGCGATCTAGGCGGCGATCAAATAGTGCAGTAGTATTCGTACCGACTGGTTTACACCAAACGCGATCAGAAACAGTTGAAAAGTACTGAAATTGCACCCGCAGATTGCAGGACGCCGCGGTGTGGCCGTACCTTAAGTATTTACCCTTGGACGACGTGGATTCGAACAAATGTTGGTTCGCATTGTACAAACGTCTTTCTGTCGATGCGAGGTAAGGAGAAGCATTTCGACCCTTTGTGTACAAGAAAAATTGCACTTTCTTCTACCATACTGTGTGACCGATATTAAATTACGTGACTTCTCGTCTATAGGCTACTCAATAATAAAAACTAAAAATTCGCAACTTAGGACGTGTTGTTCCTTTTAAAACACGGGGTTTGGTTCGCTGACGGCAATCTAACTCTAATAATAACTCTTCCGATGTATTGACTGTAGAGAGACAGTGGTTTGACCGCAGCTTTGTTTTATTATCGAAGCCCTTCACCAAGTGTGATCATTGAGTTATTCTTTATAGAACTGCATTTTGTTCAGACAAGACAAACTTAACGATGCTGGTAACAGTGTTTTCAAAGATGGGATCACTTGCTGACTAAGGGATACATTCTGCAGCGTCATGTATAACATTGTGTCCAGTGAAATCGTAAAAGTTTTGCGGATACAGAAGTTTCTCTTTGGACATAGAGTTCAAAGTTTTAATAGAAGGATAGCCTTCAAGCTGGGCAAGTCTGAGCTGATATGGTTAGTATAGGTAGTTATTATAAATTTATAGGACATCCAGTAAGAAATGGGCTCTATTCACATCGATGGTCTAAACAAGTGTGATAATTGTGATAAAATCGGGACTCAATTACTAAGACTCCGCTGTCCGTCTGTCTGTCTGTCTGTCTGTCTGTCTGTCTGTCTGTCCGTCTGTCAGCAGGCTATAGCTCATTAACCGTGATAGTTAGAAAGTTGAAATTTTCACAGATGGTGTATTTCTGTTGCCACTTGAACAACAAATACTAAAAACAAAATAAAATTAAAAATTAAAGGGGGTCCCCATACAAAAAACGTGTTTTTAAACGCCATCTATCTAATTAGTTTTGGCAAAATGACATAGATAGCGCTAGTAAACGAGCCGCGTCTTTCTAGATCGCGACAAAACCAAATATTCTTGGTAATATCAATTAATCAAATATATGAGGTTGAAACTCTGTTATGTGTCGTATTGTACGGAACCCTCCCTAAGTGTGCGATAAGAGACGCGATGCTGAATCGCACTTGGCTTATAGCAAACATGCTATAGTCTGGCCATAACTGCTGTACACTCCCTGAAGTATGCGCGACGAGGTGGGAGCCGGGGAAACAGAGGCAGACTGACGGAGCGCGTCCCCCCCCGTCTCGCCGCGCGCATACCTCAGGGAGTGTACAGCAGTTATGGCTACATTTGAAGCATAGATGAGACAGCATTAAAATATCATAGCCGTAAAAAATAACAATAGCGATTACATACGAGTACTTACTACTCGAATTTAGTCAATGTAATCGGTTTTGAATATTTAATACATCCATAACACTTAAATTTTTTAATTTAAGATCACCCCGACTTATCTATGTACGAGTATAATCTTTTCATTGAAACTGAATGAGTCCAAACACAACATCTCTGCTATAAGTTGGTGAAGAGTAGGGTATTCTGTAGATTCTAGGAGATGTTCGTACAATATCATTGAAGTAGGAGGATACCGAATTTTGAATTGATCAGACCTATTTAAAGTTGCTCTTATAACATCAACAACAACTATAAAAGAGCTTATAGTCGTTTAAAATTACACTCTTGATTAAGTCTCCTATAATGCAATCTAAATCAAAATCTATTCATTTGTTTCGGTGCTACGATGCCACAGACCGTCAAACTTGTAAGACCCCTATTTAGTGTTGGGGTTAAAACTCAAATATCTGATTAAATTCGTAATCAAGAATTTGATATTATCAACATCTCTCCTTCAAAAATCAATAGACGGTCCCACAGGAGCGAAGGCAATCAAGTATTCACCGACCGACTTATGGTTATGGCCTAATCATAAACAAGGATACCGAATTAATTGGATATCGACATGTGCCCTAAATAACGCATGGTTAGTTATGTGTATCTATAATGAAACAGGTATATCTTTTTTTTCTTCTACAAGCCGATATTGGGCCTGTAATTTTTTGGAAATATTCAAAAAAGAAACAGAATGAGACGTATATCTTTCGTGTTATTAGGGTTCCGTACCCAAAGCGTATAACGGGACCCTATTACTAAGACTCCGCTGTCCGTCTGTCTGTCTGTCTGTCTGTCCGTCTATCACCAGGCTGTATCTCATGAACCGTGATAGTTAGACAGTCGAAATTTTCACAGATGATGTATTTCTATTGCCACTATAACAACAAATACTAAAAACAGAATAAAGTTAAAAATAATAGGGGGTCCCCATACAAGAAACGTGTTTTTATCGGCATTTCAATATAACGCCATCTCTGAAAGCTTAGGTAAACGTCCACAGATGGCGTTATATTGAAATGCCGATCCCTAGAACTTTTGTTAGACGTTAGATGGCGTTATAAGAAATACAATGTTTATTAATTATTTTTTTATTGCTGGCGGAAAATGATGGTGGTATTTTTTGCTTGATCTTATTAAATACTGTAGTGTGGTACGGAACCTTATGAGTGCGAGTCCGACTTGCACTTGGCCAGTTTATTATTACACGCATCCCCATGTTTCAGTACTTCACAGAATTAAAAATAAACACGTCATGAATTTTGCGTGTTAGTGTGTAATATAATTGTGTTCTTCGAAAAGTCATAACTTCAAAAGAATACTATTTTTGAGTAAACTTATAATGTGAACTTACTTATATTCATTCTAAAAATAGAAAACCACAATCACATTCAATCTAAGTAGTTAGGACCTCAAAAAACATTTAACCACTTTGGAAAAGCTTGCGAGTTCGCGACCCTTTTCAACCCTTAGTTTCGACCCTGACAGCCTAGAGTTCCACAGTTTTATGTTGGCTTGCCATTGAAATACCTTTATTATAGTTCAGTTACATTAATCGTTTAAATATTTTGAAACAACATATAATTTAAAATAAATTATATGACATTTGTATAAATGAAAAAAAAATATCGCTTAAAAAGCATGACAGATATTTTTTTCCTGGTGATTCTGGTGTGTGTGAAGGTACGGACACACCGCAACGTCTTACTTGCGCGATCTGGGCGGCGATTAAATAGCGCAGTAGTATTTGTACCGACTGGTTACCAACAAACGCGATCAGAAAACAATTGAAAATTACTGAGATCGCGCCCGCAGATCGCAGCACGCCGAGGTGTGGCCGCACCTTGACTTACAATATATTGATTTAAGTCTCAATTTGATACCTTTACGCGATCCTGAAAAAAAAGGGTCTTGACAGACAGACATACAGACAGACACACAGACAGACGGAAAACGAAGTGATCTTATAAAGGTTCCTTTTTTCCTTTATAGGTACGGAACCCTAAAAATTGATTCGTATTGATCATCATAATTTCATCATTATCAGCCAATTTCCGTCCACTGCTGGACATAGGCCTCTCCCATGGCACGCCACTGAGCTCGATCTTCAGCTATTCGTTTCCAACCGCTGCCAGCCAGCTTGCGTATATCATCGCTCCATCTAGTTGGAGGGCGTCCTACACTATCGTATTGATACTACTACACACTCGTACTACACACAACGTATCAATACTTTTTGCTAAAATGCTTGCCTATTAATACGCTTTTATTAGCTTCAGACGTATGTATGTTTGTATGTTAGTATGTAACGGAATCTTTGAACATGATTTTAACCCCCTTCATAACGTCGGATTAACTCGAAATTTGCCATACTTATTAAGGACCGATGACAATAAATAAATAAAAAATAATAATAAAAAAAAAATTCGACTAAAAAATGAAAAATAAATAATAGTTTAAAAAAACTAAATAAATACGCTTTTATAGAAAATCCAACTAAAAAATAGAAAATAAATTTTAATAAATTTGAATTAAAAATAGTGTAAGAAAAAATGATTTTATTGTAAAAAAAGCGTGGGGTGCTTTTCAGGATATTATCAAAATAACCCTTCTAGTCATATCTGTTCATAAAATATTTGGAACTATTGATACCATGCAACCCACGCTTTTTTTTTTACAAAAAATCATTTTTTCTTACACTATTTTTAATTCAAATTTATTAAAATTTATTGTCTATTTTTTAGTTGGATTTTCTATAAAAGCGTATTTTTTAGTTTTTTTAAACTATTATTTATTTTAAAACCGTAGTTATTATGAGGTTAGTGCAGTAAACGCGTTGTACTTGAGGGCCCGGTGGCGTAATCGGGAGAACGGTCGGCTTTGATGCCGTGGTACCGAGTTCGAACCGCCGTGCACCAATGGCTTTTTCTATCGAAAAATGTATGTGCGCTTCTCACAGTGGCCCTCCGGTGAAGGAAAACATCGTTAAGAAACCAACGACCCCCGCATGGTGGTAGGACACTATCTAGTGTCCGCCTGGCCAGCTACCACCCTCAAGTTAGAAAATCTGTCACCAAAACATCTAACGTGTTCCGGCAGCTATCCTTGAGAGCCAGTTCCCATTCTAGGCCTAGCGTGCTTACCATCTTCGACCGCATCATCACTTACCAACAGGTGAGATAGTAGTCAAAAGGTTAGCCTATAAGATATTAAAAAAAAAAAAACGTACCTGTGTTGTTTTATAATAATTAGCAAACTAATTGATATTTGTTTTCTGATCTTTGGATGTAAAACATCCGAAGTAAGTTAAGTTGTACAATCGCGTCTCATCAGTTCCGTCAACAACTATTTGCGGTCTGCGGCTTGTGCCTAAGCTTTACAACTTCCGCCGGGAACTTACGAGTAATATCTGAGATACAAATGATTACCTCTTGCCCGTTATCTCTTTAGATAATTTGTTACTAAAATGTATCTGTTAAATCTTTGAGCTTTATGATGGTTACAATAGAACTGGTACGAGGAAAAGTAGAAATACGTATAGATTTTATATTTGATAGGCTTGACCACAACGTTTGACCACTATCTAGCTTGGTGGTAAGCAATGATGTGGTCGAAAAGTTAGGCTAAACATTTTAATAAAAGTTGAAGAGAATATATTCCGCTAATTCCGCTATATGCATTTTCATATGAAAGAATCATAGATTCGTATAACATGGAATACAAGATTCTATAAAGCAAATTTTAAACAAAATGCGTTATTTTTAGAAATCTGTTTATTCCCGTCCGATGCAGCTCTTTTTAAAGACTCATGAATAAAACTAGCAAACTACAAAAACTACCAAATTTTTTAACCGACTTCAAAAAAGGAGGAGGTTTCTCAATTCGACCGTATATATGTTTTTATTTATTTTTTGTTTGTTCGCGGTTAACTTCGTCGTTTATGAACCGATTTTGATTATCTTTTTTTGTTGGAAAGGAGATATCCCAAGTGTGGTACCATGGTATTTTTATCGAGGTCTGATAAGTATCTCCAGAGGTATGTAGATCAACACCTCAAAATTGGTACTAAAAATTAATAGCGTGGCATTGAAGTCGGTTCTTTTTTAGTTTTAAAACGATCTTATTATCATAGATTAATTTATTTATAGATACTATTACACCTTAATGTACTCACATTCGCACCTTGAATAGAACTAAGAAAAGGCTATCCATTTCATCTAAAAACACTTCAAGTCCGAAGTAAAGACAAATGTAGGAATACCACACCCTTTCACTCCCAAGAGGGTGGTTGGCACGTTGTCACTTCCTGTTGGAACAGGCTCTTGGGAAATACTAGAGTGAGGACGAAGATATTTAGAGCCATCTGCTTGAGAAAATATATTTACGGTCTACTTCAGAATATTGGACAAGTATTTTTAGGCTTTATTGTAGTTTTTAACCGACTTCAAAAAAAGGAGGAGGTTTCTCAATTCGACCGTATATATATATTTTTTTTATGTTTGTTCGGGGATAACTTCGTCGTTTATGCACCGATTTTGATTATTCTTTTTTTGTTCGAAAGGAGATATCCCAAGTGTGGTACCATGGTAATTTTATCGAGGTCCGATAAGTATCTCCAGAGATATTGAGATAAACATCTCAAAATTGGTACTGAAAATGAACATTGAAGTCGGTTCTTTTTTAGTTTTTAAACGATATTATGTAGTGACATTTTGAGTAATGTCGAATGGCTTTGTTATTTGTCGACCGACTTCAAAAAAAGATTTGCAAAATAATTTTTCGTTCGAAAGAAGTTTAATTTGAAATGGTCCCATTTTAATTCCGTAAAGATCTGATAAGTATCTCCAGAGATATATATAATTATATAAACACCTCAGTATTAGCTTATGACTAACGCAGCATATGAAGTCACTTTTTTTTAGTTTTTAAACGATCTTAAATTAATATGTTGTTTACGCATGACGCTCACGTTGGTATGACTCGTTCTTATATATGAAGGTGAAGGGAAAGACTGAAACATGAATAAACATACTCGTATTATTTTTACAACGTTTGTAGGGTAAGACACCGCATAAAAAGTTATAAGAAACGGAAAAAAACAGTATTATTAAAGATTCACGCATAATTCATAAGTTCTAGTGGTAGGACTTCTGTTGATCTACTTAAGGTGGTACCACCGCTTTGTCAGTTTTCTCAACTGTGAAAATTATTTTCGGTAATATTTTTTCAGTTTGAAAGGTGAATTTTCCAGTGAAATTACAGAACATCGAATATTTCAGGGTACGCAATACTAACATTACTGACTTACCAGTTTGTCTAGTAGTTAGTGACACTGGCTACTAAACCACAGGTTGTGTGTGCGATCGGGACAATACTTTGTGTGATTCACACTAGACAATTGTTCTAATTATGGGTATGACGACACCGTGTATATGTATGATATGTGTGTTTGTAAAGACTCGTGTGACACAGGGATATCGCAAGTAAGAGGAGTTGTCTTTTAAATAATTCAGGTAGTTTAAAAACTATATCCACCGACTTCAATGCCCCGCGAGTCAATTTCAGTGGCAAGTTTGAGACGTTTATCGTCATATCTCTGGAGATACTCATCAGATCTAGATGAAAATACAAGGGGACCACTTCAAAATTGTACTCTACCGATTACAAAAAGAATCATTCGAATCAATTTTCAATTGATGGAGTAATCGCGTAACATACACACAAAAAAAAGAAAAAAAAACATACAGACGAATTGAAAACCTCCTTCTTTTTGGAAGTCGTTTGAAAAAATATACAAAAACAGATAAAAATGTCAATCTAGAGTTAAGCATGCCATGGTAGCTGTTTATAGAAATAATCGCTTACCACCATCATCTTGATTTTTTTAAACACAATAACCTAAAAAAATCGATAACTATATCGCCATCGAGTAAGCCACGTTAAATTCCCGTATTAAAACAAAAAAAAAAACGGCTGGGATCTTAAAACGAGTCGCCTGAATTTGAGGTTTCTGTTGCTGTAGGAGGGTCAAGGGGGCTTGTCTTGATCCTCCCAGATAGATTTTAGCCGCCGGTGGTAAGTCAAAATATTTTAAATAAATAGTTTTATTTTTGTTTTTTATTTATTTAAATTCGCGTGAAAAACTTGGAAATGCGGGAAAACGTAAATTAAATATTAGGTAAAGTCATAGTCTGACACTAAGGCAACACAATAGAGAACAGTGACCACCGCGTAACGTGCGCCGACGAGCGTAGCGAGGAGGGGTGCCGCGGCAGCGGCCGCGCGTCACCAGAACCGACGCTATAGCGTTTAAATTAAGGTACAGAAAACGTTATCTGTAAAATGTCCGTTTAATTTGATTTAATTAAAAGTCAATTACTTTCATAAAAAAAAACTTTATTTTTTCTAGTCAACTATGTTTCCGCGTTTCTCCGCGCATAGGGGAGTGGTCCACCTTCAACGCCCCCTCATCCCTCTCTAGCTTTATCTAATTATTGATACATTTTTTAGTACTTAACCTCAACCTATTAAAATATTCATATCTCCTAAAGGGAGAGGTTCCGCAACTTTTTCTTCAATGAGGGGGTTCTACCCCTCTCCTTTCCCCTCCCCTCTTCCACTCTCCCCCCCTAAATCGACAGTGTTTCAATAGAGTAGCGTCAATGAACTTTGATATTAAATAAAAAAACTATGCGTTTCCGGCGGGGGGAAATGGTGCGGGCGGGTTCCTTGCGTCTCCCCCTCCCCTCTTCCCCTCTCCACTTCCCTAAATTTAGGCGACTCGATTTAAGATTTTACCCAAAAAACCTTTAAAAAGACACTATAATAAGCATGCCAAACAAACAAATCAAAGACGCTTTTTGAAGCAAGAAATAAGATCATAGCTAAATCTCGCTGCAAGATAAACTTTGCGCATAGCATTTGGAATTTACTACAACAGTGTGCGTCGGTTGTTTGTATAAGAATAGGAAGTGGGAAGGGACAAGCCGGAAACTATACATGGACATTGCTGACTGAACATTATTTTGTGTCTATATATTGGTATCGTATTGTAAGGCCGTAGATCGGGCTCAGTGGCGTATCTTGGGAGAGGACTACGTCCAGCAGTGGACTGACACCGGCTGATTATCATGATGATGATGATAGTAGGGCCAGTCTTAGTGCAATTTTTAATAGATTTGACGCACGTTTATTACTTTTAATTATAACTTTATTGACTACGTACTAAAGTGAATGATAGCATAGGAGATGCCCAATAAGACGCACAAATCTTTCTCGAGATGTTATGAAATAATTTAATCGTTTAAATAAAACTGGCCAAGTCGAGTTGGATTCGCCCACTGAGGCTTCCGTACCAACTTCTCAAACTAGTTTAAAAGACAAACTTAACTTTTTAGTTCGATCCATAGAAAATGTATTGCACCAATTACAAAGAATAAGTTTGTAATAGTAAATCTTTTATTAAAATTGATTTTTCACAACCGAAAGATACCGTAGACCCAAGTATTCAGTATAAGTTTCAACTTAATACCTTTACGCATACCGGAGGTAAAGGGTCTTGATAGACGGACAGATGAACAGACATACAGACGGTCAACAAAGTGATCCTACAATGGTTCATTTTTTCCTTTTAAGGTACGGAACCCTACAAATGAAGAAAGAAACCGACTTCAAATGCCACGCCATTTTCAATAGCAACTTTGAGGTGTTTGTCTCTATATCTCTGAAGATACTCGTCAGGTCTTGATGAAATTACGAAAAGACTAACTCAGGAGTATCTTCTCTTTCGAATAAAAAATTATAATTTGAAAAATCGGTTAACAATTAACTGAGAAATCGAAAAAAATACATGAATTGACTTCTTCCTTTTGAAGTTGGTTAAGAAATGGTGTTGTGACAGCGAAACACCTCACAACACAAATTGCATATCCCTCGTGCACCATATGATCGTTAGGTAGACCGTTCAAAAGTGTTGCAGGTAAGTGAAAACCATTTTCGATTTAGGGCCGTTTGCTAAGGGCAATTTTTTGTCAGAGTCAAGAGTCAAACAGAAACACAATATCATTATTTTCCAAGTCTAGCACTGTATAAAATTATTTCCCTTACTCCACACTGAATAATTCACGGAGAAAAAACGCAAATGACCGACAATAAACGTCCTGGGATTCCCTTTATAACGAACTCGCCATAATTTTACTACCAATGCACCACAAACCTAATCTAGATCTTACTGTAAGTAGACAAGGTTACAAATGCCTTGGATTAAGTTTGATTGAGCATTGCAATGAATAATTTATCTGCAGCGGTGAGTGAAATGAGGAACGGATGCGATTCGGGAATAAAATACGGCAGTTTGTCGTACGGAGTTCGCTGGCATTGTTGAAAACCCTTTATCACTACATTTGTATAAACAATGTCCCATACTACGTCTATCTTTCTGTGTATGTATGTATAACTACTGAACGGTGATTTACTGTTTTCAGATGTTGCTTAGCCTTTAAAAACTTGCTTTTTGCCAAATTTCATGATTCTAGGTCAACGGGAAATACCCTATAGGTTTTGATTCCCCTATGAAATCGCAATCTATGCGAAAATGTGCGACAAAAACGGTAATATCTTTTGATCACGTTGACTTACACTTATTCACATCTAAAATACACTGTAGACCTGAGTATTTGATATAAGTTTTAACTTGATACCTCTAAGCGTTCCTGAGAAAAAGGGTCTTGATAGACTGACATACAGACAGGCAGACGGACAAGAAAAGGAACCCTTTAAGATTCCTTTATCCCTTTTGAGGTACGGAACCCTAAAAAGTAAAGTTAAAAGTAACGTCTAGTGTACGAGGAAAACTTTATTGGAATACAAACTAAATGACAAGAACTTTTATTCCCTACTAGAAGTGCCCCGTGGCTTCGCCCGCGTTAATAACTCCTTTTATATACTTAAAACTTTTCTTTTGTAAAAACTTTTCTGTCATAAAAGACATCAAATATGAATTAGCCAAATCGGTCCACCCGTTTTCATGTTATCGCGTGACTAAGGCAAATCGGGATTCATATTTATAAAACCTGAAAAACCCATATTTTCAGACTTTGTTATCTGCCCCATTTCGAAAAATCCTGCAACACGTACTTACTTATTTATTTATAGAAGTACCTATATAAAGTTTCGAATAAAACAGACTATCTCATCTTGTTTCGCCATACAAACTTTGAACCCCGTTCCGTATCCGGGGGGAAATTTAAAGAAAATCCTTTCTTAACGGATACCTACGTCATTATAACTATCTTCAGAAGAACTGAGACTGGTCTGTTTCAGCACCTCATATTGTATTTCTTTTTTTGTTTTTTTGTTTTATTTTGTTAAGTTTTTTTACTCAAAATGTCAAATATATTTGTCATCTGTACTTTAACTTGAGGACCGCTGAATAAATGATTTTTCTTTCTTTCTTTCTTTCTTCATTCTATGTTTCAGCGCAATCCGAAACAATATTGATTTTCAGACTTTGTTACTCCATTTCACCCTCTCAGGGGTCGAATTGCGAAAAAGCCTGAAAAGCGTATTTATTTATTTATTTACTAAAGCACTTGTGTGAAGTTTCGAATAGAAAAGACATTCTAATCTTGTTTCTCCATACAAACTTTGAACCCCCATTTCATTCCCCTAAAGGGGTGAATTTTGGAAAATATACCCTTCAAATTTCAAGTCTCTACGATCAGCGGCTTAGGCTGTGCGTTGTTTATCAGTCAGTCAGTATGTCAGAACAAAGATTCTTATAGTATTCGATGAATCTACCTTAGCGCAAGTATTTCTCAATTTCCATACCTTCTTCCTGAGCCTACAGACACGATATCGGAGTGATATTATAAGGGATTTTAGTTTACATTTGCTACTCTAAAAATATTTAGGTTTGGGTAACTAAACCTAATCAAAATCCCAGCACAATAGAACGTGACATAAATAGGTTCGTCTGCAGCGCGATTCAAAATTCCCTGAGCTTTCGCCTTTGACCACTTTGATTAAAATCATGTAGATGACGAGCTCTACTCTGAATCACAAGCCACATCCATCGATATAGGTTGGTCAATTTGGCTCGTAAGAATAGTGGCAGCATAGTAGTCGGTAATTTTATGCTTTTAAACAAAATTATTTAGTTTGTCTGCAAAAGAACTAATTGCTGTATCGGCTTTTATTATAGTTTGTAAGTAATTGTCACTACGTTTCCTTTTCGAAAGGAAAAAAGGAATAAGAACACTTTAAATGGCCGTCTGTCAATCTGTCCGTTCTTACTGAAAATGACTATTCATTTGCTAGGCATTTGAAGTCGGTTTCTTAGTTTTGTGAACAATCTTAGGCATTTGAAGTCGGTTTTATTAGTTTTTAAAACGATCTTATATTATTCATCAACCACGTCTGACCTAAGATCGTCATTCCAGCAAGAGATCATAGTAAAGTGCTTACCTAGCTCAAATAATAAAAAGAAACCACCATCCAAGAAGCACCATCGGCTGCGTCATTCCACGATAAAATAAACAGTCTAGCTAGGATACCACAGTAGAGAGATAACAGGAAATAGGCTGACCCCATGTCTATTAAATGACTTGCGAAAAATGTGCAAGGAAGAAAGACAGGAAGTTTTCTTGATGTCTTATGTTTGTTGTTGCTTATATAATTTAATAATTATTTAGTTCTTTGCATTTTGAGATAGACATTATTGTTTTATAGAAGATGCAATTATATAGTACATAGTCTCATAATAATTTTTGTGTTTAATTCTTAAGTTCAAATAAACCTGATCATAGTATATAAAATTTAGCTAAACAAGTGGTTTAAAAGTTGTTAAACACAATCCAAAATTTAATCGTACTGACGGGACTTGAACCCGCAACTTTAATTAAGCCACTAATTGGGTTAAGGTTAAAATACCGTATACACCAATAATTGGGTTAAAAATGCAATCCACTAATTTCGTCGTATCGATAGATCGAACCGTGGCTTAATTGGCAGAGCACCTGGATGAGGTTGCGGGTTCAAGTCCCGTCGGTACGATGAAATTTCGGATTGTTTTTAACAATTAACAAAAATATAAAGTGTGTAACACTTTTAAAAAACATAATAAGTGGTTTAAAATTGTAACATAAAATAGTGCGTGAATACTGACGCACAATTTCGTCATTCAGTGACATGCATCGTCAATGACAAGTTGTAAACTTGTATACTGTATACTATAATCACAGACCTGCTACATATTAAACTCGATCGCCTACACTGGCCCCCATGAGACCGACCTTGAACGGAGTTTGTCCCTTTCTTTTGTATGGACAACTTATATATATACCATTCATATGGTATAGAACATATATGGGACTAGCAGGTTATTAGACAAGGACACACTCCCAACCTGGTGTCTCTCAATTAGGCCGTTTTGTTTTACAAAGTAATTACAACCTTATTGTTAAAGCATACGGATTAAATTGAATTTGTCAAAACCAATAGGTCTGCAGTGCACCATCCTTTTTATTACGTCTATGACTGTAATATATACAATATTGTAAAAGTACTGTTAAACTTCTCAACTTTATCCTCAAAGAAGTTGTCGAAACATGAGTGACATCACTAGACGGCCTGATTGGTAGATTGAAATACTTTCAGTTTACTTTATGTTTCATAGTATGTATTTTTTATCTATGTTCAACGACTTATCTGTGAACTGTAGATCGATTTTCAAATTTTTCTTTCGGTCCAATTTCAATTTCGTCAAGATCTGATGAGTATCTTCACAGATATAGAGATGTTTATCTCTATACCTTTAAAGAGATTGTAATAGTTTCCAAATCCCGAAATCATCGCTTGCAACTAATAGTGAAGAAACGAGAGTACCATATCGAAGAGTAGAACCTCTAACGTATAAAATTATGATGCGACGGGTTAAAGCTCCTATTTCCATATTTTTTGAGACAGAACGGGTATTTATGCGTGAAATTGAACTTATATTTCAAGCTTTCCTCCTGCTTATGACGAAGGAGGTCGCGGAATTATTCAAATCAACAATAATTTTAGGGAAAGGGTAGCTTATAAAAGTTACGTGCTTAGCGTACCATTATCTCACGTAATAATAGGGCTATTTGAGGAAGTATAAATATTGTATTTAAGAGTCCGCTGCCTTTTATTGAGATTGCCCGGAGCACATTTACTTTTAAATAATAAGGTTTTCAGCAAGACCTCTTTTAACTGACTTCAGAATATAGGGGGTAGTATAAAAAAAAAAAAAATTAGAGAATCGGTCCTTAGAATTGATCGATTGATTGGTGAGATTGATTTGGTGCGCAATTAGGCACCTCGCGTACTAGACGGCCACGACTCCGGCCAGTGGCCACAACAACCAGGTCAACTAAAGTAAACATATGAACATCGCGCTCTTAGTTGTGCAGCCACTCATCAAATCAAACAAAAATAGACAGAAAACAGTAGTAATGATCAACGTAAGACAATATCGCTTATCTTCTATCTCTAGAATACGTGAACTATTTTTACTTTTTTTTTCATTAAAATACCTGCATGCATGAAAGATCTCATATAGGAGTAAATATCCGCGAGGTGTAGTAAAACTCTTAAAGAAAAACTATTCAAAGAGCAAAGAAATTGTTTCAAAACTAAATTAGTTTTCGTAAGTGTTGGTACGATGATGGAAAACGTAAGACAAGGCCTTGCCTTCTCAGCTTTCCATAGACGCCATTAAGATGATTTATTATTCAATAATAATGGGTTTTCGAATATCGAATAATTGAATCTGGAAAGAAAAGCTGAATCTACCGATCAGATAAGTAAGACAAAGTTGATGTTTACTATTTTAGATTATGATAGTAAGTATACAGATAATAGTACAATTAATAGTAAGGTGTACAGAAAGGGAAAAAACTGAGGCTTAGATCAAGAGACGTCTTTTGAGCTTGCATATAGCAATGTCAACGTATTTGATTACTTGAATGGTACTTAAATATTACACACAAAAGTACTGGGTAGACTTTGTTTAGCCATCATCACGTCATTTAAAATGACGGATAGGCAACTTTTATAGGTAGAGCAATGCCGAACCCTAATTGGTTAAACCAGACCTTAGTCAAAACTAAGGACACGTCACAATCGATTTTATTGTAGATATAATACATATGTGCACATTAACTCCAGATCAGATTTCAGTAATTCCAGCAATCGTCTACACCACTTCGATGCATATTGTAACAAAATAAATAGTGACAACAGACAAATTTGATTTTATATTTGCGGAATAAAAGTATGTGTATAGTTTTAGTAGTAGTTTATATTGTAGTTGTGGTTTTAACACATTCGCTGCGTTACGGGAAGTATTTGGTTGTAATTGAGTTCTGCTCTGTGCGGCAGCTACGAGTAGTTGTCCTTGTTTTGCACTCCGTGCGGGGGTGATTTTTTCAAGTATTCGTACAAGTAAAAAAGAGACGCCTATATTGCCGGTGTCCTTGCTTGAAGTGTATTGTAATTTACGAATAAAAATGTACGGGAATTATTTTGTCGTAACGCACAGAAAGGTAATTATTATACAATACTGCGATACGGGAACTATTTGGCCGTATCTTAAACCCCGTACCGCACTGAACGTGCGCGCGCGCGGAGCTTCAGTTAGTCGTAGTGCTGTGCCCAGTTAATATATAATTTCACTAGAAGTGTCCCGCGGCTTCGCCCGCGTTAAAACTTCTTTTATTTATTTAAAACTTTTCTTTTGTAAAAACGATTCTATCAATAATGACATCAAAAAAGAATTAGCCAAATCAAAAATTTATAAAACCTGAAAAACCCAAACTTCCAGACTTTGTTGCCTACCCCATTTCGAAAAATCCTACAACACCTACTTTATCTCATCTTGTTTCGCCATACAAACTATGATTCCCAGTTCCGTATCCGGGAGGAATTTTTAGAAAATCTTTTGTAAGCGGATACCTACGTCATAATAACTATCTGCATTCTAAATTTCAGCGCAATCCGAAACAAAATTGATTTTTAGACTTTATTACCCCAGTTTATCATCTTAGGGTGGCATTTTGAAAAAGTCTGAAACTCGTATTAACTTATTTATTTACAGAAGTACTTGTGTGAAATGTCGAATAAAATGACTATCCAAACTTTGAACCCCCTTGAAGAGTGAATTTTGATAAATTCTTTCTTAACCTATGTCAAAATAACTATCTGCATGCCAAATTTCAGCGCAATCCGAAACAATATTGATTTTCACACTTTGTTACCCCCATTTAACCCTCTCAGGGGTGGATTAAAAAAAAACTGAAACACGTATTTACTTATTTTTTTACTCGAGCACTTGTATGAAGTTCCGAATAGAAAATACTATCTAATCTTGTTTCTTCAACAAACTTTGAACCCCCGTTTCATCCGTTTCAGGGGTGAATTTTGAAATATCCTTTTTCAGAGGTAACTAACGTTGTAATAACTATCTGCATGCCAAATTTCAGCGCAATCCGAAACAATATTGATTTTCACTCTTTGTTACCCCATTTCACCCTCTTAGGGGTGTAATTAAAAAAACCTGAAACACGTATTTACTTATTTTTTTACTCGAGCATTTGTATGAAGTATCGAATAGAAAAGACTATCTAATCTTGTTTCTCCATACAAACTTTGAACCCCCGTTTCATCACCTTCAGGGGTGAATTTTGGAAAATACTTTCTCAGAGAGAACTAACGTTTAAATAACTCGTAATCTGAAACAATATTGATTTTCACACTTTGTTACCCAATTTCTCTCTTAGGGGTTAATTTTCAAAAAAAACAGAAACACGTATTGACTTATTTTGTTACTAAAGCACTTGTGTGAAGTTCTGGATAGAAATGACTATCTAATTTTGTTTCTCCATACAAACTTTGTACCCTCGTTTCATCCCTTTAAGGGGTGAATTTTAGAAAATCCTTTCTTAGCTGATACTTACGTCATAATAACCACCTGTATGCCTAATTTCAGCGCAATCCGAAACAATATTGATTTTCAGACGTTGTTACCCCATTTCAGCCTCTTAGGGGTGGAATTTCGAGAAAGCCTAAAACACGTATTTACTTATTTATGTACTCAAGCACTTGTGTGAAGTTTCGAATAGAATAGACTATCTAATCTTGTTTCTCCATACAAACTTTGTACCCTCGTTTCATCCCTTTAAGGGGTGAATTTTTGAAAATCCTTTCTTAGCTGATACTAACGTCATAATAACCACCTGTATGCCAAATTTCAGCGCAATCCAAAACAATATTGATTTTCACCCTCTTAGGGGTGGAATTTCGAAAAAACCTAAAACACGTGTTTACTTATTTATGTCCTGAAGCACTTGTGTGAAGTTTCGAATAGAAAAGACTATAATAATGTTTCTCCATAGAAACTTTGAACCCCTGTTTCATCCCCTTCAGGGATGAAATTTGAAAAATCCTTTTTAAAGGTAACTAACGTTGTAATCATTATCTGCATGCCAAATTTCAGCGCAATCCGAAACAATATTGATTTTCACACTTTGTTACCCCATTTCACCCTCTTAGGGATTGAATTTCAAAAAAACCTGAAACACGTATTTACTTATTTCTTTACTGGAGCACTTGTATGAAGTTTCGAATATAAAAGACTATGTAATATTTTTTCTCCATACAAACTTTGAACCTCCGTTTCATCCCCTTCAGGGGTGAATTTTGGAAAATCCTTTCTTAGTACACCCCTAAGTACTAAGACAAATATACCCTCCAAATTTCAAGTCTCTACGACCAGCGGTTTAGGCTGTGCGTTGTCTGTCAGTGAGTCAGTCAGTATGTCAGGACAAAGATTCTTATAGTATTAGAAGATAAGTACCTAAAATAAATAATAATAGAAAATAAGAATTTACTGTTTTTGTTAAAAAGTTAACATTATTAATTACTTATTATTTTTGTTAAAAATAGTTTTCGTTGATTGTGTACCTACCACCTGAATAAACAATAATAAATCTGAAATAAAAAAATATGTTACTTATTACACCCCATCCCTAGCAATATGACAGTTGTATGCGCCATGACAAGTATTTTCCCGTAAAATCAACCATTTCCAAAAATACCTGTAACTTTTAAGATATTACTTAGAACCCCGTGCGACTGCAGCTGTGTAGACACAAGGATGTAACCTATTGATTGGTACACAAAAAAAAACAGCTGTGGACTTCCCATGTCTCTGTGGAGGTTTGAAGTCAGGACTACGTACGGGAAAATAGACGTCGTAACGCATATCAGGCATTCTTGATACGGGAAGTATCTGACTTGTACAGCACTGGAAGTAAGTTTTAATGTAGCGCAGCCGCAAGAATGTGTTAATTTAATTTAAATTATGTAGATGACTTTCAATAATGAAAACATCGTAAGAACATAATCAGCAAAAACTTTATTTATACCGCTCTATCAGGATATCTACCCGCAAGGTAGCGTAGTAGCAACCAATAGAATAACTTCTTACTTGTAGTTCAGGGAAGCTCTGGCGCACTATCAGCGTCCAAAGGTTATACAGCACGCAGATGGTGATCATCCACAGCCAGTAGAAGTAGAAGTTCTCATCAGGGTTGACCACAGTTCTTGGAGCTCGCACTCGTTTCCGTCGCGTCCTGTTTGAACTTCTGTGCTCGCCGGCCGCGCCTTCCGACCCTGTGTCTTCTACCTGCGGAATTTATGGCTTTTTTACTGACTGCTAATAATTTATTAAAGTAAAAGTTCTTTAGAAGCACTGGAGTAAAGATGCAACGGAAGTCACGTAGCGTTACGGTCCGAATGCAATAGAAGTGACGAACGTCATATTATTTTGTATATATATAAACGCCCTCTATTGTAGAACGGCGTAACTACAAAGTCCTGCTAAGTTCAACAGATGGAGCTGTACTAAAAAATAATTAGTGATGTTTAGAAATAAATTGAATGAACTTGGAAGTTTCACCTTTAACGCGTAGCTTTTTACGCACCCTCTTATTAACCGACTTCACAAAAAAGGAGGAGGTGCTCAATTGGTTTGATTTTTTTTTGTGTGTGTTACGCGATTACTCCGTCAATTGTGAACGGATTTGAATGATTCTTTTAATGGGTAGGGTACATTTCCGAGGTGGTCCCATTGTAATTTTAACGAAACCGGCCAAGTCGTTTTTAATATATGAACATTTGTATTACGATGCATTTACTTATCTCGTCGATTTACTACTTACTACTAGCACAGATTATATAATAGTTACTACGTCTACTGGTTACTTTGACTAGCGCGACGTTTGAATTCGGTTCTTTAAGTTTTTAAGCGATCTTAAATTATATCATACAAGCACTAAATATCTCACCTGAAATTAAGTGACAGTGCCGTGTAAAGTAGAATCGCGCAAAACTATTTTATTGACGACGATATACGTAAACTGGCTGGCAGTGGTTGGAAACAAAGAGCTGAAGATCGAACAGTACACGAATACTAGCTGTTAATGATGATGATCATGAAACTTTTGGCTACAATCTCACCTGATGTTAAGTGACGATATAGCTGAAGATGTAGCACGTAATTCATTTTATTATTGACTTCCATAATTATTAAGGTAGGCATTTTTGTATGTTTGTATTTATGTAAGGGGTCATCCGATAATTACGACAACAGTTTTTCTTTGAATTGGTCTCCATTCTCCTTAGTGTGATATGGTAGGAGTTCCGCTCCCCCTCACGTGAAATTGATGTTTTAAATAACTGAATTTAATTTAGTTAATCGGACAGACGAATGAACGGCGAAATCTCAATAATATTTAATATTGGTGGGTGTAGGGACCGCAACCCAAAATTTTAATACTCGTCAAATATTTCGCTGCACCTACGAGAAACGGAACGCAGCAAAAACACCCGCCCGCGCGCCGCTGCCCGGCCGCGCCCGCCATTATAAAAAGACGTTCGTCGTGTGATCATCGCTCACCTCTGACCGCGATTGGTTACCGCGAAAAAACATACAAAATAAGCGCCGGCGCCGCGGATGCCTCGATCCAGTAAACACTATTACAATAAACTACGAAAACACGGAAGTGAAGTGTCTAAAGACTGATGGTGTGTGATACAAAAAGCGTGAAGTACTTGAAAATGGAATGGACTTGACGGTGGGTGCATATTTTTGTTTATTTGAGTTCATTTGTAGCTTCACTGAGCCATCGAGCCTACATTTTGGGCCTTCGACCCGGACTCCCGGTTATAACGTCAAGTCTCATAGTTATTTTAATACTTTCATTGCACACAAATCATATTACACCTCCCAAGTAGGTACCACACCCAACACGTGCTTGCACTTTTTATTTGTGTTTTACTAATAAACCACACAGGTTCCAACTTCAACCTACACTTTTTCAAACACTAAATAACATATTTTATGCAATCCTTATTGTTTAATACGAAAATATAGTGTTTTTTTTATCGAAAACAGTGACACGGGTGCGTTGACCTTTATGTGATAGTGAAACAAATTGCATCGTAACTTTCTGAATTTCATAGTACTAGCTCATTTCTATAGTAATATCGCTTATTATAAATGTCTAGCATCGTGTTATTGTAGAAACAAATGCCTACATTGTGTATTTACTGTGTTTTATTGTGATTACTTTGCCGGTTAGACCTCTCTAACACCGGCACCGCCCGGCAGCCATTACGTTTCGTCTTGCGTAGCGGGAAAATAATACGTAATTAAATTTTTGTGGATTTATTTTCTAGGATAATTTATTTCGACGTTTTTGGTTGTTGTATCGTAATTTAGTGACTCAAAATGACTGGTAAAAATACTGTTCCTGACTCGGATCTCGACGATCAGGTTCATCCTTTCTTGACGTCAAAGGAAATGTGTTTTCTTCGCATTCAACATTTATATGAAATGTCATTAGAAGTAGAAACAGATGTAACTCATTTAGCCGAGTTTTCTGCACGGATCGATGACCTCTCAGACATCCGAGCGGAATACAATAGGTGCGTTATGGAAATAAATTCACTATATCGGAAATACAAACCAAATTATGTCCCTACGTATAGCGAAATAAAGGCGTTTGATGTACTTTATTATGCGATTCGTAAAGTTTCCAATGGCCTTCACCCACCCGAGCGTCCCGCCAAGACGGAACCCGGTGGCAAGGAATTGCAAATAACTAGGCGGTGCGTAAAGTTACCCGAATTACAACTATTTAAATTTGATAGTAAACTCGAAAATTGGATAACCTTCCGTGATACGTTTACGAGCTTAATTCATGATAATCCCGCGATTACTGATGTCGAGAAATATTATTACCTTATGTCATCGGTTAGCGGTTCGGCTTTATCTATTGTGAAATCAATGCCAATCACAGCTGATAATTACAGCATCGTATGGAGCGCCTTAGTTAAGCGATTTGAGAATAAGCGCGCGCTTGCTTCGGCGTATTTAGACAAGCTGTTTAACTTTAAACCGTTGATAAGCGAATCGGCCGCGAACCTTAATAATTTTCTCCAAACTTATCATGAAAATATTACAGCTTTAGAACTTCTTAAAATTCCGGATTTATCTAGTTTTATACTATTCCAAATATCTTTGCGAAATCTCGACCCCGTGACGCGCCGCGAGTTCGAACAGACCGTGCCGCCGGGCGAGATACCTACCGCTAAGCAATTATTGAACTTTATCGAGAAGCAAGCGCGTGTCCTTGAGATGTCAGAAAGCAAGTCAGTGTACGCCAAGCCGTCTACACCAGCTTTCAAGCCATCTACGTCGCGTTCAAACAAGGATACGACCACACAACACGGTTATAAACCTACTATGACCGCAGCTGTGGCCAGCATGAACAACGTTGTCGAACGGCAGAAATCCAACGTCTGTCCGTGTTGTCCAATGCCACACGCTATCTATCGCTGTGCAGTCTACAACGCGCTTACACCTGAGTCACGCACTGCCAAAGTCAAAGAGCTCAGTTTGTGTGAGAACTGTTTGCGTGATAATCACACCAGCGCTGATTGTCCGGCCAAACATTGTTGTACGGTCTGCAAAAAGAGGCACCACAGCTCTCTTCACATCGACTCCTCAGTCACGTGTCAAGGGAACGTTGTGGGTCTCACATGTTCGACTGATCAGACAGTCCTGCTTGGCACCGCGGTCGTACACGTCGCGGACGCATGGGGACACTTCCATTGCGTGCGCGCACTTATAGACAGCGGCGCTATGTCAAGCTATATAACACATAGTTGTGCGAAGAGGCTAGGATTACCTCGTCGTAGATGCGATGTTCGAACGATCGGTCTAGGCGGGAACCAAGTTGATAACTTTGGTCAAACCTCGCTCGCAATAAAACCGCGATACGATACATCGCCCGTTCTTAATACGGACGCGGTTATCGTCGCGAACATAGCCGGCAATCTACCGACAGTTAGGTTACCTCTTGATATTTTAGATCGTTATCAGAATATCGAGTTAGCGGACCCAGCGTTTCATCGGCCCGCGCCGGTGGACTTATTGATAGCAGGCGACTTATTTCCTTACCTATACGACGGAGATAAAATACTACCGGAACGCCCGGGTTTGCCCGTGATATTAAAGTCTATCTTCGGATACGTTATCACCGGTCAAATAGATTGGCGCGATAGCAATAAAAAGAGTTTAGACTCGGATAACCACGCTTTTTCCGGATTTTCTAGTACGGATAACTTAGACCGGGTGATGAACGCGTTCTGGGAAGTCGAGAACGTACCGTCGGAACAACCAAAGAAACCCGACGACGTATTAGCAGAAAAGTTGTTCGCGCACGAACATAGTCGCGATCCGAACACCGGTAGATACGTTGTTAGGTATCCGTTTCGGCCGGACCACAGTCTCGGCGATTCTCGACAGGTGGCGTTACGGAGATTGACTAATTTAGAGGCGCGTCTCGACCGCGACTCTCAATTAAAGTGTGAATATCACAAATTCATGTCCGACTATGAGTCTTTAGGTCACATGACGTGTTTAGGTAATTTACAAAACGTGGATTCCAAGTATTTGATCCCGCATTTTTGTATTCTCAAACCGACGAGCACCAGCACCAAGCTGCGTACCGTGTTCGACGCGTCGACAAAAACTGCTAATCACAAGTCACTTAATGACGTGGTTCTAGCGGGACCGAAACTTCAGGCGGATATTAATCAGATATTAATAAATTTCCGATTACATGCTGTTTGTATATCCGCAGACATCTGTAAAATGTACAGACAAATTTTGATACATCAAGACCAACGGCCTTATCAACACATACTGTGGCGCCACTCAACAGATCAACCGGTTCAGGTTTACGAGCTGGCGACTGTCACGTATGGGGTCGCTAGTAGTCCGTATCTGGCCATCAAGGTACTGCATACTTTAGCCGACGAACACGCAGATACGTATCCAGCTGCAGCTCGAGTTCTTAAAAGTGGATTCTTCATGGATGACCTACTATGGTCGGAACCCACAGAGGATGACGCTCTCCAGCTGCAGAAGGATCTACGCGAGCTGTTGCAGAGTGCTGGCTTCCTGTTATGTAAGTGGGCTAGTAATAGTGCTCAGGTGCTGGCCGCGGTCCCTGAAGATCACCGAGAAACTCCGATTGAGTTTGACGATGATGAAGATTTGTCACTCAAGGTTTTGGGTCTTCAGTGGCTACCAGGAACGGACTGCTTTTCCTTCAGAACGATGAAGTATGATTACGAGGTCACAAAACGCACCGTTCTATCACAGATCGGTCGTTTATTCGATCCTCTCGGTTTTGTTGCACCCTGCATATTTTATGCCAAATGTTTCATGCAGAAGATCTGGGCCCTGAAACTCGATTGGGACCAGCGCTTGCCTGTTGACCTTGAAACAGAATGGCGGGCCTTCGTTCGGGAGCTACCTCTACTTTCCGAACTTAGACACGAACGTCACGTGATGGTATCGCAAAGTACGACCTCTCGTATTTTCGCGTTCGCTGACGCGTCTACCCTCGGGTACGCGGCTCAGATATACCTACACACGACTAACGACGACGGTGATAGCAAAACGAGCCTTCTAATTGCTAAATCAAAAGTGGCTCCGCTGAAAACGGTATCTGTACCACGACTCGAGCTAATGGCAGCCCACTTGCTCGCCAAACTCGTCAAGTATGTCACAGGTATTCTTCAGGAGCGAGCTATCAGTATCAACGACATCTTGTTGTTTACTGATTCTTCTGTAGTACTGGCTTGGCTTAACACACCAAGCTACAAGCTTAAAACATTCGTGGCCACTCGAGTAACAAAAATACTGGACACAGTTCCCAGTACTAATTGGTTCCATGTAAGTGGTGAGAGTAACCCGAGCGACATCTGTTCCCGGGGTGCGACGCCGTCCGTGCTTCTCTCAAATCCCGAATGGCTTAATGGTCCCAGCTGGCTACTAAGTGAGCGATGGCCAGTACGCGCTATAGATGAGTTCAGAGACGTCAATCCTCCCGAACTAAAAACCTCCCTTAACACTATGGCGCTGGTAACGTCGGAGGAGTCCTCTAATCTCATCTATGAGCTTTCTGAGAGATATTCTAATTACACGAAATTAGTCAATATCGTAGCTCGGATTCGTAAATTCATCACGAATTGCCGCACACCTAAATCCGAGCGCACTAAACTTTCTCTAAGTGACTTAAAAGACGCACGTGACGTCATCATAAAATCCGTGCAACAGCACCACTTTGCCGCCGATATAATCGCGATATCAAAGAGCCTTCAGCCGCAGCAGTCTCTGCAAAAGCTCAACCCCTTCGTTGATCCCCATGGTCTCCTCAGGGTGGGGGGTAGACTTTCGCTCGCAGAGATTTCGTTCGACAAAAAACATCCTGTATTGCTTCCTAAAAAATGCAATTTTACTAATTGTCTGATCGATTATTACCATGTGCTTTATTTACATGTAGGACCACGTACCCTACAGAGTATATTGAGTCAAAAGTTCTGGATTGTGTCCGCTCGTAGCATAGTCAGACTACGCACAAGCAAATGCATAGCGTGTTTTAAAGTAAGACCGACAGTCAGGCAACCTCTAATGGGACAGTTACCTAAGTTTCGAACGGAAGATATTCACTCCTTCCATTCGGTAGGTCTTGACATAGGGGGTCCATTTTTAACAAAAGAGTCCATTCGTAGAAATGCTCGCATCACCAAGGCTTATTTATGCATTTTCGTTTGCTGTGCTACTCGCGCGGTACATTTAGAGACTTTATCCTCACTTAGCACAGAATGCTTTCTGGCATCATTTGACCGTTTTACAGCAAGACGTGGATTATGTCAGGCGCTAATCTCAGACAATGCGACGAACTTCGTTTCAGCCGGTAAACAGTTAGCTGAAGTCTCACAATTCTTAAAATCCAACACGGATGATATCTCAGGCGAGTTTACCAAACGTCAAGTTCAATGGAAGCATAACCCTCCAACAGGTAGTCACTTCGGCGGTCTTTACGAAGCAGCCATTAAATCGGCAAAGTCACTTTTAAAAAGAACCATCGGAAGCAGGACGCTAACATTTGAAGAGTTAACAACACTCTTTGCGCGAGTTGAAGCCGTGCTCAATTCTCGCCCTCTTTGCGCTCTGTCCTCGGACCCCAGCGAGTTCGAGATACTTACTCCAGCACATTTCTTAGTAGGCCGCGGATTGTTAGATGCTCCAGAGTATGACCTAACTAGTCTCCCTATAAATCGTCTGAGTAGGTGGCAGGCGGTACAACAGATAGCCCAACAGTTTTGGCGTCTGTGGCGCAAAGATTACCTTCACACACTTCAAACCCGCCAAAAGTGGACCAAAGGTTGTCGAGATCTGAAGGTCGGCAATCTAGTGCTTATAAACTCGGACGCACCGCCCCTTCAGTGGGTACTAGGCAGAGTCACTAAGCTATACACAGGCCCAGACAATGTGACGCGTGTCGTTAGTGTTCGAACCAAACACAGTGAATTCACAAGACCCGTAGTTAAGCTCAGCCCGCTCCCCTTGGAGCAGGATGATTAGAAGTCTCTATTCTCTAACTTATCTTACAAAGGTCAACCCATCTAGTTTTAAGTTTCATATACTATACAGTCCACTCTCTATAATTTACATACTTGTAGTACTAATCTATCTAGTGTAACCTTATATTTACTTAACACTACACCTCAGTGTGACACCCTACATCTACATTAATATTTTGTTATTCAATACACTTTTCAACACAGTATTTATTTATTTCCAACTTGGAATTATAACTGGGAAATCCTGTCGGATTTCGGTGGGGGGAAATGTAGGGACCGCAACCCAAAATTTTAATACTCGTCAAATATTTCGCTGCACCTACGAGAAACGGAACGCAGCAAAAACACCCGCCCGCGCGCCGCTGCCCGGCCGCGCCCGCCATTATAAAAAGACGTTCGTCGTGTGATCATCGCTCACCTCTGACCGCGATTGGTTACCGCGAAAAAACATACAAAATAAGCGCCGGCGCCGCGGATGCCTCGATCCAGTAAACACTATTACAATAAACTACGAAAACACGGAAGTGAAGTGTCTAAAGACTGATGGTGTGTGATACAAAAAGCGTGAAGTACTTGAAAATGGAATGGACTTGACGGTGGGTGCATATTTTTGTTTATTTGAGTTCATTTGTAGCTTCACTGAGCCATCGAGCCTACAGTGGGTACCAAAAGATGTCTATTATTGGGGTACGGAACCGTAAAAACAAAATAAAATCAATTTATTTAGCTCACATAAAATAACATGAAACTAAAACACGAAATGCAATTTTCACTGCCATTAAACATGGATTGCCGTGAGTTCACACAGCAACAATGACGTCATCGATTCGTAGCCATCGCTGCGCTTTGCAAGCATACCATTAGAACCATTCATTGCGCTCTGCATTGTCCGTAAAGTCATATATTGCGCAATACCTGAATAGATTACGTCATTGGACATTTGTAGTGTGTTAAAAGTATATGTGTGGAATAGATGTTTATTATAATAGCTATATATTTTAAAAATTTATTTTAAGCCAAAGATCGTTTAAATAAATAAAAAATACCGGCCAAGTCTAGTTGGACTCGCCTACCGAGGCTTCCGTACCAACGTTAGTAAGAACCAATTAAGCTAGACCTCTAAATTGTATGAGCGTTATATAACTCAGAGGCCTATCTAACTGGCCAAAACTATGTAAGTATTGGGACACCCTTTAATTTTCAACTTTTTTTATTTTTTGGATTTATTACTTTATTTGTGCTGTAAGACCTTGCTTCTTGCCAAATTTCATGATTCTAGGTCAACGGCAAGTACTCTATAGGTTTTCGACCCAAAACCTTTAGGGTACTTCCGGTTGACCTAAAATTTTCAATTTTGGTTATAAGCAAGCTCTTATAGCACAAGCAAAGGAAAACATCCGAAAAATAAAAAAAGTTGAAAATTAAGGTAAATTTTGGTACCTACAAGTTTTCGCGAAAATCTAAATTTACCCATATCTCTTTATCGTGCTGGCTCAGGATCTTAATTTTATACACACCATTAGGTCTATAGGATCCCTATTAAGGGACTATAGACCTCAGTATCTGGTATAAATTTCAACTTGCTAGGTCCACCCGTTCCTGAGAAAATTGGCGGTGCCACACGGACAGACAGACGGACAGACAGACGGACAGACAGACGGACAGACAGACAGACGGACAAGAAAGTGATCTTATAAGGGTTCCTTTTTTTACCTTTTGAGGTACGGAACCCTAAAAACGAAGAAAAACCGATTGAAATTGTTTATCTTCATATCTCTAGTGATACTCATCAGATATCGATGAAATTACAACGGGGCTACCTTGAAAAAGTGTCCCTCTACCAATTACACCGTATTTATCTGTACTCTCGCATACAAAATATAGTTATTTATATTATAGAAATTGAATGACGGGCGCGGAAGTTTTGAGACCATGAGCATCATCATGGTCATATGACCATGATGATGTTTATCATCCTGATTCCTAGAAATGGCCTTTTCTTTTTTTTCCATTCGCTGGTCTTGAGTCTGAATTATCCAGACCCATTATGTGTGTCTTGTTATATTCTCCACACAACACTGTGTTGAACGTTCTGATCACGGAGAATATTAGGTAACATCTATGAATTTTATTCATGGGGTAATTAATTAACATACAATGTAAAAAATGCACTCATGCAAATTGGAATCCCTTCGCGAAGTCAGTCAAAAATACACATGTACTGGTTTATATTATTTCGTAGTAAGTTTATCGTAGATTCAAGCTACGGCGATAGCCCAATGTATTAGGTGTCTGACTTGCGATCGAGAGGTCGTGAGTTCGACAAGAATACTGCTAATGTGCAACCCACATTAATATAATAAAAAAAATAATCTTACGGTAATACTGATGATAATAGCTGTCCAGGCTTCCAAATCCAATAGATTCCACCTACCTACTCGTTATCTATACCTATTTTTGTACGGTTGATTCATGTCTGTATTTTGAAATGCTTGCCGGGGTCCGTACCATCATGCTGTCAGGTAATCTGTTATAGAAATGTTTTTGATTTGATGGGCTAACTATCCAGTGAAATTACAGGATATTTGATACTCAAAACCTTTATGTATCAAGATATCGAGTGCAGTGAAGCATCGCTTGCTCTTAAGCCAATACATTTCTAAACACTTTTAGTCTTCTTTTACTTCGTAAACATAATATATTAATTTTTCAAGTATTTTCTTTAAATGTATACATACGCAAAAGTTTTGATGATTTTTGTTTAATAAAGACTTTTACTTTTACCAGGCCTGTCGCACTCCGCGCTGTAGCTATGAACATATTAGTACATACGGGGCAGCCAGTGGGCTGCAAGTTCAGTCGGTAGTGTCACGCGCGCTCTCGATCGGACGCGCGCCTTTACTTTACTATTCGATCTGTTTTCTCACAAGACTCAACCCTACAGAAAGAGGCAGCTGACGGGCCGCGAGCTGACCGAGTGATACAGACTCAGGCGGCGCGGACTTACGGTGCATTTTACGGTGCGCAACACGCGCTTCTCTAGTTACTATTAGTTTGTTCTGTGTCGCAAATTCAAGGTAGCATCCGAGGCGTGTAGCGCTTTTAGAACGTTAACGTCGTTGTAACTAGGTTTAATCAAGCATTTTTTCTATCAGGGAGTGCATTTTCTGTACTTGTACTATTCATTGTTCTGTGCTTGTAGATACAAAAGCAATACTTGTTCTGGTATAAAAGTTCTTACACTCAAACTGATCGACTCTATTGACAATACTATTAGTTCATTGAAGCGCCCACTTGCAGTGCCAAGACACCATTAAAATTTATCGTTATTTTAGTTTCTATTTGTTCCAGAACCAATCAAAATAAATGATGCTGTTATGAAGACTGTTGGATAAACTTTGGACATTGTTAATAATAAGTTTTAGGATTTTTCCTGGTACTTGTACTTATATTTGTTTTACGAATCGCGGCGCCTCTTTTGCAAGTCATATTTTGGTCATTAAAATTATCATTTCATCAATGTGCTGAAAAGTCATCTAGACTAGTTCACTGCAGGACATTAGAATCTTTAATTGCACGCTACTGAGCGCGATCTACGATCGTGAGCGGGGTTCTGTATGTATGTATGTATGTAGAAGAATGTATTTTATATTGCTTTTAACCTACCAATAAAGCTGTCAAAGTTGATAATGTAGAAGAATTGTATGCAGTTCTTGCCAGCCACCTTATAAAAATCATCACTTCACCTAATTTAAAATATTTTTGAACAATTATTCTTTGGAAATATTTACACACACTCACAGTTTCCTGCGTCGCGCATGTCTGTCTCGTCGAAAACCTCTTCAAGAAAGAGTCCTCTCTCTTCAACGGTGGCTTTTTCTGAATAGCAGAGCTCAGCTGCACCGTCGTCCGCAGCTTCATCCATCTCTGGTTCGACTTTGTTCTGCCATCATAAAAACACATCAATAAAACCAATAAGACAAACAAATCAGGCATGCTTCAAGTTCAAGTTACTTAAAAGTTCAAGATTTTCGAAATATCACTTTAGTTCTCTTAATTTCAAATGTGTTACTTCTATTAGAAGAGTTGGAGAGATAGATTCCAAAACTATTGTTAGTGCATCGCACATTACGTGTGAAGAGATATGAAAATTTCGTGCAAACAAAACTATCCACATGCAGCATGGCATACTATAGATACTATAGATTACTGTAATATTGTAGAGTAAACGATTTCGCTATTGGTTTTCTAAAACTATTCTATTCTATGGGATCGTTCAGATTAGTTGAAGCGATTACACTTCACTCTTCTCAAGACAGCTCTCACATAACTTAGCTACAACATGGAATTATGAAACTAAGGCATGTAACGAGCTTAAGAATGTAAACATTCTGATATCTCTACAGTGATACAATAGCGCAAGAAAGAGGTATTTACACAGGACATGTATTAGCGGTCTATCTCACACGACTTTACCACTGTTGACATCAGCGTGCCTATGAAAATCGTGACAACTAATCTAACGGAGGCCCAGAAAATTATCTATCTAAAAGTGATGCAGTAAAACACTGACCGATATCCCAAGTGATAGGAAAGTCCAAGGTGATCTAACACAATATTGAAAACACACAAAATCGAGTGATCGTAAATACCATTCGAAGTCCTATACACAGACGAAGGGTAAACAAACAATGATATATAAAATGGACATCGATGCGGCTTCTCCGCTTTCGAACCTCTTAATTTTCCTTAGGGCTTGGTAGTATGCCATGACTGCTTGGACGTGCCTCCATTTATGGCCGCGTTTGTCTGAGTCTGACGCTCTCCTCTCGTCCAGCACGGACTTCCGAGAGGATGACGAGCTCGATGCAATGATCGCTCGCCTATAAACGGATGCTCGGTTACATGGAGTGTAGTGTGTAGAAGCCCCTACGCGAGTCACTTGCCACGCTTCGGTGAGCAACATTGGGATTCGGAATCAAATAAATGTAGCTTTTTCAACGAGAAACGATTCACGTATGTAGTAACTATGTAGTATAACTGTGGCAATGCTTCAAAGAGCTATGGAATCACAAATGTATTACACAGTTACTACTTGAAAACGCTCACACCACTGCTGAGCATTGGCGCTTGAAAAGACTGACTTAAATGAAGAGTGAAGACGACCATTCTATTTACACAAAGATCCTGGTGTCTTTGAGTTCAAGTAAGTTAGTAGCTACAAGGGTATCTATAATGCAGGTCGTCTATTCAAACTGGACTTACGCATTCAGGTCTAATTTAGCTGGGTTCTACGTCTAAAATCTGTAACAGTTTATATAAATCTATCTACGTTAAAACATTCGAACTTGATCATTGTGAACTTCGCGAGATTCTCACCGAAACGTTACAAAGACTACCTGAGTAACGAAACTTCACAAGAGCACATGCATTTATAAAGTCAGCCTTCCTCTACCTTGGACATAGAGTTGTGTTCTTATATTTTGCATAACAGTACGTCTATTCGTCCAGCTGTGCAGGGTAGTGTACTAAATAACGCTATTGCTTGCACGATTCGTGTACGGCTTTGGAGTGCCGATTACGTATGCTGAATTTCTATTGATATGGCTATCGAGTCACGTGACAATCTCTATAAATTCTATAGAATAATAGCAACATCTTGGTTTTGTCAAAATATATGAAGGTATTTACTTCTTCTAGGTTTTAAGGCACAAACTTATAACGCCGCGAGTTATTTATGGAGTAAACTTTTACCATCTAATAAAGTAAGAGCTTTTTGCTTTCCTTATCACTTTATACTTTCAAAGAAGTAATAGACTGTAATAAACGTATATCAAAAGTTTGACGGAAATGTTGCACTAAATCTATAGGATTTGATAGAAATTGTTTACGTCACTTGATATCCAGTTTAAAGGTACGTAATCAGCGTTAAGGTCGTGCTACAGGTCGCAGCTAAGCGAGTCCAAGCGACTGGATGCTATACTGTCGCGACTTACATATCCTCCGCCCGCGGAACGGGGGTGAACGGAGATAACTTGTTCAACAATCTAGAGTGAGAAAATCAATTTTATTTTCAGAATCATAAGGTTCAATTTAGGAAAACATGGCAATGTAACAGTAGTTTTGCGAACTTAGTAACTATTAGCTTGGGAGACAAAGGGAGAACAATTTTCATTGTAGTTTCCTGGCTGCCTTGAACTAAAAAGTAGGGAAAACTATTTTATTTTATGAAGCTTACTAGGAGTCAGGATTTCACATTACTAGAAGTCTTGTTAACTCCTCCAACTAAGCTAAATATGCTTGTGTCCGAAGTGGGTTCACGTTAATAGTGCAATTAAATAAGAACGCATCTATAGTTTTGGATTTTCTTAAGATTTCTTTCAGTTTAATTTTGTTACCCTAGTTCCCTTAAATACCGTAACAATATAATATCGTTTAAAAAACTAAAAATAACCGACTTCAATGCCGCGCTATTAATTTTCAGTACCAATTTTGAGGTGTTTATCTCCATATTAAATTATAAATTACCACGGCACCACACTTGGGATATCTCCTTTCCAACAAAAAATAATAATTAAAATCGGTTCATAAACGACGAAGTTATCCTCGAACAAACATTAAAAAAAAATATATACGGTCGAATTGAAAAATCTCCTCCTTTTTTTGAAATCGGTTAAAAAATAGGTTCCATTGAAATATAGTCTGTTCAAGTGTTTGACATTTTCGCAAAAAAAACTCGGTTTTCATTAAAGCCTTACCTAATAAAGATACAGCATCCTTTTAATGTCACGAACACATTAAATAAGGTTTTATTTATACCATATCATCGTGTTACACAGTGTATACATTTAAAATAATTTTTAACCGACTTCAAAAAAAGGAGGAGGTTTCTCAATTCGACCGTATATATGTTATTTTTTTATGTTTGTTCGCCGATAACTTCGTCGTTTATGAACCGATTTCGATTATTCTTTTTTTGTTGGAAAGGAGATATCCCAAGTGTGGTACCATGGTAATTTTATTGAGGTCTGGTAAGTATCTCAAGAGATATGGAGATAAACACCTCAAAATTGGTACTGGAAATTAAAAGCGCGGCATTGAAGTCGGTTATTTTTAGTTTTTTAAACGATCTTATCGTAGAACTACACCGTTAGCACTCGTAGATGTCGTATTTTGTAGCAATTTGTAGCATGGCTACTGTGTATATAATAATAAAAATACAAAAAAATCTGGGTATCGGTTGAGGAGTAAATGTACGCGCATTTAAGTTTTACCTAAATCCAATGTAATCCTGATAAGTTTTTAATAGAAGAAGTAAAATTAGAAAGGATTGACTGTAGATTGCACCACCCACCGAGCACAGACATTTAAGGACAATACTCATAGCTTTATTATTTATTCGTAGACTCGTAGTCATTAAATTAATGACATGCATCAAAACAGTTGCATTTGAAAAGCATATATCATAGTCTCTAGCTTTTAACTAGGACCCAGTCATATAAGGAAAATGTCCCTCCCTTGTCTAAGCCAAAGCTACACTTTCCATTATTAAAATTTAAATCCCACCAGAATCACATCGTAACTTGTGATTGAAACAAACCAAGATTAACTTTGAATTCTAAAGTAAAACCATAATACAAAAAACTTTCCGCCTAAGAAAAAAAATTACATTATATCGTTTTCTCAATTTTACTTTTGAATGATTGTAAGTTGTAATTGTTGTTGAATTTCATAATGATTCAACCTTTCTTCCAAATTTTTTATAACTTTATCGTTAAAACTTTAACCAATTATTAAAGTTTTAACGATTGAGTTATGAGAATTTTGAACGATTGATCATTGAATTTAAATAATGTATTCTTTTTATTTCTACAAAATACAGGTTAATAATGTAAATAGATAATCTGGAAAAATGAAATCAAAAAATGGAAAAAAAAACTATGTAGGTTGATAAAACATATCTTAACTTTTACGCCGAATTTATAAACATTCGTTTCCACAGGTGGTATCTATCAGTTTTGCCGGTTCCTGATAATGTGTCAGATAGTTATCTGACAGATAACGCAAAAGAAAAGCTGTCAAAATCTGACAGATTAGTTATCAGGAACCGGTGAATCTGGCCGTAAAGTTGAAAAATCTGTCGCCTAACATCTAATTTGTTCCAACAGATGTTTTTGAGAGACATTTCCCATTCTAGGCTTAGCGTGCTACCATCCTCGACCGCATCGACACTTACTAACAGGTAATATAAGATAGTGTTTAAACGATAGCCTTTATGAAATAAAAAAATACATAGTGTTTTGTTTTATTTTAACCCAATTTAATCGTTGAATAGCACATTTCTAACAATAGATTAAATTGGACTTGAGGGTAGTTAAAGTTTATGTTCGTCGTTAAATTAAGCTTCGACATAAAATAATGAATAAGTAATACACGAGGATTGTTATCTAGCTATAGATATAAAATAATCTTTTTGTTATTGTAAAATTAATGTATCAAATCTAATTAGATTCAATATGTTTGTTCAAGATATTATTAAGTTTAAAAACTAAAACAACCAACTTCCACGCCGCGCGAGTCAGTTTCAGTACTATATTTGAGAAGTCTATCGTAATATCTCTGGAAATATTTATCAGATCGTGATAAAATTACAATAAGACCAACACGGAAATGTACCCTACCATTTAAGAAAAATAATCATTCGAATCGGTTTACAATTGTCGGGGCCAAGTGCAATTCGAACTCGCACTCGTAGGGGTCCGTACCACACTACAGTATTTTATAAGATCGAGCAAAAAATACCACTAACATTTTTCGCCAGCAAAAAATAATAATTAATGAACATTTTATTTCTTATAACGGCCATCTAACATCTAACAAAGGTGTTAGGGATTGGAATTTCAATATAACGCCATCTATGGACGTTTAAGTAAGCTTTCATAGATGGCTTTATATTGAAATGCCAAAAAAAAAACACGTTTCTTGTATGGGGACCCCCTATTATTTGTAACTTTATTCTGTTATTAGTATTTGTTGTTATAGCGGCAACAGAAATACATCATCTGTAAAAATTTCAACTGTCTAACTATCACAGTTTATGAGATACAGCCTGGAGACAGACGGACAGGTTGACAGACAAACAGACAGACAGACAGACGGACAGCGGAGTCTTAGTAATAGGGTCCCATTTTACCCTTTGGGTACGGAACCCTAAAAACCATTTATACGAATAGAGAACCTCCTCCTTTTTGGAAGTAATTTATTGTGTTTTATTATTTCACCATTTTTTGGATAAAAATTGTCTGAAGTACTGAAACATGCACTGGGTTGCGTGTGCCCGTAATAGTACGGTTGGCAACCCTACATTAACTAGGGGAATTAAACGTGTGTTTTAAATGTGGGGTTCGACGTCTAGATGAAAGCTGAATGGCTCAATACCTTTGCTTTTTTTTGTAAATTTAAAGCAATAAGTTATATGTTTCTGTTATATCTGTAATAATAATGATTGAATATGATCTATTTAATATTATTTGACGTGTGTAAGTGCAAATTTTTAATTTGCCCATATACTGAATAAATGCTTTGACTTTTTTTTTACTTTGACGTCTGTATGTTTTTTTTGTATGTGTATGTTACGCGATTACTTCGTCAATTGTGAACGGATTCAAATGATTCTTTTTTTAGTAGGTAGGGTACGTTTCCAAGGTGGTCCCATTGTAACTTCATCGAGATTTCATTAGTATCTCCAGAGATATGGAGATTAATACCTCAAACAAAGGAGAATGTATAGGTTTTAGAAGAAGAGTCCCAAGAAGATTATACACAATGGAGGTTGCTATTGCATATACTTTTGAAGACTAAAAAATATGATCTTGAATAATGTTTTTACATCTTTATTCTCGTTGATTTTGGTTTTTGACAGATATGTTTACGGTAACTGTGAGCGAGATAGACAAAGGTGTGGAAAATTAATTTGTCTTCACAGGAATGTTCTACCGGGCAAAGTCTTGTTAGGGTGCAACGGTTTTGACATAGCCAGCATATTCTTCAATTGCCGATGTATGAATATATTGTAAACATTTCTCAATAGACATTTAAACATAAATTATCTTCTAATGGAAGGGAAAGGAATAATTTACGTAGTATTTATATTCTCTTTGGGAATAATATTCATTTTACATTTAAATTCACAGATTACTTCATGTCAATGTCATAAATGTCGGAATCCAGAAAAATGTCAGATGGCGTCCACCTTTTATCCTTCTCATATTATTATTGTTATCATTTAGTCAGATCTTTTTAATTTTCCATCTACGCTTCACAGACTACTGGTAGGTTTTGACGGGGACGTGAAATGGTGTGCACTCATGCATTTATCCCAAAACTTGTAATTTGTATTCTTCTGCGAGCAAGTTGATGTGTAATAAATGTAGATTATAATCTATTAGGTGCCGAGGAACGTGCACGAGAGTAGGGAAATAGCACATTGCGCAAAACATTTGCGTTTACAAAAAAAAAAGGGAAAAGCTTTCAGTAAAGTCTACTTATTTACCGAGGGTGTCTGACTGTGTGACTTGGAACGGACTATTAATTCAATTTGACTTTGACTTGACATTACGACGTGCATCTACTAAAACTTCTATTTCATATTATTTTTTTACTGTTTTATGTACCTGTACCTGTAGCCTGTATGTATGTTATTACGGTTACCTGTTAGCCTGTAACGTGACGTCGCCGACCGGCATCACCGGAAGACCAGCGTTGGTCATCAGGCCAACAGTAATGCTGAGGTGGGGCCGATTAGTGACACTTTTGTCAAAGATTTATACGCATAAATCTTAAGTTTTTTGTACTTTTATTTTGTATCTTTTTATAATACCTAAGTGTCATTAATAAACTTTTTCACTTTCACTTTCACTTTCACATAACATGACGTTTGGCGAAGGTGGCGGCCATATGGCGGGGATTAATGTTAATAATCGCAAATAATACTTTTTAATATTATTTTGGAATACAACTAGTCCGTGTTATAAAAGTATTTGGAATTATTGTAATAAAATAGACAAATAATTATCGTGTGTGTCAGATGCTTTAATTGCACAGGGCCACTTTGGACATTGTCCTTTGATACCTTGATGACATCATTATGACTATATCTTCTTCTTCTATACTATAATAAAACAGTAACTAAGCGAAAACTGTACATTGAATATTTTTTTGAAATTTAAATTAGGGATCGCATTATAAACGCTATAGATGCCGAAAATATAATTTTTAAAATTTTTGTCTGTATGTATGTCCGTTTGAAAAATCATCACGCCGAAACTACTGGACGGATTTTAATGAAACTTAAAGTGAGCATAGCTTATACTATGGAATAACTTTTAAAATATTGGTTATCCTGAAAAACATAAAGGTTTTGGTGGGACACGAGAAAAACAGGATATTTTTATGTAAATGTTATGCAATCTTAATATTAATTAATTATAATTAATTAATAATTAGGTAAACACTTCTCAAATGATACGTTGATCAAAATGTATATGTATAACAATGTTTTCATGAAAAAAAAAAAAAAAGAAAAACAGGATACGGGAATCGTTCCTGGTTCCGTAATCATACGTGCAGATTTACATTGTTATTCTTAAATTCGCCAAACTGCATATGTTAATGATTGGATCAGGTGGAACAGAGCTGGCTTTAAGAAGCAAAGGCTGTAGGTTCGAATCTCAACACGAGAGAAGTTTTGTCGAAAATGAAATGTTTTTTTGTAGTTATTTGTTAGTTATTTAGCGCTTATTTTCAATCATTCGACAACATATTCGGATTCGGAAGCTTCATTTTTAGGGTTCCGTAGCCGAATGGCAAAAAACGGAACCCTTATAGATTCGTCATGTCTGTCTGTCTGTCCGTCTGTATGTCACAGCCATTTTATTCCGAAACTGTTAGGACTACAGAATTGAAACTTTGTAGGTAGATGTATTCTGTGAACCGCTTTCCGAATTTTATACAAAAATAAAAAATATAAAAGTTTAAGGGGGGGCATCCCATAAATGGAATTGAAACAAAAAACAAAATTTCTTCAAACCTATACGTGTGGGGTGTCTATGGATAGGTCTTCAAAAATGACATTAAGGTTCCTAAAATCATTTTTTCTCAAAGTCAATCATTTGAAAGATAGGCGCGTCTAAAGTGGTAAAATGTGTGTCCCCCCCCCTCTAACTTTTAAAGTATAGGAGTGAAAAATCTAAAAAAATATATATGTTGTAGATCTCAATAAAAACTAACAACGAAAATTGGTTTGAACGAGATACAGTCAGCAGTTTTAGTGATATGGCGACCGCAAAGATAACTTTCTTTTTCATACAAACACTATGAAAAACAAAGTTTATTTTGTAGTTGCGAAAAATCATAGTTATGGAATACTTAACGGTGTTACGGAACCCTACGAGTGCGAGTCCGACTTGCACTTGGCCAGTTTTTAATTTTATTCTTTTTTTGATCCCTGAGCTGTTTTGCGCGGAAACCTTTCCAATAAATCACTGATTTTTTCTAATTGAAATATCAAAATTAACCGATCGGAGCATTGTGAATTGCAAAGATCCAAGTCGAAGTGAAGGCAGTTTCCGAATTCAAATTTGCTTTCGAATGATTGAGAATAACCCTGCTGATAGGCTTAGCGTTTGACTACTATGTCGCCTGGTGCTAAGCGATGATGTCATCGAAGATAGTGAATCCGCTAGGCCTAAAATGAACCTGAATACCAAGGGCTTTTTGTTGCTGGACACCGTAAGGATACGCCGGCAGATGTTCTCCTTGATGGTAAAAAGCTATTTTATGTCAACAAGTCAGGCGGAACATCGATATAATGCTCCTACTACGTGTGGCAAAAGGTGGTTTGAGTTGTGACTCGCACGAACCAGCCATCAATCGAATAAAAGCATGTCGCTAATCGATTCGCTCTCAAGAAATAACATTAATAAAGTAATACATCTTTGAGAAAAATATTTGGATGATGGTGGCATACGCACTCTCTTTTTTTAAGGAGATCAGCTGAGTTCGGCAAACGTCATTCGATCGTACTTCTGCCGATGACGGATTAAACACAGGCCTCATTGGAATATAAGCGAAACGAAACTAGCGCCCAACTATCTCTGAGTTATTCAAAGCCAACTATGTATGAGAGCTAAGCGAAGCTAAGTAAGATAACCGAAGTAGGTTTCCATTTGAAACATGAGATGTAGTTGACGAATTGCTAAGCCAGTCGATGTTTTACTTTACACATTATAACTGCACATACGTATGTATTACACATGTATTACAGGATCGTCGGGTTACCCAGCTTCTGAATTCGTATCGCTGGCGTAGTTCTATTAGGTAGAAATGTTGTGCAGTTTCGTACCATTTTAGATTTGTCATGTCTGTCCGTCTGTCTGTCCGTCCGTCTGTCCGTCCGTATGTCACAGCCATTTTATTCCGAAACTTTTAAGACTACAACACAGTTGAAACTTGGTAGGTAGATGTATTCTGTGAACAGCTTTACGAGTTTTATATGAAAATTTAAAAAAATAAAGATTCATGGGGGCACATGGAAACAGAAACTAAAAAAAAAAATTTATCAAACCTTACGTGCGGTATGTTTTTGGATAGGTCGTTGAAAATGACATTGAGGTTTTTAAAACAATTTTTTTTCAGAAACATTAGTTTGAAAGTTTTACACTTCTAAAGTGGTAAAATGTATGTCCCCCCTCTCTTACTTTTAATCAAAGAAAGAGAAAAATCTAAAAAAAATATGCTGTAGATCTCAATAAAACTTTAACCGAAAATTTGTTTGAAGTTAGTTTTTGAGATATAGCACATTTTCTGAACCGCAAATATAAATTTGTTTTTCATAAAAACGCTTATGTTACGGAACCCTTCGAGCGTGAGTCCGTCTTGCTCTTAGCCAGTTAAGACTTTCTATTGTTTAAGTTCACTCTCTTTAGACAAATACCCGGAAAACTTAAAACATGCTTCAGACAAAGTAATAAATGTCGGTTAAAATTGATCTAAAAATCACGCCATAGAATGCATTTGCATCGATAGTTTAGCTTCCTTGAAACTTTTATAGCTGGACTAAAGTCCCCGTCACGAGAAGCTATAAATTATGTAAACAAGTGTTCAGGAGTTCACAACATTTGGACCAACAAAAAAAATGAATTTGTTTAAGATTTAATAAATGATTAAGTAACAAATATTAATTAACATATATTATTTAAGAATAATTATTCGTCAGATTCAGATGTTTCCATTTCTGTGTCAGAATCAGTGACATGTATCACTGGTACGCATTCGAAACTCGAATGACGCGTTTATTTCAAAATGGCGTCCCGATAGTTTACAATCCCTGCGTCCGGTACCAAGAAACACAAACGATAGCGCTTTGCGTCGTTAAAATATGATCCGACTAAATTAAATAGGTTGTTACTTTCATATAACCCTTCTATATTTCATGTCGATTGAACATGGTCAATTTATTATTATCTCGCAGTATAAAATGTTTACTTAGTAAAAGATGTTTGTTTACATAATTTATAGCTTCTCGTGACGGGGACTTTAATTGGAAAGTATCTGAAATTTAAGTCGTCAGATTATAACCTGGAATGACCAACAGACAAACAAGAAAGTAACTTACTATTTCGTGCTAAAAAATCATAATAATAATTTACAAAAAAAGAGTGAGTTAACTTTTATTATGAAGATGGTCAAAAATGTATCTATGAGTACTCTCCGTACACTAATTTAAATCGGATACATTCAAATTCATGGAAAGTGTCATTTAAAATTATAAACATACTTATATTTCCATTTAGAATCCCTGATTTAACGAATTGAAATGCAAGTATCTCCGTTCCGATAATTGTGAATTGCAAAGATCTAATTCGAAGGGGAGGTAGTTTTTGAATCCGATTTTTTTTTCGAATGATTGTGAATAGCCCGTCTGAAATTTAAAGGTGCCTTTTATTAAAGGTTATATATGAACGTTTTTAATAAGCCTATCCCCGGTTGTCGAATTTATTGGAGTCGTCGTTGATGAGTTCTGCTATCAATAGTTTTAAGCATCTACTTAGCTGGATTTTTTTATAACCATCAGCCATCGCTTTGGTATAGATTAAACTGCTGTCACGGGTGAAATATTGTCTTACTTTAGTCAAAACGCGAAGTGGCTGACTAAACTTTAAATTCAACTAGCGGCCCGCCCCAGCTTCGCACATATGCCTGGGTAGAGCATATATGCCTGTATCTGTTTGCATCACTTTGTGGCATCGAGTATGAATAAAACTTTACATAAAACCTTAACGAATTATACACATAAACCTTCCTCATGAATCACTCTATCTATTGGTGAAAACCGAAAATTCTGTAGTTTACCGCAAACTAACAGACAGACGCGGCAGGGGACTTTGTTTTATATTCTGTAGTGATATAAAAGTAAAATAAAGAGTTGATGCTTAATGAGATGCCGAGAATATCATGGCGGTTAGTAATTGTCGTTATAGGTATATCTATAAATGTAGAAGATCAAACGTTGGACGAGCGCTTCTCTATGAGGCTGGATTTTTGTGCGGCTAGATACATTATAACGACGCTGTTATCTACATACCAAAGTACAATATTTTCCAAATTTTCGTTAGACAATATATGTAATAAAAGTAGTTATATGCAATTAAAAATTGTTTAAGTATTCCATTTAAAATACATTTTCATTAAAATTGTAACCCTATCTACCAAACTGGGCAATGCAATAGTGCCCATATATTGATGGATAGTGTGGATTATTTAATTTAAAACATGAATTGTTACATTAAAAAAAATTACAACGTAGCAGATATAATTTCTCTTAGCCTAATCATAATGTAAGGCATAGATTTGAACCTTAATGAGACGAATAAAAAATTAAATGTAGCCATACTAACGTTAAGGTTCTGTTAAGTTTTTTGTAGGAATTGCGAACGAAGTCGCGGGTACAGCTAGTAGTGAATATTTTCACTAGCGCGGCATTTGAAGTCAATTTTTTAGGGTTCCGAACCCAAAGGGTACCAAATGAACACTTTCTGAGACTTTGCTGTCCGTTCGTCTGTCCGTTCGTGTGTCTATATGTGCGCACTTTACAGATCTGTATCTTCAATAGGTACATACTTGAAATTTTCACAAAGTACATATTCGTCAGTGTATAACGGCCCAGACGCGAAATTTTATAGATGCATGTATTTAATTAAAACTTGTTTTGCACTAAAAAGGGTAAAGTACATTATTTAAAAAAAAAAAAAAACGACTTCATAACCACAAACAGGCACTCAAACGAAAAATAATTTACTTAATATAATTATTATAAGCGCTACCCACTTATCTATTTGAACTCGGTGCCAGCCAAGTCTAATAGGTAGTAGATAGATACTACCTACCTACTTACTACTACTACTTACGTAGTCTATCTATCTACTATCCAATGAGAAGAGGCGAATCGCTTTGTTCTTGTTGTAATGTCTTGTTTAGGAATAGTATTTTCAATAAGTAAAATCCCAAACCTATTTAGTAATCTAATAATAAACTTAACAAAGAGCAGCTCTCGTACGTCAGGTCAGGTTACGTAACATGCTTCAGGCTTCAGCAATCTTCAAGTCTACGAGAACAAAAATAAAATATCGATTGCAACCCGCAGATATAAATACATGGCGAGGTGAATCTCTGAGTCCCTCAGCTACAGTATTCTTATAACTTTTGAAATGAAACTTCAAAAGTTGTGAACTTTTTGGGATGGGTAAAAAATGTTAAACTCGCGTCAGGACCTAGCGTCAGGACACGTGACCTGATCGAATGTTCGTAAGACGGCGGGAGAGTAGAAACTTTTTTTGGGATGGGTAAAAAACGTTAAACTCGCGTCAGGACACGTGACCTGATCTTAAATTCGTAAGACGGAGGGAGAGTAGACCAAATAAAACGTTAATGTTCAAGTTTTCACTTCTGTCGGCAATCCCGGAGTGCAACCCGTTGTTTTTTTTTTTTTAAATAAGAACTTGACAGACTGACCTATATACAAATTGAATAGGCCAGGGTTAATCAAATCTATAAAACACAATGCCAATCATTGACATACTGACATATCACGATATTTAAAAAACTATAGGACTTATGAAGCAATGTTTTTGATATGTTCTGTATACTTCCGATTATATTCTTATACGATCTGTAGACATTAAGCTCATTTCAGAACACGCTGTAATAAGTATAATAGCTTACAGCATATAGTTTATAGCACAAAAATATCGCTCACCATATATTTATTTACCTAGAATCATCATCATCATCAGCCTGTGTCAGTCCACTGCTGGACGTAGGCCTCTCCCAAGATGCGCCACTGAGACCGATCTTCGGCTCTTCTCTTCCAGTCACTGCCCACCACTTTGCGTATGTCGTCGCTCCACCTGGTCACAGGACGTCCTACGCTAAGTTTGCCGATTCGCGGCACTCTAGGACAAGTCTACCCCAACGGTTGTCAGTCCTGCGGCAGATATGACCAGCCAACTGCCACTTCAGCTTGCTAATCCGTTGAGCTATAACGATAACTTTAGTTCTCTGGCGAATTACTTCGTTCCGGATTCGATCCCACATAGAAATACCGAGCATAGCTCTCTCCATAGCTCGCTGAGCGACTATAAACTGGTGGTGGACCAGTCGAACTGTGAGTGTCCACGTCTCGGCTCCGTTTTAATAGCAGCCAGTTTGCTTGTAATTTGCTTGTCATGCTGTACTATATAGCGGAATAGTAGTATAGCGTAGTCTGAAATGCGCTTTACTGCTAATTTTATATTCTTCAAAGTAAAAAGAGATTTAATTTAATAAGACAAAGAAGATTAATAAATAGAAAAGGGGTTAAACCGCGGGGCTGTAATGTGAATTCGGACCTTTTCATCTTTTCATTTTTTTTAAGTTTTTCAACAAAAATAAATCATAGACCTTAATATAAGCTATCGTATAATGATTACATATTCCCAAAATTTAAGTAAATGAAATCCTGTTGCTATAAAAAATGTAGAACCATAAATTCTATCTGCAATAGTAAATGGAGCCTCTAAATATTCATAAGCTTGTAAAATTGTAAAATAAATTCCTAATACAACTGTTAAAAATAATCCTTTTGAACATTGAGAGTAGTTATTTTCTATTATAGCATGGTGTGCTCAAGTAATAGTTACTCCTGATTTAATTAAAATAATTGTATTTAATAAGGGAATTTGAAATGGATTTAATGCAATAATTCCTATTGGAGGTCATATAGCTCCAATTTCAATATTAGGAGATAAACTTCTATGGAAAAATGCTCAAAAAAAAGAAACAAAAAAGAATACTTCTGAAACAATAAATAAAATTATTCCTCATCGAAATCCTTTATTAGTCGTTATTAAGCCGGATTTTCACTATGGAATATAATATAATATAATATAATATATTTTATATCGTGAAATATATTTTTTATCGCTCGTCATACATGTTGTACGAGACCGTTTACACTGTGCTATAATTCATATTACATTCCAAACAATAAATATTTTTTCGACCGACTGAGCAATATTAGAAGGTTTATATTTTATCTCACGTCCCTGGACACCACGCCTCCTCCTGCCTCGCCCTTAGGTTTTTTTATTGTTGTTTTTTTTTTTTATTATGGCTCCACACAATTAGTGTATTTAGCCAGTGTTTGAATGAAACCATAGACAACCAAAGCTGAACTATATATGTGTTACTTACAGCGTGAACAGCAATCGCGGGATGTAATATATAGCTCAAGATGTAATTTACATTATACCCCATAGTTAAACTAAAAAGCCGGCTTTAGGCAAAATAATTAAGTACTTTGTATCTAAATCTCTTTCGGCAACAAAACTAAAATCCTTTTAACGCTAGACTCGTCTAATCTTTAAATTTTAATGAGGTTCTGATGATTAATCCAAATAGAATACCTTTTTGAGCGTTCGATGTAATAATTTATGATCGCATAGAACGTAAAAACTGATTTTACATGCCGCGATAGTGAAAAATATCCCCTAGCCATAATCATGTCATCAAGGTATCAATCTCCGAAGATGATTATCAGATGTCGATAAAATTTGAATGAGACCAAACGGGAGGCATAGCCACAGACTGTATGATAGTTACGACGTAAGCATAACCTCTCAAACAAAAAAATAATTTTTCAAATTAGTTATGATTTGACGGAGTTCTGTGGTAACAATCATAAAAAGAAAGAACAATAAACTGGCCAAGTGCAAGTCGGACTTGCACTCGTAGGGTTCCGTACCACACTACAGTATTTTATAATATCGAGCAAAAAATACAACTATCATTTATTATCATTATCAACCTACTATCTACTACTACTACTATCCTTTATCATTTATTATTATTTTTGCTGGCGAAACAGCAAAAAATAATAATTAATAAATATTTCGTTTCTTATAACGCCATCTAACGTCTAACAAAGGTGTTATGGATGGACATTTCAATATAACGCCATCTATGGGACGTTTACCTAACTAAGCGTTCTAAGATGGCTTGAAATGCCGAAAAAAATACGTTTCTTGTATGGGGACCCCCTTTAATTTTTAACTTTATACTGTTTTTAGTATTTGTTGTTATAGCGGCATCAGAAATACATCATCTGTGAAAATTTCATCTGTCTATCACGGTTCTTGAGATACAGCCTGGTAACAGACGGACAGACAGACAGACAGACAGACAGACAGACAGACAGACAGACAGACAGACAGACGGACAGTGGAGTCTCAGTTATAGGGTTCTGTTGGTACCCTTTGGGTTCGGAACCCTAAAAACGGTCCAATATCCTCTTTTTTGTGAAGTCGGTTAAATTTAACTATTAATTGTATTAAGATAAGTTTTACGTATTTTTTAATATCCTATAGACAAGCGTTTGAAAGTGTTCAAACGCTTGTCTAACTCACCTGTTGTTAAGTGATGTTGCGGTCGAAGATGGTAAGCACGCTAGGCCTAGAATATGTCTATATATATAAAAGAATGTCGTGTTAGTTACCACACTTATAACTCAAGAACGGCTGGACCAATTTTTATCACTTTTGTATTTTTGGAATTGTCTTTGTCAGGAATAGGATAATAAGTATTAAAAACAATGAATCATTGACCTAAAAAAACATATAAGACAAATTATTTTGCCAAAATGTTCCTGGGTTAAAAAACTGCCAATCATTTGATGTTCAATTGTTTATCCCGTCGATACGGTAAACCGCATTATCGCATATTTTTTTCTGTATAATTATGGCTCCACACGATTAGTGTATTTAGTTAGCCAGTGTCAGGTATAAAAATAATTCAAGTTTTTGTGAATTCAAGTCATGTAGATTTTAAAAATGTCAAATACTGTCAGTAATGACAATTGTGTGACATATTTATTGATTGTCAAACATGCATGCCAAACTCGGAACAATGTCATTGTTCCGAGATGCCAAATATATGTATGTACAATGACACGGGGTTGAAGTACTTGATTATTGTATTTTTATTCTATATTTGTATTGCCATAATATATTAATAAACTTAATATCTCTTTTGCATTCATTGTATTACGTTCATAAACGCCTAAATTAAGTTCATCTAAAAGGTGATACGACATTCAATGTCTGTTAGGTGGTACGAAGTTTGCCGGGCAGCTAGTAATAATATATAATACAACAAATCTGGGTGTCCGCAGTATGTTGCACGAATTAAAGGTTAAGGTAGGTTTGCTTTATCTATGGTATACTAGCGACCCGCGACTTTACATGTTCAACAATCATCGTCATATTTCAACCAATTTACACAAAACCTTAACAAATTATACACTTAAATATTTCTCATGCATTAAATTTTATCATCTATTCGTGCATATATATGACTCTGTCTATATGACTCTGTCTATTCGTGCAAAACGCACCAAAATCCGTTTGGTAGTTTTTGAGGTAATCGTGAACAGACAGACAGACTCAGTTTTCACTTTACTTTTGACACAAATGTTGTCAAAAGTAAAGTGAAAACTGAGTCTGTTCTGATCCTTTTGTTGCGATTCCAAGCTACTCAGTCTACCATCAGTAACTAAACTAATAACAAATTAATCAACAGACTGCACAACAAACGCCAGCTTTCAAATAATTGATTTATCAATAAGTACCATATCCAATTTACTTGAAAAAAGCCTTTGCGACTCATAGAAAAAGGTCTATTTCAGTTTTATCTATTCTACACAAAAGTTTTATTACGTAGTTTGTCCCAAGCCATTTGGGCGATAGGTATCGGCTGTGTCAATATTCAGTTACAGCAAATTGAAACACACCTTGTGTATGCGATACATTGAAATCCAACGAGCGGCCGGAGTTGGAAAGTGTTTACAGTTTGGTAAATAAGTAGTAGGTATATATTGTAGGTACGCCCGTATTTATTATTCCATTAGTCTATCTAAGCTATTGGATATTTTTTTCGATGTAGGGATCTGTTTGCGTCATAAAAACATAACAGTACTAATTTTTGTTTAACTCCATGCCAGCCATGCTCACTCCTATGCCAGCGGCTGCTTTGATAACTACTATATATTATATGTATAAAAAGAGGGTGCGTAGAAAGCTACGTGTTAGAAGTGAAACTTCCAAGTTCATTCAATTTATTTCTCAACATCATTATACAATTTTTTTTGTACCATTCCATCTGTGAAACTTTAGCGAATACGTCTTTGTAGTTACGCCGTTCTACAATAGAGGGCGTTTATACATAATAAAATATAACATGACGTTTACGTCACTTCCGTCAAATTTTACCCCAGTGCGCAGTCACACTAAAGGAATCCTTATAAGATCACTTTCTTGTCTGTCTGTCTGTCTTTCCGTCTGTCTATCTGTCCGTATGTACTCAGAAACGGGTGGACCTAGCAAGTTGAAATTTATAGCAGATACTGAAGTCTATTATTCCTATTAGGTGTATAAAAATCAAGGCCCTCAGTCAAAACGATAAAAAAATGGGCAAATTTAGATTTCTACGAAAACTAGCAAGTACCAAAATTGACATTAATTTTCAACTTTTTTTATTTTTCGGAATTTGTCTTTGGCAGGAAGCAAGGTCTTACAGCACAAATAAAGGGAAAATTCCAAGAAATAAAAAAGTTGCAAATTAAAGGTTTCCCCATACATACATAGTTTACGCCAATAAAGATAGTCCTCTGAGTTATATGAGCGCTCATACAATTTAGAGGTCTAGCTTAATTGGTACATTCCAACGTTGGTACGGAAGCCTCGGTGGGTGAGTCCAACTCGACTTGGCCGGTTTTTTTAAATTTTATTCTTCATTTTCATCGAAATTCGTTGAATATTACCTAGAGATATGGCGATTAACACCTCAAACTTGGTACTGAAAATGACGAACGCGTCATTTGAATTCGCTTTTTTTCGCTTTGTAAATGATCTTAATTTTTATTGCAGTTCACTTTACGTCATCCACAATTTACTTTCCACCAGAGTTAATCGTAATATCGATTAAATTATCACTTATTTTCTACCAAAAAACCCTTTCAATACCCGCAGGGTGTCTTCCGCAATAAAAACGGCCTCCACAAACACGATCTCGTTAAATAAAGTGCTATCTAGCAGAGAAATAATCGAGTTATCCAGTGCCTCATCGATACGTATCGATTATATTGTTCTTAGAATAGAAGGACGTTATGGTCAATATTTTACTTAGTAGTTCACACCAATCAAAGACATTAATGAGACAAAACAACATGAAATGAATTTTCTTTTTTTCATTTCTTATTTGAGAGACGAATCGCTGGACTTGGGTTAGATCATATATTTTTCTGCTGTCATAAGTTGTCTTTCTCCCTATATGAAGTCTAAGTTCCAATATCTCATATGTATTTTATTTTTTCTTTTGCCGGGATTTTGATCTTTATCTCACCTGTAGCTGCTCTCGGCACGGAGTGGAGCCATTTGGTTGGTTATCCCACCGCAGTGTAACCCTAAGGTGTCTATTACACGGTAGGTTATTCGTCAATCAAAACCATCAACCATGACTTTTGGTTGCTGATGCAGTCATCAAAAGTATGTAAATTTCGGTTAATCACCGTCAATCGCTCTATTACACGATAGATTATCAGTCACAACCGTAATTGCCAGCAAACTGACAACAAAACCTATCGTGTAATGGACGCCATAGAACATTACATTTTTAAGTATTTGATGTTCATTTTCATTTTTAACCCCCGACGCAAAAAGTAGGTGTGATATAAGTTTAACGTGTGTATTTATGTATGTGTATATCTGTCTGTGGCATCGTAGCGCCCAAAAGAATGAACCGATTTTGATTTAGTTAATTTTGTTTGATAGGTGTCTTCATCGAGAGTGTACATAGCTTTGTTTCATGAAAAGCCTATCGGCCGTTCAAATATAATCAGCTCTTTTTTGGTTAATAAGATTACGATACCGACTTTCATAGCCCTTGACCTCGGACGTCAAAAAAATCAAAATGGCGTTCTGCGCACTACATACCCGTTCCTGATGCTGTCTGATTAGCGTAGTTTACATTAGTCAAATCAAATGTATTAATATGAAATGCAATATCCTGTTACTTCAATGATATTGCAAGAATAAGGTAAATTTGACCTAATGCTGAGATATCTCCTTGAATCTGCAGAAATCTTCTCAACTCCTCGTCTGAGATGTCGAGTTTAGGCTCATTGAAATGGTCTCAATGAAATAATTATACATTTACAAATCAGTCTGGGGTGGTTTTACATTTTAAATATAGGTAGTATTCATTCATTATTTCGCTTGGTGGTAAGCAATGAATATGTTCGAAGATGGTGAACACGCTAGTCCTAGAATACTGTGACTCTCAAGTGCTGTGTGTTGTCAAAACACTGTAAGGTTATGGCGGCAGATTTTATCCTTGATTGTGGTAAGCTACTTCTTGGTAGCAAGTTGGCGAAATATCGATATAATATTATTATTCCTTCCAACTGTGGACGAACACCCGCATAAAGATTTAAAACGGTGACATCTCACTTAGGAGTCATATATCCTTTACGGCAAATAGAGCTCAAAATAGTAATATAATAACATGAATATAACTTAAAGCTTAGGCATGACCATGCGATCTGTGATTTAACCAATCATGCTTCAATCTATACTGAGATCAGATCCACGCTTGAGCATAGTTCTGTAATCCCGCCCTTAGAGTATTTTATGATGGTCTGAGACTCAATCAAATACTTAACTATCCATTCTTAAAATAGTATTGACAAACTATCATTCTGAGAAGAATAATTCAAATGGCTGAAGTGTAAGATGATATTATTATATTCCTGGGATCGATAGCATTTAATCGTTTAATTTCTATCGCAGACGAAGCCAACCGACTCGTGATTGTTAAGCATCGCCGACTTCTATTTTATAATAGACTAGTAGCAACCCACCTCGGCTTCGCATGGGTGAAATTAGAAAAACGTAGTCTATATATTGAATACTTTTCAGACAATTTATTGATAACTGTTAAAGATACGCTACTAAGCCTAAAATAACAGTTTTTAGAATTGTTGTAATGAATATAACAGTAATTTATATTTTTATATTATACTATATTTTATACTATATTATGGAATATATGCGCAGAATATCAACAATAACGTTACTTACTTACGTACGTAAAAAAAATAAACGATGGAAATTGGAAAATAATTGAACAATAACAAAGACGCAAAAAATTATCCGTGGCAATCTAAATATATTTTAGAATGTTTATGAAATCTCCGAATACATCAACTTCATTAATTTTTTTTATTGCAGGCTGTGCATATTCAATTTAGCGCAGAATATTGCCCGTAGTCAGTTCGATGAAAGGAAAGAGTAAATATTTTTCTGTTTTGAATAATGAGAGCATAAGCGCGGCATTGAGCACTTTGGACTTTTGTTTTCCGGTTACTTAATGTACAATTAAGTGTGCAAATTCCGAATTGTAAGACAATACAAACATTTCAATAAATATTGTTTACATACGAGGAAATACGCATGGTTATAGTTTAGTCTAATTTATAAGAGTTAAAGCAATGTCTATGTTACATTGTTTCGAGTTTTTATCATGCACTAGCTGTGCCCCGCGGTTTTACCCGCGTAGACATCGTTCCCGTGAGAATATCGAGATAATAAGTACTCTATGTATTATGCCAGTGTTTAGGTTATCAACATACCAAATTTCTGTAAACTGTTAAACACAATCCAAATTTTTTTTTCATCGTTCTGACGAGACTCGAACCCGCACCCCCGGATTACACGTCCAGGTGCTGTGTCAATTAAGCCACGGTTCTATCCATCGATACAACGAAATTATGCATTTTTTGACCCAATTATGCATTGGTGGCTGACTGGTGATTAACTTTGGAATGAACTTTCGAAATAAGTACCTAGTCATGGATGGCGCCACCAATGCATAATTGGGTAAAAAAATGCAATCCACTAATTTTGTAGTATCGATGGATCGAACCGTGGCTTAATTGGCACAGTACCTGGACATGTTATCCGGGGGGTGCGAGTTCGAGTCTCGTCGGTACGATGAAAATTTTGGATTGTGTTTCAACAATTTATAAACATTTAAAGTGTGTAACACTTCAAGAATGATAAAATAACAAACACACACACACAAACTTTAGCCTTTTTAATATTAGTAGGATTACTGTTTTTGTATCAGTTTCAATTTATAACAATTGCGTAAAACTATCTGTGTGAACATTGAACGTCTCTAAACATAATTATAGTTGTAAGCAATTTGAATGTGTTTGTTCACGATACTAGATTAAAAAAAAACTATTTATCGAAGTTATACAGATATTTCAAACTACTTTCAAAAACAAAAGCCATTTCTTATCTCTATATTTCATTCACCAATCCCAGAGTTGGCATAGACATATCACTCTTCAGATCTTCAATTACTGGCTGCAATAGCCACGGCTTATCTAGAATTGATCTAGACGCGTTGGTACTCTAAGAGGGCTTACTTTGGACATGATAAATGAAGGCACCACATAACACTATTGTCATAAAATAGTATGAAAAAATATAAAGTACTACAATCCCGCGGTTTTTTGTTTGTTTGCCTTCTCGCGTCCGTAGTGTATGACATTCATTGACCCTACACGTGATGCCTGGTTGCTGCAACATGTGGCACTGGTGGCATACCGCAAAGATGCCACCAGTATGGTCGCCCCTTAACATCATGCAGGCTTAAGCATGTTTTAGCCGTGTCTCTCGGCTTTTAAGTCGATATCCAGAGAGCCTCAAGTCGGTGATCACTTCCAGTATTCAATTTAGTGATCACTGAAACGTCTCTGAATATGCGCTTGTCCGTGATGATGAAGTCACTCTCGTTTTTTGTCACAGTGTTGGGGCTTCGCCACGTCCACTTCCTTTGTCAGTTTTTATAGTTTTGTTTATTGATACTATAATTGGTATACGTATTCCTCCTGTATGAAATTGTGCACTGTTATGTTAATAGATGAAAACGTCTATCAACATACCAATACGCAATTTCTGTTTGGCTCAAGTATCTTTCAAAGCGATTACAATAAGCCAACGCCTATACCAAGACATTCTAACTCTCGATACCACAATACAAGACAGTGAACTTTGTAAGTAAAGGACTTTAAAGGAGATGCTTCTCATTACATTGGTCTTCATATTGTGTAGAATTTGATTTAAATCATAATAACTGTGAACTGCTTAAAACCGATTATTCATAAGTTAAAGATTGTGCTGTTGTTCACGAAGACGTGGTAACGCTATACTAAAAAAAAGATTCTATGAAAGTTTAAACGTAAACAATATTTTTCACGGTTTGTTTATTATAAGAGTTTCCGTGTACAAGGCTGTTTTATTGAAAATAATCTGATATAATGATTATTTGATTCCCATTCAGTAGGTGTGGGCTACAAAATCCAATGCGAATTTTATGTCTGCTAACAATGATGATGGATGAGATAGATTTGTAAATAGGTTTTTTTATTATTATAATTAATAATTTTGAATACTAAGTTTATCTCTGAATGTGATAAAATGGCAAGTTTATCTTTCCAAAGATTCTATCCAATGTGCTAAGTAGTGTAGAGCTTCGTAATTAAGGGGGTACGATTTCCATACAAAACTATAATGCACAAATATGAGTAAACGGAGCAAAAATATGCACTGAAATCACAGCTTTTGGTCTTGTATAAGTTTTAACATGTCGGGAATTATATTTATCTACATGATTTATATGAATAATATAAACATATTATTCAATTAATATTTTTTTGGTTAAACTCGAATTTTACTATTATTAAAAATAATTTCATCTCAATCAATCAAATTATTTAGGTAAACACATTTCCCGACCCGTAAATTTATATATATAGACCCATTTACTTATATTTGTGCATTATACTTTTGTATGGAAATCGTACGAGTACGTAAAATTGTATATAAACTGTTATATAAAAGTTTACATACTCGAGTTAATTACGACGCTCTACAATATAAATCACCACAGACCAGCGAATAATTATTGTCCAGAATCAAAATTGATCGATAAAGTAGCTCTCACTCCCCCATAAGGGTAACGAAGAACGGAGGAAGCATTAACTTTAACTATAACCTCATATCAAACTCGCCTTCTTATGTTGCTTTTAGAATATTGCTAAGTTAACTGCACACTGTCTGAATAGAGCTTCAAAACTATACATATTCAGAAAGGATGCACGGTTATTTTGTTATCGACATTGTTTTATGGCGCCGCAAACAACTTGGTACTCCACACGGTGCCCACGTACTTACCTGAGGGGTGCGTATTACTAGGGGTGGAGCGCCCAGGGTTGACTTAATAAAAGTTGGAGAAACTGGGTATAATTATCGCAACAGTACTACAAGTTACGAGCAGCGGACAACAATAGCCGGCCGCGTGGCTTAAAAATTACCATATACCTATTGACTTTTAAGTGTGTCCCTTTACCCACCCGCACAAGCAATATTTAATTTCTAGATCTTTTTATAGTTTCAGAGCACTGCGGTCTCTTCACGGATGGACAGTATATATGGGCCGCATTACTCTAAAACCAGCTTTAAGATAGTGACTCACCTCTGTCCAGGACTCTTGCTTTCACTACTGGCGTTGTTACTGGAATCATCATCTTCTTCCCTCGAGGTAGCCGCTGATAAAACTCTCGAGGAGCCTGCGTTGATTTCGCTGCCGTCATTGTCTTCTCCTTCCGATGTCCGGCTTGTGCCTTCTTCTGCCTGGAGAAAGAAAGAGATGGGTGCTTAGTTTGCTTTGGTTATGTTCTGAGTTATGTACCGATGTAATTCTTAAAATCTCTCTTAGAGTAAAGGTTTGCATTAAAATACGGTTTTTATCTTATGAAAGTTTTTAGGCTTTGTAGTTAGCAGCTTTTGCAATAACCGTTTGCGCAACTACATTTTTATTAAAGTTGTTTTCGAAGGATAAAATATTAGTTCGCCTACTATAAGTTCTGAAAATTTGTTGTAATAATAATGTCTTTGCCTAACTTGAAGATTGAAACATGAGCAGATGTTAGGACCTTACTTTGTAGCCGCACACGGAATATCCTAGCGATTCTTCCGATTTGAAATGATCACGTGACGGTCTACGGCGTAGCGTAGACTCTACGCTGATGTTCGCATCATCTTGGTGTTTTTGAGATTGTGCTACTCATATTTTGCCTCAACCAATCACGGCCAGCCTTATTCAGTTAAAAAGGCTGGTACTAGGATAACTAGGATATTAAAACAATATCTGTGTTTATTGAGTTCATAACGTAGTACATAATAATTTATTAGTTAAAGAAATAATTTATGCTATATTTGTAAAATCCCGTTCATATTTTATAAGAATATGAACAAATCTTTATTATATTATTTTGATTATCAAGGAAAAATAAGAATTAAGACTACAAAAACGGTACGCGGATGTAAAATATCAGCTTACAAAATTCGCAGCCAAAAGCTTCTGAACGCAATTCTCTTACATTTTAACATAATAATGTTATTATTATATTACATGTACTTAAACTTTAACTTGCTTTACAATCCTAAAACAGGCAACTCAATACGGAAGGGTCCGTAAAACAATTTGTCGGATTTTATTGAATTAGGTAATTCAATCATTCTGTAAGCACCTCCCGATTTGATTCGAATCTGACTCGAATCAATGTTGCTTCTTCATTAGGACGGAATAACTTTGATTTACTTTGCCTTGAATATTTGTTAAGGACATTGGACGAAATGAAATGTTGAAAGTGTAAACGCATAATAAATTTAGTGTAGTCGTATAAAACACAAAAAAAGTTTCTATCTATGTCCGTTAAGGTACGACCACACCGCGGTGACCTACGTCCGCGTGCGCGTTCGCGATCTGATTTTCAATCGTTTTCTGATCACCGTAGATTGCTTTTGGTGTGAACCAGTCGGTACAAGTCTCGGCTCCGTATATCATCACAGGTAGGACGCACTAGTTAAAGATTTTTGTCTTTAGACACTGCGGTATAGGCGACGAGAAGACTCGACGGAGTTTTCCGAATGCTGCCCAGCCTGGCTGAATTCTTCTCTAGATTTCCTTCTCGAAGTTGTGTTTGCCTAGTTGGAGCGTCTGCCCTGCGTAACCATACTTCGTTTCAACTTCGAGTGGGATTCCATCTACGGCAATCGGTTCCGGAACAACGTGCCCGTTGTGCATGACTTTGGTTTTATCCAATTTCATCCGGAGACCGATGCGACGAGACGAATCAGCTAGGCCATTGCACATCCTTTGTAGGTCTTGCAGCGTCTCTGCCATAATGACGATGTCATCTGCGAATCTTAAGTAAGATATGTACTTGCCGTTGATGTTAATGCCACAATCTTTCTAGTACATTGCCTTAAACATATTCTCAAAGGTGTTAGTGATCAGTTTCGGGTATATGAAGTCCCCCTGTCTCACTTCTCGACGCAGGTGGACATGTTTAGTTCGCTGGATCTGTACTTGTACAGCCATCGTTGCGGAATTGTACAGACATCTCATCACTTCGATCGTCGACTTGGTAATCGCTGTAAAGACTCCAGAACGGACATGGTTTCGATTGAGCCGAAAGCCTTCTCATAGTCCACAAATGTTAAGCACAGGGGCCAATTGTACTCTTCGGTCTTCTGTACAATCTGCCGCACCGTGTGGATGTGGTCTATGGTGCCGTAAACACTTTGAAACCCGGGCTGTTCCGAAAGTTGTAACTCGTCGAGTCGTCGCGCAAGACGGTTCGTGATGACCCTTGAAAAAAGCTTGTAGATATGGCTTCGAAGCGAAATCGGGCGGTAGTTTTTCAAAAGAGTGTTATTTTTTTTTTAAAAACAGAACCACCATGCTTCTGTTCCATGCCTGTGGAGTTCTCCCAGTGAAAAGAACGGAATAGCTGTTGTATTGAACTGCTAGAGGTTTTTAAAAGCTCTGTTGTGATTCTGTCTTCTCCTGGGGCTTTTTCATTTTTGAGCTGTTTAAGGGCCATCGCGATCTCGATTCGGCTAATTTCGGGCAGATCTTCTGTGAAGTAATGGGTTAAGGTGGCTCTAGAATCCTTAGTATCGGGTACGGGCCTTGAAGCATGCAATGCGTAGAGCTTGCTGTAAAAGTCTTCAACTTCTGACCGAATCTCCGACTTGGATGCGACGACTAGTCCAGTTGATATTGTCAGCTTTGTGAGATGGCTTCTACCTAGAGGCTGCGTGAACACTTTTGACCCCCGATTTTGCTCTATTGATTTTCTAATCAAGAACGTGTTAGAGGATCGAAGGTCGCGTCGTACCAGCTTCTTTATGGTTTTGTTGCGCACCTGGTTAGTTGCCAAGCTGACAAAGGGTCTGTTCATCTCCCTTTCATTAGCCGAAGTGATTCTGTCGAAATTCTTTACTTTTACCCATACGCTTGCTCTCGCAAAGATGTATCCCTTCATCCCTGAGGATTTCTACCACTTCTTCGATGTGCATACTCTGGATTTCCAGATATTTGCGCACATATTTTTTATATCATATAGGCTAGCGTTTGACCACTATCTTACCTGTAAGTGGCGTCGAATAGTAGAACGCTAGACCTAGAAATGTAAACTGGCTCTCAAGGACAGATTATACAACTTGAGGGTGGTGACTGGCCAGGCGAATACTAGACAGTGTTACTAGATTTATACAACTTGCCCAACACCTGTATTCTGCCAGATTACCAAGCCAGGGATTTTTTAACTATGTATTCTTGCACCGGAGAAGGGCCACTATAAAATCAGCATGACGGGACTTGACTCTATGTGACTCTATTACTCTTACATTTGTCTCTCGAGTGATATCTATTCAATTGCGTAATAAACAGCAATGTTCAGACTGCAATTTAGTTTCAATTACAATTTCAAATTCTAATTGAATTGAACTGTTAGTGCGGTGGTTGCAAGAGCGAATGATTGTACAAATCAATTAAGCTGAGCGCTCTTATTGGGTGATTTCTAACGACAATAAAATTTTTAGTTTCTCTGATATTGTCAAAAGAATTTATTATAGTTTTATAACTATAATAAATTCTTTACTCGAGTGACAAACAATTAAATTTCGCATCATTATAAATATCTAGTTAGTCCCCATTTTCATAAAAAGTTTTCATCCATCATCAATTGTCTGTCATCATCACTGTCTCGGAAAACTGGAATGCTATTCGATATTGAAAATCAAATTTTAAAAAATCTATAGAGAGTGTCATCCGGAGTAAGCGACAGTACAGTAGTAGCATGAATAGTGATAAAAAGTGGTAAAAGGAATTCGCGAACTTAGGAATTGTATAATGAGTAAACTGGTAAAGTAGTGAAATTGTAAGGAAACTGAGCAGTGATACGATATCTCGGTAATTGATGATGATATATGAATTTTATCGTTTTGGTGTGAAATTGATTTTTACTAGCTTAAATGATAAGCAACAGATACTTTGGCACCCAAAACCACTATTGAACATTAAAGGTACGGAAACATCACAGCGTCCTGCGTGCGCGATCTAGGCGGCGATCAGATAGCGCAATGTATTTGTACCGACTGGTTAACACCAAACGCGATTAGAAAACAATTGAAAAATACTGAGATCGCGCCCGCAGATCGCAAAACGCCGCGGTGTTGCCGTACCTTAATTGCGCGATCAAACGCGTTTGAGATAGATTTGTTCTGTTTCGTGCCACGCACTTTACCTTCATAAGTAACAACAACCCTAAGGGACAAAATTACATAGAGCTTACATCTCGAGAGAAAGATAAATGTACTGCAGATGTCAGAAAAAGCCAGCTGGGTTACTGATCATTTGTCTGTCCGCCGGATGTTGGTAACACATGTAATAACAAGTTCTCGAGCGGGTTGTCGTCGTATGTACGCGTAGATACGTGTGTATAAGATGTACATGTACCCAACTGTACCCAATAAAAATGTAATATTGGTGTAAATGTTGGGTACAATACTGCTACAGCTTGTAACCGAAAGTTTGAGTGAATTTTATTGTTTTTTCATATGTGTTGTTACCTCATCACTCGTACTTAACCATGTATTTTTTGTTCGATAAGGTGAACGATCCGTTATATAAGAATAATCCGTTCTAAATGTATTTACATTTCGTATTCTCCATGGATATAGGACAATACATCTTAGAACATCTGGCACCTGTAGGGGATTTGGATACATTTTTTTTTTTCGAAATAATAATTACGAATAGTCTCATAATCATCGCGATGGGTGCCTTCAGGCATAATAAATAAAATAAAAACAAAAATAAAACCCTTTACAATTCATATTTACTTCAGTACAGTTATATTACTTAGTTTATGAAAATATGTAAACATTATTATTTAAAATCTCCAGACACTAGTTTAGAATAGAAGACCACGAGGCCCCTAAAAAGTTTTTAACGAAAATTTCGGTTAAAATTACTGAAAAAAACAAAAACAAGTCGTACCCTGAGTCAATATTGTAGCAGTCTTGATTGGAGGTGTCAGTGATTCTCTTTAGTACTTACACATCTATGTATATATAGATAAACTTGTAGATGTTCTAAAAGAAGACAAAACTCTTTTAAATCTTCTACGAGTTTATCGAACTCTATCTATATGTTACTAATATACTTTAAAACTGTTTCTTTACACAATTTCTCTTTTTTTTCTATAAACAAATTATATCAAAAATCTACATTTTGCCCATTCACATGTTTATCTATTTGAAGGTTATGTATATTGAATAGGATTTTATGAAATGTAAGGTGCGAACCCTTTATGTATATATGCAACCGGGCGAATTATATTTTAAAATTGGTTTTCTGAATCTTCTGATTTCTTTCTTTACTACATATTTTTTGTACATTGTCACTTTATATTGCTGTATGATCTAGATAAAATGTATGTAGAACCTTTTCATTGTACCCTTATCGAACGAATAATCCTCAACAAATGTGTGAAATATGAGGGAACATTAAAGAAAGAAAAAACGAGAGCTGCACGAAGTTACACTCTTACTTTGTGAATTCGTCGGATCAGAATTATATGAATCTGATTCGTGGTCTTGGAGACAGTAGGGTATTTTACTCTATGTGAGAAAACATCTAAAAATATATTATTGTAATATATTTTTGAGATAGCTTAGGCAAAAAGCACTCGGAAAACGTTACTTTTAGTTCATAAAATAGCAAACTAAATTTTAAAATTCAATTTAAAGGTTTTAGCTTTTTAAATCTGTTTCATAACACCATTAAATATTAGTCGCCATGTTATGACGTCATACCGCTAATGCCCGGTTCCTATAACATACAAACAGATCGTTTTGCTTACGATCGGTTAAATTTGACACGAGACGTAAACATTACTGTGTCCAATTTAACCAATCGTAAGCAAAACGATCCGTTCGTATGTTATAGGAACCGGGCATTAGAAGTGTCAACTAGCAACCTGCATAGCGAAATGACGTCATGACCACAGAACAATATGGCGTCCGCTCACGACAATGCAAAATTTAAATGCATTTTTATGACTCTTAACGATTAAATAAACATTTTCTGATTTTTTAAGTGGTTCATAATCACCATTAGAATAAATTACTACAAAATAAAAATGAATAAAGAGACGGCATGAAATTAAAAATAATTCTTTTATTTTCAGAAGTATAATATAAACAGTCTTGTTTTTATAAGTCCATTTATTTTAAGCTCTAATTGTCGGCCCACAGTAGTTTGTTGTGAGACATTACGAGGTTTCTCCAAATTAAATCTACAAGTTTGTGGAGTCCCAACTTTGTTCTTTACAGGGCATACTTTGTGAGTTTATTTAAATTAGTTTGCGGGCTTTTCGGAGCTTTAGCTAAAATGGGATTTAGGTAATTTTAATTAACTATCTTAAGAATGGTACTTGCACTTATTGGATAATGTGTGAACTTTAATCAGTATTTATTTATATATTTGCAATAAATTTTCTTTTTTTATTTTTTTTTTATTTTTTTATTTTTTTTATACGTTATAGGCTAGCGTTTGACCACTATCTCACCTGTTGGTAAGTGATGATGCGGTCGAAGATGGTAAGCACGCTAGGCCTAGAATGGGAACTGGCTCTCAAGGATAGCTGCCGGAACACATTAGATGTTTGGTGACAGATTTTCTAACTTGAGGGTGGTAGCTGGCCAGGCGGACACTAGATAGTGTCCTACCACCATGCAAAACTAATAAGTAACTTTTACTACTTTACTATAGTAACTTTTCTATAGTAGTTAAATTGGAGGTACTTAAATTAGATTTCAATTTGTCTTTAATTCATCAAATCTACTTAAGTAACATCATCATCGGGCTGAAGAAAAAGATTTCGAAAATATTCGGCTGACCTCGGATTTACACCTGCGCCTTAACATACGAGTAAATATTTATATTTTTGATTGAAATAAAGTAGGAATACATACTTTTGTCACAGTTCCATATATAAAATCCTGAATTGAAATTTCTGTACCTATGCTTCAGCATACGAGTAAATATTTGTATTTACAATACATTAAATACAAATTGTTATTAAACATACAATTTATAACGTTATTCACAGTGAGTACTTACCTGAATTCGTATAAGTGGTATCGTTTCTTCTTTGAACATAATATTCAATAAATATTAATATTCAGTTCACTTCTCATACAACGAAAATGTAAATATATTTATAATATTTACAGGAGTTTACATAGAGGCATGATACAATTTTTTAGAACAACACGGTTAATAATTTCGCAAAGAAATACCGGAAGTCTATTAATAATATAGCTCTAATATTATAACTTTAAAACAAACACAAGGTTATATATGGAAAAAGTACTAACTATACTATGAGAATCATTAGTAAAGCTACTCGTATGCTATATTACGGTATTTTAATAAGCTTTGTCAACGTAAACTCAGCAAAGGAAAAAAATGGAAAAGGGAATTAAAATCTAAAACTGGATAAGGCGAATTCCGCTTGGTGGCGCTGGTAGTCTCTACATGGCACAACATATTTACTGAAACTTTTCACATTTTTTTAGGCTTGCAATAAACAAATTACATGTGATAACTAGGTAACTGACGATATGGCCGAGGATGGTAGCACGCTAGACCTAGAATGGGAACTGGGGTGGAAGTCTCTACATGGATAGCTATGAATTTCGGGCGATGATTGTCGCGAAAACAGTAATGCAGTTATATAACTGCCTAGCTGCATTTCCCTCTATTAAACGTTTGTGATGACAAGACGCATCGATATCAATGTAGAGACTACTGCCACTGGTTTTCTTCTATAATGTTTAATAGAGTGAGTTAACATATATAGTTAAAGTTGCATCTCGCTCTGTGTCTACGAGGAACATCAGTCGTAAAGACAGCGCTATCAATGTAGATGTAATAAATACAGGTGCAGATAATATTTCAATGAAATAAGTATGGCATCTAAAATTAATCTAACTACCACAGAACACAAACAAAACCAGAAACCGCGTCTAACCGTAATTTCAAGCGACGCTCTGTTTTCTAAAACCGATACGGCCCATTTAAAGTTACTACATAGTTTTTTGCATTTTAACGGGTAGGAGCGACACAAGATAGCTCAGAAATTTATAAAACAGGTTATATTCGCAACATTGTTCACAGCGTGAGTTATCGAATCACCAACGCGTGACACAAAACTATCAATGAGTGACTTCACTTTCAGATGAGTTGAAGCCTTCTAGTTTATTCTGTATTCTGTATCTCTACTTAAAGGACGATTTCTATAGACTAATAAATACTTAAAAACACTAACAGATGATTGTAAACTAATATACCAAGCAACGAGCAATATTACTAAAATATTTACTAACTATGGAATAATACTTAAAATGGAAAATGTTGATGTTATCTCTCTATAACTCGTATATAATTTTTGAAAATGGAAACGCAAAACAGTTTCAAACATTTTACTAATGACAAAAGATTAAGAATATTTACAGATTTAAAAACGGGAATTTAACGTGACTTACGCGATGTCGATATAGTTCTCGTTTTTAAATCTATAAGTTTAAAATGAACGTGAGTTTTTTATAAAGAAACAAGAATAGTTTCAAACTGGATGGATAAATTTACGAGACGCCTAAAATAATATTATATTTTATGTTGCACATTAAACATTTCGATGCTAATATGGAGCGAAGGATGTTGTGGTCAACGGGATTACATCACATTATAAATTGTTGTATATATATTTAGTACAATTGCAAATTGCAGCGGACCTACTTACATGGACTGTGGACTTAATGATGAATAATTAAATTACAACTCTTAATTTATATTAATTATAAAGGCCTATTAAATTCACTATTATTACTTACAATGTGTTTAAATATAATAATGTTTTACATAATTATATTAAACTTTAATTGCCATTACCCCTAGTAAGAGTTTTTATCGTAAACGCTTTTGACAGATCTCACATAGTTTTCGACTTATTCTGGCTCCCTGATTGGTCTAAATTTAGTGAAGTGTAGTAACCACTAGAGGCGCTGTACTGTTTTTCAAACAAAATTTGTTCGAAATACGATATCGAGTTTGGTATGAAAACTCGTACTAAGGGTACATAACTATGTCCATTTGGAAAGCTCAAAGTTGTAAATGGGGTTTATAACTACGACAGAACAGTTTAATTCAAATAAGCTTTAGTAGTAGAATGCACGTCTAAAGAGACTGGATTTCACGTATAGCATACGTTATGTGTTGAAGTAGTTTTAAAGTTCGTGACAATGAGAGTTTTATTATAATTTTAAACAATGGTTTGCAGTTTTTGCTTATTTGTTTTTAGGGTTCCTTAGCCGAATGGCAAAAAACAGAACCCTTATAAAGATTCGCCATGTCTGTCTGTCTGTCTGTCCGTCCGTATGTCACAGCCATTTTATTCCAAAACTATTAGGACTACAGAATTGAAACTTGGTGGGTAGATGGATTCTGAAAACCGCTTTCCGATTTTTATACAAAAATAAAATATATTAAAGTTTAGGGGGGGGGGGGGGGGCTGGGGGCATCCCGTACATGGAACTGGAACAAAAAAAAAATTTTCTTCAAATCTATACGTGTGGGGTGTGTCTATGGATAGATCTTTAAAAATGACATTGAGGTTCCTAAAATTATTTTTTCTCAAAGTCAATCATTTAAAAGATAGGCGCGTCTAAAGTGGTAAAATGTGTGTCCCCCCCCTCTAACTTCTAAAGTGAGGGAGTGAAAAATCTAGAAAAAATACATTCTATAGATCTCAATAAAAACTTTCAACAAAAATTGGTTTGAACGAGATACAGTCAGCAGTTTTTGAGAAATAGCGACCGCAAAGATAACTTTGTTTTTCATACAAACTCTATGAAAAACAAAGTTATTTTTGTAGTTGCGAAAAATCATAGTTATGGAGTACTGTGTTACGGAACCCTACGAGTGCGAGTTTGACTTGCACTTGGCCAGTTTTATTTTTTAAAATATTATATGAACAAAATGATAACTTCTCTCACGTCGTGACAAGTACACGCCTGGTCCTTCAAAAGAAATTGATGGAGCTTAGCCATCAAGAGTTACCATTATAGCTAGCTGACCGTTTAAAACTAACTAACTATACTTGGCTGTTTTGTGATAGTTAAAGTTTATTAATTATTTATTGTATTATACCCATCAAAAGAACTCCGAAAAAACTAAACACTTCTGGCCTTCTTAAACGAAATTAAAAAAATTAGAAGCTCAAAATAAGCTGTAGTGAGTCTTTGAGTTCAGTAAACAAAACATCAATAAAGAATTAACAGTGCCCCGGCCCCGGCTGGTGCTAGTCAAGTGCTGACGGCGTGAGTGGCGGATCACTACGCGACCTACTTTCGGTACTCAGTTGTTTACAATCGCGATGAGTTTTCATAAGACAATGGATGGTTTATCCTTAATTTTGTGGTAATATGAAGCTAAGATGAAGCACTGGAGTAAACAAGCCAATTTAAGGCACCGTCATGCAATGGGACTCTGTATCTGAGATATATTTGTTTATCAATATTTGCTTACAATTTTTTAACTTTGTTTTTCTAGATATATTCTAGATTGTACTTGATGAGCACAATCTCACCTGATGTTAGGTGTCAATGTGGTCCATGGTGGGATAATGCTTTTATGAAAGATGGCAGTGTGACGAGAAGCTGAAGAACCGACATTAGTCTAATCTATATAGCGCATCGATTCCATCTAGCTAGCGGCTAACGTTTGACCACTATCTCGCCTGGTGGTAAACAATGATGTGGTCAAAGATTCATAGTGGTAAGCATTTAGGTTTAGGTCGTAACCTCAGTGAAACGTCTAGTGTTTTATATCTGATTCACTCGATCGTGACATTATCGGTAACACCCGACACTTTAAAGCGTTTTTGCGTGATTTTGAAAGTTAAATCTTAACATAAATATTATATTCGTTATAATAAATATACATTTTCGAACATTGAAAAACATTTTTTGGGTGATTATGACTATCCTCAAATATATGAACTTGTTCAATTTCAATTGTTTTCTGATTGCGTTTTTTGTAAAGCAGTCGATACAAATAGTATCTGATCGCCGCCTAGATCGCGCACGCAGGACGCCTCGTACCTTTAAAGTACCTACCAAACATAAGCGACTAAAAGTTTTAGTAAAGGAATATTTTCGGAGAAACATCTCATAATAAAGGTGTCAGATGTGATGTGACAAATTGGTATTCCAAACATTTGGAAGTTATTGTCACACGACTGTGTGACATGATACCCATTGACAAAAGGATTGGATTGCGCCCTAGGCGTTGGTTTATCGTTTTTATTGACGATCCTATTTATAGGACTTCCTTTGATATGTGACACTTGATGCGGAACACTATGGAAAAAACATGATTCGAATTTAGATATCAGATCAGATTATTATTATTTAGATCAGCAGCTATCTTTGAGAGCCAGTTCCCATTCTAGGCCTAGCGTGACCATCTTCGACCGCATCATCACTTACCAACAGGTGAGATAGTGGTCTAAATGCTAGCCTCTAAGATATAAAAAAAAAGATTCACCAAATTATAACATTAGTGTGTTACATTGGGTATGTCATCTAATACTATAAGAATCTTTGTCCTGACATACTGACTGACTGACTGACCGACTGACTGACTGACAGACAACGTACAGCCTAAACCGCTAGTCGTAGAGACTTGAAATTTGGAGGGTATATTTGTCTTAGTACGGAAAGGTGAACTAAGAAAGTGTTTTCCTCAATTCACCCCTTTAGAGGATGAAATGGGGGTTCAAAGTTTGTATAGAGAAACAAGATTAGATAGTATTTTATATTCGAAATTTCACACAAGTGTTTCAGTAAACCAATAAGTAATTCAGGCTTTTTTGAAATTCAACCCATATGAGGGTGAAATGGGGAAACATAGTCTGAAAATCGGTATTGTTTCGGATTGCGCTGAAATTTGGCATGCAGAAAGTTATTACGACGTTAGTTCCCTCTGAGAAATGATTTTCTAAAATTCACCCTTTAAGGGGATGAAACAGTGATTCAAAGTTTGTAAGGAGAAACAAGAGTTAGTTAGATAGTAGATAGTTTTAGATAGAAGATAGTTTTTTGTATTCGAAACTTCACACAAGTGCTTCAGTAAATAAATAAGAAAATACGTGTTTAAGACTTTTCGAAATGCCACCCCTAAAAGGGTCAAAATGGGGTAACAAAGTCTGAAATCAATATTGTATCAGATTGCGCTAAAATTTGGCATGCAGATATAGTTATTTTGACGTAGGTATCCGCTAAGAAAGGATTTTTCAAAATTCACATCTTAAGGGGATGAAGCGGGGGTTCAAAGTTTGAACTAATTTGGCTTTTACTTCTTTGATGTCTTTTATAATAGAACGGTTTTAAAAAAATAAGAGTTTTAAGTAAATAAAAGAAGTCTTTAACGCGGGCGAAGACGCGGGGAACTTATAGTTTAGTATATTAGTTTGGCTTAAAATTAATGAAATACGTATGCGTCAGTAAATTAACAATTTACAATAAATAGTAAGAATAGTTTAAAATTAAAAAGTATGTCACCAGGTATATCAGTAACATTTCATTTAAAAATTTTATAGCACCCTCATTTTTGCTAAGTGTGAAAATACTATCAAAAGTCGAAAGTCAAAGCATGTATGCAGTATATGGGCAAATTAAAAATCTGCACTTACACACGTCAAATAACATTCAAATAATTGATTATTAATTAGATCATATCAATAATAATTATTCTAAATATAACAAAAAATAACTTATTGCTTTGAAGAAAAAAAAAAAGTAATGGGCCTTTCAGCTTTGATGTGTCAGTGAGAGGATATTTGAGCAATGAGTTTCACTTAAAAAAATGTTTAATTACCCTTATTAATGTAGGGATGCCAAGTGTACTATTACGTGCACCCCTAATACATGTTTCAGTACTTCAGACAATTTTTATCCAAAAAATTGTGAAATAATGAAAAATCATTAATTTTATTCATATTATAATATTATACAATAAAATAAGACTTTATTTACAGAAGTTATTTACAATTATTACAAATAAACCTTAATCAAAACCAATAAAATCTAAAATTTATTTACCAAACCACTACCAGTAGGTAAAGCTCCCAAAATGCTGGCTGTATTCCCTCGTTGAATGGCGATGCATAGTCTCTGAGCTAAATACATGCCAGCATTTTGGTCCCGTGTCGTTTCAACCAGACGTGCGGAGAGATCTTTAAAAATGCTGTGTGCACCTGGTCCCCACGGCCCTAATTTTCATTTCCGTTATTCCTTTAAAATATATATTAATATGGCATCGTATTGCCACACGTGCTTTTACTTATTCATGTATTTTACGTTCAAATTATGCGTGACTTATTTATTTTGATAAGATCAGGCGGCTTACTACAAGATCTTTTAACATTTATATTTAAATTAAACTACACAAGTGTGAGGGATATGTCACATTTTACAATCATATTTCAAGGCAGCAAAAGTGCAAAACGCAAAGCAAAATGAATACCTACGTAAGTTAAATATAGCTAAAAAGGTGTCTTTTTATGTATTATTTTTTGGAGTTTACTTATACCCGGGGAAAACTTTTCTGAGAGAAAAATCAAACGTTAAATTTAAAACGTTATGCGTCACGAGCTACAGCTTGTGATTTTTTTTCATAGGTAGGACCGATCTTCGAGGTGGTGCTATTTAAATTTTATCAAGATCTTATCAGTATCTCCAGAAATAACGATATTATATACTTTGACCATGACCTTGACCTTGACTTTGATCTTGACATTAACCTTGACCTTGACCACAATAATAATAATTCTTAAAGAGTAAACTCCAGTCGTGCGTTGGAGCTGCCACACACTTTTTTTTTTGTCCAGGCCGGATCCGCTAGAATTTATATAAATTCTAAATAGTTTTTGTAAAGATTTTTAAGCAGTGTTGTTTGTATGAATACTTAAAAGAAGTTTGTTGCACCTCAAATATGTACAAATCAAATATTATGTTTCTTTGAAGTGTTACACACTTTTACGTGTTATTTTTGTGAATGTTAAACATGTATGTTATATATGTTATATATTTTGTGAATGTTATATATGTTAAACACAATCCAAAATTTCATCGTACCGACGGGTCTTAAACCCGCAACCTCCGGAATAACATGTTCCGGTGCTTTGCCAATTATGCAAGTACAAATCAATGCAAATATTAATATTACGATTTTTTTAATAAATAAACGATTTTTTTTAAATTATCTTAAAGGTTAGCGTTTGATCATTATCACGTCTGGTGGTAAGCGATTGTGTGGGCAAAGATGGTAAACACGGTAGGCCTAAAATACTTTGACTCTCAAGGGCTGTGTGATGCCAGAACACCGTAGTTCACGTCAATAGTGCAATGGGTGTGGTGGGGATCGAACTCGCGACCTCTCGATCGCCAGTCCGACACCCTATCCATTGGGCTATTGCCGCCTTGACTAGCTGCACCCCGTAGCTTTGCCTGTGTTTAATATTTTCTCTTGAATGATTCGATTCTATTGGTGTTTGAATTGATGAAAAAATTCGCATTAAAATCCGTTGCGTAGTTCAAAATATCTAAGTGTACATAGGGAGGGACAAACGGCGCGACTTTGTCTTACTATGTAAATATAAGAAAATTATCAACAATATCTACAAAATTATTTATTACGACGAACACCTATAAATACTCAACTTTTCGGGGAGTTAATCGATGCTTAAAGACTGCTTCAAATTAATTGAAAGCCTCTCAAAGGCAAAGTCAACACTTATAAATACGGCAAGCTAAAGGCTGCTCGCAGACCGTAATGACTTTACCATCGCTTCATTCAACCTGTATTCCTGGTATTTTAAAGAGACGATGCTTGGTTTAGTACATAAAAACTAGCGCATGGATAAACATAATATGAATTATCTTAATATCCCTTAGTTAAAAAAAAACGATTATTGGTCCCTTAAAGGACCTGAAATTCCTGAGAAGACTTATTACTCGCACAATAAGTGTGCGTAACTTTTCTGTCAGCCTTTTGAGCGGCCGGGTTTTTTTTTATTGTTGTTCTAAGAATGTCCTTCTAGTTTTTGTTCGAACAGCATTTTATTTTTATTGCATAAAATTTATTGAGATAATCGAATTGTTCAAACAGTATAGTATGTAGCAGAAGCCAGTTGTAGAGTTCTTGATTTTGTATGCAATTTTTATGCTTATGTTACCTACCTATATTTGTGACATTCTATACTTTATTTCTTTTCTCGGAAGGGTATAATATACGGGTTGGTCTCTTACTAATATAAGAGATCTTTCGAGGAAAGGAATGAGTTGCTACAGTAGTAGGACTTCTGCTAGTCCGCCGGGGTGGTACCACCACTTTGCCAGTTAATTTAGTCATGTAATAATAATGTTTTTGGGTTTGAATGGCAATTTCTCCAGTGAATTTACAGGAAACATCAAACTGAAGATCTTTGTCTCCATAACTCGGATAACAGGTGTAGAATCGCATGCTTCTGTATCTGTAATAGGTAGAAGTCATCGTTTACCATCAGGCAAGCGTAATGCTTGTTCTGTTATTTAATAGCATAAAAAATCCCTACAGCAAAGCCACCATCCCTAGAACAATCCCTACAAAATATCTACTCCTTAAAATTAAATAAGGTACGGAATTATAAATGAAGATACTCTCGTGATTGAAGAAAGCGACACCTCAACAAACAGCTTTTGAAAGCATTTTCCTTGTTACGACACGTGTTATAATACGATTTTACCAAATTGACACATGGGTTGGATTTCAAGTACTTTATCAAAATGGTGAAGTTCCTTTAATCAGATCAGGCGTATTTTACCTTTTTATTTTGGTCTGAATAGGTTAGTGAAGTTTTTTTTATCAAGAAAAGCAAAAGCATGGACATATAGATTTGTACCTATCTAATCAGTCGGAAAAATCACTAGGGACTATTCCTGTGTCGCGGGCTACAAATAAACTACTTATTTATTCTTCTTCTTCTTTTTATCGTAGGTCGCGGGATAACTTACAAGCACACATGTCCCGGGCGCAAAGACACACATACTCGAAACAATTGACTGTGGATCACAGAACCTACGACCTTCGGTTTCGTGGCCAGTGTCACTAATCATACAAGACTACTAGTAATGTGCAACCGACATTCCCATATAAGCTTATAAAAAAAATCTGATAGGTTAGCGTTTGACCACTATTTCGCCTAGTGATAAGCGACGATGTGGTCAAGATATAGAACACGCTAGGCCTAGAATACTCTTAAGGGCTGTGTGCTGCTGAAACACCGGAAGGTTATGGCATACATAAAGCATCCGGCTTTTGAAACTAAACTAAAGCAATGTCAGTGATTAGCACGTTATCTATCACGACACGATGGCACAGATAACCATAGTAGTTACTACGGAAACGAGGGTTCCAAACAATGTCTCGAGTTTCGGATTAATGCAAAATTAATTGCTGGCTTCTCTTTGACAGCTGTTGTCAATTTAAGACCCTCGCAAATGGAGCAAATTGAATTTTGTTAATATTAATAGTAAAAGACAAAGAATAGATGAAGAATGGTGTAGTACTTGCATCTGTTCAAAGTGCCTGAGGCGACATAGACGACGAAGCTTTTTGTAAAGACGTTATCATATTTAAAGAAAAGTACTAATGACAACAATATATACTAGCCAAATTTGGCTGGTCTACCATTTGCCATTACGGAGTTCCAGCCCCTAAAGCCCGGTTTTGGAACCGGGCTTTAGGGGCCACTTTCTTGACCTGATGTTGGCATCAGGTCAACTCGATGCTACCATATTATTGCATCGTCTCCAAAAATACGCAAGCATGCCAAATTTTAGTCCAAACGAACGTCAGAAAGTGGTTCTCATTTAGGAGATTTGAACCTGACTAACATACACTGACACATACTAATACAGCAAGTTAAGTAAAAGCCAGTATAAATGTTTGAAAATTTTAAGCCAACACTTTCCGTTATGATATTTTGACATACTTTTATAACGACAAATTTTGTGATACGATTCAGCGAGCAGCGATTTCTCGCGGTCGTTACAACGATTCTAACGGCAGTTTAACGATCTATAAATAATAGCGCCAGATTTAATTGACGGGTTTGGGGTGACTTCCTAAAACTTTGATTTATTTTTGGGTATAGATAAATACCTATATAGATAAAATGTGTATAATAGATAAATACTCTGTGAGTTAGAGACATTGTACTTACTTTATTAAACTTGACTGCGCACTAGGTGGAAAAAACCGACCGAAAGAGACCGACATTTGCACGGTGTTTGTCCTTTTCTTTTGTGGGGACCAAATAAAATAAAACCGGCTAAGTCGAGTTGAACTCGCCCACCGATGTTTCCGTACCAACCAATTAAGCTAGACCTCTAAATTGTATCAGCGCTCATATAACTCAGAGGTCTACCTTAATTGGCGCAAACGATGTATGTATGGGGACACCCTTTAATTTTCAACTTTTTTATTTTTTGGAATGTTTCCTTAATTTGTGCTGTAAGACCTTGCTTCTTCCGGTTTACCTAGAATTGTCAATTTTGGTTATAAGCAAGGTCTTAGAGCACAACTAAAGGAAAAATTCCGGAAAATAAAAAAAGTTGAAAATTTTGGTACATTTTGGTACTAAAACGTTTTCGCGAAAATCTAAATTTGCCCATATCTTTTTATTGTGTTGACTCAAGACCTTGATTTTTATACACCCAATAGGGACTGTAGACCTATCAGGTAGTATCAGGTATACATTTAAACTTGCTAGGTCTACCCGTTCCTGAGAAAGTCAGGGGTGACACACGGACACACGGACAGACGGACAGACAGACGGACAGACAGACAGACAGACGGACACGAAAGTGATCTTATAAGGGTTCCTTTTTTTACCTTTTGAGGTACGGAACCCTAAAAATATATAAATATATGTTTACTATATATTTGAATTTATTTTATTTATTTACATTATAATATAATATATATTGGCACTGGCAGGTTATTAGACAAGGACACGCTCCGTCCTACTATCATCGCTCGGTCCGATTTTGATGTATTATAGCGATTACAACCCTATGTTCAGAGCATTACGGATTACAGTGAATTTGTCAAAAATCTGCTGTGTTGTCTATGTTTATAGTAAAATGTCATTGATGTGAGCTAACACCAGTGGTTCTATTTATTGGGACATAACGGTCTTCCATGATAATACGCCCTGCAAATTCAATTATTAGATAGCGGTTTATTGCTCTCTATTGTTGAAAGTTTATGAAGAACGTTAACAGCATCTGTGTGCCGGTGCGGGTCAGTTTGTGAAATAAGGGTCCAGTGTACGTTTTAGTTAGAAAATAGGTAAATATTTATTAAGGCAAGGATATACAGGACAGGTATAGACTTGTATATTGTCTCTGTTATTACGGTGAAGACACATTGTTATCGTGTTCTTTATACATAGTTCTTACGCTATTCTATATTCTACTAAGGTTTACTTTACACCATCACTACACTAGTGCGAACGGTTTAGTTCTTTTGTGTCTTTACTCCAAACGTGATTATTTTAAACCGGATTCACAAAAAAGGAAAAGGTTCTCAATTCGACTGTTTATTTTTCGTTCTTTTTAAGTTTGTTACCTCAGAACTCCGTCAAATGTCAACGGATTTGAATTTTTTTAGAGGTTTTATGCTTATGCCTTCTATTTGGTCCCCTTAAAATTTTATCGAGATATGACAATCATCTCCGGAGATATGGAGATAAACAATATAAGCAAATGTATATACTTAGATGACATGATTATAACTAGCCAGTACTTCGACTATTGCGGCATGTGAAGTCGGTTTTTAGGGTTCCGTACCCAAAGGGTAAAACGGGACCCTACTACAAAGACTCCGCTGTCCGTCTGTCTGTCTGTCTGTCTGTCTGTCTGTCTGTCTGTATTTCTGTTGCCGCTAGAACAACAAATACTAAAAACAAAATAATGTTAAAAATTAAAGGGGGTCCCCATACAAAAAACGTGTTTTTAAACGCCATATATCTATTTAGTTTCGGCAAAATGACATAGAGCGCGATAGTAAACGAGCCCCGTCTTTCTAGATCGCGACCAAACGAAATATTCTTGGTAATATCAATTAATCAAATATATGAGGTTGAAACTCTGTTATGTTTCATATTGTACAGAACCCTCCCTAAGTGTGCGATAAGAAACGCGACGCTGACTCGCACTTGGCCAGTTTTATATCGTTTTGTACGATCATATATTATTATTAGATAGTGTAATACAAAGTCGCTTCGCGCCGGCTGTATTCCTTCTGTATGTTTAGATCTTTTAAACTACGCAAAGGACTTTAGTGCGATTTTCATATATAGATTGAGTGATTCAAGAGGAAGGTTTATAACAGGATTAAACGCGGACAAAGCCGTGGGACATAGCTAGTAATAATTATAACAAATAAGAAGATTTATGTAAACGATTTAGTTGAATATTAAGTGTTTATTGCACTAATTTATAGAGTTTTTACCCTTGAGGAGGGTCAGAATTCTTTGTACCTTCTTACATCCTTGAGTAGGGTAGGGTATGATTATTTTGCACTTAGATTTTGAAGAGGGATTGTAGATATAACATTATACGTTTCCATTGGAAACTAAACAGTCTCAAACTGTTTCAATTTTAAAGAAACGTTTTAAGGCTTACTAAATTGATAAACAGTAAATTGATGTATTATAATTTATTTGTTCTCTACATTATTTATGTCCTTGTATGAAATACAAGACAATAAAATCCTCCTTTATAATTTAATCTTGTTTAATTTTTTCTTAGATTAATTAGCATTAATCAATATTTTTATATTATTTTGTTGCTCAAATGCCATACACCGCCGTGTCATGTAAAATATTTAAAATATTTTCTCCGTTATAAAGTTGTCTGGAAGCGATCACTTTTAGCGATAATACCGCGTATTGTTACATTATTGTATAAATAGCATTGTTTCTTTACTTAGCATTGGGAAATAGATTACATATAATGTAATTTATTATTGGTAACGAAGCTATTCTAACTGCCCCTATTGCGTGCCTCGTAGCCTATATCTTTTGTGGTATTCGCATTGACCGTTCTCCCCACACATAAAAAACATATTAGTTCCCAGATTCCGTACAGAATTAAAGCGTGACGTCACTTTACTGTCCCTTAGCTATCGGCACCCTTAAATATAGCCACGTTCACACTAGATTCACGTACTGGGAGTCTACTGTGGAATCTAATAGGTAAATTTTTATATCTAATATGCTAGCATTTGACCACTTCGTCACATAGTGGCAAGCAATGATGTGGTCGAACATGGTGATCACGCTAGGCCTAAAGAACACACACTATTAGCTACATTCTACACAAGAGGTTGCGTTGAATAAAAAATCTAAAAGGGGAAGTGAAGAGGCGGGGGGATGGGGCAAGTTTGCTGTAGCGTTATATATGGACAGATTTCAATTTTTGAATATTTCGGGAAAGGTATATAATAAATATACCAACCATAAGAAAATTTTCTTCTGCTTAAAAGATTTCCTTATATATGGTAAATATGGTTTAACTTTATCCAAACAATCCAAAAGTTATTAGTGGACATTTTCAATTCAAACTCGAATTGTTCTGTGAAATTCAGCCTTAGCGTGATGTGAACTCGGCTCTAAAGGGACGTTATATGACAGCAGATCAGGGATACGACCTTCTGACCTAGATTGGAAACCTTGCGCCATGAATACACTATGTGATGTCGATTATATCTTCAAATTGAGTTTGGGACCAGCTGGCTGGCCACTGTGTACTAAGTTTATGATGTTATAATCTTTGATCAAGATATATATGTATGTAAAGTATTATATACATAAGGGAAAACAACGGATCATGGAGGGTAAGTATATAAAATGTAACTCCAAGGAATTATTATTTTATTTTTCTAAATGAAGAACCTAATTTCATAGATTTAATAAAACTGGCCAAGTGCGCGTCAGACTTTTGTCCCGCACACGGAGGGTTCCACAAGTCCGAACGCCACGAACTTCTAACACCAACTAAGTAAATATTAACACAAAGAAAGGTAATTCATATAATGAAATATCTGGAAGACCGAGTGTTCGTACGACTAACTTTCTACGGAATCTAGCTAACTGAAGCTCTTTAAGTACAAAAATTGAAGATATATTATTCATTACTGTTCACTACATTTTCTGCAAATATATCTTAACTAAGTAAACAAATCGACCGAGGCCCACAAATTTAACAAATGAAACGCTTGCGCGTGCTAATTTTTTCTGTGCTGCCATCTAGCTGCGTCGAGGTGAATTAATTTCGTATCGTATCGTATCGTAAAAAACACGTTTTTTTTTTAAACCCTTATTTTCAACTTTGTTCTGTTCTTAGTATTTGTTGTTATAGCGGCAACAGAAATACATTGTATGTGATAATTTCAACCGTATAACTATCACGGTTCAAGAGATACAGCCTGGTGACAGACGGACAGACATACAGACAGACAGACAGACGGACAGCGGAGTCTCAGTAATAGGGTTCCGTTGGTACCCTTTGGGTTCGGAACCCTAAAAATGAAATGAATCTAACAGGGGCAATGTCCCGTTTTTTAGGGTTCCGTAGCCGAATGGCAAAAAACGGAACCCTTATAGATTTTTTTATTTCTGTCTAACTGTCCGTCAGTATGTCACAGCCTCTTTTTTCCGAAACTAATAGGACTACAGAGTTGAAACTTGGTAGACGTATTCTGTAATCCGCTTTTCGATTTTTATACAAAAATAAAAGTTGGATCGGCCCCTATTCAAAGAACTTAAACTAAAAAAAAAATGTTTTATCTTAACTATACGTGCGGGGTGTTTATAGATAGGCCTTTAAAAAATATAACATTGAGGTTCCTAAAACTATTTTTTCACAAATTCAAACATTTGAATGATAGACACATCTAAAGTTTTAAAATGTGTGTCTCCCCCCTCTAACTTTTAAAATAAGAGAGTAAATGTAATAAATAATAATAACAATAAAAACTTTCAACGAAAATTGGTTTGAACAAAATATATTCAGCAGTTGTTGAGATATAGCAACGGCAAATATAACTTAATTTATTGTTTGTTTTCCAGACAAACACTATGAAAATCAAAATATTTTTTTGGTTGGCGAAAAATTATAATTATAAAATACTGTGTGTTACGGAACCCTACGAGTGTGAGTCCGATTTGCACTTGGCCAGTTTATTTAACACTGAACTTGATTGCTCAAAGTGATTTTGTTCAGTCGAGTTTTGTTAGGACATGAATCATACAAGTCATCGGAAATCATAATAACTGTTTCATTATGCGTATATCTTATAATAAAATACGGGAAGGCTCTGACCCTGTAACACAGTTTTTAACTAGTACGGGGTTCAGATGCTCACACTTTGAGATGTAAAATTCTTGTTAAGTTAATGCTTACATAAGATAATATTATTTAGCTGTAATCTTGCTGTAAACACTGAGATATGAATAAATAATACTTTAATAATAAAAAAAAAAAACTAGTAGTTCTGTGAAAGCAATAGACCTCACGTGCCCTTATGACCATGCAATAACCGACACTTTCCCCTTTTCCATAGGTTAACAAGGCCATTTCAATGTTTTGGCAAAATAGGGATATAAGTTTTATCGATTACTGGCGTTCCCTTGGATCTAGGAGTTTGAATCTGGCTGGTGTCTAGGAGTCTAGTTTGAATAGGGGGGAAAAGGGGAGAAGCTTACTGTATCGTTATTTAAAAATACACTAAGGAATACATTCTACACAAGATGTTGCGAAAAAAAATCCAAAACGGGGGAGTGGAGGGCGAAAAAGGGGGAAGTTTGCTGAAGCGTTATTATATCGACGGATGTAAAAAAAAATTAGAAATACACACTAAGAAATTCGTTCCACACAAGATATTGCGTTGAAAAAAAAATCAATAACCGGCCAAGTGCGTGTCGGGCCACGCGCAGTGTAGGGTTCCGTAGTAGCCTGTTATTCAATGCAAGTTTTTACCCGTTATAATAAGCAACTAGGTACTCCGTCTTTGTCACTTTAAAGGATTTATTCTAAGGATATTCAACACCCAAGTTCAACGACTATTACTGCTAAACTAATAAAGTCAAAATCAAAATCAAAATCATGAAATGCGCTATTATCACGAATTTTTCCAGATTTTTCAAGCCAGCCAGTTTAGCTTTTAGAGGGGGGTGGGGACGCCCTACTGGAACAAAAATTTGCACTTTAAAGTTTAATATTTCGTAAATGGAGCATTCAATCGCCCTTAAGTCAATTTAAAAGACCTATTCAACGATACCCCACACGATTGGGTAGACGATGAAAAAAAAAAATCATCCCCACTTCTCATATAGGGGAGCTACCCTAAAAACATATTTTTCAATATTTTATTTCAGCACTTTGTCGGTGTCATTTATTTACATACCCCCACAAAATTACAGCTTTCCAGTATTAACGGTCTCTTAGCAAAACCTCGGACAGACAGACAGACGGACATGACGAATCTATAAGGGTTCCTTTTCAGGACTACGGAACCCTAAAAAGGGGGAGTGAAGGGGGAAAAAGGGCAAGTTTGCTGTAGCGTAATATATGGACAGATTTCAAATTTTGAATATTTTCGGAAAGTTTTATACCTACCTGTTCGAATCAGATTACGCAGTTATATCCGTCTTCACAAGACGAATCAGTAAACACCAAATTCGACCTCCTAGGATCAAGGGAACGCGAGTAAATTTAATTTTCAATTTACGAGTTAACATGTTTCTTCTAGGCAAGCGTGCTACATCGTCGCTCACATCTTCACTTAACATCAGGTGAGATAGTGGTCAAATGCTTGCTTATCAACCATAAAAAAAATCGCTTAAGGTACGACCACACCGCGGCGTGCTGCGTCCGCGTGCGCGTTCTGGATCTGAATTTTTATTGATTTCTGATCGCCGTAGATCGCGTTTGTTGTGAACCAGTCGGTACAAATACTACTGCGCTATCTGATCGCCGCCTAGATCGCGCACGCAGGACGCCGCGATGTGGTCGTACCTTAAAACGTATACCCCTAATTTCCTCAAAGTCTCTCAAAGTATATGGAAAATTCAAGCACCTGAAATTCGATTTCAAATTGGAATTTCTTCGTTAATTTTGTTGCGCAAAATATTTTTTCCACTTGTATTTGCATAATAAATAATAAAGCATAATATCCGGTAATTGCATGATTATAATGGCTCGCAAGGTGTATTATTCTCAGTGAGATTTCTAGTTATTATAGATCACACGAGAGAGAATCTTGAATAAAATATAACCATGTGATAAATTTAATAGTTCATTATTAAACTCCCACGTTATATATCATCCTAAGCTACGATCAGAGAGCGCTTTGATACTAAATATCAAAGCGTTCCTACTACTCAAATTTCATTGTGTTACCCATAATAATGAGTAAACATATATATAACGTGCTAGATAGAAGTGCCCCGCGGCTTTGCCCGCTTTAAAAACTCCTTTTATTTACTTAAAACTTTTCGGTTAGTGAAAAACAAAATATGAATATCATTCGTGAGAATTTCTTAACTCAAATTAAAACTTTTCTTTTGTAATAACGATTCTATAATTAAAGACATCAAATAAGAATAAGCCAAATCAGTTCACCCGTTTTCATGTTATCGAATCCAGAACACATAGAAGCCAACCAAACCTCTGAAGTTCAGTGCGACAAGATAAAGGGTCTATTTTACTCGTCTATTTACTAAAACATTGTCATAAATCGTTTTTCCGCCGTAACCCCCGTACCTCGGAGTAAGACGTTCATCAAATTCACGTCAAAGAGTAGAAGGGTTCCCTATTTAAAAAAAGGCACGACCCGATCGTGCTTCCAACCGTTTTTTTTTTACATTGTAGGAACAGATTATTCCCGCTTTTTCATTCGAATGCTAGAAACGACTGAATATTTTCAATACAAGTTCTGTAGTCAGAAACACGTGTAGAAAATCAAGTCACAATTTCACTGCCTCGTAAAACGTTACACCGTCTTAAAGTTTCATGTGGTCAGGCTTTGTTATGACTTAAATAAAATTTAATATACCTTAGTTAAGATAAGACGATAGGACACGCTTAGTGTAGAACGCTCGTGACCTCGTGTATTTTATTTCTTTAAACGGTAACCACCGTTTGACAACGAAAAGCGATAAACGAGTCCATGGGGACCAACCACGTTTTGAAATATGGACTAGAAACGTGGTTGTAGGCGTTTTGGAAAAACGACTTCAAACGGCGCGCTAGTGATTTTTAGTGGCAAGTTTGAGGTGTTTATCTCCATATATATCTGGAGATATTTGTAAGAACTTAATGAAATTACAATGGAACTAACTCAGCTCTTTCAGATAAAAACAATTGAAAATTGGTCGACAATTGATAGAGAAAATGGTGAACATACATAAAAAACATCCTACTGACGAACCATGGATGGTTAACACGAAGGGTCTATGAATAGTCTGGAGACCTACTCCAAAATGATACACCGGAATGCTTGGGCCCGACCCGCTCAAACGAAACTCGACCGAATTTGCCGATGTAGACTTACTAAGATACTTCGAATTACAACTTCGGAGTAGGCCTCCTGACTATCAAAGGCTGTGCCAGAATACTGTAATGTTTTCAAATCAGATTTTAGTTGATGGTAGTAAACTACTTTTGGTAGCCAATCAGACGGAACATTGATATAATGCTCCTACTACCTCTACTACATCCACACTACTACTAATACCATACAAAATCTACACAAAAATCCATTGGTGCCCAGCTAGGATTTGAACCAGAAAACTTCGGGTTAGAAATCAAGGTGATAGATAAACGGAGATAAAATGGGCCGGTTCTCGTGTTTTGTTTGTATTCGTTAAAATATACCTACATGATGATATTCGTAGTTGCGTAGATAAATACATGGAAATTGGAAGCCAATAAAGTTTTACCTCTATTTATATAAAATATCAAGATGGAGGCAGCAGATACTACATATACTATATACTACATATACAGATACTACTCATGTAGATTTTAAAGAACGCATAGCATTTGCAGATTTGGAAGAACGTTAGATTTGACATAAATAATGTCAGTGATGTAGGTATTTGGTTTGCATTACATTCGCGGGCACTGTGAGTCCTATAGTAATATTCTGATTACGGCTGCAAGTTGTGTATGACTTTTTCAGTTCATTACGAGTTAATATATGCCGATAACCGTTTTTTTTAATACTTTATAGGCTATAACGTTTGACCACTATCTCACCTGTTGGTAAGTGATGATGCGGTCGAAGATGGTAAGCACGCTAGGCCTAGAATGGGAACTGGCTCTCAAGGATAGCTGCCGGAACACATTAGATGTTTGGTGACAGATTTTCTAACTTGAGGGTGGTAGCTGGCCAGGCGGACACTAGATAGTGTCCTACCACCATGCGGGGGTTGTTGGTTTCTTAACGATGTTTTCCTTCACCGTAGGGCCACTGTGAGAAGCGCACATAAATTTTTCGATAGAAAAATCCATTGGTGCACGGCGGTTTGAACTCGGTACCACGGCATCAAAGCCGACCGTTCTCCCGATTACGCCACCGGGCCCTCAAGTATGTATACGAATCAGTAAACGAAGAGCCAAAGATGGGGCTCAGTGGCGTGTCTTGGGAGAGGCCTATATCCAGCAGTTGACTGATACCTACCGGCTGACTATGATGATGAGGATATGCCTAAGATATATAACAAAGGTTATTTGAGTTCACAACCCAGTACTGAATTGTTTGCATATATATTTACAATAAATAACCGATGAAGTAAAACTTGTAACACATACTGGCATCCCAATAGAAGCTACACAAATAGAATAAATTTTAATCCTACCGCAACATTCTCTTCGTACTTTGATTTCCTGCATGAATATTGATACAAACCTACGAAAAGAAAGTACCTATTTACAGGAAAGAAAGGGGACAGGAAGGCGTTAAGGGGCGCCACAGAATATACTCACAGTATTACTTTTGAGGCAAAACTAAAAGATTTGAAATGTGTTTTAGGTGTGTGATACAATTTCTGTTTAAATTTCGCGAATATTTAGTTAAATGTAATGTTACATTTTTGAACAGTTTTTATGCTATTTATTGTATAATGTTTTCACTAGGTGTGCTTTTTAGTTTAACATTATGTTATATTGTTTTTGTTAATATAATGTAGGCTACCGTTTGACCACTATCTTGCCTGTTGGTAGATGATGATGCAGTCGAGGATGCTGAACACGCTAGGCCTAAAATACTCTGACTCTCAATGGCTGTGTCTCGGGCTGTGTGCTGCCAGAACACCGTAAGGTTATGGTGGCAGATTTTCTCCAAGACAATTTCAGGATATTTTTTTGGTAGCAAATCAGGCGGAACTTCGACATAATATACTTCTGGACGTATACCCGTTGCGGGAGACATCCGAGCAAACGTTTTTGTAAAGAAACGCGCGGGCGTTTGCTTAGAATTTTCAGCCTTTGTAGTTGTAGGACTTCTGCTAGTCCGCCTGGGGCGGTACCACCACTTTGCCAATTAAATTTTCAGCCGTGAAATAGGAATTTTCTTCGGTTGAAATGGTGTAAGGTGTCCAATGAAATTACAGGGCATGTGAGACTCGACATCCTTATGTCTCAAGGTAACAGGCGCAGTGCAGTGACATGCAAAATTATGGCAGTCCAGAATTTTGCATGCCGCTGTATCTGTTATAGGTAGATGTCATCGCTTACCATCAGGCGAGTGTCGTGCTTGTCCTGTTATCTTTTACCATAAAAAAAGCCTTTCCCTAGACAATAATTTCAATGTAACTCATAATTAACAGCCAGTATTCGTCCACTGCTGGACATAGGCCTCTCCTATAGTAATGTAACTCAGGTAACGGAAAACTAAATCCACACTTAAATATTTAAGACATTTGCAACTTTAATTAGCGTATATTCATTACCCTCTCTATTTTGCAATCAAACCCCCATTATGTAATTAAGGGAGGGGGGCTTTAATTACAAGAAATAGGATACTCCAATTAGCTTCGGCGATAGATTTCACCCGATTGCTTTGGGCTAGCCAATTTATGTGACCATTAGCTACGGACACCAGTCAAGTAGAAAAATTACCTCACTCAGAAATGCTAATGACGGGGAGGCTATTGGATTTCAGTTACCTGACTGCGCAAGAAGGTAATGACATGAAATGCAATGCAATATATCTTTACTGCAAGAATGTAGTACAATTTGTTGTTACTAATGAATACTAAGGCTTAGTTGTACCATCTTCCTTTAACCGTAACTATAACTATTAGCCGGTGTTTTTATATGGATTTTGACAGATTTTTGACGTTTGTTATAGCTAAAGTAAGATGGTACAACTCAGCTTAAAGTCAGTGAAAATTAATAACTCATACATTCTATGTATCACAACAGTGATGTAAAATGATCAACAGAATTGAATAATATTACTAACGGTACCATAATAATATCTAATTAATTATATTAATTAATCATTGTAAAATGTCAAATCTTTAAATAGGCATTACTAAATGTCATATAATTAAGATAGTTTAAAAACTACGACAACCGACTTCAATGCCCCGCGAGTCAATTTCAACAACAAGTTTGAGACGTTTATCGTCATGTCTCTGGAGAAACTTACCAGATCTCGATTAAATTATAATGAGACCACTTCAAAAACGTATCCTACGATTAAAAAATGAATCATTTAAACCGGTTAACAAACGACGGAGTAATCGCGTAATATACTTACAAAAAAAAAACATACAGACGAATTGAGAACCTTCTTTTTTTTGGAAGTCGGTTGAAATTAATACATATGTCAATGATATTAAATTATACAAGTTATTAATGTAAAATTTTATAGTTCATATATTCAAAACAATGTTCCAATAACCAATAAGTTAATTTTCTTTTTAATGTACATAAAGCCATGTCTTTAAATTGGTAGGTTGTGTTTATCAGGTCGGGGCTTGTTTTTTAGCCAGAAGTGGCAATGGGCTCTCAAGGACAAGTAGTGCTGGAACACCGTAAAGTTTTGCCAGCAGATTTCTCCTTGATGGTGGTAAGCTACTTTTTGGTAGCTAGTCAGGCGGAACGTCCATATAATATTCTCTTATTACATGTACATATAATTTACTTCTACCACCTGTAATATTAGTATTTAGGTAATTACTAACATTTATGAAACCGACATTATTTTGATGATGTAAATGTGTTTACAACTGGATTTCGATGCCTCGGGAATTGTTCCAATATAAGAATATCGTTGTTATCAAATACAGACACAAAGAGAAGAAAAAAACAACGGGTTGCACTCCGGGAGTGCCGGCAGAAGTGAAAACTTGAACATTAACGTTGTTTATTTGGTTTACTCTCCCTCCGTCTTACTAAATTTCGATCAGGTCACGTGTCCTGACGCGAGTTTAACATTTTGTACCCATCCCAAAAAAAGTTTCTACTCTCCCTCCGTCTTACAAATTTTCGATCAAGTCACGTGTCGTGACGGGAGGTCCTGACGCGAGCTTAACATTTTTTACCCATCCCAAAAAGTTCACAACGCCGTTAAAGATTTTTCACTTCAAAAAACTATACAACCAAATGACCTTTGGATCTATGATTCAAGGCAATTAAACATGGGCGTATAATGGTAATATTTAATATTTTTGGCGTAGGTAGAAGCCGTGGGCAATTTGACATTAAACATAATTAATATCAGTACATAATTTAGTATCCGTCCCTCGCCTACCGACTCATAGAGTCTATGTATGTTTGTTACGATCTAACTCAAAAACTACTGGACCAATTTCAAACAAAATTTCACTGATGGCAACCTACATTATCAGGAAGTAATATTTTATTCTCGTATTCTCACAGGTACGGGAACTACGCGGGTGCGGGGTCGCAGGGCGCTGCTAGTAATAAAATATGTATTTTAGAAAAAAATTAATTATTTATACACACAAGATAAAAGGCTACTTTTTTTGTAATTCTGATAAAAAGGATATATTTTACAGTACATCATTTAGTATATCAATATTCTCAGTATCATATGTTTTTTTTTTATTTTAATGAAACAACGCCTTAAGTTTTTGTTGAGCTTTCAAAATATCCTGAAAATGTTGAAGAAATATTTTTTCCGCAATTTTGGGTTTTGCCAGCCTAAACAAATAGTTACAGAACATTTTATCTTTTTTAAACCGAAGGCGTTTCTCAGAATTTTTTTTAGAGTAGAGAGTCAGACCATTCTAGGCCTAGCGTATTTACCATCCTCGACCACATCATTCACTATACTACTCTTCTCAGCCTATTTTTCACACGTATTTACTTATTTATTTACAGAAGTGCTTGTATGAAGTTTCGAATTAAAAAGGCAATCTAATCTTGTTTCTCCATACAGACTTTGAACCCCGTTTCATCTCATTAAGGGTTGTCCTTAACGGTCGGCTTTGATGCCGTGGTACCGAGTTCAAACCCCGCCGTGCACCAATGGATTTTTCTATCGAAAAATGTATGTGCGCTTCTCACAGTGGGACCACTGGTGAAGAAAAAAATAGTTAAGAAACCAACAACCCCCGCATGGTGGTAGGACACTATCTAGTGTCCGTCTGGCTACCACCATCAAGTTAGAAAATCTGTCGCCAAAACATCTAATGAGTTCTGGCAGCTATCCTTGAGAGCCAGTTCCCATTCTAGGCCTAACGTGCTTACCATCTTCGACCACATCATCACTTAACAGGTGAGATAGTGGTCAAACGCTAGCTTAAAATATATTTAAAAAAAAAAGTAAAGCAGCGTCGTCAAAAGTCTCAAAGAACAAGTTGTAGTTAAATTGAATAGATGTTATGCAATGGCATGTATATTAAATTGCTGTTTCTTATGAGATTCCACTATGAAATGGAATGCCATATATGTCTTTTTGTTTGCTAAAATACCTACAATGTGGAGGATGTATTTTAATATGAGTACCTAGTTGTCTAGTAGATATCAACAACCACTTCAACTCCATGAGTCTTGTGAGAAGAAATATGTTATGTTGTGCCAAGAGAATCCCAGTAACCGGAAGTACGCGCATATCGCCTATTTGCCCTGGGAACGTGCCGTACGAAGAGCGGATGGCAAGCTCTCATACGCCGAATAGTTTAAAGCCTAGACATTATTTAAAAAAACTGACTAATTACTTTTTATAAAGTCGTTTGTTTTATCCAAAAATTAAAATTACTCAAGTACACGAAAATAACGTTCATTATTTTTTAGGAGCAATTGATAGAGCCAGTTGAATATTTTTTTTGTGATACATAAATACGTACACGTTTGATCACTACAATAAATCCCAATAGCAATGATTTGAGTGACGTGAACACACTCCAGACACAAAGCTATTTAGTTTGCTTGTAGCTTGTAGCTTTGTAGCTATAAAATAATAAACGTTATTTTCATGTACTTCAGTAATTTTAATTTTTGATAAAGATATATAGACGACTTAATAAAAAGCTATTATGATAAAATAATTTGTGTGTCTACTAAGGTCTTTTAAGTCAATAATTTAGTCAAACATCTGGTTACTAGAGTATAGTACAATAAAGTATAAATGTACTGTACCCAGAGTTTCGAGTATCGCTCTAACCGAGAGTCACTTCATTGCCTCCTATGATATCAACTTGTTGTTTGTTCTGGAACTTAATACTTATTTTGGAAATAAAGCAAAAAAAAAAAACAGTGACTAAATAACACAGCGACACAAACACCGAATCACTTCGCCAGTACGAGGCATCGGGGACTCGTTTTCCCTTCTGTATAGAGAACGTGATTGAAATAAAGATCGATATTTATTCAACACAAGGCATACGGTATTTGTGATTGAAAGCACTTACATTGAAAAGCTTCTTACCCATATAAAGTACACGGTTAATTTTGGTTGTTCTTTTAGTCGCAGCATCTTGCGATACTGACTTTAAGTTTGTGATATTGACTAACATAATTACACGATTTGTTTAAGTGGCCAAACGCTAAAGTCCTCTAAGTTACAACCAGGCGGGTCTTCAATTCGCGAGTGAACGTTAGTTATATTCAAGGTAAGCGTGCTACATTATCAGGTAAGATAGTTAAAATAAAATTATCAAGGTTGGTTAAAATATATCAAGAATTTATAGACACTCTTAGGGGACTTATAAAAAAAAAAAAAAGTGTGGTGTGGTTTTATGAAACCACGATGCTTCTTTACTCATGTGCACGATGCAAGTAAAACTTTTTTGTTTATGTGTAGCTATGGTAGCTAGCTACTATCACAGCAGTTAACATGACACATTTGCATGTATACAAATATGGCTGCGGAAGCGTCCGCCAATCGCAGCTAGACCTAATGTCATCATACATTATATCCACCAATCAAGCTAAAGCACCGGCGACATGCGATAGATAGACGAACAAATTTGATGCAATGTAGTGTTTCACTTTAAAAAAACGATTTATATATAGATCACCTAGAAATTGAACTCTTCTCACTTTCAGAATCAGAATCAAAATCAGAAATCATTTATTGATGCTGACTATATAAGAATTATGCTAGGTCACATTGCAATTGTTGGTAATGTCAGTCTACCCACATCGGGCATTCAATATAAGTACAATATTTGTTTTTGGTACATTTTTATAGATAGGCCTTCTGAAAAAAAAACCATGTGCGACATTATAAAACTCCTAGAATCGATGTCAAATTAAATTCAATATAGGTACACAAAATATCCGAATGTCAAAAAAACTAACATTTACTTATTATAATTATTTGTCGTTAGCTGATTTATTTCTTAGCACTTTCTCACACGAACACTGATAATATACTCGTGTGTCAAAATACAACGAGGAAAGACTATCTTGGCATTTTTCTTCTGCCAAACAATGTAATTGTATACGTGAAAAAATCTCTAAAAGGAGCCGCTTTTATTCCGCGACAAAAACTTGAAACGTAGTACCTACTACTATTTATTCTGTGCTTGAATTTCACAAGAAAAATTGCCCTAATTTTCCTAAAAGCGGTTGACTGAGGCTTGTTCATCTTGCGAAGCCCTTTCTTTCTTGTATGGCTCCTTGTGGATAATATCAGGCTATTTAAGGAAATTCAGTGACCTTTTTAGGGTACCGTACCTCAAAAGGTAAAAAAAGGAACCCTTATAAGATCACTTTCTTGTCCGTTTGTCTGTCTGTATGTCCGTCTGTCTGTCCGTGTGTCACCACTGATTTTCTCAGGAACGGGTGGACCTAGCAAGTTGAAATGTGTACCTGATACTGAGGTTTATAGTCTAGAGTCAACACAATAAAAAGATATGGGCAAATTTAGATTTTCGCGAAAACTTGTAAGTTTCAACTTTTTTTATTTTTCGGAATTTTTCCCTTACTTATGCTCTAAGACCTTTCTTATAATCAAATATGACAATTCTAGGTAAACCGGAAGTACCCTATAGGTTTTGGGTCGAAAACCTATAGGGTACTTCCCGTTGACCTAGAATCATGAAATTTGGCAAGAAGCAAGGTCTTTACAGCACAAATTAAGAGAAAATTCCAAAAACTAAAAAAGTTGAAAATTAAAGGGTGTCCCCACTCATACATAGTTTCCGCCAATTAATATAGACCTCTGAGTTATATGAGCGCTGATACAATTTTGAGGTCTAGCTTAATTTTTTGGTACGGAAGCCTCGGTGAGCGAGTTCAACTCGACTTAGCCGGTTTTATTTTTATGCATGATGCGGAAGGAACTTGGAAGAAATCTAAGAACATTATTACATTATTAGGTGATAAAAGATGTGATAAAAGTAAGATATTGTTTGTGCAAAAAACTAATATGCCCGTTTATTTTGATTCATTTCATTTGAGCCTCGTTGGCGTATATTATAGATGGCTTGACTTTTGAACAAGTGCTCGTCGGTCTAAAGGTACGGACACACCGCAGCGTCCCGCGCGCGCGATCTAGGCATCGATCAGATAGCGCAGTAGTATTTGTACCGACTGGTTCACACCAAACGCTATCAGAAAACAATTAAAAAGTACTGAACGCCCTCAGACCGCAGGACGCCGTGGTGTGGCCGTACCTTAAAATCCTAGCACGGGTGTGTATGTCCATAGGTGGTAAGAGCATATTATATCGATGTTCCGCCAGGCTTGCTACCCAAAAGTAGCTTACCACCATCAAGGAGAAAATCTGCCGCCATAACTTTACGGTGTTCCAGCACCACACAGCCCTTGAGAGTCAAAATCGTAAAATGTCTCCAGCTTATTTAGCTGGTAGGATACAGGGGTTAAGCAAGCCTGTAAAAATCTAGTAAAGGCCCTTGTATGGTGGGGTGCGGGTCGGAACACCTCCTCGTGGTGTACCCTGGGTATCAGCCGACAACTTTTCCTAGTCTAGTGGGTTAAGTTGTCGACCGATAGCGAAGTTCCGACATGAGGGGCTCCTCTGCGTGTCCGTCTGATATTAGCAGAGGGCACAGTGTGACGGAGCAGGGCGGGCTCGGTGGTGGGAGCCGCCCGGTGGTGGGGCCGAGCATATGCTCGAGCCAAGTGGAGGGGCTGGTGACGGCCGATGGAGGGTTTCTCACATGCCATTTTGGCGTGCGAGGTGGACGGTGGACAGTGTGCGAGTAGGGGTATGTGCCCTTCGCACACTAGTCATTTGAGGGACGGAGGGTGTGGGGCGTTGCACAGAAGTGCGCATGTGCGCTGTAATAGAGGGGTGCACTTGTGTACCAGGCCGTGGGTCCAATGGGCCGAGTGGTGGGGCCGGCGACGGTCGAAAAGTGGGGTCTCGCATGCCACTGGCACTGGTATGCGGGTCGAAAAGCGGACGGTGTGCGAGTAGGGGTATTTGCTCTTCGCACACATGTCAGCAGAGGGACGGAGGATGTGAGGCCAGGTGCCACACTCCTCTGTCATTGTGGGGTAACTATTGGAGGGTCGGGGGACTCTCCAACGGCTTGCACTCCCCACATGACGGTTGAGGGTTGACCTTGGTGAGCAGGGTCAGCCCTCCGCAGCGGCAGAGGCCCATTTGAGTCTGCCACCGGGGCAAGTTGGTGAATGCTAGCGCAACCCCATCTTGCCCCACCACGGTGGATGCCCTTCAGGCAGCGAGTCCCACATAACTATCTCGCTCCCCCGGGCGAGAGGTATCCATAAAGGATTTTCATGGGTCAAAAAAAAAAAAAGGACCTTGTATGGTGGTAGGATACTATCTAATGTCTGCCTGGCCAGCTACCACCCTCAAGTTGGAAAATCTGGCGCCAAACATCTAATGTGTTCCATCAGCTGTCCTTGAGAGCCAGTTCCCATTCTAGACCTAGCGTGCTACCATCCTCGACCGCATCGTCACTTTATGTATGCTATTATGAATTATTATATTTATGCTATTATGATAGCCTATACGATATTAATAAAAATCGTCGGTGAGTTATCTTAATTTTAACTTTGTTTATTTTTTTAACCGACTTCACAAAAAAGGAGGAGGTTCTCAATTCGTCTGCATGTTTTTTTTTGTGTGTATGTTACGCGATTACTCCGTCAATTGTGAACGGATTCAAATGATTCTTTTTTTAATAGGTAGGGTACATTTTCGAGGTGGTCCCATTTTAATTTTATCGAGATCTGATTAGTTTGTTCAGAGATATGGAGATAAATATCTCAAACATAGGAGAATGTACTGGTTTTAGAAGAAGAGTCCCAAGAAGATTATACACAATGGAGGTAGCTATTGCATATACTTTCGAAGACTAAAAAATATTACCTTGAATAATGTATTTACATCTTTATTCACGTTGATTTTGGTTTTTAACCCTCGACGCAAAAAGAAGCAGTGTTATAAGTTTGACGTGTGTATCTGTGTATCTGTGTGTCTGTCATCGTGGCATCGTAGCGCCCAAACGGATGAACCGATTTTGATTTAGTTTGTTTTGTTTGATAGATGTCTTCGTCGAGAGTGTTCTTAGTTTTATTTCATGAAAATCTGTTCAGCCGTTTAAATATTATCAGCTCGTTTTTGGTTAAAAAAAAACTACGATAGCAACTTTCGTAAGCTCGTAGTCCTTTGACCGTGGATGTCAAAAAATCAAAATGGCGCTGTCGCAGTATCTTGTAACTTCAATGATATTGCAAAAATATGGTAAGTTTGATCTAATTCTGAGACATCTCTTTGGAATGGTCTCAATGTACAAAGTTATACATATGCTTTGATTATAAACTAGGGTTACATATACAAATCAGTCGGGGGTGGTTTTAATTTTTTTGAATTTAAGTATTATTGACAGATATTCTTACGGTAACTGTGAGCGGGATAGAAACAAAGGTGGGGAGAATTAATTTGTCTTCACAGGAATGTTCTACCAGGCAAAGTCTTGTTAATGTGCAAAGTTTTTGAGCATACCCAATATTTTTTGACATGACATGACGTTTGGCGAAGATGGCGGCCATATCAGTCCCGCCCGCGACACTGCGTACATAAATAACTCAGAATTATGAACGTACTTTGTACCAACCAACGTTGCAAAAAAAAATTATAAGCATAATACCACAGTTTAAATAATAGTTACTGCATAAATAATACTTTTCGTTGTTAGGTTGGCTACACAGTGCTTTCATAATTCGGGTATTAACAATGTAAGGAAGTGCCAACTCTTATAACGTAGTAGAGTGATTCAGACTGTGTGGGCCATATGGCGGCAATGAATGTTAATAATCGCAAATAATACTTTTAATATTCATTTTGGAATACAACTAGTCCGTGTTATAAAAGTATTTGGAATTATTGTAATAAAATAGACAATTCATTATCGTGTGTGTCAGATGCTTTTATTGCACAGGGCCATTTTGGACATTGTCCTTTGATACCTTGATGACATTATTATGACTAGTGAATATTTTCACTAGCGCGGCATTTTTGGGTTCCGAACCCAAAGGGTACCAAATGAACACTTTCTGAGACTTTGTTATCCGTTCGTCCGTCCGTCCGTCCGTGTGTCGATATGTGCGCACTTTACAGATGTACCTTCTTAACCGTAATAGGTACATACTTGAAATTTTCACAAAGTATATATCCGTCAGTGTATAACGGCCCAGACACGAAATTTTATAGATGCATGTAATTTATGTATGAAAGCGCTCATGAAAGTGGAGGAAGCGAAAGAGGTATGTCAGGATCGTAGCATGTGGAAAGAAGTAGTCTCTGCCTACCCCAACGGGAAAAAGGCGTGATTGTATGTATGTATGTATGTATGTAATTTAATTAAAACTTGTTTTGCTCTAAAAAGGGTAAAATAATATTTAAAAAAAAAATATAACCGACTTCATTACCACAAATAGGCACTCAAAAACGAAAAATAAATTACTTAATATAATTATTAAAAGCGCTACCCACTTATCTATTTGAAGTCGGTGCCAGCCAAGTCTAATAGGTAGTATATAAATACTACCTACCCTACATGTATATAACTACTTACTACTACTACATACATAGTATCTATCTACTATCCAATAGACTTGGCTGGCACCGACTTCAAATAGATAAGTGGGTAGCGCTTATAATAATTATATTAAGCAATTTATTTTTCGCTTTTGAGTGCCTGTTTGTGGTAATGAATTCGGTTTTATTTTTTTTGAAAAAGATTTTATTGTTAACTCAAACTCGGCGGTGTTAGAAGTTTAGAACGATAATATTTAACTTCATTGTTTAGATTCAATTGAAAGATTATGGTCTAACGGTTGCAGTAAAAATAAAATTCCCGCTCGCTACCTTATACTTAATACTCCGACAGCCCGTTTTATTATTCAGGACACCCCGCGCGGTGTGATGCCACAATAATAACACTTTTATTGGCGTTCAGAGCTTTATACACACCTAGTTATTGTATTGTTGGAGTTATGGTAGAATATTTTCCTCTTTAGAGTAGGAATAGCTGTTGATTGCGCTTTTATTGACGCGGTGGCCAGTGTTATGCGGTTTGGTGACTGTCTATAGTCCAGTGAAACTTACTTAGAGGAAGTAGTGAGCTATTGAAAGAGCTATGCTTGTTTTTTTCATCAGGTGGAATCGAAGTTAGATAGATGTTTAACAGCCTTCATAAAAAAGCAGGAGGTCCACAATTCACCTGTATGTTTTTATGTTTGTTACCTCAGAACTTCGTCATTTAGAAACCGATTCGGAAGATTATTTTTTGTTTGAGAGAGTGCGCTTCGCGTTTGACCCTATTGTATTTTTATAGAGATCTGATAAGTATCCTCAGAGATATGGAGATAAACTCATTAAACCCAAGTTGAACTTGGTACTGAAAATAGCTAGCGCGACATATGAAGTCGTTTTTTTTTATTTTGTAAAGGATTTAGTGAAACTAATAAGTTTCTTTATATATTCTTGGTGCGTAAGCACGTATGCCATAGTTATTTAGCTTGCACGTCTTGTTAATTTTGTTTCCTATTTAGATACGCACTTGGAAATCCAAGATACAGATCTCGAGCCTAATTTGGATTTCATAGCACTCTCTACTAAATGTTTGTCGGTACCACTGAGTATTTTGAATATGCATTATCGATTTTGTAATTCGTTTTTGATATTCAATATTTTTGATTTTCATTTTTTTATCATTCATTATAGTCAAGCGTTTGACCACTATCTCACCTGATGTTAAGTGACGATGTGGTCGACGTTGGATCGTAAATTATGTACTTTAAAGAGCACATATAAAGCCCTACACTCCTGAAACTAGTTTTACTTGTAACGTTATTTAGTAGTATGGCGTAGTATTATTTATTCTGTGGTAAGGCACAGAGGTGTCTCGTATCCGGCTAATATATGAAATATTGCCCTACCTATGTACGGACATACATATTGTCGAAGTCCCATATTTCACGCTTACGCTTTCATATAAGTTACCTCTCGTAATATTACGATATGATGTTTGTAGATAAATAAGTTAATTCCGTTTATTTCTTGGGGAGAAAACGTGCGAGTTGCCAATTAACTCTTACTTATAGTTACTGCTATGGGTTATTTTCCTCGTGTTTTTATGATAGAAGCTTATGTTTGATCCATTTTATTTGAATCAAGGAAATTGCCTGTATACGTACACTTGTTTATGACGTTACTGGTTTATTCGACGGAATGGTTAGATAATTTACGGTCGTTTAAAAAACTAATAGAACCGATTTCCAATGCCACACTAGTCATTTTTAGTACCAAGTTTGAAGTGTTTATCCCTCCATATCTTCGGAGATACTCATCAGATGTCGATGAAATTTAAATGGTGACCATCTGTTCACCACCTGTGAAGTATCCCTTTCAAACAAAAATAATTTTCCAAATCGGTCTAGGTGTCTTTGAGTTATCGGTGAAAAAAGATTCTGACGAATTGAGAAGCTCCGCCTTTTTTTAAGTCGGTTAAAAATTCCAGCAATACAAATTAAATGGGTTCACGTGTTTCACTCGTTCTGTGCCATCCAATTACACGAATTAATCCCACCATCCCCTTTCTTCTATCGGACAACCAGACGTACCGATGTGCGCCATCGCTTAATGGTGGACATTCCATCTACCCGCAACAAACGTATTGCTTCAACCTTCATCATACGTACTGCCAAAGAATGGAATTCCTTGCCCGTGTCTGTGTTTCCCAGTAACTACAAGTCCGGGGTCTTCAAATCGCGAGTGAACAGGTATCTTCTAGGTAAGCGTTCTACATCTTTGATCGCATCATCACTTAACATCTGGTGAGATAGTGATTAAACGCTGGCCTATCCAGTATAAAAAAAAACTCACGTGTTTTGAGGGCTTAGTACGCTGCAGCGTCAATAACAAAAATGCGGCAACGCGGCGCATCAAACATTTTATAAGTGCCTAATATATGACATAAAGACAAATCATATATAACGCAAAATATGTATTTTTGATCCAATTTAGGCTTTCACTTAGCTCGCGTGGATTCGTTTATCTTGCAATACATCAAAATGTTGAGATGGGGTGTAAAAATGACAGGGTCTCTATCCAATATATTTTCTTATTTCCTGAATCCACGGAACGCAAAAATGGAAATTGATATTGAAAATGAATCAGTCACCTATATTTTTGCGTTTGGGCACAGAATAAAAAATAGTACAAGGTTTGGGGATACTTTTTCAGAAGTATCAGTAAAGCAGGATATTTCATTATGCACGTGATCTTTTTATTTTTAGTTTATAAATAAACTGGCCAAGTGCCAGTCGGACTCGCACTAGTAGGGTTCCGTACCACACTACAGTATTTTATAAGATCGAGCAAAAAATACCACTATCATTTTTCGCCAGCAAAAAATAATAATTAATAAACATTTTATTTTTTATCCATGTAACGTCTAACAAAGGTGTTAGAAATCGACATTTCAATATAACGCCATCTATGGGACGTTTACCTAACTAAGCGATCATAGATGGCGTGATATGCCGAAAAAAACACGTTTCTTGTATGGGGACCCTCTATTATTTTTAACTTGATTCTGTTTTTAGTATTTGTTGTTATAACGGCAACAGAAATACATAATCTGTGAAAGTTTCAACTGTCTAACTATTACGGTTCATGAGATACAGCCTGGTGACTGATGGACATACAGACAGACAGACAGACAGACAGTTAGACAGACAGACAGACAGACAGACAGACAGACAGACAGAGAGACAGAGAGACAGACAGATAGACAGACAGACAGACAGACAGACAGACAGACTTACAGACAGACGGACGGCGGAGTCTTAAAAATAGGGTCCCGTTTTACCCTTTGGGTACGGAACCCTAAAAACGACAACGATATCATTCTTAAAGTTATGATACAGTCCGAGATAAGACTAATTTGACCTCGAAGTTGTCTAGTTATTCAGATTTACTTTAACATATTTCTTTTATATCTACGCTAGCCTATACGATTACAGAGTTTGAGCACTATCTCGCCTGATGGTAAGCGATGATGTGGTCGGAAATGGTGTATGACATTCATCTAGCCATAACTCTTGCATGACTTGGTTTCTGAAGCTCTAAGTAAAGTACTTAGAATTTAAAAAAAACAAGCATCCATTATTACTTGTATATAATAACGTTCAGACACATTAAATGCTTAATTTTATACAATAAATTTTCAAATCTCTGTGGCTGTGTTAAATGTTTCGTAAAGAAATTAAGCTTTAAATGTTAAGAACAGTTGTAAGCTCGCTTTTGTTAATGATAACATTAGCACTTTAGAAACAGTAGACGTTTAGAAGACATTTAAGGTACGGCTACACTGCTGCGATTTGTGTCGGTGGCCGCGGTGGTGATCGCGCGTTCAATCGCTGTCTGGTCGCTTTTGGTTTCAACCAAAAGGCGCAAGGGATCATACTCATTTGTTGATACAGAAATAACAAAAATGCATATAATAAAATCCTGTTATTGACAAAGAGTGACAAAAAATTATTGGTTGAGTAAGTAATTGGGTGTCCAATTGTTGATAATTAAAAACTAAAAAGACGACTTCACATGCCGCGCGAGTCAGTTTTAGTAGCAAGTTTGAGATACTCATCAGATTTCAATGAATCCTACAACAGGACCACCGTAGAGATATACGCTACTTATGAAAAAATAATCATTTGAAAAGGGAATATGCATGATTTTTTAAAATATTTTTAATTCACTGATTACATCCATTTAACACAGTAAAAAAATGAAATAATACTGAAAGTGTTCAAATTAAGCTAAAAAAAATAGTTATAACATTGAAAAATATGAAGTATCTAACGCTGCCAAATTTTCGCGCGCGGTTGTTACGTCACCGTGCACCGCACGGTCTTCACAAATTAAATATTTTTATTAGAAATAGTAAGTATTCGTACAACAATGCTTAGTATTTCTATAAAAAATATTTATTCTGTGGAGACCGTGTGGTGCCCTGTGACGTCACTTACTAATTGACAAGTGGTGATGTGTTTTGCAAATTAAAATTTCCCACGCTTTTTTTGCATTTTTCATATAATATTTTAACATATTTAAGAGTATTTTATTTATAAAAAAATGTTTAACAAACAACACCAGAACAATAATGATTCAAAAATAAATGATTTCAAGTAAATTTATACCACATGCATATTCCCTATTGGTGGAGTAGTCGCTTAACAAACATAAAAAAAAACAAGAAACATACAAATCACTTATCGTCATATTACGTAGTAATCAAGACGATTAAAGGTGTTAAAAAATTAAATATTGGAGTTGGAAGTGGAGTAATATTGGAGTGGCTAAACGAAATGGAAAACAAAACACTTTAATCCAACCCATATAGCTGAATTGCTCCAACCAAACCTCAACATCATGCCAACCAATAGGGAATATGCATGTGGTATAAATTTACTTGAAATCATTTATTTTCGAATCATTATTGTACTGGTGTTGTATGTTAAACATTTTATTACAAATAAAATACTCTTAAATGTGTTAAAATATTATATGAAAAATGCAAAAAACGCGTGGGAAGTTTTAATTTGCAAAACACATCACCACTTGTCAATTAGAAAGTGACGTCACAGTACACAACACGGTCTCCACAGATTAAATCTTTTTCATAGAAATAGTATGCACTGTTGTACGAATACATACTATTACTATTAAAAAGATTTAATCTGTGGAAACCGTGTGCTGCAATGTGACGTCCCAAAGGTGCGCGAAAATTTGGCGGCGTTTTAGATACCTCATATTTTTTCAATGCTAAAACTATTTTTTGTAGCTTAATTTGAACACTTTCAGTATTATTTCATTTTTTTACTGTGTTAAACGGATGTAATCAGTGAAATAAAAATATTTACAAAAATCATGCATATTCCCTATTGGCAGCTTACTTATATTTGTTAGAAAATCTGTGCGACCCCTAGATAAAAGCCACCACCGATTAATTCTATTAGGTACCCTTTAGAATTACTGATGTATCACTTATATAGTTAAAATCTATCAGACGCGATCATTAGCCTTAGATCTTTGGACACCAGTTACATTTAATTACTTATTAACGTATGTAATTAATACAATCCGATAGATACGCTCTGCACCTATTAATATTATACTACATTACTCTGATTTAATCACACAACACATATACATTGCTCGATGATCGTACATCACGGATATCCGGCTTGTAATCACCAGGCAATGGAACCGTGTCATCGGATTATATCGGCGATCGATGCCATTTGTACTGAATACGTGGTAATCCACTTACGACCTTCTTAGGGTTTCAAGACATGGAACAATGTTTGTATTTGGGTAATACTAGTGTATGCTGGTTATAGAAGCCTTTCAACGCAGTGACAATGTTACTCATGTGAATGGGTGATCAATGTAGAGGTACTTACTTGTTTGTGTGGAGATATTAAGGAGAGTTGTTTGAATTTTGTTAGCACAAGGATTTCACGAGCCTTCGAGTTGTTCAAATTTTTTGGTTGCTCTTTGAATTCGCTCTTTTTCCAGTAAAACAATGGTGTCAGGTAAAATCATCAGTCAGTACTTCTATAGTTTTGCCGTAGTCAGGTAAAGGAAATGTTTTTCGAATGAAAAAGCAATGTATACAGTAGAATCGTATAACTGATTTCATCCTTGAAACACGTGTTCGCGATCTAGGCGGCGATCAGATAACGCAGTAGTATTTGTACCGACTGGTTCAGACCAAACGCGATCAGTAAACAATCGAAAAGTACTGAGATCGCGCCCGCAGATCGCAGGATGCCAAGGTGTGGCCGTACCTTAACATGTTGTCAAAATGTTATTTTTCCTTTCGAGTTCTTAACTAATAGTTACTATGTTTCTTTGAAGTGTTTCACACTTTATATTTTTGAAAATTGTTAAACACAATCCAAAATTTCATCGTACCGTACTAGTTACTATCTCCTTTTCAATAATAGATGGGTACAGTTACTTACTTAGTCTATATACATATATCAAGTTATATATATCCCAAAATGTCCATTTTCCAAGCACTCTCGTGTCCAGACACGCGCGGTCAGCACCCTAATCTATCACTTCGTAGGTTCTTCAATCTTACTTGAAGTCCGACAACTCATCGATAAACTTCAATTGAAAATCTTTTTTACGGCGTCGACTTAAATTAACTGAGTACACGATTATAATTATGGGTATGTTCGTTAACTGTAAAGAGATGTATTTTTAAAACCATTTGTAATGCTTTTGCTAGTTCGCCTGGAGCGGTATTACCACTTTGGCAATTAGTTCAGCTGTTAAATAGGAATGTTTTTCAGTTTGAAGAGCAATGGTTGCAGTAAAATTACAGGGCTTGTGAGACTTAGTATTTTTATTTCTCGAGGTAACAGGCGCAGTGCAGAGACATGCAAAGTTCTGGCTATTTTGAATTTGCATGCCGCTGTGTCTGTAATAGGTATACGTTTTCTCTTTCTATCAGGCAAGCGTCGTGCTTGTAGAAGTGTAGAAGTGTGTGAAAGAACCCACGACGGAACGGAGACTGTATATGCGTTTGGGGTGAGAGGATGTTTGTTTGTTTGTGTGTGCAAATCCGTGTTGCTATTTTTCTCCAGAAATACTAGTCCGATTTTGATGCAGTTTTCAGTAATGGGTTTGGGTGTAATTGGTGCATGTTTTCAGATAGGTGTTACGGTGACAACTCACCAGGGGGCGCTGCGGTAATCATTTGTTGGTGAAAATCGATGTTGCCATATTCTTCAAAACGACTAGTCCGATTTTGATGCAGTTTTTAGTTATGGGTTCGTGTTTGATGGGTGCATGTTCTTAAATAGGTGTTACGGCGTTAACTCACCAGAGGGCGCTGCAGTAAACATTGGTTTTGTGCAAATCCACGTTGCTATTTTTCTCCATAACTAGTTCGATTTTGTCTTTAAACGGTTCGTAATTAATCAGTGGTGGTTCTTAGATAGATGTTATGACGTTAATTTTCTAAAAGACATTGTCGTGGGTGCTTATTCAAAATTTAAATGTTGTTACTTGTTATGAGATCAGCATACCCATGCTCTAATTAAAATCAGATACATTTCGAATTAGGAAGCGTCATTTTGACGTTTACATGTATGTGGATTAAAGCGTAAGCAATAGTCAAGTAAATGTTTCCGTAAAGAGGTGTTACCGCCCCAAGCTGACTAGTTGAAGTCCTATCTACGAAGACGTTTATTCCAGTCCACGATCCACATAGCTGTAATGTCGCAATAAGTAGTAGATTAGTAGCCAAGGGCTGTAAGGCATCAATTGCAGCCCGAGATATTTTTACGATTGTGAGATAAGTAGAAAAAAAAACCGGCATTACAAGAATAAAACATTTTATTAGTTAAAATGTATAGTGAAATGAGAACATTTTCAAATTTTAGGGACAGGTGTTTTTTGGGTATGTTAATAGTTTGAGATTGTGATATTTGTTGGTCATGGACAAAATCTGACGGGATGAAGCTTTCTTCAGCAGAAGTTGATGGTTGCGGATCATCTCTTGAGAATTGAAGATGTTTCATTTTTTGAAAGCTGAGTAGTTTCCGTTATTTGGTTGGTAATTTTACTTTTATTTTGTATAGAATCTTCAATGTAACCTTCAGCCACCTTGCTGGATTTCCAACCACCGTGCCTTTTTATAGTGGTTAAGTTAGCCCCAGCATCCGTTCGATATTTAAAATGGTTGACTACTATACTCATACGAAGACAAGGCTGAATAGCGAAGCGACCTTTTTTGTCATTGGGCTGAATGCATGATGTCTATTGTCAGTATGATGGTTAGATGTACGCAAACTTTTTGAAAGCGTGAAGAGTTTTTTTTTTAAATTACTTACCTCCCTAGGGCTTTTCTATAGTCCCCGTCACGAGAAGCTATAAATTATGTAAACAAACATATTTTACTAAGTAAACATTTTATACTGCGAGATAATAATAAATTGACCATATTCAATCGACATGAAATATAGACGGGTTATATGAAAGTAACAACCTATTTAATTTAGTCGGAAAATATTTTAACGACGCAAAGCGCTATCGTTTGTGTTTCTTGGTACCGGACGCAGGGATTGTAAACTATCGGGACGCCATTTTGAAATAAACGCGTCATTCGAGTTTCGAATGCGTACGAGTACGAAATTCATTTTTTTTGTTGGTCCAAATGTTGTGAACTCCTGAACACTTGTTTACATAATTTATAGCTTCTCGTGACGGGGACTTTAGCTACACTATTACCCTAGAGTGCTAATTTTGGTTACCTACAAGCCCCATTTGGGGGTAATAAGGACCTACTTACCGAATATGAGAGATGTAAAGTTTATTATGCACTCTAGGATGTGTAACTTTTATAAGACCAAATTATACATGCATAAGTAAGCAGTATATTACTAAAAAAATGTTGGACAGGTTAGTTAAAAATAGACTAAAAAGTTTAGTCAATGTACAATTGCATCAAAATTAATGAAACTGATATTCTGAGACATGGAGATAAACACCTCAAACCTGCTACTGAAAACGACTAGCGTGGCATGTAAAGTCGCTTTTTATCGTTTTTTAAACGATTATAATTTTAATTAAAATATCTAATTAAATAATTTAGATTTACTTTAAATGAAATAGCAGAGTCAATTACTAACACTATATGCGTTTCTATAAGCCAAACCACCTTGAGAGCAAGCTGGTGGCAAGGGGCTAAATGTAGGCTTGAGTCTACATTTAGCCCCTATTACCTCGTCTGAAATACAAAGACCGTCTCTAGCTTATTTAAGAGCAAGTTGAGCTCTCGGCCGAGTAATGCAGTCTATTTGTAGCAAACGACTCGTCACCCCACTGGATTATGTGCCCTTTAGCTGCTGATGGTGTACTGACAATCAACTGTTTTTTAATCTGGTTGTGAGTGTAAATTATCAATTGCCGTCTAATTTTTCTATTAAAAACAATGTTTTACCAACTTCACGAAAAATAGGTTCTCTGTTTGCTTGTAATTTTTTTATGTTTGTTACCTTAGAACTCCTTCAGTTATTATAAAACCGATTTAGGAATTTATATTTTTTTGTTTGAGAGAGAATGCTTTTCGCTTGGTCCCATTCTAATTTTATATAGGTACATATACATGAAACCATTCTTATTTCATTTTATTTATTTATTTTATTTATTGTGCCATAGAAGAGTATGTCCAGCGGTGGACGAGTACTGGCTGTTAATGAAGATGAATGATTTAATAAATTAGAATAAGAAAACCAAATACATGTTATACTGCTCTACTTAAGACATTGCGTAATGAAGGCCATAGTGAAGCATGTAGCTCTCCACTGCAGAGTTAGATTAATATAAGATTTGTTACTTGTATTAGACGCCCTTAAAGTGGTGTCGTAACTAAGTAGTATACTAATACATAACATGTATACTTACTACTATACAGAAATACACAGAAGCTCCAAACACCAAAAGTAATTTATCTTTACCTAGTAATATTACTTCCGCGCCAGATATCATAACTCGCTTCTCCAACATTCGATTGGAATTACTCGGAATATCGACATATGTCACCGTTACATCTCTGCAGACTGTCACTGTAATAATTGCCATCGTCGTTTTTGGGGGGAAAATCCTGAAAATGTAACGGATGAAAAAAAAAAATCACTTCATCATTTCCTTAGGGCGACAGACTGATGTTGTGGGCTGATGTTAGGAATAGGTTGATTTTTGCGTATTTCTATACATATTTAATACGGAAAATCGGGAGTCTATTAAGGTATGACCACACCGCGGCATCCTGCGTGCACGATCTAGGCGGCAATTAGATAGCACAGTAGTATTTGTACCGACTGGTTCACACCAAACGCGTTCTACGGCGATCAGATAACAATAGAATTTCAGATCGCGAATGTGCATGCGGACGTAGGACGCCGCGGTGTGTATCTTTACTAAGACCATCATCTACCTTAAGCGACTAAAAATGATTAAAAGACTTTTTTTTATATCTTATTGCCTAGCGTTTGACCTCTATCTCACCTGTTGGTAAGTGATGATGCGGTCGAAGATGGTAAGCACGCTAGGCCTACAATGGGAAGTGGCTCTCAAGGATAGCTGCCGGAACACATTAGATGTTTGGCGACAGATTTTCTAACTTGAGGATGGTAGCTAGCCAGGCGGACACTAGATAGTGTCCTACCACCATTCGAGGGTTGTTAGTTTCTTAACGATGTTTCTCCTTCACCGGAGGGCCACTGTGAAAGCGCACATACATTTTTCGATAGAAAAATCCTTTGGTGCACGGCGGGGTTTGAACTCGGACTTTTTTAATTCAGTTAGTAGGTATATTATTTGAACTGCTTATATTGATTACTGTTTTGTTGCAAGCAATCAAGCATTTAATCTCTTTATTGCCTCAGGATGTTAATCTCAATAACTTTTTTGCCGATCAAAACATCAATTCCATCATAATTGATCATGAGCTGAGCCTAGCTTTCATTACATCCAAAAAGAAAAACGATAGTAGTAATCTAGCCAGTCTATACAAGACGACGAGCCACATTTTTCCAGCTTGACAGCCCAAATATCTATTCAGTGAACAGTGATAGAATACGAAAGAAAACAATCATTCATAGCGATCCATAATCCCTATGAAAGGGTTGGGATCCCGCGATATGAAGGAATGAAATGTGCGAGCCGACTTTTAGAAAGTTTTCACATCGACATTACAATTCAAAGCGCATATAGCCCAAAGGCTAAGGCATCGGCCTGCCGATTGAGAGTCGTGAGGTCGATCCCCACCCATTGCACTAAAGACGTGAAGCCACTCTGGACATAATCATATCTAGCTAGGATTGAGGGGCTATGAAGAATACCAGTAATTTACAACCAACATTACTAGAAAGCCGTCGAATCCCGTCGCGCGAGGGACGTGCGGTAGGCCTGACTCCTGTGAAAAAGGACTTCAAAAATGTCCGGAACGTGTCGGAGTAATTTCGATATCTTAACCCGTGAGTGTAAAGCCGTTTTAATTAACTATTAGCTAGAAAGCTTTAAAAAAATGACCATAATATTGTACTAATCGTAACTATATACGATTGATTTTAAACCGACTTCCAAAAAGGAGGAGGTACACAATTTGACTGTATTTTTTTACGTTTGTTACCTCAAAACTCCGTCATTACGTTTTTTACCCACGACGGAACGAAGACTGTATATGCGTTTTGGGTGAGAGGAAGTTTGTTTGTTTGTTTGTGTGTGCAAATCCATTTGGCCATTTTTCTCCAAAACTACTAGTCCGAATTTGATGCAGTTTTCAGTTATGGGTTTGGGTGTAATTGGTGCATGTTTTTAGATAGGTGATACGGTGACAACTCGCCAGGGGGCGCTGCAGTAATCATTTATTGCTGCAAATCGATGTTGCCATTTTTCTTCAAAACGACTAGTCCGATTTTGATGCAGTTTTCAGTTATGGGTTCGTGTTTGATAGGTGCATGTTCTTAAATAGCTGTTACGGTGTCAAATCACCAGGGGGCGCTGCAGTAAACATTTGTTTGTGAAATCCATGTTACCATTTTTTCTCCAAAACTAGTTCGATTTTGTCTTTAAACAGTTCGTAATTAATCAGTTGTGGTTCTTAGATAGATGTCATGACGTTAATTTTCTAAAGGACATTATCGTGGGTGTTTGTTGAAAATTTTAATTTTGTTACTTGTGGAAAATTATTTCTTGGTTCAGAGATTATACTTTCCGGTAGGTTTCATAATAATTACATCGAGATTTGATGAGTAGCTCCAGAGATATGAGATACAGAGATGTCTTGGTACTGAAAGTGACTATCGTGGCTTTTGAAGTAGTTTTTTTTTGTTTAGTAAACGATCTTAAATTATTAACCTTTTGTTAGGGTTATAAAAATGTCAAATAAAATTTTATAAGCGTTTGTATATTTATATAAAACAAAAAACATACTGCTTTACGGTACAACACCTTACATAGTAATAGAAATAACGTATTGTAAGTATTGAAAATTTAAAACAAAAAAAAATATTGCAAAGATCTCACTTAATATTATTTCGCGATCAGAAAACAATTGAAATGTTCTGAGATTACGCACGCAGGACGCAGGACGCCGCGGTGTGTCCGTACCTTTAATGTGATGTCTTCCAGAAATTGAATATAAATTGATATTGTGACCAATGAAGATCTATAAATATAAATTGATATTTTGATATGAGACATACCACACGACATTTCAAATCTAATCTAATACTATAAGAATCTTTGTCCTGACATACTGAATGACTGACTGACTGACTGACAGACAACGCACAGCCTAAACCGCTGGTCGTAGAGACTTGAAATTTGGAGGGTATATTTGTTTTAGTACGTAAAGGTGTACTAAGAAAGGATTTTCCAAAATTCACCCTTTAAGGGGATGAAATGGGGGGGGGGGGGGGGGGTTAAAGTTTGTATGGAGAAACAAGATTAGATAGTTTTTTCTATCCGAAACTTCACACTAGTGCTTCAGTAAAAAAATAAGTAAATAAGTGTTTCAGGTTTTTTGAAATTCCACCCCTATGAGGGTGAAATGAAGTGTGAAAATCAATATTGTTTCGGATTGAACTGAAATTTGGCATGCAGATAGTTATTATGACGTTAGTTACCTCTGAGAAAGGATTTTCCAAAATTCACCCCTGAAGGGGATGAAACGTGGGTTCAAAGTTTGTATGGAAAAACAAGATTAGATAGTCTTTTCTATCCGAAACTTCAAACGAGTGCTTCAGTAAAAAAATAAAAATATACGTGTTTCAGGTTTTTTTTAAATTCCACCCATAAAAGGGTGAAATGGGGTAACAAAGTGTGAAAATCAATATTGTTTCGGAATCCGCTGAAATTTGGCCTGCAGATAGTTATTACGACTTTAGTTACCTCTGAGAAAGGATTTTCCAAAATTCACCCCTGAAATGGGATGAAACGGGGGTTCAAAGTTCGTATGGAAAAACATGATTAGATAGTCTTTTATATTCGAAACTTAACACAAGTACTTGGGTAAGTAAGTAAATACGTGTTTCAAGCTCTTTCGACATTCCACCCCTAAAAGGGTGAAAAGAGGTAACAAAGTTTGAAATCAATATTGTTTTGGATTGCGCTGAAATTTGGCATGCAGATAGTTATTTTAACTTAGGTATCCGCTGAGAAATAATTTTTCAAAATTCACTCTTCATGGGGATGAAGCGGGGGTTCAAAGTTTGTATAGAGAAACAAGATAAGATAGTCTTTTCTATTCGAAACTTTGCACAAGTACTTCAGTAAATAAATAAGTAAACACGGGATTCAGGCTTTTTCAAAATGCCACCCTAAGAGGATAAACTGGGGTAACAAAGTCTAAAAATCAATATTGTTTCGGATTGCGCTGATATTAAGAATGCAGATAGTTATTATGACGTAGGCATCCGCTCCGAAAGGATTTTCTAAAAGTTCCTCTCGGATACGGAACGGATTCAAAGTTTGTATGGCGAAACAAGATGAGATAAAATAGGTGTAGGATTTTTCGAAATGGGGTAGGTAACAAAGTCTGAAAATTTGGGTTTTTCGGGTTTTATAAATATGAATCCCGAATTGCTTTAGTCACGCGATAACATAAAAATGGGTGAACTGATTTGGATAATTCTTATTTGATGTCTTTAATGATAGAATCGTTTTTACAAAATAAAGGTTTTAAGTAAATAAAAGAAGTTTTTAACGCGGGCGAAGTCGCGGGGCACTTCTAGTACATTAATAAAAATATAAATTTTAAAACTTAAATACTTAATATATTTTTTGATAATTTTAGTGAGCAGAAATAAATGTGACCAATCACATTAAAAGCCTTATCGTCATCAAAAATAGTACATTATTTTTGATAACATTTTGAAATGAATCGTTTATAAATAAAAGTCAATCAAATATCTGTAATAACCACACGGAAACTGTGCGTGAAATAAAGGCATTAATAAACGCCCTGGGGGATGAACCCTTCAGTATTTGCTCTCAACCAAAGGTTGTAATATTGAAGGTCAGGGTAAATACCCTATTTTTCTTTTATTGATGATTCTTTCCATAGTTTTCCCTTAGGTTTAGATTGAAACTGTTTTATAACTACAGTGTTTATTTGGGATGTAATATCGATCGATTGGCAAAGTAGGCAAAAAATACCACATTTGACCATTTTATTTTGGCGGCAATTAATGAATTCCGCCTGATTTGCTACCAAAAAGTAGCTTTCCCATAAGTAGCTTTCAAAGAGAAAATCTGTCGCCATAACCTTACGATGCTTCGGCAGCATACTAAATTTCGTATCCTCCTGCTTCAAGGATATAATAAGAACATGGTAGCATTGGCTTGATGCTGAGGCATCTCCTGGAAGCTGACGAATACTCAACTCCTCACCAACTTACAGTAGAGATGTCATGGTTGATCTCATTGGCATGGTCATAATGAACAGATTATACATAGATAAGTCGGTGATTTTTAATTTTGAAGTTAAGAATTTTAATTATAATATAATTTTTAAACGATTTTAAATTATTATTCTTACACACAGAAGGAATATAAACTATGTATAAACAACGGACGGATACTCTAGGAAATATCACCGTTCCAAATCTGTCAAATTATTAGTTAAGCTAACGTTGTCATAATAATATGACAACTGGTATTATCACAATATGCCGACGTCACAGCTGCCAAATAAAGCTTCCGTGTGACTTTCGAGATTTGTCCACAATATGAAATTTTAACGTGATCCCTCGACTCCCTAGTCTTGCCATTTTCCGTATATCAGATGCGAGATTAGGGTTGCCAGTCGCTTGCTATAGAATTTAATCGCAACAAAAATAGTTTTAAATAGGTTTTTGTTCTGTAGGCCTCGACAAAATACATATCTGTTAGCGTTAACGCAAAATTCAACTTTAAAATGTATGGCAATGACATTGACAATGATATTTGTTGTAGAAAAAAATGGCGTCATTCTAATATCTTGTTTTTTTCCCTTAGTATCTTGTTTTAACTTAGTAATCTTGTTTTTGACTGACGAAACAGATTTATGAGACGAGTGTGAATGGGGCAGCTGGTAGAGGCCGACCCAGGCGAACGTATCACGACCAGATCGGAGACGTTTTAAAGAAAGGCCAAGGCAAAAATACTTATAACCGGCAAGCATGTATGAAGGCGCTCATGAAAGTGGAAGAAGCAAAAGAGGTATGTCAGGATCGTACCATGTGGAAAGAAGTAGTCTCTGCCTATCCCAACGGGAAAAAGGCGTGATTGTATGTATGTAATCTTGTTTTTATTTCCGCGGGATCATAAAAAAAAGTATTAATGCTCGTTGTATTTTTCTTAAAACTTGTTTTCTTTCGCGAGTTGGTATGTAATGCATGTGGATTTTTAACTATTAAGTGTTGGTAAATGTGTTTGAGCTTAAGGATAAAGCATAATGTTGAAAAATATGCCATTATTTTACGCTCACATTCACATCATATAAGATTCCACTGAAAATTTGCAGTAAATCTACATCTTTACGAATTGAATCTACGAAAACTTAAACTATGTTAATATTTTAACACTCGTTAAATTACACTAATCGTGGAGCCATAATTAAAAAAAAACATGGCAACCCTAATCAATGACAGGTGGTTTGAAAGCGGGAACGCAATAATTGTTTTGTCATTTTAAATTGAACGCAAAACCCTGTGGTGAATTAAAAATTGGGGCCGCGCTGGATTGAGAAGTTAAGTATTCGAAATTTTGCGAACACGTTACTTGTTAATCGACTTCACAAAAATGGAGGAGGTTCTCAATTTGTCGGAACCATTTTTTTTTTCTTTTTTTATGTATGTTCACCGTTTACTCGAATACGCCTGAGCTGATTTGAAAAATTCTTTTTTTGTTTCAAAGGGTACCCTTCCCAAGTGGTCCCATTTAAATTTTAACGAAATCGGCTGAGCCGTTTTTAATATATAAACATTTGAATTACGACGCATTCACTTATCTCGACGACTTACTACTAACTACTGGTACAGATTATGTAATAGTTTCTGGATCAACTGGCTACTTTGACTAGCGTGACGTTTGAAGTCGGTTCTTTTAGTTTTTTAAACGATTTAAAATTATTTGTTTCATAGAATTAGCTGAGCTGTTTTTCAGGGTTCAAGAGTTCAATAAAGGACGGCTCTATCTGTTGTTTTTTCATTACAATGTCTCGCAATTATTATATTAGTATGACTTGACATAACGCGAATTTTATATATATTTCTAAAAACTTAATTATTTATATCTTAGTGATTTAATAAATTTAACTTTAATTTAATTTCATGTGTACAATTTTACATGTCATAAATATGACAAAATAATAACTTACAATAATGACGAACATTCTAATGTTAACTCTATTATTCATGGAATTATCATTCATTCATTTATTCTGTTCATTCATTCATTCGCGCTGGATCAAAATATTTGTAATTTGGATAGTCTACCCGGTAAAACCTCTATTTAATCCATCGTTTGTTATGAAATATTACCAAAATAACATCTGTATCTGCATCTGTGCACCTACAATATAATAACACCCTTATCTTATTGTGGATGACAATTGACAATAACATACCAAGGACAAGACTACATTACAAAATGTCACTATCAGGAATGTCTCACGTTCAAAAGCTTTCGAGATCCTAACTCTTGTGTTGTACAAATAACTATTTGTCTTACAATAGAAGTAGTAGGTATTTGTTTTAAGTGAACTAGTCAGCTCTTTAATACATATTTGGATAGCAATACGCTATTTATATATTTTATTTATTTATTAATAGTATAATATTTATAGACGAGCAGCAGCGTCACCGGTGCTAGAAGCTATGTCTTGCAATCGCCAACCAGCCTGTCCAGCGTGGCGATTAGGGCATATCCCTCCCAATTATGTAAATTCATAAGAAGAGCCTAGGATCGGGCTCAGTGACGCATCTTGGAAGAGGCTTACGTCCAGCAGTGGACTGATACCGGCTGATGATGATGATGATGAAGTTTTGTGGTAGACGAGTTCACAGAGAGGCATTTTTTTACTGCACAGACAAACGTTGTATCACTATCTCGATAACAATGTGGTATATGAACTTGACTATATTCATTTTGACCATATTTGTATGTCTATGTGAAATAATATTATGTTTAAACATATTTCGTCAAATATATTGTGTACCACCGACCGCGTATTTCCAAAACTTGCTCCTGTCCATCCTAAGATTGTCTGGTAGAGATCACTCTGAGCAATAAAACCGCCCATTGCCACACCTAATTCGTTTTTACTTGTCTTAGATTATAATGTATCTAAGGTACAGGTATGCAATAAGGTATACATCTATCTATCTATCAATCTATATTACCATGAATCTCGCTTGCCAGTTAGATTTATTCACGACTTGAAGAACCCTAGATGATACATTAATGGGGAACACAGACCCTACTACATAATTCCATTTAATATCTCATCTCTTTCTAACGGAATCGTATAGCAAATATACATACATACATAATATCACGCCTTTTTCCCGCTGCGTTAGGCAGATACTACTTCTTTCCACAAGCTGCAATCCTGACGTACCTTTTTCGCTTCTTCCACTTTCATGAATAATTAAGATAATTTTAAAACTAAAACAACCGACTTCCATGCCCCGCGATTCAATTTCAGTAGTAAGTTTGAGACGTTTATCGTCATATCTCTGGAGATACTTATCAGATCTCGATGAAATTACAATGGGACCACTTCGGAAACGATTACCAATTAAAAAATAATCATTTGAATCGGTTCACAATTGACGGGGTAATCGCGTAACAAACATTTAAAAAAATAATAAACCTACAGACGAATTGTGAACCTCCTCCTTACCGGAAGTCGGATAAATAATACAAAAAAGCAAATATGTATATGTGTATATACATACATATATTTTCTAGTACATAGTCATAAGTTTATTAAAATTAGAATCAATAAAAGTCAACTCTATAATTATAAGAAATTGAGTAGGTAGTAAAACCGTCGTCTGCCATTTACTGTTATTCGGTGACCGTAAGCATCGAACTGGCCTAATTCGATGATTATTCGCAAACAATTTTATTAGTAATCATAAGTTCACCCAGAAACTTAGCTGAACTATTAACATAAACTATTGGGCAAGACAGTATTCGAGCTTTTGCGGGTTTAGCGAGTCTTTTTAAACCGACATCCAAAAAGAAGGAGTTTCTCAATTCGCCTGTATGTTTTTATTTTCTTTTTGTGTGTGTATGTTACGCGATTACTCCGTCAATTGTGAACCGATTCCAATGATTCTTTTTTTTATTGGTAGGGTACGTTTTCGAAGTGGTCCCATTGTAATTTCATCGAGATCTGATAAGTATCTCCAGAGATATGACGATAAACGTCTCAAACTTGCTACTGAAATTGACTCGCGGGGCATTGAAGTCGGTTGTTTTAGTTTTTAAACTATCTTAATTATATATTTGAAACTACTAATATTTCCAAATACTAGACAACAAACTACAGCTTTTTGACCCCTGGCACAAAAAGAGAGGTGTTATAATTTTGACATGTGTTTGATCTGTATATATGTGATGTTTGTGTCTATCTGTGGCATCGTAGTTCCCGAACGGATAAACCGATTTTGATTTAGTTGTTTTCAACCGACTTCCCAAAAAGATGGAGGTTCTCAATTCTGCTTTTTTGTTACGTGATTACTCCGTCAATTTTGAACCGATTTCAATGATTCTGATGAAGAAGAAGAATTAACTTTTTTAATCGGTAGGGTTTAGGTTAGGTTAGGTTTAGGGTGGTAGGGTACGTTTTCGAGGTGGGCCCATTGTAATTTCATCGAGATCTAATAAGTATCTCCAGAGATATGACGATAAACGTCTCAGACTTTCTACTGAAACTGACTTGCTGGGCATGGAAGTCGGTTGTTTTAGTTTTTAAACTATCTTAATTACAATATTGTTTGATAGGTTACTTAATCAAGAGTTTGCTTAGCTTTGTTCCAAGAAAATCCGTTCAGCTGTTTGACGATTTAAAGCTCTTTTCTAGTTGATGAGGCTACAAAAGCAACTTTCATAGGTCTGATCAATTCGAAATTCAGTATCTGCTACTTCTGTGAATTTGTAAAAACATGGTGGCACTGCTCTCCAAATTTGTAATAATACTCCTTTTTTTTCACCAACTAACGGCAGAGATGTCGTGTTGAGGTTACTACACGTGTGAACTTGTCGTGTTTGGGCTCGTTGGAATTGACTTACTCTGGTCCTATACTATGTAACAGCGTTTTTTAATATTACTTGTTACTTTAAGGTACGGACACACCGTAGCGTCCTGCGTGCGCGATCTACGCGGCGAACAGAGAGCGCAGTAGTTTTCATACCGAATGGTTCACACCAAACGCGATCAGAAAACAATTGAAAAGTACTGAGATCACGCCCGCAGATCGCAGAACGCCGCGGTGTGGCCATACCTTTACTATCAAGATTGAATTACTGACAAAGCAGACGTCTGAGTCTAAAATAGTCCTTTCACAAAAATATGATTGATTGAAGTTAGTTCGTCGAGACAAGTTGGATAAAGTGAACACAATTTAGAGCTTCTGACAAAAATCTGCTTTATAAGCAGAGTGTTTGTAAAAATGGAATTGAACGACGGGTATTTGATTTAGATAAGCAACTGTAATCTCATTTGGTGCGATAGCTCTGCAACCGATGTTTGTTGAAGAAAGAGATGCAGCTAAATTGCTGCATCTCCTTCTATTATACGTTTGCGTTGATAAAATGCACCAGTAACTATGTAAAAGGCGGTAAAGTGAAAACATGTCTGTGTTCTCATTGTATTGTGTCCTAAAACTTATGTTCTTATGCAAGTAAATGTGTGTAATGTGGATTATTAAGCTTAAAGTGCCGGTGAATGTGTGTAAATAACACAAAGTTGAAAAACATGCTTTTTGCTTTCATACCAAAAACTGAAAATATTCAGTAAAGTCCACATCTTTTGACTTTACGACTTGAATAAACATTTTACCCATTTATTTTATGGTAAAATCAAAATTGTAAGTCTAAAAAGAGAGTAAATAGTAGAAGGATATTAAAAAAAATACAGTTGTATACATTTTGACAGTTCTTTCCATAAAAGTTGCAGTTGTAGGAGTGAGTTTGATTTTGCAATCTGAAAATCGTATAGTTTAAAGTAATAAGCTATAAATAATATGCAGAAAAGACCTATTAAATCAGTTACAGTGAAAAAAGTGAGTCAGATTTTCTTCACAATGTTTGTCTTCGTTGTTTGATAACCTAAAAAGCTAATACTTGTATGAACTCTACAGACTACAAGATTTAAGTAACCTGAGACCGTCAAAGGAATTTCTTAAACAAAATGTTTAAGAATTCTTGTCAGATCTTCTTTACTGTCTAACACTGTGCAAACTTACTTCAGCAAAGAGAACAATCGTACGTAACAAGGTCACCCTAAAATGGGGTCGAGAGGAGATACTCTAGCGGTTTGTAAACAAAAATTTGGTTTACAAAACAAACTAAGATTTCTGGTGATTTTATATGTGATATTCAAAGTTTTCTTCAAAGGCCGCGTTAAGGTAAACGAAGGTATGAGCTCGTGAGGCGCCCTCTGGGCATGAGTTGCGAAACGTTAAAAGATTATATCTCATTTTTATTTTGGATCTTAGGCAGATAAAACTGTATGGTTTTGTGTATATTTTTACTGTTCATTACTCTTGAATCCGAAGAATTGAATGAAAAGTGTTTATTAAATTTTGGACCATATCTATAGAAATTATTTTCACATAATTTTGTATTGTTAAATATCTATGTAACGAAATTTAGAGATGAATATTAACATTGCTGATACTTCTTTTCATCTAATAGAAACTCTGTTAGACGGTTTTGTATCACTAAATGATGAAATGATCTAGTGTAGTTTAATTTTTTTGTAGTGACTAAGTTTTCTAACAAGAAACAGATATTACGACAGTTAATATACATATTATGTTTCTTTAAGTACGTTAAAATAAAATTCTGGCTGGTCGTTTTATTCGTTATAGTTTTAATTGCGTCATGTACTTATGTCTACATTTCCATAGAAAATGTACTATGCCACTTACGAGTAAGTACTTAATTATGATTTCATATTATAATTACGTTATATAAAATTGTTTGGCTGTATTCAAATAGGTGTTAACATTAAAGCTAAGCACTAAAAATATTGTTAGTGTTAACTAAAAGTTATACGTAAAGCATTGTATATTATATCATTATACATTAAGTAAAGCAAACAGTTATTTGAGGTTAGGTAGAGATAGATGTATAGTTATGTTTATTTATGAAATAGTTAATTATATTTAAATTTCAGTTGAAGATATATTAAGTGTAGTGATCAAATAAATTCAAGAGTTATGCATACTCCACTTAACAAAAAAACTATTAAATTCATTAAAAAGGTCGTTCAAAAATCAATGCATCCCGCTGACCAAAACTGTACACGAAAGAACCCTAGAACACTTGTGAATCAATGTTGAGCAAAACAAAATAACAACAATATTTTCCGGAGGATATAAACTAAGTGATAAAATCTAATTTACACAAGCCAAGCATTATCTACATTTCAAACATGTAAAAACCTGTAAACATGCCACTATATAACATTTTCATTTCATCTTTGGTGCATCATACATTTATTTTGTATCTTACCACTGACGGCAAACGCACTACATTATTTTTTTTAGTTGCCATCTATACTAGCAGCTTTTAAAAATGGAACTTTATTTTTAAAACACATCACTTGTGAACTTTCACGCGCGAAAGTGTAGATAAACTTTTTGGTTGAATGACATTTGACACGAATTTGACGTTTGTTTACTTTTTTTCGAGTGGTAGAGTGGATTTATTTTTTCAGTCGGAGCGCGGAAGGTTGCGCCGCGTTTCGCGACTGAAGTTAGACTGAGTTGTGAGTACCCATACTACGTACAGACGGGAGCTCAAGCGATTTGTCTCTGATGTTTTAATTACCTATTCTACCGTCTGGAGTTTTCGGGCGTAGCTTTTGAGAGCCATTCGAGTTGCTTGATGCAGAAATGAATCGTAGAAAGGGAATAAAGATTTAAAAAGAATTTGATCATCTCCTAATTTATAGATATACGAGTTTTTTTACGTTTGACTTATTTCAAATACCTACACATATCGCCTACATTTTTACCTACTACAGTAAATTTTCATTAAAAAACTTATTTGATGTATTTTACGCAAAGTTCTGAGTTTATTTTTATAATTAAACTAGAAGTGCCGCACGGCGTCGCCCGCATTTAAGACTTCTTTTATTTACTTTAAACATTTATATTGTAAAAACATTTCTATCATAAAAGACATCAAAGAAGTTAAAGAAAAATCGGTTCCCCAATCGTATTTGCTTATTTTTTTACTGAAGCACTTGTGTAAAGTTTCGAATAGAAAATACTATCTAATCTTGTTTCTCCATACAAAATTTGAATCCCCGTTTTATCCCCTTAAAGGGTGAATATTGAAAAATCTTTTCTTAACGGACACTTACGTCCAAATAACTATCTGCATGCCAAATTTCAGCGCAATCCAAAACAATATTGATTTCAGACTTTGTTACCCCTCTGCACCCATTTAGGGGTGGCATATCAAAAAAGTCAGAAACACTTATTTACTGTTTAATTACTGAAGTACTTGTGCGAAGTTTCGAATAGAAAAGACTACTTGGTGCGCGGGCTCTTCTCCGCAACTAGGCCGTATGTCGGCCCTTTTTGCGTGATAGAAAAGACTATCTTATCTTGTTTCTCCATAGAAATTTTGAACCCCCTTAAATAGTGAATTTTGAAAAATCATTTCTCAGAGGAAAATAACGTAATAACGTAACGTAATAACTATCTGCTTGCCAAATTTCAGCTCAATCCGAAACAATATTTATTTGCAGATTTTGTTACCCCATTTCACCCTCTTAAGGGTGGAATTTCAAAAAAAGCCTGAAACATGTATTTGCTTATTTTTTACTGAAGGACTTGTGTAAAGATTCGAATAGAAAATACTATCTAATCTTGTTTCTCCATACAAACTTTGAACCCCCATTTCATCCCCTAAAGGGGTGAATTTTGGAAAATCCTTTCTTAGTACACGTTTACATACTAAGACAAATATACCCTCCAAATTTAAAGTCTCTACAACCAGCGGTTTAGGCTGTGCGTTGTCTGTCAGTCAGTTAGTCAGTCAGTATGTCAGGACAAAGATTCTTATAGTATTAGATAGATGTAATAGCAAATTTTCGACGGTAGCCTGGGGCCTTATTCAGTATGACCAATGAGATAACGCGTTCCTTAACGCGCCACGTTACGTTATTAAAAAAATGTATTCTGTATGCCACACGATAGGTAAATTATACAAAACGCGCGCGTTACACGTCCTCATATGTCACGATATTTTGACAGCTCAAAACGCGCTCATAACCTTACCCTACCGCGATTTAATTGGCATAGAGAATACCATAACGCGGAGATAACGTAACACGGCACGGTAAGACTTTAAAATGGTCATACTGAATAAGGCCCCTGATGATTTGCGATAACGTTTTTAGCCAATACTATAGCATAAAAGCTACACTCAGGGCCAGTTTCATGGGTTCCTGATAGCGCTAATATAAAGAAATCTGACAGATCATTGACAGCTTTTATATGGCGCCATGTGTCAAATAACTATCTAACGCATTATCAGTAACTGGTGAAACTGGCCCTTAGAATTCAATTAAATAGCAATTAATCATTTAATTTTTATCGTCAACTGTACTTCCTTGAGATCTGACAGCTCAAAGATTTACGGCAAAGCACGTTGTTAAAGAGAGATTAATTGGAAACTGATAGAGTGCGAATATTATCATTGTATCATATCATTGTGTTATTTCCAATTACATTTACTGGCAATAAGTACAACTTATACTTAGGGCCAGTTTCACCGGTTCTTAATAATGCGTTAGATAGATCTCACACATGGCGCCATATAAAAGCTGTCAAAAAATCTGTCAGATTTCTTCATATCAGCGCTATCAGGAACCCGTGAAACTGGCCCTTGGTCTTTTAAAGAATACGTACCTACAAATACATTTTTACTACTAGTTTAATACTGAGAGGAAAAAGAAGGTATGTGTCAGCTCAGAGACACAATTTGAGTTCTCTTTCTCTCTCTTTTCTCTTCTCTATCTCTCTAATCCTCCACTGTAATCCAGTGTGGTGCTGGTGCCGTAGCACTTTATTTTATATTGTTTTTGAATATGACGTAAGAAGATTGACAAGACAACCACGATTTCATCTTTGACCGCATCTTCATTTAACATCAAGTGAGATAGCGGTCAAGTTTGTTTTTACAAGCTTTATCTCAACATCACGGCGAATTTATTTGTCCGTCACAAATCTTGCGATTGATTTTAGAGCATCTTCCAGGGATTCGATTGAGCTGAAATTTAGCATACATGTGTAAATCGCGTGACAGTGCAATATTATGACTTGGTGCTGATCTGATAATGGAGCTGGAAGGTGGCCAAAGGAACTTCTAAACTACACATGTTATACGCGTCGTGTTTGGGCTTGTTGGATTTGTCTTGACTTACTCTGGTCCTAGCTTATGTACTCGTAAAAGCTTGCGTTAAAAAGGTTTTTTAAAATATTACTTGTTTATACCTTAAGCTTAGGTAAGCTACTTTTTTCACAAATCTGGCGGAACATCGATATATTATGCTCCTACTACCTGTAGACAAACGTCCATGCTGGGATTTGAACCAGCAACACCTCGCTTAGAAGTCAATCAAGCCATCTATCCTTTACGCCAAAGGGATAGTCGTGTGTATACAAAATAAATTACTAACCACTTTAAAAAATTAGATGATTTTTAGAGTTCCGTACCCAAAGGGTAAAACGGAACCCTATTACTAAGACTCCGCTGTCCGTCTGTCTGTCTATCTGTCCGTCTGTCACCAGGCTGTATCTCATGAACCGTGATAGTTAGACAGTTGAAATTTTCACAGATGATGTATTTCTGTTGCCGCTATAACAACAAATACTAAAAACACTAACTAACTAAAAATAGATAAAACACGTTTCTTGTAAGGGGCCCCTTACAAGAAACGTGTTTTATTCGGCAATTCAATGAACCGCCATCTATGAAGACGCTTAGGTAAACGTCCATAGATGGCGTTATATTGAAATGTACACCTTCGTTAGACTTTATTAATTATTATTTTTTGCTGGCAAAAAATGATAGTGGTTTTTTTTGCTCGATCTTATAAAATACTGTAGTGAGTACGGAACCCGACTAGTGCGAGTCCGACTTGCACTTGGCGAGTTTATTAAATGTAAATATTGAATTTGTGCTATTCTATAAATAGCAATATACGTTCGACAATTATTAGACATCAAATAAAATCGTCATAAATAATATTATTAGATAGTAATAAAAAAACAAGGCTCAAAATGAAACTACCAAATGAAGTATCTATTACCTAAAATTACCGAATATCTTTCAGAAATCCAATTTGCTTCGACGGGATTAGAATCCCGAGTAGTTCGAACATACAGTACCCTCGTATAGATGTTGCATATTAAAAGACAACGAAGACCCAGACACTTTGATGAAAATATTTATGCTATGTCAAATTAAGAATGATAATTTTGACAGCTTACAGTATGGATGAAGTAATTGTATAATCGTTAATGAATTTATTCGATTATCGATTATTCTCATTGAACTTGGTATAATTTTTGTATATTTTTTTATATAGGCTAAAGTTTCACTACTATCTCACCTGCTGGTAAGTGACGATGCGGTCGAAGATGGTTAGCACGCTATGTCTAGAATGGGAACAGGCTCTCAAGGATAGCTGCCGGAACATATTAGATGCTTGGCGACAGATTTTCTAACATGAGGGTGGTAGCTGAACAGGCGGGCACTAAATAGTGTCCTACTACCATGCGGGGGTTGTTGGTTTCTTAACGATGTTTTTCCTTCACGGGAAAAGCGCACATACATTTTTCTATAGAGAAATCCATTGGTGCACGGCGGGGATTGAACTGTCCTTGAAAACTCCTCGATTGAACTTGATTGGGTACCTCTGGCGACCAAGCAGTTCATTCTCCCTCGACACCACTAGGCCCTCAACGACAACTACCTTGTATCGAAAGTTGCATGATTATGATGTATTTATAATATTTAATAACCGGTTAGGTACTGTGTAGATATGCAGAACTCGGCAGTAAAAATAATGCACTTTGAGCTAAAAAGGAATGTGATCGGCTTGTTTCGGCATCGTAGAGCGTCGTCTCAAAGAGCATTAATATAACGCTAATATAAACCGTAATAAAACAAGTACTATTAAAAAAAATCTTTTTAAACACAAATTATTACATAACCTAGAACCTGAGTTAGTCAAGACAAATTCAACGAGCTCAAACACGACAGGTATAACATGTGTAGTTTAGGAGTTCCCTTAGCCACCTTCCAGCTCCATCACCAGATCAGCACCATGTCATCATAATATTGCATTGTCACGTTATAAAACATATACGCCAAATTTCAGCTCAATCGATCCCCTGGAAGTCGCTCTAAAATCAATCGCAAGATTTGTGACGGACAAATAAATTCGCCGTGAAGTAGAGAAAAAGCTTGTAAAGCTTGTAAAAACTGTACTAAATGTGACTTTCAGATCTGAAAACAAAAATTAAAACTATTAAAATTATCTCATCTTATCTCAACTCAAGGTCATCGTTCAAAGCTACGGATTTAACCAACAATTTTTAAAGGGTTTCTTTTTGTTGTTCAGAAAACGGTATCAAGGGGGTTTCTGTATATCTATAAGAAGGTTATCTGTACATTTGAATGACACGTAAGAGGAAAGGTAGGGATGGCGGGTTTGTGTGAAATCGAATACCTGATACGCTTAGTAATATTTCAAATTGCGTGATAACATTGATAGTAGCAAGCGTTTTGGCATATCGATGAAATCACGACTTCAGAAGAATTATTAAAAATATCTGGAAACTTTTAAATACGATCTAAAAATATGGGTGGTACTACGATACCAAATTAGGTTAGCAATACTAGAGAGCAGAACTTGTTTTTAATAGTTTTAGAATAAAATAGCAACTATTTTTATGCACACCGTAACACAAATTAAGTAGTTAAAATTCTAACTAGCTGCACCCCGTGACTTTTCCCGCGTTCAATCCTGATTATAAACCTTCTTCTTGAATCACTCTATCTATTGCTGAAAACTGCATTAAAATCTGTTGCGTAGTTTAAAGATCTAAGCGTACAGACAACTGGAATAACTTTGTTTTATACTATGTAAAGATAAATTAGATCATCCTTTTAGTATATGAACTTTATATCTCTATAATTTGACGAAATCTTTCCGAAATAAATAGACGATGGTGTAATATTTTAAGGTAACAACGTGTTCTGCTTTCTGAAGCATGCGAGGATTAGAATATTATAATTTAAGATCGTTTAAAAAACTAAAAGAACCGACTTTAAACGTTGCGCCAGTAAAAGTAGCCAGCAGACGTAGCAACTTACATAATCTGTGCCAGTAGTGAGTAGTAAAAGTAAGTCATCGAGATAAGTAAATGCGTCGTAATACAAATGTTGATATATTAAAAACGGCTCGGCCGATTTCGTTAAAATTTAAATGGGACCACCTGGGAAGACCCCTTGAAACAAAAACAGAATTTTCTAAATTGGTCAAGGCATTTTCGAGTATCGGTGAACAAACATTAAAAAAAAGGAATTGAGAACCTCCTCCTTTTTTGTGAAGTCGGTTAAAAATACAATGAAGGAAATTCAGTCTATGCTGTACCGATAATAGTATACTAGTAGCTCTGTAAGCTGTAGATCTCGCCCGTCTTTCTTAGCATAACCAAAAAACACATCTCGACCTCTTGAACTTTACCGGATGTTCGCGAAACAAACATCAAACGCGTAACAAGCAAAAACATAGATGAATTGAGAACCTCCTCCTCTCCTTTGGAAGTCGGTTAAAAATGTGGCTTAATTAATACTTTTACTCTAAATAACTGTTCGCCAGTTAATATAAAAGTAGCTTTTTACAACAAATTAAATTCGTTTCTAACTGAAATTAGCAACGAGCATGCTACACTTCACTACGTCGTAGCTCGTAGACAATTACTACGAAAGTTAGTACGAATAAAATGTTACGTTTGGTTTCATAGCTTCTTTAAGTACTTGAATTATTTCTAACTATATTTTCATATTTCTAGTACTAAATTGCGTACTTGATTATTTTCAGCAAAAAGTGGTTAGTTATAATTGAAAACTATATTCTTGAACACGAATGTTGAACGCAATTTTCTCGCTCAGAGTTAACGATTTATTTTACATTTGAGGAAACCACTTAAATGTAGCTATGAACAGGCACTTAAGGGCGTTAGCTCAAGCACTAGCTTAGCTTGCCGATAATCTTGCAAAATTAATTTAAAAAATCTATTGTTTGTATTGTAGTGAATTGGGGTCAAACAACGCGGTGACTAATGAATAAACCACACGAATGAAAATAATTGGGATTTTTATACAATAATAAAAAATAATTAAGAAGAAAATTTTAACACAGTCTTAAAACTTGCTTAGACACTTATGAAATACGCACATAAATTTTTTCAATAGAAAAATCTATTGGTCCGTAGCGGGGATTTGAACCTGCTATCTTTGGCGTAAAAACCGAACATTTTCCCACTGCACCACTGGGCCCTCACTCACTAGATTGATGGGCAGAAAGACATAGATAACAATTTAAGATCCTTTAAAAAACTAAAAAAACCGACTTTAAACATCGCGCTAGTCAAAGTAGCCAGTAGACCTAGAATCTATTACATAATATGTGCCAGCCAAGTAGTAAGTCGTCGAGATAAGTAAATGCGTCGTAATACAAATGTTGATATATTAAAATAAAATGATATATTATAAAAAGCAGCTGGGCCGATTTCGTTAAAATTTAAATGGAACCACTTGGGAAGGGTACCCTTTGAAACAAAAAAAGTATTTTCCAAATCGGTTCAGGCATCTTCGAGTAATCGGTGAACATACATAAAAAATTTAAAAAAGATATTCCGACGAAAGATGAGAACCTCCTCCATTTTTGTGAAGTCGGTTAAAAAGAGAAGGTATAAATATTCATTGATGTAATTGTAACAAATCGGGGTGAATGCTCAGTTCAAACCTATAAAGATAAACCACTTTGCAATACAGCCGGCTAGACAGCAAACGTTGTGGTTACATTCAAACTAATTCATGCTAATATCACAACAGTGTGAATGAACTGCCGATATATAAGGGGGTGTTAATCAATTTGTTTACTTTTTAATGTACATTTTATCGAACAATATAATGTTTTTCTGGACATAATGTGTATGCAAAAGTAACTCCGTCTGTTTTAACTTTTCCACCTTCAAATATTATACAGTGTGTATGAACTGCGGATATATTAAGGGGGTGTGATTTAATTTGTTAACTTTTCCTTATTTTTTTATTCTATTTTTTAAATAATTTATTATTGGACACACTGTATATGAAAAAGCAACTCTGTCTCTTGCTACCATTTGTTTTTATTTTATTCTAAATCAAGTGTGACAGCCTGTTACTACACTTGACACACTGTTACGACGTTTTTTTTATATCATTATATTATAGGCTAATAGCGCTTAATCACTATCTCACCTGTTGGTAAGTGATGATGCGGTCGAGGATGGTAGCACGCTAGACCTAGAATGGCGATATCCACGCAGCGTCCACCCGTTGACTACCTGTGAACAACGAGTGAGCACCGAACGACGAAGCAGTGCTAGTTGGGTACAGAGTGGCTATGATAAGTTTTTTACTGAAATCTGCATAAGAGTGTAATGCCCTCTGAAGGTACGGAATACATTTTTAACGCGGGCGTAAGCAAGTAGTATACAAATATCTTTCTAAAAATATCAATTTCAAAGATTGTGGACCAGTTCCACATGTTCCTACTATGGTAAAACTTTACCAAGAACCAGTGAAACTGAAAATTTATATGAACTTATCAACCGACTTCCAAAAAGAAGGAGGTTCTCAATTTGTCTGTATGTTCTTTTTTACGCGATTACTCCGTCAATTGTAAACCAATTTGAATGATTATATTTTTAATCAGTAGGGTACATTTTCGAGGTGGTCCCATTGAAATTTCATCGAGATTTAGTAAGTATCTCCAGAGATATGACGATAAACGTCTCAAACTTGCTTCTGAAATTGATTCTTTTTTTTTTGTTACACTGAACTGCGTAGCACTTGATCTCTATCTCACCTGATGTTAAGTGATGATGCGATCGATGATGGAGCGTGCTTACCCAGAAGATAACTATTCACTCGATCGCGATTTGAAGACCCCCATATTGTACTTAACCGGAAACACAGACTCAGGCAGTTTATAATTTTTTTTTATTTAATAATAATTAGTTTATAAATTATCTTAATTATATATTATGTTCATTTATATTGAAAACAAAGTTTCACTTATGTTTTTATCTACCTTTTATATTAAAAATATATTTGTCTCACCAGCGTGCCAACCTGATCAGGCTTTTCTTTTATCCTTGTATTTTTCTGCCTATAATTTATACCATGGAGATGATTTATTTTGTTTTTAGGGTTCCGTACCCAAAGGGTAAAACGGGACCCTATTACTAAAACTCCGCTGTCAGTCTGTCTGTCTGTCTGTCTGTCTGTCTGTCTGTCTGTCACCAGGCTGTATCTCATGAACTGTGATAGTTAGACAGTTGAAAATTTCACTGATGATTTATTTCTATTGCCGCTATAACAACAAATACTAAAAACAGAATAAAGTTAAAAATAATAGGGGGTCCCCATACAAGAAACGTGTTTTATTCGGCATTTCAATATAACGCCATCTATGAAGACGCTTAGGTATACGTCCATAGATGGCGTTATATTGAAATGCCGATCCCTAACACCTTTGTTAGACGTTAGATAACGTTATATGAAATAAAACGTTTATTAATTATTATTTTTTGCTGGCGAAAAATGATAATTATATTTTTTTTCTCGATCTTATAAAATACTGTAGTGTGGTACGGAACCCTACGAGTGCGAGTCCGACTTGCACTTGGCCAGTTTATTTATTTTTTATTTTTCTCATGAAGCTAAGCAACGGCGCAAAGTCGGCCAGTCTTTCGGTCATATATTTAGTATACTAGCTACTACTTATATAACTAGCTCTGCCCGCGACTTCGTCCGCGTGGAATAGTGTCTTTGGGTAGCATTTTTAAATATTTAGGCTAATTAGTTTACAAATAAGACATGCGTATCCCACCTACACCGCACCATACCATGCTGCGCAAATCCCTTCCCCCTCTCCCTCTCTCTTCCCCCACCCCCTTTCCCCGTCACTTCTCTCTTCCCTTACCTTTTTCCCCACTTCCCCTCTCCAATTTCCCTCACCCCCCATCCCTGTCCCCCTTTCCCCTCACTTCCACCTCCCCTCATTACCCCTTCCCCCTCCCCCTTCCCCCTCCCCCTTCCCCCTCACAAACTTAGAATGACATATTAATTTATATCGAATCAATAGCCTAAACAATAAGTTTCAAGCTTCTAGCTCTAAAAATGACGATACTTCCATACAACTTTTCATCCCCCCTTTCAACCTTTGAATCCTCTTTTCGCTTTAAAACGTAGCCTATGTACTTTCTCAGGCTCTAGAATATCTGTGAACCAAATTCCATTTAAATCGGCTCAGTAGAACATTCACATACACCTTACATATTTCCATACGAACTTTCATCCTCTATTGTTATTTTACACCCTTGAGGGTAAAACTTTTAGAAACTTGGAATGTAATATTTATTTATATCAAATTTACAGCCTAAAAAATAAGTTTTAAGCTTCTAGCTCCTAACATGACGATACTTCCATACAACTTTTCATCCCCCCTTTCAACCCCTTACAACCCTTTTTTTGCATTTAAAAGTAGCCTATGTCCGTTCTCAGGCTCTAGACTATCTGTGTACCAAATTTCATTTAAATCGGTTCAGTGGTTTTGGCGTGAAAGTGACACAGACAGACAGACAGACAGAGCTACTTTCGCATTTTAATATTATATTAGGATTACGTATATGTGTAGTTATATGGTATTTTAGTATATCTAACTATTTAATATTATATGCGGTATGATTGTAATAAAGAAGTTTACAACTCTTTTAGATGTTTATAAACGTACTCGTAGTTATATTATATTAGGAATTGATTTGTTTGCTATGATTTTGTTGACCTAAACCTTAAACCTTAAACCTAGTTATTTAACGCTATTCGCTCCAATGCTTATTACAAGTTATTACAAGTTATTTTATATTGAAGTTCTTTTTGGTTTTCAATAAAGAGTTAATCTATCTAATCTATCTATCTATCGAATACATTTCGGTGAGTGTGCCATGAAACTGCATAATCTAGTTCCGCCATCCCCATTTAATAATCGGAATCCCACGTGTACTAAGAGGCGCCACCATAAAGCGTTATGGTGAATATTCCTTCGACCTACATACACAAAGGAGTTTGCTTCCTCATTTATCATACATAATACCAATCTCCTGCCTGAGTCTTTGATTCTGGTTAAATACAATTAAAGAGTCTTCAAGTCACGAGTGAATAGCTATTTTTAACCAACTTCACAAAAAAGGCGGAGGTTCTCAATTCATCGGAATCTTTATTTTTGTGAACGAAACGTAAACCGATTTGGAAAAATATTTTTATTTAAATATTTTTTACTTCACGGGTGGTCTCATTTGAATTTCATCGAGATATGTTCAGTATCTCCAGAGATATGGAGATAAACACCTCGTACTTGGTACTGATAATTTGCAAATGGTTGCTCAAAAAAAGCAAATGATACAGCAGACCTTGATTTTTTGTAGAAACAAATTTAGCTCTAGTAGCATTTTCCAGGGAGAAAACGGGGGAATACATTTGTATGGAAAAGTGCAACCCGCGTTCGCTCTTAAGCGACACATAATAGTCAGAGCTGTAAGTGATCAAACGCTAGCCTATCTATTCTAATATTATAAAGAGAGAACATTTTTATTTTTTTGTATTTTTGTATGTTTGTAATGATTTGGCTCAAAAACTACTGAACCGATTAAAAAAATTATTTCACTAATTCATAGAATGGACTTTCGGAATGAAAATAGGCTATATATTATCCCGTTTAAATTAAAGGTACACGAATTTCACATACACGCATCGCAAAATTAATAAAATATTTGCAGTGAAACCACAGATTAGGTCATAGTTACTACGAAAATATTATTATAAGCTTAGCTATGCTGTAGATCCCCATCGATCACAAACAATTTGAGGTCAATATAGTATAATAATATGATCTATTGTATAAATTAATATTCATCTATATATATAATAATATAATATTTTAAACCACCCCGACTGATCTATGTATAATCTTTTCATTAAAAGCATTCCAATGACTCTAAACACGACATTTAAAATCTGAGCTATAAGTTGGTGAGGATTTGAGTATTCTGTAGAGTCCAGGAGATGTCCCATCATCAGGTCAATGTTTCATGTTCTTACAATATCGTTGAAGAAGATTTTCGAATTGATCAGACATATGAAAGTTGATTTCATAGTGCAATTAACTAGAAAAAAGCTCATAGTTTTATAACTATTGAAAGAATTTTCATGAATCAAAGCTAAGAACACTCTCGATGAAGACATCTATCAAACAAAAAAAAACTATCAATAAAAACAAAATCGGTTTATCCGGTTAGGTGCTAAGATGCTACAGACAGACACACAGATACACACGTTAAGCGTATATTACCTCTACTTTTTGCGTCGGGGAACGCCGTAAGGTTAAGGCGGCAGATGTTCTCCTTGGTGGTAAGCTACTTTTTGGTAGATTTAATTATCCCACTACCACTGTACGAAAACTCATGATTCATGAATGCACATAAAACTTTCATTGGTAGGTATATAGCTAGGATTAGAACCAACGACCGTCGGGTCAGAATCAGGGTAACTCCTCTACGCCAAAGGGCCGTCCAATATCAATACGTAAATATTATAAAACAAAGTCCATCACTGCGTCTCTCTGTCTGTTCGCAATAATCTCAATAGCTACTGAACGGATTATCCTGCGGGTTTCACCAATAGCCAGACTGTTTATGAGGAAGGTTTAGGTGCATAATTCGTTAAGGTTTTGTGTAAATTGGTTGAAATATGACGATGATTGTTAAATATGTTCATATTTTATATTCGATGCAACAAACTGATGCAAATTTTGTACTCGTATGTTCTACCCGTGCGAAGCCGGGGCGGGCTGCTAGTAAGATATAAAAAAGGTATAGCGCTTGTGTTGTAATAAAATTACTAACCTTTTTTTATCATAACCAAAATATTTTTCATGCTTAGACAAATAAATAGTCCATGCGAGTGTGGAAAACATTTTATTCTATCAAAGTGTTTATTTTAAGCACTAAAGATACGACAGTACCTATAACAGTTATAAAATGTTAACTGCGGAATGTTATACCGTTTTTTGAAAGATACGCTTCTAATAGTGTCAAGTACCCATATATTGCAAGATTTACTTATGCTATAAACGTTGGATTTAAGAGCGTGTTACTGCTATCATTGCAGCGATAACGTCGAAAATATTTTATTTATTTTGGTGACAAAGTATCAAAGTTTAGTGCGTGGAGACATTGTATCGAAAAACGTATCGTATCTTGCCCTTCTACTGGGAGAAACTATTTTTTGAGAATAGCACACAATGGGCACTATGACAACACTTATAAATGTTGTTTTTTTTTCTTATTGGCTAGTGTTTGGCCACTATCTTTCCAGGTGGTAAGTGATGATGTAGTCGTAGATAGACGCTAGGCTTAGATAGGGTCTGACTCGCAAAGGCTGTGTTCCTTTTCTTTACTTATGTGGTGTTACTTTTCTTTACTCATGTGGCTGTGTGCTGCTGGAACACCGTAAGGTTGCTAGCAGATTTTGACCCACCTGTAGACGAGCACCCATGAATGCACATAGAAAATTGGTTGGTGCACGACTACGATTTAAACTGGAGGAGTCCACTCGGTTCGAAGGGAAGCTATCTATACTTCACGCCGGGCCGTCTACAGTGTTGTGATTCGTGTCATTCAATATCACCTATACGATCGAATATAGTGTGATACTGCTAAATGTGATACAGGTAGATATCTTCTAGTGCCCGATCTGGGCGTTGATCAGATAGCGTATTATTATTTGTACCGACTGGTTCACACTAACCGCGATCAGAAAACAATTGAAAAGTACTGAGATCGCGCCCGCAGATCGCAGAACGCCGCGGTGTGTCCGCACCTTAAGCGTGCTATATCGTCGATCGCATCGTCACTTAACATCAGGGGCCTTATTCAGTATGACCAATGATATAACGCGTTCCTTATTATAAAATTGTATTCTGTATGCCACACGATACGTAAATTATACAAAACGCGCGCGTTACACGCCCTCATATGTCACGATATTTTGACAGCTCAAAAAGCGCTCATAACCTTACCCTACCGCATTTTAATTGGCATAGAGTACCATAACGCGGAGATAACGTAACACGGCACGGTAAGACTTTAAAATGGTCATACTGAATAAGGCCCCAGGTGAGACAGTGGTCAAACGCTTGTCTATTAAAAAATTTAATATTATTTAAAAATTATCGGTATTAAAAAAATAGACAGATACTTTTTTTGAATTGAGTCTTTATTCTTTATATCTGAAGACTGTATAAAATGCATGTTTACATAATGAAGTCTAAATAAAACATTTTAAAAGAGCCCGGAGAGAAATTTCTTCAATATCCACCGTACATTATTTATGATCATTTTCCGTTTGGGATATGCTTGCCGTTAGAAATACATATAAACGAGTGCTAAGGGAAAATGCTTCAAAATAGAGGAAATAACGGACTGTTAGTTTTAAGCCGGCCACATACATTACATCTGGAATTCCGGTAAGAAATTCGAAAATCAAACGCAGTAACTCAATCCAAATCTATGGACCTTTGAAATATGGACAGTATTGTAATTACCGTAGATACAGTTTTCCGTTTGAAGTTTTCTCTTCAAAACTAATTCTGCTTACCATCTTTGACCGCATCATCACTTACCAACAGGTGAGATAGTGGACAAACGCTAGCCTACAAAAGATTAAAACAAAATCCGAATGTATATGGCCAGTAACGGAATCCCGATTCGATATTTCGATTTTAGAATTCTGAATGCACATATGTGGCGGGCCTTAGACCCTGAGTTCTTTTTATGCTAAGTTGTAGTATTGCGCCGTGTTGCCGTGTCGTGTTATACAGTGTGGAAATTAAACTCAGGCCCTGGAGGGAAACTACTTTAAATCCTTAAGCTAGCTCATTTTACTTAAAGGAGACATTCCTTTATTTTTGAAAAGAAACAAATCTGTATTAAAAGATTTTTTTAAACTCGCTTGCTTCGCAAGGAACTCGAACCGACTAAAATTAAAAAAAATAAACACTCTTTATTTTATTATACTAATCGGTAGTATTAATATTCAGGATAAAGTTTATCTAAAAAATTTTTGTTTTTGTTCACTTTTAACAAGTAAAAGACACGTAACAGTTCTGTTATCTCTCCAACACTCAAAGACTTCATATGAAGTACACGCTTGCTAATTTATCGTTAAGTACCTTGTTGAAATCTTCGATAAGAAAATTGTTCAATGGTGGTAATACCTCTATGCACATTTCCTTCTTACATGATCCGAGGCGTTCAGTGGAGAAGTTACAAGGCTACAAGAAATGAATTTCAACGGCGACTAATGTTGTGTAGCCGGAACGACGGGGCTCATTTCGAACAATTTATCAGTTAAATAATTTAAGTGTTACAAAATTGATAGTAAAATAAAGTTGATGTTAGATTTAACGATTATTTTTATTTTTAAGACCTAATGTTTGTTAGAGAAACTTTATCCTGAATATTAATACTACCGATTAGTATATTAAAATAAGGAGTGTTTATTTTTTTAATTTTAGTTGGTTCGAGTCCCGGGCGAAGCAAGCGAGTTTTAAAAAATCTTTTAGTGCAGATTTGTTTCTTTTCAAAAATAAAGGAATGTCTCCTTTAAGTAAAATGAGCTAGCTTAAGGATTTAAAGTAGTTTCCCTCCAGGGCCTGAGTTTAATTTCCACACTGTATATCTATTGGCAGACAAGCTCTTGACCATTCACCCCTGATGTAAAGTGACGTTAACTGCTTTGATGCAATCGTGCTTGCCTGAAAGTGGAAAACAGTAGTGAGATGAGGCAAACATAAAATTGCAATCATAACATTTTATTTACGTGAGATGAAGATTCCATAAAACAATTCAAGATCATTTCAAAAACTAAGGGTACGGCGTACACACCGCAGCGACCTGCGTGCGCGATCTAGGCGGCGATCAGATAGCGCAGTAGTATTCGTACCGACTGGTTCACACCAAACGCGATCAGAAAACATTTGAAAAGTACTGAGATCGCGCCCGCAGATCGCAGAACGCCGCGGTTTGGCCGTACCTTAAAAGAATCGACTTCAAACGTCGCGCTAGTTAATTAGCCTGAAGCAAGTATCATGTCATCGAGGTATAAAAATGCATCGATGATTTTTGTTGATATATTAAAAACCGCTCGACCGATTTTGTTAAAATTATTTGGTTCTACCTCGGAAAAGTAAAAACAACAAAAGAATTTTCCAAATCGGTTCAGGCATCTTCGAGTAATTGGTGAACATAAAGTTGAAAAAAAGACTCCGATGAATTAAGAACCTCTTTCTTTTCGAGAAGTCGGTTAAATACACACAGTGGAACATTGAATCTCGTCCTCTTTCGTAATTCGTAATCCTAAGATATACAAAACAGACTGAGTACCTAATTTCAGTTTCATCAACCATTTAAAGCATAAAGATTCTATTGTACAAGAGATTAACGTACTCGTATGTTGAGGAGCCAATTAGAGACAAATAAATAAAATGTCACAAAAACAAGTGTATCTAATATCCTGCCACTCAGTCACAAGACATAATTAGCTGCAGACACTCGGTGATCGTGATGGTACAATGGTCTTTCCCAGTGGGATATCTAAGGGCTTATTCTAAAACATCACAATTGTAAACTTGTAATGTTTTTCAGCAAGTCCCTTGTTTTAGATTTATAGTTATCGTGAGTATGAGTCATGATTATAAATACGGCGGCCCGCAGTGGTCTTCGCGATCTCGCTGCGTAAATTCCCGAGGAAGGACATCGGAAATGCTTGAATATTACAAATTACAAAATGCTTTATTGTTAAAAGTTTTCAGGTACATTTTTAAGATTCAAAGCCCTGCTTTTTTGCTTTAGTTTGAAAAACTGTGTTGCAAAAAAGCAGTGTCTTCCCAAGTAATATGTACAATGATGTTGTATACTTTTACAATAAATTAAAGATAATATGCTAAATCTGATTATTTTATCAACTAGATATTAAATGCTATAGTTTTGTGTGTGTGTGTGTGTGTGTGTGTGTGTGTGTGTGTGTGTGTGTGTGTATGTGTGTGTGTGTGTGTAGGTGTGTGTGTGTAAGTGAGAGTGTGTGCATGCAGGCGCATGTGTGTAGTTTAATGTGAGTGTGTTTGTGTTTTATGGATATGATTAGATTTTAAAATCAATAGAATTAGTCACTGATTGTTTATCTATGTTATTTTTATCAGTAAATTTTCAATTTCATCATAATTTTGTTGTAGGAGCCGATCATTCATAATTAATGTTAGTTTATGTTTTGTAAGTTATTTAATTTTAGATTTAGAATTTAGAATATTGTACAGAATTGGTGCAATGTAATTATAGTGTCTCCATGCCAAGGCACTGTTGCATCGCGGTACAGGACACTTGTCTACTCGCTTGTTTGTTACTGGCAGTTCAGGTACTACTTCTTTGTGGTATTTATATATACACTTTGCGACTAAGATCTTTCTAACTGATAGGACTTTACATTTGTCATAGAGATCTTTTGTTGAGTGTCTATATGGTAAGGACATCATGACCTTAAGTAGGGCTCTTTGTGCTCGTTCTATTTTAATCATATGCATTTTGGCTGCACCACCCCATGAGCATATACAGTATCCAATTATACATTCTCCAAGAGCTTTGTATGTTTGAAGAAATAGGTTCTGGTCTGCTACAGTTCTTAATGTTTTAAAAACATGGATGAGCCTCCTAACACGCTTAGAAACGTTTTCAATGTGGTGAATCCAAGTCATTTTATTGTCAATAGTGACACCCAAGTATTTGATCGTGCCCACCATTTCCAATGTGTTGCACAAATATATAATATAGTCAGGACTATAGTCAGTAATATACAGTAATGTATAGTACTCAGTACTTTATAATCATAAGCCCCTTAGAGCCAGTTAAGCTGTCAAAAAATCTGTCAGATTTCTTCATAATTATTAGCGCTATCAGGAACCCGTAAAACTGACCCTTAGTCTTATACACTTCAAAAGTATTTTTACTATAAAGCACTTCTCTTTTAGCTTAGCGTTTGACCACTATCTCGCCTCGTGGTAAGCGATGATGTGGTTGAAGATGGTGAACACGTTAGGAGTAGAATGATCTGACTCTCAAGGGAACACCGTAAGGTTATGGCGGCAGATTTTCTCCTTGATGGTTTTGGGCTACTTTTTGGTAGCAAGTCAGGCGGAACATTGATATAATATGCTCCACCACCTATGAACAATCTATTTTTAAGGTATATGATATTGAAATTAGAGGTGATTTAGTCGATCAATCTGTTTTGGTTTTTGTAATTATGATATTAGATAACAGAACAAGTAGTGATAGTGCCACTAGCAGAAGTTTGACCATCAAATTATGTGGAATGTGAACGTTTTAGTAAAGTTAATAAAAAATAAATATAGCTTAATCCCAGTATATATATATATATATATCTATATATATATATATATATATATATACATATAATATGTATATATATATATACATATATATAAATATAATAATATGTATATATACATACATATATATAATATGCTTGTGTAATCATTGAAGCAAAAGAACTTGTCAAAATGACTTGTAAATCTCCAAAATACACCCCCAACAAGCTACATCGTTAGTAACCAGCTGAGAGAAACTGAGTTTCACTTTGTTTACGAATAATATCTCGCTGTTAGAGGCATTTGTACTGTTACTGTCTAGAATATGCTTTGAAACTAGCTATTATATGTTTCAAAATACAAATTAAATTGTGTTATGATATTGTTCTAGAATTCACTAGATACTAGGTAACCCGACTACGGCGAAGCAAATAGGAGGGTTATGATTAAAAAAAAATACAACTGAATGGCGAATGCTACACGCTCGATATTTATCGTGATATTTGACGTGTTATTTATCGAGTAATATTTTGGTATACTACACATACGATACGAATCGCGTCAGTACGACGGTAAATTTCATTGAGTACACTTGTGCGTTCACGCGATATTGTTCGTTTCGTTTAGTATTTGGTCCAAATATTATAAACTATGAGTGATGATATTGATAAAGCTTGCATTGCTATTGCTATGCTCAATATGCGCGTCCTCTTCCATCGCTTACAGAATGAATACTGACGCGATAAATATCTACTAGAGACTAGACGCTCGATATCTATCGACGATACTTGATACAGATCGTGGATTTCTGGATTTCTAGAAATGCAGCGATCCGTATATATATATATATATTCATTCGTATATATATATATATCCGTATACGATACGTGATACGCTTAACTACACACTCGATAAATATCGTGATTCTGGATTACGATCCAAATATCACGATAAATATCGAGCGTGTAGCATTCGCCAATAGGTTGAATGCAAGCTTTACTTATGGCTGTTGTCACGCTAATGTAACAATTTGTAAAATTAAGTGTTTCTTTGTTTTGATGTTATTTTCACCTATCCAATTTCAAGGAAATTTCATTGATTGTAGTTAGAACAAAATAACATACTTTTATTATAATCATCTCTATCTATACAAATAAAACAGTAACAATTGTGACGTAATGTCTATAATTGCTTAAAAATAATTATATCATCATCATAATGAGCCTTTATTAGTCCACTGCTGGACATATGCCTCTCTTATATCATGCCATTGAGCTCGACCTTTAGCTGTCCTTTTACAACCGCTACCAGCTCCGCTGCAAATATCATCACTCCACTTAGATGGAGGGCAAAACATTAAAATAAAATAATCCCATAGAACTGAAAAAAAAAAACAATTAGAGAGGTTTAAGCAATATCTCAGATTCAGTCTAGGTAATTAAATCGCTGCTCTTGTCAGTTTACACGAGCGACGAAACTTCTCATTTAGTAAAACGGTACATTTAGAAGATAATAGTTTCTGAGGATAGTTAAGTACCCATTGACAGATTTGTTCACTGATGATTAAAAACTTTAGGTAACTAAAACTAAGTGAAATACGTATGTGTATACTTCTGTTACAAAACATCTCTCATTAGGCATTATTGTATTATTTTTAGTTTGAAATATATGAGCTACTGACGGCAATATCACCTGGACTATATTATTAATGTTGTATTCTAAGACCTAAATCGTTAAAGGTGAGCAGCCTCAGCTCGGACTAAGCTGAGTTAAACTTTACTAATCATAGCTCCGTATGTTGCGAACTTTAATAGTAGACAATACTTTTAAACTTTCGCGATTTACACACATTTCAAATCAACGAAAATCTGCCGATGTCGTCAGTATTGTGTATCGCAATGGCAACTCCGATCAAGATCAAATGAGGGTAGTTTCAAACTGGGGCCTTATTCAGTATGACCATTTTAAAGTCTTACCGTGCCGTGTTACGTTATCTCCGCGTTATGGTATTTTCTATGCCAATTAAAACGAGGTAGGATAAGGTTATGAGCGGGTTTTGAGCTGTCAAAATATCGTGACATATGAGGACGTGTAACGCGCGCGTTTTGTATAATGTACCTATCGTGTGGCATACAGAATACAATTTTTCAATGACGTAACGTGGCGCGTTAAGGAACGCGTTATCTCATTGGTCATACTGAATAAGGCCCCTGCTCTCAATCATAACAATGCTGATACCCACAACTTCAGTCTTCTCGTGACCACGGTCAATGTAACTTGATCGAAACGTCGAGGTAAATAAAAATTATGTTTTTAGCGCGATAAGTCCCGTATTACAATATACTTAGACAATACTCTTTTACTTATTTCATCCCACTGCTAGGCAAAGGTTTCCCCTACTACATTGGCTAGTTTTTGAAGAAAAAATTTGCTTAAGTCTTCCCGCAATCGTTTTTTGGGCCTTCCTCTATTTCAAAGGCCATCCTCAGGCACCAATTACGTGAATAATTATGTTAGCCCACCTGTCGGCATTTTAGCTATACTCTTGTCTTGTATTTAAAGCATTCGCATTTAATATAATACATATGAATGAATTTAAAAATATAATATAAATAGTAAAGATACTACACGAATACGCCCAGTCTAGTTTACATTGCGTAAAATCTAAGTATTAATTACATTTCTCAAGTCATCGTTTTCTTAGACTTTAACTTGTTAGGCAAATCCAAATTCTGGCTAACAATTTATACCTAAGCTTATACTCATTGCTTACCTCCGGTCGATTAACAGTATCGAACTACTTTAAGCAAAATTTAGATACTTTACTTGAAACATAGAGATTTGGTGAGAGCATGCACAACTACTAATTAAATTGGATATTTTCATTAAAAACCTAGCAACCCCAACCTATCATGTACTAGTAATTAAATTAGCGAGTGTCTCTTAACCTAACATTAAAAGTAAACAATTACAGTACAGACGTCTCCCTCGAGGTAGTGTTAATGCTTTAATGGGCGTTACGCCCTCACCGCAACCAATGTCACAGGTTTGTTCTCATTAGGTAAACGCTTATTGCTGTTTGTCTGCAATTTGCCTAGGCAATTTGGATAGATAAATCTTAGTGTAGTATTGCTGCTCTGCTGATGCTAGATAATGCTCTTTGAAGAGTTTTTTACATAAATCTATTTTTAACTACAGAATGATAGTGTTATAGATACATCTTTTGTATGGAATTTTTTAAAAGTTTTCTCATCATAATCAACCGGCTCGACTGATTCCTGTCACGTTAGTGATGTCCGTTTGTACTAAACATAAAAATCGACCACGTTTTTATAATAAAATAACGGACATTTTAGGAAAATTCTAATTGTGCTTAAAACAAATATGATTCTTCTTTGATTGTATCATATAAATTTCATCGAGATCTGATGAGAACCTCCAGAGATATGGACATAAACACCACAAACTTGGTACTGAAAATTAATAGCTCGGCATTTGAAGTAGTAGGTTCTTTTAGTTTTTTAAACGATCTTAAGTCATCTCTCTATATCCAACTATTTAAAAAACAACACTGCAAATCATTGTTAAACTCAAGACAATAAAACTGTATTTCCAAGCTAATTACAGCAGCGCTGGGACCTCAGTGTATTTGCAGAAGGGAACACTTTCGAACCAATGTATCTTTCTACACGTGCCGAGTGTAAAGATAATTGTTTCTTTACGTTCCAGTATATATCAAGAGGGTTTGAAGAAAAACAGAGTTTGTGTAAGGTTTACGAGAATGTTCGTTTCGTTGAGCGTAGATGTGTTTTCAGCCAGAGAAATTTATTGTTGGTAAATACCTAAACAATTACCTAACATAGAAATAACATCATAAGGCAATTAAAGAATTGACTTAGATGTTATTTCTGATAAACAAAATTTATATTTCTCCGCTCGATTATTGTGATAGCCAACCGGTCCCAGCGCCGGGCAGTGTTAGGTCCCAGCGGCGGGCAGTGTTAGTCGACATCACCATCCCGCATGACGAAAACCTCGTGAAGGCCGAAAGGACAAGCTCAGCAAGTACCTGCTCGCAAGTTTACCGCCATGTGGGATGTTGACTCTACTAGCATTGTCTCGATAGTCGTTTCTGCGAACGACTATCTCAAGAAACTCTCGCTAGACGGCTGGATCAAGTGCCAGATATAAAAGGCGGTACTTCTAGACACGGCATGCATCGTCAGGAGGTTCCTCTATTTGCAGCCCTAACACCAGCAGCTTGAGCTCTGCCCTGCTGTTTATTTTATAATATGTTATGTTTTATAGTAACTTTGTAGTAATATTATAATATTTTATTATATAAAAGCTAAGTCTAAGATAACAATAATAATATGTGAATAATAATAATATTTATTATCAAAGAAAATGTCTATTCCAGTATAGTGTAACTTTATTATAAAAACTCACGTTCATTTTAAACTTATAGATTTAAAAACGGGAATTTAACGTGACTTACGCGATGTCGATATAGCGATCGACATATGTTTCGGCCTCATCCGGAGGCCTTCTTCAGGATCTTGAGTGCGGGGCGCTCGTCGACGCGTTCAACCTCGCACTGCGGGCCGCTGCTCGTGCAGCGCGGGCGGACGGAGCGGGCGGCGGCGGCGGCGGTGGTGGTGTTGGTGGGGGGTAATGATGCGGTGTACATAGTGGAGGCGCGGGATTAGGTTGGAGGGCTTCGTCTTCATCACTGCTGTTTACTTCAGACGAAACCTCATCCAACCGGCAGACGGAACTCACGGTGTCCTCCTCACTGTTGCCACTGGTGACGTGCTTTCCATGAAGAACGGTTTTCCACGTATTTGACAGGTACCACCCTCTGTCTCTGTTGAAGTTACGACGACGACTGATCTCAATGGCTTCTCGGATTTTGCGGGGTACAAAGTACTTTTCACGCGCCAAAATCCGTGCCTTGTCAAATCTGATGTAGTGCGTCGTCCCAGATGTGAGAGCGTGCTCTGTAACCGCCGAGCTACCGCTGTCCACGTTCTTCATGGAAGCAATGTGTTCTTTGAGTCTTGTGGACACGTTTCTTCTGGTCTCGCCTACGTAGCTTGCACCACAGTGGCAAGGAACGACGTAGACCCCAGGAGCTCCTAGGGGATCCTTATCCTTTGGAGAGCGCAACAATTGCCTGACACGTGAGGGGGGGCGGAATATCGTCTTGATGCTATATCTTCGGCGTAACAAGTGTCCAATTTTGTCCGTGACCCCCTTGACGTATGGTAGGTACGTTGCTGCTCTCTCAACCGATGTTATTCGGCACTTTATGGAGTTGTTCGCAATCCGATTACTCTGCTTCCAGCTGTATCCGTTTGCCTCTAACACCGCCTTCACATGCGCGAGTTCCGTGTCTACATGTTGTGGGTCACATAATCTCAGCGCTCTGTTGATAAGTGTCCGAGGCAACGACGCTAGATGGGCGGGATGGTGATGGGAGTCAGCTCTCAAGTACCGGTCTGTATGCGTACTCTTGCGGTACACTGTGTGTGAGAGATGTCCATTCTGTTGTCGCTTGAGTAACACGTCAAGAAACGGCAACGCGCCCTCTATTTCTCGTTCGACAGTGAAAGCGATCGTCGGATGTTTGCTATTTAGATGTTCTAATAAGGGTGTTACATGGTCCTTATGTAAAATAGCAAACACGTCATCCACATATCGCCACCAGTATCTCGGTCTAAAGGATATGTCGTGTAGTACCGATGTCTCGAACCACTCCATAAAAATATTCGCAACTACTGGAGCTATAGGAGAACCCATGGCCACACCTTCCGTCTGAATATAAAATTCACCGCGCAACTTAAAATACCCACTGTCAGTATGTACTTTATTATGTTCATGTACTCGATAGGTATAAGAGCTCTCTGGAATAAATCCGTTATAATTTTGAGTGTGTCCTCTATCGGTACGTTCGTGAACAATGACGTGACGTCGAAGCTCACCATCAGTTCGTCTTCACCTAATGTTACTTCATCTAGGAGCTGTATAAAGTGTCGCGAGTCCCTCACAAAACTTGTGGTGTTTCCTGTTAATGGAAGTAGCATGTCAGCCATGTATCGAGCTGTTTTATAAGTGGGTGAGTCGATTTGACTGACTATAGGTCTCAAAGGCCACGACGGCTTGTGAATTTTAGGTAGGCCATAAATTCTCGGTGCAGTTGGGTTCAAAGGGCGTAATCTACTGTACAGATCTTCATTTAATGCACGCAGTAGTGTACTCAGTTTGGTAGTTACTCGAGATGTAGGGTCGTATGTAACACGTTTGTAAGTATTACCGTCACTGAGGAGCTGGTTTATTTTCTGTTCGTACTGTGCTGTGTCCACGACTACTGCTGCATTCCCCTTATCTGCGGGTAAAACTAAAAGCTCTGTGTTGTTACGTAAACTACGTAGTGCAAACATTTCCGAGTTCGAGATGTTGGATTTAGGTACCTTGGATTTTCGCAATGTCAATGCTACTTCTTGTCGTAAACATTCAGCGTCATGAATCGGTATGTTATTCCGGGAGATCGTTTCTTCGATACCGGTGATGATCACCTCGACGGGTATCTTCCGCGGTGTGGGTGCAAAGTTAAGACCTTTTGATAATACCGATTTTTCATTATCAGTGAGTACCTGCGACGATAAATTTACAACCGCCTGATTCTCCACCACTGAACGGTTGACGTCGGAAGGACGTTGCTCTGAGGTTTTTGTCAGGTGTTTTAATTTTCTATCATGACTTTTAGACGAATTGTTTAAAGTGTATTGCGCTCTGCTATAAGTCATTGAATCTAAAGTATCCCATAAATCTTGACGTAATAGACGAGACAACTGTAAGTGTAATTCCATCAATTCCATTGATACACTCGCGATGTTTCGAAAGTAATCTCGTATTACCCTCTTCACCAATTTATCATTCACATCACTGAAGAACTTTGTGTAATCTCGAATACATTTCACTGGTTTAACGCGCAAGAACTTCGGCAACACTCCACTATTTCGGCACTTTTGTACAAACACTAAACCACATTCGAGTTAACCACACCAGTGGCAACAGTGAGGAGGACACCGTGAGTTCCGTCTGCCGGTTGGATGAGGTTTCGTCTGAAGTAAACAGCAGTGATGAAGACGAAGCCCTCCAACCTAATCCCGCGCCTCCACTATGTACACCGCATCATTACCCCCCACCAACACCACCACCGCCGCCGCCGCCGCCCGCTCCGTCCGCCCGCGCTGCACGAGCAGCGGCCCGCAGTGCGAGGTTGAACGCGTCGACGAGCGCCCCGCACTCAAGATCCTGAAGAAGGCCTCCGGATGAGGCCGAAACATATGTCGATCACTATATCGACATCGTGTAAGTCACGTTAAATTCCCGTTTTTAAATCTATAAGTTTAAAATGAACGTGAGTTTTTATAATAAAATTGTAAACCTCTACGGGGAGGTATGCCTTAAAAATGTGCGGAGATTTGCATCGCTGAGGAATAAACGTAACAAACTCGAATGTGGTTTAGTGTTTGTACAAAAGTGCCGAAATAGTGAAGTGTTGCCGAAGTTCTTGCGCATTAAACCAGTGAAATGTATTCGAGATTACACAAAGTTTTTCAGTGATGTGAATGATAAATTGGTGAAGAGGGTAATACGAGATTACTTTCGAAACATCGCGAGTGTATCAATGGAATTGATGGAATTACACTTACAGTTGTCTCGTCTATTACGTCAAGATTTATGGGATACTTTAGATTCAATGACTTATAGCAGAGCGCAATACACTTTAAACAATTCGTCTAAAAGTCATGATAGAAAATTAAAACACCTGACAAAAACCTCAGAGCAACGTCCTTCCGACGTCAACCGTTCAGTGGTGGAGAATCAGGCGGTTGTAAATTTATCGTCGCAGGTACTCACTGATAATGAAAAATCGGTATTATCAAAAGGTCTTAACTTTGCACCCACACCGCGGAAGATACCCGTCGAGGTGATCATCACCGGTATCGAGGAAACGATCTCCCGGAATAACATACCGATTCATGACGCTGAATGTTTACGACAAGAAGTAGCATTGACATTGCGAAAATCCAAGGTACCTAAATCCAACATCTCAAACTCGGAAATGTTTGCACTACGTAGTTTACGTAACAACACAGAGCTTTTAGTTTTACCCGCAGATAAGGGGAATGCAGCAGTAGTCGTGGACACAGCACAGTACGAACAGAAAATAAACCAGCTCCTCAGTGACGGTAATACTTACAAACGTGTTACATACGACCCTACATCTCGAGTAACTACCAAACTGAGTACACTACTGCGTGCATTAAATGAAGATCTGTACAGTAGATTACGCCCTTTGAACCCAACTGCACCGAGAATTTATGGCCTACCTAAAATTCACAAGCCGTCGTGGCCTTTGAGACCTATAGTCAGTCAAATCGACTCACCCACTTATAAAACAGCTCGATACATGGCTGACATGCTACTTCCATTAACAGGAAACACCACAAGTTTTGTGAGGGACTCGCGACACTTTATACAGCTCCTAGATGAAGTAACATTAGGTGAAGACGAACTGATGGTGAGCTTCGACGTCACGTCATTGTTCACGAACGTACCGATAGAGGACACACTCAAAATTATAACGGATTTATTCCAGAGAGCTCTTATACCTATCGAGTACATGAACATAATAAAGTACATACTGACAAGTGGGTATTTTAAGTGGCGCGGTGAATTTTATATTCAGACGGAAGGTGTGGCCATGGGTTCTCCTATAGCTCCAGTAGTTGCGAATATTTTTATGGAGTGGTTCGAGACATCGGCACTACACGACATATCCTTTAGACCGAGATACTGGTGGCGATATGTGGATGACGTGTTTGCTATTTTACATAAGGACCATGTAACACCCTTATTAGAACATCTAAATAGCAAACATCCGACGATCACTTTCACTGTCGAACGAGAAATAGAGGGCGCGTTGCCGTTTCTTGACGTGTTACTCAAGTGACAACAGAATGGACATCTCTCACACACAGTGTACCGCAAGAGTACGCATACAGACCGGTACTTGAGAGCTGACTCCCATCACCATCCCGCCCATCTAGCGTCGTTGCCTCGGACACTTATCAACAGAGCGCTGAGATTATGTGACCCACAACATGTAGACACGGAACTCGCGCATGTGAAGGCGGTGTTAGAGGCAAACGGATACAGCTGGAAGCAGAGTAATCGGATTGCGAACAACTCCATAAAGTGCCGAATAACATCGGTTGAGAGAGCAGCAACGTACCTACCATACGTCAAGGGGGTCACGGACAAAATTGGACACTTGTTACGCCGAAGATATAGCATCAAGACGATATTCCGCCCCCCCTCACGTGTCAGGCAATTGTTGCGCTCTCCAAAGGATAAGGATCCCCTAGGAGCTCCTGGGGTCTACGTCGTTCCTTGCGACTGTGGTGCAAGCTACGTAGGCGAGACCAGAAGAAACGTGTCCACAAGACTCAAAGAACACATTGCTTCCATGAAGAACGTGGACAGCGGTAGCTCGGCGGTTACAGAGCACGCTCTCACATCTGGGACGACGCACTACATCAGATTTGACAAGGCACGGATTTTGGCGCGTGAAAAGTACTTTGTACCCCGCAAAATCCGAGAAGCCATTGAGATCAGTCGTCGTCGTAACTTCAACAGAGACAGAGGGTGGTACCTGTCAAATACGTGGAAAACCGTTCTTCATGGAAAGCACGTCACCAGTGGCAACAGTGAGGAGGACACCGTGAGTTCCGTCTGCCGGTTGGATGAGGTTTCGTCTGAAGTAAACAGCAGTGATGAAGACGAAGCCCTCCAACCTAATCCCGCGCCTCCACTATGTACACCGCATCATTACCCCCCACCAACACCACCACCGCCGCCGCCGCCGCCCGCTCCGTCCGCCCGCGCTGCACGAGCAGCGGCCCGCAGTGCGAGGTTGAACGCGTCGACGAGCGCCCCGCACTCAAGATCCTGAAGAAGGCCTCCGGATGAGGCCGAAACATATGTCGATCACTATATCGACATCGCGTAAGTCACGTTAAATTCCCGTTTTTAAATCTATAGTGTAACTTACCGAACTAAATGATTAGATCAAATATTATGTTTCATTGAAGTGTCACACACTTTATATATTTGTAAATTGTTAACATCGAACCGTGGTTTAATTGGCAGAGCACCTGGACACGTGTAATCCGGGGGGTGCGGGTTCGAGTCCCGTCGGTACGATGAAATTTTGGATTGTGTTTAACAATTTAAATGATTAGATGTTTGGTTCGCTGTGTGGCCATGGCCGAAGCCTACTTACCATCGATGGTCACTTATTTAGCATCACCTACGAATCACGCGTAGGATCAAATGAGCTTCCCGTGAGAGATAATAACTCCTATTATTATAAAGTAACCGATTTTTAACCTTTTTCTAATGGTTAAAATATCGGTTATTAAGAGTCAAGGTTTCTACCTTGATTCCTGACTTCACCTGAAAAAGTGTCTATAGATATAGGCGCGGGTTGTTTGTCGATCCATGAAAATTGGGTTAGGTTTATTTTTGGCGTAGCTAAGGTCGCGGCGAAGGCTGTAGTGGCAAAGGTAGAGGCTTACGTATGATGCAACGGAATATAGGGGGAGGTTAAATTTTATCGACACTTTGTTTTGGGCTTCAGAAAATGTATGAAGAAGAAAATTAGTTTAGTTTTGAATTACAGGCGGTAGCATAATGAAGTATTTGTTTATATGACAGAAATTACTTACTTTAATGTAATAATTATGTTTGTATTTAAGATTAAACATAAAATAATGTACAATATAAAATATTTTTAAAGAAAATTTTAATAGATAATTAAATTGTATTTCATGCATTTTGTAACACCGGTGACGCTGCTGCTCGTCACCGGCCTTTAGTATTTAGCCACGCCATAACTTGAAATGGTTATACCGCCAATTGTCGGTTGCCAGAGCTTCGTTTGTTGGTCAGCAGGATGCACCACGGGCAGGTGAGGTTGGCTGGGAGCAATGAGGTGGTATTTGTACTCCCTTACATCCCCTAGTAAGTATATCATTTTTTTACCAAAATGACTCTTACAAAAAGACTAATAGGGTTATGTCTTTGATGAAAACTTTATGGTTTATATGTCAGCGTTTATATTATGCATAGACAGAGTATTTATTCATGGTAGCTCGTAGAAGCAATCGTTTCGCCGAGTGCCGACATAATTTTCAGGTTAGATTGTGGTCAAATGCTTGTCTGAATAAAAAACATAAAAAATGAGTGTGTATATAATTTTTTTGTGCCGCATTATTTTTCTTGAAATTGGACAAAAATATCATATGACTCTACTGTAATTATGTGTGGCATAACGCATAAATAAAATACTGCCAGAAAACATTTCTCGATAAACAGAGTAACTTCTGAAATTGGTAGTTCAAACTCAGCCAAGCGACAATTCTAACAAAACGTCGAGAAGGGTTAGCTAACTCGGAACAAGTCGACAACTTTGTCTGACTCTCACCTCTAAGCTGTTTTATTTAAATGGTTGCTCTCTGAACCTTCATAGGATTGGACTGGTAGAATAGTTGCAGTAATTCAGTAGGCATTATGTTATTCAAATTATAAGTTAAGTTTAGTTATACGTTTTGAGGGCCCGATCACAGTAAATACATTTACTGTGGCCCGATGGCGTAATCGGGAGAACGGTCGGCATTGATGCCAGAGGTACCAAATTCAAACCCCGCCGTGTACCAATAGATTTTTCTATCGAAACATGTATGTGCGCTTTTCACAGTGGCGGAAAAGGCGTGGAAAAGTGGCCGTGAAGGAAAAACATCTTTAAGAAACCCCCAAACCCTCGCATGGTAGTAGAACATTATCTAGTGTCCACCTGGCCAGCTACCACCCTCAAATTACAGAAATCTGTCGCCAAGCATATAATGTGCTTCGTTAGCTTTCCTTGAGAGCCAGTTCCCATTTTAGGCCTAGCGTGCTTATAATCTTTGACTGCATCATCACTTACCAACAGGTGAGGTAGTGGTCAAACGCTAGCCTATAGGTTATTAAAAAAAAGTTGTAGGTATTATACTCACTAATGTTTTTTGTCGAATTTTTCTACCTGCGATGCATCGGACATGTACAAAACTTAGGTCAAGACAGTCGACAACAAATAGTGGACAGTATAATTTAATAGTCAGTACTTTTATAATCATGATTTCATTCTTTATTATCTTTCATTCGCCAAAAACATATCACTTTTTAAAATAAAAACGCACCAACTCATAAAAACATCTGAAATAACCGAGAAGTGATAAAAGTTCACATTTTATTACGGTTCTCAGTGTTCGTACATTATTCAAATTCAATCTTCAAATTTCAATCATATTTTATGATTTAAAGTCAACTCTTAGATAGCCACAAGTAACTTTTACTCATTTCCTGATCTTAGAATTATGCTTAAATGACTTCAGAAGAGGAAAAGCTAGGTAGGTTACCTAATGAATGTTAAGTTTTCTTTAAAATAATTAAGATTGTTTAAAAACTAAAACAACCGGCTTCAATGCCCCGCGAGTCAATTTCAGTAGCAAGTTTGAAACGTTTATCGTCATATCTCTGGAGACACTTATCAGATCTCGATGAAATTACAATGGGATCACCTCAAAAACGTACTCTACAGATAACAAGAAGAATCATTCGAATCGGTCCAGAATTGACGGAGTAATCGCGTAACATACACACAAAAAAGAAAACACAGATGAACTGAGAACCTTTTTTTTTGCAAGTCGGTTGAAAAGTTTTCGTTATCAAATAGCTTTCAAAATGAACGCAAAGGTTTTGCGTAGTAAATTTGATAAACCTCATATTTTCTTTTCATTACTTTCGATTGATGTCTATAAATACCGCTTTCATTTCTCATATTCTGCTTCCTACCTCAGACCTGTGAGATGTGGCATGATCTGTCCGCAGCGATAGTCCCTCTAGCTATAGAATGGAGTCTTTTAATAATTTATGATCGTACAAAACGAAAAAACCGACTTCACATGCCGCGACAGTCAAAGTAACCAGTAGCCAGTATCATACCTTTAAGGTATACAAGTTTCTTTATATTGCTTATCTCTATATCTCAGAAGATGATTATCTCTATATCGTAATAGTAATAGTATATATATCTTATAGATTTAAAAACGGGAATTTAACGTGACTTACGCGATGTCGATATAGCGATCGACATATGTTTCGGCCTCATCCGGAAAGCACGTCACCAGTGGCAACAGTGAGGAGGACACCGTGAGTTCCGTCTGCCGGTTGGATGAGGTCTCGTCTGAAGTAAACAGCAGTGATGAAGACGAAGCCCTCCAACCTAATCCCGCGCCTCCACTATGTACACCGCATCATTACCCCCCACCAACACCACCACCGCCGCCGCCGCCGCCCACTCCGTCCGCCCGCGCTGCACGAGCAGCGGCCCGCAGTGCGAGGTGCGACGCGTCGACGAGCGCCCCGCACTCAAGATCCTGAAGAAGGCCTCCGGATGAGGCCGAAACATATGTCGATCGCTATATCGACATCGCGTAAGTCATGTTAAATTCCCTTTTTTAAATCTATAAGTTTAAAATGAACGTGAGTTTTTATAGTATATATAGCGTAATAATAATAGTTCTCGATAAAATTTGAATGTGACCAAAAGGGAAGCATAATCTCTCAAACAAAAACAAAAATATTTTTCAAATCGGTTAAGATTTGATATAGTTCTGAGGTAACAAATATAAAAAAAATAATAATTTAAAAACCGTCGAATTGATAACATCCTTCTTTTTTGTGAAATCGGTTAATAAGGGTACCCACAAAATCTTCAAAGGTCGGCAACGCATCAATAGGGCTCATGGTGCTGCAGATGTTCAAAGGCGATAGGTAACCGCGTGGTGTATCTTGAGAGAGGCCTACGTCCAGCAGTGGACTGACACTAAAAAAAGTTAAAAAAAAAGTAAAAAATGTTTATTGGAAAAAATGGCATTAATACAATAAATCAATAATCACCTGGTACTTAAACTAGGCTCTAGACCCGTATGATAAGCACCAGGCCTCTTCCGTCTGTTTGTTCTGTTTTGCCAGAAATTACAATATAGTGTATTGTTACATGCATTTTGATATATATATTCACATTATATTACGATTAATATAAGTAATAATTATTTACATTTGTATATAATAATTTTATTTAATTGTGATCTGAATTTGTAATCAGAGTAAATTAACTAAATTATAACTTATAAATAACTAGGTATATTATTTGTGGTATGTGTGAGTGTGTGTGTGTGTGTGGGTGTGTAGGTTTTTGTGTGTGTGTGTGAGTGTGTGCGTATATGTGCTTTTATTTGATCCGTTGTAGGATGGATTCAGTAGCGGTGTAGTCTTTATCTATTAGGAGTCTGAAGATTTTTTGTTTCGTTTCGTAGGAATTTAAAGAGTAGAAATGTGTTGTTTTGTTAATTTTGTTGTAAAGGAAAGGTCCAAGTGAATCAATAAATTTGTCAGCAAATGCTGTGTTGGCTATTTGGGTGAGACATACGTCATGGGAAGGTCTCTTTTTTGAAGCTGGGTCATATTTAACCAGAGTGTGCTGATATAATATTGCATGTAGTATGTAAAGCTGCCGAACTGTAAGAACTTGACATTCTATATGAATGTCAACCGTCGGGAATCTCATAGGACGACGCATGCTGCACTTTAGTATTCCTCTCTGTGCTCGTTCAAGTTGAATCAAATGTGACTTGCTTGTACCTCCCCATGCAGTCAGACAGTACGTTATTATTGATTGACATAGGGAGAAATACAGCATTTGAATTATTTCCCAGTCTGCACTATCACGTATTGACCTGAAAACAGCTGTGAGCCTGCGAACCCGGTTTGAGAGGTCTTTAATATGTGGCGCAAAGGTGAGTTTATTGTCAATGGTGATGCCAAGATATTTTATACAATCTACCTTTTCGACTTTGGGACAGTTGCACGTAGGGTCTAAATAAGACTGGCAAGAAGTTGTTGTATGACTATGTAGACTAAAGTGATCATTTTGCCCAGGATTACGGATATAGAATGTAATATATTTAGTTTTGTCTACGTTTAATGTCAGAAGATTGTTCCTGAGCCAGGATGATATTTTATTAAAAGAGGTTTGAGCAGTTGAATACTGGCTGATTATGATGATGATGAAGGTAACCGCTTTCCCATCAGGTGCTTCTTGATTCAAGCACGTCTGCTTGATTGCCTACTTTAACATAAAAAAAATTCGTATATTCGTTATTTTCAACAAACTTTGCTAAATACCAATTATTTTCGCTGAAAATGAATAAACAAACATATACATCTCAGTAGGTATAGGCATCATAAGCCATCTAACTAGTGTATTGGAACTATTATTTTTTTGAAAACGGGCCATTCGGGTGCATATAGGGTAACAGGACAATATTTCAGCGCATCTGAGTTTTAGAGCGAAAAAAATTGTTAGAATGTATGTATAAATACAATCTCTAGTAAAACGGCCGCCAGAAACTCACTATTACCAGATTGTGATGGCATTATTATCTTCAGTATTTTTTGGTACCTTATAGGCTAGCGTTTCACCAATCTCGCTTGGAGGTAAACGATGATGTGGTCGAAGATGGAGAACACGCTAGACCTAGAATAATCTAACTCTCAAGGGCTGTGTGCTGACGGAACACCGTAACTTATATCATCAAAGCTACTAGCTAGCTCTATATATTGTATCAGCATAGGAACTCGTGTAACAAGCTAAAAATGGTTATCGTAACATAATTAATTTCCTCATATCGAAACATATTTAAGTATATGAATAAAACAAACGATTTTATTTAGCTTATATTTAAATTAGTTATTTTCATATTCTAATAAGTAGGTAATCCAAACCCTCTAATATAGCAAACCCATTTGCTGTTGCCCCTGAAACCGCATACATATTAGTTCAGACACCGCGCGCTAGATGGCGCTTAGCGCAACAACTCTGAACTCTGAAAACAAGCATTCTTTCATATCAATTAAATATTGTAAAAACCATGTCCCAAGCCGACTCTAGAAATAAGTTATCTGTTGGCTCAATTCCAAATTGAACTTTAGTAGGTAGGTTATGGTAACCGCATTGCTATTTGATTTATTTCGGCTATGATAGCTCTTCGATTGCCAAACAATGTAAGTTGTATGTACCTAGGTCATTATTAATCTTGGTAGATGGATGGCAACGTGGAGGTGCTTTGGCAAGGTGCCGTTTATTTTAGTATGTGTAGATAAATATATATATAACTTAGAATGAAATGCTACGTGCTTGTAATTTTTGAAAGTAGTTATGGTTTGGATGTTCGACCGAGTTCTGAGGTAACAAACATTACATAATAATATTAAATATTATTAAACATTATTATTTCAGTGTTGTTCGTGAATACGGGTGTACGAGAACGATCAGATGCATAACTACTACTCAACAAGTCTACATAACTTCCATGAAGAGTTATTCATGTTGGTACATATAATCCCTAGGTTGAAAAGCCTTGGTTGAAGCTCTTTACGCTTGACAAAGCTCTATCAGCGGTCACAGACACACAGTATAAATAATAGCAGTTGGTAAAGTTTCTAGTAGCTCGTTGAGCTGTAGACCTTGCGATTTTTAATTATCGATCGAATGGAAGTAAATTTTATGGGAAAGCAAACCAAAATAGTTAGCACCTTTATTCCGAAAGCTGATCAAATTCTCCTGTGATTTGATAAGACACAGATTTATTATTTTTTTATTAATTTACATGTTTTTTTTTTTCATAAAAGATCTTAAAGGCATTTGACCACTATATAGGATTTTAAACCTAGGATAGGATATGCAGGGGTGACCTCTCGCTTCAAGTCAAGTCAAATTTTACAACAACGGAGCTCTTAAATTATCACAATCAATCACAAAGTACACATATATTATTAGTTCATAATAATATCAAGATTCTAAAAAATAACTTCATTATTTTGAATATAATTAAATTATTTTTATGCAAATATGTTTATAAGTTTAGTTACAAAATATGTCGTAAAATATTATCTAAAATCTACATCGTCCAAAATTACAAATTGACTACACACGTAGTACGTATTTATCTATTTTATGTTGATATATTATTGGGTTATAAATTTTTATTAGCTTTCTAATTCGAGCTTTGATCATTGTCTCTGTCACTCTAAACTATGTGAAATTTTGGCCATCTAGAGCTTCAGCAATCATATCAGATACTCTAAGACTGTTTTCTGAACTGTGTCCGCTAAGATACATATAGAGATCACATGTAGGTAGCAGTAGATAGTCTCTAACTCTATGTCACAGCTTATATTATCCAAAGAACACGAATAGCCTCTTACAGAAGTGAGTTGAAATAGGTATTATATTATGTTTGAAGAAATAAAAGTACTAACATACTAAGAAGCATCTACTATAATTAACTTCTTTTGTGTAAATATGCATCCGATTATCTGATCCTCAATTAATACACATTACAAATCTACATAACATCACAAAAGATAATATAGCACACCGGGAAAGACATAAAAATATTACGTCAGTGCAAAAATGTTCGGCCATTTAGGAAATGTAGGACTTTAGCCTAACGTTTATTACCCATTCAGAACATATTTTGTGTATTTAAGGCCTGAAATTATGAATAATAAATGTTAAAAAATAAAGGATAATAGCTGTTATAATATTATGAGATAGAAATGAATATACTTTTACACATTTTTTTATATTGGCCGTGGCCTCAATTGTAAAGATAAATAAACAATTACGACTTAGGTAAAGGTGGAAGAGACCAAAGTTCTGAACTGTTTGCGCAATAGTCCCTTTGAAAACAAATAAAAAGTATCTTTTCGGCAGTAGGTAGTTTTACAAAGTTTTCTTTTGTCTTTTCATTTCAATTTGAGACCGGTTTGAAGGATGTTAGATTTTTTTTAATATACAGGGGGTTGCATTAGTGCAAGTAAAGTAAAGTCAAATTTCCATCGCATTATCTCACGTCTTTGCTTCTAGACAAATAGGATTCAACCTTACCGCATCGTCACTTTACAATACATTTACAATACGTTCAATGTTTCGCCTTACTTGCTACTAAAAAGAAGCATAATCAATATCATAATCATCAGGGAGAAAAGCCGTCTTAGCTTTACGGTGTTCCAACAGCACATAGCCATTGAGAGTCAGAGTATTCTAGGCCGCATGTTCGTTCTATTTTTTCTCAAAATATAAAAGTACATGAATATATAGTTACGTAGTCTTGATATTATTAATAGAAAGCTTAAAGTGAACACATCGATGTAATAAATAAACTTTTTACTAACAAACTCCATAAAGTTTCAAACGAGTTTCCTGTCATCAAGTCACCCCTGATGTTAGCAATTTGTTTTAGGGAAGAAACAACACCCATCTGTCAAAAATTTTCCCTAACGTGTAATTTATTACCATGCGGGTGTGGAAAAGTTTTTGTATGGCAAACCATGTTGTTGTTACTTTGATTTCTTTATTATCTCTTTCTCAAAAAACACTTCTGTTTAGAACTTGAATTTTTAAATTTTATATTTCTAACAGAACATCTTTTGGCCACAATCTCGCCTGGTGTTATGTGACGACCTCTGGCTGATATTAGTTGTCATTTATTAGCAGGCTAGTGTATTAAAAAACAACCTCTTCTAAAAGAGGTTGTTTTTGAATACGTGATAAAATTCACGACAGTGCTACGCGTGGCCCGACGCGCCTTGGCTGGATTTTCTTTTCTCTCTCTCCAAAAGCCATACTATAACTAGCATGCAACCGTTAGATTATTCCTCAAAACAAAAACTTTTAACCGATAAGACACGGGATCCTTTCTTTTTTTCCTCAAGTTAAAACCCCCGCACAGTCAACGCCCCAAACACCAAACTTTTCCCACGACTGTCAAGTGACAACTCCGATAAGCATCGAGTTTGGAGGATTCCTTACTTTAATCTTGTTTGTCGATACGGTTCGGCTACCGTCTAGACTCTAGACAGTCTATACATTCGCCTTGTAGTAACAGCCAAAAGAATTGTAGAATAAAGAAAATATTATGTAACCACACTTTTTACGAAAGATTGAATGCCGATTCCAATTCTAGGCCTAGCGCTATACCATCCTCGTTCCTACCAACTTCATACAGCGTAGTACTTATACCAACTGGTTAAGTAGTGCACAAAATGCTAGATGGGCCTTTATGCTATAGAAAAAATAGTAAGCTGAAGTGGCAGTGTGCTGGTCACGAATGTCGTAGGAACGACAATCGCTGGGTTAGACGTATTTTGTTAAGTTACGCGTTCGTTACGTTTCTGAATAGAAATTACGGCTTGGCAAATTATGAAGCCATCTAGTTAGACGAAGCAAAGAAATAGGCAAGCTGGCGACCGGAGCTGAAAATCTAGATCAGTGACGTCTCTCTTTATAGAATATCTTTGACGTCTATCATTACACAGAAATAACACATGAAATAGGCTGACGATTATTATGGATCTATGCATTTTTTAATTGTATTCTCTTTTAGAAAACCATTGGACAAAGATGTAAAAAGTCAATTAAGATAAAATTCTTTCTTACATCTGAAGAAAATTTCCCTAAAATCCTACATTAAATACACACCTAAAACATCATACTTATTACCATGGTAGTCATATTCTCGCCTAATCATAGCAACAACAAAAACACAATAAAACCTCATGAATGTTTCATACAACAATGAGCTCTACGCCACATTAATATGAATGAAAACAGCTTGTAATAAAGCTGTTTAGTTTATCATATAATTTGTTCGAGTTTATTATCCCTGAAAGCCTAATTTCATACTTTATCGTATCGCTTGTCTAAAAAGAGAAACGGCTTTTTGAGACTTAATGAGTATGTCTTTATCATATTGAAGATTTTTTTCAGTTGATAAGCGATTGACCACTATCTCATGAGATGTTAAGTGAAGATGTGATCGACGATGTAGCACGCTTACCTGGAAGATACCTGTTCACTCGCGATTTGAAGACCCTCGGATTTTTCTTAACAGTAAACACAGACAGTGTTAGGAATTCTATAAAAATAAATATACATTATAATGTTTCATTTGTGTTCACTGCATAATAATTATAATCTGTCGCCAAACATCTAATGTGTTCCGGCAGCTACCCTTGAGAGCCAGTTCCGATTCTAGGCCTAGCGTACTACCATCCTCGACCGCATCATCACTTACCAGCAGGTAAGATAGTAGTCAAACGCAATCCTATATGATATTAAAAAAATATTTTAATAGTATAGTGAAGGTAAGTCTGACTCACAATCATAAAAGTACCGACAATTTTACCTACTACTACTTTTTTTCTGTTTAGCGCCATAAACGACCGTGACAATAATACAGTGTGTAATAGAAACTCAACGACTTTATTATGTTAATCGCAAGGAAATCAAGTAAGTAGTTTGTTTACTGCTCGTGTACAATTAAGCTGTGTTGGACCGCGTGTTATTATCCTAATAGCTGGGCTACTACGGTAACGTATTTTGGTGAATTCAGCATTTTATATAGTCTAATTGCCAAAAAATATCATTTTATTCGCTTTGGACTGTCAAGTACATGATCGAAGGTATCAGGACAAGTTAAAGACAGATGGTAAGCGATTCCATTAGTCTATAACAGAAATGGGACAAAACTTTGGATTCGCCAGAATGTTGGGTCACTATGTCAAATCCCGTTGATGTTAGTTGCAGCTTTAAAGCAGAGATCGTTTTGTTTGTGTTTCTCTGTTTACAGTTGGAAAACTTATTAAAGGAGTAGTAACTACACAGTTTTAAACTACGCGACAAACCCTACATTTTTCACTACGAACAGTTGTCTTTGATACAACTGTGCTATTAGAGTATAAAACTATTCGCGTCGTCATATAATTTAAGCTGTGTGTCCCGTCTATGTATTAAAACATAGTAAAGTTTACATAAAATGTATAACTAAACTTATTAAAACTAAGATTTAATACTTTATAAAATAGCATATAAATATTTAGATCCTGTATTATAAAGACGACTTATAACGACGACTATTTAGAAAACGATGCCACCAAGCGTCGAGCAATCTTGTTTTCTAGAAAATACCTTTTCACGTCTATTTGTATTTGAAATAATTATAAACCCATATTTTCATTAAGGTGTTTTATTCTACCATGATTGTTCTACGTTATAAAATTCTAGCAAAATATTTTTACAATTCCCTTCACAAAATACGATGTTTCTTTCAGCGCCATCTCTGTTTTTCAGCGGGAATCATTTCAACAGTGAACACCTTGTGATGTGAAGACTTTTCTTGGTATATTCAAAGTTTCACAAATTTCAAGCTTGAAGCTGGTAATGATGATAATTTCGGTTTTAGCGGGAACGTGAAATTATAAGGTCGATTTTTGAGATGGGTCCGTAAGGGCAGGTATAACCAACCTCTTCCGTTGTAGCTACAGTAAAATATTCTAAGGAGATTATCCATTATTTTTTTAAATTAATTTTTGAGGTTAGAATAAAAAAATATGCTTGCGAAAATAATACATATTTTACCTCCTACAAAATGTATAGGTATAGTTTTTGGTGATTTCTAACTTTTCACTAACCATTATTTATCCGAATAAGTGTTTTGATTCTAATTAGTATCTAGATCAATTAGCATAAAAAAAAAGTGTTTGTGTAAATGACCCATTTTCTTGCTGACTGTAATTTTTTTCATATACTGTGAATGCAGCTCAAAATTTAACTGGCCAGTACCCTTAGTACGGGTTATATTTTCATAGCAAACTCGATATCGTATATCGAGCAAATTTTGTATGAAAAACAGTACAGTGCCTCTAGTGGTTACTACACTTAACTAAATTTAGACCAATCAGAGATCCAGAATAAGTTGAAAAGTATGTGAGATCTGTCAAAAGCGTTTACGATATAAACTCGTACTTAGGGTACAGGAAGTCACTAGACAGTGTCTCTGACATGCCGGGGGGTCGGGGTCTTCATAACGATGTTTTTTGCTTCTGTCAACATAAATGATCATTATTATTTTCAAATTATGTATTCACTTCTCTCATATAGGAGAATCGCATCCAAGGTTTGCTGCCGTCACATACATACAAAACTGACTGAAAAGATCCAGCCCCTTCAGTTAGGCTTTGGCAGTAAGGGCGGATGCGAGGCAGCTGTTCATGCTTTCCGTACATTTGTACATCACGATTGCGGTGAGGTGATATTGAAGGTGGATGTCAAAAACGCCTTTAACTCTGTTGATCGTACTACTCTTTTGAATGAAATTCAAAATTATATTCCGGAAACTTTTGACTACCTTTGGCAATGTTATGGATTGGATTCTAAATTACTTTACCGAGACCATTTAATAAATTCTTGCTCAGGTTGTCAACAGGGTGACCCTCTTGGGCCAGCCATTTTCGGACTAGCAATACACCCCGTAATTTCGAGCCTAAATTCAAAATAAACATGTGGTATCTGGACGACGGAACCCTCGGAGGCAAAGCTACAACTGTATTACAAGATTTACAGTTTTTAATCGACAAATTTAAATTAATTGGCCTGGAACTAAATTTTTCTAAGTGTGAACTTTTTATCACAGATATTGTACCACCGGACCAAAGAGACGATTTGTATAATAAATTTAACAGTTTGGCTTCAAATTTAAAATTACTCAACAAAGAAAGTCTACGCCTCCTAGGAGCTCCAATCCTTCAAGAGTCATTCCCGGTCTTTGTGGATGAACATCGTCAAAAATTTGCCGATACGTCTAAGCGTCTCACCGAAATTCATAACCACATGGCTTTCCATCTTATTAAATTTTGTCTTTTTGTGCCAAAATTTACATACATACTACGCCGAAGTCCTCTTTGGAATCATATGCCTTTACTATTAAGTTTAGATGACGCGATCAAAAATATTTTAACCCAAATTCTTAATTGTTCACTTTCAAATAATTCATGGTGTCAAGCCTCTCTGCCTATTCGGTTTGGAGGCATTGGCATCCGGAAAATTTCAAGTGTTTCGCTACCGGCCTTTTTATCTTCTACTAATAGTGTTTCAGCTCTTTTAAAAAAAATAATTTCAAAATCATCATCTAAAATTTCCATAGCATACATGGAAGAAGCTAAAACGGCCTGGTCTTTGGCTTGCCCAGGTGAGGTCTTACCCAAAAAACTTAGTTCACAAAGGCTTTGGGACGAGCCCTTTTGTAAAATGATTCAAGATGAACTATTTCAAAATAGTGTTGATATTAGGGACCGGGCTCGTCTCCTTGCCACACGTGAAAAAGAATCTGGATACTGGCTACACGCATTACCTTCTACCAACATAGGTACCCTTATGGACGATGACAGCTTCTCCATTGCTGTGGGATTACGTCTGGGCATCTCCCGGACAGTTCCCCACAATTGTCACTGCGGCAGTGAAGTAGACGGATTAGGCCACCATGGCCTGTCATGCCGCCGCAGTGCAGGGCGTCTCTCACGTCACGCCTCCTTGAATGACGTCATTCTTTGGGCCCTTGCCACCGTTAACGTGCCGGCTATATTAGAGCCGAACGGTATATCACGTGACGATGGCAAGAGGCCCGACGGTATGACGTTGGTTCCGTGGTGCCGAGGGAGACCGTTGGTGTGGGACGCGACGTGTGCTGACACTTTAGCGGCGTCCCACATATGCGGGACCTCACGAGCAGCGGGTGCGGCAGAAACCCTCAAACGGAGGAAATATGCTGCTATTGGTGATAGCTACATTTTTCTTCCGTTTGGGGTCGAAACAATGGGTCCGTGGGGTCGAGATGCCCGGGGTTTTTTAAAGGAGCTGTCCAGACGCTTAATAGACGTCACTCATGACCAAAGAGCTGGCGCTTACCTCGGCCAACGGATTAGCTTAGCAATTCAACGAGGTAACGTCGCCAGCTTTTTGGGAACGTTACCGGCAGACAGCTGCAACCTAGGTTCTGTTTTTTATTTATAACATTTGATTTATTCTCAGTTAATAGTTTAATTTATTTTTTAGTTGTATATATGTACCTTCTGTAAATAATAAATATATGCCATGATGTAGATCTTAGTTCTTCTCTTACATATTACTCCTGCAACAAATTATAGTCTCCTCTATACGTTATCGTTTCACAGTCCATTTACAAACAAAATTTTATAAATATTATTTTAAATTTGAATCATTACGAAAGCATCAGACCTGCGAATTCAGTTTGTCTTAACCTTAAAGTTGTTATTTGACTTGAGTTGAAATGTTAATTATTTCGTATTACTTTGACGAACCTTGCAATATTAATATATTCCTCAAAGGAAGTTTGTGATTATTGCGAGCTGTATAATTGAGGAGAAAATGGTTTATGATTCTATCTGTCACTACTCGATTCTCTCTTACAGGTTGGTTTAATTACATCAAGGTGTGGCAACATTTTGTACCTATGATATTTTGCTATTGGTAAAAGGTGACAAGACAAGCACGACGCTCGCCTGCTGGTAAGCGATGACGTCTACCTATAACAGATACAGCGACATGCAAGGTTCTAGACTGCCAGAATTTTGCATGTCACTGCACTGCGCCTATTACCTTGAGACATAAAGATATCGAGGTTCAAATGCCCTGTAACTACACTGGATACCTTGTAATTTCCACTGAAAAAAAAAAACCTATTTCATGTCCATTAATTGGCAAAGTGGTGGTACCGCCACAGGCAGACTAGCAGAAGTCCTACCACTACAACACACTATCTGTTAGTGTAGTACAGCAAATCACCACCCGCCTTAATATTTTGAAATGAGGCATAACTGGCGGGCGCCGTAACTCATCCCATAGACCAGAAATCAGACATCAAGCAGCACACATTCATAGCCATGGTAAAATGTACCGTATTTTTGTAGTTTTTCATCTCTCCATCCACAAACCATAGTTAAGCAAAAGTTGTAAATGGCCTTTTGATTTTGGCTTCGACTTCGGCTCCATCAATGCCTAATAAAGGACCGGGCATTTATGGCCTGAGAATGTATATTTTAATAAAAATATCTGTTACTTAAACCCTTGTACTTACATAAGATTATATCATCGTTCTTGTTGATCATTTTTGCAGACGCTCAAGTAAATCCATGCATCTTCTTTAATTTATCAGATACAAACGAACCCGTCACAAAAACTCTTTATTGCATACCAAAATAACTTATGTTCGTACAAAATGAAAATACCGACTTCATATGCCACGATAGTCAAAGTACTGGCTAGTTATAATCATGTCCACAAAGTATACAAATTTGCTTATATTGTTTATCTCCATATCTCCGGAGAATAAGAAAACAATAAGAATAAAGAATTGTCAGATCCCAATAAAATTAAATGGGACCAAATAGAAGGCATAATTTCTCAAACAAAAAAAATATTTTTCAAATCGGTTAAGATTTGATGGAGTTCTGAGGTAACGAACATAAAAAAAAAACAGTCGAATTAAAACCTCCTCCTTTTTGTGAAGTTGGTTAATAATAAGAACAAGATCACATAAATACTATCACTAAAGTATGATAGATTGGTTATACAATGAGATAAGAGATAAGAAGAACGGCTTGGCTTGTACGACCTATCTGATATATGACCTATGTGAACTTATGCTAGGATAAAAAAGCTCGAGGCAAATTTTTGTTGATTTTTATATTATTTATATCTAACGCTTCTTTTAATTGGCAGTACGTATAATGATTCGTATAATGTGTTTAGAAAACAATGTTAAGCAAATTGGCCAATTAATTTCGGCGATTTCAGGTCACTTAGGTACATATCTCAACGTACGTAAATATCACCTTCCACTTTGACTGCGGCACTTTTTTGCATATTTTTTATTTTAATTATTTTTTGTAATTTTTTTCGTAGCTGTGGCATCAAATCAAAACTAAAATCCAACAGCAGAAGGTTACACGCACCCCTTGTGAAAAGATTAATTTAAAAAAAAATGTATAATATATTTTTTTTAATTTTACTTCCGATACCAAAAATAAAAAAATGCACGGTGTGTGTTTTCAGCAGCGAACGAGTCAAGCTTGTGCTGGAAAAAATAAACAATTTCTAAATTGTAATTGAAACATACCCGAGATTAGACATTTATGGCCTTTAGATGGCTGACTCGTTCGTCGCCAGGTGATGACGTCGTAAACCTGTTACTGCTGTCATAAAACTAACAATTTATAGGAAATTAAATCTAAAAATAAACTTCACACTTTTATCTCAAAACATGTGAGTAATTTTGGAGACCCTTCAGAGTATTCCAAGTACTAAATAAACAGGATATAAACGCGATGTCAATATGAGTTTTTTTATTACCGTAAGTGTTCTAGATTATATATTTGAACTTTATTATTCAATAAAGACACAGTCTATACGTCACATTATACAATAATTTATTATGTCACTAACGGCAGCCCGCGGCTTTGCCTGCGTTAAAATGTATCCTACGTGTATTTTATATTATATTGCCATATTGCCACATTGCCGTATTGCCACATGCCTGTGAAAAATTCAGCCTAATCGGTCCAGACTCCAGCTGCTGACTGTGAAGGAGTAACAAACTAATATAAAACCTGACTTTCTCATTTAAGATAGTGGTGTTGATGATGCTAGGCAGTAAAGGAAATAGGAATAAGTTCGTAGAGCGGCTCTGCCGGCGTAGCACTCGTAGAACATCGTAGCCATCGTAGCATAGCATAACTAGTGTGTAGATCATTGGAATATTACCAAAATTTCCACCTGTCGAATGGAAATCTAAGCGATTACAATGCATTGTAAAATAAATTTTATGACCATGAAATATATTATTTGTTGAAGATAAAACTACTTTAGGCGCGCCTTGCACTGCATTGTGTGGGTAGTGAATGAGGCTGAGCCGTCACAAACGCTCGTTCCGGGTATATTCAGCTCGAGTTCGGGGAAATTCGGGTAGTACAGTGTTCACGTGAACGCGTGTTTGGGTCACGTTGTCACGAGTATAGATAAAGTATAAAACTGCACATACACTCGTGTGATACTATAAAAAACCTCGCCTTGCTTCGGTTTTCAAAAACACACTCGTGTTTTAATACCCCTCGTTATGCAATAGTTTTATAAACTAATATTAAAGGATACACAAAGCAAACCCTTAATTGAATTCAGCAATGCGCATTCAGCACAGCTTTTAGAATAAACACAATTATTAACATAAACAAACGACAGTAACAAACAGTTGCAAAACAATGTACTGTTATATTAACCCGCTTGTTACGTTTCTCATTGTTCCCCTAAAGACAACCGTATAGAAAATTGGGGTGTGTTGTCACTTTTGTGTCGTAATGATTTGCATGGAAAATAACGGTACTACGATGAAAAGTCAGTTTGGCTTACCCGACCGTGAACATTCATCATCTGTTGTAGTGTTGCTGGGACTTTAGGTGGTGTTAGATGAATCAGGCGAAGACTTGTTTGGATTTAGAAATATAAAACAAATTTTGTGTGATATAAATTGCAATTAATGAAATTTAATTTTGTTGCGTACCTATGTAGTGACGGACGGTAGTGAATTGGCCAGTCTACTGAAGCTGCAGTACAAAAAAAAGATGAAAGGGAATGCTATGAAAAGGGGGGCGCGTCCGATGGAAGTCTATATTCGTCTCACTCACTATTTCTTACTATCTCTTTCGTTTGGTTGTCATAATAAATGCCATCAAGTATCATGATGTGAAGAAAAAGAAGTTACATCTCTACTTAGTCTGTGGCTAGCATGTATTTCTACTTAGCCTGTGGTAGCGTGTTAATCGGCTTTTTCAAATTAATTATTTTATTTTTTTATTTTGTGTTTTACAATAAATAACCTAGTGTGGACTATGGAAAGCATGCATTTAGCATGAATTTAAGGTGTTTGATTATTATCACCTTGCTTGTAAGTGATAATAAAACATAAATAGTGAAATATGCGGACTGCAAAGACTTACTCTACTAAACGTTATTTTATGGTAAGATTTCCACTTTATGAAGCTCAGTTAGTAGAATATCTTAAAATAATAGCCGATTACTGCTTCTTTAGGCCAAATATCTCAATATTTCATCAATTAACAATCTTTATAAACTCTTTGTGAAAAATAGTGCGGGGCGCATTGCGGTGCTTGTCGATATTGATAGTGTATATTATTATATAGTTATGATATGATCAGTGATCGGAATAGAAGCGTAATTTTGCGAGATGTCATGACGATATTTTAATAGGGATAAACCATCAAAGTGATATTGAGTAATTTTAACCAACAATGTCCGCAAGCTCATACTTATCATCGGGCAATGATTTCGTCCTTCTGGTGATGAATACATCAAGACGAACTTCAAGCTACCGCAACTGGCACTATACCTAGACCCTTTCAGGCGTCCTAACTCATAACAATTATTTTGCTTCTGCACAGACAACACTTATTATTCTGTTTTCATTAGGTCAATGACGCTGAATAGCTGATTTATGGTTGAATCTGGCTAAGTTTACGTAAAAGTTTAACATGTGATAATATGATAACTCGCGATCCCAGTTATATACTGAGGAAAGGAAGACTTTGCTGGTAGACTATACATCAGGCTAGGTATGGCATGCACAGTTTAAGTATTAGTACACCCTTTTGTTTGAAGATACTGAAGATATTGAGGTCTATAGTCCCTATTATATGTATAAAAATCAAGGTCCTGAGGCAACACGATAAAAAGATATGGGCAAATTTAGATTTTCCCAAAACTCGGGGGCCATATCACCCACGTCCGTAGGAGAATACCCCGTTTCGTGAATCAACACGTGGTCCCTGGGTGGTGCTAAATAGGTGACTCGGTGGGAGGCTTATGCCGCGGCTCGTGACCACCCACCGACCAAAGCCATGCCGCCAAGCGACTAAGTATTACGGCATGATGGTCGGTGTAGCTATTACAGGAGACGGGTCGAAACAGTAGCGCTTCTGCTTAAGGACCGCTCTGACGCACATTGACGCCACTTCACTTTGGGAGACCAGTCGCGGAGGGTAGCGGGATCTGAGGCACGGTGCACCGCTGGCCGACCGCAGTTAGTAGGGGGTCCAAGTAGCGTGCCAGCCACACGCGAAAGGCTGCCCCGCCAACTGACGAAAAGTCTCCAGGCTGGTCCCCCTTCTGGTGTTGTGTCTCAATGTTAGTCGCAGGTCAAAAGCAGAGCGCCTCGTTTCACTGCCGTGCTCCTACCTTTACACTCGCAATATGATATGACAAAAAGGAACAAGAAGCATTTTAAACAGCGGCTGCACGCCCTCTCGCTCAAAGTGCACCTCACTAATATTAGAGGTCTGCACTCAAATCTCCACGCAGTCCACCACCATCTCGAGACTGAAAAACCCGCTCTCTTGTTCCTCACGGAGACGCAGATACAATGCCCGTCTGACGTGGCGTACCTCACTTACCCCGGCTACACCCTGGAGCACAATTTTAAAGCTCGGTCAGGTGTGTGCGCGTACGCCCGGGACGACATCTGCTGTCTGCGTCTCCGTCATCTTGAATACCCTCGCTATTCCGTGCTTTGGTTACTGGTGGACACAGACCTAGAGAAACTTCTCTACGCCTGTGTATACCGGTCGCACAGCGGAGATCAGGAGACAACCAGGCTCACAGAGTACTTGAGTGAGGCGGCGGACGCCGCTCAACACAAATACCTTTCTGCCCAACTAGTGTTACTCGGGGACTTTAATGCCCACCACCAGGAGTAGCTTTTCCCATACCAGTGCACCGATCACGCTGGGAGAGAGACGCGAAAGCTAGCCTTAGCGTTAAATCTCACCCAGCTGGTCCAAGAGGCAACGCGGGTTCTTGATATTGACGGCCATACAGCCAATTGCTTGGACCTTCTGCTGACAACTGATCCAGACCGTAACTCAGTGTCGATATCATCACCGTTAGGTAGCTCCGACCACTGTTTGGTGAAATCTGTATCAGTCTACTCCTCGCCCGACCCTAGCCCAAGAGGCACCCGGCAGGTGTGGCGATACAAGTCAGCAGATTGGGATGAGATGCGGTCGTGCTTTGCATCTTATCCTTGGCGGCCTGTTTGCTTCTCTTCCGACGATCCTTCGATTTGCGCGGATGCTGTGACGGAGGTGCTGCGTCAAGGAATGGAGTACTATATTCCATTTTCTGATGTAGCGATGTCAAGCAAAGCTCAACCATGGTTCGGGGCTGAATGTCGACGTGCTGAACACTGAAACATGAAGCATACCTGGCCTGGGTTGATGCTGGTAACCGCAAAGCCAGAGATCTGTCAGCGAAGAAGAAAGCGTTCAACAAGGCTGCCAAGTCCTGCAAGAAGGCTCTACGGAAGTCCCGATTTGAGCACATAGGCCGGATAGGGACCAAACTAGCTTCGTATCCAGCGGGTAGTAAAGCGTTTTGGTCTCTGGCTAAGTCGGTCGAGTCGAACTTCTGCCGCCCCTCACTTCCTCCACTGCTAAAACCCGATGGGGCGGTGGCTCACACCGCCAAACAGAAAGCAAATTTGTTTGCTTCTTTGTTTGCGGAATCTTCACGTCTAGACACTGCTGGTGAGACACCTCCAAGTCTACCTGGATGTATGACACAAATGTCGGAAATCCGCATCCGTCAGACAGAGGTTCGTAAAACACTGCAAAATCTAGACGTGAACAAAGCCAGCGGCCCTGACGGTATTCCAGCTATAGTCTTGAGGACCTGTGCGCCTGAACTTGCTCCTGTTCTGACACGCCTCTTTCGTCTCTCTATAACATGTGGTCAAGTGCCAAAATCATGGAAGCTTGCCAACGTGCAACCTGTGCCCAAAAAAGGCAGTCGTGCTGACCCTGCCAACTATAGGCCAATCTCAGTCACGTCCATACTATGCAAGACTAAGGGACGTGTACTGAATAACCGGCTCCTGGCATACCTAGAAGCAAACGACCTCCTAAGTGACCGACAATATAGATTTCGCCAAAATCGGTCCACTGGGGATCTTCTAGCGTATGCCACGCACATTTGGAGCGAGGCTGTTGAGAATCATGGGGAAGCTCTAGCAGTTTCCCTTGATATATCAAAAGCCTTTGACAGGGTTTGGCACGATAGTCTTATAAGCAAGCTTCCATCCTACGGACTGCCTACTGGTTTATGTGTCTGGATTTCGGATTTCCTGAGGGACCGGTCGATAAGAGTAGTCATTGATGGCTGCTCTTCTGACCAAATGGCTATTAATGCCGGGGTCCCTCAGGGATCAGTGCTCTCTGCAACTCTTTTCCTGCTGCATATTAACTATCTGCTAAAGCCCGGTATCTTTGGGTATGCAGACGACAGCACCGTTGTAGAGAGCTATACATCCAGTGCACGTACTAGTGTAGCACAAATTCAGTGTTATAGCGAGGCGATGGTCGAGCGCTTGAAATTGTCCTTACAGGCTGTCTACGAATGGGGCGATGCCAACCTGGTCAAGTTTAATGCAGCTAAGACCCAGGCGTGTCTGTTCTCCGTCAAACTGAGTCCGTTCCAACTGACTCCTACTTTCCGGAATGTGTCCGTACCGATAACTGATCACCTCGAGCTTCTTGGAATCTCGCTAACACCCACACTCAACTTTGGCTCGTATATTGAGTCAAAAGCCCAATTGGCCTCAAAAAAGCTTGGTGTTTTGGCCAAGGTGAGACAGTACTTCACACCAGGACAGCTGCTTAATTTGTATCAAGCTCAAGTCCGATCATGTATGGAGTACTGTTCTCACCTGTGGGATGGGTCAGCCAAATACCAGCTGGAGGCGTTGGAAGTTATTGAGACGAGAGCCAAGAAACTCATTAACGACAAAAATCTTGTAAGCAAAAGGCTTCAGAGCTTAGAACATCGCCGCAAAGTCGCCAGTTTGTTTATTTTATCGGATACATTTCGGGGAGTGTGTCTACCAACTGCACGAATTAATTCCACCGTCCCCCTTTTACCATCGTACTACCAGACGCACAGATATACGCCATCGATAAATGGTTGATATTCCATTCTGTCGCACAAAACGCTTTGCATCCACATTTATCATACGCACAGCAAAGGAATGGAATTCCCTGCCAGAGTGTGTGTTTCCTGTGAAGTACAATCCGGGGGTCTTCAAATCGCGAGTGAACAGGTATCTTCTAGGCAAGCGTGCTACATCGTCGATCACATCTTCACTTAACATCAGGTGAGATAGTGGTCAAACGCTTGCTTATCTTCAGTAAAAAAAAAAAACTTGTAAATACCAAAATTTACCTGAATTTTCAACTTCTTTTAATCTTCGGAACTTTTCCTTTACTTGTGCTGTAATACCTTGCTTTTAACTGAAATGTACAATTCTAGGTCAACGGGAAGTACCCTATAGGTTTTCGACCCAAAACCTATAGGGTCCCGTTGACCTAGAATTACAAATTTTGGCAAGAAGCAAGGTCTTATAGCACAAATAAAGGAAACATTAAAATAAATAAAAATGAAGTTAAAGGGTGCTCCACATACATAGATTCGCCAATTAAGATAGGTCTCTGAGTTATATGAGCGCTCATACAATTTAGAGGTCTACCTTAATTGGTACGGTTCAGAAGCCTTGATGAGCGAGTCCAACTCGACTTGGCCGGTTTTTTTAACCGAAATATCGTTGGTGATTTAGATGTTTGAATTTTTTTTATTGTAGGGTATGTGTAGGCCCCGGGGCTGTTGCCCCGGTTGCCCTCCCCTAAATCCGGCCCTGTATACAGCATTCCCCAGAAATAAGTGTTAAGCGATAAACTAATAAGTCAATATTACATTACAGGTATATCGTTATCTTAAGCTGATGCCGATGCCGAATGAGCGAACCCTACAGAGCATCATACTCCAAAAATAAAAAACTTGATAAAATTTAATATTTTGTTTTACTGCCTATCATTTTCTCAAACTAGTTTTGTCTTAGTGGTGGAGTTGTTAAACCAAAATAGGAAAAATATTACTTTCACAATCTAATCACTAAAACAAAATTAGTTAAGTACAAAATATAACCTTCTAAAGTTTTGACCAAGCAACGGTAGTTCGTTTTTGCCGACACGGTACATCACTAGTTTTTTTTTGTTATGTTGGTCAATTAGCAGAAGATTTTTCCGCTGGTATTTTGGCTACTATAAAAGCCCTGTGTTTTGACGTTTCGCTATTTTGGTCAGTTTGCTCTATGGGAGTCCCGACTCTTCTTAACGTAGCGTTATATTCTCTTTGGAATTGGCGCGTAAAAAGCCAACGGTCGCCTCCAGCGTCGTGTGTGACGTTTTGGTGGCTGTCATCTCTGACATTGACTTGATGATTACTTCTCAGACGTGGGTGTGGATGAGATGGTCGCAATATCATAATTTAAAGCTTGTATTGGTTCACAGCTGCACATAAGCCTCTCCATACAGACCAATATTTGAGGTGCGTGATCTTTCTGATTTGATTTTTGCTAGAGTTATATTCTTTTGTTTGAAGAGTTAAGAAGTTTCACTTTGACGGAGCACTCTAGCTAGTACATGATGGTGATTAAATTTACTCATTATTAGGAATTTATGAAATAATTTTATAGCACTTCACTTAACATTTCGACATTTATACTAAACATTATTATTTTTCAATAACTGAAATATTGGTAAAACCATCCGTGTGGATTAACAGAAGAATAATAAAAAGTACCTACCACTACAAGTAGCTCTGTAAAAACAACGATAACGTTTTAAAGAAATTCAGTCGGTTCAGAAGCTACATGCTTCTGAATGAAGCAACAAGCGTGAAATTAAAATTATGTAGACGCCTTCAGAAGCTGAAAAGTATATATACATCACTACATCTTAATTTAATTTAACGAAAATACTCCGTCTCAGAAAATTTTAAGTAATTTACTTTTAAAAAATGCTAATTGAACATTTAAATTCCACCGGTAGAACTAGCATATTATATCAGTGTTCCGCCTGAAGGTACGGACACACCGCGGCGTCCTGCGATCAGCGGGCGCGATCTCAGTACATTTCAATTGTTTTCTGATCGCGTTTGGCGTGAACCCGTTTATACAAATACTACTGCGCTATTTGATCGCCGCCTAGATCGCGCACGCAGAACGCCGCGGTGTGTCCGTACCTTGACTTAATAACACAAATAATAGCTTAACACTATCAAGGAGAAAGTCTGCCGCCATAACTTTACGGTGTTCCAGCAGCACATAACCCTTGGGAGTCAGAGTATTCTTCTAGGCCTAGCGTGTTTACCATCTTCGACCACATCATCGCTTACCACCAGGTAGTATGATATAAACAAATTCTGTGATTTACTTAAATATTTTTGTCATTCGCGTTTTTTTATTAGGGGAGAAAGGGGGGAAGAGGGGGGAGTTGAGAAATAGGGGGGAAGGGGCTAAAAATAAGGGGGAAAGGGAGGAAGTTTGCTGTTGCGTTAATAATCGACGGATTTCAATCAAATGTTACAAGGCGCATTGAGAACAACACACAAGATGTTGCGAAAAATAATCTAAAAGAGAAGGAGGGGGCGGAGGGGGTAAAGGGGGCAAGATTGCTGTTGCGTTAAATATTGGTGAATTTCAATTTAAGACTTATTTTTTTTGGAAAACGTGTACCTTATTTTTCCAATCAGACTACGCAGTCCTCACCACTTTCACGAGACAAACCTGTAGACAGTAGATTTGACCTCCTAGAACCAAGGGAACGAGAGTAATCGCTAAAACTTATGACCCTATTTTGCTTAAGTCTACATAAGCCTGTTGGAAAATTCAAGCTCCTGAGATTCTTTCTTCGTTAATTTTTGTTGCGCAAATTATTTGTTACACTTGTATTTGCCTTAAAATAAAGCATATCCGGCTATTGCATGGTAATAAGGGCGAGGTTTACTGTTCTCACTGAACCACTAGTTTTATTATGGACATACAAGCATTTGCTTATCTGTTGGGCTATATTCTCAATAATTTGAAAGCAAATTCGTATTTGGAAACTGCCTTTACTTCGAATTGGATCTTTGCAATTCATGATGCTCCGATCGGTTACTTTTGATATTTCAATTCAAAAACACCAGTGATTCTAAAGTTACGAAAACACCGCGGCGTCTTGCGATCCGCGGGCGCGATCTCAGTACATTTCAATTGTTTTCTGATCGCGTTTGGTGTGAACCCGTCAATACAAATACTACTGCGCTATCTGATCGCCGCCTAGATCGCGCACGCAGGACGCCGCGGTGTGTCCGTACCTTAATTGGAAAGGTTTTTGCGACAAAATAGCTCATAGATTTATCAATATTAAAAATAAATCTTCCGAATCCGTATAGGTTTCTGAATGGGGCAGGTGATGATTTTGTTTAAGATGAAATTAATATTGATTGAAAAAAAAGCCTTCAACACAATATACTTATATAGAAGTGTAACTATAAAACTGAAATGAAACTACATTGTTACAAATGTAGGTCGAACAACAAAAAACTGGGACGTAAACAATCTGTTGGCGCTTGTTTACAAAATAAACTACTGACGACTACAAACTAACTACACTAAATTAGTTAATTATTGAAACGCAAAGAAAAACCGACTGCCTAAAATATAATATTTAGCAGTTTTTTTTAGCATTTCTCAATTGTAATTAAATTTAAACATGTAAAATTCATCTTTGTATTTTTGTGGTCTCCTTTTAATTTCCTTTATTTTGATACCTTACTCGATAGATTTGGTTATTTTTTATTATCGTATCACAATTTCGCGCCAAAAATCCGCCATTTTGTTTTTTTTTTTCTACCTGTCTAAAGACACTTGGGTTTTTAAGACAATTATAACGACACCTTAACTTTCCAAATCCATCCAGCCGTCTAGAATATACCAAGTTCTTAATAAGGAAATTTACAAATGAACATATTTTTATCATTTATACGCGCGAAAAACAACCCTTCCTTGGCAGTCGGGTAAATAGTGAACCAGTGAACCATTAATTATAATTTAATCATTGAACATAAAAATGTGTACCTACCGACAATAATACACTAGTACACTCAGTACGCATGCAAACACTTAAATATACACATACTTTTTTTTATTGCAGGTAGGCAATCATTTGACAATTCTCTTTTAACTAGAAGATATTATTTTTTTCTTCAATTTTATTGTTTGGTAGATTTTATAATTTGAATCGCATACACAAGCATATCAATGGCAAAGAAATATAAAAAAATAAAAAATAAAGTGCAGCAAATAAAAATAACCAGACCGATTAGACCTGTACGTTAATGGCATTTGTTGATCTATCAAAAAATACCAGTTTTTCCAAATAATCAAGAGACGCAGCTGGTCGGTAATTTCGCACTGGTTAAAATGTAATGGGATATATAACACAATGGGTAGACATCTTGTACTACGCAAGCGAAGCCGTAGCAAATCGCTAAGAAGCTAGTAAAACATAATAGATTTCTCAGACTAGGCAAAGACTTCGCGTTACTTTGACCTAAGACTCGCAAATTGATAACAAGACGGACAGTTCAGACAAGTCTAAGTGCTTACTCAGACTTGGTTGTAAGTTAGCCCATCCCCTGAATCCATACTTGTTATGCGTAGTCACACTTCGTGGTAGAAAGTGATTTATATAAATTTATTCTTTAGTTATGAATAGAAATAGCTTAGATTGAGGATTTGCTGTCTAGATTTTCGATTTGTTTATGAAGAATATTATGTTTCTTGAATATTTTTTTTAAAATTGTTATAATAATATACAATCCAAAATTTCATCGTACCGACGGGACGGGACTTTATCCGGGGGTGCGGGTTTGAGTCCCGTCGGTACAATTACATGTTTGATTGTATATAACAACTAGCTGTGCCCGCGACTTCGTCCGCGTGGAATAGTGTCTTTGGTTAGCATTAACAAATATGACACATACGTATCCCAACTACACCGCGCCGTACCACGCCACGCTAATCCCCCCTTCCCTCCTCCCCTCACATACCCTCCCCTCCCCCGTTACCTCATTTCCACTTCCCCTCCCCTCCCTCCCCTTCCCTTTCTCCTTCCCCTCACTTCCACATCCCCTCCCCTCCAGCTTTCCTCCCATCCCCTACCCACCCCCTCAACTCCGCCTACCCTAGCCACCCCCCTTCCACTCCCCCTCCCCTTCCACTCCCCCTTCCACCCCCCTTCCACTCCCCATTTCACCCCCCCCCCCTTCCACTCCCCCCCTCACAAACTTTGAATGTCATTTTTATTTATATCAAAACCACAGCCAATAAAATAAGTTTCAAGCTTCTAGCTTCAAAAATGACGGTACTTCCATACAACTTTTCATCCCCCCATTCAACCCCTTACAACCCACTTTATAAATACCACAATTTAAAAAAAACACTACCTACACTAAAAAGTAGCCTATGTCCTTTCTCAGGCTCTAGACTATCTGTGTACCAAATTTAATTTAAATCGGTTGAGTAGTTTTAGCGTGAAAGCGAGACAAACAGACAGACAGAGTTACTTTCGCATTTATAATATTAGTAAGGATAAATAAAACCCAGAGGTAGCGTAGATTTTAATCGCTCTCCTTTAAAGGTCACACCGCGGCGTCCTGCGATCTGTGGACGCAATCTCAGTACATTTCAATTGTTTTCTGATCGCGTTTGGTGTGAACCAGTCGGTACAAATACTGCTGCGCTATCCGATTGCCGCCTAGATCGCGCACGCAGGACGCCGCAGTGTTTCCGTACCTTCAATATTGCCTAAATGTATGAGATCCTGCATCACGCAAACGATATTTTCCGCGACATTGAAACCGATGCACTTGCTTCGTGATTAGACATCTCAAAAGTTGAACTCGTTTAAAAACGTTTTCTCTTTATAATATTAGTCTGGAAGTCTGGATTTATTTATGAAGGTTTTTAACCGACTTCACAAAAAATTTGAAGGTCCGCAATTAGAATGTTTGTTACCTCAGAACTCTGTCAAATCTTAACCGATTTGAAAATTCTTTTTAGTTTGAGAGATTATGCCTTCCGTATGGTCCCATTCAAATTTTATCGAGATCTGATAATCATCTCCGGAGATATGGAGATTTAAAAAATATATTTTATAGACTAGCGTTTGGCCACTATCTTACCTGTTGGTAAGTGATGATGTGGTCGAAGATGGTAGGCACGCTAGGCCTAGAATGGGAACTGGCTCTCAAGGATAGCTGCCGGAACACATTAGATATTTCACGACAGATTTTCTAACTTGAGGGTGGTAGCTGCCCAGGCGGACACTAGATAGTGTCCTACCACCATGCACGCACGCACGCACCATGGATGGAGATAAATAATATAAAATAATTTGATACCTTGATGACATGATTATGGCTAGTGGATATTTTCATTATCGCGGCATGTGAAGTCTACGAATAAATCGTAGTATGAAGTCGGTTTTTTTCGTTTTGTACGATCATGGATTTATCTTCAAGGTATCTTTGTTATATTCAAACGTCATTCTAAGTAAGCAATAAAAACATTTTTGCTAGTCAACCATATAAGGCTGCGTATCAACCATGGCTGGGGTTGGAAGCGGAACAACAATATCAACCAATGGTATCACTTCATTTTTCCAGCCTTGTTCAAGTTTGGTGATTGTTTGATTATTTCCTCGCGTACCGCTCCGCTTTCTCGCCCAATGGCCTCAATGGTGGATACAAGCGATGGATTAATTGTTAGCATGCTAATGCTTAATTAGCAGTTAGCAAATTAAATGTAGTTGCGAAATTCTGTGAAGTGCTAGCGAATTCATCAGTAGCGTGCGCTCTCCGTCGCAACTACGGGAATACTATATCTACCTATCTCTTTCGTAATTCATTTTACGTGATTAGCAGGTTAGCAGACGAAAAATGAGGCTAAGCCTGTATTATCCTTATTTACTTGCATTTAAGGTCGAATATTGATTGAATTATCTAATTATTTTTAACGAATTAACGTTTAAATTATTAGCAGGATGGTATGGTGCGAATAATGAATTGCAGCAATGTTTTCGTTATTATCTTTGATTTACTCGTATTTAGGGTCCGTATATTGAATGAATGCGTGTTATCTTATATATAAAAATCAATTGCTGTTCGTTAGACTCGCTAAAACTCGAGAACGGCTGGTCCGATTTAGCTGATTTTGGTTTTGAAATATTTGTCGAAGTCCAGGGAAGGTTTAAACGGTGAGAAAATATGAAAAAATTGTGAGGAAGATAATAAAATCAACATTTTCATTTCCCCATATAAACTGTTCTATACTTTCCTGTCAAACATTTGATGTTCGTCCCTTCGGTACGGTAGGGTAGACTCTGTTTCATTCTCAAATTGAAATTTGAAGCACGTATTAAATTAAGGGGTTTGAATCCACATGACTCGGATTATAGCGTAAATTTTAATATTTTGAATTTTGATGGCTGTCCCAGGTTGTCATTGTTGGTTCGTTCAGAAATAATTATCATTATGGATTTTCCATACATGGGTATTCGCTATATGTGTATAAAAACCGATAAAAACAAAATAAAATTTCATAATAAAGGAGGTCCCCATACAAGAAACGTATTTTTTCGGAAATTATTGTTCAATCGGAACCCTGCATGTGCGGGTCCGACTCGCACTTGGACAGTTTATTTATATTCACAGTACGAAGTTCGCCGGGTCAGCTAGTTGTTTAATAATAATTTATGTAGCACGTGTTAGTGTAACGCGCTCTTTAATTCGCATATTAACAAAAACACATAAGTACTTATTTTTATCAATTATCGTTAAATTTGCAAATAGCTTAGCAATAGCAATAAGCATGCTAAGACTCACGAATTCGCATGCTGATGAAATTAATGTGAAATCGCATTAGTTGCCATCACTAGTTACTTAGATTAGTTAGTAAGATACGCAGCCTAATACCACTGCTTTGTTTATTTAACCACGAATCAGAAATGGTACAGCATCATGAATGTGAAATTACCGGCCGTGTGATTCTACAGAATGTATCAGGTAAACGGGTGCAGATTAGTGATCGTTTTAATACTGCGTTGCATTGTTAAACAATTATGGTCACTAGTTTTGTTCGAAAATCGATTGCATTATACAATTATAACTAAATTTCTAGTGATTTATTAATCAGAAACATCACTGCAATAAAAATATTACAGCGATTTGCTTCCACATTCATCATAGCTATAACTAATAGAAGTTGGAGTTTCTTGCCTGAGTCTATGTTTTCGGAAAGGTACCATATTCAATGTACTCTGTGGGTACCATCGGGATTCTTTAAGTTGCGAGTGAATAGGTTTCTTCTTGCCGACTATGTAGCACGCATGCTACATAGTCTACCACATCGTCACTTACCACCGGGTGAGATATTGGTCAAACGATTTACTATACTTAAAGATTCAAATGAAAAATTCTAGATGATATATCATTTTTATTTAATTCATTATAATCTTTCGTTTAGAATAATTCAATAAGACATGATAACGAAAAATAAATTCATAAAATATAATTATACCGTCTAAGTAATTCCATTTAGACTCCATATTTTACAATCATTAATCTCCGAGGATCGCTGAAAAAGTTCAATATTTCCATTATACCCTTAATGACGTAATTATGCATATTGGATATTTGAGATAGCTATTTGTGACTAACATTTCAATGGTGCTACATAAATTATTTTGTGTTTCGACAAAACAAATTAAGTTTCGACTATGTTTAACGTAAAATTTGTAGACAGTAAGGAAAAGGCTATTTAAGACAACTAGCGAATGATAGAATTAGACCAAGTATCTACACATTTATTTTATATCATGTAGGCTAGCGTTTGACCACTGTCTCACCCGTTGGTAAGTGATTATGCGGTCGAGGATGGTAGCACGCTAGGCCTAGAATGGGAAGTGGCTCTGGGAACCTGAGCAAAAATAAGAAGACATATAAATGTATTCTTTGGGATACTAAATATTTCCACTTTTAAAAACATCAACGTATCATTAAAGACTAAGGAGAAAATTAAGACTGAATTTTTGTTGCCACCGATATGATGAACCGTCCACCGATTAATTTTTCTATACACCGATATGAGAAAGCTGACCACCGAGATGATATGTCTACACACCGATGTGATAAATCATCCAGCTTTTTTTAAATGCGAAAATGGGTAGCGCTTGACAACTATATCACCTGATGTAAAGTGATGATGCGGTCAATGATGTAGCGCGCTTACCCAAAAGATACCTATTCCCAGAAGACCCCTAAGTTGTATCTATTCAGAAACAGCCTCAGGCAAGGAATTCCATTCCTTGGCAGTACGTATGATGAAAGAGGGGGCAAATCGCTTTGTACTGATAAATGGTATATCTACCATAATGCGGTGGCACCTCTTATTATCCCTGCTTGTCCGGTTATAGAATGGGGATGGCGAAATCAAATTATGCAATTCCGATGCACACTTTCCGAAATGAATCCGATAAAAAATCGACAAGCAAGCGACTTTACGGCGATGTTCGAGACTCTGGAGTCTTTTGCTTACTAGTTATCTCATCCCAATCTGCTGACCTGTAACGCCATACTTGGGCGGGGAGTAGGCGGATACAGACTTCACCAGACAAGCAATGGGCTGTATGCCCATCAACATCCTGTATCCTGGTTGCTCCCGAGACCAGCTGAGAGAGGTCTAGCGTCTAGGCAAGCTTTCGTATCTCTCAACCAGCGTTGTCTGTGCTCTGGTATGGGTATAGCCCTAGTCTTGGTGGTGGGTGTTTAAATTCCCCAGAAGCACTAATTAAACTGATGGATACATTTGTTGGGCTACATAGGCCGCCACACTGATATGGTTAGTGAGCCTAGTTGTCTCCTCGTCTTCGCTGTGCGAACGGTAGACACCAACATAGATCATTTTATCCATGCCAGTGTCCACCAGTACCCACGTGGTGAAAAATTTGGGTTCCTCAAAATCACGGAGACGCCGAAAACAGATGTCATCGCGAGCATATAAGCAAATTCCAGCACGCGCCTTGAAGCGTTCTTCAAGGACGTAGCCCGGGTATGCGAGATATGGGGCGTGAGCTGGATTTTGGATCTGGGTCTCCATTGCGGAACAAAAGGTATGGTTTTGCAGTTTCGAGGTGGTGGTGGACTGCATCGATATTTGAGTGCAAGCCTCTGATGTTAGAGAAATGCACTTGTAGAGTTAGGAAGTGCTTCCGCTGTAAAACCGACTTTCTGTTACTTTTCTTTGCCATGGTGAGGGGAGTGAAGGTTGGTCAGGAACACGGAGGATCCATGGCGAGTTTAAAATTTTTTCCCCATCCCAAAAAGTTAAAGCCGCTAAGGAAGTTTTCACTTCAAAAACCTCGTATTGTGTACGAACATCACTGGCTGCAGATGTTGTTATTAAAATATGTTAGAAGCAAACGTACTGACGCGAATGATAAAACGACTCGCCGATATAATAAAATGATCCACCGATATTATAAACCAAACCACCGATGTTATAAAACAGTGCGTCTAATCATAAATTAAGACACCGAGATGAGAAATAATCCACCGATTCAATTTTTCTTATCACATCGGTGGGATAAAAAACCACCGATTTCACCGATATGAGAACACCGACATGTTAAAAAACATATTTTTTTCGAAAATTAATAAGAATGCATAATATCTAGGATAAGTTCGATAACTGTTCAAACTAATTCACTTACAATTTTTTTAAGAAGCAAAAAACCATAATATATTTGCTTGTTAGACCAGATAAAGCAACCACCGATATTATTAAAAAAAAATCCGGGAGCAGCTAAAATGGCGTATTTACGTTATTTGCGGGAGAATGAAGCGCAAATGTACGTCCTAACTGGGCACTATCACGTTACTAGCGTGAAACAAAACGGAGTGAAGGGACGCTGTAGGACTCGTCTATGGGCTAAATTACTTTTGCTCACCGAAATGAGAACATTTTACAGGACAAGTGCGTTTATGCCTCTCAGCAAATATTATCGTCAGTTATTGAATAAAACTTGCTATTAAAACTAATATTGCATGAAATAGAATAGGTTGCAAACATAATTTACTTATATGTATTGGCTTATAAGCTTTGAAGTCTCTAATAAAAGTAGGGGGACAGCACCGATATGAGAAAATTTAGAGTTTATGAATTTATTTCTACCTTTAAATATAGTCTGAGTCGAATGATATTTTTGCCAAAACCCAATATCTACATATTATATAATATGTAATAAAAATAATTCAATACAATATTCTTGTTTTAAAATACAAATTTCACCTAAGACAATAAAAAGTCATTTGTGAAAGTTCACCCATTTGTCAAATATCTTTGCAACATTTTACAACCTCAAATGGGACGCCGAGGCTAAATATGTTTGTATGGTACACATACTGTTTGTAGTTCAAATGGTTGTGTAATAGATATTTGCATTTAAAAGAGAATTCAAGCCATCGGACTAGAAACCATCAATTCATATTATTGTAACCTTTCTTGACTTTTTAGTTGGGAATGGTAATGTTTTATTTATCCTTTGGGCACAGTACCCTATTGCACAATTTATTTTATCGAAACTCATATCGTAAAGTTTTAATTATGAATATAAAATAGTAAGTACCACAGTGACAGACTTTATGTATTTACAGCTGAAATGAAATTAATAGATATTATGATACAGATTTCTAAACAAAATAATGCTTTAAAATATTTTTTTCGTTTAGTTATAAACTTAGCTATATATTAAACTTTGAGTCGACAAAGGAGTCTTCAGTTTGATTTGCATGCATGGTTAAAGGTACGACAACACCGCGGCGTCCTGCGTCCGCGTGCGCGTTCGCAATGTGATTTTTTAATCGTTTTCTGATCGCCGTAGATCGCGTTTGGTGTGAACCAGGGTACAAATACTACTGCGCTATCTAATCGCCGCCTAGATCGCGCACGAAGAACGCCGCGATTGGCCGCACCTTAACCGATGGGTACGGAGCAATTTTGTGTCTGTTTAGCCAAAGAATAAATAATAGTACAATTTGTACTAGTGGTTAAGCTAACTTTGGTTTTTATTTGAATAGGTAACTAACTATCTATTGCGTAAGTGAAGATAAAGTAGTGTGTGAAACTGCACATAATACAGTATTGACATTAGTTGTGTCAAATCCACCGATATCAGTTGGCAAAATCTTTATTAATACGGCCATTTAACATCTACATATATAATATATCCACATAGAGCAACTATCCAAATCCGTCTTATAAAACTGAAATCCAGCAAAATGTTCACTCATAATTCCACGCCTTCACAGCTCATAGGGCACGTTCTCGCCAGATTTAAACCTTCATCTGAAAATGCAATACTTCGCTCATTTCAATCGCAAGTGGAAAAAAACAATAAGGCTGTGTTAAGGATTTATACAAAATGGCACCGGGTGGCTCAATGCGGGACAAGTGATGAGATTGCGCGGTTTCGCCGAAATAAATATATTGCAAGGATTTTTGACTATTTCAAGTACATGCACTGCAATAAAAATATAAAAAAAAAACAAAAAGTTCGACCTATTGTTGTAAGTATACCTTCTATTTATTGTTGGTTGAAATATCTAACTAAAATACAACAATACAATATATAGTAACCATACCTATAGAATATAAAATAATGTTCTTTTTGCCAGAAATACACTGGCTGTTTATAGTAGGCAGACTTCATCGCCGTCACTCGTATATGTGTTTTTATATAGTGTGGTCAAAAATGTTGAATACGGTAGGCTTACAATGATCTGTCTAGCTATAAAGCTTGCTTCCAACGATTCAACGGATTCAAACAGCCACGCAATTTTTTACCATACTATAGCTACCTACGGATTTGTCCACACTTTTACGAACGCCTCTCTTCCCACATTGTACTAATGTGGGCTGGCCTATGTCTGTCCGTAATATCAGGAGAATAAAAAAAGGAGGAGGTTCTCAATTCGTCAGAATCTTTTTTATTTTAACCGATTACTCGAAGATGCCGGTATTGCTTTAGAAAATTGGTTTTGATTTAAAAAGAGTACTTTTCTCAGGTGGTCCCATTTAAATTTTAACGAAATCGGTGGAGCGATTTTTAACATATCAACATTTGTATTATGATCTATATATATAAAATCCAAAGTCCTGACTGACTGACTGACTGACTGAGATATCAACGCACAGCCCAAACCGCTGGTCCTAGACACATGAAATTTGGAGGGTGTGTTCTTTATGAAGTGTAGGCATCCACTAAGAAAGGATTTTTTAAAATTCCACCCTTAATTGGGTGAAATCGAGGGTCGAACTTTCTATGAAACTTTTTATTCTCTGGGTCAATTGTCTCGAAAATTAGTACACATACTCTTTAATTAAAATAGTGAGTTACGGGTGTCACGGTTTTTCAATAATATGGTTTAAAAACTAAAAAAGAACCGACTTCAATGCCGCGCTATTCATTTTCAGTACCAATTTTGAGATGTTTATCTCAATAACTCTGGAGATACTTATCACACCTCGATAAAATTACCATGGTACTACACTTGGGATATCTCCTGTCGAACAAAAAAATAATAATCAAAATCGGTTCATAAACGACGAAGTTATCCGCGAACAAACATAAAATATATATATATATATATATATATACGGTCGAATTGAGAAACCTCCTCCTTTTTTTGAAGTCGGTTAAAAATCATCCCCCACGCGTTTTTCTGACTAAGTAAATGACTGCCTGATATATCAACGCACTGCCTAAACCACTGGTCTTAGAGACATAATATTTGGAAGGTGTGTTCTTTGTGAAGAGCAAGTATCCACCAAGAAATAGTTTTTCGAAATTCTACCCCTAAGTGGGTAAAATGAAGGGTTGAACTTTCTATGAAACTTTTTACTCTCTGGGTCAATTCTTTTGAAAATTGGTACATATATTCTTAAATTAAAATAGTGAGTTACGGGTGTCACGGTTTTTCAAAAATCATCCCCCACGCGTTTTTCTAACTAACTAAATGACTGCCTGATATATCAACGCACTGCCTAAACCCAGTGGTTACTAGGACAAGTGTCCTAGAGACATAATATTTAGAATGTGTGTTCTTTGTGAAGAGCAAGTATCCACCAAGAAACAGTTTTTCGAAATTCTACCCCTAAGTGGGTAAAATGGAGGGTTGAACTTTCTATAAAACTTTTTATTCTCTGGGTCAATTGTCTCTTAAATTGATACACATACTCTTTAATTAAAATAGTGAGGGATGGGTATCACAGTTTTTCAAAAATCATCCCCAAGCGTTTTTCTGACGTTTATTTGTTTGTGACTAAAATTTTGCATAAAGACAGTTCATAGAGCAAAATAGGATACTTTTTTTCTGGCTGTCAAGTATGGGTAACCAGATTTTGTAAATTGAATTTTGTATATATTAGATCTCTTCGCGGATTAACGACTGGACCGTTTCAACTGAAATGTTGTACAAAGACAGTCAATAAGACAAAGAAGGACACAGGATGCTTTTTTGGCAGTCAAGTTTTGGGGTCGAGATTTTTTTAATTGCATTTTGTAAGCGTGTGGCCTCTTATCCGCCAAACTACTTGACCGATTTAGCTGAAATTTTCTATAAAGATATTCAATAGGGCACAGAAGGACATGGGATTTTTTTTTGTCAGTCGAAATCGGGTGTCGAGTTTTTTTAAATAAAATGTTTACAATATTTTCCTGTTACTACACGAAAGGAAGACATCGGTAGCTGTAACACAGGTGCGACCTAGCACGGCTACTAATGTGCAAATTGTACCTATTTGTAATATTTTTTGTAAAAAATGTATGTACATAAATTTCGTCTTAGTTATAAGGTGCAAATTTGTGAATGTATGATTTGATGAAATAAATTATTTATTTATTTTATTGCATTTTATAAGGGTGTGGCTACTTATAGCCCAAACGGCTTCACCAATTTAGCTGAAATTTAGTACAAAAGTATTCAATAAACCACAAAAAACAAAGTATACTTTTTTTTTGACAATCAAGTCTGGATGTCCAGTTTTTTTTTTGAACTTTGAAAATGTGTGACGTCTTATCAGCTAAACAGCTAAAAGATTCAGCTGAAACTTTGTGCAAAGCAGCTAGCGCAGCAAAGCAGCTAGCAGATAGCAGCTAGCAGCTAGCAGCTAAACAGCAAGTCAAAGTCAAGTCAAAGCATTTATTCAGTATATGGGCAAATTAAAAATTAGCACTTACACACGTCAAATAACATTAAATAGATCATATTCAACAAAAAATATAGATATAACAGAAACATAACGCTTTGAATTTACAAAAAAAAAACAAAGGTATTGAGCCATTCAGCTTTCATCTAGACGTCGAACGTCACACTTAAAACACATGTTTAATTCCCCTTATTAATGTAGGGTTGCCAACCGTACCATTACGTGCACCCGCAACCCAGTGCATGTTTCAGTACTTCAGACAATTTTTATCCAAAAAATTGTGAAATAATGAAACATAATAGATAAATAAAACGCAGACTAATTGCAGTACAAATCATGTTCACAGCTAAACGGATTCAGCTGAAACTTTGTGCGAAGCAGCTAGCGCAGCAAAGCAGCTAGCAGATAGCAGCTAGCAGCTAAACAGCTAAACGGATTCAGCTGAAACTTTGTGCGAAGCAGCTAGCGCAGCAAAGCAGCTAGCAGATAGCAGCTAGCAGCTAGCAGCTAGCAGCTAAACAGCTAAACGGATTCAGCTGAAACTTTGTGCGAAGCAGCTAGCGCAGCAAAGCAGCTAGCAGATAGCAGCTAGCAGCTAGCAGCTAGCAGCTAAACAGCTAAACGGATTCAGCTGAAACTTTGTGCAAAGCAGCTAGCGCAGCAAAGCAGCTAGCAGATAGCAGCTAGCAGCTAGCAGCTAGCAGCTAAACAGCTAAACGGATTCAGCTGAAACTTTGTGCGAAGCAGCTAGCGCAGCAAAGCAGCTAGCAGCTAAACAGCTAAACGGATTCAGCTGAAACTTTGTGCGAAGCAGCTAGCGCAACAAAGCAGCTAGCAGATAGCTGCTAGCAGCTAGCAGCTAGCAGCTAAACAGCTAAACGGATTCAGCTGAAACTTTGTGCAAAGCAGCTAGTGCAGCAAAGCAGCTAGCAGCTAGCAGCTAGCAGCTAAACAGCTAAACGGATTCAGCTGAAACTTTGTGCGAAGCAGCTAGCGCAGCAAAGCAGCTAGCAGATAGCTGCTAGCAGCTAGCAGCTAGCAGCTAAACAGCTAAACGGATTCAGCTGAAACTTTGTGCAAAGCAGCTAGCGCAGCAAAGCAGCTGCGCTCGCACTATCATTCTCCTGATCTACGTTTTAGGAAATATTTCAGGAACTTTTGTTTTAACAGCTTTACGCATCAGACTGAGTCATACATTTAAAGAGCACAACCTGGTATACCTAACCATACTGATTAATAACTTTAACAACAGAGGATATCGAGTTTGATCTTAGAGTCATATAAAGTTACTTGATTGTTAGGTAATACAACTGTAAGGGGCATAAAAAGTTATAAAAATGCCTACTTCTCAACTTGGTATACTTAACCATAATGATTAATTACTTTTACACTAGAGCAGTGTTTTTCAACCTTTTTCAAGACGCGACTCCCTTAGTATGAAAAAAAATGTCACGACCCCCTACCTGCACTATCCATAATCTGTATTTTAATATATTACTAGCTTCTGACCTACAGGAAACAAATTACATATTTTTCTTCAGAAACAAATATTATATGCGCTCTCACTCCCACTTATTTACAATAACTACAAATGCTCTTTAATTAATATTTTTCTAATAAAATGATAAATTCAAAACTTGTTTCTTTTTCTTTAACTGAGGCTTTGCGACTCCCCTGGGGGTCAACGCGGGGCCGGGTGACCCACACATTTAAAAACACTGCACTAGAAGATACCAAGTTCGACCTTGGAGTCCTCTATAGGGACTTATTAAAGGTTATAAGGTCATAAAACTTTCCGGATCATAAAGTCGTAAAAAATTTTAGCGCTCGCTGCGCTTGCGCAACCATTCGACTTACCTACTTTGTAAAAAATGTTTCATATTTTTTTGTGTTTTAACAGCCAAATGCATCAGACTGAGTCAAACATTTAAAATACAACTACAACAACTAGGTCTAGCTTACCATACTGACTATTGACTTTAACCGCAGAATACTTAATAGTCTTAGACAACAGAGGATATTGAGTTCGACCTTAGGGTCATCTATAGTGACTAATTAGGTCATAAAACTATCAGAGTCATAAAAACTCATTAAAAAAATTGGCCACGCGAGCGAAGCCGCGGGCAGATGCTAGTATATTTATACACCTCGATGACATGCTACTGACTACTGGCTACTTTGACTAGCGCGACGTTTGAAGTTATTTTAGTTTTTTAAACGATCTTAAATTATTATTTGAGCTTTATTACTGTTACCGACCATTATACAAAAAAACATTTGATATTGAATACATTTACTCTTGAATTGCTTCCGCTTTTGACTTAGACAAGAAGACAGGAAGAGTTTTACGACATCGGGTCACACAGTGAACTATTTTACGAGAGCCTACCAGCTTACAGCTGCCAAGAAGAATATGAAAGCTTACGGATTATAAAGCCTGTCTGAGTCACAATGGTGGAAAGTTAAGTGAAATAGCAGAGGTTATCCGGTTTGCAGGAAATGAGTTTACAATGGCGGAAGTGATAAATGTGAAGAGTAGATGGAGTGGCAGTGTAACTTTAAAGCTTGCCATGATGAATTATAATGATCTTTGAACAAATGGTTGTCAAGATCAGTCCTAGTGGTGAAGTTTCACCACAAATACTAGTAAGTGTAAGTGGTAGTAAGTGCTTGCTAGTAAGTAATACGCTCGCCTAGTTGTCGGATGTCTGTTTATGGACATCAATTATAATTATATAGATGATAGCCTCACACACTCTTTTATTTCGCAACAAACAAACCTACAGTTATAATAACGCTGATTTATATTTAATAACAATTAATCTAATTATATCCAAGAGTACTGAAGACACATTAGGTACACAAGACACATTAGGTACACAAGACACATTAGGTACACAAGACAGTTGATAAAAATCTTTGATTTGGGATGATGGGCTCAAAATAGTAATCGAAATGTCGATATTTTTAAAACTTAGAAAATATCGAATGACTAAAAATACTCCTATATTAGAGTTCTATTTTAAGCGATTTCCTATTTTTTACACAATTTAAAATGATCACGATGTCTATTCAATACAATAACTCTTTATTGTCACCAATATATAAACAAGAAATAAGAAACAACATTTGCATAACTTAAATTAGATGTACAATGGGCGGTCTTATCGCTAAGAGCGATCTCTTCCAGACAACCTTTGGATGGATATGAAACCTATGATAAGCATGGACGATGGCATGATATATATATATATATATATGATATATGATGATACATGATATATATATATATATATATATATATATATATCAGGTACATAAACTTACCTAGATCTGCAGATATTCAATACATACATTTTATATATCTACATACAAACTCGTATATACAATATATACTATATATGTATACATATACATGCATACACCATACATATTATACAAGAATTTAACTAAATAAAACGTTGATAATGTAGACAAATGTCATAATTAATATTAATCAATTGACACGTAATGCTTTTTTTCATTGAGCCTTGAAACAGAACAGTGATTGAGCACGTCTTATATCCTGGTATTATATACTGGTAAATTGTTGTCTATGTATGTCATGTAACAATCTTATATTACTGTTGTTTCTAAAATCTACCGTTTACGAGACATACTGTGTAATAAATACCTACCTAAATTAAGTTCTCTATCTATCGATGTGTGACTTGCTTGTCAACTTAACCACTTGAGACTGGGGCCGGAACTTCGGAGTGAGATGACATTATTGGGTTAAGCCGAGCTGACTGATCTAAAGTAGTTAATATGTGCTGTTTATCTGTTGTATAGTTCATCTACAGTTTTGTAAAATTATCTCTTGATTGTTAGATTGCTAGAAGTATAGTTACACTGTAAAAAAACAGGTAGACATTTAATGTGTTAAAAAAATGATTTGGCATGCAGGTTTATTATAATACAGTGAGAAATAGCGTTATACAAAATGTAACTTATTATTGGTACATTCATTTAGCAATCAATCAAATATTAATCTACCTAAATGTGATACATTATAATCTAGCTCACCTTATTCTTATTCTTTGTTTAACACATTCACTGCGTTACAATACAAATACGGGAAGTATTGTTACAATACATTACTTCCCGTATTTGGTTGTAATTGAGTTCTGCTCTGTGCGGCAGCTAGTTGTCCTTGTTTTGCACTCCGTGCGGGGGTGATTTTTTCAAGTATTCGTACAAGTAAAAAAGAGACGCCTATATTGCCGGTGTCCTTGCTTGAAGTGTATTGAAATTTACGAATAAAAATGTACGGGAATTATTTTGTCGTAACGCACAGAAAGGTAATTATTTTACAGTGCGATACGGGAACTATTTGGCCGTATCTTAAACCCCGTACCGCACTGAACGTGCGCGCGCGCGGAGCTTCAGTTTGTCGTAGTGCTGTAAATAATAATATAAAATAAGAATTTACTGTTTTTGTTAAAAAGTTAACATTATTATTAATTACTTATTATTTTTGTTGTAAATCGTTTTCGTTTATTGTGTACCACCTGAATAAACAATAATAAATCTGAAACAAAAAAATATTTTACTTATTACACCCCATCCTATCAAATCATACAACTGTCATCCAATATGACAGTTGTATGCGCCACGACAAGTATTTTCCCGTAAAATCAACCATTTCCAAAAATACCTGTAACTTTTAAGATATTACTTAGAACCCCGTGCGACTGCAGCTGTGTATACACAAGGATGTAACCTATTGATTGGTACTACAAAAAAAAAAACAGCTGTGGACTTTCCATGTCTCTGTGGAGGTTTGAAGTCAAGACTACGTACGGGAAAATAGACGTCGTAACGCATATCAGGCATTCTTGATACGGGAAGTATCTGACTTGTACAGCACTGGAAATAAGTTTTAATGTAGCGCAGCCGCAGTGAACGTGTTAATCTAATTATCTAAAACTCTTGATACATTCTTACAAATCATCATGCAAATACATTAAAATGTTTGTTAAGTATTAAATTCACCAGAACCAAATTTTAATAGGATATATTTTAGATTTATAGTTATCGTGAGTTTGAATAATGATTATAAAACACCGACTATTATATTCACTACAGCCAGGCTATTCTATAAGCTCGTTTACGCATCTCGCAAGCGGAATCCGCGGTGAGTCGTACTACGAAATTCAAATCGTAACACGATTGTAATACGGTTGAATTTTGTAACACAAAATTCAAATCTCACTGCGAATTTCGCTTCCGAGTTTAGCTTACAGAATAGCCCTACTGTTTGTTGTCGACTGCCTCGACCTATGTTGAGTGCTCGTCGCGATCTCGTTGCGTGAACTCCCGAGGATGTGCATCGGACATGCATGAAACCTAGGTCGAGACAGTCGACAACAAACAGTAGTGAGTATAATAGTCGGTGTTTTATAATCAGGATGTATTTTAATTACCGAGTTTATAGTGACTAATATTTTATCACTTCAAATACCATAATCTCTTTTAATCCTTTTATTACCTTACCAGACCTTACTTTACTTATAGACAGGTGATTCAGGTAGGTTAATCTTCCCTGTTTCGCTTTTTCCGTTTTTTGAAGAAATCTTCAGTAGAATTAGCCCAGTTCCTCAGGTCATGTAGGCGAGAGAGTACAAGGTGGGATGCACATATTCCTTCGCCTGCATGGCCTCAGGAGCAGAGCACAGCTGCATATTCTTTTCTTCTCTCTCTCTCTCTTTCCCTCATTTCTTCTTCTTTTTCATACTTTACAAATACATCTGGTGACATAGTGGTCAATCGCTTGCCTTTCTTCGCCTATATTCGGATTTATATTAACTAACTATATAATTATAGTACCTTACTGACTATTTGATTTTTTTCCAAGCAATGCCCGGTATTTTCACTGATTACTTTATTATTTCGAACCGAAAAACATTTATATCTGACAGATCTATTGATCATATTAGAAATGTTTTTCGGTTACAAAGCGGTGGTGAAACCCAGGTAGCAAGTCTTACAAATATTATAAAAACACCTACTGTACCCCAAACCACAAAATACTGTAAAGCTGGCATAACGTAACCAGTATAAGGTATAACGGTATTACCGGTATTACGGTATTACCGGTCCATAACCCCGAGTTATATTTTACATGTGACGTTTATATCGCGTCACATCTCAGCGATGATCAACTATACGCTTCCACGATTTTTACGACATCATTGTAATTAAAACCAGTAACACAACTCCAGACAATATTAATAAATATATAAACATTCTGATGTATGAAATTAATTCATGCGTTTGATCGTACACCAACTGAATATAAACATACAAAAACACACTCCATAAAAATGTAAAACCTTCACGTACCTAAGCACTTTCAAGTTTTTTTTATATCATACTAGCTGTACCCGCGACTTTGTCCGCGTGGAATAATGTCTTTGGGTAGCATTTTTAATTATTTATGCTTATTATTTTACAAATAAGACACATGCGTATCCCACCTACACCGCACCGTACCACGCCGCGATAATACCTTCCCCCCCCTCTCCCCTCCCCCTCTCTCTTGCTCTCACTCCCCTCCCCCTCTTTCCCTCACTTCCCTCTCCCCCTCCCCTTAACCCCCACTTCCCACTTCCCTTCTCTTACTCATCATCATACTTCACTTCCTCTCTCTATTCTCCCCATTTCCTCCCCTCCCTTCTCCTCACTTTCCTCTCCCCTCTCTCTTCCCCCACTCCCTCCCCCTCCTCTTCCCCTCACTTTCCTCTCCTCCTCCCCTTTCCCCTCACTCCCCTCTCCTCCCCCTTCCTCTCACTTCCCTCTCCCCTTCCCTTTCCCATTCCCCCTCCCCTTTCCCCTCACTTTCCCCAAACTTTGAATGTCATATTTATTTATATCTAATCAACAGCCTAAACAATAAGTTTCAAGCTTCTAGATTTTACAATGACGATACTTTCATACAACTTTTCATCCCCCCTTTCAACCCCTTACAACCCTTTTTTCGCACTAAAAAGTAGCCTATCTCAGGCTCTAGACTATCTGTGTACCAAATTCCATTTAAATCCGTTTAGTTGAACATTCATATGAACTTTACATATTTCCATACAAACATTCAACCCCTATTGTTATATTACACCCTTGAGGGTAAAACTTTTACAAACTTTGAATGTCATATTTATTTAAATCAAATCAACAGCCTAAAAAATAAGTTTCAAGTCTCTAGCTCTTAAAATGACGATACTTCCATACAACCTTTTCATCCCCCCTTTCAACCTCTTACCACCCTATTTTCGCATTAAAAAGTAGCTTATGTCCTTTCTTAGGCTCTAGACTATCTGTGTAGGTACCAAATTTCATTTAAATCGGTTCAGTGGTTTTGGCGTGAAAGTGACACAGACAGACAGACAAACAGACAGACAGAGTTACTTTCGCATTTATAATATTAGTTAGGAGTTAGGATAGGGTAGCGTTTGACCACTATCTCTCGTGTTAGTGTGTAGTGATGCGGTCGTGGTAGGTAGCACGTTGACCGTAGTTAATTACAAAATAGTTTTGCCTCGATCAATGGAGATACGCTACAATATCAATTAGAGACTGCAAGCAACAAATCACGATAAAAATACGCAAGGAAGCGACGTAAGGAAGCGGGCGAAAGATATTGTATTTGTAAAGTAATCAGCTTAGCCACGAGGTCGTAAAAACTGATATAGTTGAGTTACTGCTTTCATGGCAGCGTCTCAATTCGCACGACTGCTCTTGAGTTGTATGCGACGATGTTAAAATGTTGTATGCCATTTTTCTTCGCGAAATACCTTTATTTTACGGGGTCGTAGACATATCTGTCGAACATTTACATTGTTTAAGGAGGTTAAGGGCCAGTTTTACCGGCCCCTGCTAGCCAGATATCAGTAACTAATCTGACAGATTTTTGACAGCTTTTCTATGGCATCATCTGTCAGATAACTATCTGATGACACATTATCAGGAACCGGTGAAACTGGCCCTAAGAGTTTTATACTTATCTTCTTCGATATGCTGTAATAGCCTTCCAATTTGTGTATCATGTGCTTTGCTACCCAGATCTAGAGTCTGTGCAAAAATAAATCCGTCGTATAAATTGAGGTCGCGTCAGTCGTCGGTCGTTTTAATTTACTGTTTTTGTTGCATTGACAACACTGCTGTCACTACTAGTACGACTAAAAATGTTTAATACTTGGTAGGTATCTACTCTTATTGTTATCGTGTGCTACTAACTAGGTATGTGCCGTCCTTCCTGGCCTTTGAATGTTAGTTCATTGTAACGCCACGACGGTTCTCTTTTTGCACAGACTCTATTAACAAGCTAAGGATGTCAAATTAATAAAAACTTGTTAATTTTACGCCTGGCAATTTCTTGCTGTTTCTTGTATTCATATTTTTCATCGTATAGGCTAGCGTTTGACCCTATGACTCACCTGATGGTAAGTGATATTGCAGTCGAGGATGGTAGCACGCTATTCCTAGAATGGAAGTGGCTCTTAAGGATAACTGCCGGAACACATTAGATGTTTGACGACAGAATTTCTTATCTTAGGGTGGTAGATCATCAGACGGACATTGGTCAGTGTTTTACCACCATGTTTGAGGGTTTATCAAAGATGTTTTTCCTTCACTGGGACGCCATTGTTAAAAGCGCACATATTTTTTTGATACAAAAATCCTTGGACAGCTTGATGAGAGGGCATAGGTGCAAATCCTAGCAAGGGTGTTCGTGCAACCTTTAAAGTTAAAACTACCTGCTTATGCTCATTTACTCTCAGACTTATTAACGCTTATAACTGTATAGTTTTTGAAGTGAAAACTTCTTTAGCGGCGTTGCGAACTTTTTTGGGATGGGTAAAAATGTTAAACTTGCGTCAGGACACGTGACCTGATCGAAAATTCGTAAGACGGAGGGAGAGTAGACCAAATGCACTAGTTTCACTTCTGCCGGCACTCCCGGAGTTGAAGAAAAAAAACAACAAAGAACAAACCTTTTTTGTTTTTTTTCTTTGTATCTCGTGCTCGTATGATCGTGCTGGTCCTGTTAACTTATATAATAACTTATATAAACACCATGGCTTAATTGGCAAAGCACCGGAACATGTTATTCCGGAGGTTGCGGGTTCAAGTCCCGTTGGTACGATGAAATTTTGGATTGTGTTTTAACAATTTACAAAAATATTAAGTGTGTAACACTTCAAAGAAACATAATATTTGATTTACGCAGTGCAACATCTCTAGTCGGATTTGAAAACTGTAATGATTTCTTCCGAATGATTAACTTACGTAATAAGTAGTCATAGATGGCGCCACCAATGCATAATTGGGTTAACAAATGCAATCCACTAATTTCATCGTAACGTTACTTCGCACCATGGCTTAATTGGCAAAGCACCGGTACATGTTATTCCGGAGGTTGCGGGTTCAAGTCCCGTTGGTACGATGAAATTTTGGATTGTGTTTAACAATTTACAAAAATATTAAGTGTGTAACACTTCAAAGAAACATAATATTTGATTTACGCAGTGCAACATCTCTAGTCGGATTTGAAAACTGTAATGATTTCTTCCGAATGATTAACTTACGTAATAAGTAGTCATAGATGGCGCCACCAATGCATAATTGGGTTAACAAATGCAATCCACTAATTTCGTCGTAACGTTACTTCGCACCATGGCTTAATTGGCAAAGCACCGGAACATGTTATTCCGGAGGTTGCGGGTTCAAGTCCCGTTGGTACGATGAAATTTTGGATTGTGTTTAACAATTTACAAAAACTTATATAATAAAAAATTGAAGTGTATACTTAAATTTCCTAAAATAGAGACGATTGTTTGTTCCCGTTTTTAAGCTAAACAGACTATCGTCAAGAATGTTTATAAAATTAATTCACCAACAGTCAGCTTTAGCGTAATAAAGTGGATAATATTCAACTCCCTTAAAAGTCTATTTCAACCAATCTATAAACAGGATTTAACCCTCTTACAGCCGAGATTAGAGTTAACTCTATAATTCCACCCAGTCACGCCGGAAAAATAAACGCCGGTGTCCCAGAAGTGCTCGGAGCTGATTGGCAAATTATTCGAAGAAGGGAAAGTGGGACATTGGACTTGGATAATGTGATATTTTTGTTCCAGCCTGTGTGGGACAGTGAGATATCGGGTGCTTGAAGGCTCTTTGTTATTATTGTTGGGCTGAGTGGTATATTATTTATTTTTCATAGAGCTATTTTCAGCAAGTAGAGGTTGTGCGTAGTTTTTTTTCGCGTGAATTTATACTCGCACATACTATTTAACAAATTAAGCCTAATACTATAAAAAAACACTTAAATTTAAAATATCGAATATTCAAAATAACTTAAAAAGACTTTACACGCGTTAAGATATCGAAATCACTTTTTATAACTCAACTTGTGTGAAAGCTGTTTTAAATAATTATAATTATGTGTTATACTCGTGATAATTTCCATACATAAATATCGAATATCGCCAGTCTTGCAAAGAAAACCTGGACTTTTTTGGAAAGAAGTCATCAGCTAGTTACTCTATATATTAAAAAAAAACGTTGCTTAGTTTAAAAGATCTAAGTGTATAGAGGCCATTAATCAGACTGATGGCGGGAAGCGAGTTTGTTTTTTATGTAAATATACCTTTATTTTCTAATTGAGCAAGCTTGAAAAGCACGATAAGAACTCTTCAAAAATAATCTCTTTATCTTTACCTTTTCACTTTCAAAACATTAATCTTGTTTTTCGTCAGTAAATTGAACTGTACCCCAGATTAAGAGTTAACCCTATAATCCGCACCGTTCATCTAGCGTCACGCTGCTCCCAGTGATTCCACGATTGAGTGGTGCTTAAACCTGATTAGGAAATTAAAACGAAACGGAAACAGGAAAAGAGAAGAAAATGATGAATTAAATAGTAAGGAATTGTTAAGTAAGACAGTCTAATACCCCCTATTGGCTTATCTGAAAACCAGCGTTCAGATGTGATACCTAACTATTACTCTGACTTTCAAGGGATGTGTGGTGTCGGAACACCGTAAAGCTATGGCGGCATTTTCTCCTTGAAGGATCAAATTTTTCTACATTATTTTCTTGTTTATAGGTTTTTTACGACTCGAATGTTTTACGATTCTAAAGTTCTTATAGTATAAATTGTTAAACACAATCCAAAATTTCATCGTACCGACGGGACTTGAACCCGCAACCTCCTCCAATGCATAATTGGGTTAAAAAAATGCAATCCACTAATTTCGTCGTAACGATATATCGAACTGTGGCTTAATTGGCAAAGCACCTGGACATGTTATCTAGGAGGTTGCGGGTTCAAGTCCCGTTGGTACGATGAAATTTTGGATTGTGTTTAACAATTTACAAAAAAAAACTGTGTAACACTTCAAAGAAACATAATATTTTCTTATAATATGTTTAATTTATTTATGTATCTAACTTTGGATGGGCATAACAGTTACCCAATTCACCCATCCAAGTCTATCATTATATTAAACACAAAATTAAAACGAAATTATAAAACAATAAGAAAATAACACATACCTACAGGACAAAATAGATAAAATAAACAAAACGTATGGTTAAATTGTATGTACGAGTAAGCCACAGGAACGTGACTTCGCAAAAACACTTTATTCTGTGGAATTCAATTGCTGTAGAATCGAACAAACTCAGGGTTTGGTGGTGGTGCAATATGGCATTGAGCAGCCGCAAAGGCAAAAAAAAAAAAAAAAAAAATCTAGGATATAAATGAGGATAACCTACGGAGTATCCGTACTGCTTTCAATAAAGCAATCGAATAAACTTTATATAGAATCTTCCTTACAAAGTAACATATCCAGAAGTAATAAACCTTTCAATATTCACTCGACTTCAAATACTCAGTTTTATCAAAATTCACCAATCATGGCGCAATCTAGCCGTTCGGAATTTAATTTAAATTCATCCAATTAAAGAGTGGAGCGATGGCGGGATGTGACAAATTGCAGGAAGCGGAAGTTTCCCCTCCCGCTCCTCCCTACGTTATTGTGCGAGATGCACAATGTGTCGAAATTAACGGCCCGTGCAGTATTTAGAGGAAGATTAAAATGAAGCGTCTTCTGTGTTGAAAGGTTGTTTACAGCTGGCCACAATGATTTGAAGTTTGTTCACTTTATTCTTAAAAAATCTGTAACATATTTGCCCAGTTTTGCAGCACATCTGCTCAATGTTTCGGAAATTCACCTAATAAAGAAAAGATAAAACGCTAGCTAGAAAACTACTCCAGTCCTCATTCAAACGTGAAACTCTCCAGTACCTGATTAATATTTTGTAGCATTCAGTACAATGCGGTTTAACTCTAAACTTTTCTTGTTAGCCCAGCAAAGTAATGAAAAGGGGAAAATTTACCGAGGAACTGCAGCAAGGTTGAATTAAATGTCCTTTTGAGGTGGACTTGAAACAAATCATCAAAGACACAATGGACTTTGAAAGAACTTAACTTTTTAACTTGTTTTTCGGAATTCTAATTTACTGGCACCTCTTTGAGGAAGTTTCGCCGCTTTGTTACAAAGAAATTAAGCTGATTTTATGTTTCTTTTATGCATTGAATTTATTTTTAAATTGATTTGAAGTTTTGATGGCTATTGAGGCTCTTCAAAGTTATAAATGTAAGAACAGAGCCTATGTTAAAAATTGTAAATGCCTGTACGGTAAGTAGTTACTATGCATTAATAATTATTACATACATCATGATAAATTAAAACTATATCAATTATATAAATTTCGTCTAGAGAGCAGTCCGAGCTTTGGCGTAGTTGAATTGTATGTGGAGAAAAAGCGTAAATAGCTAAAATGTATATACACTGACGGACTCATAAACTGCATCAAAGTTCAGTATTACTTTCGAATCAATCATTTCCAGGATAAAAAACATACACTTTAGGATGTGATACTTCGCTGTTATGAAGTTAACGAACTAAACTATAGGTTTCTATTTAAATTTGTATAAAAAGTTTTGAATACTTGGTTAAAAGGTTTATTTCAAAGGCGTCTTGACCATTGGTGCACACTTTATGAGTCCGTCAGAGTATTTTACTTTTTTTACTGACTTCAAAAAAGGAGAAAGTTCTCAATCTCAAAACAAATCTAAAGCTGAGTTGCACCATCTTACTTTAACCGTAACTATAACTATAACCGGTGTTTTTGTATGAAGTTTGACTGCTTTTTGACGTTTGCTATAGTTAAAGTAACATGGTGCAACTCAGCCTGAGATGTTAGTTAAGAAAAAACACACACTCGGTCAAGGAAGTTCTTATTTTTCTAGTCTAAACTAACAGAATGAACTATTTCCTCGACACAGTAAAACCATTATCGTAACTGTACGTGTTTTTTTCCCAGGAAATATAAAGCTAAATAGATTTATCAAGCAGTAAATAACCCATAGCAAAGCCGGCAGTCGCAATCGGCGCCGTGCGCATTTCCGTCGAAGATTCGCTTCCGGGCAACTCAGAGTCGTGGATATAATACCGACCTAGTGGAAACTAAATGTTCAGTAGGTTAATTTTATTATAGGTTTTATGTAAACACTTATAATACGTTTTAATTTTTTTCTATGCAATGTAAGGCTGGGTAAGTTTATTTAATAAGGTTTTTTTTTGTTTGGAAAATATTAACTAAGTGTTATTATTTTTAACTTCATAAAAAGGAGGAGGTTCTAAATTAGCTTGTAGTTGTTTATGTTTGTTACCTCAGATCTTCGTCATTTATTAACCGATTCACTTACAACAAAGGTTCCCAATAAAACTTTTTTTTATTTTTTATTTGACGACATTATCATTTTTATTCGTTTCCAAATTTTTTTTCTTTATTCTCCATAAATAGATATTACATATACATTTTGATGAGTACTAATAAACTTTTGGTTTGTGCTAGTACTCACGATTACGAATTCCTTATTGCCATTGTATTTTTAATAAACGTAAACTTAGTATGCAAGAACTACCCTTATGTATGACCATACTCGAGCCTAAAGATACAGACCCCGTGCCTAGTTTGAGACTTACTGTCAAACCCAGCATCGCTCTTTTATAACCTGTAAAACCATTGTAAAAGTACGGCCACACCGCGGCGTCTTGCAATCTGAAGTAATCTGAAGAACTTTTCAATTGTTTTCTGATCGCGTTTGGTGTAAACCAGTGGGTACAAATACTACTGCGCTATCTGATCGCCGCCTAGATCGCGCACGCAGGACGCTACGGTGTGTTATCATTTATAATTTGTCAATATAAATTTAATTTTTCATTTATCATGTCGTGTCACGGACATTGAATTACTCGTACGCTACGCTATGATGGGTATTGTTTGTCATGATGAAGTAAGTTCGTTTTCCGTGAACTGTCTTACGGTGTGATTCACACTGTGGCACAACCAAGTAAATTGGTCCTACTACTACTATAAAAAAACATGCGTAACCTTTTATTTGAAGTTGCACAGACTATCATAAAGTCTGAAAAAAATCCACTTAAGTTAAGTCCTACTGTTAGTGGAAGTCACTTTCTTTCTGTTTAAAGTTTTATATATATATATATCTGATAGGCTAGCGTTTGACCACTATCTCACCTGTTGGTAAGTGATGATGCCGTCGAAGATTACACCACCGGGCCCTCAAATATAGAAGTTAAATTGTATGCTATAGCCAAGTTTCTGTTTATGCTTATACTTGTTCAATACTGGACCCCTGAATGTGATTTCATCATCACCACTCATTCATCGTCATCATTAACCTTATTTGGCCCACAACTGGGTAATAGGCCACCTTTCTTTTCTTTCATGTTAACCTTAACCTGAAGCTAGGGCATCTTTTTTAATGTTATGGTAGGCAAACAAGCAGCCAGCGCGCCTGATGGTAAGTGCGGTTTCCATCGCCTATGGACAACTGCAATACCATGAATGCTGTTGATGCGTTGCCGTTTGTAAAAGATTCCATCCTATAGCTAGATGGGAAGATCGCGGCAGCAGGTAATTTCACATTTGGCATCTCCTGGAATCTGCAAAATACTCATCTTCGCACCAAATATCAGCAGATATGTCGTGTTTAGGCTCATTGAAATGGTCTCTATCAACAGATTACATATATGTATATATATATATATATATATATATATATATATATATATATATATATATATATATATCTATCTATATATATATCTATACATAGATCAGTCCATGGAGGTTTTAAATTAAAGTATTTTTATTGCCTGTACATACCTATTTTTCATACAATATTATAGCAACATTATTTTTCCACTTTCTTTAAATAGTATTTGTTTTACAATTTGTAAATTACGGTAATGATTACGGTTATGAATTCAAACTTTAACAATAGTATTATTTTATTATTGTACTAGCTATGCCCCGCGGTTTCACCCGCGTAAACATCGTTCCCTTGGGAATATCCGGATTAAAAGTATCTTATGTGTCATTTCAGGGTCTAGGCTTTCTACATACTAAATTTCAGCTCAATCAATCGAGTAGTTTTTGCGTGAAAGTGTAACAAACATACATCCATACATTCTTACAAACTTTCATAAGATAAGGGATAAAAAGTATCCTATGTATTATTCCAGGGTCTAGGTTATCTACGTACCAAATTTCAGCTTAGTCGGTTCAGTAGATTTTGCGTGAAAGAGTAACAAACATACATTCATACATTCTTACAAGCTTTCGCGTTTATAATATTAGTAGGATTGTATAAGAATGTCTACATCAACCTTGTGGTAGACCCCCAGGCAGATTGTGCCAGCCACTAGATTATGTGCCTCAGATATCCAATTGGAATTAGCTAGCAAATGGGTACGGATAGAAATGCATTCGAGAAGCCTTCAATTTCACTGCTGGTTGGATAGATTTAAATTTAACATCAGTCGTACTGCGAATGCCATTTCTGAGCAATGTTAATAGAGGCGATTCATTGTGTTGTGATCAAAGTTATTCGGTAGATTTTAGTTTTACTGTGAGTTTTTTGGATGAGTTTATTCACAGGTCCAAAGATGGCGAATAAACGCTCGTAAGGGTATCTGTTCTTTTTAACCAAAATTATAATATTATGACAAATGGATCCAGCTTTTTGGGAAAGTAAGTATACTACTTTAATTTTCCAAAAAGATGCATGAACATGAAAAATATACAATGAAATAAAAACTCAAAAACATATCACAACCTTTTTAAGACTCGTTTGGTGTTGATTGTATGTTGATCGGTCAATAATTGACACCATTTGTAATAAATGTGTTTTTGTGAATGTTTACATAATATTACACAAAATAAAAAATAAGTGTGGTGTGTTTTTATGAAACCACAACGCTAGTGAAACTTTTTGTTTATGTGTAGCTATGGTAGCTAGCTACTATGACAGCAGTTGACATGACACATTAGCATGTATACATATGGATGCGGAAGCGTCCGCCAATCATAGCTGGACCTAAGTGTTATACATCATATCCACCAATCAAGCTAAAGTACCGGCTGTAATGTGACATGTAACATGCGACAGATGGAAGAAAAGATGTTGGGCCGTGTAATAAAATAAAACTTGACTAAATATAGTATAACTTCATCGAATAAAGAACCGCAATCTCGCAATGTTCTTATTCATAGTCAAATCGTATAAAACGTTAAAACGTGCCGACGAGAGAAACAACTGCAAAGAATAAAAATGTGGAGTAGAACTAGTAACATTCACGGAAGTTCCTAACTTTTTATGAAGCAACTGAATATATGAAGATAAAATTATCATATCTAAAGTTTTACTAGCGACCCGCCCTGGCTTCGCACAGGTGCAATGCTGAGTAATAATTGTTAATACCGCCGCAACCGCTATGTCCCTGCATTTTATATCTGTTATACTTTCGAAAATATTATACATATAAACCTTCCTCTTGAATCACTCTATCTATTAAAAAAAACCGCATCAAAATCTGTTGCGAAGTTTAATGATCTAAGCATACAAAGGGGCAGACAGCGGGAAGCGACATTGTTTTATACTATGTAGTGATGATAGTGATAGTGATGAGACTCTATGTTCTAGTAAAATCACAGCTAGACCTGTCATACATTATATTTAGGAATCAAGCTTAAGAACCGGCTGTAATGCGACATGCGACATGCGACATGCGACATGCAATAGATGGACGAATAAATTTGAGGCCATGTTATAAAAGCTTTAATTAAAAAATATATATAACTTTATCGAATTAAAAACCGCAATCTCATTCAAATCGTACAAAACGTTAAAACATTACAATTCTTTACAGTCAAACTGCAAAAAATTTGGGTGTTATATTCGATCAGCATATGTCATGGGGACCTCAGCTGACAACAATCAGCAACAAAATGTTGGACTCTGCTGCTTCACTGAGGAGGCTTCGAAATTTCTTGCCTACCGCTACTAAAATTTCTTGCCTACCGCTACTAAAATTGCGCTTGCACAATCTATTCTCCTATCTATCCTCGACTACGCTGACGCTAGCTATCTTGACATGTTTGAAGAGCAGATAATAAACTTGAGCGACTACAAAACCTTGCAATCAGGTTCATATTTGGACTACGCAAATATGACCATGTTTCTGAATTTCGCTCTAAGCTCAAGTGGCTGCCAATTCGCCTTCGCCGGAATGCACATATATTGTCTCTTGTTTACAACATCCTATTTAATCCTACTTCCCCTCCTTACCTTAACTTCCAATTCCTTCGTGACTCCAATACCCTGTCTTTACGGTCATCAGAGAATCATACACTTTCTATGTCCAGCCATCATAGCTCATTCTATGACAAATCATTTGCAGTACAAGCTGTCAGACTCTGGAATGCGCTTCCATTGGAAGTATAACGCTCACAAACACTTGCTACTTTTAAAGACCGCGTCAAGGCCCACTATCTCTCCTAAACTGCTACTGTTTTCTATCTAAGTTCTCTTATATATTTTATTATATTTATATATGTATAATATGTATATGTATATGTATAGTATGTATATATGCATAGTTTTGTATATATATATTGTATTGTATACTTTTATTGTGTGTATGGTATTGTTATGTATGTGTATTGTAATGTATAAAATATGTACGTACTTTTGTTATAATGTACTTATTACCTATTCTGATTTATTTATTTATTATTTTATTCATTTTTAACACCTATATACCGCCATGTATGTTAAGTTTTTCTTTCTCCACCCTAAGGTTGTCTGGAAGAGATCGCTTTAAGCGATAAGACCGCCTGTTGTTACACCTTTTGTTAAATGTTTATTTTTTAAGTTTTATTTGTTTGGTGTTCCATAAAGAGTTTCTATCTATCTATCTAAACGTGCCGCCGAGAACAATTACTGCAAGGAATAAAAATTTGGAGTAAATTAGTAAAATTCACGGAAGTTGTTAAATTTTTATGAAGAGACTAAATATATGAAGATAATAAAATTATCATAAGTTCTATGAGACTATTGGTTCTAGTAAAATCAATGTTTATGTTATTATAATTATATTTTTTTATTTACCGTAATATAAACAAAAAAAGCTTGCCACAGTTAAAATATAGGCTGCAGATTTAATAAGATCGTTTAAAAAACTAAAACGCGCTATTAATGTTCAGTACCAAGTTTGAGGTGTTAATCTTTATATCTCTAGAGATACTTATTAGATCTCAATTACTATGGTACTACCACTGGATAATCTCCTTTCCAACAAAAAAAAATCATCAAAATCGGTTCATAAACGACGAAGTTATCCGCGAACAAACACAAACAATATATACACGGTTGAATTGAGTAAACTCCTTTTTTGAATCGGTAAAAAAAATCGAGGACTATTATTTATTAGGTTTTCCGGTTTTTGTCCGGTAACTTTTTTATTCAATTTAAATACGTTCTTAGAGATGGAAATGTTGAAGAGAGTTGGGTAAATAGAAAGTACCCTAGGGTGATTTGTATTAACAATTTACATCAGGTAATAAAATTAGCGTGTTTCATTTTGTTAACAACACAAAGAAAAAAACAATAAATAAATAGCCCTTCACCGAACTTTTTCCCCAAAATCCAATGTTGCCAGTAACAAACTCTCCAAGTAATCGTTTAATTACGGCGAGGCCTACCCTACCTACAAGCACCTATTGTGTGAATTGCCAGCACTTATTTATCACAACTGAGCTTTTTAAATTAATTTAGGGGAACATTCTCGTTGGATTCATGGACGGTTCCCCTGAAAAATTGCGGACAGAAAATATTCGGTGAAATATAAGAGGCTTTTTGCGTGAAAAATCTGGTTTTACTAGATTTTATTTAGTGGTGCGGTTTGCCAAACAAATTAACTTCCTAATTTTAGTTTAGCATTGATTGTGATACCATAATGACTTTTGAAGGATTTATGTCGACTGTAATTATTATTTTTTTGGGTTGCATATTACTAGTAGTCTTGTTAACCCCTCCAACTAAGCTAAATATGCTTGTGTCTGAAGTGGGTTCACGTCAATACTGCAATGGGTAGGGATCGAACTAACGACCTCTCGATCGCCAGCCGACGCCTTAGCCATGTGGCTATTGCGCTTGAGTGTAATATAATTATAAACATGCAACATTCCTCTTGTCTTCAAAAATATACTCGTATATGATTGCAACTTACAGTTATTTTAACAACTTATAAACGTTATAACGGCGAGTGTTGAGATATTATTTAATTAAAAAAGTCGCTTGTTTATCGGTTTTCTAGCGGTTACATTTTGGAGAGTGTGCTATGGAACTGCATAATTTGATTCCACCTTCCCCATTTTATGATCGGACATCCAGAGACACTAAAAGGCGCCACCGATTTATGGTGGATATACCATCTACCCGAACGAAGCGATTTGCATCTTCGTTTATCATGCGAACCGCCAGGGAATGGAATGCTCTGCCTGAGTCTGTGTTTCCGGCTAAATACAATATGGGGGTCTTCAAATCGCGAGTGAATAGGTATCTTTTGGGTAAGCGCGCTCCATCATCGACCGCATCATCACTTCACATCAGGTGAGATAGTGGTCAAGTGCTGCCCAGTTCTATATGAAAATTTTTTTTTTTAATTGTCTCGATTTTGCCCTCGCACCTTTCACCATAAACAACATGCTCATCCACGTATTATCGAGACTTGGACTTCGCACACATCTCAATTCAAGCCTTCAAAAGAGGCGTAAAAAGAATATTGTCATATCGGCAACGCATGAGTGACACCTCTAATGTTGCAAGTGTTCATAGGCGACGGTGACCACTTCCCATCAGGTGGGCTGATAGCTTGTTTGCTTTTTATATCGTCAAACAGAAACTTAATATTTACAACAATAATTAATTATTTTAAATTTGACAGTCAGTTATAACATAAAATCAGGTACAGGTTTCTTTGGGACAGTTTCCGCGAAATAATGCTCCAGAAAAAGTAGGACAAAGTCTGTAAACACCAATACGTTATAAATGGGCATCAATATAAACACTACTTCAGACAAAAATTAATTAACAAAAGTAAAAATAAATAAAATAAATAAAGTGATAACTGCAAAGTCCACTTTCGTTAATCAAGTAGGTAGGCACGGACGGCAAGCAATCGCACCGTGCGGTCGAGCCATTCCCCACGGAAGATTGCCCATCGCCGCCGAATTGAGAATTACCCATTTATTTGGCACTTTATTGGCTCTAAATACCCAATGAATTTTAATAACGGTATTGGTAATGTTTTCGTTAGGAGAAAAGAAAATATCTGATATGAAAAATGCAGGGATATTTTGGGCACTGATTTATTTTGAGATTGCTTTTGCAACATTATAGATGTTGATTCAAGGCTCGCTTCTGCACTTCGTTTTTCTAGTTCCAGTCTTGTAGTATGTCAATAATTTAGCGACATAAACACTAATAAAGTCTAAATGTTAACTTAAGCTTTTTTATATCTGATAGACTAGGGTTTGACCACTATCTCGCCCGGTGGTAAGCGAGGATGTGGTCGAAGATGGTGAAAACGCTGGGCCTAGAATGGTCTGACTCTCAAGGGCTGCCGGAACACCGCGTCAGGTATTGGTGGCAGAATTTCTCCTTGATAGTGGAAAGCTACCTTCTGGTAGCAAGTCAGATGAAACATTAAAATATAGTAGGTACTTCTTACATGTATGGGCCTACCTATGAATGTACATAGAAAAATCTGTTAGTGTCCGACTAGGATTGGAATCGGCGATCTCCGGTTTGAAGTCACGGTTACTATCAATTACGCCAACGAGTCCACTTAAACCATTTTAAAGCATTTAATTCCTAAATAGTTAAATGTAACATGCTTCGATATTTTTATCGAATAAAAGTAAAATAAAATTGTAGCCTGACGACAATTTACCCTGATTACATAGACCGAACAAATCACTTATAAAGATAGGCAGTGAAGTAATTGGCAAACATTCTTTGTAGAAACGAATTCTAATCCAGTGGTCATTGAAAACCCAACTTACCAATTATGGGTAATTGCTTTTCTACATAGCTTCGAATAAATTACACTTAAATGGTATAAGGACTTTAGAAACCGATCCTCTTAATAATTTGAAGTAGCTATTTACGCCCGCCGATTTGGTAAGTTGCCCTTCGCAATTAAATGGAAAACTAACCAATTAATGCGTTTATTTAGCTTCAATTAAATTCTATAGATCTAGAAAAATATTTTTTTGAAAGTTTTAGGTGCTAGATCGTTATAAAAAGTTTGATCAAATGTATGACATAAATCTACACATATCTATCAGATCTATCATATTGAACTAAATATGTGCATGAATAATATATGATGTATAATCTATACATATTATAATTAAATCTTAGAAAAACTGATAATGTGTATTTAATATATTTATTTATTTATTATGTTTCATTATTTCACAAAGTTTTCAAAGATAAAAATTGTCTGAAGTACTGAATCAAGCACAGGGTTGCGGGTGCACGTAATAGTACGGTTGGCAACCCTACATTAATCAGGGGAATGAAACATGTGTTATAAGTGTGACGTTCGACGTCTAGATGAAAGCTGAATGGCTCAATACCTTAGTTTTTTTATGTAAATTCAAAGCAATAAGTTATGTCTCTGTTATATCTATAATAACTTTTGTTGAATATGATCTATTTAATGTTATTTGACGTGTGTAGATGCAAATTTTTAATTTGCCCATATACTGAATGCTCTGACTTTTGACTATAAATGTAACAAAACCTGTCGGTGTCAATTAAAAGAAAAACCGTTGAGACTCAACGCCACCCTAATTAACCGTTTTAGCGATCAGAAAAATGACTGAAAATGTAAGTTTTAGCGCAAGGTTTTGTATATTAGCCTGTTACCTAATTATATTATAGATTTTGATAATTTTTCTTATTACAGTTCCGTTGTAAAAAAGTACCTTATTTTTAAGATTTTATACTCGTATAAAACGCTATATACGAGTATATTAAAATGGATAGAATCATAAAATCTTCACAAAACATAGTTATCGCTCGAACCGTTTTCTCATTTTAGAATCTTGTAACTCATATTTCATGCGGCCGACAAGGAAAGATAAACTCTGCTGAGTCGGCCTTCTAACGATAAAGTTGGTGGTGGGATTGTAAGCGAATCTTAATATCCTCTACGGGTAGAAACATTAAGAACATTCTAATATTGCAATGCAACACTCTAAAATTGAAATATTGCAAGCCTTATCGCGTAATTCGTAATTATATACATATATTTTAATCTATAACAGAATAATGAACTTCTAAGGAAAGTATGTAGAATATGAATGAATGAATGATTTATTTCTAAAGTGTTAAATTAGTTTTTATGTTAAGGGCCAGTTTCACCGGTTCCTGCTAGCGCTAATATGAAGAAATCTGACAGATTTTTACAGCTTTTATATGGCGTTATGTGTCAGATAACTATCTGACGCATTATCAGGAACTGGTGAAACTGGCCCTAAGTCTTAGTCTAGTAGTCTAGTCTTGACATTAATTATGGCTGTTCCTCCAAAAGAATCAGTCAATTAGTGCCGGCCGTACTGGCCAGCCTCCGGGCACATGAGTAAAGATTTAATCTTATCTAAAACTCACCGGTAAAGCACCGGTGAGGCTGGCTAGATAAGAGACTGACGCTCCATGATAGTTTTAGAGTGTGTGAGCGAGAAAGCAAGACTATGAAACGCAAAATAGAATGGAGTGCATACGAGATTGGTATTTCTAGTACTGTGTCCATAAAATATGGATTTTTGAGAAAAACAAACCTCAATATATTTGTGAATAATAAATGAAAAAAAAATCTTAACAGTGTGTTAATCATGGACAGCCCTTCCTGCGACTGCCCATAAACTGTTTTTTGGTAGTTGAAATTTAGTAGTTTTAAAATTTATTAGATATTATATTATTGTTAGTCCGCTAACAGTGGCAACACACTGGGTAGCTAAGACTTACCGCTCGCATGCATTGTGAAGCGTCCTTTGTAAGGGTGCACTACGAGCTACGAAAAACTATAAAACCGGAAACGTGGAGGCTGAGTAATGCGGAAACTTATTGTCATCAGTTTATGACTACCGGAATTGCTTCAACTCAATTTTATTTTACTTTTGTGTTCAGATTCATTCTGCTGAATTTAAAAAGCTTTACAGCTCTCTTACTGCGTACTTACGGTAATGTTTCGATTTTGATGTAGTGAGTATGCGATAAATTCTTGCCTATAAATGTAAGCCATACTCGTCCATCAAACAGCAATAAAATTACATTATATTAAATTTGTACTATATATAACTATAACAAGAAATTACTTTAAAAGATTTACAACGAGTATTCTGAAATATTTTTTTTAATAATATGGAGCGGCAAACAGGCAAGCGGCCCACCTGATGGTAAGTGGTCACCGCCGCCTATTAGCCGGATCCACACCGGACGATCCAAAATGGATCGGCGATCCCGCGATCCAAGATCCAAGATCGTGATGCGTGGAGCGTGGATCGTTCGAGGTCGATCCAACAGCAATCTTTTGCAATCTTGACTGGCTGCTCCAACGCGCTCCTGCCGATCCATACTGAATCAGTTGAATTTTGTCTGGCTATAGAGTCACACGTGCAATGACGGCGACGAATAGCCGTAGCAGCAGCAAGCTACATTTTACTTGTATATTTATGGCAAAATATACATTACGAATTATCCATAACGGCGGATCACGCGATTCTAAATTACAACCGTCCAGACCGCGCGCGCCAAGCAACTAAGGCTCCTTTGTGCGTGACCAAAAAACCGACAGCAAATGGATTGCATGCGGCGAGGAGCGCGCGCTTTCCGCCGCGCACATGGATCGCGCGCGGCACGTCTGCATTTCACGCTCCGTGGAGCGCGCTTCATGCCGCGCGCGGTCGGAGCTCTTTGGATCGTCCGGTGTGGATCCGGCTATTGACATCTGCAAAACCAGAGATATTGCCGGTGTGTTGCCTACCCTTATTAGAGAGTTCACTCTCATTATAATATCAATAATTTACTATTATTAATTTAAGTAGGTTTAAGAACTATGTGGTAGCATTTATTAGTTTTTATTATATATAGTACTAGCAGCCCGCCCCGGCTTCGCACGGGTAGAACATATATGCCTACAAAATTTGCATCAGTTTGTTGCATCGAATATAAAATATGAACATATTTAACAACCATCGTTATAGTTCATCCAATTTACACAAAACCTTAACGAATTATGCACCTAAACCTTCTTCATAAACACTCTGGCTATTGGTGAAAACCGCATGATAATCCGTTCAGTAGCTATTGAGATTATTGCGAACAGACAGACAGACGCAGTGATGAACTTTGTTTTATAATACTTACGTATTGATATTGGACGGCCTTTTGGCGTAAAGGATAGTTACCCTGATTCTGACCCGACGGTCGTTGGTTCTAATCCTAGCTATATACCTACCAATGAAAGTTTTATGTGCGTTCATGAATCATGAGTTTTCGTACAGTGGTAGTGGAAACATTAAATCTACCAAAAAGTAGCTTACCACCAAGGAGTACATCTGCCGCCGTAACGTTACGGCGTTCCCCGACGCAAAATGTAGGGGTAATATACGTTTAACGTGTGTATCTGTGTGTCTGTCTGTATCATCTTAGCACCTAACCGGATGAACCGATTTTGTTTTTATTATTGATAGTTTTTTTTGTTTGATAGATGTCTTCATCGAGAGTTTTCTAAGCTTTGATTCATGAAAATTCGTTCAATCGTTATAAAATTATGAGCTTTTTTCTAGTTAATTGCGCTATGAAATCAACTTTCATAGGTCTGATTAATTCCAAAATCTTCTTCTTCAACGACATTGTAAGAACATGGAAGCCTCCTGGACTCTACAGAATACTCAAATCCTCACCAACTTACAGCTCAGATTTTAAATGTCGTGTTTAGAGTCATTGGAAAAAGCTATTATACATAGATCAGTCGGGGTGGTTTGAAATATTATATTATTATAAATATATATGAATATTATTTTATACAATAGATCATATTATTATACTATATTGACTTCAAATTGATTGTGATCGGTGGGGATCTACAGCATAGCTAAGCTTATAATAATATTTTCCCAGTAACTATGACCTAATCTGTGGTTTCACTGCAAATATTTTATTAATTTTGCAATGCGTGTTTGTGAAATTCGTGATATCTTCTAGAGTTTTCATTTGAATTATATACTGTAAAGGACAATTTTAATCTATAATATGTGGCCAAGCTAATTAACTATATATTATAATTATTTGGATAAGGATTAATACTATATACTTGAAAATAGCCTTGGAAGTTATGTAATATTTTTTAACAAAAATTTTAAGATTAAAATGGTTACTGTGAATCAACCTTAAGAGATAGACATATGCTGTCGCGGACTTTTTTGTAGGTCTTATTAAGTTGTACAACTCTTGCATAGAAAATATTCATCTATCTATTTTTAATTAAGCAGCGTTCGTAAGAAGCTTGTTTTTTCGACCGTTTATTTGCCGACTTAGGTTGCAAATTAGGTCTCCACGAATGTACCTTTGATTTAAACGGGATAATATATAGCCTATTTTCATTCCGAAAGTCCATTCTATGTATTAGTGAAATAATTTTTTAGATCTGTTCAGTAGTTAAAAATAACAATTAAAAATTAAATACAAATGATGGGTTCATATTAAATTTATAATTATATGGAACTTTTATTAAAAATCAAATAACATTAGAATAAAACAAAAAAGAATCAATAAATAATACAAGTCAAGTAAACAAACATAAATAATACAGGTAGCTAAAAAGTAAAACGTAAATGCATTGGGAGATGCTATGTCCAGCTGTGGACTGACGTGGGCTGATAACGATGATTATGAATTAAAATTTAAGTTACCTACATATTAACAGACAAGTATTTGTAAATAAATGTGTACATATAATATTGCCACTAATTAATTACGTCTGCATTTTCTTATGCCATGCACTGTACTGAATATTTACCCAGCTTAATCCAACCCTCCTTCATTTCCTATCTGAAGTGCTAATCCATGCAAATACTTGCTTAGTAACCACTGTTGTGTTCCTCAATTATAATACCCATCTCTATTACACTAAAATAGATCTTATTTTCATTGTAATAAAGGAAAGTTTGCTATAAATACGACCACACCTCTAATTAACTAAGTACATGACTCAAAGCTTTTGCGAGGTGTCGATGAGTTGAGAGGGAAGCTCGACCTTTCTTTTGATGGAAATATTGTAAAAGGACAGTTCATGAATTGGAAACTGATTATATTTAGGCATAAAGATGTCATGTCTTATCTCTTTTGAATTTCTATGATGTTCTATTTATACATTTTATTGTAAAAAGTAAAATCAAATAAGTACTATCTCTTTTGACCACTATCTCACCTGTTGGTAAGTGATGATGCGGTCGAGGATGGAAGCACGCTAGCCGGAACACATTGGATATTAGTGACAGATTTTCTAACTCATAATAGGACTTGACTAATTTAAGTTATGTTCAACGGTGGTCATTAGTGATCTGTTCCAGCCACCTTTTGGATGAATAAACCTTGTAGATAGAGCAAGGGATATAGAGCAATCAGAAAATAAAGCTTTATTGTAAGTTTACAATTATTAAACCTACATACAAACAAGATAGTCTCTGCCGACCCCAACGGGAAAAAGGCGTGATTTTATGTATGTATGTACAAACAGTACATATTATACATAATTATGTATGATACAATAGTTTACCGCCCAGGTGAATAGGATTATCCTATGTCGATGTCTAATTCTAGAGATTAATTTATGGATATTCGCAATAGTAAACATTCTCACAGAGACACACACACACGCACACACACACAAACATACTTACTTTCGCATTTATAACTTTAGTAGGATAGGATAGTGAGACGCTTAAAAGACCTTGACACTTCATATCAAATATCAGAAGCACGAATAGTTCTCAACTTCTGGAATCTCTCATCGATTTCAATATCGCCAACTTTTCTATATCTCACGGCATCGGTTCCAAACATTTTAACTTGTTACATTGAACTTTGGCAAGTTCTTTATTGAATTCTTTTACGTTGCGATTTTTCATGCTATTAGCTTTCGATTCGATGCCGATTGTTCGCAAATCGAATAAAGGTACATTTCAATTCTTTGGTGGATGAAATGAGATAAGATCTAATATAAGGTACGGATACACCGCAGCGTCCTGCGTACATGATCTAAGCGGCGATCAGATAGCGCAGTAGTATTTGTACCGACTGGTTCACACCTAACGCGATCAAAAAACAATTGAAAAGTACTGAGATTGCGCCCGCAGGACGCAGGACGCTGCGGTGTGGCCGTACTTTGGAGTTTTTTTTTTTTACATATATTTTTGTACATTGTTACACACAATCCAAAACTTCATCGTACCGACGGGACTCGACCCCGAACCTTCTTGGCAACATGCCCAAGTGACTCTGACTCAGATTACATTTTAAACCAATTAGTTAATTTCGAAATAGTTATCATAGATGGCGCCACCAATGTATAATTGGTTAAAAATGCAATCCATTAATTTCGTAGAATCGATGGGATTGCACCGTGGCTTAGTTGTTCAGAGGACCTGGGCATGTTCCCCAGGAGGTGCGTTCGAATCCCGTCGGTACGATGACATTTTGGATCGTGTGTAAAAATGTACAAAAGCTATGTCGGTTTTATATGTACGTATACAAACTTGTATTTTATATGGTCATATTTCAATAACAATTGATATATTTAACCGACTTCACAAAATAGAGGAGGATTTAAATTTGAATGTTTTGTTTTCTTTGTGTGTTACCTCAAAACGCCATGAGTCTACATGGATATTGGATACGTGCATATTAAAAATGATTAGAATCTTATGTATTCAAGAATCCACAAGTATTATTAGTGATATTATGTTGATAATATTTGAAACTAGCTTTGAACTACCTACATGTTTATATGTGTTGAGATAATATTGTAACTAGATGGCGCAAACTTAACCTCTCAGACCGCGCGAAGAAATCGTGAATTTGAATTATTGATACACACACTGAACTCCAGGGGCGTACAACTGTGTATAACGGCGACTGGTGCGTAACTTTCGGCATCTGTTCTCAGAGTGCGGAAAAAATTTGTACTCTGTTACATTTTTGAATATTTGAATGAAGTATTTCTTCATAAAATGAACCGTCAAAAGACCAAACATGCATACAACATTAATTATTATTGGAGAGATAATACAACACAAAGTCGCTTGGGTAGGCCGGGACGCCGGCGGCCTTGTATGGCTCAATGGAAAATCGCGTGATTTTTTTCTCAATATGTCCTTGCATGTGTCCGTGATTGTGTCCTTGCACAGCGCTTAAACATCTATTCACTAACCTGTTGCGGTGTAAAGCTGGTCGGAGGATTGCAAGAAGGTGGCGCTGCCGTGCTTCCATAATGCTGCTGGTATGATGACGTCAAGATCTTCTGTCGGGCGGTCGCCTGCGCACGGTATGCGCTCACGCTTAATTTCATTATTCACTTGGTTTTAGTTCTTACATTTTGGAGCTTAGAAATGTAAGCTACATTTCTTTGAGAAATTCATTTATTTAATTTTTTGTTTGGTAAACATTGCTGTGAAGTTTACTTTTAGTTACATTCTTAAAATAAATAATTTACTTTGTAAATATATCTAATTAATTTATAACTGGTCCATTTTTTCTAGTAAAGTTTTAATGATTTAGATATTTTATGTTAGAGTTTTTGAATTACTGCTTTTTTTTCAAATGTGTATCACCATTCATTATAAATATAATTAGGCACTGTTAATGTTGCAGTTTGCTATTATGTTTTTTTAATTAGAGCCTAAAGGCTTATCACTCCAGTTATGTCTAGATTTTGTTAAGAAAGACATTTTATGTTTTTGTAAACCAGTCGTCAGTTGTTTGGCGTCGTTTCACTATCTGAAACAAACAAACAAAAAAATCGATATAAAATTATAGTAGAGACAGGAAACATTTCATCACAGTTTTGTCTTGACTAAGGGAAAGGGACAATGTAGCCTAAAATGGGATTAAGATTATCAGGAATAAGAATATGCTATGAAAATGATGCGCACTATTAGTCGAAACGAAACTTGTAAAGTGAAAGTAATTGCTTGATAACTTGATATTGCAATAATTATTTATGAACTCAATTATGTATATGACTATATTGAAAATGGAAAGATATTTTATGTACGTACCGGCTATTGTTCGCGTTGCATTTACTTCGGATATATACTATTATTCGGTTAGATACTCTTGTCTGTCAAATAAACTGTTTTATGTTCATTCTTTTCTTTATAAGTATGTGTCATATTTTAATGTGCTAAAATTTGAAAAAGCTCTTTAGTATTTTTTTTTACATACATCGAAGATAGCGCAGTAGTATTTGTACCAACTGGTTCACATCATACGCGATGAGAAAACAATTGAAAAGTACTGAGATCGCGCTCGCAGATCGCAGGACGCCACGGTGTGGCCGGACTTTAACATCAGGCGAGCTAGAAGTCAAACGCTTGCCAAGCAAAACACATTCTCGTCGCTTGAAAGATCACCTGCCACAGCATTTAGTTGCTAGGCATCGGTTTTAAGAAAAAACGCAGTAACAACATTTTAAGAAAAATTAATATAATTACAACCATCTTAGTCAAAACTCATTGATAGGAACCACACCCTTGAGTAATATCGTAATTATCGTATACTCTTTGTTTAATATCACGCTCACAGAGAGGGTGCTTAAGTTTTATTACACAAATAAATTATTTTAAAGCTCAATTAAGGGCTTAAGACAAATTTTCAGGGCTCTTCTCGACGAAAACTCTTTGGCTCAATAATCGCCCTGAAAATATAAAGTTATTCTGTTTTCTCCTTTTTCCGCTAAGTTTTAGGGAAATAATAATGAGTATTTTGTTGTAGTACAAAAGATAATTATTAATTTTTCTTTATTATCTTAAAAAATTAAGGCCATTATCTTAAAAAATACAATAAAAATAAGCGGCATGTGATCTGCGGTTAATACTACATGAGTATCAACTGGTGGTAGGTTTCAGCCGTGACTCAAATTCATCGATCAAAGTCAAGTTTTGCAGGTGGTAGGAGCATATTATATCGATGTTCCGCATGACTTGCTGACAAAGAGTAGCTTACCACCATAGATGAGAAAATTACCGCCATAACGTCGAACGCTAGCCTATAAGATATAAAAAAAAATGTCACCAATCCCTTCGCCGAGTTTTGGTTGTGTAGATGAAATATGAGTTATCTGGAAGATTCAATGACATAGGCGATTTTTTTTTAATTATTTCTTTAGTTTCAGCTAAAAAAGGTTTCACCTTTTAAATATACGAATAGAATAGAGAGATGATGCGATAATACTGAACTAATTTCCTAGTCCATTCTTTATGTAACTGAATACCTCTAGCAACTGAATAAATCAAAGTAAGTTGTTTATAGATACTTAGATTTAGGATTTAATATCATCCTAGGTGTGGAGTATCTGCTATTTTCTCTCCGGGACATCAACTAACTATAAAATAAATTGTTAAACACAATCCAAAATTTCGTCGTACCGACGGGACTTGAACCCACAACCTCCAGAATAACATGTTCCGGTGCTTTGCCAATTAATCTACGGTTAAATTTCGTCGTAACGATACTTCGCACCGTGGCTTAATTGGCAAAGCACCGGCACATGTTATTCCGGAGGTTGCGGGTTCAAGTCCCGTCGGTACGATGAAATTTTGGATTGTGTTTAACAATTTACAAAAATATAAAGTGTGAAACACTTCAAAGAAACATAAACTATAAAATATTTAAGACAAGATACTTACTAAATAAATTAAATGTAAAAAATATTATTAAAAACAAGTTTTTATCTGGGAAAATGTACTAAAAAGTTATAAATAAATTCTAGTAAGTATTTTGCGGCTAGGTACTTACCTATATTCTTGAAAATTTGAGGCACAGAAGTATATAATATATACCTCAGCATCTGTAAAACGAGTAGTGCCTCAAGCTTTAAGAATGTAGGTAAGTACCTACACGCAAAATACTTACAAGAATTTATTTATAACGTTTTAGTACATTTTCCCAGATAAAAGCTTGTTTTTAAAAATATTTTTTACTTTTAATTTATTTTTAACATTTTAGTAGGTATAGGTAACACCTAAGTATATTACAGTAGGCGTGATGTTTTAATATATTCTACGGATATTAAGATGTGATTATGGGTAAAGTAAACTTAAAGACAAATCAATCGATTCCAAACTCGGTAGGATTATGTTGTTTTATCACAGAAGAGTCATGGCTATCTTCTAGCTTCATCATCAGATCCTGGATATCATCTAGGAGTAAAGTCCTCACGAGGAATCGATTGAGCCTAAACTGGGTTGGGTTATGTTGTTTTATCACACAGATGCCGTGGCCTACTTTCGTCTCCATCATCAGACCCTGGATATTATTTGGGTGTAAAGTCCTCCTCAAGACGAATCAATCGAGCCTCAACTCGGTAGGTTTATGTTGTTTTATCACAGAGATGCCGAGGCCACCTTCCAGTTTCGTCATCAGACCCTGGATATCATCTAGGTGTAAAGTCCTCCTCAAGAGAAATCAATCGAGCCCAAACTGGGTTGGGTTATGTTGTTTTATCACAGAGGTGCCGTGGCCACCTTCCGTCTCCATCATCAGACCAGCTCAATGGTACCATATTATTGTATTGTCACCGAAGATACATAAGTACACTAAATTTGAGTGAAATCGGACATCGGGAAGTGGGTCTAATTTAGCTTCCAAGATTCCACCCGAACACACATACATTGCAAGTTAAATAAAAGCTTGTAAAAACAATAAACCCGACTGCGGACGATTTTGTTATTGATACATTGTCCGTAAATAAATTACATTTTTATCTTTTTCACGTATGATCCTATTATTTTTTAGACGAAATAAATATATGTTTAATCACCTTTTCAAGCCCTTTAATGTGATACCTCACATGAAAGGACTTAAAGCAAAAACATTTTGTACATTATGGCGTCCAAAATCAGCCATTTTGAATATTTTTTTATAATTTTGTAAGAATTTTGTATGTTCTCGTTGACACTTGCGCTGGCATGGCGAATCTAACGACGTGCTATTTATCAAAATTGGCCCACGCGTTTGGTCTCTAGAGTTCCACAAAGGAACAAAAAACAAACATACCTACATACATAGACTGATAAACACATTGTCTCTCCTTTACGTCGCGCAGTCGGGTAAAATGTCAACCCGTACGTAAAATTTAATATTTAAAAAATATGATATGATTACTTTTGACCTTGACCTAGATTACTGATCGGACCCTCCGAGCTCAATAAATACGAGTAAATAATGAATATTGAAAAAAAATCTGGGACTTCATTTCAGCGCCTCTCGAGTGTTAGGGATGTGGCGGAAATATATTGTTGTCGATTTTATCTTCAGAAAATAACAGCTAGCTATATAACCTTGACACACAAACACTGACTTAGTATATGGTAAAAAGTTCTAGTTCTAGTCTAAAAGTTAAAGACTAAATCAATGTTTTTTTTAAACAGCTATTTGTACTCTTTTATCATTATCTCACCATTACTTAAGGATGGAAAAGTAACCAAAAATTATGTAAGTAAATATAGTAAGATATTTAAATATGTTTGTATAGCAGCCAAAAAAAATATATCGAAAACAAAGAATCTTTGAATCTCAAAATAAAATGAAATGTGCATGGCAGATTATAAAAGAAGAAACTGGTAAACATAAATCATGTCGTAGTGTCTGTGATAAACTTCTAGATAGTGACAAAAATCTTATTCGTGACAATGATAAAATCTGCAACCTATTTAATGATTACTTCGCTAATATAGCCAGCAATTTGACCAACAACTTTAACTACTCCATTCATGATTCAGAAAGATACTTAAATAAATATAAAAATAAGCTAAAATGTAGTATGAAAATAAAGCCCTAAATTACTATTGATAGAATCTTAAAAATCATAAAATCATTCAATGCCCAAAAATCTAATGATTACTGGTATGTCTCACCTTACCTAGTAAAACTTTTAAAAGAAGAAATAGCTGTAACAATGATCTATATAATAAATAACTGCATTAAAAAAGGAATCTTTCCGGAAGAAATGAAAATAGCCAAAGTTGTTCCAATATACAAAAACAAGGGTACTACCAAAGACTGCAACAACTACAGACCAGTCTCTATTTTACCAAGCTTAAGTAAAATTTTTGAGAAGTACTTAGCTGAAGAACTAATGGACCACATGATAGAAAAGGACATTTTTAATCCAAGGCAATTTGGATTCCAAAAACAGAAATCCACAATACATGCTATCGCAAACCTCATAGAGGATATCTTTGAGGGTCTGGAGGGATTGCAGAAGACCTATGGCCTCTTCTGCGATCTTTTCAAAGCTTTTGATTGTGTTTCTCATGAAATCCTCTTTAATAAGCTTGAACACTATGGAGTTCGAAATGCAGAACTGGATATCTTTAGATCATATCTAGATAATAGAACTCAAATAACCGAGCTAAATGGCTGTAGATCCAATGTACAATCAATGAAACAAGGAGTACCACAAGGTTCAATTCTAGAACTTCTGCTCTTTATCATTTATGTTAATGACATAACTTCAGCACTAGATAACATTGACGTTGTACTGTTCGCAGACGACACTAGCCTAATAATTAAAGACGATTGTTACCAAGATGTCAACAATAAAATATGCAAAACAATGCATGACCTAAAAAGGTGGTTTTTAACTAATAATATGCTGTTAAATGTAGACAAAACTCATATTGTTAATTTTGCTTTAGGATCGCGTACCCAGTATGACGCAAATTCTGTTTGCGTAAAAAATACGATAGATACCCTACACTTGAACTTGTCAAAAACTGTAAAATTCCTTGGAGTAGATTTGGATGAAAAGCTAACATGGGAAACGCACATTAATAAACTAACAAAAAAACTGTGTTCGGCTACTTTTGCCATTAAGAAAATTAAGGAGTTAGGAGGTCAAGCAGCAGCAAAAGAGGTATACTTTGCATATTTTCATTCTGTAATGACGTATGGTATACTATTTTGGGGAACAGCTGCAGAATCAAATAGGGCCTTTGTCTTACAAAAACGTGCTGTGAGATATATGCTAGGACTAAGACAAACAGAATCATGTAGGGACAAATTCCGAGAACTCAATATAATGACCATGACGGGAGAATATATTATGCAGTGTATAAAATATGTAAGGGAAAATATTAATACAATGACACGATATCAGGACATTCATAGCTATAACACTAGACATAAGGATAGACTAATTGGACCAAAGACTAGATTATCTAAGATTTCCAAAAGCTTTTACTGCAATGGCATAAAGTTATATAACAAAATTCCAACATTGATAAAAAATAAGAAAAATTATGATTTTTTTAAATTTCTTAAACAACATTTGACGCATAAAAGCTTTTACACACTACGTGATGCAATGGAAGATAAGACTTTATTTATACTTTGACATTGTTTATGATTATTGTTAATTTATATATTTTTACTATGTTAGAACAGATACATTATGTATGTATTTTTGAGTCATTGACTTCTGCTAAAGATATATTTTTACCTTTTAAATATTTAACTATGTATGACGTGTCTAAGTGCATTGTATATGTCGAAAGATTAATAAACAACAATAAACCAGGGCCTTAATTTTCAGTATGACTATGACTGGTGGTAAGCCATGATGTGGTCAAAGAAAGTGAACACGTGAGACCTAGAATGGTCTGACTCTCTACTAACACCGTAAAGTTTTAGCGGAATTTTTTTTTGTAATGCTTATACCTGTAGAATGTACTTCTAAAAAACATGGAGAAATATTGTGAGAAATCAAATCAAATCATTTATTCATTAAAAATAGAGTAATCAAATGAAATATATAATCGATAGTTCAATTTGCTAGTCTTCGTTCTTTGTTACTCGTAAGTACAGAAAATAAAATGTTCACCGTCATAGTAAATGTATCATCGATTTAATAATTAATTAAAAAAAATCACCTAAAAACTTATCGACATTTTTTTATCGATATATGAGCACTCCCTATCCGGCGCCAAGTAGTCGAGAGTGCACGGTGACGTAGCTCTCGAGCCTCCGACGGCAGTTTTATTGATCTTACTAATGCCCCTGCTATACGATCGTGATGTGCCTCGCTTGAGAAAGTTGAGGAAAACTTTCTTTCTTTGATTGATATCCGGAAACCGATGAAACGAGACAGCACTACTACATTTTATTGCACTGTTTGTCCTTCATATGCATATTTATAATACCTTATTTTAAAAGTTGTATTTTCACTCTCTGTTTAGAGATTTCAGATTGACTGAAGATTGATTGATTGAGTGATTGACTGATTGACGGATTGACTGATTGACTAATTGACTTATTGACTGATTGACTGTTGATGATAGACTGATTGACGCATTGACTGATTGACTGATTGACTGATGGACTGATTGACTGATTGAATGATTGACTGATTGACTGATTGACTGATTGACTGATTGACTGATTGTCTGATTGACTGATTGACTGATTGACTGATTGACTGATTGACTGATTGACTGATTGACTGATTGACTGATTGACTGATTGACTGATTGACTGATTGACTGATTGACTGATTGACTGATTGACTGATTGACTGATTGACTGATTGACTGATTGACTGATTGACTGATTGACTGATTGACTGATTGACTGATTGACTGATTGACTGATTGACTGATTGACTGATTGACTGATTGACTGATTGACTGATTGACCGACTGACTGACTGATCTATCAACACACTCTGAACTGATATTCAGATAACTAGTATGACGTAGGTATCCCGCTATGAAAAGATTTTCCAATTATTTGATTTTATAATTATGATTCGGTGTTTATAATATATTTAGAAAAGAACCTTGAACAAATATTTTAAATTAATACTTACATTATCTTTCAAGCAATAGTTGTACTATTCATTATTCTGTGGCAATAGTGAGCCATAAAGTAATCTATATTGTTGCCTGAATTCCATAAAGCTATAAACACGTAATTCATTTATCGAATCCTGGTTTACTTCCCATACCCACGTTTTATGACTTCAGACGGATCAGGTCATCATACATCCGGTTTTTGGCGCAGATGTGAACAGGGATAACTTTTGAATACTACATTATGTTGCACAAGTTTGAAGAAAGTAAATTTTCAATTCAAAATTTTTCAGTCAAATAAACAAGTTAATTTTAAATAAATTTTAAATTTTAACCGACTTCAAAGAAAGGAGTAGGTTCCTCAATTCGACGGTATATACAGGGTGTCGGGTTTCATATGGTCTAAACGAAAACCATCGATGGAGAACTCCAAGGGCTACCCAGAGAACCCCCATGTATGTTCTGCGAAAATCTATAGTTTTCGAGAAAATTGTGTTTTAATTGTTTTCTAGTTAGTCCCCGAAATGTTGCAATTGATTTAAATTTTCTCCCAAACTATAAAGGCCAGAGCCCTAATTTTTTTATGGGACTATAAACAACGAGTAGGTATTTTAAGGGAACACTACATTTTTTTATTTAGGCTTAATATTTTAAGAGAAAAAAAATAAGACGGTACATTTTTTTTTATTTAGACGATATTTGAACTTTTACTTTAGCCAGGCCATTCTCCAAAAGAAACAGAATAAAAAAAGTTGCAACCGATTTTAAAAACTTGTCTGTTTTATGGACCTGCTGCTTGCCAAATTTCATACGGCTACAACAAAAACCATAATTAATGAAATAGAAAGGATTTCAATAATCAAATTATTTCTTCTGATATACACTCTGGTAATCTCTTTTTTACATAATTTACTCATATGAAGGAAATAAGTTGTAATATAAGCCCAAAATCTTTGAATTAAGGAACTTTAAGAGTAAACATTGAGGTTTTATGTTGAAAAATATCGACTATTTTCCTAGCCTATCTTTTGTCATTTTTATAATAAAAGTTCAAAGTTACAGCTAAGCACATGATATCGCTTAATAAAGTTTCTTTTTAGATGATAAAAGGAGTGATCACTTTTAGTTATCTTCTTCTATGATTATTTTAGTTTGGTGTTTAATTTACGTAATAGGCAAGCGTTTGACCGCTATCTCACTTGATGATATGTGATGATGTGGTAATCTACCGTGATGCTAGCTTTCTTAGACCATAATTTTACAATCGCGAGCTTGGGTCGTTCTCCCATATAAAAATTCTAATAATTTGAGGTCAGGCATTGTGATGGCCAGAGACTGATCCATCGCGCCGGATACATCAACTTGTGTAAGTGTCACCCTAAAGATTTCACTTCTCCAGCGAAATTAATAAAAATAAATATCAACTTTAACTAAGAGATGCACACAAGAAGAGAAGTTAAGACAATTACTTCTTACATCATATCAGAAGAAACTTCATAAAGCGTTATCGTTTGTGCAATTGCTGTAAAGGGTCACTTTGCTTGCATTGCTGTAAAGAGACACTTTGAAATTTTGTATTTGACAAGAAAATGAAGAAAAAAGTAAAAGTGTTTTATCATAAAACCTTTTAATTCAAATATGTTGGGCTCTTATTAAAATGTCTTCTCTTAATTTGAGTTAGCTCTGTAAAAAAAAGATTACCAGAGTGTTTTGCAGAAGAAATAATTTGAAAATTGAAATCCTTTCTATTTCGTTAATTATGTTTTTAGACCTGAACCTCTTGTTGTAGCCGTATGAAATTTAGCAACAGCAGGTCAATAAAACAGACAAGTTTTTAAAATCGGTTGCAACTTTTTTTATTCTGTGTTTCTTTTGGAGAATGGCCTGGCTAAAGTAAAAGTTCAAATATCGTCTAAATAATAAAATGTACCGTCTTATTTTTTTTCTCTGAAAATATTAAGCCTAAAAAAGAAAAAAGCCTGCCCAAAGTAAAAGTTCAAATATCGTCTAAATAAAAAAATGTGATGTCTTATTTTTTTTCTTAGAAAATATTAAGATTAAATAAAAAATCAAAGTTTACCCTGAAAGTCCTATTCATTGTTCATAGTCTCACAAAAAAACTAGGGCTCTGGCCTTTATAGTTTGGGAGAAAATTTAAATTAATTGCAACATTTCGGGGACTAACTCGAAAACAAGTAAATCGCATTTTTTTCGAAAACTATAGATTTTTGCGGAACATACATGGGGGTTTTCTGGGTAGCTCTTGAAGTCCTCCATCGATGGTTTTCGTTTGGACCATATGAAACCCGACACCCTGTATATTTTTTTTATGTTTGTTCGCGGATAACTTCGTCGTTTATGAGAACCGGTTTTTATTATTCTGTTTTTGGGGGAAAGGAGATATCCCAAGTGTGGTACCATGGTAATTTTATCGAGGTCTGATAAGTATCTCCAGAGAACACCTCAAAATTGGTACTGAAAATTAATAGCGCGGCATTGAAGTCGGTTATTTTTAGTTTTTTAAACGATCTTATTGACATAATAAACAATCTGACTACAAACATAATCTAAATAGCTTTTCAAAAGTTTACTTTCCTGACTAGATAATAATATCAAATCTACAGAACAGGTGCCTTCAGGTGCGGCCAGACCGGTGCGATCTGCGGGCGTGTGCGCGGGCGCGATCAGGTAGTGCAGTAGTATTTTTACCGACTGGTTTAAACCAAACGCGATCTACGGCAATCAGAAAACAATTTTAAGTACTTAGATCGCCCCCGCATAACGCGAATCGCAGCGGTGTGGCCGTAGCTTTACATTTTAGGTCTCTTCTTTGTCCACAGAGTGAGAGTGTAACAAGATAGTGACCGAGTGTTCAATTTTAGATGTAAATTAATAATCTAGTAATGTATTGCATCTATATATTTGATTTCATTAAGAATATTTTAGAAGGAATTTGTTTCTTAGCGATAGCGTATTCTAGTGGAGAGTTACTAAATTGCTCACATTACAAATCAAGTCAAGTCAAGTAAGATGTGGACTATACTGAAGATTTTCAGTGAAGTATTAGTGTAAACGCAAATAGCATGTTTTTCAACATTATGATGTTTCCCTACACTCGTACACATTCACCGCCACATAATCCACATTTATTACACATTAATTCGTGGAAGAACACGAGTTTTAGAAAAAAAATACAAAGAGAGCACACACACTTTCTCACGTTCCCGCCAAAACTTTGAAAATAGTTTCACATTTATAGTATTGGTGTTTATTAGTAGGGAATAGCGGCGTCTTTCCTAAAGTTGGGCTAAAGCTCCCATGTCTGTCACTGTTAATTATTTTTCTCGTCCAAAATTTTCCAGGAGTTGGTTAAATTCAGCGCCAAGTTACACATTTGGCAGTTACTCATAAAACCTTCCGATGAAAACCGGACCCTTCTCGAGAAAATATTATGTTGGACAAAAACTACTTTCGCATTTTATATCCGTAACTTTTATTTGTTTAGGATCGGCGCTCGTTGCCTTCAATCTTTTCTGGCTGATGTCGGAGCTTAATACTGTTAGACCACTTACTGGTCGATAAATAAAGCAATATCAAATAATATTATTTTGCTGATACATTTATATGCATTACAATATAACTTTAAAATTAATTTGTATGCTAAAAATTAACTAATTAAAAGAATTAGTTAATATAAGAAATATATAAACTACATAAAATAATAAAGTATATATATAACATGCAATATTTCAAAAAACCTTTTTAAACACAAGCTTTAACATAACCAAGGACCAGAGTAAGTCAAGACAAATCCAACGAGCCCAAACACGACAGGTATAACATGATTATGTAGTTTAGGAGCTCCTTTGGCCACCTTCCAGCTCCATCATCAGATCAGCACCATGTCATCATAATATTGCATTGTCTCTCCGGATTACACATGTATGCAAAATTTCAGCTCAATCGCATCCCTGGATGTCGCTCTAAAACCAATCGCAAAATTTGTTTTGGACAAATTTGCCTTGAAGTAGAGATAAAGCTTGTAAAAATAGACTTAGCTCAGCGCATTAGCAATCTGAAGTGGCAGTGGGCTGGTCATATCTGCCGCAGGGCCGATAACCGTTAGAGTAGACTAGTTGTAGAGTAGAGACCGTGAATTGGCAAACGTAGATAGGACTCCCTGTGACCAGGTTGAGCGACCACATTCGCAAAGCGGTGGGCAGTGGCTGTAAAAATACTTAAATTCAAAATTAAACCGACTGATGTATTCATAATCTGATTATTGTGATCATTCCTATGAGCCCAAACTCGGCATTTATTATTATGAATGAATGAGTGAATGAATGAATAATACTTTATTGCACACTGAGAACAAAAAACAAACAAAAGTAACAGAAGAACATAAGATATCGGTAGTACAATGGACGGTCTTATCGCTTAGAGCGATCTCTACCAGACAACCTTTGGATGGAGAGGATTTCCAAATTATAATATTGCGGGGGTGTGCAGCTATAAGTTAACATCTATATGAATATACTTAAAATTAATACTTACACTTATACACACACATAATACATATCACAGATACATATACATTATAACTAAATAGATATTATTATAAGTTATTTTTCAAAAAAATAAAACCGACTTCATAACCACAAAAAGGCACTCAAAAGCGAAAAATAATTTACTTAAAATTATTAACGTTACCCAATTCTCTATTTGAAGTCGGTGCCAGCCAAGTCTAATAGGTAGTAGATAGATAATACCTACATGTATCTACCTACTTACTAACCTACATGTACCTACTTACTACTACATACATAGTATCTATCTAATATCCAATAGATGGTTTGTGGTTATGAAGTCAGTTTTATTTTTTTTGAAAAATAATTTATTTTACCCTTTTTAGTGCAAAAAAAGTTTTAATGAAATTACATGCATCTATTAAATTTCGTGTCTGGGCCGTTATACACTGATGGATATATACTTTTTGAAAATATCAAGTATGTACCTATAACGGTTAAGAAGATACAGATCTGTAAAGTGCGCACATATAGACACACGGACGGACGGACGGACGAAATGTCCAAAATGGCCCTGTGCAATTAAAGCATCTGACATACACGATAATTAATTGTCTATTTTATAACAATAATTCCAAATACTTTTATAACACGGACTAGTTGTATTCCAAAATGAATATTAAAAAGTATTATTTGCGATTATTAACATTAATTGCCGCCATATGGCCAACAGAGTACTGAATCACTCTACTACGTTATAAGAGGCACTTCCCTATATTGTGGATATCCGAATTATGAAAGCACTGTGTAGCCAACCTAACAACGGAAAGTATTATTTACGTAGTAACTATTACATAATATGTGGTTTTATGGTTATTTTTATTTTTGCTGTGTTGATTGGTACAAAGTACGTTCATAATTCTGAGTTATTTAATTATGTATGCAGTATCGCGGGACTGAAATGGCCGCCACCTTCGCCAAATGTCATGTCATGTCAAAAAATATTAGGTATGTTTAAAAAAGTTTGCACCCTAACAAGACTTTGCCCGGTAGAACATTCCTGTGAAGACAAATTATTTATATTTATATATAATTATTTATTGAGGGCCCGGTGGCGTAATTGGGAGAACGGTCGGCTTTGATGCCGTGGTACCGAGTTCAAACCGCCGTGCACCAATGAATTTTTCTATCGAAAAATATATGTGCGCTTCTCACAGTGGCCCTCCGGTGAAGGAAAACATCGTTAAGAAACCAATAACCCCCACATGGTGGTAGAACATATCTAGTGTCCGCCTGGCCAGCTACCACCCTCAAGTCAGAAAATCTGTCACCAAACATCTAATGTGTTCCGGCAGCTATCCTTGAGAGCCAGTTCCCATTCTAGTCCACTTCTCTATCTTCGACCGCATCATCACATAGCAACAGGTGAGATAGTGGTCAAACGCTTGCCTATAAGATATAAAAAAAAATTATCCCCACCTTTATTTCTATCTCACTCACAGTTACCGTAAGATTATCTTATATGCAATAGCAACCTCCATTGTGTGTAATCTTCTTGGGACTCTTCTACTAAAACTAGTACATTCTCCTATGTTTGAGGTATTTATCTCCATATCTCTGGTGATACTAATCAGATCTCGATAAAATTAAAATGGGACCACCTCGGAAACGTATCCTACCTATTAAAAAAAGAATCATTTGAATCCGTTCACAATTGATGGAGAAATCGCGTAACATACACACAATAAAAAAAAAACATACAGACGAATGAGAACCTCCTCCTTTTTTGTGAAATCGGTTAAAAATAGATACATATACCTTAATAAATAAGTTCATAAAATCAACTATGGAAAAAATTGTGTTTAAATACCATATTTTTAAAAGCTTGTGGAGATTGGGCTTGTCTTATTGTTACAGGAAGTTCGTTCCATAGGCGGACAGCTAGCATGGAATAAGATTTGTTGTAGTAAAGTGACGTGGAGTGATTATATACTTGTCATATATTCGAAGACTGATGTATCGTAAATTATTGATGTCAACTATTATTAAAAATTACTTAAAGTTCTATAATGTATTGTATGTATTTACTGTGGTATTGTCTACAAAATCTATTTATGTCAACAACAATGTGTCAAAATAAAATGCATTCTACCCTAAAAATACAAATGCGACATAAAGTCGTGCGCGTAGCTGCCAGAATTTAAATGAGATTTTAGCTGGGCGAAATGAGATACATAATAAGAACCCACACGTGATGTCTCATTTTAAATACATGGGACGTTAATGTAAGATATTTTTTGCTTTTTACAAGCTTTTATTTCACTTGCAATGCTGGTATATTTGTAGGAAAGTCGTCAATTTTTCAAATCTTGCAAACCGTTTTTCAACTACTCGTTGTTATCTAATTAAGAAGAAATTTGGCATACTTATTTATACATTCGGTGACAATGCAATATTACGGTACTATCGAGCTTATATCGTTTAACATCATGCGAGACCTTACCGAGACGACCTGTAATAGATCGAAAAATCTATACACTTCTAGGCTACAACACTTCCCCATCCGTATAAAGTACGCAAACTTCATAAATTTCTCTCTAAGCACTCTTTCTACAAACTACTTAAACACCCGAAAACTCCTTAAAGATACACATCGCAAAGTAATCTAGACACAATACAGATCGGATCCGTAAAGCCTATACACAAATAACTTATGTACAAAACGCCACCAGTTGTTACCCCTTCTTACCGAAACAAACAGCCTTCGAAACGCGCCGCTGAGATATATAGGGCTGTCAACGTACGTGAATGTATTCTCTATGTGTTCACAAGAATAGATGTTAGATGGAAATAGAGTACAAAATAGGTTACGACGCCGATCGAATCGCCTTGTTGAAGATACATGATATAATAGAGAAGGTACAAACGAATTCTATGACCATATACCCACTCTGCTTATCCAGGGTTTTGGCGTGTCACAGTATCAGAATATGCTCTAATGTCTGTTTGCACTTATTAACTGACTTCACAAAAAAGGAGTAAGTTCTCAATTCGACTGTTTTTTATGTTTGTTACCTCAGAACTCTGTCCAATCATAACCGATTTGAAAAATTATTTTTAGTTTCAGAGATTATGCCTCCCGTTTGGTTGCAATCAATGTCGTCGATCGCATCGTCACTTAACATCAGGTGAGAGAGCGGTCAAACACTTACCTATCTAATATAATAAACTGGCCAAGTGCGAGTCGGACCCGCACAAGTAGGGTTCCGATTAAACAAAATTTGCCGGAAAAATAAAGTACAAAGTACATCGATAATATAAATACCGTGTCAATACTAAACATGCTTATTTACTACAACGCCATCTAACGAATGTCTAATGAACTTCTAACGCCAACTAAGTGAACGTTAATACTAGAGATGCGCCGTATAGTGGATTCACCGAATTACCGAATACCGAATATTATTCGGTTTAACCTTTACCGAAACAGATATTCGGCTGAATATTCGGTTTACTATTACATTGTTTTGCCGCGTAAACAAGTTCTAGCATGTGCGCTACGTGCCGCTGCTGGTTAGATTAGGAACTTGGATGGATTTAATTGAGGTGTATAAAAATGTTGATTTAAGGCTTAAAATAAATGTTGACTATACCTACTAACTATAGGTTAAGAAGTAAATATGTTTTCTTTGACTTATAATATAACATAAGTCTTATATAATAAGTTTTGTCTTTTAGTTCCACACCTTGGCTACATGAGCCAAGAAAATAGAAATGCTTGAACCGAATATATTTGGCAACAAAACCGAATAATTTGGCAGAATACAAATAATGGAAAAGATGCCGAATACGCTGAATACCGAATACCAAACGAATATTCAGCGCATCTCTAGTTAACACAAAAAACCAGTGTTTTTCGACGTGTGGGTCGTGCCACTCGCGAACCCCTGGGGGGTCGCAAAGCCTCTATAAGGGAGTCGCAAAGTCTCAGTAAAAGAAAAAAACAAAGTTTGAAAACATACTATTAAAGAAAATATTCATTAAAGAGTGAGTAAAGTAGGTGTTTTGACTGAGAGTGCTTATAATTTTTGGTTTAAAAGAAAATATGTAATTTGTTTCCTGTAGGCCACACGAACGAAACCGCGGGTAGAAGCTAAAAATATAACAAAATACAAATTAACAAATAAACAGTGCAAGTAGGTCGATTTTTTTTCATACTAAGGGGGTCGTGTCACGTCATGAAAAATATTGAGAAACACTGGTAAACAATCGTACATAGATGGCGCTATAGTAAAAACACGTTTTTTGTATGGGGACCCCTTTTAATTCTTAACTTTGATCTGTTTTTAGTATTTGTTGTTATAGCGGCAACAGAAATACATCATCTGTAAAAATTTCAATCGTCTAACTATCACGGTTCATGAGATACAGCCTGGTGACAGACGGACAGACAGACAGACAGACAGACAGACAGACGGACAGCGGAGTCTCAGTAATAGGGTTCCGTTGGTACCCTTTGGGTTCGGAACCTTGAAAAACAACGGGTTGCACTCCGGGAGTGCCGGCAGTAGTTAAAACTTGAACATTAACGTCGTGCATTTGGTCTACTCTCCCTCCGTCTTACGAATTTTCGATCAGGTCACGTGTCTTGACGCAGTTTAACATTGTTTATCCATCCCAAAAAAAGTTTCTACTCTCCCTCCGTCTTACGGATTTTCGATCAGGTCACGTGTCATGACGCGAAGTTCAGACGCGAGTTTAACATTTTTACCCATCCCAAAAAGTTCACAACGGCGCTTAAGAAGTTTTCACTATAAAATATCTTTGTGTAACCATGCGTATTCCAACTTTTATATATAGACTTATATAAACACTAGCATAAGGGCTGGATCTAGACATTGATCTAATTGATAACTGATAGAGCACGATCTAGATAGATGTCAAGATATCTCCACTGATTGGATGTCTGACGAAGGATGATAGATAAGATTGATTTTCTAAGAAAAGTATTGGATTTAACAGCGACTAAAGTTTTATTAGCATTATTATATCATGAAATCGCAAGTAACCAGGTATATTCTAGGCAAGCGTGCTACATCTTTGATTACATCGTCATTGGTGTAACTTTTGTGTAGTGATAGGGCTTCTACTAGTCCTGGGGCGGTACCACCACTTTGCCAATTAATTCAGCCGTGAAATAAGAATGTTTTTCAGTTTGAATGGAAGTGTCTTGTGCAAGGTTGTGTGAGACTTAACATCATTTTCAGGGTTCCGTACCTCAAAAGGTACAAAAAGGAACCCTTATAAGATCACTATCTTGTCCGTCTCTCTATCTGTCCGTCTGTCCGTGTGTCACCACCGATTTTCTCAGGAATGGGTTGACCTAGCAAGTTGAAATTTATACCAGATACTAAGGTCTATAGTCTCTATTAGGTGTATAAAAATCAAGGTCCTGGAGTCTACACGATAAAAAGATATGGGCAAATTTAGATTTTCGCGAAACCTTGTAAGTACCAAAATTTATCTTAATTTTCAACTTGTTTTATTTTCCAGAATTTTTCCTTTACTTGTGCTGTAAGACCTTGCTTTTGACCAAAATTGACAATTCTAGGTCAACCGGAAGTACCCTGTAGGATTTGGGTCGAAAACTTAGCTATAGGGTACTTCCCGTTGATCTAGAATCATGAAATTTGGCAAGAAACAAGGTCTTACAGCACAAATAAAGGAAAAATTCCAATAAAACTGGCCAAGTGCGAGTCAGACTTTGGTCCCGCACACGGAGGGTTCCGAATGCCATCTAACGAATATCTAACGAACTTAGTTCTAATCTAACACCAAACCAACTAAGTACACGTTAACACAAAGTGAATTATTATTATTAAATCTGGATAGTGATGAGTAACTCACTCACGAGTTCCTCGTTTGAGGACCTCAAAAACTAAAACGAGGGAGTCACCTCGTTCTGCAACGATGAACCGCCTCATTTAATCTCCTCAAAAAATCCTCACAGAGCGTTGCGTTCGCGACATACGGAAACTCGCGAGTCACTACCATCGAGCTAGGAAATACTCGCTCACTCGCTCCCGCTCGTGCTTTACAGATCGCACTCTCTCTCTCTCCTCATTTGAGGATTTTGAGGTGTGAGGATTGTAGAATGATAATAAGAGGATTTGATTTTCGTTAGTGAGTTGTTTGAAAAGTCCTACATATAAGTAGATAGGTATTAATATAATAAATAATTAAGTACTTTAATATTAAAAGTAGTTCCGCTTTACTTTTACTCATAGACTCATAGTTAGTACTCTCCTCATTTGAGGTGTGAGGATGAGGACCTCGTTTGAGGATGAGGTGGCCTCCCTCGTCCTCGTTTGAAATCACTGAGGAACCCATCACTTAATCTGGAAGGCCGAGTGTTCGTATGACTAACTAACTTTCCACTGATTCTAGCTAAATGAAACTCTTTTAGTACTAAAATAGAAAATATATTAATCAATACTGTACACTACTACATGCAAATCTCAAATAAGTAAACAAATCGACCGAGGCCCACAAATTTAACAAATGAAAGGCTTGCGCGTGCTAATTTTTCCTGTGCTGCCATCTAGTTGCGTCGAGGTGAATTAATTGCAAAGGCTATTACACAGGTAAGTTATTTGTAGTTGATTGCAGATTGAACACCGAGCTTTGCCAAAAGCTACTTCTACCCGCCAATAGATGTCGGGAGGTCATATTTTAAGTTGCTTATTGAAAACACGAATAAAACAACATTTCTGAAAATGAATCCTAGCTAGATCGATTTATCGCCCCCGAAATCCCCTGTTTACTACATTTTATTTAATTGCTGGAGCCGTTTCCGAGATTCAGATTCAGCTTCCGAGATAAATGTGAACACGATAGATATATATGATATCTATGAAGATTCATAGATGGCGCTATCGTAAAAAACACGTTTTTTGTTTTAAACTCTTTAATTGTTAACTTTATTCTGTTCTTAGTATTTGTTGTTATAGCGGCAACAGAAATACATCATCTGTGAAAATTTCAACCGTCTAACTATCACGGTTCATGAGATACAGCCTGGTGACAGACGGACAGACAGACAGACAGACGGACAGCGGAGTCTCAGTAACCCTAAAAGATAACAAAAGTTGAACTTAATTGGAAGCAACCAAAGTTGGTACGGAAGCCTCGGTGGGCGAGTCCAACACGACTTGGCCGGTTTTATTTTGCACATTACTAGTATTCTTGTTAACCCCTCCAATAGCCCCTGCAATAGCCCATTGGGCTATTGCCGCCTTGTCTTGATTATTATGTCATTATGTCTTGAAGTAGCAGGCGCAGTGATATGCACTGGTACGACCACAACGCGGCGTCCTGCGTCCGTTTCCATTGTTTTCTGATCGACGTAGAACGCGTTTGGTGTGAACCAGTCGGTACAAATACTACTGCGCTATCTGATCACCGCCTAGATTGCGCACGCAGGGCGCCACCGTGTGGTCGTACCTTTAGTCAGGAACCGATGAAATTGGTTTTTATCACAAATGTTCTCTAATACCTATATTACTGAACATAAACAACTGACTTTTCAAAGTAATCCCAAAAACCAAACTTAAATTATTATTGCTCTTGTGCTTTATTGCCTCTAACTTCTCTAAAACCAAATTAAAATCGAAGAAACATTTATTACCTATCAGAGCAATGCTATAGAATTTTTCTAAATTGCAACCAATTGATGTACTCGTAAATAAAAGTCAGCTCTGAAATTACAATTTGCTACCCAATTGGCTTTGACGTCGAATCCTAATAAATAACGTTGCAGTCGGTCTTTCTCCAAGAAATGAGTTTGTATTTATTGATGTACCGTAGTAGTATGTACCTATTGTAGAACAGCGTGGCTACACCCACAGTTATAAACATCTAATATCCTGTACCACCAAATTGGCTAACCCTGCAAAGGTTTGATGTGTCTTAATTTATCCTAGACTAGCAGCCCGTCCCGGCTTCGCACGGGTAAAACATACGCCTACAAAATTTGCATCAGTTTGTCGCATTGAATATGAAATATGAACATATTTAACAATCATCGTCATATTTCAACCAATTTACACAAAACCTTAACGAATTATGCACCTAAATCTTCCTTATAAGCACTCTGGCTATTGGTGAAAACCGCAGGATAATCCGTTCAGTAGCTATTGAGATTATTGCGAACAGACAGACAGACGCAGTGATGGACTTTGTTTTATAATACTTACGTAGTGATATTGGACGGCCCTTTGGCGTAGAGGAGTTACCCTGATTCTGACCCGACGGTCGTTGGTTCTAATCCTAGCTATATACCTACCAATGAAAGTTTTATGTGCATTCATGAATCATGAGTTTTCGTACAGTGGTAGTGCGATCATTAAATCTACCAAAAAGTAGCTTACCACCAAGGAGAACATCTGCCGCCTTAACCTTACTGCGTTCCCCGACGCAAAAAGTAGAGGTAATATACGCTTAACGTGTGTATCTGTGTGTCTGTCTGTAGCATCTTAGCACCTAACCGGATGAACCGATTTTGTATTTATTATTAATAGTTCTTTTTTGTTTGATAGATGTCTTTATCGAGAGTGTTCTTAGCTTTGATTCATGAAAATTCGTTCAATCGTTATAAAACTATGAGCTTTTTAACCGACTTCAAAAAAAGGAGGAGGTTTCTCAATTCGACCGTTTTTTTTTTTTTTTTTTTTTTTTTTTTTTATGTTTGTTCGCGGATAACTTCGTCGTTTACGAACCGATTTCGATTATTATTTTTTTGTTCGAAAGGAGATATCCCAAGTGTGGTACCATGGTAATTTTATCGAGGTATGATAAGTATCTCCAGAGATATTGAGATAAACATCTCAAAATTGGTACTGAAAATGAATAGCGTGGCATTGAAGTCGGTTGTTTTTTAGTTTTTAAACGATATTATTTCTAGTTAATTGGGCTATGAAATCAACTTTCATAGGTCTGATCAATTCGAAAATCTTCTTCTTCAACGATATTGTAAGAACATGGAACATTGACCTGATGCTGGGACATCTCCTGGACTCTACAGAATACTCAAATCCTCACCAACTTACAGCTCAGATTTTAAAAGTCGTGTTTAGAGTCATTGGAATGCTTTTAATGAAAAGATTATACATAGATCAGTCAGGGTGGTTTAAAATATTATATTATTATATATAAAGATGAATATTATTTTATACAATAGATCATATTATTATACTATATTGACTTAAAATTGATTGTGATCGATGGGGATCTACAGCATAGCTAAGCTTAAAATAATATTTTCGTAGTAACTATGACCTATTCTGTGGTTTCACTGCAAATATTTTATTAATTTTGCGATGCGTTTATGTGAAATTCGTGATATCTTCTAGAGTTTTCATTTGCATTATATACTGTAAGGGACAATTTTAATCTATAATATGTGGCCAAGCTAATTAACGTAATTATTTGGATAAGGATTAATACAATATACTTGAAAATAGCCTTGGAAGTTATGTAATATTTTTTAACAAAAATTTAAAGATTAAAATGGTTACTGTGAGTCAACCTTTAGAGATAGACATATGCTGTCGCGGACTATTTTGTAGGTCTTATTAAGTTGTAAAACACTTCCATAGAAAATATTCTTCTATTTTCAATTGAGTAGCGTTCGTAATAAACGTGTTTTTTCGCCCGTTTTTTTGTCGACATAGGTTGCAAATTAGGTCTCCACGAATGTGCCTTTGATTTAAACGGGATAATATATAGCTTATTTTCATTCTGAAAGTCCATTCTATGTATTAGTGAAAGAATTTTTTAAATCGGTTCAGTAGTTTTTGAGCCAAATCATTACATACCAAAAATACAAAAACACAATAATACAAAAACACAAATGTTCTCTCTTTATAATATTAGTATAGATAGTATAGATTACTTCTGGCTTATACCTACGGCGAGGCCTAAAACATTATGATTTGAATATTACTCTGCAGTTAAGTTCAGTTCAGTAAGGCGATATTCGTAGGATTTCATTCTTTCTGACACAGTAAGCTTCAAACAGAATTCTTTAAATAGTGGTAGTGGTAGGCAACCATGGTAGAAGCCAAGTCTATGGCAGTGAACAACTTTTACCAGCCTCTACAGTTTTACCAGAAGTATTTCGGTCCAAACTGTTAAGCGTCGTCAAACACCTAACATGTGTTCCAACTGTCCTTGAGAGCCTGCCCATTGTAGGTCTGTCGTACTACTATTCTCGATAACAGCGTCACTTACCAACAGTTGACATAGTGGTCCTTATATCCATTATGCTATCAATAAACTGGCCAAGTGCAAGTCGGACTCGCACTCGTAGGGTTCCGTTACACAGTAGAGTATTCTATACCTATGATTTTTCGCAACTACAAAAATAACTTAGTATTTCATAGTGTTTGTATGAAAAACAAAGTTATACTTGCGGTCGCTATATCTCAACAACAGCTGACTGTATCTCCTTCAAACTAATTTTCGTTGAAAGTTATTATTGAGATCTACAGAATATTTTTTTTTTTTTTTACTCCCTTACTTTACTTTAGAAGTTAGAGGGGGGGGGGGGGGGCAAAAGACCCCTATCCATAGACACCAATCACGTATACGTTTGAAGAAAATTTTTTTTTGTTCCAGTTCCAAGTATGGGATGCCCCTCCTTAAACTTTTATATCTTTTTCTGTAGTCTTAATAGTTCAAGAATAAAATGGCTGTGACATACGGACGGACAGACAGACAGACAGATAGACAGACAGACATGGCGAATCTATAAGGGTTCCGTTTTTTTCCATTCGGCTACGGAACCCTAAAAAAGATCGAGGCATACTCGTTCAAAAGATTTAGCCAATACATTTCAATCAGCCGTCTGCCTGAACTGTCTCTAAGGTCTGTAATCACTTTACCCTGAACCAAAACGATCTTAATATCACATTTGAGTATTTATACATACCTTACACAATGTAGTAACCTAATTCTATTATGATGTTACTGAAACGTACATTCCGATCCAACATCATAATAAGTTAATATTTCAATATTATAACCTTCATTTGAGGTGGAAGCAATATCCATGCATATATAAGATATTCATAAGATTGAGGTAGCTGATTTCAAGTAACAGGATAAAACCGGCAAAAACTATCATTATGAATAATATATATCTCATCTTCTTTCCTCCATTATGTAGGCTCCATAATACTTCACGAAAGGGTATAATATATAGGTACCTTTAACATATTATGTAATTTTATTTAGTAAGGCAAGGTTTCAGAGCTTTATAAAGTTTGTAAAGATTTTTATAAAGTATTATAGTGTACTAGAAGTCCCCCGCGGCTGCGCCCGCGTTAAAAACTCTTTTAATTTACTTAAAACTTTTCTTTTGTAAAAACGATTCTATCATTAAAGACATCAAATAAGAATTAGCCAAATCGATTCACCTGTTTTCATGTTATCGCAAGACTAAGACAAATCAGGATTCATATTTATAAAACCCGAAAAACCCAAAAAAGCGCAATCCGAAACAATATTGATTTTCAGACTTTTTTACCCAAGTTCATTCTCTTAGGGTGGCATTTTGAAAAAGTCTGAAACTCGTATATACTTATTTATTTATTACTTTCTCCCAAAATTCACCCCTGAAAGGGATGAAACGCAGGTTCAAAGTTTGTATGGAGAAACAAGATTAGATAGTCTTTTATATTCGAAACTTAACACAAGTACTTAAGAAGTACTTGTGTGAAATGTCGAATAAAATGACTATCCAAACTTTGAACCCCCGCTTCATCCCTTGAAGAGCGAATTTTGAAAAATCCTTTCTTAGCGGATACCTACGTTAAAATTACTATCTGCATCCAAAATTTCAGCGCAATCCGAAACAATATTGATTTCAGACTTTGTTACCCCACTTCACCCTTTTAGGAATAGAATTTCAAAAAGCCTGAAACACGTTTTTACTTATTTATTTACTAAACTACTTGTGTAAAGTTTCGAATATAAAAGGCAATCTATTCTTGTTTCTCCATACAAACATTGAACCCTGTTTCATCCCCTTCAGGAATGAATTTTGGAAAACCTTTCTCAGAGGGAACTAACGTCGTAGTTAATAACTATCTGCATGCCAAATTTCAGCGCAATTCGAAACAATATTGATTTTCAGATTTGTTACCCTATTTCACTCTTTTAGGGGTGGAATTTCTAAAGAGCCTGAAACGCGTATTTACTAACTTAAGTACTTGTGTTAAGTTTCGAATATAAAAGACTATCTAATCTTGTTTCTTCATACAAACTTTGAACCCCCGTTTCATCCCCTTCAGGGGTGAATTTTGGAAAATCCTTTTTCAGAGGGAACTAACGTCGTAATTAATAACTATCTTGCATGCCAAATTTCAGCGCAATCCGAAACAATATTGATTTTCAGACTTTGTTACCTTATTTCACTCTTTTAGGGGTGGAATTTCGAAAGAGCCTGAATCGCGTATTTACTTACTTAAGTACTTGTGTTAAGTTTCGAATATAAAAGACTATCTAATATTGTTTCTCCATAAAAAGTTTGAAAACCCGTTTCATGACCTTCAGGGGTGAATTTTGGAAAATCCTTTCTGAGAGGGAACTTATGTCGTAATAACTACCTGCATGCCAAATTTCAGCGCAATCCGAAACAATATTGATTTTCACACTTTATTACCCCATTTCACCCTCTTAGGGGTGGAATTTAAAAAAAAAACCTGAATCACGTATTTACTTATTTTTTTATTAAAGCACTTGTGTGAAGTTCGGTTAAAAAAGACTATCTAATCTTGTTTCTCCATACAAACTTTGAACCTCCATTTCATCCCCTTAAGAGGTGAATTTTGGAAAATCCTTTCTTAGTGCACACTTACGAACTAAGACAAATATACCCTCCAAATTTCAAGTCTCTCCGACCAGCGGTTTAGGCTGTGCATTGTCTGTCAGTCAGTCAGTCAGTCAATATGTCAGGACAAAGATTCTTATAGTATTAGATTTAACCTGAGTTAAAAAGTGTTCCGTTTTAATCCAGGTTACTAACTACCTGTGTGCCAAATTGTAGTACCGTTATTTGCGTGTTGATAGAAGTAGAAAATCCAAACATACAAACTCACATTTTTAATATTATTGAAGTGAAGATGAGCACTTTGTGGGTATAGAATGGAATAAGACTGAGCAGTCACGCTCAGCTGAGCGTATGTATGTAACGCTCGATCAGGTAAAGTCGGCTCGAGTTCAGATAAAGTCGGCTCGAATCAACTATTTCATAATACTAACCTCGCCTTGATAAAGTTTTCACATCTGTCGTGTGGTCTTAAACATACACCGTTTTAGAAGTAAAAACTTCTTTAGCGGCGTTGTGAACTTTTTTGGGATGGGTAAAAAATGTTAAACACGCGTCAGGACACGTGACCTGATCGAAAATTTGTGAAAAGACGGAGGGAGAGTAGACCAAATGCACAACGTTAGTATTCAATTTTTCACTTCTGCCGGCATTCCCGGAGTGCAACCCGTTGTTTTTTTTACAAGGAATAACTAATTGCACCCCACAGTTTCGTTTACGGTATAAACTATACTTAATAATATTATTTACATCGGTCCAGCAGTTTAACCATGTAAAACAGACAAAGTTACATTCGTAATTTATAAGCCTGTTTGAAAGAGGAAGACCACAGAACCCGAACAAAATCTTATGTAAGGAAAACAACCGAATTTAGTTTATTACTGTGTTGTCGTAAAAAATCTAGTGACCACCACCCTCAGATTAAAAAATCTGTAGCCAAAACGGTTCCGGTAGCTGACCTTGAGAGTCAGTCCTAATTCTAAGCCTAGCGTGCTACCATCCACGACCGCATCATTACTAACCAGCAGATGAGGTAGTGGTCAAACGCTAACCTATTCAATATTAAATAAAGTAGATAGATAGATAGATAGAAAATTCTTTATTGTCAGACCTCATAACTTAAAAATAACATACAAGGTATTCATTTTATTAGTGTTACAATGGCTTTATCGCTGAAAGCGATTTCTGCTAGGCAACCTTTGGATGGAGAGGTCTTAAAGAAAAAATACAATAGACGGAAGTGTTCCTAATAAGTTAAGTGTAAAAATAAATAACTAAAAATACTAACCTACCTTACCAAAGACGTTTTAAATTAAGATTAAGATTAATTTACAAACCAATTTATGTGATAAATTATAACATTTGATAAATAAAATAGCAATTTCAATTCAAAGTACATCAGCATCATCATAATCAGCACTGGCTGATACCACTGGCACTGGCCAGTCCACTGCTGGACGTAGGTCTCTCCAAAGATACGCCACTGAGAGCCCAATCTTCGGCTCATTGGGAGGGATATGCCTTAATCGCCACGCTGGGCAAGCGGGTTGGCGATCTGAGGACGTAGCTTCTCGCACTGGTGACGCTGCTGCCTATCACCGGCCTGTAGGATTTAGCTACGCCATATGAAATGGTTATACCGCCATTTGTCGGTCGCCAGAGGTGGTCGGTGGTCGTAAATAAAGTAAACAGAGCACAAATATCCCTCTTACAAATTCACTGACCGAACATCAAGTTCCCCTATCTCGTATCTATTCTTAAGTCGACACCTCATTGCTTAAAGTCTTAAAAATCCAGCAGCTCTAACCATCCCAAGTACAAGAATACTTAACAGCAGACTTTACTACTTTACTTTTTCTGTCTTCAGAAAGTCTAAAGATATAAAACTTGCTGTTTATTGTCCTTACACAGTACTAGACGAGAGACAGCTTCTACTTGTGCCGTTGAACTTTTAACTTAGGCGAGTTGCGGTTAAGCTTCGTGAGAGGAAACATTATTAAGTACATGGAAATGTATTTAATTAAACTGAAGAAATCTTTACAACTATAAAAACGCATAGCATATTTCAAATGCTAAGCAATGAGACTAATAGGTATACATATTATTGTTATTCTTTTCATTTTAATTTAAATTAGGCGCACCCTGCATTTAGCTACTATTTTTATCCTCTCCATACAAAGGTTTGTCTGGAAGAGATTAGTTAGCGATAATACCGTCCATTGTATCACTTTTTAAGCTAAAAACTGTAACACTTAAGCTGTAAAAGTTATATGTGTCTGTATCTTTGGTGTCGCAATAAAGAGTACGTATTACTCTGTGTTAAGTATTCTGTTTAAAGAGTTTATCTATCCATTAATTTTGAAATAAGTTACAGTCCTGCTTTATTTGTTTTTTTGCCTTTAAAATGTTCTACTCGTATTTAACGTTTAACTTAAGTGAGATTAAACAAATGCTATTAACATATTACAATAAAATTAAAGAAGCAATAAAAAACGAGGTTTCGAGGTAGTTTCATAGCAAATAAATGAAACCAGCTCAGCGCATACATAAGGCCTAGAGATGCGACATGATGGCTGCAATAAGACTGACAATAAGTCTTGGTCCTATAATTATTGGAAGCACTTCAAAAGTTGTCACTTAATAAGTGTAAGTAAGTAAGGGTGATTCAATGAATCACCCTTACTTACTCACTTATTACTCTTATATCGCTTTAAATATCCAATTAGTATGTCAAGGCTTCGATCGTAAAAACTTTATTGATCACATTTTTTTTAACTCGCATCAAATAACAATATATAAATAATAACATATCACAATCAGTAGCATATTTAGCATAGTCTTAACGGAGGGGTTAACAAGAATACTAGTAATATGTGCAACCCACATTGCTAGTAAGCTTTAAAAAAATAAAAAAACACGATGCAATGAATCAATAAATAAAGACTATCGCATTAGCGGCAAAAAGACGTACCGCTAGTAATAATAAAGATATTTTTAGTGACATCGCGTAAGTCACATTAAATTCCCGATTTTAAATCTATAAGTAATTTATAAACTAAACCGGGTCAACCTTAGTAGTAAATTAAGGATATTTAGTACCATTTATCTGGAGATACTCATCAGACATTACTAAAATTTACTTAAGAAGCGCCTACTAAAGAATAATTAAAATCGGTTCATCTTCGGTGATAAGTTTGAGGTGTTTATCTCTAGAGATTCAGTCAGATTTCAATAAATTGTGTAATGAAACCACCCTGGAGATATACCCTACCCATGATAAAAAATCTTTTGAATCGTTTCATAATTGGCGGAGTAATCGCGTTACTAACACAAAAAAAGAATTATACAAAAGAATAAAAAATCCGGCAAATGTTAACATTCGTTATAAACTAATATAATTTTTGTTATTTTTACTGAATGTTAAAAAAAATTACTAACATGCTTTTACTTTTAACAAATACATGAAAATTTACCGTTTTAAACATTCATCAGAGTATTCTTCGACTGTCGGTTTCTCTTCTGTCAATTAGTAGATATCCTCATTAAAATTTAACAAGACCGTTATACCCCATCCCTAATTATAACGAGATTAAGCACAATGGAGTGGTTTTAACTCTTATTTGGGTAAAAATGGAGTCGCTTTCGAAAGCGATTTCGAGATAAACTTTTTAATTTGCAGTATTTGTTTTCAAAAGAATTACACACTTGGCTGCTGAAAAACGAAATCATTGAACCATAATATATTATTTTCTTTTATGCCCTACGAAATAAAAGGCTTTATCGCTTTTGAGAAAGTTTTGACTTCAAACAAAAACTATGTCTATTCTATAGAACAAAAATAACTTCATATTTCCGATAGTTAACAACTTTTCCAATTATTGTTAGTGGAACCCTTTTGCTCGTGCAAATAAAAACAGAAGCGAGCTATGCATATTAACTACTTTGAAGTTCGAGTGATAACAATATCGTATTTATTGTTATTCTGATACTCAAAACTAGTTTTCATAATATACATTATTTTATAAACTTACACATATTAATAATTATAATAGATTTAGACTCGTTTACCGAATCCTAAAATTCAACATATTTTTTTTATATCTTATAGGCTAGCGTTTGACCACTATCTCACCTGTTGGTAAGTGATGATGCGGTCGAAAATGGTAATCACACTAGGCCTAGAATGGGAACTGGCTCTCAAGGATAGCTGCCGGAACACATATACCTTCTTACCACAAAAATATTTTTAAACAACATTTCGACACCTGTTTAATTAGACAGTGTCTAAAAGTTAAATAGTGTTTGAACGGGTGTTTTATTTCTCTTACTACAAAACTACGTATAAATTTAAACACAATTTAAATTTAAACATGTGTTTAAGGCATGTTTACCCTTAGGCAAATGTTAGACACGGATTTGTAGTACGAAATTTCTGAAACATCTGTTCAACACATGGTTATGCCGTGTCCAATTCTTTTGTGGTAAGACTGTAGATGTTTTGGTGACAGATTTTCTAGCTTGAGGGTTATGGCCAGGCGGACACTACATAGCGTCCTACCACCATGCGGGGGTTGTTGGTTTCTTAACGATGTTTTCCTTCACTGTGAGAAGCGCACATAAAATTTTTCGATAGAAAAATCCATTGGTGCACGGCGGGGTTTGAACTCGGTACCACGGCATCCACACTTTGTTGGTAATAATTGTTTAATTTTAGGATTCTGTCTTACTATTAACATAATTTTAAGATTTTTAATCTATTATTGTATGTTTGAAATGAACAAACAGTTGAGATAAATATATCTTGTATATGATTGTACACCTTTTGTACACCGTTTTCACAATTAATATATCCTATTCTATTCAAACCCAGAATATGCTCAAACAATTTTGGGAAATGTTGATTATTGTACAAATTGTGCATATAAATGCGAAAGTGTGTATTTTTGTTTTATTTATTCACGCCTAATAGTTTGAAATTATAATTGAGATAGTTTTATGACTAGAAAAAAAAACCGACTTCACCGCGCGAGTCAGCTTCAGTAGCATAATGGAGATGTTTATCGCCATATCTCTGGAGATACTCATCAGATCTCAATGAATTGCACAATGGAACCACCGTTAAGGTGTACTTTATCCATAAAGAAATCATGTTTTTTTATACCTTATAGGCTAGATTGTGACCACTATCCCACCTGGTGGTAAGCGATGATGTGGTCGAAGATGGTGAACACGCTAGGTCTAAAATACCATCACTCTCTAGGGACTGCCGGAACACTGTAAGGTTACGGCGGCATATTCTCTCCTTGGTTGTGGTAAGCTGCTTTTTGGTAGCAAGTCAGGCGGAACATCGGTATAATAATATGCTCCTACCACCTGGGGAAGTAAGAAATTAACGATATAAAATAATATAATATAAAAATGAACTTAAATCGCGCGAAGGCAACTATAATAGAGTGATATTTTTAACGCAAGAGAAGCCAGGTCGTATTCATGTAGTTAAATAATAAAGACAATTTACATGAGTCAATGCTCGCTTCGACGCACCACAAAAGCTTTCTAAAAGCTTGTGCACATTAACTGTATGCAATCTCAATGATACACTCTACCACATGACTCCCATATCTTAAACTACATATAATATTCACACCAAAGAATATATAATATACTGGAATACATTTCTCTAGCGATATATTAAATTGTCTTAAATATAAAAACATGCGTTGGATAACAAGCATGCCTGCATACGTTTATCCGGGGAACTAATTATTTATTAGCTTTTTATTAGCTTCATCTGTATGTTTGTATGTTTGTAACCGACTTCTTTGGACGCGATTTTGACCCACTTTAAACGGCCAGATTTCGTTCAAACTTTGTAGATTTATCGAGGACCGATGACAACACAATAATTTGATAAAAAATTATTCCATTTTTCAACTAAAAAGTAGAAAATAAATAATAGTTTAAAATAACTAAAAAACACGCATTTTATAGAAAACCGAACTAAAAAATAGGAAATAAATTTTAATAAATTTAAATTAAGAATAGTGTTAAAATTTTCAATAAATATAAATTAATAATAGTGTGAATAAAAATATATATATTTTGTTTTTAAAAAAGCGTGAGGTGCATGGTGTCAATAGTTATAAATATTTTATTGACAGATATGAGTAGAGTGATTATCATTTTGATAAAATCTTAAAAGCACCTTACGCTTTAAAAAATTTTTTTTTTTTTAATTCACACTATTATTAATTTATATTTATTGAAATTTTTAACACTATTCTTAATTTAAATTTATTAAAATTTATTTTCTATTTTTTAGTTCGGTTTTCTATAAAAAGCGTATTTTTTAGTTGTTTAAACTATTATTTATTTTTAAAGTAAAAACTTCTTTAGCGACGTTGTATACTTTTCTTGGGATGGGTAAAAAATGTTAAACTCGCGTAAGGTCGCGTAATGTCCTGATCGAAAATTCGTAAGACGGAGCGCACGGCGCTTGCGCAAGGTGTCATTCTAAGATATTCAAAAATGACGTGTTCAAGTTTTCACTTTTGCCGGCACTCCCGGAGTGCAGCCCGTTGTTTTTTTTTTGACGATAGTATGAAATCTGAATGGTTAATTACCTTTTGTTTTAATTTTTATTACAAGCCCATAAATTATGTTTTTTTTTATTTAGATTTATTGATAGTAGCTATTGAATGTTATTAGGCGCATTGATTTTAAACGGGAATTGAACGTGACTCACGCGATGTCAATAAAATAAGTTTAAAATGAACGTAAGTTTTTATAATAAAGTTATTAGACGTGTGTGTGTATGTAGAGTTTTAATATGCATATATAATGCATAAATGCTTTGAATTTGAATTTTATCACTATGTGAGTCAGGCAATAATGAACTGCTACTGAGTTACCGGAATATCAAACAAGATACACTTCTTATTTCAATCTACTACCTGCGTTGACACAACGGTTATTACGTCCAGATATTTATTGATTGGCAGGTCTTGAGTTTGAACCCCAGAAGTGATATTTCTTAGCTTTTATTAACTTTCTAATTCACGTAGAATAATTGATTTAAATGCGCTTGTTGTGCTGAGATTCACATCGTCTAAGGGTCACCTCACACCGAGACGCGACGCGATGCGACGTCTTAGTATGGTTTTTGCAGTAACGTTTTCACCAGCGCGGTTGTATGCATTGCGGGCCACGAGCTTTGCATCTCTAGGATCGTTATATAGTCGCTCGGATAGCCCGCGCTGCCGGCAATTCGGACACGCACTCTGATCACGACTGTGACAGGCAGAGACTCAAAGCTCGTGGCCCGCAAAGCTTACGAACCGCGCTGGCTGGTGTCACTTTAAAACCACACTTACTACGAACCCTAGTTAGCTCGGCCTATTTCATCTATAGTAAAATAAACGGGAAACTGTATAGCGGCATCTCTATTTTGAATATTCTAAATGGCTGATTTATTGGTGTAGCAGGACTTTACATCAGTTTTAAGATTATTGAACTACATTGTTTGTATTATATGTTTTACACTCTGACTAATTCTAAAAGATGCTTGAAAAGTTTAAACTATATCGAGCTTTTGCGAAAAAATTTATGTGATAAATGCGTTTTAAGCAAGCTCTGGCGTGGAAAATTGTTTATGACTTTAAAGTTTTTACTCACTAAGACCGACCTGAATCCTAAACCGATACGATATAATTTTTATTTAATATTAGCACAAGCAAGACCCTTTCCTGATATTAAGCTATGAATACTGCGACATACTATGACACGAAAGTCCTTGAAATAATATGATTTATCAAGATATAAAGACTCATACACCTTGTTATTTTACCGGACAAACCGGATACAAGAAAATTATTATTATTGAGGATAAAAAAAAACAAAAGTTTGTTAAGAAAGAGATGACTGATGGATGTTTCATATCCAAAGACAAAAATAGAAATATACAAATTGATTGACGAGAAGACAAACCCTACTAATAAATAACCGGCCAAGAGCGTGTCGGGCCACGCGCAGTGTAGGGTTCCGTAGTAGCCTGTTATTCAATGCAAGTCTTTACCCGTTATAAACAAGCAACTAAGTACTCCGTCTTTGTCACTTTAAAGGATTTATTCTAAGGATGTTGTATTTGGTACAAAATTATCCAACACCCAAGATCAACGACTGTTACTGCTAAACTAATAAAGTTATCTCAACCGCTATAATTTTCCTTTAAAGTTCATAAAATGCGCTATTATCACGAATTTTTCCAGATTTTTCATGCCAGCAGTTTAGCTTTTAGAGGGGGGGGGGGACGCCCTACTGGAACAAAAATGTGCACTTTAAAGTTTAATATTTCGTAAATGGAGCATTCAATCAAAAAATGGTATTAGCAACCCTTAAGTAATTTTAAAAGACCTATTCAACGATACCCCACACGATGGGGTAGACGATGAAAAAAAAAATCATCCCCACTTCGCATATAGGGGAGCTACCCTAAAAAAAAATATTTTTCACAATTTTATTTCAGTACTTTGTTGGCGTAATATATATACAAACCCCCACAAAATTACAGCTTTCTAGTATTAACGGTCTCTTAGCAAAACCTCGGACAGATAGACAGACGGACATGAAGAAACTATAAGGGTTCCTTGTCAGGACTACGGAACCATAAAATACAGTTACATATTTGAATGTCGAAAGTTAAAATATCTACTGATAAAATATCGATGTTCAAAATATCGAAAATTACAATATCGACTGTATGAAAATATCTAAAGTTTATATTAGCTACGTGCAATAAATCTAAATATCGACAAAGGTAACATCGAAAGTTCTAAATATCGAAGCACAAAACGTTGGTAGATTGGAAAAAAAATGAAATAAGGGCCGATTCGGTTCTAGCACTCGCCGGCCGCTATACCTAGACCTATATTGTTTTGCCCTGGAATGTGTAGTGTCATAACAAACGGTTTTTAACGAAACGAGCGTACCAAAAAAAATCTATTGATTTAAAATTAAATGTTAGGGCAAAGTCATATAGGTTTAGGTATACATAGGTTTCTTGCGACTATAACGCACTAGCCGAGCGAGCGAAGCGAGCGAGAGCTAGAACCGAATCGGCCCTTATTTCATTTTTAGGGTTCCGAACCCAAAGGGTACCAACGGAACCCTATTACTGAGACTCCGCTGTCCGTCTGTCTGTCTGTCTGTCTATCCGTCTGTCACCAGGCTGTATCTCATGAACCGTGATAGTTAGACGGTTGAAATTTTCACAGATGATGTATTTCTGTTGCCGCTATAACAACAAATACTAAGAACAGAACAAAGTTAAAAATTAAAGAAAAGTTTTAAAAAAGTTTTTTACGATAGTGCAGCGCCACCTATCTAGTTGCTAAGATGACGCTATCGTCTTTACCTTAATGTGAATCTCGGAAGCGGCTCCAACGATTAAATAAAATTTAGTATACCTACAGGGGATTTCGGGGGCGATAAATCGATCTAGCTAGGAGTCATTTTCAGCAAATGTTGTTTTATTCGTGTTTTCAATTATCAACTTTATTGATAATCAACTTAAAATATGACTCTTCCCGACATCTATTGGCGAGTAGAAGTACTGTATCAGTAAAACAGTTAGATGCTCTCAATTTAAAAAAATAGTATTATTATTCGTCAATAGATGTCGGGAAGAGTCATATTTGTCTGTTTAAGTGGCAAAAAATTCCGAGCAAAGCTCGGTCAACCAGATATTTAATAATATTAATTACTACAATTACTATTACTTCTTTCTTTCTTTCTATTACTATTACTACTATATAATACTATTCTACCTTTGTGTTAACGTTTACTTAGTTGGTGTTAGAAGTTCGTTAGAACACTGGGGATATCTCCTTTCGAACAAAAAAAGAATAATCAAAATCGGTTCATAAACGACGAAGTTATCCGCGAACAAACATAAATATATATATATTTATATACGGTCGAATTGAGAAACTTCCTTTTTTTTGAAGTCGGTTAAAAAACAACTTTGTGAGTATGGGTATTTTTGCGTGTAAAAAGGGCTGAACGAGTTTTGTTGATTTTGGCGCACAGAGTATAATAACCTGGATAAATAAATAGGATACTTCTTAAAGCTGCGAGGCACAGTTAGTGATATTATATATCTCACACGTCCAAGCCATAATAGATGAATTTACATCCCAATCTCATCGCTAGATCGGATTGGCGATCGGATCGGCGCCTGTGGATGTTCTGTTTCATAGCGTGTTTACTACCTTCTTTTTATGTTTATGGCATTGTTTATTCTCGCTTCAGATAAGATTTATGTTTGTATAAGTTATGAGCTGTAATATTAGTGGATGTTATAATTGTACTACTAAGACTTACCTAAAATATACATGGTATAATTGAGAGGATAGTGTTTATTTAGTGGATTGAAATGGTTTTGTGCTAATTCAGAATTATAGTGATTGGTTTTGTCATATTTTAATACATTATTTATTTTTTAACCGACTTTACAAAAAAGGAGGAGGTTCTCAACTCGTCTGTAGGTTTTTTTTGTGTGTATGTTACGCGATTTCTCCGTCAACTGTGAACGGATTCGAATGATTCTTTTTTTAATGGGTAGGGTACGTATCCGAGGTGGTCCCATTGTTATTTTAACGAAATCGGCCCAGCCGTTTTTAATATATCAACATTTGCATTACGATGCATTTACTTATCACGACGATTTTCTACTAACGAGTACTACTGGCACAGATTATATAAAAGTTTACTACGTCTCCTGGCTACTTTGACTAGCGCGACGTTTGAAGTCGGTTCTTTTAGTTAAACGATCTTAAATTATTCTTAAAGTACCTTCTTCAAAAGCGCAAGTGGCAAATAAAATAACAAGACATTTGAGACTTGGCTATATTGTATGAGATCGAGAACATGCCTAAAACAGTGATCACAATAATGCACAATTCACATAATAATTATTTTTTTAACATGCTTTAATATTTATGTCATATTGCACCAGTAAAACCATCTGCTTGCCTAAGCTTGTATGCAGTTGTTTAATACATTACCAGTATTTACATTCCATATAATTCTATATATAAATTAACTGAACATTATCATTGACATTTTCAAGGAAGAAATGTTTCATTACTCCAAAGCCCACATGAAATGATTCCATTACTTTATCCAAGATTATAACCTATTTCATAAATAAAAGATTCACCTAATTTTCAAAACATACCCTGCCTACACAATATGAAAGCTATTCCTACCTAACATACATTATTCATGAGGCTAATGACTTGGGAAGCTATCAGCAGGGAATAAAATAAATGTAGTGTTCATTCATTCATTCACTATCATTATCTGTGGTCATTGGGCGTGAGGGATTTTTTATCTGTTGTATTTCTGATGTCATTTTTGCGTTGTGGAAAAACCGTTCTGAGGAAAACTACAGGGCATGGGTTTTGGCGGGAACGTGAAAAAGTGTGTGTCACCTCATTGTAGATTTTCCTAGAACTTGTGTTCTTTCGCGAGTTAATATGTAATAAATGTGGATTATTAACCATTAATTACCGGTGAATGTGTGCGAATGTAGGAAAACAACACAATGTAAAAAAACATACTTTTTGCGTTCTCACCAAAATTCCACTGAAAATCTTTAGTAAAGTCCACATTTTTACTGAATATGACTTGGACCTTGCAACCCCTCCCTGCCCCCTCCATAATAGAGTATTACACCCATTTTTGAAAAGTGTCTCAATTAGATTCTATAGTGCCTAACCACTAAAAAATCCCCAAAATTTTTATTCAGTCGTTAATTTTGAACATTTTGATTTTGCGCGTAATTTGACGAACACGCTGGACGCAGTGGTCGCCATATTGCTCTATGGTCATGACGTCAGTTGGCTGTGTAAACAAATGCAGTGATATGATAGTTGACAGTTGACACTTCTAAGTTTACATATCCGTATGACATAGTAACATAACGACACATGGCGACTACAATTTAATGGTGTTATGAAACAGATTAAAAAATCTGAAACTTTTGAATTTAATTTTAAAATTTAGTTTGCTATTTCACGAACTAAAACTAACGTTTTCCGACTGCCTAAGCTATCTCAATGATATATTTTTAGATTTTTTCTCATAAAGAGTAAAATACCCTATTATCTACGAACAAAAAAAACATGGAAGAATTTCTTCAAGGAAGCTATGCGCAAATGTTGACCCAATGTCACGAACAAAATTGCGCGTCCTCGGAACTACTTGGAAGTACTCGGAACTCAGTCACTGATTAAGCTAGCAATGTATTCCAGTTAAAAATCGATCTTATTGTTTGGTGAATTGGGTTTAATTTGCCGTGTAATGTATGGATATTTTATGGACATCACTACCTCTGTCACTCACCGCCTGGGAAGGTTCATTCATAAGGTGCAATGCAAATAATTAGTTGGTATATTAATGGTGTATTTCATGAAAAAAAAACATAGGATCATACATTTAATTTAAATGGTTCTGAGCTCATCATCATAATCTGTCAGGTTTTTTAATGTTTATTACAAAATATTGACAAGGTGTAGTAGGATATAACACCTGACCCAAAAATAGTGTTAATAACATTGATGTTGCTTTTTAGGGTTCCGTAGCCGAATGGCAAAAAAACGGAATCTTTAAAGATTCGTCATGTCTGTCTGTTTGTCCGTCCGTATGTCACAGCCACTTTATTCCGAAACTATTTAGACTACACAGTTGAAACTTGGTAGATAGGTGTATTCTGTGAACCGCTTTACGATTTTTATACAAAAATTAAAATAAAATATACTGAAGTCCAGTTTTAACTTTTCCTAATAGCATACAAAAATTTATATGACAAGATTTTTGACAACTTTTATACAGAATCATCTGTCAGATAACTGTCTGTCACTTTATCACGAACCGGTGAAAATGGCCCTTAGGATTTTAAAATGATTGTTAGTGTAAATATTCCGCCTGCAAGCCGACGTGCAAATATTGTTATCCAGAGAGCCAGTTCCCATTCGAGGCCTAGCGTGCTTATCATTTTTGACCGCATCATCACTTACCGGCAGGTGAGATAGTGGTCAAACGCTAGCTCATTAGAAATTTAAAAAAATGTATACCAATAGACACACGTATCAATCATTTCAACTATCATGTGTAGTTTTGGCGGGAACGTGGAAAAGTGTGTGTGCTCTCATTGTATTTTTTCCTAAAACTTGTGTTCTTCCGCGAGTTAATGTGTAATAAATGTGGATTGAGTGCCGGTGAATGTGTGTGAGAGTAGGGAAACAGCACAATGTTGAAAAAAAATCTATTTGCGGTTCTCACCAAAATTCCACTAAAAATCTTCAGTAAAGTTCACATTTTTACTGTGGGTATGACGACTTGGACTAGACATCGACTTCAACTTGACTTAAAATGTGACTTTTACACATCTTTACGATTTGAATTCTCAAAAGCATGAAGAATTTTAATACTTGCCATTGGCTAAATACACTGATCGTGTGAAGCCACAATTGGTAAAACTAAAAAATACTATCATGTCAAAATTACAAAATTGAATAAAAAAAATTGGTAGAAAATATAATTCGGTTGGCATTATATGGCATAGTACCATCCTCATAGAAATCATAACATGATTCCCTTTTAATAAAATAATTAAAAGACGACTACAGATGTACTTTACATGTGAAAACTTATTCCAGTATTCTTGTTATGTTAGCAGGAAGGCATTTTTCAGTATTTAAAATTCTAATTGTAGACAGCTGCCGCCATTGCCGGATACGGACGCACTAAACTCGTACGAGGCACATTTGATAAGCACCGCCTACCAAGGCACAAACAGTGTTGGGTCATTTTGTATCGCTAGGAATTCTTCCGTGTTTTTTTGTTCGTAGCCTATTATAGTCTTTAGACTTACTAAATTAAAAACTAATTACATTAAATTGGCCGACGTAGTGAATTGAAATTCATATCGAAAAACTATCGATATTTTTTTTGTTTCATAATGGCTCGAAATACGATTACAGTGTCGATTTTAGCGTAAAGCCGGCTTTTCACTACGGAATATAATATAATATATATTATATGTTGAGATATAATAGTTTATCGCTCGTCATACATTTTGTACGAGACCGTTTCCACTATGCTATAATTTATCACATCCCAAACTATTCACAACTATTCACATCCCAAACTATAAATATTTTTTCGACCGACTGAGCGATATTTGAAGGTTCATAATATTTTACCTCACCTCCCCGGACACCGCGCCTCCCCCTGCTTCGCCCTCAGTTTTTTTTTATTGTTTTTTATTTTTATTATGGCTCCACACAATTAGTGTATTTAGCCAGTGTTTGAATGAAACCATAGACAAATAAAGCTGAACTATATATCTTACAGTGTGAACAGCAATCGCGGGATGTAATACATAGCTTAAGATGTAATTTACATTATATCCCATAGTTAAAAGCCGGCTTAGTAGTCAATTAGTGGACTTTTTATACATGGTTCGCACGGCTAACAATATTTTTAACAATAAAGCCGGCTTTTTACTATGGGGTATAATGTAAATTACATTTTGTGCTATATATTATATCCCGCGATTGCTTTCACACTGTAAGATATATAGTTCACTTTTGGTTGTCTATGGTTTCATTCAAACACTGGGCTAAACACACTCATTGTGTGGAGCCATAATAAAAAATAAAAAAACAAAAAAAAAACTGATGGCGAGGCAGGGGGAGGCGCGGTGTGCGGGGACGTGAGGTAAAATATAAACCTTCAAATATCGCTCAGTCGGTCGAAAAAATATTTATAGCTTGGGATGTAATATATATTATAGCATAGTGTAAACGGTCTCATATAATATGTATGACGAGCGATAAAATTTTATATCTCAATATATAATATAAATTATATTATATCCCATAGTGAAAAGCCGGCTTAATGATAGAAAGCATGTACAGACGTTTATGCAAAAAAATCAAACACAATAAATACAATGCAATGTAATTCAATACGATGCCTTACGATACGATATGATATTATGATACGATGCGATACGACACGATACGCGTTTCCATGAAATATTCTTCACTACAATAGTACGAGAAGAAAGAATGCATACATAGCCGAATTTCTAATACATGTCCAAAATTATTTGTTCCTATCAGTCATCCGCTCGACTGGTCAACAGAATGCTGACCCAAAGAGGAAGTACGGGATATTAGGGCGCAGCCCCATTTCGCAGAGGATATGAGTAAATACAGATTCATAAATCTAGCGCTGCTTGAGAAAATTGGGATTTTTTCGAAAGTGTAATTCACTTTTTAGAGATTGTTCTGGGATTATGGGTGATTTATGATGGTGTTTAAGGGAATGAAAGGGTCTGCCTCTGCCTGCCTGTCTAAGCATGCACGATAATATTCTAACACATTTTGAGGTGTTTACGGGTAAACTCACACCTTTATAGGGCTTAACTTTGTACATTATCTTGCGTTATTAAAATACCTGTAATAATATTATTTTGACGTGAATACGTCTTTAAAAATGCTTCTTTAAAAAGGCAATAAAAAAACTAATGATAACAAAATTGGGGATACAGTTTGGTGTTGCAGCTTCAAATCTTTCATCATTATCCAAAATTCAATTGAACCACTGGATAGCTAAAGAATCAAAAAAAATATTGAGCTGTGTAAGAACTGTGATACATTGCGCGGGGCGGAGGGGGAATCACCGCTATTTTGACGTAATTTTGCTGCGTATCGAGATTTCTATTTAGTGTAACTTTTGACTCAGAGAAGTTACAACGTTCGTTTAAATTTCAATCGTTAGCTCTTGACAAAATCTATCGATTAGAGAGAATACATTAGTGTCATATTGTGACTGTGACTATAATTAGGTATTAAAAAATATATCAAATATAATATGTAATGTCGGGCTACACGCGTCAAAAAGCCAAACAAAATACAAAGATCTTATACGGTTGGAAAGGGCTTTTCAAAAACAATTGAATAGTACCATTAAGACACCATATGACCGAGTCAAGCAGAGCCTGGAAAGTTAAAAAATGGATGCGGCCGAGCGTATCAACGACGGTGCTAGTACATCAGTTACATCTGCCACCTATTACGAGACGTATTCACGTAAAACACACAGCCTCGTCCATCACACAGCCACACCCTACATTTTTTATCTTTTAATTATCTCCTATTGATTTTGTAGAAACCGTAATGAGTTCTCTGGTTGTCATCGTAACAAACACAAGATTTAGGAAAAAAATAGAAATGAGAGCACACAGTTATTTTCAAGTTACCGCGATACCGCTAAAAACTACATTATTTTATTTTGACGACAAAGTTTTGATAAATCATGGTAACAACTTAGATCGTCTTAAAAACATCCGCACCTACATTTAGCCCTTTGCTAACAAAACGATCTAGACGTTTCCAATCTTACTAACAATATCTATCTCGCATTCCTAACACTAAACCTTACATTGTACCTTCGCAATCTTATAAAAGCCCAGTGAACATAACACGTACATTGTAGATTCTATCACAACGGGATAAGAGTTAAAGTTAAATGGAGATAGGTAGATCATGTACGTGCCAACTCATTTGATTTCCGCCAATCCTCTCAAATAAAATGGATGGAACGTGAAAGGGATGTCAACGCAATGTTCTATTTAGGATGCAAGGGATTTAACGTGCATTTTGGCGATTGGTGAAGGTTTTATCGGGATATTTGGTTTTATATTTTCACTCACTTGATGTAAAGACGATGTGATAAAATGAAGCAAGCTTTCTGTTTCCCTGCAGAGCAATAGTAGTAGTAGTACCAACGAGGATTCTGAAGAAGTGTATTAGGCGTTCTAAGACTATAACGAAGCAGAGGTCTTCTTGGGTCTAACACTTCGATAATGAGAGTTGTGTTTTAATGATAAATGAGTCACCCCTGGTGTTGTAACTGTTTATTATTAGGCGATGGTGACCACTTCCCATCAGGTGGGCCGTGTGGTTGTTTGCTTCCTATATATATGAGTGTGTATGCAGCATGCCAATCAAATTATTTTGAGAAAGTTTAAAAAATGTGTAATCTAATACTATATTGTCCTGACATACTGACTGACTGACTCACTGACTGACTGACTGACTGACTGACTGACTGACAGACAACGCACAGCCTAAACCGCTGGTCGTAGAGACTTGAAATTTGGAGAGTATATTTGTCTTAATACGTAAGGGTGTACTAAGAAACGATTTCCTAAAATTCACCCCTTAAGGGGATGAAACGGGGGTTCAAAATTCTTATGGAGAAACAAGATAAGATAGTATTTTCTATTCGAAATTTCTCACAAGTACTTCAGTAAATAAATAAGTAAATTCGTGTTTCAGGCTTTTTTCGAAATGAAAAAAAAAAAAAAAATTTAGGGGTCTAAAAGGGTGAAGTGGGGTAACAAAGTCTGAAATTAATATTGTTTCGGATTGCGATGAAATTTGGCATGCAGATAGTTATTACGACGTTAGTTCCCTCTGAGAAATGATTTTCTAAGATTCACCCTTTTAGGGGATGAAACGGGGGTTCAAAATTTGTATGGAGAAACAAGATAAGACAGTCTTTTCTATTAAAACTTCGCACAAGTACATCAGTAAATAAATAAGTAAATACGTGTTTCAGGCTTTTTTGAAATACCACCCCTTTTTAGGGGTGGTATTTCAATGAAGGAATTTTTGGGTGAAGTGATTAGATCGTTATTACGAAGTTAGTTTCCTCTGAGAAAGTATTTTCCAAAATTCACCCCTGAAGTCAACGGGAAGTACTCTGTAGGTTTTCGACCCAAAACTACTACTTACTTACTGTACTTCCGGTTGACCTAGAATTGTCAATTTTGGTTAAAAGCAAGGTCTTACAGCACAAGTAAAGGGAAAATTCCGAAAAATAAAAAATGTTTGAATATTTAGGTACATTTTGGTACTAAGAAGTTTTCGCGAAAATCTAACCATATCTTTGATTTTTATACGCCCAATAGGGACTATAGACTTCATCATCAGGTATAAATTTCAACTTGCTAAGTCCACCCGTTCCTGAGAAAATCAGTGGTGACACATGGACAGACAGACAGACAGACAGACAGACAGACAGACAGGAGACAGACAAGAAAGTGATCTTATAAGGGTTCCTTTTTTTACCTTTTGAGGTACGGAACCCTATAAAGGAGTTTTTAACGCGGGCGAAGCCGCGGGACACTTCTAGTATATGTATAATTCACGTGAGTGCGTCACTTAAACCGTGCTCTCGTATAATTCTGTAACTATGTTCTATAAAAAAAACAGCATATACGATTAATCCCACGAACTATTGCCTCTGAAAATATACAATAGGGATACAATGTTCATTTTGGAAAGGTTCATCTAGTTCGGCTAGTCAATCCGAGTTGGCAAGCAGCCAGTTGGTTCGAATTAATAACCCTGTATTGTTCAAATGGAATAAATGAGAGAGTAGGTGACGGAACTTCAAAATTCCCTGGTGTCACCTGTCACCGCAATATTTCGGCCAGTTGTCACAACACTGCTCGTCACTTTGTGCACAGGGTTGGATTTCAGGTAGGGGAATTTACTCTTCGTAAAACGAGGACTACGTTAAGTCAACATTCACGTTTGAGATGTCTTAGGGTGCGTACAAAGAAGAATCAAAATCACTGTTATAACAGCACTTCAATTAAAAATTAAGTTTAGGGCTTTATGCCACATCGCCCAAGTTTTTAGACCACGCAAAATTAAAATATTATTTTGGCCGTCAGTGATTAGCAATAACATATTTACATAAACATTATAATGCATGTACCAAAAAGTAGCTTAATACCATCAAGGAGAAACTCTGCCACTATAACCTTATCTGGAAGCACACAGCCTTTGAGAATCAGAGTATTCTATGTAGTTATACATATTAAAATACGGGACTTATCGCGCTTCAAACATTTCTCGATCTCATAACTCGACGTTTCGAACAAGTCGCATTGATCGTGGTCACGAGACGACAGAGTATTCCTGGCGTATTCACCATTTGGACCACATCATCGCTTACCACCAGGCGAGATAGTGATCAAACGCTGTAAGATATAAAAACATAATAAGTGTAATGTGAAGGGTTACCTGTCATAGAGAAATATAAAATTTTCTGAGACCCCGAAACATCTCAAATCCTTAAAGAAAATATTTTGTTCATATTATACCACATGACGTTTTTACATCTAAATCTCCTTTTTAGGGAAAACTCTTCAGGTGTGAAAAGCTTGCCAAATCGTAAGCGGTAATTCTCTAAAATCATTTACGGCTATGAACACACCAAGCCGCAAAAATTTGCGGCCAATCGGTGCTAGGACAGCAAATTGATTTAAGTTTCTGTCTTTTACTGTTAGCACTAATGGCCCTGTGAGCTGTAGACCTCGCGAGTCTATCTTGTAATAGCTTAAATAATACATCCCTGAAGTCCAATCCCCTTGAATTATTATTATTTATCGTATGAAAAAGGTGTTCAGACAAAAAAGTTGCGTCCTAAAAAGGTACCTAATTTATAAGGTTTGTGACATTTATGAACATTTTTCAAAATGGCTGAAATATGGTATTTTTTAACGTTTTCAACCCCCATATCTGAGCCATTTTGCAAATAACTAAATCGACAAACTATGAACGAGGTTGTCAGTGGCTCGCACGGATTATAATGATATATTTTGCGTAACGATGGCTCATAGTAATTTCACAAAACATGTCTAATGTGAACATAGCCTGAGAGGTAAGAAAAGGTTGCCTTACCATATCGCAAGCGATGATTCCCTGAGATCATTTTAGGGAAATCTCTGACGATACTGGCTTATATATTATTACTAGCAGGACTTTCATGACCCTCGACTTATTTCTTCTATCTATCGAAAAAAATGTTGTGCGCATTTCACAGTGGCCCTCCAGTGAAGGAAAAACACCGTTAAGACACCTTCGACCCCCGCATGGTAGTCCATTCCTCTAAAGGACTCCGTCTATAAATGTCCACCTGGCCAGCTACAGCCCTTAATTTAAAAAATCTGACGCCATACATCTAGTGTGTTCCGGCAGCTGTCCCCAAGGACAAGTTCCTATTATAGGCCTAGCGTACTACCATCCTCGACTGCATCATCACTTACCAACAGGGGAGATAGTGGTCAAACGCTAACCTAATCGATATAAAATATATAATAATAATGACTAATCGTAGTCTGTCAGATAATTAATCGGCTACGAAAAGAATTGTTCTTCAACAATGTTTTAATATAAAACAATCACTTTGTGTCACTTCTGTCCTTTTATTCGACTTGGACTAATGGCCGAGTTTTATTATTAACCGCTCGTAGAAAAACAAGTACACAACCAGAATAATAATATCGCCCTTTTGTTTTGGTTTCCTTCTAATTTATTTTTTAATATAATACAATGGGTCAAACGCCTAGACTCGTCATCATCACCATCAGCAGCTCTATCCACAGCTGGACATAGGTCTCACCTATGGCACGCCGCTGAGTTTCATCTTCGGCTCATTTTTCCTAAAGACAAAACGCTAGATTAAAAAGATAAATAAATAAAATTGTTTTATATAGAAATTAAAATCAATTCTGCCTTTATCATTACGTATTTTCACCATTACGTCTATTGTGAAACTACAGTGATTTTTATCATCATTTTCAGAACAAATTTGCAAAAGTTTAATGGTGAGTGATGATGCGTACGCTGGATTGCCAGAATTTAGTAGCTTACTTAATACACCTTTATGCATATAACATAATTGAAAAAAAGCTGTATATCTATACATATAGTAGTTTTAGGGGAAAAAAATATCTATAAAGATACTAAGTCTAAAACAAAAGGATTTAAAAATGTTGTCTGCGTGTCAGTACACACATATCATAACACTTAACATACGCGAAACCACGCGGTGCCGATATTGTATACTCAAAATAAACTTAGAATAAATATACCTACTTACAAAAATATTCGTACGAAGCATTCGAATACGTTACGATCATTCTGACCTTAAATGTTTATTTAACCATAACTCATATGCCGTAATTAAAATACACGATAATAATGAAACTGCCAAACTAATTAAATGAATGGAGTGTATCAACACTCCGTCCATTTATTACCTCGCACATGAAGCGGTAAATTCAGAAATGTTGCATGGTAAGCCATATTTAACGCACAAACAAAATTATCAGCGTAAACCGACACCCACATAATGCGTTGGTTCTGACACCGCAAAGTGCCTGATACGACGACAGGAGGATTGATTGATGATTGGAAAACTGAGAATACGTGCTGCTGTCATCTTGGTGGTTGTGGTTTCATCAAAATTTTCGTGCTGATATTACGCTAGGTTCATATTGATGCCATTCTCTCCACTTGTTATGCTACGACGAGCTACGAAGTGCTACGACGTACTACGCCATCTACGAGTGCTGCTGAAATCAGAACCTACTATAATTATAAAATTATTACGTATTCTGTTGTAGCTATGTCAACTAAGCTAAACTATATAGCTCTAAGATGTTTATCGTGTCTACTTTTGTTCTGTAAAATTATGCTTAGAGATACAGGTCACATTGTATGAAACAGCAACTAAAAAAAAGGATATTTGGAGACCCTTTACATTTTAACTAGGTAATATATATACAATTATACAAGTATTATATAAATTATACAAGAATAGTTCACATAACATACACGTGTCACTTAAAAGGGCCCTGCCCAATCGGGATCCTTATAAAATAGCTTTCATTGTGAAATACGTAAAATATATTTTTTTAAAGTTTTATCACGATACTTTGAAGTTCCTAAGAGTAAAGTAAAACAGAACGTGATTGGTAAATTACTTAACAGTTAGGAGTATTACTGTAAACTGTTTTAAAATCGAACGTCTTATAGGACTTTTCTTCCAGTACTTTAAACGTATCGCTTAAAATAGTACTGGCAGCAAAATATACATAAAATAAAAAGCTTTATGATAGTTTAAAAGTGAATTTGAAAGTGTGCAGTGGGAGAACGGTTGGGTTTGAATCCTCGCCGTGCACCAATGGATCTTTCTATCGAAAAATATATGTCTGCATTTCATAGTATAAATAAAACATTGTCAAGAAACCACGACATGGTGGTAAGACCCTGTCTAGTATCCATCTGGCCAGCTACTACCCTCAAAATCTGTAGCCAAACATCTAACGAGTTCTGGCAGCTCTGAGAGCTAGTTCCCATTCTAGGCCTCGTGTGCTGTCCTTGACCGCATAATTACTTACCAACAGATGAGATAGTCTAATAATGCTAGCCAATACGATGCAAAAATAAATTATTTTTCAAAAAAAATAAAACCGACTTCATAACCACAAACAGGCAATCAAAAGCGAAAAATAAATTACCTAATATAATTATTATAAGCGCTACCTACTTATCTATTTGAAGTCGGTGCCAGCCAAGTCTATTGGATAGTAGATAGATATTATGTATGTAGTAGTAGTAAGTAGGTAGATACATGCAGGTAACATCAATCTACTATCTACTATTAGACTTGGCTGGCACCGACTTCAAATAGATAAGAAGGTAGCACTTACAATAATTATATTAAGAAATTTATTTTTCGCTTTTGAGTGCCTGTTTGTGGTTATGAAGTCGGTTTTAATTTTTTTGAAAAATAATTTATTTTACCCTTTTTAGTGCAAAACAAGTTTTAATTAAATTACATGCATCTACAAAATTTCGTGTCTGGGCCGTTATACACTGACAGATATATACTTTGTGAAAATTACAAGTATGTACCTATTACGGTTGAGAAGATACAGATCTATAGAGTGCGCACATATAATACTAACTACTGGCTACTTTGACTAGCGTGACGTTTGAAGTCGGTTCTTTTGGTTTTTTAAACGATCTTAAATTATCGACACCAAAGTTAGCTACAACATAAAATACACAACATAAAATCAATACAACATAGAATACAATACAACTTAAAATTAGAGAAAATCTTGCATTAAAGTTAATAGAGATATTTTACCAAAATTCCTTTGACACGGCAGTGTACAGTTAAATATTTCACCAACGTCGGGGGTGTGCCGCAGTGTCGCGGATGGCTTGTGATTGATCACACTCACACTGTCCTGGGGTGTACATGTTTTTAAATAAATCGTGGATTTTATGGAAAAATATTGTTAAATTACTGTTGATAATTAATAGAGTTATCTTCTGCTCACGAGGGGACCAGATTCTGGTTCGTAGGACTTCTGCTAGTCCGCCTGGGGTGGTACCATTTTGTCATTATTGACCGTAAAATATATATGTTTTATTCGGTTTAAGTGGCAAAGTGTTCAATGAACACGGCATGTGAGACTTAACATATTTATGTCTGTTACCTAACAGGCGCAGTTGCGCAACGTGCAAAATTCGTTCTATTCAGATTTTGCATGTTCTTGTGTCTGTAATACGTAGACTTCATCGCTTGCAATCAAGTGAGCGTTTTGTTTGCTCTGTTATCCTTTACCGTAAAAAAGGTATATGATAGAAAAGAGAGGCACTGGAATACTGCCTTAATTACCACACCACATAGTGTAGGAACTTAGTGTAGGACGCCCTCCAGCTAAATGGAGCGATTACATACGCAAGCTGGCTGGCAGCGATTGGAAATGAATAGCTGAAGAACGAGCTCAGTGGCGTACCATAGGAGAGGCCTATGTCCAGCAGTGGTCGGATATTGGCTGATAATGATGATGATGATATTCACAGCGAAGCGTAGTTGATATTGCCCGGAATTCTTTCCCAGACCGGCTACAACAGAACATCAATGCCAGTAAACTCGTTAGGGACACGCCTTCGGAGGATAATTCGAGCCACGACCGAAGCCTACAAGCAGTTTTATCACATAAATGATAGTCTATGCATATGGTCGCAGGCGGGTTACAATAACCGCCAAAACTATAAGTGTTAAGGTATGGACACACCGCACACACACCAAACGCGATCAGAAAACAAATGAAAAGTACTGAGATCACGTTGCAGATCGCAGGACGCCGCGATGTGGCCGTACCTTTTCGTAACTGAACTGACAGTATCAAACTAAACTGTGTGTTTCAACGAATTTGGATTCTTTCTGATGTATAATATTAATAGTAAATTTGTTAATTCCGATGAAACTAATCATACTTAAGGTACTAACTAAAAATGAACTGGCCAAGTGCAAGTCGGATTCGTACTCGTAGGGTTCCGTAACACAGTACAGTATTTTATAAGATTGAGCAAAAAATACCACTATCATTTTTCGCCCGCAAAAAATAATAATAATTAAACATTTTATTTCTTATAACGCCATCTAACGTCTAACAAAGGTGTTAGGGATCGACATTTCAATATAACACCATCTATGGTACGTTTACCTCTAACTAAGCGTTCATAAGCCGAAAAATCACGTTTCTTGTATGGAGACCCTCTATTATTTTTAACTTTATTCTTTTTTTAGTATTTGTTGTTATAGCGGCAACAGAAATACATCATCTGTGAAAATTTCAACTGTCTAACTATCACGGTGCATGAGATACAGCCTGGTGGCAGACGGACAGACAGACAGACAGACAGACAGATAGACAGACAGACAGACAGACGGACTGTGGAGTCTTAGTAATAGGGTCCCGTTTTACCCTTAGGGTACGGAACCCTAAAAACAATGTCACATGCCGCGCAAGCCAGTTTCAGTAGCAAGTTTTGGCTCAACTTTAGTTCTACTCCAATCGATTTGAGGGGTGGGAGGGGGGTTAGGGGGTGGGGGGAAGGGGAAGATCTCCCCCCTTGAAGGAAAAGTTGCGGAGACCCCCCCTTTTGGAGATATGATTTTTTTTTTTGAACATTTAACAATGAAATCATCAAAATAAGTGAAAAATTGGTAGAAATGTTACATTAACTGACGTTAATTTTAGGGGAAGAAGGACGTGGGGGGATTGTTAGAGCCACCCCCTGAAGGGGATGTTGCAGAAACCCCCCCTTTCGGAGATATGATTTTTTTGTTTTCTACCCAAACATATATATATATATATATTTTTATAATAATGACAATAAAATATCTTGTTTATGAATTCTGTTTTATTTAATTACTTTCCACATCCTACTACTCTAGCTGATTATATAATTTCTAAGATAAATAGTAAATAACGAAAATCACTAGGTTAGGTTTAGGTTTGACCTGCGACAACACCACGCGCGAGCCGAGCGAGCGAAGCGAGCGTGCCGGCCGGCGAAGCGCTAAAAAGGAACACACTTTAAGCAAACTCAATATCTCATACTTGCTACTGAAAATGGCAAACTTACATTCTCTTGTTATTTTAAGTGTTTGACATAATGCGTACATGACCTTTAGTGTATGAGCCCATCAACCCACCCTTTTCATATCCTACTCCAGTAATTTTTTAAATATTTTAAAAAGTTTGGTTAGATAACAAAAAAAATCATATCTCAGAAAGGGAGGGGTTTCTGCAACTTCCCCTTCAGGGGGTGGCTCTACCCATCCCCCCACCTCCTTCTCCCCCTAGAAAGAAATTGATGTCAGTTAATGTAACATTTCTACCAATTTTTCAAGGAGGAAGGAAGGAAGCCCTTCCCCCCCACCCCCACCACCCCCTCCCACCCCTAAAATCGATTGGAGTAGAACTAAAGTCGTACCCAAGTTTTTAATATTTATTACCATATCTCTGGAATTACATATCAATCTTGATTAAATTTACTAAAGGACCACACACCTACTCAAGAGTGATTAAAATTGGCTTATTTTCTGTCACAAGTTTGAGGTGTTTATCTTCGTATCCCTGGAGATACTCATTAGATTAATTTATTTAAATCGGATCATAATTGGTGGAGTACTCGCATAACCAACATACCGAAGAATTGAGAACCTCCTCCATTTGTGGAAGATGGTTGAAAAATAAACATCATTATTTATACAAACAAATAATGCAATCTAAAAGCATCTCTCGGCGCCAAGTTAGTCTAACTGTGAACTCAATCCCGCTTGATAATAAGTTTTTGATTTGACGCAGGTTCGGATATGATTTAATGGTAAGCGAATAAATCTGTATTTTTCAAGATATAATCACAGTAACATACCTGTATTTTAAACATGTTTGAACATTTTTATGCTTGTCTCCACAGGAGCATATTATAACGATGTTCCACCACCTGATTTACTACCAAAAAGTAGTTTACCACCATTACGGAGAAAAGCGTGTTTACCACCTTCAATCGTTTAACACTAGGCGAGATAGTGGTCAAACGCTAGCCTATACGATATAAAAAATATTTTGTATCGTTTATGTGTAAACTGAACATTTTGGCCAAAACGCGCATTGACTTTATGGTACAGACTTTCTGTCTTTGGTAACTTTATTCCTCTTAGGAAAAAGCACATGGCATACATTGTGATATGAAAATTGATGTGAATATTACACAATATAAACAAGATAAAAAATATCGTTGTCAAAAATATACACAGCATAGTTATGCAAACACGGTTGGTTTTCAATGCATGCAAAAAATAAAATAATACACAGCATAAATTGCCTCGGAAACATAGTTGTGGCATGCAGAGATTAATGTAACGTTTTTAGGGTTCCGAACCCAAAGGGTACCAACGGAACCCTATTACTGAGACTCCGCTGTCCGTCTGTCTGTCTGTCTGTCTGTCTGTCTGTCTGTCTGTCTGTCTGTCTGTCTGTCCGTCTGTCACCAGGCTGTATCTCATGAACCGTGATAGTTAGACGGTTGAAATTTTCACAGATGATGTATTTCTGTTGCCGCTATAACAACAAATACTAAGAACAGAACAAAGTTAAAAATTAAAGAAAAGTTTAAAAAAAGTTTCTTACGATAGCGCAGCGCCACCTATCTAGTTGCTAAGATGGCGCTATCGTCTTTACCTTAATCTGAATCTCGGAAGCGGCTCCAACGATTAAATAAAATTTAGTATACCTACAGGGGATTTCGGGGGCGATAAATCGATCTAGCTAGGAGTCATTTTCAGAAAATGTTGTTTTAATCGTGTTTTCAAAGTTCAACTTAATTGATAATCAACTTAAAATATGACTCTTCCCGACATCTATTGGCGAGTAGAAGTTCTGTATCAGTAAAGCAGTTAGTTGCTCTCAATTAAAAATAATAGTATTATTATTCGTCAATAGATGTCGGGAAGAGTCATATTTGTCTGTTTAAGTGGCAAAAAATACCGAGCAAAGCTCGGTCAACCAGATATTTAAAAATATTAATTACTACAATTACTATTACTACTATTACTATTACTACTATATATATAATACTATTCTACCTTTGTGTTAACGTTTACTTAGTTGGTGTTAAAAGTTCGTTAGAAATTCGATAGATGGCGTTCGGAACCCTCCGTGTGCGGGACAAAGTCTGACTCGCACTTGGCCAGTTTTATTGAAATACCGGTCTTATGTATTTCATATATTCATGACATGATTTCTGAAAATAGGGTTGGAATAGTTGCGTTTTACAGATGCGTCTTCCACAAATGCATTACTTCGAGCATTTACCAATGGAGATGTTAACGCAAGGCGTTCCCCTCTGCTGGCCATATAGCCATTATTGGCCATATGAGCGTGCGTAACTACGCTGTATTTTTAATACTGTGTGCGTGTTTCAAGCTAGTGTGCGGGATCGTTAAAGTGAGTGATTTGTGTGTGTGCAATACGTGTTTACCTCGTCCCCCGTAAGTATCGGCAGAAAAAAATGTTTGTGAATTTACAACGTTGACATCTCCATTGGTAAATGCTCGAAGATACATTATAATGATTTATGAGACCGAAGAAAGTGTGGATGGGCAAAATTGTTTTTTTTAAAGCTAGCAATGTGGGGTGCACATTACTAGTATTCTTGTTAACCCCTCCAACTAAGCTAAATATGCTTGTGTCTGGAGTGGGCTCACGTCAATAGTGCAATGGGTGGGGATCGAACTCACGACCTCATGATCGCCAGTCCGACACCTTATCCATTGAGCTATTGCCGCTTTATTAGGGTTCCGTAGTCCTGACAAGAAACCCTTATAGTTTCGTCATATCCGTCTGTCTGAAAGCCGTAATTTTCTAGGAGTTTGTATATAAATTACGCCAACAAAATGGAGAAATAAAATTTTGAAAATTATTTTTTTTAGGGTAGCTCGTCGTCTACCTTATCGTGTGGGGTATCGTTGAATAGGTCTTTTAAAATGATTTAAGGGTTTTTAATACCATTTTTCGATTGAATGCTCCATTTACAAAATACTTAACTTTAAAGAGCAAATTTTTGTTCCAGTAGGGCGTCACCCCCCCCCCCCCCCCTCTGAAAGCTAAACTGCTGGCTTGAAAAATCTGGAAAAAATCGTGATAATAGTGCATTTCATGAACTTTAGGAAAACTATAGCGGTTAAGATTTATTTTATTTATTTTTATTTTATTTATTGATCGTCAACATAATATACATTGTTACAAAGCGCTAAATTATTATTTTTCTGAGACAAAGTGATAAATGTTATTATAATTATAGACGAAGACTGCATGCACTAAAATATGAGTAGAACTATAATTTACAAAATTCATAATGATAGTGAATAAACATTAAAATTGAGTTAATTATGTACAGGTAAAAATTAAAATAAATTGGTTGAATGTAAATGACAAAAAATAAATATGTTCAATAATTTTAAAATAATTACAGAGAGATAATAGCATTTTTAAACTTAGTAATGTTGTCCAAGAACAGGTCGACAGTTTCATGCTTTGAAACAAGTTGAAACTGCATTATTCTGTGAAACTGCCGAACCATCCTATAAGAGGCGCGTTGTGACCAAGGTTGGAATTGCTGCTTGAGGTTTTTAGAATATTGAATCTAGATACTCTTGGTAATGTAAAAGGTATGGAAAAGTTTAATGCAGACAATAAATCTGGGGTGTCAAGCATACCATTTGCAAGTTTGTACAAAAATGATACGTCAAGCATGCGTCTTCGATCTGCCAAGGAACTCATCTTGAAGTATTTCAATCGTTCAGGGTAACTACACATTTTTTTACCAAGGTGACATGAGAAAGCAAGATGCCACAAGAACCGTTTTTGAACACTTTCAATGCGCTTGATGTAAACCTCATAAAATGGATTCCACACCACACTACAATATTCTAAGCCGCTTCGAACCAGCGAATTATATAACAAGATTTTTGTTCGCGGACATTAAAAGTTCTTGCAGTTGCGAAGATATCTTTATTAGTAGTAAATAGTCGTTGAACTTGGGTGTTGGATAATTTTGTACAAAATACAAAATCCTTGGAATAAATCCTTTAAAGTGACAAAGACGAAGTACCTAGTACCTACCCTATGTCTTTGTTCTCTACAGCGTCGAAATTGTATTATAAGAATGTTTAGACCTTGTAGAAGAGGCACTCGAAGATAAAGTACACTCCTTTGTAAGCCGAACATAAGGACTTAATGCATAAACTGCTACTAAATAAAAATTGTACATGCATAAACAATAGTATTTTGTTACAAAACAGAAAAACATGTTTTACAAAGATCCTCGCCAAACTAGGTCCCAATTGTAAATTTTAGATTTTATGGCGCAATAACACGACGAGCTGAGAGAAATTCGTTTATGTACTAAACGAGCATTTTATAGAAATATTTCAGTGAAATCTGGCGTCGGAATGTAGATCTGTGTTCAAGAGACGAGACTAATATAATGTTTATCGAATACTGAAGGTAGAATTATTCATGTTGTACTGATGTAATTACTCCTTCAACTCCTAGGTGCTGTATAACAACATATTAATTCATGCTTGAGGCTAGACTTTCTAGCAAAATTAATACAAATTATTAGGGCAAAAAGATACTAGAATTAAATTTGTTTTGTGATATTTGTGATTTTTCCTCGTTCCCTGAACAGATGAAAAGTTAACGTTGGGCTTCATAATATTGTAATTCCATATGAGTCTTTCACACTTGAAATATTTTTTTTAATTTTAAATATTAAGTGCGTGACAGAAAACGTATTAAATATAATAAAGTCTCGTGTACAGTGTAGCCGTTTTCCCGTTTTCGTACAGTATGTAGTATGACCACAGACTTCTGGTTACGCTACGCTGCATTACAATTCAATTCAATCAATTGATTCTATAAACAAAACACAGGAGGGCCCGGTGGCGTAATCGGGAGAACGGTCGGCTTTGATGCCGCGGTACCGAGTTCTAACCGCCGTGCACCCAATGGATTTTTCTATCGAAAAATTTATGTGCGCTTCTCACAGTGGCCCTCCGGTGAAGGAAAACATCGTTAAGAAACCAACAACCCCCGCATGGTGGTAGGACACTATCTAGTGTCCGCCTGGCCAGCTACCACCCTCAAGTTAGAAAATCTGTCACCAAAACATCTAATGTGTTCCGGCAGCTATCCTTGAGAGCCAGTTCCCATTCTAGGCCTAGCGTGCTTACCATCTTCGACCGCATCATCACTTACCAACAGGTGAGATAGTGGTCAAACGTTAGCCTATAAAGTATTAAAAAAAAAAAAACATTGTATTGGAAATTGGTACATCCTTAATCTATGGGTGCAACTTCGAACTGAAGCCTATCGGCAACCAAGCACCGTTCAGCAGTTCCCAAAAGTCAAAAAGTCAAAAGTCAAAGCATTTATTTAGTATATGGGCAAATTAAAAAATTGCACTTACACACGTCAAATAACATTAAATAGATCATATTCAATAAAAAATATTATAGATATAACAGAATCATAACTTATTGTTTTGAATTTACAAAAAAAAAACAAAGGTATTCAGCTTTCATCTAGACGTCGAACATCACACTTAAAACACATGTTTAATTCCCCTGATTATAGTAGGGTTGCCAACCGTACTATTATACGTGCACCCCCAACATATGAAGATCACGTAAAGGGTTTAACTAAACCTACAAACTCTAGTAACTCTAGTACCAATCCATGTTTAAATCAACCACTGGCTCTTAGTTTAGTTTGATCCAACATTATATTTAAATACTTTGAACGTTTCTATCATCAAGGATACTCTATAGTTAGAAATTACACAAAAAGGAGCAGTACTCTTCATGCCATTAAATGCAACTTGCCAATAGATGGCGCGCAAAAAGTTAAGTTATAAAAACTGTCACACACAAAGTAGCTAATAAGTACGTCATCGTGCAAGTTACAAGCATGAGTATTCCCAGAAATTGAGCGAAACAAATGAGTTTGTTAGCTTCTCTTCCTACCGTCTCTACTTCACACAATAAAGTTGTTTTTATGAAAACAATCTACGTAACCAAGTTGCAAATAGTAAGCACTCCATCTTGGTACATCGCAGCGAATCTTTTGAATAAAACATACACTCGCTGCGATGAGGGCTCCTGCCAACAAATAACAACGATGCTGGGACCTGGAAGAGGCAAGATGCTAAGGACTTTGGAAACAATATTGCCACTTCTCCACATCTTTCATACTGTGCATGCGTTTTCGGAGCTTGTGCATAGTTCGGCTAGAGATTTGTTGAATTTGTTTGGTTCAGTATTTGGTTATGTGACAAAGAGTATTTATGTATTTATAAATTAGATTACAAGGGGATTTGACTGTAATGCCAGATAAGTACCTTAATCAATAATTTGAAAGACTGCCTGTAAATGGCCTGTATATAAAAAATACAAACTTCCTCAATTTTCCTTCAAAAGGATCCATTTGTTCCTTATTCCCTACGATCACAGCTATTTTAAAAACACCTCAAAAAGTACCAAGACTGATTCAAACAAAAACTTTTATCAGGTGAAACTTTATGGAATTGAAACACGAAGCACTTAAAAATCCGTTTAACACTTCCATTCCCCCAACATCACCGCAAGATAAAGTGTAAATACTGGCCTCTGACAGTACAAAATGTAGGCGCGAAAAAACTCGCGCTCTACTCTACGCCTGCTTTGAATAAAATGCTATTATTTTTATCTCTCGTGCCAGTAACATTTTACTTTAAATCTCTTTGTATGAATTGTTTCTTTTGCTTGAAACCTCATGCGTTTTATTACGAGGATGAGTGTTGGCTTTTCTTTCAACTTGGTATTTCTCATTTCATGCAAATTTAGTTGAGAAATAAGGAGTGAAAAGAGTATTAGGTACAATCACGATATACGGGTAAAATACTCATTAGCGTTTGAGGTTTAGGTAAATGAACTTTTTATGGGATAGGCAATAAACGATTGTTTAAAGATAAAGATAAGAATAAGATTTTCACAGGTGGTAGAAGCCCAGTATATCAATGTTCCGCTTGACTTGCTACTAAAATATAGCTTGCCACCATAAAGAAGAAAATCTGCCACCATAACCTTACGGTGTTCTGGCAGCACACAACCCTTGAGAGTCAGTACTCTAGGCCTAGCGCGTTCACCATCTTCGACTACAAGTTATACTTGACCCTTTTTACCGGTGATTGAGCTAATAAAAGTTTGCAAACATAATGTAAATCGGATGACATGCAAAGTTATAACTTTATAACCCAGCTTACTCTTAAATTTTCACATTTTTCAACCGACTTCCCAAAAAGAAGGAGGTTCTCAATTCGTCTGTATGTTTTTTTTTTGTTTGTGCGTATGTTACGCGATTACTCCTTCAATTGTGAACCGATTTGAATGATTATACTATATATACTATATACTAGAAGTGCCCGCGGCTTCGCCCGCGTTACAAACTCCTTTTATTTACTTAAAACGTCTCTTGTGTATAAACAATTCTATCATTAAAGACATAAAATAAGAATTAGCCAAATCAACGCAATCCGAAACAGTATTGATTTTCACACTTCGTTACCCCATTTCACCCTCTTAGGGGAGGAATTTAAATAAAACCGGAAACACGTATTTACTTATTTTTTAAAAGAAAATACTATCTAATCTTGTTTCTTCATAAAATCTTTGAACCCCCATTTCATCCCCTAAAGGGGTTAATTTTCGAAAATCCTTTCTTTGTAAATCCTTACGTACTAAGACAAATATACCCTCCAAATTAGTTGTTGTTGGTTGTGCGTTGTCTGTCAGTCAGTCAGTATGTCAGGACAAAGATTCTTACTATATACTATATACTTATACTATATAGTATTAGATATATTATACTTTTTTTAATCGGTAGGGTTCGTTTCTGAGGTGGTCCCATCGTAGTTTCATCGAGATCTGACGAGTATCTCCAGAGATAGATATAGTCTCAAACTTGCTTCTGAAACTGACTCGTGCGGCATAGAAGTCGGTTGTTTTAGTTTTTTAACCGACTTCAAAAAAAGGAGGAGGTTTCTCAATTCGACCGTATATTTTTTTTTTTTTTTTTTTATGTTTGTTCGCGGATAACTTCGTCGTTTATGAACCGATTTCGATTATTCTTTTTTTGTTCGAAAGGAGATATCCCAAGTGTGGTACCATGGTAATTTTATCGAGGTATGATAAGTATCTCCAGAGATATTGAGGTAAACATCTCAAAATTGGTACTGAAAATGAATAGCGCGGCATTGAAGTCGGTTGTTTTTTAGTTTTTAAACGATATTATAAACTACCGTAATTACTAATTAATCTAGTTTGGACCACATTATATTTAAAGGAAACGCCGCTAATTATTGCGTTAATGTACATTAAAATAGAAACGGCGGCGTTGAATAAATACTACGCTCAACAAATTAATAATAATATTGCGGCATAGTTCATAACAGTATAATTTTTACAAATTTTCTTTTTTTTAATTGATAAACACAATCCAAAATTTCATCGTACTTTGAAGTTCTTTGTTCTCTTAATATTAACTTACGTAATAAGTAGTCATAGATGGCGCCACCAATACATAATTGGGTTAACAAATGCAATCCACTAATTTCGTCGTATCGATGTATCGAACCGTGGCTTAATTGGCAGAGCACCTGGACGTGTAATCCGGGGGGTGCGGGTTCGAGTCCCGTCGGTACGATGAAATTTTGGATTGTGTTTAACAATTTACAAAAATATTAAGTGTGAGACACTTCAAAGAAACATAATATTTTCTTTTTTTTAAAATATATTATGATAGGCGTTTGATACTTTACCTGGTGGTAAGCAATCAAATATGGTGAAGACGCTAAGCCTAAAATGACCTAATTCTTGTACAATCATAACAAAATAATCTTTCCACTAACTTGAGCCGCAATAAATTAACCCTTTTCTTTCCGAAAACAAGAGGAAACATAAATAAATGTTGTTACCAACACTTAATATTTATGTTATCACTTATTATAAGAGCAAAACACAAAAATAAAGATAAATCAGAGTCAACGTTAAAATTAATGTGACTCTTGTCCGAAGAAAAAACTTGCAAATGAACCTATTATAGTACATATTATATAAACAAGTAACTATTATACAATCTGTGCCAGTAGTTAGTACAGGTATGTAACTGTATCGTAATACAAATGTTGATGTATTAAAAACGGCTGGACCGATTTCGTTAAAATTTAAATGGGACTACCTGGGAAGGGTACCCTTTGAAACAAAAAACGAATTTTCCAAATCGGTTCAGGCATCTTCGAGTAATCGGCGAACATACATAAAACATAAATTACAAAACAAAGGTTCCGAGGAATTGAGTACATCCTCCTGTTTTGGAAGTCGGTTAAATACTATAGTAATTGATGTTACTTTTTAATTTACATGAGTTATTCGATGTATTTAGTGATTTTTTTAATCAATCCAATTGTCTGAAAAAAGTTAGAAGTAAAACTTCTAAGTTCATTCATTTTTAACCGACTTCACAAAAAAGGAGGAGGTTCTCAATTCGTCGAAATATTTTTATTTTTTTATTTCTTAACATTACTCACAATTTTTTGTACAACTCTATGACGAATGCCCGAATGATAGCGAGTACGTCTTCGTAGTTACGCTATTCTACAATATAGGGCGTTTATAAATATAAAATATAACATTACGCTTATGTCACTTCCGTTGATACGGTTATTTTTTTATGTTATGGTTGGCAAACAAGCAGACAGCCCGCCTGATCGTAAGCGGTTACCGTCGCCTATAGACAACTGCAACACCATGAGTGCTGTTGATGCGTTGCCGACCTTTGAGGAGTTTGTGAATACCCTTTTAAAAGACTCCATCTTATAGCTAGATGGAAAGATCGCGGCGGGTAGATCATTCCACATCTTACAGGTACGCGGTACAAATCCTTGGTTTATTTGGACCGTGACGTCCCGTTCCGCATAAATAAGTTGCATAGTTTTAACCATAAACCACTATTGTACTAATGGTACAATACAATACAAAATACTTTATTGTACACCACTTAAAGTAACTTACGAAACAGTTAACTCATAAAAACTATAGTACAATGGGCGGACTTATCGCTAAGAGCGATCTCTTCCAGCCAACCTATGGATGGAGAAAGAGAAATAGTGAGTTGAGCAAGGTCGGTGGTGTTCTATTGCAAAATAATAAAAAAAATGAAATAAAATATGTATAAATATATTTATATATACATATATATTATAATAAGAAATATGATTATATACATCTAATACGTACCTATATACCTACATATAATACATTTAAAACATATACGTATATATTCATATATATCATTTATACTTACAAAATAAATAAATACATAGTTTATATCAATTGTCGAATAAAGTATACAGTCTTTGACCAAGGTGAGCCTTGGCTGGCAAACTATTCCACAGACTGACAGACAATGGTACTGTATCATAATTCAGTTTTAGTCATTATATTTTTGTAAAACTCACACACGTGTTAGATTAAGGTTAAATTGGAGTTTTTTTTATTATATAAAGTAAAGAAAAAAGAGGGTGCGTAGAAAACTACAAACAGAAGTAAAACTTTTAAGTTCATTCAATGTATTTCTCAACATCACTAATTTTTGTACAACTCCATCTGTTGAACTTTAACGAATACGTCTTCGTAGTTACGCCGTTCTACAATAGAGGGCGTTTATACATATTAAATATAATATGACGCTTACGTCACTTCCGTTGCCTTCGGATTGTGACGCTACGTCATTTCCGTCAAAACTTTTCACTTCAATATAAAAAAATATATCTATCTTCCCTAATTCCTTAAAATTCTCCGCATCGTCGAAAACAATCAGTTAAAAGAAGACCTTATTGACATTCCCTTTTAAATGGATCCTCGATATTGAATTACTTAATGGATTCTTAAGAAATATCAGCGAAATAGTTAAAATATCCCAAAAGAAATGTCTCTTTGGGAATTGAGTAATATTACAAGGGTTTAGATTTAAAATATTTCATTTTTGAACCTCACTATCTTTCTCTATTCGATATAAAAAATATAAAATATTTTGAGTAAAGTCATCCCATAATTCGCGGAATAATATGATATTATCAGCGATACCTAGGGCCAGTTTCACCGATTGCATTAGATAGTTATCTGACACATCACACCATACAAAAGATGTCAAAAATCAGTCAAATTTCTTCATAATGAGCGCTATCAGGAACCGGTGAAACTGGCTCCTAGTCTGTTAAAATATAACTAGCAATTGTTAAAAGTGCAAAGGTTACAGCTCATTACAGCCACCCAGCACCCGCCCTACACAACCTCGCCTTGTGCGGTTAGTATACTTTAAATGGACTTCCATTGTCATGCGCTCACTACATAAACTCCGTAATGTCATCGGATCGCCTAGTTCGCAAGCTACGCGCGGACCACGCGCGGACGGTAAGTGGATCGATGAATCGTTCACAAAACGAACAAAACCGACTTCAAATGCCGCGCTAGTCATTTTTACTACTAAGTTTGAGGCGTTTATCTCCATGTCTCTGGAGGTAATTATCAAAAATCGATAAAATCTCAATGGGACCACAACGGGATGCATACTCTCTCGGTTGTTGACCATGTGGCGTCCATCCGTGGGCCACAACGAGTGAACGCCAAATAATGAGGCAGTGCAGTTTGAGTGCGGGTTGGTTATAACGAGTGGTAACCTTTATACTTTAAATAACAATCGATACAATTTAAAAGAGGAACTTTATGTGCACATTTCACAGTAATATTCCGGTAAGAGAAAATCATGGATATCCCCGGCACTGTCTCAAGTTGGAAAATCTGTCGCTAAACATCTATGTTCTGGCAGCTGTACCTGAGACCCAGTTCCCATTCTAGTCCTAGAGTGCTACCATCCTCGACCCTCATTATTACTTACCAACAGTGACAGGTGACAGGTGAGATGGTCAAATGCTAGCCGACATTAAAAAAAAGCCTCAATTTGAAAGTAATTTAGTATGTATGAGAAATGCCGATAATCTATAGAAACTGTTTTAATTCCTGACAAACTGAAACATAAGACACCATCGCTTAAATTGCATCATATAACTGCAACATGATTTTAACCTAACGTAAACAAATTGAGAAAATACACACTGACATCATATACTTTTTTAATAATGTCTCGTAGAATCTAATATCCGATATAGGTCCGCTGACATAGGAAATTGACAGTTTAGATTGAGCCTTCCATAGATATTGGATAATGTCATTTATGACACAATCGCAATAAAAACCTATATATTAGTACTTTATTGCTTCCTGTATCTACGCTATGTAATTTCTCAGAGTGTGTGTACAACATGAACATGAACAGCCTATTTAGAATATTTAGTTGTATAATTTTTTTTACAAGTTTATAAGTGTTCCTTGTTTTCTACGATACCTGAATATACACCGACCGACACAATGCTTTAAAAATATCGATATGCATATCTATGTAATAAATATATATTTGCAATTTAGAATGACGACTGCATAAGTTACAGCCCTAATATTAATAAAAAATAACACACTTTATGGTTTAAAATAATAAATTAAAAGTATAAATATTCTTTAACACAAGCTTTTTGTAAAAACATTATCATGTGAAATGAAAAGTTATAATGATAACAATACATAGGTACTACACATTAGACTGTCCTATCATTTACTATTACGAGATTAAAGTACCTGCTCATGAAACCGGGCTTTAAAGACTGGTCAGCTCGATCAGATCAGTTCGATGGTACCATATTATTGCAATGTCACCAAACATACGCAAGTGTATTACATTTGCGTCCAATCTGGAATCCAATCCAACGTCGGGAAGTGGTTCTAATATAGCTTCCAAGATTTGACCTACACAAACGTAAATATCATAAATACCTCATCATTAATAGCCAGTATTTGTCCACTCTTGGACATTGGCCTCTGCTATGGCACGCCACTGAGCTCGATGTTTAGTTCTTTGTTTCCAACCACTGCCAGCTAGCTTGCTTATATAATTGCTCCACCTAGCTGGAGGGCGTCCTACACTACGTTTACCCAGCCGTAGTACACTCTAGAATTCGTCTACCCCAACGGTTATCGGTTCTACGACAGATGTGACCAGCCCACTGCCACTTTTCGTAAATACTAGCCTACGGCATGTTAAATAAAAGTTTGTTAAAACAGGTGTCTAAAATAAAATAACAGAATCAATGTGAAAAGTCTAGTGTCGCCATAACCAATAAAATGGGTTATAAAACTAAAATCGGTTCCTTTCTAGATCTATAAAACAACGTGTAGAATCATAACCGTTCAACTACCGTAACTACATTGTTAAAGTCCTTTGCTCTCGCACAATTTGTTGCTATGAGAGTCGTAAAATATTGGAAACGGCTATTATTCTTCAAGAATTCAAGTTATTGTATCAATATATCGAGGCAGTACAGTTTACAATATAAGTTTTTTCTTAAACATTATTTTTCCTAGACTTTGTACTTCTTATGTTACAAGCTTATTTATTTAACTCACATTGTTATTCAGTATTTTTAAGTGGGTCAAATATTGAAAGTGATCATCACGATCTCACCACGTGACCTCACTCCCGAAGAAGAGTGACGGACTCACTCGAAACCTAGGTATAGAAAATTCGACTAATGTATGTAAATTACAGCCGGTTTATAAAATTATTAAATCTTGTAAGCTACATAAGAACCACATCCTAACGTTTGACCATTAGGCGAGCGTCAAACTTGTACCGTTCCAATATGCTACAAAAAAAAACCGGCCAAGTCGAGATGGACTCGCCCACCGAGGCTTCCGTATGAACGTTAATTAGTACCAATATTTTTTGGAATTTTTCCTTTATTTGTGCTGTAAGAGCTTGCTTCTTGCCAAATTTCATGATTCTAGGTCAACGGGAAGTACCCTATAGGCTTTCGACCCAAAACATATAGGTAGGACAGACGGACAGACGGACAGACGGACAGACGGACAGACGGACAGACGGACAGACGGACAGACGGACAGACGGACAGACGGACAAGAAAGTGATCTTATAAGGGTTCCTTTTTTACCTTTTAAGGTACGGAACCCTAAAAAGTTTATTAACCTAATCTGTCAGTCGTTTTCAAAGGCATTTCAAGTTTGTATTCGCCTGAAAGAAAATTGCTAACTCAGTTCAAAAGATAACTAAATATGTATTTTAATAATAATAGCACGTTATTTACTACTAAATTGAAAGTACTTATACCGGACTTCAATAATTAATCAGGAAATTAAAGATATTAAACTACAAAACAACAACTCATAGGTAAACTTATAAACTGAGTGCCTAGTGGTGTAAGTGGGAGAATAGTCGGCTGTGACGCTAGAGTTAACGAGTTCAATCCCCGCCGTGCACCAATGGATTTTTCTATCGAAAAATGTATGTGCGCTTGGCACAATGGCCCTTCGGTGAAGGAAAAACATCGCTAAGAAACCCCCCACCCCCGCATGGTGGTAGGACACTATTTAGTGTCCACCTGGTCAGCTACCACCCTCAAGTTAGAAAATCTGTCGCCAATCATCTAATGTGTTCCGGCAGCTATCCTTGAGAGCCAGTTCCCATTATAGGTCTAGCGTGTTACCACCCTAAACCGCATCATCACTTACAAACAGGTGAGATAGTGCTCAAACGCTAGCCCATATGATAAACTAGAGCGCCATGCTCAATATCCATATCATCTCAGTGCAGTTAATCATAATACCAAATAAGCTGAATAGGGAAGCCGTACTCAAAGTTGCATTTTGAATAACAATACCTACGTCCGAAGCTTAGAACTGGCTTGATTTCAATAAAATATGCAAGTAACTGCCCACAGTCTGGCGCTAGTTCTGGATAGGTACTTACTGAGAGCTAGACGTAACTAATGAAAAGCTTGTTTATCTGGCTTAAATTTACAATTCAATTTATTTTGTTTATTTCCAATAGTTAAAGTAAAGTGTTGAGGTGTTTATAATATTCTAATCACAGGAGTATCACTGTAGTAGGTCTCCCATTCTGTAATACTAATTGATAGATATGAGTTTCTGAGTTACTCAAGGCTATAAAATATACGTAAGTTATATTTTGACGGAATTCTTATCAAATAAAACAAGATTCTGCATACAATAATTAAAGGCCGATTTTAAAGAAAAATAAAACAAACTTTATGATTAAAGTAGTCTTATAATTTCCTGGAAGTATATTTAATTAATTTAAAAATAGCATTCGAGTATTACATTACATACAAAAGCTTTTCCTGACAGTGAAGAATGTAATAGTAATATATCACCATGTAGGTACCTAGTACGTCGTATAGGTACAGCATTCGACATAATAATTTAGATAAATTAAAAACTAAAACATCCGACTTCAATGTTCCGCAAGTCAATTTCAGTAGCAAGTTTGAGACGTTTATCGTCATATCTCTGAAGATACTTATTAGATCACGTTATAATTACAATGGAACCACCTCGAAAAATATTCGAATCGGTTCAGAATTGGCGGAGTATTCGCTTAACATACACACAAAAATAAAACATACTGACGAATTGAAAACCTCCTTCTTTTTGGTAGTCGGTTGAAAAGTAGGTACTGAACTGCTTAAAATATTCTAACAATTTTATTGTTGACAACAACTGTCTTGTTTGCCGTAAATAATACAATATTTAAAAGGGTAGAAAATGCTATAAAATGGGATCAAGATACAACTTGCTCTACTGGCTCTCAAGCTTTTTATGACTTGTAAAGGGTAATTTAAGGTTAACATTTTGTATCTAACAGTATTTTATTATTTACAGAAGGTACATATATACAACTTAAAAATAAATTGAACTATTAACTGAGAATAAATTAAATGTTATAAATAAAAATTAAAGTAGTTATAAATAAAAAACAGAACCTAGGTTGCAGCTGTCTGCCGGTAACGTTCCCAAAAAGCTGGCGACGTTGCCTCGTTGAATTGCTAAGCTAATCCGTTGGCCTAGGTAAGCGCCAGCTTTTTGGTCATGAGTGACGTCTATTAAGCGTCTGGACAGCTTCTTTACAAAACCCCGGGCATCTTTTTGTATCTTATTCTAAAAAAATATTTAATTTAGAACAGGTTTGGCAACCACAGAGACGTAGTGCTTTGCAAGAAGATCACAAAAATACCACTAGCTCATTTTTACACCTACTACCCATGTATGCATTGATTCAATATTCTAAACTAAAACTACATCACACTGAACTTAAATTATAATTCAACCTACGTTAAGCAGTGATTAGGCCACAAGCCACAAAACACAGTATAAGGTTTTTCACTATATAAACCGAAATTACAACTTATACCTAATGTACAAAGAAACATTTCTTGGGAATGGCGCCAAAAAAAATATCTATTAGTCATATTAGTCAAGATGTGTAATAAAGCACCGTACTTTTCTCTCCATTCACATTGATGACCTTTAGGGGGCGCCAATCTTTAGGAACCACTGGTTTTACCGAAGACAGTAGGATTTGGAGATCTTACGTCTCAGCTAAGACGTGCCATGAATCTTGCAAGATAAAGATAAAGCTCCTTGAAAGAATTATGTCTGACTAGCTGTGCCCCGCGATTTTACCCACGTAGACATTCTCGTGGGAATATCGGGATGAAAACCTATGAGCTATACCAGGGTCTAGGCTATCTACTTACAAAATTTCAGCTCAATCGGTTGAGTAATTTTAACGTCAAGAAGTAACAAACATACACGCAAGCTTTTGCCCTTATAATATTAGTTGGAAGGATGTCCATTTTTAGGGTTCCGTACCCAAAGGGTACCAACGGAACCCTATTACTGAGACTCCGCTGTCCGTCTGTCTGTCTGTCTGTCAGTGTGTCTGTCTGTCTGTCTGTCTGTCCGTCTGTCACCAGGCTGTATCTCATGAACCGTGATAGTTAGACAGTTGAAATTTTCACAGATGATGTATTTCTGTTGCCGCTATAACAACATATACTAAAAACAGAATAAAGTTAAAAATAATAGAGGGTATATACAATACAAGAAACGTGTTTTTTTCGGCATTTCACGCCATCCATGAACGCTTAGTTAGGTAAACGTCCCATAGATGGCGTTATATTGAAATGTCGATCCCTAACACCTTTGTTAGACGTTAGATGGCGTTATAAGAAATAAAATGTTTATTAATTATTATTTTTGCTGGCGAAAAATGATAGTAGTATTTTTTGCTCGATCTTATAAAATACTGTAGTGTGTTACGGAACCCTGCTAGTGCGAGTCCGACTTGCACTTGGCCAGTTTATTTATCCTAAGTCCGAAAGCATGTACCCAGGATTGGTTAAAATGGGGGGATCAGTTGCTTTAAGATATCAATGAGAATATTTTGAATAGGTACCTAAACAGCCCTTTTTCGTGACAGTTCGGTCGCAGATCGTTTGATATCATGTTTGTCTAGCAGGTTGTTATCACTTTTCTCGTAATTTGAAAATCACCGGGTGCTTAAACCTGTTTGTACAACTAATGCAGAACATTTTTATTAGTTAATAGAAATATTTTAAAGTGCAAAAACATGATTCAATGTTATATATTTAGTCTTCAAAAGTTTATTTATTTTATAAGTTGGTGGTATTTGAATTGAAGAAAATTGCTCGTAGGTTCGATTTCTCTATCATCATCATCTACATAAACTTGTAAAACAATTTTAAAACAGTTTTACTTAGGTACTCGTGTTCTTACATCTTTAAAATTAATAAATGTTGATCGAATGTTTTTATATAATATCAAGAATTCCGAGTTTTTGTTTTCTTCAAAATTCAACGCGTTTGTAATAGTAAAGTTGTATCACTTCAACCAAGGCATAAAAAAACTACACTCCCTCTTTTATCCCTTTTGAATATACACAAAAGCCTACACATAGCATTATTTGTCATACGTAAGTGAGTGTGTTATTTTTGATAGATGGCTTAGATGTTGTTTTAGGAGATGCGTCGATTTGTGGACTTTTTATATTCACAGATCTCCATTACACTGGTTTTAGTGGAATTACTAAAGCTAAGTTATTAAGAAAACATCCTATATGCAATTTTTTATATTTGGTAAGCTGGCGTTTGACCACTATCTTGCCTGGTATCATGGTGGTAAGCGACGCCTACGGTAAGTGTATTTTATTAACTTCTATCCTAAGAAATCAAAATACAATAAGAAAATTATAAGGCAAAAAGAAAAAGCAGTGTCTACTATTCAAGACCTTAAAGCCAACTTTTTAATTTTATTGCCTATTTTCAATAAAGTTAATATCATGATCAGCCGGTATCAGTCCAGTGCTGGACATAGGCTCCTCCCAAGATGCACCGCTGAGCCCGGTCTTCGGCTCTACATTTCCAGTCACTGCTTTCCGCTTCGCTGGTTACTGCACCTGGTTCCAAGGCATCCTACGCTACGTTCGCCAATTCGCGGTCTGAAGTTACTATGGTGGCGCTCAAAATATATTACGTATAACCCGGAGATTAATGTGGTACAGCGAAGCGAGATTTAAGGGCCAGCAATGATTTGTGATCGTTTTTTTAGTTTGTTCGTGTTCTTTGTGTTATCAGATCTAATATCACAAAGAACAAACGATATGACAAGGTCTCTAAATGACATTGATCTACAAAATTACGTCCTTCCGATGTAAGCGGATACACAAACACCCAACGGTTCCATAGCATACGCATAGCGGTTCAAAGCCTTCATAGGTGTTATTAAAATGTTAATTTTTACGGCAGAGTAATTAGTGACGGCGTGGTTCATTTTTATATGCTTTTGCCTGGGACTGTGATAATCGTTACTCGGGATTATTAGGGGTCAATGTCACTTTTCCGTGTCCGTAGATCTCGTATCGCCAACGTCGGATTAGGATAGGTCCTACGGATAAAAACGCGTGATCGTGGTTCTATATAGGGGTATTAAACTGTTGGCTTGAACAACGCGCTGAACATAGATAATTATGCAATAGGCTTGCTGAATATTAGCATGATGTTATATTATAACTGAGCAACTAACTTCTAGATAATTCATTTATGATTTTTTTTATTGGACACACATGTCGATGTTCTTGTCGCTCTGTGCGAATATGCGTCATTGAACAATAAAGCTTTTCTAAAAAACTAAGATCAATCTTACTTAAGACAAATAAAGTATGTACTAAATTCTGACGTTTTCCACATCCTGTTATAAAAACCTTTGACATTTAGATTGGTGCACCTATTCCACAAAGTTTACACGAGCTTTCGAAGATACCTCATCCCATAGACACGACGCTCATTTCCATCAAAATGCCTTCAGATCAACCATAAAAAAGCCTAGAACTCTTCGATTACATGGCAGAGAGCTGTCATAAAATCTCGTTTTCGTGTGCGTGACTCATTCCCCGGGCCTAACCACTGTCATTGCGTAGAATAAACGACAGTACCCTCTCAAATATCAGGTAAAACCCGGAGATTAATGCGGGACAGTGGAGCGGGATTTAAGGGGATCCCGCACTGATTGCCGCTTGCAGACCGCAATCTCTGATTAGGTGCGAGTCGAAGACCAAGGATCGGAAGGGTATTAAATTGATACAATGACACCGATTCATAAAAGACATCCTGTACCTCTTAGTGCGATTCATAAAAGGGCAACCCGTGTATGTAGTTTATATCCCTCTATTCTCTACCTCCGGAGTTCATGTTCCAAGTATGTTATATAATTTATAGGAACATGAACTCGTATGTATATATAAAAGCAGTTTGAGATGCGAAACCCCTAAACTAATACAATCTTGAAGGTTGTTTTGGATTGATCACATATTGGCTTTTGTAGTGAGCTAAATTAAATAGATGTTACCTTTATAAGGAATGGGATACGTAATCAAAATATATTTGTTATTATTCTTATTTGATTGAATTTCTTAGAATGATATTAACGTTCATAACGTTTAATATTCGTAAAACGTGTAGATGCTTTGTGTACTTCCATGAATATTAATTAGTTGATAATTCTACCTACTATTACATACAACGTAACGTGTACATGCTTTTGACCAATATCTCACCTGTTTTAAAACAGTCGAGGATAGAAGCACACTAGGCCTAAAATGAGAACTGGCTCTCAAGTACAGCTGTCGGAACACATTAGATGTTTAACTATTCATTATTCTGTGGTTTAGCGACAGATGTTTTTTTTATTTTTTTTCCTAATGCAATTTAAATGTTGGACTTTATCAATAGGTACCAATAAAGAGTTAAAACCTTGTAACCCTATCACAGATCAATTATGTATAGCTAGCTTAATGCTAGATTGTGTAGAGTTGTACACTAACGAGATAACTCTGCACCAAAGACACCGATCCACTCCGTTATCCAATAAACCGGTAACGTAATAATATCGAACTGACAATCGCTTTTATTTTCAAAGAGATAGTTCTCCTTTGAAACAGTTTAGTAGTGATTGCTCGATCTTCAAAACAAACTTATTACTATTTTTATTGGATGTGTGATAGTTCTCTATCTTGAACTGACGCTTATTATTATAAGCTTTTATTAAACTTGTCGTGATAAGGTACGGACACACTGCAACGTCCAACGTGCGCGATCTAGGCGGCGATCAGATATCGCAGTAGTATTTGTACCGACTGGTTCACACCAAACGCGATCAGAAAACAATTGAAAAGTACTGAGATCACGCCTGCAGATCGCAGGGCGCCGCGGTGTGTCCGTACCGTTAGTTATTTATGTATGTTTGTGCGGGTCAAATCTTGGATAAGTAAGTAGTTTGGTACAATAGGCGACAATATTCTTGTTAATAATATTGTTTTTGTGTATTTTTTATCATCGACCAGATCTGATGATTGAGATGAGTCGCAAGGACTGGAACTCCGTAAAGGCAAATAGTAATTCTTCATCCAAATAATAACTTTAGAGGTCACAGTTATTTTCCAAAAAAAAAAGTAAAATTATATTTATTTCAGTTATTTTTATTTGTATGTTGTGAGGTGTCTCATATAAAAATAAAGAATAATCTATTGTTTTCTTAAAAGTAGTCTAAAATTTATTAAAACGTTACTTTACGAAATTTCGTGCTCAATAAAGACAACTAGAAATAATATATGTATATTATTCACCTAAATCATTTACGCAACACAAATCTGAATTCACATTATGTATTGGAATTATTTAATCGTCAAGTAATCCTGATCTATGTAAAAGCGTGATTATAATAAAAACAGTAAATTATTTGGCCAGAAAACATAAAATTTACATTCTTATTGTGTCCGTATTGCGTCTATAAATCGTGCCCACCAACCACACTGGTTGGAGGCTTATATTTTTATCGGAAGAACTTAAGCCTACTCAATCATTTTCCTTGTGAAGTACAATAGTGCAGAACATGTCTTGGGTTCAGTATAAGAATGATATATATATATCATTCAAGACATGTTGAACCGTAGATATTTTAAAAAACATCTGCCGAACAAGTGCCATAATATTTTTTTTAGATATTCCTTAGAGAAAAATAAACTTTCTAATATTTTTTTTAATTTCTTAACTTTCACTTGTCTACTACGGTCTATTCAACTAACTTATGCACTATTTTGATTATTAACGCGTTGAAGCATCTTATTACACAAGTAAAAATGCAACAACAATAATAATAAGACACGTAAAAAAAACACAAATCAAAGTAGTAGCCTAAAATTCGGCAATTAAAAAAAAAAAAGTCGTATATCTCGAAAAGGGTTAAGTTTAGGGTGGGGTGTTTCATAGAGAAATAAGTCAGAAATGACGGGTACTCCACGCCCTTCACGGATCTAGCACGACTTCTCCTGTAACCCTGTATACAGGTTTTCGTCAACTAGTATATAATAAATACTAGTTGACGAAAACGTACTTGCTTTTAGAAAATGAAATGTGAAACGAAAATTTATTGTAATCGTTTGGGCTGATACTCGCTACATAGTTACGTTCTATATATACAGTCACCTCAAAAATGTAAGGCTCAAATAAAGCTTACATAGTCAAATATTTATTTATTTTATGGTGTAACAATGAAAAACCTTGTGTAATTCTATTTTAGTAAATGTATGATGTAAATGTTAGATAAGTGTTCCTACTTGTAAAACATGTATTTATTATTTTGCAAAGCTTGTACTTCTAGGATTAAACATACACAAGCTCGTACATTGTAATGAATATTATGACCAATAAAGACCTTTAAAAAGTAAAAAAAAAAAAGTAATGTGTTTTTAAATATAATAGGCTAGCGATTGACCACTATCTCTCCTGGTGATAGACAATGATGTGTTTGAATGGTGAACACGCTACACTTAGAATACTCTTACTATCAAGGCATGTGTGCTGCCAGTACACCGTAAGGTTATGGCGGCATATTTATACCTTGATGGTGGTAAGCTACTTTTTAGTGGCAATTCAGGCGGAACATCGATATATGCTTTTACCACTAAATATAAACTGATAATAATATACTTGTGTATCAGGGACATAACGACTGATCAGATCTTGTATTGAGTAAAAGTTGCATGGTTTTCAAAATATCGGCCATTTTAAATTTTTTTTTAGAATTAAAAAAATGACTTTCAAATGCATGCATACACTGGTCATTTTAAGTAACAAGTTTGAGACATTTATCTCCACAACCTTAGAGATGCTCATCAGATCTTGGCAAAATTTACTGGAAGACCAGTCCTGAGATATACCCTACTCAAGTAAAAGAATAATGAATGTAGGAACATTTTCAGTGAACATTTTGAGATGTTTAACCTCATATCTCTGAAGATACTTATGATTATATCTTGATATATTGTAAAAAATACCACCAAGGAAATACCTATCCCTACGCATAAAACAATAATCATTCAAAACTAATCACAATTGGCGGAGCTATCGAGGCACATACGTACATAAAAAATACACACCGAAATACATATTAGATGGGCCGGTGGCGTAATCGGGAGAACGGTCGGCTTTGATGCCGTGGTACCGAGTTCAAAAAAACCGCCGTGCACCAATAAATTTTTCTATAGAAAAATGTATGTGCGCTTCTCTCACAGCGGCCCTCCAGTGAAGGAAAACATCGTTAAGAAACCAACAACCCCCGCATGGTGGTAGGACACTATCTAGTGTCCGCCTGGCCAGCTACTACCCTCAAGTCTGACAATCTTTCGCCAAACATCTAATGTGTTCCGGCAGCTATTCTTGAGAGCCAGTTCCCATTCTAGGCCTAGCGTGATTACTATCTTCGACCGCATCATCACTTACCAACAGGTGAGATAGTGGTCAAACGCTAGCCTGTAAGATATAAATAATAAAACAGAAGAAGTCGGCTAAAGTTCGGAAGGGAAGTCGGGAAAAACATCTCAATTACTCGTGCGGCATGCGGAGTCAGCTTCCCTCTAATTTTTTAAACAATTTATTCAAATTTTTCTTGGTGAAGTTCTCTTTACGTATACTAAGTGAAGAGTCTATTTATTTAAAAGTAAGCCGGATTATTCGGATCGGAGAAACCCTAAAGTCAAACTTCACGAATGCAATCAGAATTCAGTAGTTTCTGTATAGCATTACATCATTGTCTAACATAAATCATAGCATACTGACAGACCGACAGAAACGCGTACGTATTTTGTACTAGATATGTATCGACGATTTTTGGCAAGAGAAAGAGCCGAGATAGATTACAAGATGACATTACATATCAGATACTTGCTCATTTTAACAATGGCTCTCCTATAGAGGACCTGACGTAAATTAATAACACATCAGAGGTATGTAAAGGTATGTATGTGAATATATGAAGGCTTTGCGGTTTCGTGGCTTCGAATTCTCAAACAAACGCCATCTAGCGGCGTCGACATCTACACCCATTTTTCCGGAAGTAAAACTTTTACTTCGCAACATTCTATTATTTAAGAGAGCAAAATTTGTAAATTGTTAAACTCAATCCAAAATTTCATCGTACCGACGGGACTTGAACCTGCAACCTCCGGAATAACATGTTCCGGTGCTTTGCCAATTAAGCCAAATAAGAGCAAAATTTGTTCGATATATTAAGAAGTTATTAAAATAAAGTTTTTTGATGCTTGTGGATTCTGTCACACCAAGATGTTTGATATTTTTGGAATTGAATTCAAATATGTGTTAATTAATGTTAAATTTGAGTAAGTAATGAACGTAGTGTAGGACGCCCTCCAGCTAGATTGAGCGAAGATATACGCAAGCTGGCTGGAAGCGGTTGGAAACGAATAGCTGCAGATCGAGATCAGTAGCGTGCCTAGAGAGGCCTATGTCCAGCTGTGGACGGAAGTTGGCTGATTATGATGATGAAGTAATGAAAACAATACTGAATATGATACTGACAAAAATCTCTATATGAATTGAAACTAGAAAAATAATCAAGCTAAAAAGATCAGCATAAATATTTAGAAAGAGTTTGAAAAAAAAATACAAAATAAAAATATCAGATTATAAAATTGTAAAGGATCCCGTTTTCGCGATTAACAAAGTCGAAGCTAGGTCAAACTTAGGTCAAACACTACATAGTATACTTATTTTACTCTCCAAGAAAAACAGCTTGGAAAGGTTCTTTGTGAAACCGCTTAAGAAAATCGATATACAAAGATTACATCAGCGCACCCACATCAAAGGGCTGGATGTCCCGATTCAGACCATTAGCTTGTTTGGGACACAGTTAACTGTTGAGTGGGACAATTGCAAAATTACTACTGCAAAAAGCAGTGACATTCACAACCCTCTGCATCCTGCTAGGATATTCTGTAAGCTATCTCGACAGCGGAATCCGCGGTGTGATTCGAATTTCGTACTACGAAATTCAATCGTATTACGAACGTAATACAAAATTCAAATTTCACCGCGGATTCCGCTTCCAAGATAGCTTACAGAATAGCCCTACTGATCGTGGCAGTACTCACAACGGTAGAGTTTTTTAGGGTTCCGTAGCCGAATGGCAAAAAACGAAACCCTTATAGATTCGTCATGTCTGTCTGTCTGTCTGTCTGGCCGTCCGTATGTCACAGCCATTTTATTCCGGTAAACTATTATGACTACAGAATTGAAACCTGGTAAGTAGATGTATTCTGTAAACCGCTTTCTGATTTTTATACAAAAATAAAAAATATAAAAGTTATATACATGGAACTGAGACAAAAACATTTTTTTTTCTTCAAACCTATACGTGTTATGTATAACCTGTCTATGGATAGGTCTTTAAAAATGACATTGAAGTTTCTAAAATCATTTTTTCTCAAAGTCAACCATTTAAAAGATAGGCGAGTCTAAAGTGGTAAAATGTGTCCCCCCCCCCCTCTAACTTCTAAAGTAAGGGAGTGAAAAATCTAGAAAAAATATATTCTGTAGATCTCAATAAACACTTTTAACGAAAATGGGTTTAAACGAGATACAGTCAGCAGTTTTTGAAATATAGCGACCGCAAATATATCTTTGTTTTTCATACAAACACTATGAAAAACAAAGTTAATTTTTTTGTTGCAAAAAATCTTAGTTATAGAATACTTCACTGTGTTAAGAAACCCTACGAGTGCGAGTCCAACTTGCACTTGGCCAGTTTTATTTTTATATCGTATAGGCTAGCGTTTGACTACTATCCCACCTGTCTGTAAATGATGATGCGGTCGGATGGTCGCAAGTAATTCACATGTAAAGAGTATTTAATGTAGTTTAAACTTAACGAAAGCTAAATGCAACTGTTTAACCGACTTCACAAAATAGGAGGAGGTTCTCAATTCGACTGCTTTTTTTTCTTTTTTTTTTATGTTTGTTACCTCAGAACTCCGTCAAATCTTAACCGATTTGAAAAATCCTTTTTTTTTGAGAGATTATGCCTCCTGTTTGGTTCCATCCAAATTTTATCGAGATCTGACAGTTATCTCCGGAGATATGGAGATAAACAATATAAGTTAAATTGTATACTTTGATGACATGATTGTAACTAGATAGTACTTTGACTATCGCGGCATGTGAAGCCGTGAAGTTTTTTCGTTTTGTACGATCATAAATTATTGAATAAAAAATTACCAATAATATTCAGGCACTAAGTTACCAATAATTAGTCGGCTATTAATGGTGATATCCTCATTCTACTAATATTATAAATGCGAAAGTTTATTAGGATGCATTATTGTTTTTTTGAAAGGATTTAGATTTTTTTTTCGTTTCATTTTCCCTTTTTAGGGTTCCGTGGTCCTGACAAGGAACCCTTATAGTTTCGTCATGTCCGTCTGTCTGTCTGTCTGTCTTTCTGTCTGTCCGAGGTTTTGCCCCCCCCCACCCCCTCTAAAAGCTTAACTGCTGGCTTGAAAAATCTGGAAAAATTCGGGATAATAGCACATTTTATGAACTTTAAAGGAAAATTATAGCGGTTAAGATAACTTTCTTAGTTTAACAGTAATAGTTGTTGAACTTGGGTGTAGGATAATTTTGTACCAAATACAAAATCCTTAGAATAAATCCTTTAAAGTGACAAAGACGGAGTACATAGTTGCTTGTTTATAACAGGTAAAGACTTGCATTGAATAACAGGCTACTACGGAACCCTACAATGCGCGTGGCCCGACACGCACTTGGGCTGTTATATTTTATCATACAATACTTATATACACTAGCAAAGCCGCTGGACACATTTAGAAATTATTATTATAAAGGGATACTAAGGATAAGACGTTTATGATTGTCAGCTATGTTTCAGAAATTCAGGCAAATTTTTACCAATATTGTTGTCAATCAATCTAACAGAAAATGGACAGTAAGTGGAATAAATATATGAATAGTATGTTTGCTGCCTCAAATATACACTAGAGGTTGCAATTGCCGGACAATTAAAGTTAGCTCTAAGCAGTAGAATATCACTTACAACTTCTCTTACTGAAGTATATCGCCAAACTGTGACCAAGATCGTCAAGTGGAGTAGAAAATCGACATCGCGGAAAACAATTAGCGATTGTTCCAATGTAATGTCGTTGTGGCGACGATTGGACACCGATAGATTAGGCCTATTTGTTCACGTGACAGGAAATTAAGTGAAATTCGCCTCTAAGTGCTGTGGAATTAAGAGAGTTTTCCCTTGTATTTGTAAAATTAATTCTGGTATTAGTCCTGATTTTGACGTAGGTTGATCGTTTTTCATTTACTCTATAAAACGTGGTCGTAATTCAATCTAAATCTAATTTCTGTACTAATCCTTAATTATTTTGACTAAAGGTACGGCCACACCGCGGCGTCCTGCGATCTTCGGGCGCGATCTCAGTACTTTCAATTGCTTTCTGGTCGCGTTTGGTGTGATCCAGTCGGTACAAATACTACTGCGCTATATGATCGCCGCCTAGATCGCGCACGCAGGACGGCGGTGTGTCCGTCCCTTAACAGCAGCTAAAGGATTCATTAATCTCTACGATAAAATCCCTCGATAGCATTAATGTACCGATTTGGGTGTGTTATAGGTCAATTTTATAGTATAATAAATTTGATTTACATTAAGTAAACATTATTATAGAACTCATAATTACGTAGAATAGAATTAAATTCATTATACAACATAGAATATTAAATTCTGTTTATATTTTTTATCTCCATATCTCCGGAGATGATTAACAGATCTCAATAAAATATGAATGGAACCAATCGGAAAGCATAATCACTCAAACAAAAAATATTTTTTCAAATCCTTAAGATTTGACGGAGTTATGAGGTAACACAGATTTAAAAAAAATACCGAATCTCCTCCTTTTTTGTGAAGTCGGTTAAAAACGAAATAATACCAGGTTTACGTAATAAATAACCACGCGTGTCAGTTTGATATACGCAAGCTGGCTGGCAGCGGTTGGAAACGAATGGCTGAAGATCGAGCTCAGTGGCGTGCCATGGGAGAGGCCTATGTCCAGCAGTGGACAGAAATTGGCTGATAATGATGATGTGTCAGTTTAGGTAGAATGTTTGAGATGTATATAGCTATTATATTTCTAAAGATGCTCATCAGTTCTTGTTAAAATGTTAATAAGACTATTTTGAAGATGAATCCTATCCTTGACAAAAATAATAACTCAAATCGGTTCACAAGTAACGGTGTAAACGCGTAGCAAACATTAAAAAATAAACAACGGGTTCAAGTTTTCACTTCTGCCTGCACTCCGGGAATGCCGGCAGAAGTGAAAACTTGAACACGTAATTTTTAGGGTTCCGTAGTCCTGACAAGGAACCCTTATAGTTTCGTCATCTCCGTCTGTCTGTCTGTCTGTCCGAGGTTTTGCTAAGAGACCGTTAATACTAGAAAACTGTAATTTTGTAAGGGTATGTATATAAATTACACCGACAAAGTGGTGAAATAAAATTTTGAAAAATATTTTTTAGGGTGGCTCCCCTACATGAGAAGTGGGGATGATTTTTTTTTTCATCGTCTTCCCCATCGTGTGGGGAGTTGAATAGGTCTTTTAACTGTTTAAATGACTTATAGGTTGCTAGTATCATTTTTCGATTGAATGCTCCATTTACGAATTATTAAACTTTAAAGTGCAAAACAAAATCGTTAGAATAAATCCTATGAAGTGACAAAGACGAAGTACTTAGTTGCTTATTTATAACGGGTAAAGACTTGCATTGAATAACGGGCTACTATGGAACTCTACACTGCGCGTGGACCGACACGCACTTGGCCGGTTATTATTTTTTAATATTTTGGAATGACACCTCGCGCAAGCGCCCTGCGCTCCATCTTACGAATTTCTGTCTTACGATCAGGACATACCCTGACGCGCGAATAGCGAATATTTTTACCCATCCCAAGAAAAGTGCACAACGCAGCTAAAGAAGTTTTCAGTTGATAAACATACAGATGAATAGAAAACCACCGACTTTTTAGAATTCCATTGAAAATACCTATTATTATAGCATGTCGCAGTATTAAACTGTCGTATTTTCATCTCCAGAAACGTTACTATTCAGAAACGATACGTTAATCTCGGAAGAAAATTGGAAGCTTAATAAATTCAGTTGCACAACTTCTGCCTGGAGCTATTTTATCTTATCTATAGCCTTGTTTATCCAACGGAAATTATATAAAGGCTATCAAAGTTGATTCCCTCAGGCCGAAGATCAATATTAGATCATTTTGTAATATAAACATTTTGTAATAGAATATAATAACACATGTAACGTGCAGTTACGCAGTTAGTGCAGTTATGTGTTATTATATTCTATTGCAAGTAAGCTAAGTCAAGTCGAGCTAAGCAAGTTAAGTCTATTACAAGTTGTCAAGTCCGTGTTTGTTTAAGGATATTATGGTAAAAATAACACATATTCATCAGTTACGTGACCCCGTGCGAATCCCGTGCGGTGCCGTGCGGGACGTGTGACAGGCCTGAAATAAACTGACCAAGTGCAAGTCGGACTTGCACTGGAAGGGTTCCGTAACACAGTACAGTATTTTATTAACTATGAGTTTCTGCCACCAAAAAATTTACTTTATTTTTTCATAGTATTTGCATAAAAATCAAAATTATATTTGCGGTTGCTATATCAAAAAACTGCTGACTATATCTCGTTTAAACCTATTTCCTTTGAAAGTGTTTATTAACATCTACAGCAGCACATATTTTTATTAGATTTCTCACTTCCTTACTTTAGAGAAGCGCGCGGGGGGGGGGGGAGGGGACGAACATTTTACCACTTTAGAAGTGTCTATCTTTGAAATGATGGCATTTGAGAAAAATGGTTTTAGGAACTTTGATGTCATCTTTAAAGACCCATCTATGGACACCCCGCACGTCGGCACGTATAGGTTTCATGAAAGTGTTTTTTTGTTTTAGTTCCATGTATGGGGAACCCCACCTTAATCTTGTATCATTTGTATTTTTGTATAAACATCGTAAAGCGGTTTACAGAATACACTTACCTAGTATCAACTGTGTAGTCTTAATAGTTTCGGAATAAAGTGTAACATACGGACCGACGGACAGACAGACACAACGAATCTAATAGGGGTTCCATTTTTTGCCATTCAGCTACGGAACCCTATAAAGGACATCCGTAATTTATGACCGTTTACAAAACTATAAAAACTGACTCTAAATGCCGCGCTAGTCATTTTCAGTACCAATCTTTAGAAGACTATCTCCTTACCTAGATCTTGATGAATTTATAACGGAAACACCGAGTTTCAAATATATAAAAAAATGCTTCACGGTCTGAGAAATCGGGGAACGTTCATAAAAAGAAATACATACAGACGAACTGTAAAACCTCCTTCTTTTTGAAGTCAGCAAAAATGTGCAAAACGTTTACGGAGTAATTGCGATATCTCAAACCGTGATTTTAGAGCCTGCATTAAGATTACTCACATGTCCCTACAATAAGATTATTTAATTGAATTTATGTATAATTGAATGCTGATGATAACTACTGAAAGCCGAATCAATTGATTATTTTATTAATCTATCTAAAAATAAAATATCTGAATCCATTGCTGTCCTTTTTGTCTGTTTGGTTTGTTTACCATGAAGTCGCGAGACTCACTTCGTGAAAAATTTAAGGAGATTAAAATTCTCACAGTGGCATGTCAATATATATATGAAAATATTATGTATGTACGCAAAAATTTGAATGAGTATGATAAGAGGTCCGATGTACATAATTTCAATACAAGACACAAAAATAGATTAATTCTACCTCAATTCAGGTTGTGGAAAGTTAGTGGTTCTTTTCTGGGGAACTGTATACGATTTTATAATAAACTTCCTAAAGATATTGATCAACTGTCTATAAGCAGATTTAAAACCTTTGTAAAATCCAATTTAATGAAGAAATCGTACTATACAATAAATGACTATATGAATGACAAAAATGCTTGGCCTGAATGCCCCAAGCTCCAAGATATAATATAAATTGTATGATAATAGAATTACTTATTGTACATTAAACATTTATTTAATATGAATTAAAAAAAATGAATTAAAATAAGTGACAAGCCCCATAGAGTTTCTTGGTGTTTCTTCTCTGATGGGAGTACTTCCGAAACACCAGTAGATTCAACAGTCAATCAGTTTTCATCTTTTGTTTGCAGATCTAGGGTTGCCTGTTACGACGGTATTATGCGGCTGATAGTCGGACAATCAGTTCCATTCGGAACATGATTTGTACTGCAATTAGTCTGCGTTTTATTTATCTATTATGTTTCATTATTTCACAATTTTTTGGATAAAAATTGTCTGAAGTACTGAAACATGCACTGGGTTGCGGGTGCACGTAATGGTACGGTTGGCAACCCTACATTAATAAGGGGAATTAAACATGTGTTTTAAGTGTGACGTTCGACGTCTAGATGAAAGCTGAATGGCTCAATACCTTTGTTTTTTTTTTGTAAATTCAAAGCGTTATGTTTCTGTTATATCTATATTTTTTGTTGAATATGATCTATTTAATGTTATTTGACGTGTGTAAGTGCTAATTTTTAATTTTCCCATATACTGAATAAATGCTTTGACTTGACTTGACTTGACTTTTCGCAACTAATTTGCTGAATCGATTTTGGCTGAAATATTGCACAAGGGAAGTCAAAATAATGAATAGTGAGTAAGACAAAATGTTTTCTTTTAACGTGGAGCTATATATTGGATTGATAATATTTGATTGAGAGCTAGTACTCTTAACCTAATATTATTTACATAATAAAATATGATTAAGTAACGTTTGATTCAAAATATTTCCGGCAGAAGTACAAGTTATACTACCTAGTTTAGGTATCAATACTTTTTCTTCTCAGGAATGACTAACCGAATTCTATTAATAGACTATGTTTGTCATAGAAAAATTTCATTTCATTTCATAATGAAACTTCCCACAACTAAGTTAATAATCTGCAAATGGTACACTCGCACCCCATAATCGGCCGACACATAGAAAATAAAATATCGCAAGCAAATCCTTTTTTCCGGAATCAGATTGTCTTGGATCATATTGTCCTCTCTTCCGTATATCACTAGAGTGAAAGAGACGGAGTTCAATGAAAAATAATGTAGAGCCAGTACGTTACAATATGGTTCGACTTAGCGCCGATTTTTGTCCCTTCTCATACTCAATATCCAGTTGGGTTTTCAGTGAACGTTTTTACGAGTTGCTTGATCGACGGATATTAAATCTTTGAGCTTTTTGTTTGTGCTTTATACGCAGTTATATTGTTATTAATGTTTTTTTTTAAGAAACTTCAGTTCTACAGACTCCTACTGTTCCGTTCTCTTTTTGGATTGCTTTTATTCTTTTTTTAACATTATGTGTGTTTATAATTAATGCGCCTTTCGCCATCTTTGTTTTACTTATAACTAGTGTGAGTGTGTATATTCTATTTACTATTATTTTCTATTCTATATTATCATATGTTAGGATATATTATATTTTTAATTCTGTTTACTATTCTAAGTGAGGTTATTTTATTTTACTTTTTTTTTAGAAACGGTCTTATTCTATTCATACGAACTTTAAAATGGTCTAATACAAATACAACAAAACTACCTAACTATAAACATACAAATATAAAATTTAGTCTACCAAATCACTACCAGTAGGTAAAGTTCCCAAAATGCTGGCTGTATTTCCCCGTTAAATGGCGATGCTTAGTCTCTGAGCTAAATACATACCAGCATTTTGGTCCCGTGTCGTTTCAACCAGCCGTGTGGAAAGTTCTTTGAAAATGCTGGTTGCATCCGGTCCCCACGGTCCTAGAGTCTCAACCCCAAAAGGCACAAATAGGAAGCAGCTGTCTAAACCACTATATTTGCGCCTTTTGAGGTTCTCAGCTGCTTCTGCGGCCACACCAGCCTTTTATTTTGTATTCTTATTTATTTATTTTCTTTATATATATCATCATCATTATCAGCCAATTTTCGTCCACTGCTGGACATAGGCCTCTCCCATGTCACGCCACTGAGCTCGATCTTCAGCCATTCGTTTCCAACCGCTGCCAGCCAGCTTGCGTATATCATCGCTCCACATAGCTGGAGGGCGTCCTACACTACGTTTGCCGAGCCGTGGTCTCCACTCTAGAACTCGTCTATCCCAACGGTTATCGGTTCTACGATAGATGTGACCAGCCCACTGCCATTTCAGCTTGCTAATCCTTTGAGCTATGTCGATAACTTTGGTTCTCTGACGGATGACTTCGTTTCGAATTCGATCCATCAGAGAAACTCCGAGCATAGCCCTCTCCATAGCTCGCTGAGCGACTTTGAATTGGTGAACTAGTCGCACCGTTAGTGTCCACGTCTCGGCTCCGTAAGTAATAACAGGTAGGACGCACTCGTTAAAGACTTTCGTCTTTAGGCTTTGTGGTATGGGCGATGCAAAGACTCGACGAAGTTTTCCGAATGCTGCCCATCCCAACTGTATTCTTCTGCGAGCTTCCTTCTCGAAGTTGTTTCTACCCAATCGCAAGATTTGCCCAAGGTAGACGTATTCGTGAACAACTTCGAGAGAAACTCCGTTTAGGGCAATCGGTTCCGGAATAACATGTTCGTTGAACATGATCTTGGTCTTATCCAAGTTCATCCGGAGACCGATGCGTGCAGAAGAATCACCAAGGGTAGTCAGCATGTGTTGCAAGTCCTGCACGGTTTCAGCCATGATGACGATATCATCTACAAATCTCAAGTGTGAGAGGTAATTGCCATTGACATTTATGCCCCGTCCCTTCCAGTTCAGCGTTTTGAACATATCCTCTAGAACGTTTGTGAACAATTTGGGGGAAATAACGTCCCCTTGTCTCACACCTCTATGTAAGTGGATATGTTCAGTCTGCTGATTTTGTACTTGGACGGTCATATTCGCGGCGTCATACAGACCTCTCAACACTTGCACGTATCGCCAATCAACTTGGCACCGTTGCAGAGACTCCAGAACAGACCAGGTTTCAATGGAGTCAAAGGCTTTCTCATAGTCCACAAACGCTAAATACAGGGGCTGGTTATACTCTTCGGTCTTCTGTATAACCTGCCGCACTGTGTGAATGTGGTCTATGGTGCCGTATCCTCCTCGAAACCCAGCCTGCTCGGGAGGCTGAAATTCGTCGAGCCTGCGCGCGAGACGATTTGTGATGACTCTCGAAAAAAGCTTATAGACATGGCTTAAGAGGGAGATAGGTCGATAGTTCTTCAAAAGAGTTTTGTCCCCCTTTATATATATATATATATAATTTTATATATATTTGTGTTATGTTGTCAGTATTTGTTTTAGTAGTAGTATTGATTATTTTTCCGTGGTGAATGGTTTGTATGTCGAAGTCTTGATACAAAAAACAAAACCGCCTGCTGGGCCGAAGCAGATACATATACATAAAATGAGATAACAGTGTAAATAAACTACATATTACACAACTACATAATACTGCACAACTTAGGTACACTAAACATCAATCTGTTTTTCTTAAAAAAATATATCTATTAGCCAATAACGAGTAAGATTATTCATCATTCTGATCTTAGTTTTTATGAGATGGTGAAAAAAAAATATCTTTAAAGCAATCTGTATTCCGAATTACTCCGTTCGGACATCTGCTCGAATAGCGTCTTAAGCAAACAAAATCAGAAGTCATTAAAACGGCGTTATAATCAACTTTTTTTAACTTCTGTTTGGGTGTTAAAAACGTCTTTATATACTTTTTTGTTGTAACGGTACACACCGCTGCGATTTATGGTAGCAGCCTCAGTGCCGATCAGTTACTTCAGTAGTATTTGTATCGATTGGTTCAAACCAAACCCGGTCAGACAGCGACTGAACGCGCAATTGCCGCCGCGGCCGCCAGCGCAGCTCCCAGCTTTGTGGCGGTACCCTAACTCTATTTGAGCAGAAGTGATCTGTCAATCATGAGTTCTCTCCAGGATTCATAATTCTAATCTCGGTTATAATATATGGCTGTAAAATGAGCAACTGAAAATATATCATTACTGCAATCTATATTCTAAATCAACAAACATCAATCCAGAATTTTAAAAATCAACTAACGACATGTTTTTGTTCGGTCTGTAGTTTAAGACATCAATTATATAATTGACTATGAAATACAACTTTAAAAAACACTTTTTTAATACTTAAGGTACGAACACACCGCGGCGTCCTGCGTCCGCGTGCGCGTTGACGATCTGAATTTCTATTGTTTTCTGATCGCCGTAGAACGCGTTTGGTGTGAACAAGTCGTTACAAATACTACTGCGCTATCTGATCGCCGCCCAGATCGATCCAAATTAGAATGTAAAGTACGATGCATACACGCTTTACTGAGATCATTAGGTTGCAATACCACTGCCGACGCCGACTCAAGTCGCGTCTAGTGCAATTGTGCGCTCACCCTTACTCCGTAGTTTCTTAGTGTACTTTTACATCCTTTTTTTTTGTGATTGTTCTTTATTAGCTTAAAATTTTTATTGAGTTCCTTTACGAAAAAAGATAAATTTAGGTCAATACATTTTAATATATCAGCTTAACAGAAGCATTTGTGTTTACAACTCGATTGTCAGATAAACATGTTCTTAATGACCTCTTTTGGTAAGACCGTTATATTAAAAAGTCGCTATTTTGAAGATTTTAGTAGCTTCAAGTGTATCATTAAAATGCATATAAATAACTTAAGTTTATTGCTTATAACTGGAAATCGAACAACTGTTTCCTACCTGTGTTTACTTGCGGAACTGAGACGTGGATACTGGCGGTGCGACTGGTTCACCAATCGAATGTCACTCAGCGAGCTATGGAGAAGGCTATGATCAGAGTCTCCCTGAAGGATCGAATCAAAATGCAAATTCTAGGAACTAATACTTTCTGGCACTATGAAAACCCATTTATTTTCTTTGCAGTATTTTCATAAATTCAAATATTAAATTCATTAATAAAATAATGAAAAAATATTTTTCAAAAATGTTCGTCCTAAAACATCCTACATAATAGCACAGAATAATTAATAGTACTATAAAGAAAGTAAAGCAGCATACACAACACTTCCCTTGGGTGCGCTCGAGTGCACAGTTCATTAGTCGTAAGGCTCGTGGCTCGTGGAACTTGAGTAGACTCTAGTGTCATCTGCTCTCGCCCTTACAACGTAGTCTTTGAGGTACTCGTGTGGTGAAAAAATAAGCTTATGTCGTGTTTTTTCAGAAATGTACTTGACGTTACGAGTATTTTTACGTTTACGTTACGTTTGTATGTGTATTAGGCTTGCAAGATGATTATACCCAGTGGAGGTTGCATTTAAAATAAACTTTCTCGTCGTTCATCAATGTCAATTTTTAGTGAAGATTAAATGACGTCAAATCATACCTTTCAACCGAGTTTCGAAAAGGAGAAGATTCTCAATTCATCTGTATGTTTTTTGTTTGTTTGTATTATTCCGCAATTACTCCACTAATTATGAACCAATTTTTAACCAACTTCACAAAAAAGGAGGAGGTTCTGAATTCGTCTGCATGTTTTTTTTGTGTATGTTACGTGATTACTCTGTCAATTGTGAACGGATTCAAATTCCTATATTCCTATTTTCCTATAGGTAGGGTACGTTTCCGAAGTGGTCCCATTTTAATTTCATTGAGATCTGATTTGTATCTCCAGAGATATGAAGATAAATACCTCAAACATAGGAGAATGTACTGGTTTTAGAAGAAGAGTCCCAAGAAGATTATACACAATGGAGGTTGCTATTGCATATACTTTTGAAGACTACGAAATATGACTTGAATAATGTTGTTACATCTTTCTTCACGTTGATTTTGGTTTTTGACAGATATTCTTACGGTAACTGTGAGCGACATAGAAACAAAGGTGGGGAGAATTAATTTGTCTTCACAAGAATGTTCTACCGGGCAAAGTCTTGTTAGGGTGCAAAGTTAGTTAAGGGAGGGGTAAGGGTTTCAGCATACAAAAAAACACTTTTTTTGTGATTTTTTATCTCAAATATCGATTGAGCAATTTTATTCAAACCTTCTTTACATTATTGAACATAGTTTTGACTATGTTTTGTAAATTTTTCATGCAAAAATATTGAACGACTAGCCCGTAACAGAGCTTCCCCCAGAACGTCTTGAAAAAAAAACTATTTGTGGTGTTCACTGTAACTCGGCTGGAAATTATCTGAAAATGAAAAACCATAAAAATTTAGTCAAAGTATAATCAAATCTTCCCCCCAACGTTCTCTGATTATTTTTTTTTATTTAAAAATTTTCGCGGCCATATAAAGAGTGTGTTATAAAACTGTTATTTTCCACGAAAATTTCTGCCATTTTGTGGGTGGGAAACACCCTTAATGTAAAAAAAAAATTACTAAACGTAGGGGGGAGGTATTTTATATGTAGAAAACGTGTAGAAAGTTTAAAATCAATCGGTCCAGTAGTTTTTAAATGGCAGTGAACACCGCAAATTGTTTTTTTTTTCAAGACGTTCTGCGCGAAGCTCTGTTACGGGCTATTCATTCAATATTTTTGCATGAAAAATTTACAGAACATAGTCAAAACTATGCTCAATAATGTATAGAAAGTTTGAATAAAATTGCTCAAGCGATATTTGAGATAAAAAATCACAAAAAAGTGTTTTTTTTTACGCTGAAACCCTTACCCCTCCCTTAATATTTTTGACATGACATGACGTTTGGCGAAGATGGCGGCTATACAGTACCGCGAAACTGTATACATAATTAAATACCTCAGAATTATGAACGTACTTTGTACCAACCAACACTACAAAAAAAAATTGTATAAGCATAATACCACAGATTATATAATAGTTACTACGTAAATTATACTTTCCGTTGTTAGGTTAGCTACACAGTGCTTTCATAATTCGGTATCAACAATGTAGGGAAGTGCCAACTCTTATAACGTAGTAGAGTGATTCAGTACGATATAGGCCATATGGCGGCAATTAATGTTAATAATCGCAAATAATACTTTTTAATATTCATTTTGAAATACAACCTAGTCCGTGTTATAAAAGTATTTGGATTTTTAAAATAAAATAGACACTTAATTATCGTGTGTGTCAGATGCTTTTATTGCACAGGGCCATTTTGGACATGGTCCTTTGATAGGTTGAAGACATCATTATGACTAGTGAATATTTTCACTAGCGCGGCATTTAAAGTCAATTATTTAGGGTTCCGAACCCAAAGAGTACCAAATGAACACTTTGTGAGACTTTGTTGTCCGTTCGTCCGTCCGTCCGTCCGTCCGTCCGTCCGTGTGTCTATATGTGCGCACTTTACAGATCTGTATCTTCTTAACCGTAATAGGTACATACTTGAAATTTTGCACAAAGTATATATCCGTCAGTGTATAACGGCCCAGACACGAAATTATATAGATGCGTGTAATTTAATTAAAACTTGTTTTGCACTAAAATGGACAAAATAAATTATTTTTCAAAAAAAATAAAACCGACTTCATAACCACAGACAGGCACTAGAAAGCGAAAAATAAATTACTTAATATAATTACTATAAGCGCTACTCACTTATCTATTTGAAGTCGGTGCCAGCCAAGTCTAATAGGTAGTAGATAGATACTACCTACATGTATCTACCTACCTACTTACTACTACTACATACATTGTATCTATATACTATCCAATAGACTTGGCTGGCACCGACTTCAAATAGATAAATGGGTAGCGGTTATAATAATTATATTAAGTAATGTATTTTTCGCTTTTGAGTGCCTGTCTGTGGTTATGAAATCGGTTTTATATTTTTTGAAAAATAATTTATTTTATCCTTTTTAGTGCAAAAAAGTTTTAATTACTATTTTTGTCGTGGGTAGGATTTCTCCAAGTGGCCCTATTAAAAATGTTATCAAGATTTGAGAAGTATCTCCAGAGATGTGGCGATGTACATCTCAAACTTGCTACTGAAACTGACTCGCACGGCATGTGAAATAGGTTTTATTTAATTTATCTGACATATCTCGACGTATAGTATTTGACAGAATATTACAGTCTGTTTTTACGGTAAGTGTGAGTAGGATAGTAATATAACTGAAGAGAGTCGATATTTTTTACTCCATTTTGAGAGCCCCACCTAAAAAAACTACCCTTTATGTTAGAGTTTACCAACACTAGCTTTTAACAACCCTACATTTTTGAACTCAATAAACAAAGCATAAATAGGAGTCCCTAAATCCTACGCTCGCAGACATAATCGTTCCCCAGTATCGTCCACTCTTCCATTACTTTATTTCAATAGGCATGGCAATAAATTTGCGTCACTCTGGCAACACCCACCGCCCAAGCTTTCGGATGCAATGACTTCCATTGGATTTATGAACCGTCTGTGATCTAATCCATTTTGGGGGATTGGGCTTAGGCTCAACCTTGAAAGTGAATTGTTACACACAATCTAAAATAACACATTGTACAATTTTTTATTTTTTTACTAAATTTATCTTATAGATTTAAAATCGGGAATTTTACGTGACTTACGCGATGTCGATATAGCGATCGACATATGTTTCGGCCTCATCCGGAGGCCTTCTTCAGGATCTTGAGTGCGGGGCGCTCGCCGACGCGTTCAGCCTCGCACTGCGGGCCGCTGCTCGTGCAGCGCGCAGGCGGACGGAGCGGGCGGCGGCGGCGGCGGTGGCGGTGAGGCCGAAACATTATGTCGATCGCTATATCGACATCGCGTAAGTCACGTTAAATTCCCGGTTTTAAATCTATAAGTTTAAAATGAACGTGAGTTTTTATAATAAATATATCTTATAGACTAGCGTTTGACTACTATCTCACCTGTTGCTAATCGATGATGCGGTCGAAGATGGTAAGCACGCTAGGCCTAGAATGGAAACTGGCATTCAAGGATAGCTGCCGGAACACATTACATGATTTGGAGACAGATTTTCTAACTTCAGGGTGGTAGCTAGCCAGGCGGACTATAAAGAAATATAAAGTGTGTAATACTTAGAGAAACATAATACTTGAAAGTTAAGTTTTATGGTTTAATATATGATTATGTTATGGTTTGGTTATAGTTTCAACTAAGCGACTTGATCTATGAATAATGTAAAACGCTTGCCTACAAAAAAACTAATATCATATAGGCAAGCGTTTTATCACATGGTTTTACCACTGACCCACCTGTTGGTAAGTGAAGATGCGGTCGAAAATGGTAGCACGCCAGGCCTATAATGGAAACTGATCCTCAATGACAGCTATGGGATCACGTCAGATATAATGTCGTCAGATTTTCCAACTAGGACGATAGATAATCCATCATCCTAGTTTTCCAACTTGAGGGTGTTAGCTGGCCAGGCGGACACTAGAAAGTGGCCCTTGGCTATAGACCGTGCCAAAGAATTATTCATGCATACATACACTCAAAAAACTATAACCCTTCTTCTGGAACAGCCGGGTAAAAATCCGGGAACCATTTCCATTATCATCCGGGTCGACATAACAATATTGCCCTGAGTTCAGAAATTCGTAAACAATATGTATCGCAGCGAATTGACATCGATTTATTTCTCCGTCCATTGAAATAAAATAATGGAAAATGTTAACAATGGACCATAAATGTGGAACACGATTGCGTATGTCCCGACCGCGGGACTTAAACACTTGATGTATGGATCGGCCATATTGGATTTTTGTTGGACTTTAAGTATCGGGTGCTCGTTGAACGAAATTGACGAAATATCTGTTATACGTACTTAAGTTATTTTTAGAGTCTCTTACGTTATTTTTGTGAGAGACTACTTGTGGGGTACAAACGGTCACAAAATTTGTCACACAGTTGTTTAAAAACTTTAAAACACGACTTTATATTTGGTGCAAATAATTTTGGATTATTCCAATTTGGTAGTGCGACCTACCATCATCACCATCATTATCAGCCAGTGTCCGTCCACTGCTGGACGTAGGCCTCTCCCAAGGTGCCCCACTCAGCCCGATCTATGGCTCTTCTTTTTCAGTCACTGCCCACCGCTTTGCGTATGTCGTCGCTCCACCTGGTCACAGGACGTCCTACGCTACGTTTGCCGATTAGCGGTCTCCACTCAAGAACAAGTCTACCCCAACGGTTATCAGTCCTGCGGCAGATATGACCAGCCCACTGCCACTTCAGCTTACTAATCCGTTGAGCTATGTCGATAACTTTAGTTCTCTGGCGAATTACTTCGTTCCAGATTTGATCCCGCAGAGAAATACCGAGCGTAGCTCTCTCCATAGCTCGCTGAGCGAATTTCAATTGGTGGACCAGTCGAACTGTGAGTGTCCACGTCTCGGCTCTGTGTGTCATCATAGGTAGGACGCACTGGTTAAAGACTTTTATCTTTAGAAACTGCGATATAAGCAACGAGAAGACTTGACGGAGTTTTCCGAATGCTGCCCATCGCAGCTGAATTCTCCTCTAGATTTTCTTCTCAAAGTTGTGTTTTCCTAGTTGGAGCGTCTTCCCTAGGTAAACATACTTAGTGACAACTTCGAGTGGACTTCCGTCTATGGCAATAGCTTCCGGAACAACGTGCTCGTTGTACATGACTTTGGTTTTATCCAAATTCATCCGGAGACCGATGCGACGAGAAGAATCAGCCAGGCCACTCAACATCTTTTGTAGGTCCTGCAGCGTCTCTGCCATAATGACGATGTCATCTGCGAATCTTAAGTATGAGATATACTTGCCGTTGATGTTAATGCCATAATCTTTCCAGTCCAGCGCTTTAAACATATCCTCCAAAGCCTTAAACATATCCTCCAAAGCGTTAGTGATCAGTTTCGGGTAGGTGTATGACGTCCCCTGTCTCACTCCTCCACGCAGGTGTACATGTTTAGTTCGCTGGTTCTGTACTTGTACAGTCATCGTCGCGGCATTATACAGACATCTCTTCACTTCGATATATCGTCAGTCGACTTGGCAACGCTGCAAGGACTCCATAAAGGACCAGGTTTCGATTGAGTCGAAGGCCTTCTCATAGTCCACGAATGCTAAGCACAGGGGCCGATTGTACTCTTCGGTCTTCTGTACAATCTGCCGCACTGTGTGGATGTGGTCTATGGTGCCGTAACCGCTTCGAAACCCGGCCTGTTCCGGAGGTACTCCTATGAGTTTGGAACTCATCGAGTCCTCCGAAACAGCTTGTAGACATGGCTCCTATGATAGATATAGACCTTTATGATAGAGTGCTACGTTTATTTTTCATTTTCCCCACCGGCTACGCAGCTACGTGCTACGACGTTCTACAACATCTACAATGCTACCGGTGTGGCCGCTCTACGTAGTATTATTATCTTTTCTATGGCTCTACTATAATAATGTTCTCATTTGCCCCATTGCGTAGCACAGTTACCTATATTATATTTGATAATTTGTATGATTATTGTATTATATTTGATTGATGGTATTGGATTGTATGATGATTTGTGTATGATATACGGATTATTTATATGTAATCAATCAGTCACCGTCAGTCACCCCATTACACGATCAGTTAGTTATCCATTAGTCACAGCCGTGACTGCTAGCAAACTGACAGCAAAACCTATCGTGTCATGCACGCCTTATAAACTTTGATTTGCTGCATCAGCAACCAAAAGTCATGACTGATGGTTTGAATGACGGATAACCTACCGTGTAATGGACGCCATAGACAACATAAATACACATTCAAAAGAATTGAGGACCGCATCCGTTTTTGAAAACATTTATAAATAAGTACGAAAGCTTTAAATGTTTATCTCTTACATAAGGTACAGAAAATAAAAATCAACTTCATACCAACATATGACTCGTTTAAATACATATTGCAACAACATTATTATTCGGCGAGCATGAAGGCGCTCATGAAAGTGAAAGAAGCGAAAGACGTGTGTCAGGATCGTAGCATGTGGAAAGAAGTAGTGTCTGCCTACCCCAACGGGAAAAGGGCGTGATTTTATGTATGTAATACTAGCTGTACCCGCGACTTCGTCCGCGTGGAATAGTTTCTTTGGGTAGAATTTTTAAGGCTAATTATTTTACAAATAAGACATGCGTATTCCACCTACACCGCACCGTACCACGCCACGGTAATCCCTCCTCACTCCTTTCCCTACACCTCACCCCTCCCCTCCCCTCCCCTCTCTCTTGCCCTCACTCCCCTCCCCCTCTTCCCTTCAATTCCCACTACCCCTCCGCTTTTCCCCCCATTCCCCTCTCTTTCCCTTCCCCTCACTTTCCTCTCCCCTCTCTCTTCCCCCCACTCCCTCCCCCTCCTCTTCCCTTCACTTTACTCTGCTCCTCCCCTTTCCCCTCACTTCCCTCCGCCGTTCAGAAGAACATTCACATAAACCTTACATATTTCCATAAAAACTTTCATCCCCTTATCCCTTTTATTATTTTACACCCTTGAGGGTAAAATTTTACAAACTTTGAATGTCATATTTATTTAAATCAAATCAACTTTTTTTTTTACTTTTAATTTGTATGGTGTAATAAAGTGTTTATCTATCTATCTATCTATCAACAGCCTAAAAAATAAATTTCAAGCTTCTAGCTCTAAAAATGACGATTCTTCCATATAACATTTCATCCCCCCTTTCAACCCCTTACAGCCCTTTTTTCGCATTAAAAAGTAGCCTATTTTCTTTCTCAGGCTCTAGAATATCTGTGTACCAAATTCCATTTTAAATCCGTTTAGTAGAACATTCATATGAACCTTACATATTTCCATACAAACTTTCATCCCCTATTGTTATTTTACACCCTTGACGGTAAAACTTTTCCAAACTTTGAATGTCATATTTATTTATATCGAATCAACAGCCTAAAAAATAAGTTTCAAGTCTCTAGCTCTTAAAATGACGATACTTCCATACAACTTTTCATCCCCCCTTTCAACCCCTTACAACCCTATTTTCGCATTAAAAAGTAGCCTATGTCCTTTCTCAGGCTCTAGACTATCTGTGTAACAAATTTCATTTAAATAGGTTCAGTGGTTTTGGCGTGAAAGTGACAAAGACCGACAGGCAGACAGACAGACAAAGTTACTTTCGCATTTATAATATTAGTAAGGATTATTAAAATAAATGATAAAATAAATGAAAATGTATATATATATATATATTATTAGATCCCACTTACCAGCACAGCTATATGGACCTCATATATTTTACTACCTCTTCTAATCCTCGGACAGTAGCAAGCACCATCAGCAATAGCTATTTTTGATTTACCTGAAAAAGGAAACGTTTAAATTATTTTTGGCGCACAGGAAAATTTAAAGTAAAAATATTCTGTTTCTAGAATATTAATGGTCACGTAAAGATATCGACAAATTTTGTGCAGAGGAGGTAAAGAAGCGTTCGCAGAATTTTTATTTAGATTTTTTTAATGCAGTTCACTTTCTTTGATATAAGCGTGTATAATAATTATTTGAAACATAATCTAATTGAAATAGCACGTGGACAAAAGTTGCCTTTTTCAACCGACTTCCAAAAAGGAGGAAGTTGTTTATTCAAAATAAGTATTTTGTTTTTTTGTTACGCGATCACAGCGCCAATTGTGAACCAATTCAAATGTTTTTTTTATTAATAGTGTGCATCTCCAAAGTGGGCCCAATATGATTTCATCAAGATCTGATTAGTATCTCCAGAGACATGGAGGACATAAACACTTCAAACCTAGTACTGAAAATATCTAGCGCGGCAATTAATTTAGAAGTAGCTTTTTTCGTCGTATTGTGACTGATGTTGCTTTAATTTTAATTTTTTGTCTTGTACTATAATTGATTCATATCGTGATTTTTAATTACTGGTTTAACGAGAACGTTTTAGTTTTTATTTTAATTATAAGTTTTAGTTATAAATGTAAAAATGAATTGGAACAGTTACTTCTAAGCAAATTGAGCACGTGAAGCTGAATGTTTCCACATTCTACGTTAAAATAGCACACTATACTTAGTTAATAGCTCATAGTCTGACTACTCCTTTAAGTAAAAAACAATTAAAAAATAACGATCAGTAAATAAAATACCACGATACATTTTCTTATCCATTTTCATCGAACGGAAGTTCAATGCCATTAAACAAACTCTACAACAAAGCTTTGATAGTCGGTTATTTACTGATAGAACTATTGTCCTGTTGTCGACCGATATTGGCCCAAAAACTATTTTTCGGTATGAAGGTTTGAACATTTTTGCTCTAATTGAGAAATAACTATTTATATTGCAGTTTTGCAGCCATTAGTATAAAAATCATTTTATACTATTACTAGCAGCCCGCCCCGGCTTCGCACGGGTAGAACATATATGCCTACAAAATTTGCATCAGTTTGTTGCATCGAATATAAAATATGAACATATTTAACAATCATCGTCATATTTCATCCAATTTACACAAAACCTTAACGAATTATGCACCTAAACCTTCCTCATAAACACTCTGGCTATTGGTGACAACCGCATGATAATCCGTTCAGTAGCTATTGAGATTATTGCTAACAGACAGACAGACGCAGTGATGGACTTTGTTTTATAATACTTACGTAGTGATATTGGACGGCCCTTTGGCGTAAAGGATAGTTACCCTGATTCTGACCCGACGGTCGTTGGTTCTAATCCTAGCTATATACCTACCAATTAAAGTTTTATGTGCATTCATGAATCATGAGTTTTCGTACAGTGGTAGTGGGATCATTAAATCTACCAAAAAGTAGCTTACCACCAAGAAAAACATCTGCCGCCGTAACCTTACGCGTTCCCCGACGCAAAATGTAGGGGTAATATACGTTTTACGTGTGTATCTGTGTGTCTGTCTGTAGCATCTTAGCACCTAACCGGATGAACCGATTTTGTTTTTATTATAAATAGTTTTTTTTTGTTTGATAGATGTTTTCATCGAGAGTTTTCTTAGCTTTGATTCATAAAAATTCGTTCAGTCGTTATAAAACTATGAGCTTTTTTCTAGTTAATTGCGCTATGAAATCAACTTTCATAGGTCTGATCAATTCGAAAATAATTCTGATTCGTGATTCTTCAACGATATTGTAAGAACATGGAAGCTTTGACCTGATGCTGGGACATCTCCTGGACTCTACAGAATACTCAAATCCTCACCAACTTACAGCTCAGATTTTAAATGTCGTGTTTAGAGTCATTGGAATGCTTTTAATGAAAAGATTATACATAGATCAGTCGGGGTGGTTTAAAATATTATATTATTATATATATAGATGAATATTATTTTATACAATGGATCATATTATTATACTATATTGACTTCAAATTGATTGTGATCGGTGGGGATCTACAGCATAGCTAAGCTTATAATAATATTTTCGAAGTAACTATGACCTAATCTGTGGTTTCACTGCAAATATTTTATTAATTTTGTAATGCGTGTATGTGAACTTCGTGATATCTTCTAGAGTTTTCATTTGAATGTTTGAATGCTTGTAAAGGACAATTTTTATCTATAATATGTGGCCAAGCTAATTAACGTAATTATTTGGATAAGGATTAATACTATATACTTGAAAATAGCCTTGGAAGTTATGTAATATTTTTTAGCAAAAATTTTAAGATTAAAATGGTTACTGTGAGTCAACCTTAAGAGATAGACATATGCTGTCGCGGACTATTTTGTAGGTCTTATTAAGTTGTACAACTCTTGTATAGAAAATATTCTTCTATCTATTTTCAATTCAGCAGCGTTCGTAAGAAACGTGTTTTTTCGACCGTTTTTTTGCCGACTTAGGTTGCAAAGTAGGTCTCCACGAATGTACCTTTGACTTAAACGGGATAATATATAACCTTTTTTCATTCTGATAGTCCATTTTATATATTAGTAAAAGAATTTTTTAAATCGGTTCAGTAGTTTTTGAGCCAAATCATTACAAACATACAAAAATAACATTTGTATTTTTGTAATCATTTTTTAACTTTATAATAATTAGTATAGATAATAATATATACACACATAAAATCGCGCCTTTTTCCCGTTGCGTAGGCAGAGACTACTTCTTTCCACGTGCTACCATCCTGACATAGCTCTTTCGCTTCTTTCACTTTTAAGAGCACTTTCATACATGCACGCCGGTTATAGGTACTTTTGACTTCACATTATAAAACAATATAATTTAGCTATTGCATGAGTGTAGATAAAGTATAGTGTAAACACACACTCGTGTTTTAGTGCCTCTCATTATGGAACAGTTTCATAAACTACTACATATTACAAAATACCTTTGTATTACCTAGTCTTACCTGACTTCATTGATGTCTTCTTTGTAGTTGTTTAGGAGAGTTAAAGTGCCTTGATTATAATTAATGAAATATATTATTCCTACATCAAAATTCCTCTCTATAAACCTACTACCATTATTAAGGCAACAAACGGAATCCATTCGACTAATGACGTCATCTGTCCGTGACAACTACACAATAGCTCTCGCGGGACTGCATCTACGAAATCAGCGAATGCCTTGAATAAGCTTCTAAAATAAATATAATACTATATGCGCCCGCGGCTTTGCCCACATTTAATCCTGGATATAAACCTTCCTCTTGAATCACTCTATCTATTGCTGAAAACTGCATTAAAATCTGTAGCGTCTTTCATATATCTAAGCGTACAGACAGCGGGAGCAACTTTGTTTTAATACTATGTAAAAATAACAGATATTAAGCCCAAGTTTGGCACCAACATGATCGATCTGTCGAAGTACACCTCCGATCGAGTGGTTTCTAATACCTACTTCCGCCGCACTTTGCAAACTCCATTAAAAGTTCAACAGACTAAGTTTTAATACGTCACAGATAACCCACAAGTGTACAGAGTTCACTCCTGTACTGGAGTTTTATTTAACAAAATATTTTTACGCGTATCTGGGTATAGTATCATAATGTATCACAACATACTATGTTTATATTTATCTATTGATATAGAATTAATATAAAGAATAGCGATTAATGATTCAATTGCTACTCATTAAATGAGTAGTAGTAGTAATAGGTATGTTTTGTTAGACACGTGTGATTTTTATGAATATGTTTTACATTCGATATTTTTACTGTAATTTTGTTTGAACCCCAGTTGTGAATAGAACTGGTAAAATTATGTTATATTTGTTTGAGATAGCGTGTGACAAAGTAATCATCGATTGTGAACGTTATTGTATTCGTACATAAGTATTTTTGTCTTTAACTTCAATTCATACCCTACTGCATCCTACTTGGGTCATATTTTGCCTTTAATATACCAAAAACCTATATAATGTGATGTAATGAAGCACAATACCACCTCAGTGCTCCCAGCCAACCTCACCTGCCCGTGGTGCATCCTGCTGACCAACAAACGAGGCTCTGGCGACTGACAAACGGCGGAGTAACCATTTCAAACACAGAAATATTAATAATATTATTAATATTTCTGTGCTTTCAAAAATGACATAGCTAAACACTACATGCCGGTGACGGGCAGCATCGTCACCGGTGCGAGAAGCTTCGTCCTGCTTAGCCAACCCAGCGTGGTGATTAGGGCATAACCCTCCCAATGAGCCGAAGATCGGGCTCAGTGGCGTACCTTGGGAGAGAGGCCTACGTCCAGCAATGGACTGACACTGGCTGATTACGATGATGAATGTGATGTACTTAAGAAAGCAATAAATTATTGAGTAATAAACTACTGTAGGTACCTGTGTGGAAGCCACATACCTAAAATAACGCTACACTATAAGGCTGCCATCTAGAAATATGTCCAACAAGCTTGATTAGAATTTGACGGCACACCCGATACGCAACGTTGCGTGTGACGTCACATGACGTGACACCTTGCCACAAAACGTCAAATCACTCAAGCGTGCAGAACCCCTTGTTATTTGACGTCACATTATACCTACGTGATATGGAGAATGGACTCTTTTATCCGTGCTACATGACATGGTTAAATAGCTAATATTTCAATACAAACATATTTAGGTTGATCCATAGACGTAGTGAAATCCTAGGTCCTGTGCATGGAGAATGCACTCTAGGTACAAGGAGAGCGATCTTTCTAACAAAGCTTGTCTAAAAAAGTTCTGAAAATCTGTCGCAGAGAGTACTCAGGCCCGCCGGTTCAATGCCTGTGTCGCTAGTGAAGTATATCGATGGCAAAAAGCGTAAATGTCGTACCTGAAACTTTGAAATTTAAAAAACAATTTTTGAGTGAACAGTAGACAACCTAGAAACAAATCAATGGTGTATAATTAAACGTTTTCATCATATAAAGACTAGACATAGACTATTCAACGCGGCTTTTTTCTTCTGTACAACAATATAGTAAAAAATCATTCAGGCAAATTTGAGATACGACATTTCCGCTTTCTGCCGTCGATATATTACACTAGCGACACAGGCATTGAAACGGTGGGCCTGAGGACTACTCTGCGACAGATTTTCAGAACTTTTTAAGGCGTCAGTTTCCTATCCTTCTGTCTTTATCCGTGGTCCTGTGGGTTGATCTGTGAACATCATAGACGTAATAAAAAGGATGGTGCACTACAGATGTTTTCACAAATTCAATTTAGTTCGTATGCCTTAACAATAAGGTTGTAATTGTGTAAATATATGTTCTATACTATAGGTATGGTATAAATATTAGTTGTCCATACAAAAGAAAGAGACAAACTCCGTTCAAGGTCGGTCTCATGGGGGCCGGTGTACGCGATCGAGTTTAATACGTAGCAGGTCTGTGGTGAACATAAATCAAGTTTAAGTTTAAGAGTAATTCTCAAGAACGTCCGAGGTCAAATCACGATACATGGAAAAATTGTTTTTTTTTCTGAAGGTCAAATACTCGTACCAACAAACATTTTGATATTTGAATACTAGCTAGAAGTAAAGTAAATACGAGATGTGATCTACTGATAAACTCAAATTCAAAATATCATGTAGGAATATTTAAAAATTCGACATTCTCCCCACTTTCCGCAATTATCCCGCCTTTCCAACTGAATACAAAGAAAGTGAAGAAATGAAACTCAGTGAACCGATTGCTTACATATAATTATTTGGTTATGGTAAAAGCTTACAGTGATCATAGTTTTAGCACCAACTAAAACAACCGACTTCCACGCCGCGCGTGTCAGTTTCAGTAGCAAGTTTGAGACATTTATGGTCATATCTCTGATCTCGATAAAATTTAAATTGGACTTTGGAGATAAACCCTACATGTAAAAAATTTAAACATTCAAATCGGTTCACAATTAGCGGAGTAATCGGGTAATACACATACAAAAAAAATCATGAGATCTTTCTCTCTGTTCGTAAGTTGGTTGAAAATAAACTCTACTTTGTTTGGAAAATCTGTCTCTAAACACGTGTGCCTCGCCTTATTTTATGATGTTCGAACTCTTTGTTGACAGCTTAATTTTCTCATCCGATATATTTGAATGTTTTCATATGTCGATGGTAGAATTGGTTGCCAGGGTTTCGACATGTTATTTTTGACAAGTTAATATATTTTCACTTATAATGTTTGGTTATTAAAGAAAACCAAGATTCTTTTCAATTAAAAGATTAAAATCACATGATACCGTTTTGTAAAGTAAACCGTCCATGTGAGGATTAATGTTTAACCATTAATAAATTATTAAAACATACAAGACGCATTAAATTATTGAAAAGAATCTGTCACATACAAAATGAGCACTTGACGGTCGCGTCGGAATAATATCTTCCTGGGACCGTCGATATAAAAGCTAAGTACCTAGACCTTCCTTATTAATCTAGAAGAGGACCCCTCTCTGTTCTTCCCAGGCTCTTACGCCTCAGTCGTAAAACGCCGGAACTGCAAGTGCCATCCCATTCCTGTCTCAGTATTTAAGTAACAGTAGATAGGGTTGGCACACATAAAAGTAATTGGGATTTCCCGGGAGTTTTCCCGGAGGTCCCAAACACGTAATCTAACGGTGCATTGGGACAGCATCAAAGAATCAAATCAAAGAATCAAAGCATTCATCCAGTATGTAGGCAGTATTAATATACGCACATATACACGTCAAAATCATAAAATATATCATGACCAATTATCAAGTAAATAACATAGCATAAGCAGAATTTTAACGCTCTGAATTACAAAAAAAAAAACAAAAGTAATGAACCATTCAGCTATCATCCAATCGATTACGACAGAATATTTAAAAAAAAATTAAAGTAGGTTAAAATCAACCATACATGTAACTATGTGTTTCAGTGCTTCAGACAATTTTTATATAAAAAAAAATAAAAAAAGTGAAATAGTGAAACACAACTTAAAGAAACGCATACCGATACCGACCGAACAGCTGTTCTTGGGAGCCAGTTTCTATTCTAGGCCTAGATTGATTCAACCACTTTTTTGCTTTTGTGTTTTGTCCGTCTGGGGCGGTACCACAACTTTGCCAATTAATTTTTAGCCGTGAAATAGGAATGTTTTGCGGTTGAAATGGCAAGGTGTTCAGTATAATTACAGTGCATGTGAGACTCAACATCTTATGGCATATCTTTAAACGACCTCATACATTTTCATATATCATATATATACTCTTTTGTATTAAAACGATTTGTTTCTTTATGACGGGTCACGTTGCCGGGGGAACGAAAAGAACAAGGAAGTGAGTCTGGGGAAAGAAATGTACTGAAAAATGTTTCAAAAAAGAGAAAAATAATTTAACGTGAGCAAAGAATACGATATAATGATGATAGATGCTGCCGTCCTGGAAGCTGATGTGGGAGCCAGATTCGACCAGCAGCTAGCGGGCATAGACCCTCAACTGACCATCGGCATGGGTCCGAAGGCTCACCAACAGCTACGTCACAAATGATGTTCATACGGGAGGAGCTGCGATAAGTTAAGATGCAGACTTTGGCTAATGAATTGATATACGTCACAAATGATGTTCATACGTGAGGAGCTGCGACAAGCTAAGATGCAGACTTTGGCTAATGAATTGATATACGTCACAAGGTCTATATAGAGGATTTCTGTAGAAGAGCAGTGATAAACTCTAAGTGTTAGATAAGTATCGTAGAGTATGGTAGAATCTATAGGAATATAACTGTAATAACCCGTCTTTCATATTTTATTTTCTAGGGTTCCTGGTTCCTTTAGGGATGTAGCGTGCGGTAGGACTCCTCCAGGGCTCCGTTACATACCGTACGTTCCATTACGTTACAATCTTTATGTATCAAGGTAACAGGCGCAGTGCAGTGGCATGCAAAATTCTGGACTGCCAGAATTTTGCATGCCGCTGTATCTGTAATAGGTAGACGTCATCGCTTACCATCAGGCGAGCGTCGTGCTTATCCTGTTACCTTTTACCATAAAAAAAAAACACATTGTTACTTACCAAAGGTGAGATAGTGGTCAGCCTATAAGATTTATAAAAGATTATTTTGATAGTACATCCAGATCCTAAAGTATTGTTTTGTCTCTTAAAAGGTAACATAGAAACAAAGATATACCTACTCTACCATACCATACATATGGGTGATAACGTCTCAATTTACGCGTATCACCTGACACAAACAAGTTTGGTGTGACATGACACGGCGGGTGGTTTGTAACGATTTCTTGGAAACAACCTCATTCTCGGAATTTTTGTGTGAACTGGACTTGTATTTTTATTCGGATACTGTAATTCTTTTGTTATGAGATTTTTTCGGTTGTACGAGTGCGTCTACTTCTTTGGTAAGATTTGTAGCGTGAACGGATGTCGTAGTTTTGCTTGTCATAATGGGGTGTTTGTTGTTTGTGGGATCAAAAATTATGGTTGCGTTGAGTGAAATGCTCTTTTATTCGAGACCATATCTTCTGAGGATGCCTTTTGTAGACGCGAAATACATAGAGGAAGATTTGGATTTCCGTTCAACGAGCTGCTCCTGCTGTTACAGTAATCTCAATCTCTAACTTGTTCGTCAAATAATATTAATTGCGAATACAACAAATAAGACAGCTGGTAATAATTAAGATATTTTAAAAAACTGAAATCTCATGCAGTGCGAGTCAATTTTAGTAGCAAGTTTGAGATTTTTATCGCCATATCTCTGGAGTTACTTATAAGATCTTGATAAAATTGTAATAGAACTTTCTCGGGGATGAAACCTACCTATAACTAATAGAACCATTCAAATGTGTTCTCAATTGGCGGAGTAATCGCGTAACAAACATATCAATAAATAAACTGGCCAAGTGTAAGTCGGACTCGCACTAGTAGGGTTCCGTACCACACTACAGTATTTAATAAGATCGAGCAAAAAATACCACTATCATTTTTCGCCAGCAAAAGATAATCATTAATAAACATTTTATTTCTTATAACGCCATTTAACGTCTAACAAAGGAGTTAGGGATCGACATTTCAATATAACGCCATCTATGGGACGTTTACCTAACTAAGCGTTCATAGATGGCGTGAAATGCCGAAAAAAACACGTTTCTTGTATGGGGACCCTCTATTATCTTTAACTTTATTCTGTTTTTAGTATTTGTTGTTATAGCGGCAACAGAAATACATCATCTGTGAAAATTTCGACTGTATAACTATCACGGTTTATGAGATACAGCCTGGTGACAGACGGACAGAGAGACAGACAGACAGACAGACAGACAGACAGACAGACAGACAGACGGACAGCGGAGTCTTAGTAATAGGGTCCCGTTTTACCCTTTGGGTACGGAACCCTAAAAATTTAAAACCTCCTCGTTTTTGGAATTTGGTTGAAAATACAAGTTCATATATTGTCTACAGGCTAAGGTGAACAGATGAACAATAATAAAATAAAATATTAAACCAAGTCTACTCAATATTAATGATAGTAGTAGGACTTCTGCTAGTCCATCTGGGGCGGTACCACAACTTTGCCAATTAATTTTCAGCCGTGAAATAGGAATGTTTTTCAGTTAACTTAGCAAGGTGTTCAGTGAAATTAAAGGGCATGTAAGACTTAACATCTTTATGTCTTGAGGTAACAGGCGCAGTGCAGTGACATGCAAAATTCTGGCAGTCCAGAATTTTGCATGCCACTGTATCTGTAATAGGTCGACGTCATCGCTTACCATCAGGCGAGCGTCGTGCTTGGCCAGTTGCCTTTTAAAATAAATAAAAAAAAATTCACCGTGCAAAATTGAGACTATAGAACAATTTATACATCCATATAAATAATAACCCCTAAATTGACCGACTGATGCGTTAAATTAATAACAGAGCTGATGCTAAGTGCACGGTCAACGAAACGTATGCCATTGAGCGAATGCCCAGGGAAATCTCTGACAACGGGATGCTTATCGATAGGGTTGTCTCGCATGTCAATTAAATAACAAGCACAATTTATGATATAACATTGTAACTTGGACTGTAAGGGAAAGGTTTTAAAAAGATAAGCCTACCTATTTAAAATAGGTCAACCACTTTTTTTGTTTTTTAACTGACTTCAAAAAAAGGACGTAACTTAATTCGATTTGACTTGATTTGACAATTATATACATATATATATATATTTTATGTTTGTTCGCGGATAACTTCGTCGTTTATGAACCGATTTTTATGATTATTTTTTTGTTGGACAGGAAATATTCCAGGAATAGTACCACAATAATTTCATCAAGATCTGATTGGTATCTCCAGGAGATAAACACCTCAAACTTGGTACTGAAAATTAATAGCGCGGCATTTGAAGTCGGTCATTTTACTTTTTAAACGATCTTAATCTAATATTGATTTAATTTTAATTTTTGTAAGAAACAAGTTTACTAACACGTTTCCGCCTACAAACCCTTACACTAGAAGTAAAAATGAAATTATTGTTAAACTTCGATAATGTTTGTGATAGCTGGCTCTTCTTAGTACGTTTGCTCAAAGGATTTTTTTAGTTCTGGTATGAGGAACCAACTATACAGATGAGCAAATTACTTTGCTTTCTACTTCTTCTTGCAACGCATACTGTCACGCCTGTTGCCACATTGTTTTATTTACTTTTTTTTTTTTTACTTTTAATTTGTATGGTGTAATAAAGTGTTTATCTATCTATCTATCTATCATACTGAAACTAATTTTAATTAACCGACTTTCTTTATACATATATATCTCCTGGTAAAATAATCATGTCTCAAGAGCAATGTACTTTCAATATTATTTTAAACTAACAATAACTGAAGAAGAAATATCTCTAAGAAAAAGATATTATTATAATTATCAGGGCTGTCACAAAGGAGTCACCAAAACGCATTGGCGGCATACCGCAAATGCCCAGGGAAATGACTGTCAGCGGTTGTCTAGGAATCGGAATAGGGCTACCACATTTAATAATAATTTAACGGGACTCAGCACAAAATGCACAGTAAAGTTTTGAGTTAAACAACATAGGAATAAAGATACAGAGTTACGTCAAGTTTTTTATACTTTTTTGCCACAATATATCTTACACTAATTTTACAAAGAGGTAAAGTGTGTAAGTTTGTTAGTATGTTGGTAGGGGCTAATCTTTGAAAATACTGATCCGATTTTAAAAATTATGTCTCCAGTAGAAAGCTACATAATTCCTGAGTGTTATGGGCCAGGTTTTATTTCCGTCATAATACATTTTCAGTCACAATACTTTAAATTTGTAAAACAATTTGAAAGAAAACATTCTACTGCACCACTTTATCCGCTAATTATATAGATATACAATACAAATATAGATATCTACAGATATCTAATCGTTATAATGAGCGAACTTTATACATCTCCAAGAAGAAGAAACCGATCAATCTGTCACCAAAGTGTTAAACTAGTTTCATATTATTATACTAGCGACCCGCCCCGGCTTCGCACGGGAAGAGCTTATTTGCCTACATTTTTTGCGTCAGCTTGTTGCGTCAAGTTGTTATGAATTAACATCTTCAACATTCATCGTCATATTTCCATCAAAATATACAAAACCTTAACAATTTATACATCTAAACCATCCTCATGAATCATTCTATCTATTGGTGAAAACAACATACAAATCCGTTCAGTCGTTTTTTTGATATCGCGAACAGACAGACAGACAGACAGACAGGCAGACGCGGCGGGAGATTTTGGTTTATAGTATGTAGCGAAATAGGATACTATCTGCCCGTTACCAATACGTTGGTCACCCTCTGATTCGAACTCGACTGAAATCAGCGACAATTATAGCACTACATTGTGATTTGGCATCGTATGGCTCAGTATGAAATAGCGATGTCATGGCACAATGCATTCGCCTCACTTCACCTCACATAGTGTACGGTGGGCTTAATGCTTAATATGGATTAGTAAACCGCAGATGGATAAATTGAAACGCACCTAATGGGGGGGCTATTGCATGTAAATTTTCCGCTAGAGGCGCCAGCGTGCTACATAGTCTTCGAAATGTCATTGGTATTATTAGTTAAGGATTACAGATACAAATGTCTTCTAGAAATGTTTGAACGGTCTCCAACCTATTTAATAAACAAAGTGTGTTTTTTTTTTAATCATACAATCTTAACCGTAGGAAAAACGGAAGAACCTAGTATATGTCTAATAATATCCAGTGTGTTATATTTTGCCGATGGAGGTATAGGAAACGAGGCAGTTTTGCAATACTAAATACACGACATTTTGATAGAAATACTTAGGCCAAGTAAAAACTAGTTTCTTACACCTTATAGGCTAGCGTTTAATAGATATCTCACCTGGCGGTAAGCGATGATGTGGTCAAAGATGTTGAACACGCCAGGGCCTAAAGTACTCTGACTCTCAAGCGCTACTTGCTGCGGCTGCTACCGGAACATCGTAAGGTTATGGTGGCAGAGTTTCTCCTTGGTAGTGGTAAACTTCTTTTTGGTAGAATGTCAGGCGGATAGCATCGATATAATATTCTCCTACCACATGTGTTAAATATTATATAAAAAATAATTTATTTAATAATATACATTTCAATATACATTTTGGAGAAAAAAAAAAAAAAACTAAACTAAACGAAAATTAAGGGATGTCCGTGTGGTAAAGTGCCAAGAACGCTGGCTGCGTATACAAATGTGTATATATATTGCAGTCGAGTGTTGAGAATTCTGAGAAGAGGTGACATAGTATTGACCTGCTGAAAATCTTGGACTCTTACTTGGACTTCTGGACTTAGAATCTTATATTTAGCAAAGGTAATTTGTAGGTCTAAATGTTTCACATATATTTTCTCTTATAGACAAAACGTAAAGAATTTGTTAGTTCCTTTCATGCATTCAGGCATGATCCTATAAAGGAAACAGAACAGAGCTCAAAAGACCCAAACGTCGCACTTTCCATTCAACAAAATATGTTTTTACAAGTTTCATAATCCCCTATCAACACAGATTACCCCCATTTCTTACAAAGTTGTGGGTCTCAGCTTTTCAAAGTTGGCGACCTCATTTTTCCAAGCTATTAAGGCCTCGGAAGCCTCATTAGGGCCATCTGTCAAATTTCATCCGGAATAGATATCGGTGCAACGTTTTGGCAGTATGGAAACCAAAGCTTTAACAAAATTGGAACATTGGTTACCTCTAAATAATAAATGTATTTAACAACGTTTGATGCTGGGCAAAGTCTTAGTATGAATCCCTGTCTCTAGCCATGGAAACTAAAGCAAACGTGCAACCGTTCATAGGATAATGCAAAGAGTCTTTTACAACTACAGGTTAAATCGGACTAAAGATACTTATTTTAGAACTGGTACTTGAGGTGGGTTGCTCATAGGAATTACAGCTCAAAGTCTGGCAAACCACATTTTTGTATTACTTTTTTCCCTTTACACTTTATCAACCCTTTTTTTTAACTTACAGCCCAGCATCAACGTGTAGTGCCTACATGATTATATTATTAGTCTTATGTGCATAATTTTGAACTTAGTTTCAGATGGCCAACTTGGTAAGTAAGGAACGACAAAAGGAAAAGCTTCCAAACTTTTGAAATTAAACATCTTTTATTGACACCTTCGATAATAAGTACTAACTCTGTTATTCTAATCTCTCACTCTGTTATATAACTCTTGTAGCGTTTTCTTTCCGCCCATCTATTTTAGCACTGATTCTTATTTTCCTTACTGCTTTGACCTATGAAGACTAAGTGGTGAATATCGGTTTACAAGTCTACCGGATTATGTGTCTTAGGTTTTTGTAGGTCTGCTCGGTTTTAATGGGCATTAATCATAGGATGTCTGGCTGTCTCAAAGACTGTTTTCTGACGATTTTGGTCAGAATCGACGTGTTTTTTTACTTAAGAACGTCGTGTCTTGGGAGAGACCTACGCCCAGCTGTGTACTGACACCGGCTGATTATGATGATGATGACACACTATACAAGTACTTAATCGTGATTTTTGAGTAGGTTAGGGTATCATTTGACTATTTTTATAAAGAATTACATTCAGCGATCAAATTGACTACCTATTAAATAAAGTATGGGAAATTACCACGAGAGTTTTTGAATCGATAGTCCATACATTTTGTGAGATTTAGATTTTAATATAACTTATTTAGAACTCTAGATTAAGTATCAATGGAATCCAGTACGCTATAAAATAATATAAAAGCATTGAAGTCTTCCATTTACCCATTAATTTGTTGTATCCGTTCACACTAAAATAAATAGCAGTACTTTGATAACGCTATCCCAATATTGGCTTAACAGAAACGTATCCCCAGGGACTCGGGTTATATTGGAGATATGACGCGGTGTGATATGGGTCGAAAATATATCGGGATCGTACGAGCTACGGGAATGGTGACAAAAATTATGCTGGCAAAGGCGTCAAAATGAGCGAGCGATTTCGTTCTAAGTATAAGTGAAATCAAGGGGTCGGGATAGGGAAATGTTATATTTATTTCGTGTTAGAGTTTTTGTTTCCTGTGTTGGGGGATAGACGATCTGCTTAGTTTTACACGAAGATTTTTTAATAGAATATTACGTGTTTTTATTCATCAAATGACCAGTAAAAATGGTTTTATAATGTCGTCATCGCTTAAGGTAATACAAACAGGTCAAACAGGTAATACAAACAGGTAAAAGCCTGTGAATAAATGTTAGTATTTTATACTTCTTTCATTAAATTAATTCAAACTAGTTGTACACCGTGTCTTCACCCACATTGAAAATGATGCGTATAAAGTCCTATGTGTTCATTTTGTTTATAAACTATCTGCAGTAGTTATGCGTGATTAAATAGCAAACAAACTTTCACAATTACATTTTACAAGTAGAATTAAGTTACTGTAACCATATCTAAGAGTTAGTTTATTTAATTAAGGGCCAGTTTTACCGGTTCATGATAAATCAACAGATAGCTATCTGACAGATGACGCCATATAAAAGCTGTCAAAAATGTGTCAGATAATTTCCTGATAGAGCTATCATAGCATATCATTGAAAAATAAACTTATTTCAAGACACTCAAAATCTAAAACTTTTGAATTTGATCTAGATGGATCTATGTTAGCTATGAAATGCTATGAAGTTTTATTTAAAAATAAATGTTCCAATCAAAGGCCACCAAGAATAAAGCATGCAAATATAGCGTTCTTTATTTCTAAGCCTAACTTTGTCCAATACCTAAAAAATAGCTTTAGTTTCGAACCCTAAAAAGAAATAAAACGTGCAACCGCGGTCGCGCAAAATTGCACAATTCCTACTAACTTTATTCGCACATTGTGAACAAAAGCTGTAAAATTTAGCTTCATTCGAAATTCTCTTACCAATGCATAAAAAGTTCACGATATTTTTACTTTCATTGCGCTCTTCAAATGAGTAGTAGGACACATAATGTTGGTTAAAAAATCCATTGGGTCCGGCTGATTTTAAAAGGACGACGGCGCGGTTAGAAAATTGAAAGCTTTCGTAATTTGTCCTACAGGATTCATTCAGGTCAAGGCTATTAGGAAGCGAAAAAGAATGATATTGGGGCAACAAAATGACTTATAGAAAATGTATGACTGTCACAGTACAGTTTTGTTATGAAGTAAGTAAGTGCCACCGTATATAACATTCTCATTGAGCAGGCAACACATTTCCTAAAGGTGAGCTGCAGCTGCTGTCAAAAATCCCTTTTTATAACTACCAACCGTGTGTGTGTATTGAGATAAAAGCCAACGCTGGGCAAAGCTATTGCGTAAATCCGGTATCAACGTGGCACGGCCATGATATAGACGGACTTTGAGAGACGACTTAAGTGATTTAAGCAACGTTAGGGATTTCACGAATGATCAGATTTGACAGCAATGGGATGAGCACTATCACCGGCCAATGAATGACTACGGAGAGACACTGTGAACACAAATAAACCAGGAGTCACACACAAACCCCTGTTATGAAGAATAATGTACTTTACACTTAAATGTGTTATTATAATAGATCTTTATTCTCATTAAAAGAGATGAGAAATGAGAAAATCACTTACATGAAAACACAATTATAACGATAAATGATTATATCACCGTAGGCTAAACAAACAAATTACAATTAGTTTTCTAAAACAATTAGTTTTTTACAACAATGGTGCTAACTTCAATGTACGATAACTACTTTTGTCTTTCCGTTGTAACTCTAATGAAGAGAAAGAGGCAGGCATTATTTTATAAGCCGTGAAATTTTAGTTGTGTTGTTTTCAAATGTTGTTTTTTCATCATAATCAGCTGGTATCAGTCCACTGCTGGACATAGGCCTCTCCCAAGTCACGCCACTGAGCCCGATCTTCGGCTCTTTGTTGTTTTTTATTTTATATTAAATACATACAAATTGACCAGATCTACGACAATAACCCCACGCAAATCTCAATTACTACCTCTACATCTATCTTCACTTACCTACGACTATCTGCCATCTGTCACAGATAGGAACTTATACGAAGTTTTGATTTATAGTCCACGGTGGAGCCAGATGCTTCTCTGAGGTGCTCCCGCGAGATTCTAATTTAGGTTGTGTGATTTCAAGTTCAATTAATTGGTAGAGTATTGAAAAATCGCGATAGATTGGTTTTGGAAGCAATGTTCGAAGTTGGATTTTAGGACAAAGGCTTTAGGTACTAATTAAACTGAAAGATAATTCTTCATCCATCAGTTTTACATATATAAATACTAGCTGTTTTCCATGCCCTCGTACAGAAGTATCTTATGGCCTAATCCATAATTCTGGCTAACCCTTTGCAAAATTTCAGCTAAATCGGTCCAAATGTTTGACCGCGAAGAAGTCACAAAATAACTAATCAAATATACAAACGGACTTTCGCATTTATAATATTAGTGTAGGTTTATTTAGATAATGTGTGATTTCGTTGTCATGTTTAGGAAAATGGTAAAGTATTCGTAAGACTGATTACCGTTGGGGTAGACTGGTTCTAGAGTGGAGACCGCGAATCTACGAACGTAGCGTAGGACGCCCTGTGAGCAGGTGGAGCAACGATATTAGCAAAGCGGTAAGCAGTGACTGGAAACAAAGAGCCGAAGATCGGGCTCAGGGGCGCTTCTTGATGATGATGATTATTTAGTAAAATTATAGGACATGTAAAACTCAACAACATCTCCCAAAGTAACGAGCGCAATGCACTGATGCGAAAATTTCTTCAAAATCAAGAGTTTTGCTTGCCACAGTTTTCGGTTAAAGCGAATCCGTTTCTTGTTACATACAAAATGTATGGCTGTAAAACTGAAAGATACCAATGAGACCCTAAAAGCATCAGTTGAAGTTACCAGAAAGTTTCCAGTAAGTTGGGATAACCAAGTTAGTTACCTGCAAACAAGGTGTCGTAATTTTGTCCCCGGGTCAACCACGGCTGTTGATCTTTCAGATCTAGTAGTCTTGTATTTTGTTGCTCTTAAACCGTTTTATTGGTGTTAAAGGTAATTTTACGACTTAACTTCACACGTTCAAGATTATTTATGGCTGGTTACACTTCTTGGAGAATTAAAGTAGAATAAATCAGAACCTTAAGTAATTATTGGTGCTTTGTATAAATTCACGACAGTTAAACGTTATTTACACAAGTAGAGTTAAGGGATAATATGATCGAGGATGATCGTGGTATAAAGGTACGTACACACTGCAGCGTCCTGCGTGCGCGATCTAGGCGGCGATCAGATAGCGCAGTAGTTTTTGTACCGACTGGTTTACACCAAACGCGATCAGCAAACAATTGAAAAGTACTGAGATCGCGCCCGCAGATCGCAGGAGCGATGTGGCCGTACCTTAATCGACCTCGTCACGATAGGTCTACTAAAATCGTCTGACTCTCATGGTTCTGGCAACAGATTTTCTCCTTGATAGTGGTAAACTAATTTTTGATAGCAGGCCAGGCGGAACATCGATATAATGCTCATACTACCTGAAGAGCCTCCTATTTAGAATTATTTTGGTATTGCTTTTGTATAGGTTTGTTGTAAGTTGTAAGTAGCAGACGTCTTAAACCGATTTAACGAAGATGGATGCGGTCCATTGACGTCGGTCGTTACGCTGGAAGTGTCAAGTAGCTCTGTGGACATCATTTATAGAGACGAGGATGAATGGATGGAATTAGCATTTTTCTGCTTATGTCTTTCAGTAGGAAATAAACCCCTTTTTAACCAACTTCACAAAAAAGGACGAAGTTCTCAATTTAACTGTATTTTTTCTTTTATGTTTATTACCTCAAAACTCCGTCAAATCTTAACCGATTTGAAAAATTCTTTTTTTGTTTGAGAGACTGCTTTTAGTTTAGTCTCATTCAAATTTTAATTAATTTTAATAGGTGTTTTTTTTAAGGTGGTAGGACACTATCTAGTGTCCGCCTGGCCAGCTAACACCTCAAGTTAGAAAATCTGTCGCCAAAACATCTAATGTGTTCCGGCAGCTATATTTGAGAGCTAGTTTCCATTCTAGGCCTAGCGCGCTTACCATCTTCGACCGCATCATCACTTACAGAGCCTTTAAGATATATAAAAAAAAAATCAGGGGTAAAGATTATATATATATATATAGATATTGAAATTACTCCGACTGCAGAGTGTTGCGATCTTTATTTAATATGCAATTCTCATAATAACTACTATATTACTTATTATTTCATACAAATATTTTGTATATTTTATTCAAAAATAATAAAGAAGATTCTCACACTTTGCAACCATATCGCCTTACTCGTATACCTTGTTCCATTTCTTGTACTGCACAGAGAAAAAGATGGCGGAAATATGTCCAACACCGTTCAATTTAAATGTAGTGCACAAATCGATTCGATGAAGGTCTATGGAAAGAGGCAGAGCTCTAACGCGTCAGCATTTATATTGCTTTGTGCCAGCGCCACCTGCGACAGTTTGAGGAACTAACTCAATCATTAAATGCAATAACCCCGCCATGTACGTTTATACAAATACTTATAACCCAAAGGTTGTCTGGAAGAGATTGCTCTCAGCGATAAGACCGCCTCTTGTTTCACTTGTTTTGTAAATGTTATTACTTAAGTTTTATTGTGTCTTTAATGGTGATCAGTAAAGAGTTTATTATAATATTATAATGGCAGGTGACACTAACAGCTGTGTTAATAACCTAATTAGCCGACAGCGCAACGCAACAGAGGGTAATGTGTTTATCAGCCTATTTATGTATGTTTATTCCATAATGGAAATTATGGATGGATGGAATGAAAATACTGGCAGGCCAGAATTTCGCATGCCGCTGTATCTGTAATAGGTAGACGTCATCGCTTACCATCACGCGAGCGTCGTGCTTGTCCTGTTATCTTATATCATTAAAAAAACTGGCCAAGTGTAAGTCGGACTCGCACTAGTAGGGTTCCGTACCACACTACAGTATTTTATAAGATCGAGCAAAAAATACTACTATCATTTTTCGCCAGCAAAAATAATAATTAATAAACATTTTATTTCTTATAACGCCATCTAACGTCTAACAAAAGTGTTAGGGATCGACATTTCAATATAACGCCATCTATGGGACGTTTACCTAACTAAGCGTTCTAGATGGCGTGAAATGCCGAAAAAAACACGTTTATGTATGGGGACCCTGTATTATTTTTAACTTTATTCTGTTTTTAGTATTTGTTGTTATAGCGGCAACAGAAATACATCATCTGTGAAAATTTCAACTAACTATCACGGTTCATGAGATACAGCCTGGTGATAGACAGACAGACAGTCAGACGGACAGTGAAGTCTTAGTAATAGAGTCCCGTTTTACCCTTTGGGTACGGAACCCTAAAAAAAAGGAAAACGCGAGAACCGATTTTAATCATTCTCGGCTCAATCGTGTGTCACAAATGTGATGACAGAAATCGAAATTCAATAGGCCGACAACTTTTTATTTGGCTATCGGCCATATTGTAAATTAAAAATAAGTTATTTTTCAAAAAAAATAAAACCGACTTCATAACTACAAACAAACACTCAAAAGTGAAAAATAAATGACTTAATATAATTACTATAAGCGCTACCCACTTATCTATTTGAAGTCGGTGCCAGCCAAGTGTATTGGATAGTAGATAGATACTATGTATGTAGTAGTAGTAAGTAGGTAGATACATGAAGGTAGTATCTATCTTCTACCTATTAGACTTGAAGTCGGTTTTACTTTTATTAAAAATAACTTATTTATTTAATTACATGCATCTATAAAATTTCATGTCTTGGCCGTTATACACTGACGGATATATACTTTGTGAAAATTTCAAGTATGTACGTATTACGGTTAAGAAGATACAGATCTGTAAATTGCGCACATATAGACACACGGACGGACGGACGGACGGACGGACGAACGGACAACAATGTCTCAGAAAGTTTTCATTTGGTACCCTTTGGGTTCGGAACCCTAAAAAATTGACTTTAAGTGCCGCGCTAGTGAAAATATTCACTTGTCATAATGATGTCTTCAAGGTATCAAAGGACCATGTCCAAAATGGCCCTGTGCAATAAAAGCATCTGACACACACGATAATTAATTGTCTATTTTATTACATTAATTCCAAATACTTTTATAACACGGAATAGTCGTATTCCAAAATGAATATTAAAAGTATTATTTGCGATTATTAACATTAATTGCCGCCATATGGCCCATATTGTACTGAATCACTCTACTACGTTATAAGAGTTGGCTTCCCTACATTGTTGATACCCGAATTATGAAAGCACTGTGTAGCCAACCTAACAACGGAAAGTATTATTTACAAAGTAACTATTATATAATCTGTGGTATTATGCTTATACATGTTTTTTTGCAGTGTTGATTGGTACAAAGTACGTTCATAATTCTGAGTTATTTAATTATATATGCAGTGTCGCGGGACTGATATGGCCGCCATCTTCGCCAAAAGTCATGTCATGTCAAAAAATATTAACTAACTTTGCACCCTAACAAGACTTTGCCCGGTAGAACATTCCTGTGAAGACAAATTAATTCTCCCCACCTTTGTTTCTATCTCGCTCACAGTTACCGTAAGAATATCTGTCAAAAACCAAAATCAACGCGAAAAAACATGTAAAAACATTATTCAAGGTAATTTTTTTTTTTATAATACGTTATAGGCTAGCGTTTGACCTCTATCTCACCTGTTGGTAAGTGATGATGCGGTCGAAGATGGTAAACACGCTAAGCCTAGAATGGGAACTGGCTCTCAAGAATAGCTGCCGGAACACATTAGATGTTCGGTGCCAGATTTTCTATCTTGAGGGTGGTAGCTGGCCAGGCGGACACTAGATAGTATCCTACCACCATGCGGGGGTTGTTGGTTTCTTAACGATGTTTTCCTTCACCGGAGGGCCACTGTGAAAAGCGCACATACATTTTTCGATAGAAAAATCCATCTGTGCACGGCGGTTTGAACTCGGTACCACGGCATCAAACCCGACTCTCCCGGTTACGCCACCGGGCCCTCTAAATCATATAATATCGTAGTCTTTTAGTCTAATCTAGTCTTCAAAAGTATATGCAATAGCAACCTCCATTGTGTATAATCTTCTTGGGACTCTTCTTCTAAAATCAGTACATTCTCCTATGTTTAAGATTTTATCTCCGTATCTCTGGAGATACTAATCAGATCTCGATGAAATTAAAATGGGACCACCTCGGAAACGTACCCTACCTTATTAAAATAAGAATCATTTGAATCCGTTCACAATTGACGGAGTGATCGCGTAACATACACAAAAAAAAACATACAGACTAATTCGTCTGTACGTTTTTATTTTGGAAATCTCATAATATCGTATAATAAATCATATAATATCGTAGTCTTTTAGTCTAATCTAGTCTTCAAAATATATGCAATAGCAACCTCCATTGTGTATAATCTTCTTGGGACTCTTCTTCTAAAATCAGTACATTCTCCTATGTTTGAGATATTTATCTCCGTATCTCTGGAGATACTAATCAGATCTCGATGAAATTAAAATGGGACCACCTCGGAAACGTACCCTACCTTATTAAAATAAGAATCATTTGAATCCGTTCACAATTGACGGAGTGATCGCGTAACATACACAAAAAAAAACATACAGACTAATTCGTCTGTACGTTTTTATTTTGGAAATCTCATAATATCGTATAATAAATCATATAATATCGTAGTCTTTTAGTCTAATCTAGTCTTCAAAATATATGCAATAGCAACCTCCATTGTGTATAATCTTCTTGGGACTCTTCTTCTAAAATCAGTACATTCTCCTATGTTTGAGATATTTATCTCCGTATCTCTGGAGATACTAATCAGATCTCGATGAAATTAAAATGGTACCACCTCGGAAACGTACCCTACCTTATTAAAATAAGAATCATTTGAATCCGTTCACAATTGTCGGAGTGATCGCGTAACATACACACAAAAAAAACCATACAGACAAATTCGTCTGTATGTTTTTTTTTTTTCAAAAAAGAGGAGGCTCTCAATTGAGAGCCTCCTCCTTTTTTGTGAAGTCGGTTATAAAAGTCGACGAATTATGTAAAGTGATATCATTTAATAGAAATTTGAAAATCATAATTAGATTTCATTTTTCATTTTGAATGTCCACTTAGGATTTACAGCGATTTAAAGTTGATTAGCAACCAATCACTGAGTGTGTCTGTCGCAGGCAGATAGCTTAATTAGCCGTTCAATTAACTGCCTAGCCTCTTAACTAAACAGCGCCTATCAACTAGATTCCTGAATGATATCCAGCCATATAATTAAATAGCTAGCCAAATGACTTGGATCGTTTAATTACTTACCTAGCCAAAATGATTTTGCATCGATGACGTTTCATTACTTGCCTAGCCTGCACGGCTAATTAAGCTATCTGCCTGCATATATCTATATCAAAGCTGAATGACATTAACATAAATAGTTCGTATTTCTTTAAACGCCTTGTAACCATAGTATATTGGGCGGCATAAGATATATTAGCTGCTGTTGAGTAACAAACAAATACTGTCGCGATTTTTCGTGCAGCCCTAATTATGAATTATGTACTTTTGTGTAGCAAATAAAGTTCTATATTGTATCACTATCTTAATAAACTGGCCAAGTGCAAGTCGGACTCGCACTCGTAGGGTTCCGTAACACAGTTAAGTATTCCATAACTATGATTTTTCGCAACTATAAAATTAACTTTGTTTTTCATAGTGTTTGTTTGAAAAACAAAGTTATCTTTGCGGTCGCCATATCTCAAAAACTGCTGGCTGTATCTCGTTTAAACTAATTTTCGTTGTTAGTTTTTATTGAGATCTACAGCATATATATTTTTTGGATTTTTCACTCCCATACTTTAAAAGTTAGAGGGGGGGGACACACATTTTACCACTTTAGACATGCCTATCTTTCAAATGATTGACATTGAGAAAAAATGGTTTTAGAAACCTCAATGTCATTTTTGAAGACCTATCCATAAACATCCCACGCGCATAGGTTTGAAGAAAAAAAAATTTTGTTTCTGTTCCATGTATGAGATGCCCCCCCTTAAACTTTTATTTTTTTTACTTTTGTATAAAAATCGGAAAGCGGTTTACAGAATACATCTACCTACCAAGTTTCAATTCTGTAATCCTAACAGTTTCGGAATAAAATGGCTGTGACATACGGACGGACAGACAGACAGACAGACATGACGAATCTATAAGGGTTCCGGTTTTGCCATTCGGCTACGGAACCCTAAAAAGTACACGTGGCGTCGCGCTGAAAATGTCCAAAACATATATTTTGAAAATGTAATTTCCTTAAAATCAAAAAGAATATCTTATTGTTACTGATTTTCTCTGATCAATCATAAAGAAGTCCTGTTTGTATGTTAGTTGCTATGTACTTACTAGTATTTAATCACATTTTCCGCCCATAATATAGAATGAGGACAAAATAACCTTAATAATGTTTACACGAGCGACGAAATTGTGATTACCTACTTATATTCATGCTGAGATAGATAATATTTCTAGTTATGAGGACCATCAATGCTAGGCGTAAGGCAATATTATTTTATAATAAGGAAACTAACCTACGTCTGTCTTATATAATAGTGTGTTTAATACATTAGCGCGAACACATTCTTCGACATGATCGTTTTCCATCAGGCGATGCAGTCCTCTAACGGTAATCAGAAAAGTTGGCCGAAATATCTAATAATTTTGACGGTGATTATTCCAATTTAAAAAAAATTGAACCTGACAACGTCAGTCGGCTCAGCTTAGCAGCCACGTACAATCACATCGCGGCGTTCTGCGTGCACGATCTAGGCGGTGATCAGATAGCGCAGTAGTATTTGAACCGACTGGTTCACACCAAGCGCGATCTACGGCGATTAGAAAACGATTCAAAATCAGATCGCGAACGCGCACGCGGATGCAGGACGCCGTGGTGTGGTCGTACCTATTAAAAACCATTTTTGCTCGTTATTTCAAATATACAGCCCTTGAGAGTCAGACCAGTCTAGGCCTAGCGTGTTACCATCTTCGACCAAATTTTCATTCACCATCAAGCGAGATAGTGGTCACTATAAGCTTATCATTACATAGTATAAGACAAAGTCGCCTTCCACGTCTGTACGCTTAGATCATTTAAACTACGCAAGAGGATTTAAGAGGAAGGTTCATATGTATGATAGATCAACGTGTGATGCCGGGGCGGGTCGCTAGTCAGATATAAAATAAAATTATGTCACGTAAAAATATGTTTCAAATAATAAACCACATTGTGTAATGTAGTATCACATATTCAGCACCACAATAAGATCGGTCAGAGATTACTTGAATGTACTCCAAACCACTTGGCAGCATGGCCAAATTGTGGATATGTTGGAGATAATCGGGTTTTATTGCAGCAAAACTGAATATTTGGTTGTGATTACATATTAAAATGTTTGTTAAGTTTACATTTAGAGTAATAAAATCCTTTATCAAATAATTCTACTATTTTACAATATATTAACGTAAACAAGCCCTCAATTTTTTACCCCATGGTGATGGTGAACGATACGCTCTGACTCTCAAGGGCTGTGTGCTGCCGGAACACCGTAACGTTATGGCGGCAAATTTTCTCCTTGATGGTGGTAAACTACTTTTTGGTAGCAGGTCAGGTGGAACATCGATATAATACCTATGCTTCTAACACCTGTGGACGAACACATATGCTAGGATTTTAACTGGCGACATCTCTCTTATAAGTCAAGCAATCTACAAGCAATCTATCTTATAAGTCAAGCAATCTATCTTATAAGTCAAGCAACTCTCTCTTAAAAGTCAAGCAATCTATCTTATAAGTTAAGCAACTCTATCTTATAAGTAAAGCAACTCTATCTTATAAGTCAAGCAATCTATCTTATAAGTCAAGCAATCTACAAGCAATCTATCATATAAGTCAAGCAATCTATCTTTTCCAGCAGCATAGCAGGGCTAGCATGGCCTTATCCCCGGGGGAAAGACAAAATTATTTCCAAAATTATCCCTTTTTTTCGCCACTGACAGTGGATCAACACAACAATTTAAACGGTGACGTTTAACGTTTAAGTTTTGATTTTTAGGGTTTCGTACCCAAAGGGTAAAACGGGACCCTATTACTAAGACTCCGCTGTCCGTCTGTCTGTCTGTCTGTCTGTCTGTCTGTCTGTCTGTCTGTCCGTCTGTCACCAGGCTGTATCTCATGAACCGTGATAGTTAGACAGTTGCAATTTTCACAGTTGATATATTTCTGTTGCCGCTATAACAACAAATACTAAAAGCAGAATAAAGTTAGAGATAATAGATGGTGATTTTTTGCTCGATCTTATAAAAAACTGTAGTGTGGTACGGAACCCTACGAGTACGAGTCCGACTTGCACTTGGCTAGTTTATTTTGGAAACATACGCCTTGTTTCCAAAAAATCGGCCAAGTTCTTTTATCGTTTTATAATATGAGCTGAGATATGGTTACAGACTTGCAGTGAAAGCAACTTAGGATCTGGCTTTAGATAAATACATTGATATTATTTACATCAATTAAGGTACGGACACACCGCAGCGTCTTGCGCGCGCGATCTAGGCGGCGATCAGATAGCGCAGTAGTATTTGTACCGACTGGTTCACAACAAACGCGATCAGAAAATAATTGAAATGTACTGAGATCGCGCCTGCAGATCGCAGGACGCCACGGCGTAGCCGTATCTTTACGAATACCTATGTAATAGTTGGTTATTCTAATAAATGTATGAAAAGTCATGTATTATTTTCACACATGACACTTTGTTAGTACAAGTACGCATTAGCTCCAAGAAAACTGTCATACCAACTCCCTTGTCAAGATAAAAAGGTGACCTAGTTTTAAACAGAACAAACTCAGTATTTTGAAAGCAAATACTTGGCATTGATCCACTCAGATAGAATCCATGATACTGTTTATAAATGAAATTGCAAACTATTGCAATAGCAAAACCAATATACACAGCTATATTATACAGAATGGAAGTGACACTGCATCTAGCGTAGAATTTATCCGCTAGACGAAGCTTTAACCAACTTTGGCTTGTAGTCTCTATTTTATTTTTTAAATATGATTATAATAATTATAAAAATAATATATTTCTAAGATAATAATAAACAATGTATCAAGATAAATCAGCAAAAACAAGTTTTTTTTTGTTTATAGGCTTAACTAAGACAAGAAACCTTTTGTTTGTATTTTTAAGTCTATTAAAATTGATTTATTTAAAAAAAATGAGGTATTTACTGAAACTAGACATAATTATTTACTGGCGAAAATCGCAGTCCGATATTGACTATATCACAAACAGGCATGATTTTAAAGACAAGAATTAATTCTTTTAAAATATAATTTTCATTGAAACATTTTAACTAATAAAACTAAAAATTATAGACCAAATAGCTGGCCCGGCGAACTTCGTACCACCGAACAGACAATGAATGTCGTGTTACCTTTTAGATGAACTAATTTAGGCTTTTACGAACGTAATACAATCAATACAAAAGAGATATTAAGTTTAGTAATGTATTATGGCAATACAGAAATAGAATAAAAATACAATAATCAAGTACTTCAACCGCGTGTCAGTAAGACATGATGGAATGAAACAATGTTATTATTGTTAAAGATAAGCTATTAACTTGACATTAGTTCGATTGAGTTTAATTTTAATTGTAAAATATGATCACCAGTAGGCATTTAATTTTAATTTTGAATAAGTATAGTTACTTCATGGATAACTGTCTAATAGTATTGGCTATCACATTCCTGCGTATCTCTGTATTACCTACATTCTGACAAATAAAATTGATTATTATTGTCTTGATTGCTTGTAAGCATGCATTTCTGAGCACACGCATATTTTGAAAATCAATAAATATGTCATACAAATGTCAATACTGACGGTATTTAAAATTTATTAACATTTTTAAAATGACTTGAATTCACAAAAACTTGAAGTATTTTTATACATAACACTGGCTAAATACACTAATCGTGTGGAGCGATGACTTATTAATTTGCGGTTTACCGTATCGATGGGATAAACAATTGAACATCAAATGATTGGCAGTTGTTTAACCCAGGAACATATTGGCAAAATATATTGTCTTATATATATTTTTTACGTCTATTATTCATTGTTTTTAATACTTATTATCCTATTCCTGACATAGAAAATTCTATAAATAGAAAAATAATAAAAATTGGTCCAGCCGTTCTTGAGTTATAAGTGTAGTAACTAACACGACTTTATTTTATTTATATAGATATAGATTATTATGTTTATTGAAGAAGTGTTACACACTTAATATTTTAGTAAATTTTGATTTGTGTATAACAATTTACAAAAATATTAAGTGTGTAACACTTGAAGAAACATAATAATTTGATTTAAGCAGTGCAACATCTCTCGTCGGATTTTAAAACTGTAATAATTACTTCCGAATGATGAACTTTGAACTTTGATTAAGATATCATAGATGGCGCCACCAATGCATGATTGGGTTAAAAATGCAATCCACTAATTTCGTCGTATCGATAGTATCGGACTGTGGCTTAATTGGTCATAGCACCTGGATATCTTTTCCGGGGGGTGCGGGTTCGAGTCCCGTCGGTAAGATACAATTTTGGATTGTGTATAACAATGTATAGACCAATTTTCACATTATATGAATCAGATATTCTTACAATCACAAATAAAAGATCATATGCGTAAAACTGCAGCGAGTCACCTCTTGTTGGTGTTTACTAGTGCTTTAGTGGGAACAAATATGTCCCGTCTCGTCTCATGTCTTTCCCTTACTTTGAAACTTTGCACTTGTTCGCAAGTTCCATACTAAGCGATAACATTTCGTACCGTACATGTTAATGTATACCAATTGCACATATATTTTATGAGTTTTGTTAATAATTTTAAATTATAATTAGGATAGTTTAAAAATTAAAACAACCGACTTCAATGACCTGCAAGTCAATTTCAGTAGCAAGTTTGAGACGTTTATCGTCATATCTCTGGAGATACTTATCAGATCTCAATTAAATTACAATGAGATCACCTCGAAAACGTACCATATCGATAACAAAAATAATCATTCGAATCGGTTCAGAATTGACGGAGTAATCGCGTAACATACACACAAAAAAAAACATACAGACGAATTGAGAACCTCCTATGTTTTTGGCAGTCGGTTAATAAAATAAACTATATTTTTTTATTCATATAACGCAAAGATGCATTGGATTTGCTAGGGAAGTAGTTTGATAACTTTATCAAACAACTTATTACTTTAACTTACAAAAAAATTATGGTAACATAAATGTTGGCTATATTGTGCTAGAATTAGAACCGGCGACCTATAGAAGTCAAGCCAATGTATCCTTTCCGCCAACGGAGCCAAATAATAAACAGAATAGAATAGATCTATAGATAGATAACACTTTATTGTACACCGTTACACAAAATAAACATTAAAATACCATATTAATAGAATGTTGAGCACTATTTCGATAGCAATTTGCTAGATTCAATTTATTTTGTATTAACTATACCCTGCGACTTTGCTTACGTAGATAAAAGGTAATCAATTTAAAAGTCCTAAAAAAGGAAGGGCGTAGAAAGCTACGCGTTAGAAGTTGAGGGCCCGGTGGCGTAATCGGGAGAACGGTCGGCTTTGATGCCAGAAGTACCGAGTTCAAACCCCCGCCGTACACCAATGGATTTTTCTATCAAAAATGTACGTGCGCTTCTCACAGTGGCTCTCCGGTAAAGGAAAAACATCGTTAAGAACCAACAACCCTCGCATGGTGGTAGGACACTATCTAGAGTCCCCTTGGCCAGCTACCACCCTCAAGTTAGAAAATCTATCGCAAACATCTAATGTGTTCAGGCAGCTATGCTTGAGAGCCAGTTCCCAATCTAGGCCTAGCGTGCTTACCATCTTCGACCGCATCATTACTTACCAACAGATGAGATAGTGGTCAAACGCTAGCCTATAAGATATTTAAAAAAAAGTTAAACTTCCTTCACGTTGAAATATTGAAAATTTAAATTTACGCGTATGTCACTTCCGCTGCATTCGATTAGTGACGCTATGTCACATCCGTTGCATTCGATCCGTGATGCTACGTCACATCCGTTGCATTCGATCCGTGATGCTACGTCACTTCCGTTGCATTCGATCAGTGACGCAACGTCACTTCCGTTGCATTCGAACCGTGATGCTACGTAATTTCCGTTGCATTTTACCTCAGTGCGCCTAAAGAAGTTTCACTTAACATCAGGTGAAAAAGTGTTCAAACGCTTGCTTATCTACAATTAAAAAAAAACTTACTTAAGATTATACTCGCACTTGGCCAAATAATTTTATAATTTCGTATAGCGCTAGCGTTTTGAAGATACGCTAGCTGGCCAGGCGGACACTCCACATAATTAACTACTTATTTTATTAACCGATTTCCAAAAAGAAGGAGGTTCTCAATTCGTCTGTATGTATTTTTTCTTCTTTTTTTTGTGTGTATGTTACGCGATTACTCCGTCATTTCTGAACCGATTCAAATGATTCTTTTTGTAATCAGTAGGGCACGTTTTCGAAATAGTCCCATTGTGATTTCATCGAGACTCTGATAAGTATCTCCAGAGATATGACGATAAACGTCTCAAACTTGCTACTGAAATTGACTCGCGGGGCATTGAAGTCGGTTGTTTTAGTTTTTAAACCATCTTAATTATCTATAAAATAATTTATAGGATTCACCCACCCACATATTTCCGAGTAGCCAAAAGTTTCTCACGGTGGATACCGAACTAACCGGCAAAGGATACGGCAAATACGTGTTACTTCATTACGACCAAGTTTTACAGGTAGAAAACTTTCTTATATCAAATAAGGTCCGCCCAAGTTGGCTAATAAACGAGTTAGATAAACTAATAAATTACTCGCCGAGGAGTTCCACTTTGAATTAATTCGATGATGAATGGATTAGTTGGTGAGACTTTTGGACATTTTTCTTCGGATACTTTTAATAACGTTTTGAATAGTTTTAGGCGTTTTTATACAGTTTTTAAATTCCCGAATTATTCTCTGAAAGTTTTTTACGGTTTTTAGGGTTCCGTACCCAAAGGGTAAAACGGGACCCTATTACTAAGACTCCGCTGTCCGTCTGTCTGTCTGTCTGTCTGTCCGTCTGTCACCAGGCTGTATCTCTTGAACCGTGATAGTTAGACAGTTGAAATTTTCACAGATGATGTATTTCTGTTGCCGCTATAACAACAAATACTAAAAACAGAATAAAGTTAAAGATAATAGAGGGTCCCCATACAAGAAACGTGTTTTTTACGGCATTTCACGCCATCTATGTACGCTTAGTTAGGTAAACGTCCCATAGATGGCGTTATATTGAAATGTCGATCCCTAACACCTTTGTTAGACGTTAGATGGCGTTCATCATTATCAGCCGGTATCAGTCTACTGCTGGATGTAGGCCTCCCCCAAGACACGCCACTGAGCCCGGTCTTCGGCTCTTTGTTTCCAGTCACTGCCCACCGCTTTGCGAATGTCGTCGCTCCACCTAGTCACAGGGCGTCCTACTCTACGTTTGCCGATTCGCGGTCTCCACTCTAGAACCAGTCTGCCCCAACGGTTATCGGTCCTACGGCAGATATGACCAGCCCACTGCCACTTCAATTTGCTAATCCGCTGAGCTATGTCGATCACTTTAGTTCTCTGGCGAATTACTTCGTTCCGGATTCGATCCCGCAGAGAAACACCGAGCATAGCTCTCTCCATAGCTCGCTGAGCGACTTTAAACTGGTGGACTAGTCGAACCGTGAGTGTCCACGTCTCGGCTCCGTATGTCATGACAGGTACGATGCACTGATTAAAGACTTTTGTCTTTAGGCACTGTGGTATAGGCGACGAGAAGACTCGACGGAGTTTCCCAAATGCTGCCCAGCCCAGCTGAATTCTTCTCTGGATTTCCTTCTCGAAGTTGTGTTTGCCTAGTTGGAGCGTTTGCCCTAGGTAAACATACTGCGTGACAACTTCGAGTGGGATTCCATCTACGGCAATCGGTTCCGGAACAACGTGCTCGTTGTACATGACTTTGGTTTTATCCAAATTCATCCGGAGACCGATGCGACGAGAAGAATCAGCTAGGTCATTCAACATCCTTTGTAGGTCCTGCAGCCTCTCTAAGAAACGAAATGTTTATTAATTATTATTTTTTGCTGGCGAAAAATGATAGTGGTATTTTTTGCTCGATCTTATAAAATACTGTAGTGTGGTACGGAACCCTACGAGTGCGAGTCCGACTTGCACTTGGCCAGTTTATTTTTTATTGATCCTCGTTGGGGTAAATTATAAATGGTTTGACTTCTAAGCGAGAAGTCACTGGTTCAAATCCTAGCACGGTTGTTCGGCCACTGATGGTGGAAGCTTAATTGTATTATAGAGCAAAGCGGCAATAGCCCAAACGCTAAGTCGTCAGCCAGGCGGTCAAAAGGTCGTAAGTTCGATCCCCACCCATAGCACTATTTACGTGAATCCACTCCAGACACAAGCATATTTAGCTTAGTTGGAGGTTAACAAGACTACTAGTAATGTGCAACCCACATTGATATTAGGTAATTTATTATTGAGTTTAATTATTTCACAATTGTTTGGATAAAAATTGTCTAAGTACTGAAACATGCATTGGGGGGTGTACGTATAGTACGGTTGGTAACCCTATATAATCAGGGGATTTAAACATTTTTTTTAAGTGCGACGTTCGACTTTTAGATGAAAGCTGAATGGCTCACTAGTTTTGTTTTTTTTTTAATAGTTATGTTTTTGTTATATTTAGAATAGGTAATTATTATTGATATGATCTATTTAATAATATTTGACGTGTGTATGTGCAGATTTTTATTTTTTGCCCATATACTGAATATATGCTTTGACTTTTGACTTTTTCTTAAAAAACTTTTTTTTAATATCTCCACCAAACTATACAGTAAACAATTTTGGTATACCATTAAGCTATTAGGAAAATTAATGTCTAAATATTTTAATATAACATTTACATCATTTTGTGTAAACAGGTCCCGTAATGAATGACTGAATTTAATTTACGTTATCTCTCTGTAGCCCCGTGTCTTCAAAATAAGAGTAGGAAGTATCATAAAAACTTAAGCCGGTTTCAGGGCAGGATGTCAGGTTTTACTATCCACGTCATTTTCTTTTACGATACTTTAAGCGAAATTTAATTACACTGTCTTTATTATTTTGATAGGTACCCATTATTTTTAATTAAAACTAGCTGTGCCCCGCGGCTTCGCCTGCGTAAAAAACAACTTTTAAATATTTTTTTTATTTTTTTTTTCATAAGAACCATCTTCTGACGATAAAAAACACAACAAAAAAAGAATTAGCGAAATCAGTCCAGCCGTTCACGGGTGATGCCGTGACCAAGGGCAATTGGGATTCATTTTTATATATAAAAAAAAATATTAACTTTGTAAATTCAGTAGTGTAAAAATAAAGTTGGAATAATTTAAAAGTGCCTGCATTGGTTATTTTATTAACCCCCGACGCAAAAAGAAGGGGTGTTATAAGTTTGACGTGTTTATCTGTGTATCTGTGTGTCTGTCTGTGGCATCGTAGCGCCCAAACGGAACCGATTTTCATTTAGTTTTTTTTTGTTTGATAGGTGTTTTCATCGAGAGTGTTCTTAGCTTTGTTTCATGAAAATCCGTTCAGCCGTTTAAATATTATCAGCTCTATTTTAGTTGAAAAGACTACGATAGCAACTTTCGTAAATTCGTAGTCCTTTGACCCCGGACGACAAAAAAATCAAATGGCGCTTCTGCGCACTTACCTGTCACACTGCTGCCGTCTGTTTGGCGTAGTTTACATTAGTCAAATCAAATGTATTAAATTGACATTCAGTATCCTGTTACATCAATGATATTGCAAGAATATAATATGGTAAACTTGATCTATATAATGCTGAGACATTGTCTTGTCAAGACATCCTTGAATCTGCAGAATAGTCTCAACTGCTCGTCTGAGATGTCCTATTTAAGGTCATTGGAATGGTCTCAATACAAATCATTAGGGGGTGGTTTTAAATTTTAAATTTAAGTATTATTTCTGTTCGGTCCTTGTTGTTAACTGACTTTACAAAAAAGGAGGAGATTCTCAATTCGCCTTTTTTAGGGTTCCGTATCCAAAGGGTAAAACGGGATCCTATTACTAAGACTCCGCTGTCCGTCTGTCTGTCTGTCTGTCTGTCTGTCTGTCCGTCTGTCACCAAGCTACAGCTCATTAACCGTGATAGTTAGAAATTTTCACAGATGGTGTATTTCTGTTGCCGCTAGAACAACAAATACAAAAAACAAAATAATTTGTAAATTGTTAAACACAATCCAAAATTTCATCGTACCGACGGGACTTGAACCCGCCCGATTAACTTACGTAATAAGTAGTCATAGATGGCGCCACCAATGCATAATTGGGTTAACAAATGCAATCCACTAATTTCGTCGTAACGATACTTCGCACCGTGGCTTAATTGGCAAAGCACCGGAACATGTTATTCCGGAGGTTGCGGGTTCAAGTCCCGTCGGTACGATGAAATTTTGGATTGTGTTTAACAATTTACAAAAATATAAAGTGTGAAACACTTCAAAGAAACATAATATTTTATTTCACAATTGTTTGGATAAAAATTGTCTAAGTACTGAAACATGCATTGGGGGGTGTACGTATAGTACGGTTGGTAACCCTACATAATCAGGGGATTTAAACATTTTTTTTAAGTGCGACGTTCGACTTTTAGATGAAAGCTGAATGGCTCACTAGTTTTGTTTTTTTTTAATAGTTATGTTTTTGTTATATTTAGAATAGGTAATTATTATTGATATGATCTATTTAATAATATTTGACGTGTGTATGTGCAGATTTTTATTTTTTGCCCATATACTGAATATATGCTTTGACTTTTGACTTTTTCTTAAAAAACTTTTTTTTAATATCTCCACCAAACTATACAGTAAACAATTTTGGTATACCATTAAGCTATTAGGAAAATTAATGTCTAAATATTTTAATATAACATTTACATCATTTTGTGTAAACAGGTCCCGTAATGAATGACTGAATTTAATTTACGTTATCTCTCTGTAGCCCCGTGTCTTCAAAATAAGAGTAGGAAGTATCATAAAAACTTAAGCCGGTTTCAGGGCAGGATGTCAGGTTTTACTATCCACGTCATTTTCTTTTACGATACTTTAAGCGAAATTTAATTACACTGTCTTTATTATTTTGATAGGTACCCATTATTTTTAATTAAAACTAGCTGTGCCCCGCGGCTTCGCCTGCGTTAAAAACAACTTTTAAATATTTTTTTATTTTTTTTTTCATAAGAACCATCTTCTGACGATAAAAAACACAACAAAAAAAGAATTAGCGAAATCAGTCCAGCCGTTCACGGGTGATGCCGTGACCAAGGGCAATTGGGATTCATTTTTATATATAAAAAAAAATATTAAATTTGTAAATTCAGTAGTGTAAAAATAAAGTTGGAATAATTTAAAAGTGCCTGCATTGGTTATTTTATTAACCCCCGACGCAAAAAGAAGGAGTGTTATAAGTTTGACGTGTTTATCTGTGTATCTGTGTGTCTGTCTGTGGCATCGTAGCGCCCAAACGGAACCGATTTTCATTTAGTTTTTTTTTGTTTGATAGGTGTTTTCATCGAGAGTGTTCTTAGCTTTGTTTCATGAAAATCCGTTCAGCCGTTTAAATATTATCAGCTCTATTTTAGTTGAAAAGACTACGATAGCAACTTTCGTAAATTCGTAGTCCTTTGACCCCGGACGACAAAAAAATCAAATGGCGCTTCTGCGCACTTACCTGTCACACTGCTGCCGTCTGTTTGGCGTAGTTTACATTAGTCAAATCAAATGTATTAAATTGACATTCAGTATCCTGTTACATCAATGATATTGCAAGAATATAATATGGTAAACTTGATCTATATAATGCTGAGACATTGTCTTGTCAAGACATCCTTGAATCTGCAGAATAGTCTCAACTGCTCGTCTGAGATGTCCTATTTAAGGTCATTGGAATGGTCTCAATACAAATCATTAGGGGGTGGTTTTAAATTTTAAATTTAAGTATTATTTCTGTTCGGTCCTTGTTGTTAACTGACTTTACAAAAAAGGAGGAGATTCTCAATTCGCCTTTTTTAGGGTTCCGTATCCAAAGGGTAAAACGGGATCCTATTACTAAGACTCCGCTGTCCGTCTGTCTGTCTGTCTGTCTGTCTGTCTGTCCGTCTGTCACCAAGCTACAGCTCATTAACCGTGATAGTTAGAAATTTTCACAGATGGTGTATTTCTGTTGCCGCTAGAACAACAAATACAAAAAACAAAATAAAGTTAAAAATTCCTTTAATTTTTACCCAAAAAAAAAACGCGTTTTGAAACGCCATCTATCTAATTAGTTTCGGCAAAATGACATAGATTGACATAGATGGCGCTAGTAAACGAGCCCCGTCTTTCTAGATCGCGACCAAACCAAATATTCTTGGTAATATCAATTAATCAAATATATGAGGTTGAAACTCTGTTATGTTTCGTATTGTACGGAACCCTCCCTAAGTGTGCGATAAGAGACGCGATGCTGACTGGCACTTGGCCAGTTTTATTTTAATCTTTGTTGCCGAACTTCGTCATATTTTAACCGATTTCGATTTTTTTTGTTTGAAAGATTATGGTTTCTATTTGGTTTTGTTAGTGGAACTTTTTTTAAATGAAATCGGCTCATTTATTTAAGTCCGATCCACAGAGTAGTATAATAGTAGTCATCAGCTGTTCTATGGAGCGCCACTATCCCAAACCGTCTTCTATACCTAAGAAACCAACTACCCCGCATGGTGGTAGGACATATATCTAGTGTCCACCTGGCAAGCTACTACCCTCAAGTTAGAAAATCCATAACCAAACATCTAATGTGTTCCGGCAGCTATCCTTGAGAGCCAGTTCCCATTCTAGGCCTAGCGTGATTACCATCTTCGAGCGCATCATCAATTTTGAATACATTTTTTATACCTTTAAGCGGTAATAGCCCAATGGCTAAGGCCTGGCGATCAAGAGGTTGTGAGTTCGATCCCCACCCATTGCACTATTGACATGACCCACTCCAGACACAAGCATATTTAGTTTAAATATAGGGTGTCTCAGTAAGAGTGCACTTTTTCATTTTAAAATAATAACAAGTATTTTATGACAGAGTTGTGATATTTTTATTGTATTGTAAAAAAACATGTTCCGATTAAGTATGGAATGAAATATCCGGCAAATGACCCCCACGGCTCCGATGACAGGCCATTACTCTTTACATGAAATTTTTTATGACTTTTGCACAGAGATGTGGCTGTATCTCACCGATGACGCGTTGGATTTCCGATTTGAGCTCAGGAATTGTAATATAAATAAACTCGAGATTTCACAAAACCCCAAAGAAAACAAATCGCAAGGCGTTAAATCGCACGATCTTGGTGGCCAGTTGACATCAGAATTTCGTGAGATAATGTGTTCTGGAAATCATTGCTGCAACAAGTCAATTGTTTGATGCGCGGTGTGGCAGGTTGCGCCGTCCTGGGGCCTTATTCAGTATGAACAATGAGATAACGCGTTCCTTGACGCGCCACGTTACGTTATTGAAAAATTGTATTCTGTATGCCACACATATAGGTAAATTATACAAAACGCGCGCGTTACACGTCCTCATATGTCACGATATTTTGACTGCTCAAAACGTGCTCATAACGCCAATAAGATAAAACGCCATAGGGTAAGGCTATGGCGTTTTAATTGGCATAGAGAATACCATAACGCGGAGATAACGTAAAATGGCACGGTAAGACTTTAAATTGGTCATACTGAATAAGGGCCCTGCTGAAACCACATGTTGTCCTGATTCATGCCGTCCAGTTGAGGTCACAAGAAGTCCGTTATCATATTCCTGTAACGAATGCCGTTCTCAGTCACTGCAATTTCCCATTTTTTTTCAATGAGTTTTCACACTTATAATACGTTGTTCTTTCGAAAAGCGCTCCATTTTAACCGACTTCACAAAAAAGGAGGAGGTTCTCAATTCACCGATTATGTGTTCACGATTACTCGAAGATGCCTGAACCGATTTGGAAAATTCTTTTTTTGTTTCAAAGGGTACCCTTTCTAGGTGGTCTCATTTAATTTTTTTTATATATCAACATTTGTATTACGACGCATTTACTTATCTCGACGACGTACTCGTACTACTAACTACTGGCACAGATTATGTAATAGTTACTAAGTCTACTGGCTACTTTGACTAGCGCGACGTTTGAAGTCGGTTCTTTTAGTTTTTTAAACGATCTTTAATTATTAATAATCAGAATAAACAGAGGTGACAGCTATCAAATTTCAGAGTTGGCACTTGCATGAAAAAAGTTTCTAATTTTAAAAAGTGCACTTTTTCTGAGACACCCGTTAGTCGGAGAGGTTAAAAGACAACTAATAATGAATAACCCACATTGCTAGTAAGCTTTAAAAAAATTGTTTATCCGTCTGAGGACTACGATTCCATAGACAGACACACACGCATACACAGACACACACATCAAACTTATAACCCTCCTCTTTGCGTCGGGAGTTAAAAAAGCCGTGTAAGTTTGAAATCCAAGTATATGTCTATATTATGTCTAATGACAGTATTTCAGACCAAACATTTTAACGTTAAGCCCACTGCTTCCTAAGTACATTATATTTGTTTTTCCCGACCCTTTTAGGATACAACATGTGAAAAGCTAAGGTTTCAAACATAATAGGTTTTTGTTACTGAAGGATTGGATTATTTTGACAAGCAACGGTATAATTCCCTTGGAACAGTGGGCGTTTGAATGTTCTGATGGTTCTTTTGTTTATTATAAAGTTAAATGGATATGGAAGCTGCTGCGTCAAACATAATAAATTTAAAGTGTATTAGGGTAAAAGAACCAAATTCTGGCACTAGTCTAGTAATTAGCACTTGAGCAAACATAAATATATATATATATATATATATAAGGTCAAATTGAGAAACCTCCTGCTTTTTTTGAAGTCGGTTAAAAAGGAGGAGGTCCTCAATTCTACTGTATTTATTTTTTTATGTTTGTTACCTCAGAACTCGTCAAATCTTAACCGATTTAAAAATTTATTTATTTGTGTACACAAATAAATAAATTTTTAATTTACTCTTTTAAAAGAGTATGCTACCCGTGTGGTCCCATTTAAATTTTATTGCGGTCTGATAATTATCTCCGGAGATATGGAGATAAGCATCTCAAACTTAGTATTAATAAGTTATGATCGGACAAAACGAAAAAACCGACTTCACATGCCGCGATAGTCAAAGTACTGGATAGTTATAATCATATGTCATCTAAGTATACAAAGTTGCGTATATTGTTTATCTCCATATCTATGGGACCAAACGGGAGGCATAATATCTCAAACAAAAAAAGAATTTTCCAAATCGGTTTAGATTTGACGGAGTTCTGAGGAAACAAACATTTAAAAAATACAGTCGCATTGAGGACCTCCTCCTTTTTTTGAAGTCGGTAAAAAATTACTATCGCGGCATTTGCAGTGGGTTTTTTTCGTTTTGTAAACGATTTTAAGTTATTGTGTTTGCATTTTCAAATACTACTCGTAAAATGAACATAGAATGCGCGGACGGAACCGCGTAGCGCTACTATTTATTTATTTAGAAATCTGGTCCAAAACAATATTATAGTATTATATTATTAATAAATATTAATTAATTAATATAAAACATTTACTAAGCAAATTTTTACTCTTAGCTTTTTTTTCTTTATGTGAATTAAAAGTTAGACAGTGATTGCCTTTAATTTATTGTCTACACATTTGGCATTATTTTAGACTTATTTTGTGTTTCTAGGACGAAATTAGTACACTCGTGCATTGATGTTAAAAACAAATGTCTGCCATTTTGTTATGGTGGGAGTAAAACGACTTATCACCCCAGTAAGTAGTTTAATTTGCCGATAAAATTAAATGTATAGATTTAAAATCGGGAATTTAACGTGACCTACGCGATGTCGTCGCACACACGTGCGAGGTTGAACGCGTCGGCGAGCGCCCCGCACTCGAGATCCTGAAGAAGGCATCAGGATGAGGCCGAAACATATTATTATGTCGATCGCTATATCGACATCGCGTAAGTCACGCTAAATTCCCGATTTTAAATCTATAAGTTTAAAATGAACGTGAGTTTTTATAATAAAAAAATAAATGTATTTTAACCTCCAAAAGGCTTTAACACAGATTACCGGACACACGTTACAAATATTCTTGTTTATATATAACCCATATCCTAGGCTGGGTTACAGGTGCATTTCCGTAAACATCCTGTATATTCACAAAGCAGACCTAATTATACAGCCGTTTTATAGCAGTATGTAGACATTCGATTTCAAGACCCGAAGCATGATGTCAGCTTCAGGTAAGTAAAGTGCATAATAACTTAAAAATGTTTAATATAATTTTGTTGATATTTAATTTACACGACGTTAACGTCGTTACCAGAATGCCGAAATTCATCAAACAAACAAAAGTTTTAATCGGCTTTATGAAGTATCAGCCAACAGGGGATTACTCGTAATTTCAAATTGTTACGGATTGAAAAATCACTCTAAATACAGCCTTAATGAATAAGTCTTAAGGGACACATCCGAGCTTATTAAAAAGGGACTAAGCCTTGCCTTGTTTATCCGGTCGATATTATATACGTAAATATAATATTTTCGAGTCTTTTAGGAGATTGGTTAACGTTTGACCACTGTCTCGACTGGTGGTAAGCTTTATCGTACCACAGTACAATATTTAATAAGTTTTTTTTATAGATTACTCGCAATGTGGGATGCACATTACTAGTATTCTTGTTAACGCCTCCAACTAAGCTAAATATGTTTGTGTCAGGAGTGGGTACACGTCAATATTGCAATGGGTTTGGTGGGGTTCGAACTCAGGCCCTCACGATTACCAATCCGACACTTATATTATTATACGGTTCATAAGAACAAGCAAAAACGCCGAATGATTACAGGATTATTCCTTTTTGTCCACTTACTTACTCTGTCTCCTTAAGAGACTTAGACAATCAAGAAAATAGTTCACGCTGTCCACTTGCTACGAGCAAGGGGACAAAGTAGTTTTTTGTATGCCTCCCCCCCCCCCATACAAAAAACTACTTTGTCCCCTTTGGAGGTTAAAATACATTTATTTTTTTATTATAAAAACTTACGTTCATTTTAAACTTATAGATTTAAAATCGGGAATTTAGCGTGACTTACGCGATGTCGATATACCGATCGACATAATAATATGTTTCGGCCTCATCCTGATGCCTTCTTCAGGATCTCGAGTGCGGGGCGCTCGCCGACGCGTTCAGCCTCGCACGTGTGTGCGAGGGACATCGCGTAGGTGTTAAAAACTACTTTGTATTTTTTGTTTTCAGAATTTATATTTGCGTTCATAGCATAGAAATATGAATAATTTATTATTCCTATTTCTATGGTTCATAGCAATACATTCTGTATGAAAATGTCAAGTATCTGCCTATTACGGACCCTGTGAAAGGCGGCGGACGGCCTCATTCTCACTTTTATCATTTTTTTTCTAAAGGTACGGTCACACTGCGGCGTCCTGCGATCTGCGGGCGCGATCTCGGTACTTTTCAATTGTTTTCTGATCGCGTTTGGTGTGAACCAGTCGGTACAAATACTACTGCGCTATCTGATTACCGCTTGGATCGCGCACGCAGGACGCTGTGGTGTGTCCTGAAGTATAACTTCAAAATCACAACTTCAAAACATAATTCACAGCAGATAAAAATCCAAATTCCGCCGACTCAGCACCAAATTCATAACAAGATTAATCTCAAGGTCGGGCCTGTTATCAACAACCGCTTAATGTTAACCGACCGATTAAAACTCCACTAATTACAGTCGTTTGTTAACGAATTCTTCCCTTCCTTTTTACAAAATTTGCTTAATTAAGTTCAGTCGCGCTCGATTTGACTTTGCTTTTTAATGGCAGGTTTTCCAGCTTTAATTATTAAATAAGTTTTGTTTTGTTATACGTGGTTTAAGATCTCGTTTGAATTTTAATTTTAAGTGACATCTGCCATCATATATGTAGATTTCATTTTATTTACAGAATAGAATAGAAAACACTTTATTGAACACCATAATAAAGAAACAGTACAATACAATAAATAAAACAAGTGTAACAATAGGCGGTCTTATCGCTAAGAGCGATCTCTTCCAGACAACCTTCTGATGGAGAAACAATAAACGTGATACGGCGGTGTATGGTGATTTATCAAATTATATATATAATATATAATACATAATAAATAGGTATATGTATGTAAATACGCTTTTAAAGGAAAATAAATAAATAAGTATATATATGGAAATTGACTAAATGATAAAAGAAAACAATATGTTTATGTAAATAAGTGAATTAGTGACAAATAAATACAAAAATAATTACTGTTTAGCAAGATAGTAAGTCTTAACGCGTTCCTTAAACGTGGAAATAGTTTGTGACTGTTTGGTTTCCAATGGAAGTTCATACAGACACTTGGAAGTTCATTACAGATACATATTTATCCATTTTACTGTTAAGCTAAACCAAAAAAATATATTCTCAGCTATAACTAAATAACTAAACAACTAAAATAACTCAATTCAAAGATTTTTTCTTTGTTTTTTCATCTTAGAATGAAAGTTTGTTTATTTCTTATTAAATTCATAGAGATAAAAGATGTATAGATAGGTATTTAAAATTGCAATACGACGGACGTTTGTCTTGATATATATACATAAAATCACGTCTTTATCCCGTTGAGGTAGGCCGAGACTACATCTTTCCACATGCTACGATCCTCTTTCGCTGCTTCCACTTTCATGAGTGCTTTCATACATGCTCGCCGGTTATTGGTACTTTTAACTTGGCATTCCTTTAAAACGTTATATATATTGTTATATTCATCACTCAAAACATAGAATATTGGTTTTATTCCTACATCAGTACAATCAATGCCCGAACATGTACAATGTATTAATATGATATTCTAATAAATATACAATTACTCTGCATATGTATAGTATAGTTCGTTATACGTATTTGCGGCTCAATTAGTGTTATTAATTGGTCAGTTAATCAGTTTAGTGTGTCTGTTTGAGAGGAATTCAATACCTACGTCAGGTGTATATACTACCTGCGAGTTAGACTCAATTGGACTGTAACGGGTGGCCGATGTCAGTATTTTTGAGTACAGTTCGCGAGGCGATTAATAATAGCAGGGCACCGCGGAAGTGACCCTACGCCCGCCTCCCGGTACTCTAGTTAGCGTATTAAATATCGGTCCTTAAACTAAGATATTTTATTATATTTTTTGTGGTTTTCAATAGTATCAGTAGTGCAAAAATTTTTGTTTGATTTACTATCCCTTTGTTTCCCGATACACCGCGCTATAAGTTATTAGATTTCTGTACGTACCAAGCATACGTGTACTTACCACGTATTACGTACAGAACAATCATTGTCTTCATAAGTAGGTATATCGTTTTCGAGATAAAAGATATCTTATATTTTAATTTAGGGAAATGCTATCTCTATTTCAACTTATTTAACTGAACTGTTTTAGGCTTCCATACCCAAAGTGTACCAACAGAAGTACCAACAGAAGTGTACCAACAGAGACTGCGCCGTCCGTCCGTCCCTTTGTTTAGTTAGACGCTTCACATTTTCACAATGTATATACATCTAAAGCCGCTGTAACAACAAATCAAAGAATCAAGAATCAAAGAATTTATTCAGTATGTAGGCAGTATTTATATACGCACATATACACGTCAAAATCATAAATAATAAAATAAATCATAACCAATTATCAAGTAAACATAGCAAAAGCAGAATTTTAACGCTTTGAATTAGAAAAAAAAAACAAAAGTAATGAACCATTCAGCTGTCATCCAATCGTTTACGACAGAATATTAAAAAAAAATATTAAAGTAGGTTAAAACCAACCATACATGTAACTGTGTGTTTCAGTACTTCAGACACTTTTTATATTAAAAAAATAAAATAAGTGAAATAGTTAAATACAACTTAAAGAAACGCATACCGATCACAGTACATATCGTGATCTGAAATACTTAAAACAAAATAAAGTAGTTAATTAAAGGGGATCCCCATACAATAAATTTGCTTTTTAAGCTTTTTTTGATCGGTCCTGTGAACCGTTATATGTTATATGTTAAATTTTCAAAGAATATTAATACTATTAATATGCTTAATTAAAACAATTAATAATTAAAATTAGGAAAATTAAAAATTAGGGGTTCCCCCATCAAGACAGCACACAATGATTGCTTTGCTTTTATATTAATTAAAGTTTCTGAGTATATATGGATGGATCCTTGTTACTCTTCACGCAAAAACGGCTGAACAGATTTGGTTGATAACCGGCATACAAATAGTATATATATGTCGCCGGCAGATAGCTTAATTTGCCGTTCAATTGAACGCCTATACTCTTAACTAAACAGCGCCGTTCATCTAAATTCCTGAATGATATCCAGCCGTAGCCTTTATTACAACATTTAATAAACTGGCTGGCTAATGCTTAGGCCAGTCATATAATGTCTTAGTATGACACTAAGGAACAGTGACCACCGCGTTAAGACTAATTAACAGGCATATAATGAAACGTCATCGATCCTAGTCATTTGCCTAGCTGTTTGATCAAATGGCTAGGCAAGTAATGAGACGTCATTGATCCAAGTCATTTGCCTGGCAGTTTGATCAAATGGCTGGATAAAAGAAAACAATACGTATATGTAAATAAGTGAATTAGTGACAAATTAATACAAAAATAATTACTGTTTAGCAAGATAGTAAGTCTTAACGCGTTCCTTAAACGTGGAAATAGTGTGTGACTGTTTGGTTTCCAATGGAAGTTCATACAGACACTTGGAAGTTCATTACAGATACATATTTATCCATTTTACTGTTAAGCTAAACCAAAAAAATATATTCTCAGCTATAACTAAATAACTAAACAACTAAAATAACTCTATTCATAGATTTTTTCTTTGTTTTTTCATCTTAGAATGAAAGTTTGTTTATTTCTTATTAAATTCATAGAGATAAAAAATGTATAGATAGGTATTTAAAATTGCAATACGACGGACGTTTGTCTTGATATATATACATAAAATCACGTCTTTATCCCGTTGAGGTAGGCCGAGACTACATCTTTCCACATGCTACGTTCCTCTTTCGCTGCTTCCACTTTCATGAGTGCTTTCATACATGCTCGCCGGTTATTGGTACTTTTGACTTGGCATTCCTTTAAAACGTTATATATATTGTTATATTCATCACTCAAAACATAGAATATTGGTTTTATTCCTACATCAGTACAATCAATGTCCGAACATGTACAATGTATTAATATGATATTCTAATAAATATACAATTACTCTGCATATGTATAGTATAGTTCGTTATACGTATTTGCGGCTCTATTAGTGTTATTAATTGGTCAGTTAATCAGTTTAGTGTATCTGTTTGAGAGGAATTCAATACCTACGTCAGGTGTATATACTACCTGCGAGTTAGACTCAATTGGACTGTAACGGGTGGCCGATGTCAGTATTTTTGAGTACAGTTCGCGAGGCGATTAATAATAACAGGGCACCGCGGAAGTGACCCTACGCCCGCCTCTCGGTACACTAGTTAGCGTATTAAATATCGGTCCTTAAACTAAGATATTTTATTATATTTTTTGTGGTTTTCAATAGTATCAGTAGTGCCAAAATTTTTGTTTGATTTACTATCCCTTTGTTTCCCAATAGTGAACACCGCGCTATAAGTTATTAGATTTCTGTACGTACCAAGCATACGTGTACTTACCACGTATTACGTACAGAACAATCATTATGTCTTCATAATTAGGTATATCGTTTTCGAGATAAAAGATATCTTATATTTTAATTTAGGGAAATGCTATCTCTATTTCAACTTATTTAACTGAACTGTTTTAGGCTTCCATACCCAAAGTGTACCAACAGAAGTACCAACAGAAGTGTACCAACAGAGACTGCGCCGTCCGTCCGTCCCTTTGTCTGTCTGACAGAATGCTGTATCTCCTAAACCGTAATAATTATTTAGTTAGACGCTTCACATTTTCACAATGTATATACATCTAAAGCCGCTGTAACAACAAATCAAAGAATCAAGAATCAAAGCATTTATTCAGTATGTAGGCAGTATTTATATACGCACATATACACGTCAAAATCATAAATAATAAAATAAATCATAACCAATTATCAAGTAAACATAGCAAAATCAGAATTTTAACGCTTTGAATTAGAAAAAAAAAACAAAAGTAATGAACCATTCAGCTGTCATCCAATCGTTTACGACAGAATATTAAAAAAAATATTAAAGTAGGTTAAAACCAACCATACATGTAACTGTGTGTTTCAGTACTTCAAACACTTTTTATATTAAAAAAATAAAATAAGTGAAATAGTTAAATACAACTTAAAGAAACGCATACCGATCACAGTACATATCATGATCTGAAATACTAAAAACAAAATAAAGTAGTTAATTAAAGGGGATCCCCATACAATAAATTTGCTTTTTAAGCTTTTTTTGATCGGTCCTGTGAACCGTTATATGTTATATGTTAAATTTTCAAAAAATATTAATACTATTAATATGCTTAATTAAAACAATTAATAATTAAAATTAGGAAAATTAAAAATTAGGGGTTCCCCCATCAAGACAGCACACAATGATTGCTTTGCTTTTATATTAATTAAAGTTTCTGAGTATATATGGATGGATCCTTGTTACTCTTCACGCAAAAACGGCTGAACAGATTTGGTTGATAACCGGCATACAAATAGTATATATATGTCGCCGGCAGATAGCTTAATTTGCCGTTCAATTGAACGCCTATACTCTTAACTAAACAGCGCCGTTCATCTAAATTCCTGATTGATATCCAGCCGTAGCCTTTATTACAACATTTAATAAACTGGCTGGCTAATGCTTAGGCCAGTCATATAATGTCTTAGTATGACACTAAGGAACAGTGACCACCGCGTTAAGACTAATGAACAGGCATATAATGAAACGTCATCGATCCTAGTCATTTGCCTAGCTGTTTGATCAAATGGCTAGGCAAGTAATGAGACGTCATTGATCCAAGTCATTTGCCTGGCAGTTTGATCAAATGGCTGGATATCATTCAGGAATGTAGTTGAACTGCGCCGTTTAGTTAAGAGGCTAGCCGTTCAATTGAACGGCTAATTCAACTGTCTGCCTGCGACATATACATTATTACACAATTCAAAATTTCAAATCACGGGATTCAAATCCTGTCGCGTAACTACGATGAAATTATGGATTTAGTGTAACAATGTACAAAATATAAAGTGTGTAACACATCAAGAAACATAATAAATAGTATATAACCTGGATTAACACATAGAATACTTTTTAACGCAGACAAAGCTGCGGGTTGTAGCTAATCATACATTAAACAAACGAAAAATAACTACTACTTTGTATGACAACTTAATATAAGGTGAACTCGGGTAAGACCGGCATACTCTATTATTAAGGGTAAGATCGTCATTAAGTTAAATTAAAGCTATTTTTCTATCACTATAGTGTTGCTAGCGACATTTATGAAGCAAAATTGAACCAAACTATAATACTGTACCCCTAGTACGAGTTTTTATCGTCAACGCTTTTGACAGATCTCACATAGTTTTCGACTTATTCTGGCTCCCTGATTGGTCTTTATTTAGTTAAGTGTAGTAACCACTAGAGCGCTGTACAGTTTTTCATACAAAATTTGTTCGATATACGATATCGAGTTTGGTGTTAAAACTCGTACAAAGGGTACTGTTGTATCGATACTGTCAATGCATATTGCATAGCTACTGAAAACTGAAAATTATTGCGCGTAGACGATCTGGCCTTGTAGACGGTCTTCCCAATGTTGACCTTAGTCAAAGTCAAAGTCAAAGTCAAAGCATTTATTCAGTATATGGGCAAATTAAAAATTAGCACTTACACACGTCAAATAACATTAAATAGATCATATTCAACAAAAATATAGATATAACAGAAACATAACGCTTTGAATTTACAAACAAAAAAACAAAGGTATTGAGCCATTCAGCTTTCATCTAGACGTCGAACGTCACACTTAAAACACATGTTTAATTCCCCTTATTAATGTAGGGTTGCCAACCGTACCATTACGTGCACCCGCAACCCAGTGCATGTTTCAGTACTTCAGACAATTTTTATCCAAAAAATTGTGAAATAATGAAACATTATCAACTTACTAGGTACTTTTTTAGGCAATATAAAATTATCAAAGCCATTGTCAAAATGTATTCCGTCTATAAGGTTATGAAGTAGAATATTCTTTTGTGCCCAAAATATCGGGATGTATCTTAATTGAACATCAATAGAGATTTATATAGCACATTTATAACTGGGATGATAAGGCCGGATTCAATTTACTTTGTTCGAACATCCAAATGGATGTTGGATTAGCAAGGATTACCAATTCAATGCCCGTAATGATATTATAAGGAAACTTTACTATTTTATTATAGACGAGAAACGAAATGGCCAGCTAGTCTTGCATTCTTCTTTTCTGTGTAGGTATATAGAAACTGGTTGGGCCACTGGTTTGCTCGCATTCGTAAGTACCACAGGTGGTAAGAGCATATTATATCCATTTTCCACCTGACTTGCTGCTAAAAAGTAGCTTACCACCATCCAGGAGAAAATCTGAATCGATACCTCTGGCTTTAAAGCCGACCATTCTCCCACTACACCACTTGGCCCTAAATAGATAGAAACACAGATACACGCGTCAAACTTATAACACCCCCATAGATTTATATTTCAAAAATGTTTCTACGGACTTTATACCGCTCCGCCCTAAAGCCTTTTTGAATATAGCAGAAATATGAATAAATGAATGCATTGAGTTGTAAATAACTGAATAATTTACTTGAATACGTCTGGTTACCACATTTTCTGCTACGACTGTTGACATCTCAACGTTGAGAAAAAAAAACTATCTTACTTTTTTACTATATTACGTGTAAAAAATAAATATAAGTCATTATGCTACTTTTTTAACCGACTTCCAAAAAGGAGGCGGTTGTCAATGCGTCTGTATGTTTTATTTCTTTATGTATTCATTTTTTTGTATGTATGTTACGCGATTACTCCGTCAATTATTGTGGACCGATTCGAATGATTATTTGTGTTAATTAGTAGGGTACATTTCTAAGGTAGTCTCATTGTAATTTCATCGAGATCTGATATGTGAATCCAGAGATATGACGATAAACGGCTCAAACTCGCTACTGAAATTGGCTCGCGCGGCATGTAAGTAGGTTGTTTTAGTTTTTAAACTTAAACAACCGACTTATATTTATATTATAATTATTTTTATTAACTATCAGAACAATATGAGTATAGATAAACTCATTCAGTTATCACTCACGCATTAATTCATAATTTCTTTGTGTCAGACGTCGCAAATATTGCAACCACTAAATTCAAATACTTGTTTACTAAAAGCGTTCAAAAAATGTTTGTAAGGCTTTCTACCTTATCTCGTGGTGACATAAAATCTACTTTATTTTGTCACACTAAAAAAGTTACTCACTAAAACTGAATGTTCTCGAGTCTAATTGGATTTTACAAGACATCTCGAATTCATGTACCGTTTTAATCTTATTTATTTTCTTACCACTTTTTGTACATCTTGGGTGTATTTTAAACTTCATAGGCATTGCGTACTTATATAATATATACTAGTCATCACGCTCAATAGTTGTTATTAAGAGTTTAGAGTTTAACATGCCACACTTTTAGAGAGTTTGAGTTATTTAAGTATTAAATAACTTATTAAATAACTATAATTACATTAAGCTAAAATGAATTTGTAATATGTAGAGGATCTAGTGCCTAGACAAACCTATATAACGTTTACCGGTGCTATATGATTAAAAACTTGTAAATAATTTTGTTATGAATAAATAAATAAAAAAAATAAAAAAAATACAATTGTCATATGCTAAGAAAAATTACAAACCAATCTGCCATATCGACTGCATTATAAAGTCAAGTAGAGTCTGTTCTTAAGTATGCAGTTCATCTTTTGAAATTGCTAAGTAGACAAAAAATACTGACACTATCTGCGTACTGATTAGTTTCATATACATACTACCATTATTTCTTTGGAATTCGTTTAATTTACTTAAAAATATCGAGATCTCTACATTTTATATTCATGTTGTGTATTTATGAATTTGCCGCATATTTATTTAATTGTCTTTTATATTTATCTTATAACAATGTGGCGAACTTAATTATTTAAATGATTACTGTGAAAATAAACAAAATATGTTCCTTAAAACTTCATTCGTGGCGCGGATTCTACTGCGAAATAGAAATCCACGCCATTTTGGAGTGAATGTATGCTAAGCTTCAGCGAATGATGAACGAATGAAAGAACATGATAAGTCGTGAGTGAATGGTAGATTGATGGGTGCGTTTAGGAGAGACAGTCTGAAGACGGGAAGATTATAGGATTGTGCAAGGATACGTTTTTTGTGTCTGAAATGAAAAGGGTGTGATTGCGAACATTTTTCCTTAAGAGCTCTGAAGATAGCTTACTCTGTAGATAAATATGTATACATTTTATTTGGGATAGACACATGCACTTGACCACTTTAAAAAAGGTTAACCGCCTTTTCACATCTGTCGTGTGTAGGATCAGATTTTTAATGGGATGTTCCAGTGGCAGAACATTTTATATGAAGCTATTCACACTTGTCGGCGCGATTTTGTCGTTTGTTTCGATAACCCGATTAATAATCAGATCCGACACACGACAGATATGAACAGGCGGTAACAATTACATGATATATAGGTATATATCTATAATATAAGCGTTAGTTTATCAGGGCTAGCGTAGCGAGCCCTAACACTATCCCATAACCTGAGCACTTTTGTGGTACACTTTACTGAAAAACTATCACGCCTATTGATTTGTACTTTAACATAGTAATTTAAATTCACGTGTAGATGTGTTATCAGTAAAAAAAAATCATATTTTTACCATTTAAAAAAATAAAGATTAACAATTCTGTTTCTAGGATAGAATATTATGGTACTACCAACGCCATCTGTAAAATATCAAAGAATTAACTTCGCTGCAAACTTTATGAAGTTTGGGTACTAAAGCAATCTGTTGGAAATCAAAAGAATTTACATCTGTCATCCAAATGACGTCTGGTATCAGTGTGACAGATTTGTGGCAGATTTCTGCCATTTAGGCAGATTTGGGACCTAAATTTTAACTCTAGCAGATAAAGCAAACGATTCCAAAAATCCACGATCCAGATTTCAAGAATCTTTATGAATTTTGTAATATAAATAGAATTTTGTCAATTTTCTGTTTCTATTTAAAGTATAACATTTTTATTATGCATTTGTTTGGTTGGAAATTTGTACAAGTTTGAATGAGACGGTAAATAAGCCTTATTTTTCTGCCTTAGTTTATGCCATAATTCAATAATATGATGGCAACTTTAATGCATTTGTTGGAGTGGTTGGTGGTTTGGCAGATATTTTTGCCAGTGTCGGGCAGATTCGCCATTTAATATTAATAAAACTGCCTTAAAAATGATTACCAGGCAGAAAAACAACGCGAGCCCTCACAAAGCTCAGCTTTTAGCTAGTATAAATATGTATATATTAAATAAATGCAAATATACAATATACAAATATATACAAACAATGTATAAAGGTTTTAGTTTATTCATAAAACTTATACTATTTAACACGATAAATCAATACCAATATAATAAATGCAAAATGCGAAAGTCAGTTTGTTTATTTGTTTGGGACTTCTTCACGGTCAAACGGTTAGACGGATTTAGTTGACATTTTGTACTGGGATAGCCAGTTCAGAGGAACAGCTATAATAACAATATATACCATTCCATTTTCATGGATTTGATGTAAATTGTTTATGTTCTACAATCCAACTTGTTCTGAAAGAACGAATTAATTCTATTCCAAAATTACACCGTTTTACGCGGAAAATTTAATTGCATTCTAACAATTGTTTATTTATTGAGCCGCTTCACAGAATCTTAAGCGAAAACAAAAACAAAACGAAAGTTTTCCATGATATTTAAATTGTGCCCACTTTTGTTTTATTTAATGGGTTCAATGAATTGGTGAAGTAATTTAGATTGCTTCTAGAATACAGGTAGGTACGATAAGAATTTAAAAATGTTGGATAAGAAGATGATGATGAATAAGCTTACATGATTAATATAATATTATGTTTCTTTGAAGTGTCTCACACTTTATATTTTTGTAAATTGTTAAACACAATCCAAAATTTCATCGTACCGACGGGACTCGAACCCGCACCCCCCGGATTACACGTCCAGGTGCTCTGCCAATTAAGCCACGGTTCGATACATCGATACGATGAAATTAGTGGATTGCATTTTGTTAACCCAATTATGCATTGGTGGCGCCATCTATGACTACTTATAACGTAAGTTAATCATTCGGAAGAAATCATTACAGTTTTCAAATCCGACGAGAGATGTTGCACTGCGTAAATCAAATATCATGTTTCTTTGAAGTGTCTCACACCTTATATTTTTGTAAATTGTTAAACACAATCCAAAATTTCATCGTACCGACGGGACTCGAACCCGCACCCCCCGGATTACACGTCCAGGTGCTCTGCCAATTGCTCGGGGGGTGCGGGTTCGAGTCCCGTCGGTACGATGAAATTTTGGATTGTGTTTAACAATGATTAATCAACACCAATCAACACCAATCAACACCAATCAACACCAATATTATAAATGCGAAAGTCAGTTTGTTTATTTGTTTGTTTGTTTGTTTGTTTGTTTGTTTGGGACTTCTTCACGGTCAAACGGCTTGACCGATTTGGCTGAAATTTTGTACAAAGATAGTACATAGGGCAGAATAGGATATAGGATAATTTTTTTTTGGCTATCGAGTCAGGGGGTCCAGATAATTTTAATTGAATTTTGTAAATATAAGACATCTTCTCGAATAAACGGCTTGACCGATTTGTCTGAAATTTTGTTTGAATACATGTCATAGGGCAGAATAGAATATAGGATACTTTTTTTTTGGCTATCGAGTCAGGGGGTCCAGATATTTTTAATTGAATTTTGTAAATATAAGACATCTTCTCGAATAAACCGCTTGACCGATTTGTCTGACATGATGTGTAAAGACAGTTCATAGGGCAGAATAGGATATAGAAAACTTATTTTCTGGCTATCAAGTCAGGGGGTCCGAATATTTTTAATTGAATTTTGTAAATATAAGACATCTTCTCGAATAAACGGCTTGACCGATTTGCCTGAAATTTTGTGTGAATACATGTCACAGGGCAGAATAGGATATGGGATACTTTTTTTCTGGCTGTGGAGTCTGGGGGTCCAAATATTTTTAACGGAATTTCGTAAATAAAAGGCATCTTCTCGAATAAACGGCTTAAACCAATTTGCCTGTCATGTTGTATAAAGACAGTTCATAGGGCAGAATAGGATATAGAATACTTTTTTTCTGGCTATCGAGTCAGGAGGTCCAGATATTTTTAATTGAAATTTGTAAATATAAGACCACTTCTCGAATAAAAGGCTTGACCAAATAGCCTGACATGTAGTATAAAGACAGTTTATAGGGCAGAATAGAATACAGAAAACTTTTTTTCTGGCTATCAAGTCAGGGGGTCCAAATATTTTTAACGGAATTTCGTAAATAAAAGGCATCTTCTCGAATAAACGGCTTGACCAATTTGCCTGTCATGTTGTATAAAGACAGGTTATAGGGCAGAATAGGATATAGAATACTTTTTTTCTGGCTATCAAGACAGGGGGTCCAAATATTTTTAACGGAATTTCGTAAATAAAAGGCATCTTCTCGAATAAACGGCTTAACCAATTTGCCTGACATGTTGTGTAACGACAGTTCATAGGGCAGAATAGGATAATAATAGAATACTTTTTTTCTGGCTATCGAGTCAAGGGGTCAAGATATTTTTAATTGAATTTTGTAAATATAAGTCATCTTCTCGAATAAACCGCTTGACCGATTTGTCTGACATGTTGTGTAAAGACAGTTCATAGGGCAGAATAGGATATAGAAAACTTATTTTCTGGCTATCAAGTCAGGGGGTCCAAATATTTTTAATTGAATTTTGTAAATATAAGACATCTTCTCGAATAAACGGCTTGACCGATTTGCCTGAAATTTTGTGTGAATACATGTCATAGGGCATAATAGGATACTTTTTTTCGGGCTGTCGAGTCTGGTGGTCCAGAAATTTTTAATTGAATTTTGTAAATATAAGACCTCTTCTCGAATAAACGGCTTGACCGATTTGCCTGAAATTTTGTGTGAATACATGTCACAGGGCAGAATAGGATATGGGATACTTTTTTTCTGGCTGTCGAGTCTGGGGGTCCAAATATTTTTAACGGAATTTAAAATTTAATACGTTTTATTATTTTAGTATTATTATTTGTTTTTTCAATAATTTTATTAATTATTAGTCCAAATATAATTAGAATTTTATTAGGTTGAGATGGTTTAGGTTTAGTTTCATATTGTTTAGTAATTTATTACCAAAATTTAAAATCTTATAATGCGGGTATATTAACTGCTTTATCTAATCGAATTGGGGATGTTTTATTTTTATAAATTTTAATTTAATTTTAAATTTAATTTTAAATTTTATAAATTTGTAATGTGTGTAATTTGTAATTTTGTAAATATAAGACATCTTCTTGAATAAACGGCTTGACCGATTTGCCTGAAATTTTGTGTGAATACATGTCATAGGGCAGAATAGGATATAGGATACTCTTTTTCTGGCTGTTGAGTCTGGGGGTCCATATATTTTTAACGGAATTTCGTAAATAAAAGGCATCTTCTCGAATAAACGGCTTGACCAATTTGCCTGTCATGTTGTATAAAGACAGGGTATAGGGCAGAATAGGATATAGAATACATTTTTTCTGGCTATCGAGTTTGGGAGTTCAAATATTTTTAATTAAATTTTGTAAATATAAGACCACTTCTCGAATAAAAGGCTTGACCAAATAGCCTGACATGTAGTATAAAGACAGTTCATAGGGCAGAATAGGATACAGAAAACTTTTTTTCTGGCTATCAAGTCAGGGGGTCCAAATATTTTTAACGGAATTTCGTAAATAAAAGGCATCTTCTCGAATAAACGGCTTGACCAATTTGCCTGTCATGTTGTATAAAGACAGTTCATAGGGCAGAATAGGATATACAATACTTTTTTTCTGCCTATCGAGTCAGGGAGTTCAAATATTTTTAATTAAATTTTGTAAATATAAGACCACTTCTCGAATAAAAGGCTTGACCAAATAGCCTGACATGTAGTATAAAGACAGTTCATAGGGCAGAATAGGATACAGAAAACTTTTTTTCTGGCTATCAAGTCAGGGGGTCCAAATATTTTTAACGGAATTTCGTAAATAAAAGGCATCTTCTCGAATAAACGACTTGACCAATTTGCCTGACATGTTGTGTAAAGACAGTTCATAGGGCAGAATAGGATACAGAAAACTTTTTTTCTGGCTATCAAGTCAGGGGGTCCAAATATTTTTAACGGAATTTCGTAAATAAAAGGCATCTTCTCGAATAAACGACTTGACCAATTTGCCTGACATGTTGTGTAAAGACAGTTCATAGGGCAGAATAGGATATAGAATACTTTTTTTCTGGCTATCGAGTCAGGGGGTCCAAATATTTTTAATTGAATTTTGTAAACATAAGACCTTTTCTCGAATAAACTGCTTGACCAATTTGCCTGGCATGTTGTATAAAGACAGTTCATAGGGCAGAGTAGGATATAGGATACTTTTTTTGGCTTTCGAGTGTGGGTGTCCAGATTTTTTTTATTGAATTTTGGGTATGTGTGGCCACTTATCAGCTAAACGGCTTGACCGATACGGCTGAAATTTTCTACATATACAGCTCATATGGCATTGAAGCATATAGGATACTTTTTTTCTGGCAGTCGAGTCCAGGTGTCCAGATTTTTTTTATTGAACTTTGTAAATGTGTGGCCTCCTCTCCGTCAAACGGGTAAACCATTTCAGCTGAAATTTTGTGCACAGACGGTCAATAAGACATAGGATACTTTTTTTTGGCTGGCAATTTCGAGTGTCCATAATTTTACTATGGAATAATGCCTCTTAGCGGCAATCGTTTCAACCGATTCAGCTCAAATTTAGTATTTTGAATTTTTTAAACGTGTGACCTCTTCTCGGTTAAACGAGTTGACCGATTGAGCTAAAATTGTACAGAGACAGTCAATAAGACATAGACCAAGAGTAGAGTCTATTATCCGAGCACATTGGTTACTTTTTTTACAATCGAGTCGGTTGTCAGTTTTTTATTGTTGAATTTTGTATATGTTTGGCCTCTTTTCGGCCAAAAGGCTTGACCGATTCACATGACATTTTGTACAAAGACATTTAATAGGGCATAAAAGGGCAAATAATACTTTTTTTTCGGCAGTTAAGTGAGGGTGCATATATTTTTGTTAAGTTTACATAGAGTTAACATAATCATAAAAGTTTGACCTTAGGTTCGTCTATAATGACTTAATTAGTGTCTTGATTAGGCCATAAAACTGTCAGGATCATTAGAAGTCATCAAAATTTACGCGCTGGCTTTGCTTGCCCAACGTGTTTATCTGCTTTGTGGGAAGTATTTCAAAAACTTTCGTGTTTTAACAGCCTTAGGGTAATTGGTGTTGACTTAGTAGGTCATAAAACCTGTGAGGGTCATTAAAATACGTGAAATTTTTTCGCGCTCGTTTCGCTCGCGTAGTTATAGCACTCTCTGCGCTCGCGCAAGCATTTATTTTATCTAATTTGAATGTAATATTTCAGAAACTTTTGTATTTTAATAGCCACGCCACATACATCAAAACGAGTCATAAATTAAAACAATACAACCTTCAATAATCATAATGATTGTTAACTTTAAAATAAGTGGATATCACGTTTAACCCTAATGTCATCGGTGTTGACTTAGTAGGTCATAAAAACTGTCAGGGCCATAAAAGGTCGTAAAAAATTTCCGCGCTCCCTTCGCTCGCGCAGTGATAGCGCTCGCTACGCTCGCGCAAGTATTTATTTTATCAACTTTGTAGGAAATATTTCGTCAACTTTTGAATTTTAATAGCCACATGCATCAAAACGAATCATACATTGAAACAGAACAACCTTCAATAATCATAATGATTATTAACCTTTAATTAAGTGGATATCAAATTTAACCCTAATGCCATCGGTGTTGACTTAGTAGGTCATTAAAACTGTCAGGGTCATAAAAAGTCGTAAAAAATTTCCGCGCTCGCTACGCTCGCGCAATGATAGCGCTCGCTACGCTCGCGCAAGCATTTATTTTATCAACTTTAAAGGTAATATTTCAGCAAATTTTGTATATTAATAACCACATGCATTAAAACGAGTCATAAATTAAAACTGTACAATCTACAATAATCATAATGATTATTACCTTAAAATAAGTGGTAATAAAATGTCAGGGTCATAAAAAGTCGTAAAAATTTTCGCGCTCGCTTCGCTCGCGCAGTAATAGCGCTCGCTTCGCTCGCGCAAGCATTTATTTTAAAAACTTTGAAGGAAATATTTCGTCAACTTTTGAATTTTAGTAGCCACATGCATCAAATCGAATCATACATTGAAACAGAACAACCTTCAATAATCATAATGGTTAATAACCTTAAATTAAGTGGATATCAAATTTAACCCTAATGCCATCGGTGTTGACTTAGTAGGTTATAAAAACTGTCAGGGTCATAAAAAGTCGTAAAAATTTTTCACGCTCGCTTCGCTCGCGCAATCGTAGCGCTCGCTTCGCTCGCGCAGTTATTTATTTTATCTACTTCGAAGGTAATTTTTCAGCAAATTGTGTATTTTAATAGCCACATGCATCAAAACGAGGCATACATTGATAAAGAACAACCTTCAATAATCATAATGATTATTAACCTTTAATTAAGTGGATATAAAATTTAACCCTAATGTCATCGGTGTTGACTTAGTAGGTCATAAAATCTATCAGCGTCATAAAAAGACGTAAAAAAAAATCTCGCTCGCTTCGCTCGCGCAGTGATAGCGCTCGCTGCGCCCGCGCGAGTATTTGTTTTCTCTACTTTAAAGGTAATATTTCAGCAAATTCTGTATTTTAATAAACACATGCATCAAAATTAGTCTTAAATTGAAACAGTACAACCTTCAATAACCATAATGATTATTAACCTTAAAATAAGTGATCATCGACTTTAACCTGAGCGTCATCAGTGTTGACTTAGTAGGTCATTAAAACTGTCAGGGTCATAAAAAGTCGTAAACATTTTTCGCAGTAATAACGCTATATAGCGTATAATAGCGTGTTTCAACAGCCTCATACATTAGACTGACTCAAATACTTAAACAGCAAAACTTGGTAAACCTTGGTTAGGATTACCAAGTAATTATTAATGACTTTAACAATAGACGATATCGAGTTCGACTTAAGAGTTATCTATAGTGAGTTGATTATTAGGTCGTTATTTGTCAGGGTACCGCAATAGACTTTTTGGTTTTATTTACAATTGAAGCCTGCGGCGTGGTGGAAGGTGCGACATTTTTCTTTATTTGCTTATTTTTTAAGCTTTGGAGTTCTTTGGCTACTATACACCCTCTATAGTTAGCAGGGTGCGGTTCACCACAGTGAACACATTTAGGTTTAGAATCCGCTGGCTTCTTACAGTCTCTGGTCAGATGCTTGCCCGTGCATTTCACGCATCTTGGCTCCTTAGAGCAGTACTTTTGCGTGTGCCCATATGATTGGCAACGCTTGCATTGAGGGAGAAGTCTGGAGGTTTTAATAGGTTCAATCTCCACTCTGCATCCTAAGATAGTTCTAATGTTGTAAATTTTATTTATATCCTCTTCTTTTTCGAATGAAAGTAGAAACATATTTAGCGGTTCCTTATTCTTCCAGCTAAGCTTATTGACGGCATTTTGTATTTTAAACCCGTTGAGAGTCAAATCACTTACAATTCTATCTGGTTTGCACGTAGAATGTAGATTTTTGGCCATAACTCTTATGGGTCTATCTTGCTTATTCTCGTAAGAATGCCAGTGTAAGTTTCCATCTGACAGCAATTTTGTAATAGCTCTGTATGAGTCTTCATCGCGTGCATTTATTTTAGCACATTCTCCATTCAACACTTTTATGGTGAACGCGTCTCTCGGGGCGCTCGTGAGCAAACAGTCGTAAAACGCCTGATAGTTTCGGACGTTCTCCACAACAATAGGTGGAGGTTGGGGAGGTTTTTTTACTTTTTCCTTGGTGGTCTCACTAGGAGGATCATCTTGCGTCGGGGAGGGAGACTTTAGCAACTTCCTTTTCTTCCTACTCTTTTCTCGCACCCACCCGGTTTCTCTCGCTAGTTCTTCTTCGTCAGTCTCGTACTGAACTGATGCTGAAGGTTCCTCATTACTGGGCTGTTGAGTTGGAGCAGTGTCATACTGCTCCCGAACATGCTTCAGATGGCACTGAAGCTCGTGTATCTGACTTTTTAGGTCGCTAACAAGATCTTCTAATTTTATTCTTTGTCTTCTTTCGTCTTCAAAACGATTGTATAACAGTTGTTCTGTCTCGGTTGTTAAAGTTATCTTAGCAGGAGAAGCCATGATTATAAATAGCTTCGCCTTAACATTTGTTTACACAAAATGTACGTGTTTCACTCACTACGCGAATCTGGGTCATCGCGGTGACCGTATAAACAATACACTCGCGATGGCTAAGTAGGCTGCTGCGTCAGCGCCTTACCCGAGCGGACTAGAGCAAGTGCAACGCGAACGCGACCTTTCTCTGCGGAAGTAGCAAACTCACTGAATTAAACTCACTGAAATTGCGGTACAAAACGTAACTAAAAGTATCACGTACGCTCAAATAACCAAAGGAACTCAGCAGCAGAGATTACCACAGCCTCAAATCCAGCAGAAAAGTTCCAACATCGACGAGAAAATAAATCACATTTTGTCTCTTATGACCTCATTCGATAGTAGGTTGAAAAAACTGGAAAATAGCACTAAAATGGCTACAGCAAAACATTCATCATGAACAAGTCACTAAAGATAATGGCCTGGAATGCTAATGGACTACTACATCATCGAAATGAGCTACAGGTAGTCCTAAACGCAGAAAATATCGATGTGTGCTTGGTCTCTGAATCACATTTTACACGTGAATCCTACATCAAATTAAAAGGTTATAAAACTTATCACGCACTGCATCCCGATAATACTGCAAGAGGAGGCAGCACCATCATAATAAAGGATAACATCTACCATTACGAAACACATAAGTTTGAAGAACAACACATTCAAGCTGTAGCTATTCAACTTAAAACTAAAAGATATCCTATAACATTATCATCAATTTATTGTCCACCGAAGAACGCGCTGAAAGTTGAACAGTACAAAAGTATACTGAAAGCACTAGGCAACAGATTTATACTGGGAGGTGATTTTAATGCTAAGAATACCTACTGGGGATCAAGACTTACTTCAACTAAAGGTAAAGAACTATTAACAGCTATTAGATAATGTAACTGTGACGTTATATCTACAGGAAAACCAACTTACTGGCCCACAGACCCTATGAAGATTCCAGATCTCATAGATTTCTTTATTTATAAAGACATATCACTAAGCTTTCTTCATATTCAGGAAGGTTATGATATGAATTCTGACCACTCACCAATATTTTTAACTATAAGTCAAAATATTATTGAGAAAGAAGCCAGTCCTTCCTTGGTAAATCAAAATACAGACTGGGAAAGCTTCAAATTAGATTTAGATTGTATAATTGACTTGAAAACTTCATTAAAATGTCCAAATGAAGTAGATATAGAGTTGAAAAAATTTATCACTGACATTCAACTTTGTGCCTGGAAAAATACGCCAGAATACAAAAAGAAAATCAGAAGTAATTATTATCCTATAGAAATAAGAGATTTGATTGCTTATAAAAGAAGACAGCGAGAGCGATGGCATATGACAAGATGTCCTAAAGACAAAACGCTATTGAACAAGCTAACAAAAAAACTTGGAAAGATAATACAAGCTTTCAATGATGAGTCTATGAACACTTACTTGAGCCAGCTGACAAGTGATCGTTCAACTAACTATTCATTGTGGAAAACAACTAGAAACCTCAAAAAGCCAACTCTGCAGGTCCCACCTATAAAAGAAACTGACGGGAGTTGGGCCATCAACAATAAACAGAAAGCATTTCGATTTGCACAACATCTACAGTTAATCTTTCAGCCTAATGAGGATACGTACCATGACCTCACGCTAACTGAGAAAGCCCAAGATGGTATCGAAATTCAACTTACAACGCCAAGAGAAGTATATACTGAAATAAAAAAGCTTGGAAAGAAAAAAACGCCGGGCTATGATTTGATTACAGGAGAAGTACTACAAAATCTGCCTCGAAAAGCGTTAGTCAAACTTACTACACTCATCAATGCATCATTTAGACTTCAGTACGTGCCCGACTTGTGGAAAATAGCTGAGGTGATTATGATCCAAAAGCCTGGTAAGCCACCCCAAGATGCAACATCATACCGACCAATTTCTTTGTTACCAATAATATCAAAGTTATTTGAGAAACTGCTTTTAAAAAGGTTAAAACCTATCATAGAAGGTAGAAATCTCATTCCTGACTACCAGTTTGGATTTAGGAAAAAACACTCCACTATAGACCAGGTTCATCGAATTACCAACATCATTGAAAACGCACTAGAAGATAAGAAAGTTTGCACCACAGTCTTCTTAGATGTAGCGCAAGCATTTGACAAAGTTTGGCATAAAGGGCTCATACACAAATTGAGAAGTATGCTTCCGAAACAGTTCGCAGATATTCTAGAGTCTTACTTAACACAAAGGATGTTTAGAATAAGACAAGATGACTCGTTCTCAGACTTAACGCAAATAAAGGCTGGCGTACCACAGGGCAGTGTTCTAGGTCCGGTCCTGTACCTATTATATACCTGTGATATCCCTGAGTTAGAAAATAACACCATTGCAACTTTCGCGGATGACACAGCTATTATGGCTACAGGGGTCACCCATGAAGAAGCAGTCGCAAAGGTCCAGACAGCAATCAACACCATAGTTGATTGGACAAAGAAGTGGCGAATAAAGCTTAATGAAACTAAATCTGTCCACATAGATTTTACAAATAAAAGACCTAACTACCATCCGGTATTCATAAATAATCAAGCAATACCATACGACTATAAAGCAAAATATCTGGGTATGACTTTAGACGCAAAGCTAAGCTGGAAGCTGCACGTCAAAAAGAAAAGAGAAGAATTGGAGCTCCGCTACAAGAATATGCACTGGCTCTTCGGAAGACATTCTTCCCTGTCTGTGAATAATAAATTATTATTGTATAAACAAGTCCTAAAACCAATATGGACTTATGGTATCCAGCTATGGGGCTGCACCAAACAAACCAACATACAGATAATACAAAGATTCCAAAATAAAGTACTCAGGAGTATTGTACGTGCACCGTGGTACATCAGAAATGACGATCTTCACCGGGACCTAAAAGTGGAGCACGTGGCTAAAACAATCAAACAGTTTGCTGAAGCTCACGATCGCAGACTTCACCATCATGTGAATGTCGAGGCCATCCAGCTCCTCGACAACACGGAAATAGTGAGAAGACTAAAAAGGGTCAAACCCTTCGAGTTACATTAGTGATACTTTATCAAGTGAACAAAGTGTAGTGATAGTGAACGCGAACGCTATAAAAAGAACACAAGAACAAAGTGTCTTCCCCTTAATAGAGACATTAAGAAAAGTGTTAATGGACACATTCTTAGTAATATTCTAATAGTAAATTAAGTGAAAATAAAATTACTCATTAGCCTAGTTGTTATAAGGCTAGATTGTAATTGTAGTGAGATATCTGCATCAAGTAGATAAATCATTATAAAAAAAAAAAAAAAAAAAAAAAATTGTCAGGGTCATAAAAAGTCATAAAAAATGTTCGCTCGCGCAATGATAGCTCTCGCTGCGCTCGCGTAGCTATTCACCTTATTTTCTGTGTATGAAATGTTTTAGGAACTTTTGTGTTGAGTCAAACATTTAAACAGCACAACTTCGTATACCTAACCAAAATGATTAATGACTTTAACAATAGAGGATATTGAGTTCGACTTTTGGGTCATCTATGGTGACTTGGCCTAAGAGATCATCGATCTTGACCTCAAAGATCATAAAGACTCAAATAACGCGGGCGAAGCCGCGGGTAACAGCTAGTATAGTTTATATTTATGATACTAGTGCGGTAAGTTGGTTTTTACAAACGAGTAGACGAACAAACTCGTGACTGTTGTAAGTTGTTGCCTCGACTTCGTCTCGGGCTTACAACAGTCTCGAGTTTGTTAAAACCAATATTCGCACGTGTGTCATACAACATTTATCAGCAAATTTGCAAGAAAACACTACAATTGGTAATAAAATAAACATAAATAAATTATCAAAAAGTCGCAACAAACAATCTTTGACGTTTCTAATGTGAAAATGGCGCCATGCGTGTTAAAAGTTAGAACTACATCTTTCGTCTCATTTACTCATTAGTATTAAAGTGACACAAATGTATTGAGCAAAAGCGCTCTCAAGGAGGTGCTATCATTCACCTTATTTATTATGGCAATGTGAAACTCTTTGGTGGAATTGTTATGTAGGTTTTACGAAAATTTAAAATAAACCGTATACGTACGGTGCCATACCACAGATCGTATTATAGTTGCTACGTGCCATATACCGGAGCATGCTGTAAGTACTTACCGCACACGTGCAGTAAGTACTTGCCACACGCTCCACTGTATAGTGCGTAATTTTTAACTTTCGAATAATGTATACATGCTTCGTAAATGCATTTTTTGAGCAAATGTGCTGAAAAAAATATGAATAGTTACTCCCCATTAGGCCAAATTTCAAACTGATCGTACCTTACTTCATCAAGTTTTATAGGCTTGCGCTGGACCACTACCTCGCCTGGCGGTAAGCAAAAAGCGATGATGTAGTCAAAGATGGTGAACGCGCTAGGCCTAGTTTTCTCTGACTCTCAAGGCCTGTGTGCTGCCGCATCATCGTAAGGTTATGGCGGCAGATTTTCTCCTTGATGGTGGTAAGCTACTTTTTGAAAGCAAGTCAGGCGGAACATCGATATAATATGCTTCTACCACCTGTGGACGAACACTCGTGCTAGGATTTGAACCGGTGACATCTTAGAAGTCTAGCCATCTATCCTCTATGCCAACGGGGTTCTGAAGATCAAGACACCAAATAACAAACCTATTTGCCATTATGCCAAATTGTCATTGAGTTGACTTGAAATTAGGGATAGCAAGTTACTGTCCTGTTTTTCCAATTATACCTAAACGTAAGATTTAAATAAAACCCTCTTCCAAAACGCAAGGTTACAAATATTACGACTATAGGCTCTTTAAACATTCAACCGAAGTTCGCGACCAAAGGCTTTACACGCAGCGATTTTAGTAAACGCCAGTTGATGAATAACCTTTTGATTACTCTTTGTTTTATGTACCTTTAAGTACCCAAGTGATTGCTAAAGAAAAAAATAGTGAATTTTGCCTTTTTTAAGCCATTTTGCTAATTATTATTTTAAACTCACATACGGTTATTTATAAAGGATTACTAAAAATAAGTTCAAAAACTAAAACCTGACTACTGAAAGATCACGCTCTAAAAAGTATGAAACAAGATAATATTCTCACCTGAGATGGCTATGTACAAACTATTCAATATGTATCGTGTATTATATAAACAACTTACTTTTAATAAATATTTTATTGAATTTCATAAATATTCTTAGTGGTGCTCAGTGGATACCCGTGGTCGTATGCTACTTTGCAGAGTGTATTGTTTTGTTACGGTTACACAGCCACGACGGACGGACATACGACCACAGCTATCCTCTGAGCACCACTAAGAATATGTATGAAATACAATAAAATATTTATTAAAAGTAAGTTGTTTATATAATACACGATACATATTGAATAGTTTGTACATAGCGATCTCAGGTGAGAATATTTTCTTGTTTCATACTTCATACATCTTTTTAGGGTTCCGAACTCAAAGGGTACCAACGGAACCCTATTACTGAGACTCCGCTGTCCGTCTGTCTGTCTGTCTGTCTATCTGTCTGTCTGTCTGTCTGTCTGTCCTTCCATCCGTCACCAGGCTGTATCTCATGAACCGTGATAGTTAGACGGTTGAAATTTTCACAGATGATGTATTTCTGTTGCCGCTATAACAACAAATACTAAGAACAGAACAAAGTTAAAATTAAAGGGTTTAAATCAGAAACGTGTTTATTACATTCATAGATGGCTATCGTGTTTACCTTAATCTCGGAATCTGAATCTGAATCTTGGAAACTGCTCCAACGATTAAATAAAATTTAGTTTAGTATACAGGGGCTTTCGGGGGCGATAAATCGATCTAGCTAGGATTAATCTTCAGAAAAGGTTGTATTATTCGTATTTTCGATAATCAACTTAAAATATGACTCTTCTCGACATCTATTGGCGAGTAAAAGTAGCTTTAGTGTTATTGTGTTGTTAAAGCAGTTAGTTGCTCTCAATTAAAAAAAAATAGTATTATTATTCGCCAAGATGTCGGGAAGAGTCAAATTTTTTTAGTTTAAGTGGGAAATAATCTCGGTCTTCCAGATATTTCATAATATTAATTACTAACACTTTTGTGTTGACGATTACTTAGTTGGTGTTAGAAGTTCGTTATAAATTCGTTTGATGGCGTTCGGAACCCTCCCTGTGCGGACAATAGTCTGACTCGCACTTGGCCAGTTTTTATTAGAGTGTGATCTTTCAGTAGTCGGGTTTTAGTTTTTGAACTTAATTTTTATTTAAAGCATTTTGGGGTTTTTGCATAATTGTATACATGTATACATGTCAATATACTTACATAAATACACAGCGATCAACAAACACATAACCCTCCCAACTGCTTCTTTGCGACGCCGTGGCACACCCCGGACACTCGCTAAATCTCCATACAAACTAGCGTTTTAACGACCGACACTGTGACACCGACACAGACACTACACACGGGTCGTTTTTCTATACGTGCATTTGTGTGCGTGATGTCTAAGGTTGTCGCCCGTAATCACCGTATCACAGATTATATAATAGTTACTTCGTACATACGTACTACGTACTAACCGTATGAATATTTTTTGTACACTTACCCAAAAAGCTTTTAACACTAAAAATATTATTCGCTATTTCGTAAACCATCATCTCCAGGTCCAGTCGACTTGCATAGAACAAACTGCACCACAGTAACTATTTTTTATTCTGTGTTGGGCGGCCAGCCAGAGCTGTACGAAACAATGTCGTGTGTCTTGCTCGCACGTTAGAGCGACATCAAGTAAAGAGAATATAAATACTACGTACCTACATCAAGTTCCCAATTGCTGTGTTATAAAAATGTTTAAACGTGAAAGTTTTTTTAAATATTTTACAAATTAAGCGTTATTTACGCACGAGTATATATATATATATCGTTGTTTCATTTATGAAAATGAATTCTAAAATACGAATATGTAGGTAGGTATACTAATATAATTAAGTGTTTATTATATACCTACGTAATAAGAACCTACGTAAATTTGAACCTCCAGTGTCTACTGGTCCCAACATAAATGTATGAAGTTGATGTTCTTCTCTCCGTGAGTAGTAATTGTTCTATAGTCGTACGCGTGTGGCGTCCTTGCTCAGCGCAGCTCCTCGACAGCTCCAAGTCGGTGGTGGGGTGAGGAAGCCCGGAATTGGTGGGGGGAACAGAGTGTCCGTTCTATACGTAGTATTATTATCTTTTCTATGGCCGTGGGGTAAAAATTAGTTTTCTTAACTTCGGCGGGATATATCTCGCTAACGCTACGCCCGACAAAAATGTGATGTACCAAACCCTATCTTCATTTTAAAATCCCTATTCAACAATACCACACACGATGGGGTGTGGTGAATTTTTTTTTTAGTTCTAGACTTTGTGCTCTCTAGAGGACGCCAAATTCAATTTGTTGTGACGCCACATTGCCTATAACCAGCAGATAAATAAGACGCGTCCAACGACACCTCATTTGTCAAATTATGATAAGTAGTTTAGAAGTTATGAGGGAACAGATGAACATACATACATACATACATTCATACATACATACTTACCCACATACCGGTCAAAAACATAAGTCTCCTTTTTGCTTCGCTGTAGTCGGGTAAAAACTGGGATGTAAGGGAGCACACATACCATCTAAGTGCTCCCAGCCAACCTCACCTGCCCGTGGTGTATGCTGACCAACGAACGAGGCTCTGGCGACCGACAAATGGCGGTATAACCATTTCAAATTAAGACGTAACTATAAATACTAACGGCCGGTGACGGGCAGCAGCGTCACCGGTGCGAAGAGCTACGTCCTGCGATCGCCAACCCGCCTGTCCAGCGTGGCGATTAGGGCATATCCCTCCCAATGAGCCGAAGATCGGGCTCAGTGGCGTGTCTTAGGATAGGCCTACGTCCAGCAGTGGATTGACACAGGCTGATTGTAATGACTAAAAACTATTTTAGAGTATGCCAAGGAACTGCATAATTGATGCAGTTTCGCCATACTCATTCTATAACGGACAACCAGGGATACTAGGAGGCGTAACCGTTTTATGGTGGATATTTCTTATGCTGCTGAAATGCTATTTCTATAACTGAAGTTTATTTCTTTTTAATTCAGATAGGCAAGCGATTGTCCACTATCTCACCTGATATCAAGTGACGATTAGATCGATCAAATGGTGATCGACATGTCGAAATACCAAAGCGGTGGACATTGTTTTTGTAATTTATATGACTGATTTTATGATCCCAATTATTCACACCACTATTATTCCCGAAATGTCTGCTACACTATAAGGTCGACGTACCAATATTGTATTTATCTTATTTACAATAGGTACAAATACAATTAATGGGGGATATATTGGCCAAAAGGGATCTCATTTACACAACTTTTAGATGAAGATGACATCATGATCATCCCTTTTAACCAAAAACAGCTCCAATTGTATTTGTACCTATTGTTAGTTACATAAGATATGTATAAATTTGTATTTGGTGCAATAAATGGTACCGTATTATTTGACTGACTAAACACAGCTTTTATCGCTGAAACATTGCTTATGTAGGTACTTTAATATCATAGTACTACCGTTATCACGACCGTTTTTAGACGTTTAATAACGGCTTGTATAGAGCAATGCAGAGTCTAGGTGCCTCCCAAAGTTTGTTATTAAAAATTCAATATCAAAGTTGGATTGAGTTCACCCGCTTGATGTCGGATTGTGTCGTTGTTTCGTGTTTTGCCTCTCGCTATGAGAATTGACGAGGGGAAATGAAAATTGACTTTATGGGTCGAGTGGTTCATTAAATTGATACGCCAGTTTTACCTACCTTCATTAGAACCAAAAGATTCGGGTCCATTGATAATTTAAGTAGATAATTCGTATGACTGCCTAATGGTGGGGTACTGACTGTTTATAATATATGGTTCAAAATATGGATACCTATAACTGAGGGTTCACGGCACTTATTTTAGTGCTTGTCAATGCGTGATTTGATTCTGGGTGCGATACGTAGGTACTCTACATGACTATATTTCAAAATGTTTCTTCAGACGAAGAGAAAACTTTATTTAAAGGGACCGGTGTAGCGAAGTTAGAGCGTTCAATAAAATTCTTGAAACATCGTTATTATATACCTGAAAAATACACCAAACCGCTGAGGACGCTTAAAAAACGCAATCATTGAAAACCTTGGTAATTCAAATATTAAAGACAAAAAAATGTAGAGTAATATTTATAGTGGTTTTGTTAAGGAGCTGTCCAGACGCCTAATAGATGTCTCCCACGACCAAAGAGCCTGGCGCTTAGGTGGCGAAAGTAATTCGTTGTTCGAGGTCGAACAACGAATTACTTTTGCCATTCAAAGAGGTAATGTTGCCAGCTTTTTAGGTACTCGACCAGCAGAAAGCGATCTACATTCTGTTTTTTATTTACGTTTTGTTTTTTTAATTACTAGTCATATTTAATGTTATAGTTTTAGTTTTATGTTTATATAAATAAATAATATAATCTCTCATATTTATTGTGATAAAAAAGCATTGAAATACGTTGGTTATCATAGAATCCATTTATATGAAGCAATACGGCCAAACACTTGAAGCTAAATCGTATTTGCTCAGGTTTTGCTACCTTCCAAGCCTCTTAGATGGAAACGCAAATAGTTCGGAAAGGTTTCTCAGACGTGTATTATGCTGCAAGCTTTGTAGCTTGTGCCTTATGTTGTGATACTTGCTGATAAGTTCGTATCTATACGGGGGAATTTTTCAAGTGGGCGTGGATGGCCAAATCCAATCCAAGCCAATCCATTAATGTTCATTGTATTTACAATCGAATTAACAACCTTCTCCTTTTTTGACATCGGTTACAAAAGTATAATAGACACTAAAACTTTTTATAAACAAGCATATTATAATTATGACTTCCGACTTCCATGCCCCGCGAGTCAGTTTCAGTAGCAAGTTTGTGACGTTTTTTGTCATATCTGTGAAGATACTTAACAGATCTCGATGAAATTTCAATGGAACTACCTCGTAAATGTACCCTACCGATAAAAAAAGAATCATTCGAATTGGTTCACAATTGACGTAGTAATAACGTAACATACATTAAAAAAAACAACATACAGACGAATTGAGAACCTCATCCTTTTTGGAAGTCACTTGAAAAGGCAAGCCCAGAATCATAATGGTCTCAGCGCCAACAAATGACCGCGATGTATTTAAATGAAGCTGAGGATAAAGTTGATTTACGTCTGAATGGAACGGATTCGAAGAACGATGTTGGGTCATTAAGCATCCCCGCAACGGCTTATCATAATTAAACTGTTTTTCCTTTGTTCAGTTATCATACGAATGTGTTTGAAATTATTTATAACGAGGCTCAAACTGTATTAAACTCAATCTATGTTTCTACAAAGTAAAATATGTATTTATAAAAGGCAATCAGGACTGACTGACTGATCTATTAACACACAGAAGCAATTTTAACCCCTAAATCGTGCAATGGGGTAGGTAATAAAGTCTGAAAATCAATATGGTTTTTCGGATTTTATAAAAACCAATCCCTATTTTCTTTTGTTACGCCATAACTTGAAAACAGGTGGACCGATTTAGTATTTTTTTGTGTTTTTATGAAAAAAGTGTTTTATTATAAAAGAAAATGTAGATAAATAGAAATAGTTTTAACGCAACTGAAGCCCTGGGGCATAGCAAGTATATAATAATTATGCTATATTTTCAGTCCACGAAGTACTTGTAAACAGTGAAGAAAATTACATGAAAACGGAGGTTACAGAGGATATCTTTGCCGGTTCGATTTTTAGGGTTCCGTAGTCCTGACAAGGAACCCTTATAGTTTCGTCATGTCTGTCTGTCTGTCCGAGGTTTTGCTGAGAGACCGTTAATACTAGAAAGCTGTAATTTTGTAAGGGTATGTATATAAATTACGCCGACAAAGTGGTGAAATAAAATTTTGAAAAATATTTTTTGTTAGGGTAGCTACCCTACATGAGAAGTGGGGATGAATTTTTTTTTCGTCATCTACCCCATCGTGTGGTAAATCGTTGAATAGGTCTTTTAAAATGACTATAGAGTTGCTAATACCATTTTTCGATTGAATGCTCCATTAACGAAATATTTAACTTTAAAGTGCAAATTTTTGTTCCAGTAGGGCGTCTCCCCCCTCTAAAATCTAAACTGCTGGCTTGTAAAATGTGGAAAAAATTGTCATAATAGCACATTTTATAAACTTTAAAGGAAAATTATAGCGGTCAAGATAACTTTATTAGTTTAGCAGTAATAGTCGTTGAACTTGGGTGTTGGATAATTTTGTACCAAATACAAAATCCTTAGAATAAATCCTTTAAAGTGACAAAGACGAAGTACTCGTACCTAGTTGCTTGTTTTTAACCGGTAAAGACTTGCATTGAATAACGGGCTACTACGGAACCCTACACTGCGCGTGGCCCGACACGTACTTGGCCGGTTATTGAACATACAATCCCCAGACCATAATCTAAACTAATGTTAAGAGCTGATTTACGGTATCCTACTCATTAGGCAGTAGAAAACGGCAATGGGACGAGACACTAGATCAGCATTTTCATAAGCCCAATTCATAAGTCGTTATTTTATTTACACGGTATTTAGCTAAAATGGCCCTAGCCAAAAAAATTCAGTAGGTGTTTTTGAGCCAAGGCCCAATGTCTAACCATTGGTTACGCGTTTAATAGCCTAGGATTATGAATATGTCTCATGACATTGCAATACAAACATATTTGTGAAGTAACAAGTTGTGCTAGTAATATTACAATTAATCATTTCGATCACAGACACAGTACTAAGTCGTAACATCAATTTTATGCCTACACTCGTAAGTCGTATATGGACCTATAATACGTTACGCGTCGTCTTGAGCGGTCATTTCGACTCTCAACACTTGGCACTTGTTCAAGAATATTGAATAATATAAACGCTTTATGCGCTCTTTGACTTAGCCCGCGTTAGAAAGTTTCCTTTGTCCTATTGACCCTACTGGCTACCTATATGCAAAAGCTGACCTAATTGGTCAAGCCATTTGAGTACCAAGATACCTGTTGTTACCACAAACAAATGAATTTCGATGTTCGATTTCGAATACAATACCCAATCTCTTTCGAGACTCATAAAAAATTGACGGATGTTCTAATGTAACTGACGTGCTTGTACGATATCTAATACTATAAGAATCTTTGTCCTGACATACTGACTGACTGACTGACTGACAGACAACGCACAGCCTAAACCGCTGGTCGTAGAGACTTGGAATGTATATTGTTTTAGTATGTAAGGGTGTCCTAAGAAAGGATTTTCCAAAATTCACCCCTTAAGGGGATGAAATAGGGGTTCATAGTTTGTATGGACAAACAAGATTAGATAGTCTTTTCTATCCGAAACTTCACACAAGTGCTTCAATAAAAAAACAAGTAAATACGTGCTTCAGGATATTTTGAAATTTCACTCCTAAGAGGGTAAAATGGGGTAACAAAGTGTGAAAATCAATATTGTTTCGGATTGCGCTGAAATTTAGCATGCAGATAGTTACTACGACGTTAGTTACCTCTGCGAAAGGATTTTCCAAAATTCACCCCCAAAGGGGATGAAACGAGGGTTCAAAGTTTGTATGGAGAAATAAGATTAGGTAGTATTTTCTATTCGTAACTTCATACACTTGTATGCTCCAGTAAAAAAATTAGGAAAATACGGGTTTCAGGTTTTTTTTTATTACACCCCTAAGAGGATGAAATGGGTTAACAAAGTGTGAAAATCAATATTGTTTCTAATTGCGCTGAAATTTGGCATGCAGATAGTTATTACAAAGATAGTTGCCTCTGAAAAAGTATTTTCCAAAATTCACCCCTGAAGGGGATGAAACGGGGGTCCTTATAAGTTTGTATGGAGAAACAAGCTTAGATAGTCTTTTATATTTGAATTTTAACACAAGTACTTAAGTAAGTAATTATATATAGGTATATATATTTATATTATTATATATTTATATTTAGGTATCCGCTAAGAAAGAATTTTTCAAAATTCACTCTTTAAGGGGATGAAGCGGGGGTTCAAAGTTTGGATAGTCATTTTATTCAACATTTCCCACAAGTACTTCTGTAAATAAATAAGTAAATACGAGTTTCAGACTTTTTCAAAATGCCACCCTAAGAGGATAAACTGGGGTAACGAAGTCTAAAAATCAATGTTGTTTTCGATTGCACTTATGCGCTATTATGACGTAGGTATCCGCTCATTTTCTAAAAATTCCTCCCGGACACGGAACGGGATTCAATGTTTGTATGGCGAAATAAGATGATATAAAGTACGTGTTGTAGAATTTTTTGAAATGGGGTAGGTAACAAAGTCTGAAAATTTGGGTTTTCGGTTTTTATAATTATGAATCCCGAATTGCCTTAGTCACGCGATAACATGAAAACGGGTGAACCGATTTGGCTAATTCTTATTTGATGTCTTTAATGATAGAATCGTTTTTAAAAAAGAAAAGTTTTAAGTAAATAAAAGAAGTTTTTAATGCGGGCGAAGCCGCGGGGCACTTCTAATACAATATAAACTTCGAACTGTTTCATAAAAATATGTTTAATGCACAAAATCTGTTTCACTTATCCCTGGTTATATTCTAGTACAACAATCGAGCGCCAAGTCACAGCCTCCAGGTGACTTATAACCGAAAACAAGACTATTATAGCCACACAACCTACTCTAGTTTAGACTAACTTACTCTTGACTTAATGTAATTGCAGATAGACGAACACTTGATCACTGTCATTAACTTACTTGAATCATGTTAGTCTGGAAGTAGCAATTTTCTACTTCCAGGTTCTTCGGTGGTTCTCCAACATTTTGTCCGATTCTCATAGCGATATTATTTAACCTGTATTACGACCGTTACTACAATTTATGAATAAAAAGTCAAGAAAAGTGTATGGCCGTGAAATTTGGTATAAAACATTTCTGGAAGAATACTAATATTGTAAAAACGTTTGTAACTCTGTCACATCTATTTGTTGCCTGATCACCCGAATCTACTAAAATGTAACAAGGAGATATGAAGTATCTTATATAAAGGTACGGCCACACGGTGGCGTCCTGCGATCTACGGGCGCGATCTCAGTACTTTTCAATTGTTATTTGATCGCGTTTTGTGTGAACCAGTCGGTACAAATGATACTACTGCGCTATTTGATTACTGCCTAGATCGCGCACGCAAGAAGCCAGCCGCGGTGAGTCCGTACCTTAATACTAGTACTAGTTTATAAGTAGTAGTACAGATATTCCAAAAACAATAAATAAGACACTCAAAAGTTGTCAATGTAATTTATCATGAACTTATCATAAATAACGTTAATATATATAAAGGCGGCAATAGCCCAATGGATAGGGTGTCGGACTGGCGATCGATAGGTCGTGAGTTCGATCCCCACCCTACCCATTGCACTATTGACGTGAACCCACTCCAGACACAAGCATATTTAGCTTAGTTGGAGGGGTTAACAAGAATACTAGTAATGTGCAACCCACATTGCGAGTAATCTTTAAAAAAAAAAAAAAAAAAAAAAAAAAAAAAAAAAAAAAAAAAAAAAAAAAAAATTGTATAAAAGTAGTTCTGTTTGAATGATTTACGGTAGTTCCATGGCTAGTAGCCAAGTTACATCCACATAATGCATAGGAAATTGTTTAAATCAGACGGTAGTATATTTGCATGAATTATTTGCAGGGTTATTGTTTGTACTGATTGTTATGATAATATGACGTATTTTATATTAATTTTATTTGATTGTCTAATTAAATCATATTAAGCACCCTGTGTCAGCTTGTTTTAGTTTAATTTTATATTAATATGTCATAAAGTGTATGAGTATCTTTTTCTATATTTCTATATAGGTACTTCTCTTCTTTCTTCTGGGTATTTATGTAGCTTATATTATTATGCTTATTGAATAAGCATTTCACTGCCCTTTTACCCGTTTTTCAGACAAACTACTGCAATCTCGAGTTTAGACGAAATACATCACTGACATGGAAACATCTCTTGCCGTGAAACATCGACGCAGATCGCAAAAAGCCGTCGGGTGTTCACGTCATTTATCATAATGCTGTCATTATAGGGGTTCAGAAAACCACGGCATATTAGAGAGAGTAGCGTAGACATATAGATAGATATAGGTATAAAACTTTTTATTGAACACCTTGGAAAGTACATGATAGACTGGTTATTGACACTCTCAAGTTGGAAAGTCTGTCGCCGAGCACTAGCGTGTTCCGACAGCTCTCCTTGAGAGACAGTTCCTATTCTAGGCCTAGTGTGCTACCACCCCCAAGTATAACTATAGCCATATCGCCACTTGAGAAAGATAGACAAATACAACTTACAAAATTAGTGTAATTACAAATGAAGATGTTTTTGGTTGAAAAAAATCTAATAAAGTCAAAAGTCAAAGCATTTATTCAGTATATATGGGCAAATAAAAAATTTGCACTTACACACGTCAAATAACATTATTAATAGATTATTAAATAATTATTAACTCCCGAGGATGTGTATCGGACATGCGTGAAACCTAGGTCCAGACAGTCGACAACAAACAGTAGTGAGTATAATAGTCGGTGTTTTATAATATATATATCAGATAACTATAAATCTAAAATAATTATTAAAGATATAACAGAAACATAACATAACATATTGCTTTGAATTAACATAAAATAAATAATAGTTTAAAAAAACTAAAAAAATACGCTTTTATAGAAAATCCAACTAAAAAATAGAAAATAAATTTTAATAAATTTGAATTAAACAAGTGTAAGAAAAAATTATTTTATTGTAAAAAAAGCGTGGGGTGCATGGTATCAATAGTTCCAAATATTTTATGAACAGATATGACTAGAAGGGTTATTTTGATAATATCCTGAAAAGCACCCCACGCTTTTTTTACAATAAAATCATTTTTTCTTATACTATTTTTAATTCAAATTTATTAAAATTTATTGTTCAGGCTTTAGTTTACAGTCCACTTTCCTTATTCCCGCCAACGTCCCTCCACTACCATTATCCAACTCCGCATTTAAAACTCGCGGCAAAATGCTCCTGCGCACTGATTGGCCGGCGCATCCTACAATCGCCGCCAGTCGCCATGGAGTCGCGAAATCAATCTACAGCAATGAAAATGTAAAAAACGTAATTTTGTGTGCATAAAAGTTTCCGCAGTGAGAATTCCCCGTCAAGTGCTGTGTTATCATCTTAACTATTCAAAACACATTAAATCATAACAGGATATTTACTAATGTGCGTGTATCAAACGAGAGCTGCATGTGAGTACCCTTCCATCCTTTTCAAATTTTCCATTAATCTTAGCTGAAGCCTTAACATCCCCTTTTTTGTGGTCCTATCAGAGCGCGAATTCCTATGGAATTATCGTCAAATTCTTTATTAAATTTCATTAGAAAATCTGATAGAAAAACCGGCAAAAACAACAAGCAGCCAACTTAAGTTGGCCCGGTTTTACATACAGGCTACTCGGTTTCATATGTCAAGTTAACTTGGTTTCCTATTCAAAATTGCGTCATCTTTTATTTTCTAGTAATTTTAAACAAAATATCGTTATAACTCACATATATAAACATCTAATACACATAATAATCGTCTCTAACTACACTTATAACTAAATTAAACAATCTTAATCACAGTATTTACAGAATAAACTCGTAACAATCATATCAAGTTGTATCTACCTTCAACTCATTTAGCGATCGACCGACCGGTCTCGCAGTTAACTTACTTTACTGTTATCTTTATCTATCTTATGAGTATGGAGAAAAATAAACTTAGATTGTTGCGGTCTCAACGCGAATATGTGTTCCGGGACATTCAAATTCTGTACGATCTATCACGGGAGATGATTCAAGATCGTTCAAAGGAATCGTCGTTTAAATCTAGATATAAGCGCATACATTCAATTCGCGAAGAATACATGAAGCTTTCTGAACAAATAAATGAATTGATATTAGAACTGAAACCTGATTCGGAAGTCGATCTGTCGGCTATTAGTGCGTTCGATGAGTTGTATTACACGGTTATAAGTGCGGCCGACCAGTTATCAGATGCCTCCAGCGCGGGCGTCAAAGCCGCCGGGGCACTTAATTGTTCGTCGTCACATCAACCTTCAGTGAATGTGCGACTTCCTCAACTACAATTACCCCACTTTAATGGTAGCACCGAAGATTTTCAAGTATTTTTCGATACGTTTAAAGCACTGATCCATGAAAACAATACATTATCCGATATAGAAAAATATCATTATCTCATCTCGTGTTTATCCGGTCCTGCGCTGTCATTAGTGAAAGGAATTCCGGTTACCGCGAATAATTATCAGATTGTTTACGCTGCATTAGTCGAACGTTATCAGAACAAACGAATCTTAGCCGTTACTTACTTAGAGAAAATTGTTAATTATCCCGTAGTACGGGCGGGTAATTATAGGGAGTTACAGAATCTCACCAACGTGTTTTATGAATCGAGTCACGCCCTCGAAGCTATAAATATTGAGAATTTAGGTGAATATATCTTATTCCATTTAGCCTCGCGATCGCTCGATGCGGATACTCGCATGCGGTTCGAAACTCAAAACAGCACACAAATACCTACCTTTAGTGATCTTCTCAAGTTTCTTCAAGACTACGTAAAGATCTTAGAAACTACACAACGATCTCCAAATCCTATCTCATCCCGGACCTTTGACGGGAAAAACAATCCTTCGCGGACTTTCGACGGAAAGAAATCTCAGCCAAATAATCGGCAATCTAGCGGCGGATCAAACCGCTCATCTTATCTTACTGAATCTAGCCCGCCAACATTCAAATGTTTGTGTTGCGGCGAGGTGCACTCCATATATCGATGCCCTACCTTTCAATCGTTAGACTCTCGTGCTAGACTTGACTTAGTAAAAAATAAACAATTGTGTACTAACTGTCTACGTAACAACCATGTCATAGACAAGTGCATATCAAAGGTAACTTGTTCAATGTGCGGATTACGTCATCATTCGTTGTTGCACTTTGAGAGCCCCCGAGTGAACTCGAGTGACATCACTCAAGCGAGCACTAGCGCGCATTTAGGATCGAGCCGCAGCATAGTGCTACTAGGGACGTGTCAGCTGCGCGTTTGTAATACCGTTGCCGGCACGCAGCGCACCGTGCGCGCTCTTATCGATAGCGGCGCGCAAGACTCATTCATAACTACTGCCTGCGCACGGAATTTAGGCCTCAAGCTCCATCGCTGCAATCTTACGGTAGCTGGACTTGGTCAGAACACTGTGTTTCAAGTCAGGGGAGTCACACAGTGCGTTTTGCAACCCCTCGATAACAACGACCCGCTATACAAGCTAAAACCTATCGTTCTAGACAACATTACCTCGCAGATGCCTAGCGTTCAAGTGCCGTCAGTCGTCCGGAGTCTATGTCAACATTTTGTTCTCGCCGACCGCGACTTCGACCGGCCCGGACCGATAGATCTTTTAATCGGAGCAGAACTTTTTTCAGAAATCTATGACGGTCAACGCGTTAAGCTAGGTCCCGGTTTACCTACCGCCTTGCACAGCGTATTCGGCTGGATACTCACCGGCGCCGTTGACATCGACGTATCACCGCCACCCGTTGTCTCGTCACTGTTAGCTGCTTCGCGCACACTCGACGAGCAGGTCAGACTATTCTGGGAAGTCGAGGAGCCACCGCGCGCGCGTATTACTAAGCCCGAAGATGACATCTGTGAGACTATGTACGCCGATCTTACCTCCCGCGAATCTAACGGACGTTACGTCGTACCTATCCTTCTAAAGGACCGCGAGTGCACATTAGGCGAATCGTATCCCACTTCTTTGTCTCGGTTAAATAACCTCGAGAAGAAGCTCAACAGACAACCTCACCTTAAAACCGATTACACAAACTTTATGCAAGAGTACGAAAGTCTCGGTCACATGCAACCGATATATCCATCTCAGTCTCATCCACAACCGCAAAAGCGTTATCTTATCCCGCATCATTGCATCATCCGACCAGAAAGCACAACAACTAAGCTGCGAGTGGTTTTTGACGCAAGCTGCAAGACTACTAATGGTTTATCTCTCAACGACGTAGTGTACGCTGGCCCTAAGCTTCAAGTTGATATCATAGATATCATAACCAACTTCAGACTGCACAGAGTAGTGTTTACCTGTGACATATCCAAAATGTATCGTCAAATTTTAATTCGACCAGAGGATCGCTGCTATCAGCACGTACTGTGGCGTGAGTCCCCTAGTGACCCGGTAACGGAATACGAACTCTCCACCGTGACGTACGGAGTATCGAGTTCACCTTACCTTGCGATTCGCACTCTCCATCAACTAGCGGCTGATCACGGCGATGAGTATCCCCGCGCTGCTGAAGCAGTTCGTCATGAAACATTTATGGATGATGTTACGACAGGTGCGCCCTCTGTTGAAGCCGCAATCAAACTTAAAGACGAGCTTATCAAACTTCTCGGCCACGCTCAACTTGAGCTGCGAAAATGGAGCAGCAACTCCACCTCCTTTTTGCAAACCTTGCCAGTAGATCACTGCCAATCTCCAAAACAATTTTCAGAACAAGACGATAAAAATATGCTAAAAATCTTAGGAGTCCAATATGATCCGAAGGAGGATAGTTTCACGTACTCACATTCTCCGATCGTCGACACTGAACATACGAAGCGTTCTATCTTATCTAACGTTGCTCGCATCTTCGACCCTCTCGGCTGGCTCACACCTGTCATTCTCAAGGCAAAATTACTCCTTCAAGATTTGTGGCGTTCACATCTCTCTTGGGACGAACCGATTCCCAGAGACTTATCTCAAGACTGGCGAGAATTTATCTCGGACCTAAATGATTTAAATTTCATCAACATACCGCGTCATGTCATCCCTCATCAAGGCAAGACATTTTCTATTATCGGCTATTGTGACGGATCGACCAAGGCTTTCGGCTGTTCAGTCTATCTCCGTGCTGACACTGATGACCAGGTCAATGTCCATCTTCTGATAGTTAAGTCCAAGGTAGCCCCGTTAAAGGTCCTCACTGTCAACCGTTTGGAACTTTGCGGCGCGGTTTTACTAGCAAAAGTCGCTAGTAGAATTTACTCCTTGCTTAGCAAAAACCTAAACTTATCTCAATGCTATCTTTTCACTGATAGTTCGACGGTGCTGTCGTGGCTGAACACTGAACCGCACAAATTAAAAACATTTGTAGCGCATCGTGTAGTTCAAATAATCGATGCGTCCGCACAGTTTGTGTGGCGTCACGTGTCCACACATGATAACCCGGCTGATCTATGTAGTCGTGGTCTACCATGCTCTCAGCTAGCTACCTGTGAAAGCTGGTGGTCAGGTCCCCAGTGGCTGACCGATGCACCTGACGACTGGCCTGTATCAGCAGTCAAAGGGCAGGAAAACCTTCCAGAACTGAAATCGTCATCACAGTTGTGTAACGTTTACCTCACTACACAAGATGCTGATGTGTTACAAACTCAGCTGGAACGCTCCTCCAGTTTTTCGCGCGTGCAGAGAGTAGTAGCGTGGATCTACCGTTTCATAGATAACGCTAAACGTAAACGCTCGGAGCGTAAGTTATCGCCTTTTCTCACCTCCACCGAACTCGATCGGTCAGTCAATTCTTTAGTGAAATATGTTCAACAGCAACAACTTAAAGAAATCCCACCTTTAGTTTCAACCAAAAAATCTCTTCCGAGACACATCTCTAAGCTCTCGCCGTTTGTAGATTCGCTTGGTATTATTCGTGTGGGTGGACGACTAGGGCAATCCGACTTACCTGATAGTGTCAAACATCCTTATCTTTTACCAAAATCATCTCGGCTGTGTCAACTCCTTATCGATCATTTTCATGCAACTTACCTTCACTGTGGACCGCGTCTTCTGCAGTCATTAATCCAACGTCGATTTTGGATTCTCGGCCTACGTAACCTTATTAGATCGCGACTATCTAAATGCGTCACTTGCTTCAAAACAGCACCTACTCATCTGCAACCATTGATGGGTGATCTACCTTCATCTCGTGTAACACCACAATGTTTCCAGAAAATTGGAATTGATTTTGGAGGGCCGGTGATGATAAAAGAAAGTAGGCGTCGTAATGCACGATCTTATAAGGCATATCTATGTCTTATCGTTTGTCACTCAACTAAGGCAATTCATCTCGAGCTGGTCACCGAGTTGACCACAGAAGCTTTTATCGCAGCTTTCGACCGTTTCATATCACGGAGGGGTCTTTGCCAATTAGTTGTTACCGACGGTGGAACCAACTTCATCGGTGCTAAGCGCTATCTATCAGAAGTTTCAGAAATGCTAGATAAAGAAAGCGACTCAATCTCTCAGCAGCTCGCGTCTCGAGGCATAACCTGGAAAATTAATCCCGCTTCGGGAGCACACTTTGGCGGTATTTTCGAACGCAGTATTCGTTCTACTAAGTATCACCTTAGGCGAGTCATAGGAGCTCAGACCCTTACTTACGAAGAATTCTATACTGTTCTTACTAAAATCGAAGCGATGTTAAACTCCAGACCTTTGGTGGAGCTTTCATCCGATCCCCGTGAAGTTGACGCTCTCACTGCTGGGCATTTTCTGATTGGCCGCCCGTTAGTTTCCTTACCTGAACCAGTACACGATGAGAATGTATGTCTGCGTTCTCGCTGGCAGCTTATACAGAGACTTACTCAAAGTTTCTGGCGTACTTGGCAAAGGGACTACCTTCATACTCTCCAACAACGCGTAAAATGGTTCAAGTCAGATAACCGACAACCTAAATTGGACGATCTTGTAACCATTATTGAACCAAACTTACCTCCTAACGAATGGCGTCTAGGTCGTATCGTAAAGTTGCATCCCGGAAAAGACAACATCATCCGCGTTGTGACTGTCAAAACTGCTAAAGGCGTGCTAGTGCGACCAGCGGTCAAAATCTGTCCTCTTCCGATCGAAGAGCAGCATTTATCTTCATAATTAGCAGACCTTAAACTTATTCTTAACTTAAAAAACAATATTCTTAGCATTTAACTTTAAATATTTATATATACATTAACATTAACTTACACTTCTAAATTGTTCACATATGTAATTTATTATGCAACTTATCACACCTATTTATCTAATACCAATGACCTTATGAATCCGAGTAGTATCTTAGTAGCAGGGTCACGAACCCTCATTTAACCTTGTGAAATCCATGATGATTTCATGTGGGGGGATATGTTCAGGCTTTAGTTTACAGTCCACTTTCCTTATTCCCGCCAACGTCCCTCCACTACCATTATCCAACTCCGCATTTAAAACTCGCGGCAAAATGCTCCTGCGCACTGATTGGCCGGCGCATCCTACAATCGCCGCCAGTCGCCATGGAGTCGCGAAATCAATCTACAGCAATGAAAATGTAAAAAACGTAATTTTGTGTGCATAAAAGTTTCCGCAGTGAGAATTCCCCGTCAAGTGCTGTGTTATCATCTTAACTATTCAAAACACATTAAATCATAACAGGATATTTACTAATGTGCGTGTATCAAACGAGAGCTGCATGTGAGTACCCTTCCATCCTTTTCAAATTTTCCATTAATCTTAGCTGAAGCCTTAACATTTATTTTATATTTTTTAGTTGGATTTTCTATAAAAGCGTATTTTTTTAAAACTATTATTTATTTTTCATTTTTTAGTCGAATTTTTTTAAAAGCGTAATCCTGATTAGTTAAGATAACGGGTCAAAATGTTTAAAATATTCAATTGTCATCGGTCCTTAATAAGTATGCCAAATTTCGAGTTAATCCGACGTTTTGAAGGGGGTTAAAATCATGTTCAAAGATTCCGTTACATACTAACATACAAACATACATACGTCTGAAGCTAATAAAAGCGTATTAAAAACAAAGGTATTGAGCCATTCAGCTTTCATCTAGACGTCGAACGTCACACTTAAAACAAATGTTTAATTCCCCTGATTAATGTAGGGTTGCCAACCGTACTAATACGTGATATAAAGATAAATATAGCAACTGAACTTTAAGGAACATTAGTAAGTGACCATCACATTGATACAATTACAGAGCATAGAATATAATGGTATCATAATTATACTCATAGCTCTATCGACAAGTTCAAATTCGGTCATTCGTAATTTATTCGGTAAACTGAACCTGGCACGCTGCCACTGAATTTATATCAGTTTGAATGAGAAATTAGAGTCCCTTTAAACTTGGACAATTTGTGGGTATTAGGATATTTTCAAATGAAGTGTTGGTCTTCCCTCGACCGATATATTCAAAAAGTATAAAGTGGTATATATGTCGCAGGCAGAAAGCTTAATTAGCCGTTCAATTAACAGCGTAGCCTCTTAACTAATCAGCGTTGTTCAACTAGATTCCTGAATAATATCCAGCCGTAACGTGTGTTCCATATTTAATAAACTGGCTGGGTAACACTTAGGCCAGTCATATAATATCTTAGTCTGATACTACGGCAACACACTAGGAACAATGACAACTGCGTGACAAATGACGTGCGCCGACGAGCGTTGCGAGGAGGGGAGCCGCGGCAGCGGCCGCGCGTCACTAGAAATATATGTATATGCATATACACATATGTATATATGCATATGTATATGACATATATGTAGATGCATATACATATATGTAAATATATGCATATTCATTTATTTCTGATTACGCGCGGCCGCTGCCGAGGCTCCCCTCCTCGCTACGCTCGTTGGCGCACGTCACGCGGTGGTCACTGTTCCTAGTGTTACCTAGTGTTGCCTTAGTAACAGACTAATGAACAGGCTAAGTAAGTAATGAAATGTCATCGATCCAAGTCATTTGCCTAGCTGTTTGATCAAATGACTGGATATAATTCAGGAATCTAGTTGTACGGCGCTGTTTAGTTAAGAGGCTAGGCCGTTAATTGAACGGCTAATTAAGCTATCTGCCTGCGACATACATATAAATATCAGTCTATACAGACTAATACTTTCTGAATATATAGTATAATACAGAGTATATATACACTCTGTATATTCTGTATAAACCTTTGTCTTAGAACTGTTCATCCGCCTGGGGAGCTATCATTACATATTAATTTAAAAACGGGAATTTAACGTGACTTACGCAATGTCGATATAGCTGAAACAATTGTCGATCACTATATCGATATCGCAACCACTCCTCGTAAAATTGCGTTTTTAAATTATAGTAAACTAGTTGGTTCCCGCGACTTCATCCGCGAGGACAAGGTAGCCTTTATCCGTCTCCATGGTGTAATCTATTTTTTAACCGACTTAACAAAAAAGGGGGAGTTTCTCAATTCAACTGTTTTTTATGTCTGTTACATCAGAACTCCGTCTAATCTTAACCGATTTGAAAAAAAAATTTTTGTTTGATAGATTAGGCCTTCTGTTTGGTCCCATTCAAATTTTATCGAGATCTGATAATCAGCTCCTGAGATATGAGGATAAACAATAAAAACAAATGTGATACGATCTATATCTATGTCTACTATCGCGGCTTGTGAAATCGATTTTTTGTTACGTACGATCATAAATTAAAATTCCATTATGAATTTTAATTTATGATCGTACATAACATCAAAATCGGTTTAGCCGTTTTGACGTCCTGCCGTGCACCAATGGCTTTTTCTATTGAAAAATTTATGTGCGCCCTTCGGAGTGGCCCTCCGGTGAAGGAAAAACATTGTTAAGAAAATCCAACACCGTAGTGGTAGTACACTATCGAGTGTCCGCCTGGCCAGCTATTACCCTCAAGATAGAAAATATGTCGCAAAACATCTAATGTGTTCCGGGAACGAGTTCTCATTCAACGTCTAGCGTGCTACCATCTTCGACTACATCATCACCCTCCCATAGGTGAGATAGTAGCCAAACGCCAGCCTATAATATGATGATAAAAAAAACCTCTTACATAAAATAATGTCTGTCTTCCCAGCTTCCTTATAATTCAGTTTACTACCAAGAATAGTTGTTCCGACCTCTGACATCATTAGTATTCCATCCCCTTATTCCGCTCGTATTGCATCTAATGACTTTATTTATTCAAATTACCTCTCGGAGGATTTCTTTTCACTGTAAACTGACAAATACTAATCTTGGCGTTTCATTTCGTATCTTGTACGTGGTAAAACTCCAGATTGGCCATTTCAACCGGTTTTGATGTAGAAAAAATACCCTAAATGAGTGAATAAAAATAATAATAATGTACGAAATATAATACAAATAAATGTCGAGATATTAAATGTTTATAATGTCTCTATCTTGTATGTCTAAATATTTTATCGACTGTAAAAAATTAGAAGATTCTCAATTTGCCTGAACATTTTTATATACGTTATCTCAAAGCTCCGGTACATTACACCGATATTAATAATTTTAATAGTTTGATAGGCTATTGTTTAAAGGGTATTTTATAATAACTTATTTATAAAGAAAAATATCTTGAAATGTAGAACAGCATGAAAATATTATCACCTTCGTGGCATGTGAATTCGGCTATCAAAACTTGAATATAATCCATTGATTAACATGTTTTTCATGTTTCCCTGTTTCAAATTCTAACATAAATGATTATTCATAAGCGTGCCGCAAAAGACCGATGTTAACATAATAACATTTTACGATATTCGTAGTTTAGATCCGTTAGCTACGTACCAACGCTACGAATTTCTCTACATGTCTACAACATTACGTAGCAGCTACGAAAATCTACAAAGTTTCGTAACGGTAAATATGATCGTTCCGCTACATTGGGCGCATAACGGCCGCAATTTGTAGCGTGATGAAATAAAATGTTTACCGTTTTGAATATTACAGCTTTTGTCAATTGTTTTGAATAAGTCGATATCGTTGTTTAAACGAAATTGTACGGGCCTTTGATAATTATGATAGTTCAGAAGGTCATACTATTTCTATTCAGGTAAGGATATAGTCATTATTTCGAGGAGACATGTACAAAGTTGAGACCATAGTGTGAGATTTCAAACTGTATCAATCTGAACAAAATAAATATTTCTAGATCGCCGAGATCCAGATGCAGAGCACTTACTGGTCGCCGCAGCAACTATATTTACCACCATCATCATCACACGATAGTGATGACGATGACGGTGGTAATAAGCAAATTCTTTGGCAGTTTTATCACAATTGAGATCATAAAGATGTTTGCATATACATTTACCATCAAAACTACAACCTACCCTGTTTAAAGTGTTATGCTAGTAGCTCAAGTTCATGATCCCCTAGATAAAAGAGCTGGGATAGCTTTGGTCATTATAAAATTGCATGGCAGAAAATTGTCAATATAACCCTAACAGAACGTCAGTGCAGGTCTCCCCATCTCCAATAGAATTCTTAGATGACTCCACCACTGTCGGTTTGTTTCAGACGCAATTTCCCAAAGTAATATATCGTTAATGACTAGCCGTTGAACAAAGCAATATTAACATAAATATTTATTTACATAATTCATATGTAGCTGCTGTACTAGTAGCTGTGTTAAAATACATTTCATTTCACAAAACTTCAAACTAAAATTCTTGTAAAACATTTCTATTATTTGAAATATCGCAAAATTTAGAATTTATGTATTTTTTTATTCTTTTCAGTTTCATGTTTTGTTAAAATAAATATATCAACATTATTGTTTATATGTCAATATAACATTTAAACTACACACATATAAACAATTGTAATTACATCTATCATTTGAGTTACATAAAAAAATATATACGCGTCAACTTGATAACATCCTCCGTTTTTTTTTTCGTCGGTTAAAAAGCACAATGACTTAATTTACGTCTTCCCCTACAAAGAAAATATCTATTATTTCAAATCAATTCAATTAAATGCTTGGCATGCCGTATGTGATGACATATGACATGTCTTTTTCATAATTACGTCAAGCAATAACTCACATGTAATCGTGCTCACTCATGGGCGTCGAAGCCGAGCTAGATTTCGTATCGGATAGAAAATTGTTGGCAAATATCCTAGCAGATACGTCAACGTCTTGTGATAAAAATTCTAGCATATACCTGTCGGATACGTTTTGTAAACATCAAACTTTTGCGATCTGAATACATAGTATACATAGTTATATATACATAGTTATCTTCTTTCATCTTTCTTTCTTTCTTATAAATATTAAAATAAAACACTGATTTTATGTACCTCGATGTTTTGACTATGTTACATTCATTCTTTTCGTGACCGCGATCAATACGACTTGGTTAGACGTCGAAGTATATTAAATTAATGTTTTAGCGCGATATATCCGGTATTTTAATATTTATAACTGTTGCAACCGCGTAATTAATTGTAGATTTTTTAATTTGGTTACGCGCGCGCTTGATTTCGTGGAGAAAATCAAGGATAGATGGTAATTAATCGAATGAATACCCCCGCTTCTATTTCGTGATTTTCTCCAATAATGGCGAGAGTGAAAGGAAAGATGGCGCTCTCGTCGTCCCGCCAAGTCTTCAAACGTCGAGTTTGAACCCCGGGGCGCCACTATCGCCGCCGGCAATCTCTAAACTACAATCGGTGCAAGAAGCACTGTAATTTGAACTAATTACAATATATTATAAATTATTCTGTGTTGTGAGCTGTGTAAAAGAACAAGGACTTTCGTGCTCCCTTGGGAAGGTCCATACAGGACGGACACTGCTACTAGACCTGCGGACAAGCTCGGTGAGTGCTTATTCCCATAGCTCTTGCTGATTGTTGTGGAATTTCGCGAGAAGCTTTACGCTGATGGTATTCTTTCGGTCGATTTGTTGTTAGTAGAACCGGCAATTTCGGGAGCTTCCCTCGACTCGCGAGGGTGCTCAAACATTGGTCCTTCAGACCCGGGATCCTCCTCGCAATTAAAGAACAGCAGACCTGTCTTAATAACCAGGAGTGACATAATGGTCGACTTTTGTTTAGTTTCGTTAAGTGAAATACCGCGATAGCTCAAATAAGTATCGTATATTTTCACTATTTCGTGATAAATAATAGGTAAATCGCTTGGATTTGCGCTTATTTATTAGTTTGTTAGGCGGTGAATTATAGTTAAAACATTCGGTTTTAAGCTAATTCATTGTGAAAGTCACCATTACGTCGTAAAAATAATCTCGAGTTATCCGTAATATTTCGTAACTTCTAGCATAAAATTGTTCATATATCTATGTTTTGTTGTAGTTCGAGGCTCATTTCGTTCGTATTTTTGTAATAGTACATTACGTGCCAAGGGAGGAAAGTAGGACATTTCAACCCGCGCGATATTGTCACCCGAGCCGAAGGCGAGGGTGACAAAAGCGTGGGCCGAAAAGTCCTGCTATCTTCCCGTGGCGCGTATACTATTTTTCATCATACCAGGACCGAAAGTTTAATGACATTGTATATAAGAAAAACGAATGTAGTTCAAATTATTCATTGAGGGGGTTCGGGGCGAAGCCCCGATGAGGTCCGGGGCGAAGCCCCCAGACGAAAGGGGTTCGGGGCGAAGCCCCGATGGGGTCCGGGGCGAAGCCCCGGTGGGGGGCAGACGAAAAAAAAAAAATTAATAGTTTTAATTATCTTAAACTTAATAGATATTATTAATAATATTCGACATAATTAAATATTCAATTTTTTTAGTGAGAAAAATAGTATTTATTATCGAACGCAAACAAAAAACATTGAATATTGAATAGGAAATAACAATATGTACATAAAATAAGTAATTAAAACAGTAAATAATACTGTATTATAAATGTGTCATTTAATAATTATATTTCAATTTTCATTATCATAATACATAATACGATGCAATTTCTTCCAAGCAATAAATTGATTGTAACAATTTTTATATCGCTGTACCGATTTGGAGGGTGCTAAATTTTGAGTTATTTCCGCAGCTTCCGCAGCAATGTTTCGTCGCACTTCTTCATCTTCAGAGTCGTCACTTGAATAATCCGATGAATTCATTGTCGGGTTTTTTTTTACACAGCTGTATTCACTTATTTTTTACACACAAGTTTTTTTCTATGTATATTTTTGATGTAATTTTTATCAGAATCAGAAAATTTGACTCTTAGATAAATATTATTTTATTTTATTATTATTAAATGATGTTATTGCCGCGCGTATAATAATATGGGCTTGAAATAACAACTGCACGGTTACCATGGTAATAAGTTATTTCAAATAGATAACGGGAAGAAAATTAAAACAAAAATAGACTAAATTTTAAACTGTCACTAATTGTGAGCAGTCTGAAATATGCATCTTTCTTCCCACAAACAAAAGAAGAAATTCAAACTTTCGGCCTCGGAATGATGAAAAATACATTTTATTTCGTTGTTATTCCATGCGTTTGAATGATGCAGTCATTTAATACGGCCAAATAAAGTGGTACATCGTCGCCTTGCAATACGTTTGCTCAGTCCACTCATTTCTATTTAGTCGGGTAACATATCGCTATACATATTTGTTCGAAATTGGAACGGTTATTTCACTTGTAGAAGTTACAAATTAAGTTGGATCAAAGTAATTGAACCCGTGATTATTATCACGGGTTAAAATATATTAATTCATCACATACCAACATTTATCATCACCCGAAATCTATCATTTACATTCAAGTTAAGTTCATATCGTCATTGCAAGTAAGTAGTTAGGTACTAGGTACTTACCGTACCCACATCTCGTTCATTATTTTATTTCGTCTGGTTGTTCGCTGCGGTTTAGTAACTACATAAAATATGATGTTCGTATTTTTGTTGTAATTAGTTGGTTTGTATACAGTCCACTTAAAGTTTGCATTAGTTTGAATTATTACATTGTTTAGTTGTTTTGATTAATTATTGTTTTTGAATTTTGAATTTTTGTTTGGATTAGTTAATTGTTTACGATGTCGAAAACTGCAGTTAAACGTAGTTTGGAAATTAATACGTAGTTTTGCTATTAAACGGATAGACGAGTGATCAGCGGCATTAGAAGCAAAGAATGACACATCTCGGCTGCCTATGTTCTTATCGCGGTTTAGTCGACTTGAAGGTTATTGCAGTAGTTTGGAATCGAACCATTTAAAAATTTGTTCGGAGATGTCGGAAGAATCCTCATTAGATGAAGAGGACGGTATTCGACAAGATGTTGATAATAAATATTTTGAAATATTAGAAATACATTCTGCGCTTACGTCGGTCCCAGATAGTTGTAAACCGGGCTTTATAGAATCAAACGGTAAAATTACCTTGTTTAAATCTGTTGAATTTTAATGGGGATATTACAACATGGAGTACTTTCTATGATATGTATAACACAATGGTACATCATATTTGGAAATTATGTAACATTGAAAGGTTTTCGATTTTGATTTTGCTTCTTTTCGGTGAGCCCTTGCAGCTGTTGAAAGGTTTCCCGCTTTCGGCAAGTAATTATTTAGATGCGTATGCGGCCCTAATCGCTCGTTATCAGTGCAAGCGGAAGTTGGCTTTTAGATATTAGGAAGAACTAGCTGTTACCCGCGGCTTCGCCCGCGTAATTTGTGTATTTATGACCATTGAGGTCTAGATCGATGATCTCTTAGGCCAAGTCACCATAGATGACCCTCAAAGTCGAACTCAATATCCTCTATTGTTAAAGTCATTAATCATTTTGGTTAGGTATACGAAGTTGTGCTGTTTAAATTTTTGACTCAATACAACATCATTCCTAAAACATTTCTTACAAAGAAAATAAGGTGCTGCGCGAGCGTAGCGAGCGCTATTAATGGGCGAGTGAACATTTTTTATGACTTTTTATAGCCCTGACAGTTTAATGACCTAATAATCAAGTCAATACAGATGACTCTTAGGACCAACTCGATATCGTCTATTGTTAAAATCATTAATCATTACTTGGTACTTGGTAAACCTAACCAAGGTCATTATGATTATTGAAGGTTGTACTGTTTCAATTTATAAACTCGTTTTGATGCCTGTGGCTATTTAAATACAAAAATGCTGAAATATTACCTACAAAGTAGATATAACAAAAGCTTGCGCGACCAGAGCGAGCGCTATTACTGCGCAAGCGTAGCAAGCAATATTACTGCGCGAGTGAAGCGAGTGCGAAAATTTTTTACGACCTTTTATGACCCTGACAGTTTTTATGACCTACTAAGTTAACACTGCTGACACAAAAGTTAAACTTGATATTCACTTATTGTAAGGTTATTAATCATTATGATTATTGAAAGTTGTTTCAATTTATGGCTTCATTTTGATGCATGTGGCTATTAAAATACAAAAAATGCTGAAATATTACCTGCAAAGTAGATAAAACAAATGTTTGCGCGAGCGTTGTGAGCAATATTACTGCGCGAGCGTAGTAAGCGCTATCACTGCGCGAGCAACGCGAGCGCGAAAAATGTTTACGACCTTGATTATAAAATACCGAATATTACACGACCATGACTATTTTACGACCTTTCATGACCCTGGCAATTTTTATGACCTGCTAAGTTAACACTGATGACAAATGTTTGCGCGAGCGCAGCGAGCGCTATCAATGCGCGAGCAAAGCGAGCGCGAAAAATTTTTACGTCTTTTTATGACCTTGACAGTTTTTATGACCTACCTAAGTCAAGACCGATGACCCTTAGGTTAAACTTGATATTCACTTATTTTAAGGTAACAAATCAGTATGATTATTGAAGGTTGTACTGTTCCAATTTATGACTCGTTTTGATGAATGTGGCTATTAAAATACAAAAGCGCGCGAAAATATCACTGCGCGAGCGATGTGAGCGCGAACATTTTTTCGTTTTATGACCCTGACAGTTTTTGTAACCTACTAAGTCAACACCGATGACCCTAAGGTTAAATGTGGCTGTTAAAATACGAATGTTTTTGAAATACTTTCTACAAAGCAGATAAAACACGTTTGGCAAGCAAAGCCATCGCGTAAAGTTTGATGACTTTTAATGACCCTGACAGTTTTATCGCCTAATTAAGGCACTTATTAAGTTTAGTCTTTATAGATGAACCTAAGGTCAAACTTTTATGATTATGCAAACTCTATGTAAAGTTAACAAAAAATATAGGCACCCGCACTTAACTGCCGAAAAAAAGTATTCTTTGCCCTTTTATGCCCTATTAAATGTCTTTGTACAAAATTTCATCAGAATCGGTCAAGCCTATTGGCCGAAAAGAGGCCACACATTAACAAAATTCCATAATAAAAATATAGACAACCGAAATTTCCACCCAAAAAAAAAGTATTCGTTGTCCTTCTATGTCTTTTTGACTGTCTGTGCACAAAATTTCAGCTTAAATGGTTAACCCGTTTGACCGAACGTTGGCCACACATTTACAAAGTTCAATTTAAAAATTCTGGACTTCTGGACTCGACTGCCAGAAAAATAGTATCCTATGTGATTTTATGCAATATGAACTGTAATATGTATAAAATTTCAGCTGAATCGGTCAAGCTGTTGAGCTGATAAGAGATCACACATTCACAAAATTTAATAAAAAAAATCTAAACACTCAGACTCGATAGCTAAAAAAAAGTATCCGATATCCTATTCTGCCCTATGAACTGTCTTTATACAACATTTCAGGCAAATCGGTCTAACCGTTTATTCTAGAAGAGGTCTTATTATTTACAAAATTCAATTAAAAATATCTGGACCCCCTGACTCGACAGCCAGAAAAAAAGTATCCTATATCCTATTCTGCCCTATGACATGTATTCATACAAAATTTCAGGCAAATCGGTCAAGCCGTTTATTCGAGAAGAAGTCTTATATTAACAAAATTCAATTAAAAATATCTGAACCCCCTGACTCGATAGCCAAAAAAAAGTATCCTATATCCTATTCTACCCTATGAACTGTCTGTATACAACATTTCAGGCAAATCGGTCAAGCCGTTTATTCGAGAAGAGATCTTATATTTAATAAATTCAATTAAAAATATTTGGACCCCCTGACTCGATAGCTAGAAAAAAAGTATTCTATACTCTATTCTGCCTTATGAACTGTCTTTATACAACATTTCAAGCAAATCGGCCAAGCCGTTTATTCCAGAAGAGGTCCTTTATTTACGACATCAATTAAAAATATCTGGACCCCCTGACTCGACAGCCAGAAAAAAAGTATCCTATATCCTTTTCTGCCCTATGACATGTATTCATACAAAATTTCAGGCAAATCGGTCAAGCCGTTTATTCGAGAAGAAGTCTTATATTTACAAAACTCAAATGAAAATATCTGGACCCCCTGACTTGATAGCCAAAAAAAAAGTATCCTATATCCTATTCTGCTTTATGTACTATCTTTGTACAAAATTTCAAGCGGTCATGCCGTTTGACCGTGAAGAAGTCCCAAACAAACAAACAAACAAACAAACAAACAAATAAACAAACTGACTTTCGCATTTATAATATTGGTGTTGATTACAGAAGGTGATATTAAAATCGAGTTCGCCTAAGGAGTTACGTCATCTAGTAGATACTTTTAGGTAAAATATTGCCGTGTTGAAAAACCTAAAGTTGCCAGTTAAAGATTGGGATTTTCCATGGTTTTATCTGCTGATAAATAAACTCGATTTAGATACTCGTCGCCGTTTTGAGCTGCAAAATAATAGCAAAGACATCCCATCGTTTGACTCCCTTTTTGAGTATTTGAATAAGGCCGGGCAAACACTCGAGTTAGCCGAGCCCACGCGCGCCCGAGCACCGCGCGCCGCAAACGCTGCCGCCGCCGCCGCTAGGGGCTCGATCGCCCCGCGACTTGCATCGCACGCTGCGTCTGCTTCGACTGCGCGGTCTCGTGCGGATATTGCGCCGCGTTATCCCGCGCATACCAAAGCCTTTGTTATAAACACGCAGTCACCATCGAGTGATATTTGTGTCGTTTGCAAATTAGAACACAATGTGTCGAGATGCCCGACTTATAATAGTCATACACCACGTGATAAATTCGCTATTGTTCGTGAGCACAATTTGAGCATGGAATGCCTGCGCCCAGATCATCATTTGAGGACTTGTAAATCTATGGATCGTTGTTCGAAGTGTGAGTCTCCTCATCACACGACCTTACATTTTTACAAATTACCTGTTGCTGTGCAGACCACTCTCGTCGTTTCGGATGCCCCATCGGCATCACGTGTCCACGGCAGTTTCGTCGTTATCGTATGGAGATAGTCAACCGACTGTCACATTGGTGGCTGGGAGCGAGCCCGCCACCCACAACATTTCGCTGTTGGCCACAGCTTTAGTTGAAGTCTTCGACAATTTCGGCACACCTCGTAGGACTCGTCTCGTGATTGATAATGGAAGTCTGTCCAACTTCATCACCAAGAGGTGCGCACATCGTCTCGGCTTATTCTTGAAGAAAGCTGCGACTTCAATTGAAGGCATAGGTCAGTCATCATCGACCACTACTGATTCCACGGTATTTCGTTTACGCTGTGGCGGTCAGTACCCTAATATTGAAGTCAATGCTCTTGTCTTACCTAACATCTGTAGTAAAATGCCCACTGAAAGAGTTGATACAAGTCGGTGGTCACGACAGCTTGACATATTAAATGTGGCAGACCCTGGATTCGATGTGCCCGCGCATATCGATGCATTGGTGGGCGTAGATGTATTCTGTCAGATCTTTCAAGGTGAACGCCGCGAATGCTGTCCCGATGGACCCGTGGCTTTCAATACTACACTCGTAGGTAGTGATGAGAAAAACTCCGTGTACGGTTTCTTCGAAATCTTCGTCGTTACTTTGTTCGTTGGACAGCTTGAACTGTCAAATTCGAAAGTTTTGGGAAATCGATGAACTTCCCAAAGCATCCCCTCTCACAGAAGAGGAAGTCCTGTGCGAGCGTATATTCGATACGACTCACACCAGGAACGAAGATGGAAGGTATATCGTTCGTCTACCTTTCAAATCGCCGGAGCCAGAGTTCGGTGACTCACGCCCAATGGCACTTCGTCGTTTGTTCGCTCTGGAAAAACGCCTGTCACGTGATCCTCAACTTCGTGAGGGTTACAATAGATTTATGAATGACTATCCCTCGTCTTGTCATATGAATGTAGCCGATGTATCGTCATCGGAACATTCATATTATATTCCGCACCACTGCGTACTGAAACCTACTAGCACCACGAGTCCGCTGCGCATGGTATTTGACGCCACCGCAAAGCCTGGAAATGGTCCAGCGCTAAACGAGCAGCTACTCGTCGGCCCTCGATTGCAATCAGACATAGGTTCGATTCTTCTTCGTTTTCGTCTACACTCGGTCGTGTTCACTGCCGACATGAGGCAGATGTACCGACAAGTCTTAGTCGCAGAATCCGATTGTGATTATCAACGGATTTTATTTCGTTTTTGCCAGACGGTCCAGTTGTGGAATATCGTCTCAACACCGTGACGTATGGAATGTCGTCATCGAGTTATTTGGCATTTCGCACTATATTACAGGTGGCGCGCGATGAGGGAGTCGATTGCCCTCTCGCCGCGGCTTCACTCTCGAATGATGTCTATGTGGATGATGTGGTGACTGGATCACACTCACTAGACTCAGCACGCGAGCTGATGGGCCAGATAATTAATATTCTCGGCAAAGGTTGTTTAGAGCTTAGAAGGTGGACATCTAACTGTCAATCTTTACTCGAAGATATGCACCCGAACATCGTCAGCTCGCTTTCGTTCGATTTGGAATCTTGTAGTTCGATCAAGGTTCTAGAATTGGAATGGAATCCAATCGAAGATGGATTTTCATTTAGCGTGACACCGCTGCATGAGCACTGCACTAAACGTAACATTCTCTCGGAGCTGGCTCGAATATTTGATCCACTTGGTTTTCTAACGCCACTCACTCTTTCGTTTAAGTGCATTATTCAGCAGTTATGGAGTCACGGGTTGGATTGGGATGATATCGCTCCCAATCACATCGCTGAATCTTGGTCCCGATATCGATCGGACTAAAGTTCATTGTCGTCTCTCGTGATTACTCGCTTCGTTCCCGGACTGGATTCAGTCAAGGTCGACATACACGGCTTCGCTGATGCGTCAAATCTTGGATATGCCGCCGTGGTATTTATTCGTTATGAGCACAGTGACCATCACATCACTACTCATATCATCATCGCTCGATCGAAAGTTGCCCCTTTAAAGAAAATTTCGATTCCTCGATTAGAGCTATGCGCTGCGGTCTTATTGGCTGATTTAGTCGCGCATGTCAAGGAAGTATTCGGCGGCAAGCTTAACTTCAATGACACATTTTGTTCGTCAGATTCTATGGTGACTCTGGTTTGCCTTAAATCGCCATCATCTCGTTGGAAGACATATGTGAGCAACCGAGTTAGTCACATTCAGGATAAGGTTCCCCCTCAGCATTGGCATCACGTTCCCTCGCCTCTTGTGGATTAACCGTTACGCAGCTGCTCAAACATCCGCTCTGGTGGCATGGACCTTCGTGGCTCAGTGACGATGAGTGGCCAGAATCGTGTCGTGTGGAGGAACCACCTCACGTGCTTGAAGAGAAAAACAGCTCACAAGTATCGCTTTTCGTCGCTGTCGATCAATTCGATAAATTCTTAGACAGGGACTCGAGCCTGAACAAGATTCAGCGTATCATCGGATATGCACTTCGATTCATACATAACTGTCGAAACCGGTCTGATCGTAGATCCGGTCATCTCGTAGCATCAGAGTTGAAGCAATCGTTGTATTGTGTCGTCAAAATCGCACAAAATTCGTCGTTTTCGCCGGACATTGATAAATTAGAACAGGGACTGCCTCTGTCAAAGCCTTTGCAAAAGCTTAAGCCTTTTCTAGACGGTGATGGTCTCCTCAGGGTGGGCGGTCGCCTGGCTCACTCGGAGCTAGATTATGATTGCAAACATCCATTGTTATTACCTCGACAGCATCGACTCACTTCGCTCATTATTGACCAATGTCATAATGATAATCTGCACCCTGGGCTTCGAACGCTCAGCTTCTTGCTCGCTCAAAACTTTTGGATAATGTCATCGCGTCGTGCGATTCGTAGTCGCCTTTCGAAATGCGTCCGTTGTTATCTTACCAACCCCATATCTATAACCCCTCGAATGGCAGACCTACCTAAACTTGGAGTTTCGCAAATCAAGCCATTTTCGATTGTTGGTCTAGATTTTGCGGGTTATTTTCATACGCATGTTCAACGCACTCGTGGATCAAGGCCATTCAAAACATATATTTGTTTGTGTATTTGTTTCGCTACAAAGGCTGTCCATATTGAGATAGTCATCGGGTTGACTAGCGAGGCCTTTCTCCGCGCATTGCGCAGATTCGTTGCGCGTCGCGGTAGATGTCAGCGCATCCACTGCGATCGCGGCACTAATTTAGTCGGTGCCTACAACAGTTTGTTGCCATTGGTGCAACAAGCGGCATCTCACGAGGCCATTGAATTTTAGTGTAATCCCCCCGCCGCGCCACACTTCGGTGGTCTTTGGGAGGCTAACATTCGTTCGTTTAAAACACATTTTACTCGCGTTATAGGTAACCAGGTATTAACGTATGAGGAATTTCTGACCGTGGCAACTCAAATTTAGCATTGTTGAATTCACGCCCGTTGTGTGAAATGGGATCCGATCCCAATGATTTTTCGGTGTTAACCCCCGGTCATTTTCTCACGCTCGAGCCTCTGACATCGCTTCCAGAATCAGATGATTCGAATATTAAAATGTCTTACTTGAGTCGCTGGCAATTAGTACAGAGACTTCATCATGATTTCTGGAAACGATGGCACATGGAATACTTGCACACGCTAAACCAACGTGCTAAATGGTTAACAAATTCGTTGAAACCCAAGTTAGGATCTTTGGTATTGATCAAAGACGAAACCTGAAACCACTTAATTGGTCGCTCGGACGCATCGTTCAGTTGCATCGTGCTAAAGACGGTATATGTCGCGTCGCGACGGTAAATACACAAATCGGTCAATTGCAAAGACCTTTAGTAAAGCTGTGCCCTTTATATTTTTGTAAATTGTTAAACACAATCCAAAATTTCATCGTACCGACGGGACTTGAACCCGCAACCTCCGGAATAACATGTTCCGGTGCTTTGCCAATTAAGTGCCCTTTGCCTATAGCAGACTAAAATAAACCTCTTTCTATAAAATCGTTTCGTTTAGTATTACGCGAACTTAGTTTAGTTTTGGCCTATCATGGCATTGTGTCGTTATTGTTTTTGTTATAACATTGTCCATTTGCTTTCGCGTGTTTTAGTTTCGTCACTTATTACATCGAATTGATATTTAGTATAATATTCGTTTTTCGTTTAGTTTCGTATAGTAATTTTGATAGAAAATACTGTAATTCGTATTTTGGTGGGCGGAATGTTGCAACCACGTAATTAATTGTAGATTTTTTAATTTGGATACGCGCACGCTTGATTTCGTGGAGAAAATCAAGGATAGATGGTAATTAATCGAATGAATACCCAAGCTTCTATTTCGTGATTTTCTCCAATAATGACGAGAGTGAAGGGAAAGGTGGCGCTCTCGTCGTCCCGCCAAGTCTTCAAACGTCGAGATTGAACCCCGGGGCGCCACTATCGCCGCCGGCAATCTCGAACTACAATCGGTGCAAGAAGCACTGTAATTTGAACTAATTACAATATATTATAAATTATTCTGTGTTGTGAGCTGTGTAAAAGAACAAGGACTTTCGTGCTCCCTTGGGAAGGTCCATACAGGACGGACACTGCTACGAGACCTGCGGACAAGCTCGGTGAGTGCCTATTCCCATAGCTCTTGCTGATTGTTGTGGAATTTCGCGAGAAGCTTTACGTTGATGGTATTCTTTCGGTCGATTTGTTGTTAGTAGAACCGGCCATTTCGGGAGCTTCCCTCGACTCGCGAGGGTACTCAAACAATAACTATACGAAACGTATCATCATTTATCATACTTTCTGCAAAGGAATGGAATTCCTTGCCGGTATCTGTATTCCCGATAGCTACAACCCGGGACTCTTTTACGTTTTTACGGTACTCTAGCAAACAGCTTATTTGTATATAGTACATACAATAAATATTGAAATAGAACGTGAACAAAAGTCTTAAAGGATCGATAAATATTCATTTTACAGTACCTTATTTGAAACCCTCTACATTTTATTAATATTCGTTAATTACAAATTAAAAACTTAGAAACCTATCCAGTGCTACACAAATTAATTTATTTCTACTTTTAGAACCAAAAAGAAGCCTGAGACCAGAATATAGAATGTAATTTGCCACACAAAGGGGATCTCTCAGTAGGAAAATCTTAAAGAGAATTTTAATGAAATATTATTTAAATGTGTTCATTTCCTGCTAACATTGTGCAGTTCTCACAATCATTATGTGTTGAAAAATCTTGGCTATATTGACAAGCTCCACAACCTCTTATAAAAAAGTTTCTGAGATTGTTTACGATCATCAAAATTATCAGCCAATTTCCGCCCACTGCTGGACTCACAGGCTGGACAGGCCTCTCCTAAAATGTATAATTTACTCAATTAAAATTGATATATTTTTAACACATTGCACTCAATTGCAATAAGGTATGATTATTGATCTAGATTGGAGACCACGGATCGGTAAACGAAGCGTAGGAAGCCCTACAGCTAGATGAAGCGATGATATACGTAAACTGGCTGGCAGCGCTTTGAAATAAAGTACGGCCACAGTGTCTATGGGCTATGTCCAACAGTGGACGAATACTGGCTGATAATGCTGATGATGACGCTATATTGATTGTTCTTCGATCCTATATAGCAGAATTGGCGTGTAGTGAATGATTTGGCGCTGTCAATTACATAATTACTCCCTGGATTCGGCGAAGATAGGAGAGATGACCGGTACAACGGCCAGCCAGTTCTCTTCAAGCAACCCCGTGTCCTATAATGATCGCGTCAAAGTCACAGCAAGATTAGAGAGCAAGAGTATCAGCATCAGGTAAAAGCTACCATATGATCTTAGATTATCATTGAAGTAAGAGGATACCCAATTTCAAATTGGTCAGACCTATAAAAGTTGATCTCATAACGTTATCATCTAGAACAAAGCTCATAGTTTTAAAACGGCCGAACGGATTTTCACGAATTAATGCTAAGAACATTTTCAATTAAAACAAAAAATACTAAATAAAAAATCGGTTCATCCGTTGAGGTGATACGATGCCACAGACAGACATACACACATACACAGATACAGACACATACGTTAAACTTATAAAACTCCTTCTTTTTGCGTTGGGAGTTAGAAACAATCATGAAGTCAATTGACAACTAAGCACCTGTTCCTTAACAAATAAGAGTTACCCATTCCGCCTACCAAAACCGTACTCCAGCATCATACACCTCAAGCCCTTGAAACAAAATCCCAAGCACAAACACTGTATTCCCAAAGGTTGGAAGGTAAATTTAATATTTTTATTTCCTTTCACGCGTGTCCTTTGATCATCGGATGTTTGTTCGGTGTACAAATATTTACGTGAAGGATGAATTAATTTACTCGAAGTTCAGAGGGTTGTTGTTTTAGTGTCTTGTAATGAAATCAGGAAGTTTGGAGCGATGGTGTAAAGTCGAGTCATTTGGTATCAGTGATAGAAATCGTAAGTTTTATAATGCGGAAATGAGGTGCTGACGTGCTTATGTAATTTCACTAGAAACTTCCAAATCGAAAGAAATTATACCATTGCTACAGTAAAGCGGTACCGTGGTGGTAGCACCTCAATTTCGCATAATAAAACTCATGATTTGTATCACTGATACCAATTTACTCGACTTTACACCATCGCTCCATACTTCCTGATTTCATTACAAGACACTAAAACAACAAACCCTCTGAACCTCGAGTAAATTAGGGATATAATAGTTAAAATACGTAGTAGAGTTGCGCAATGTTACTTACTTATATCCCAGACGGTGAGGTATTAGACTTCACGAGATTTAATACTCTTGAGAGGCAAATTGGTTTTTACACCTACGCAAAGTCTACGCTGCGCCTCGTTGTTGCACTTCTAGTCTTGCTTCAAACTTAATTGAAATCTTAATTGGTCATTGGGTTGGTACGAAGTTTATAAATAGATTTTAATTAGTTTTTGCAAAAACGTGCGATGTTATAAGGACTTATCGCAATAAGCGATGTAATATCCATAGGAATCCATAGGTATAAATAGGAGCATATTATATCGATGTTCTGCCTGAACTTGCTACCAAAAAGTAGCTTATCAAAGAGAAATTCTGCTGCCATAACTATATTGTGTTCCGGCAGTACACAGCCCTTGAGAGGCAGTATTTTAGGCATAGCATATTTACCATCTTCGACTACATCATCGCTTACCACACAGTGAGATAGTGATCAAACGCTAGAAGGAGGTTCTCATTTCATCTGTATTTTTTTTATTTTTGTTACGCAATTACTCCGCATATTGCGAACCTATATGAATGATTCTTTTTTTAATTGGTAGGGTACATCTTCAAGGTGGTATCATTGTAATTTTTACCCGACTACGGCGAAGCAAAAAGGAGGGTTATGTTTTTGACCGGTATGTGGATATGTATGTACGTATGTATGTTTGTATGTATGTTCATCTGTTCCCTCATAACTTCTAAACTACTTATCATAATTTAACAAATGAGGTGTCGTTGGACGCGTCTTATTTGTCTGCTGGTTATAGGCTATGTATATATGACGTCACAACAAATTAAATGTGGCGCCCCCTAGAGGGAACGAGGGCCGAACTAAAAAAAATTTCACCCCACCCCGTCGTGTGTGGTATCGTTGAATAGGGATTTTAAAATGAAGATAGAATTTAGTAGATCATATTTTTGTGGGGCGTAGCGTTGGCAAGATATATACCGCCGAAGTCAAGAAAACTATTTTTTACCGCACGGCGTCGCAAAAAAATAGTTGGGAGGGTTATGTGTTTATTGATCGCTGTGTATGTATGTAAGTATTTTGACATGTTAACATGTATCCATCTATCCAAAAATCCCAAAAATATTTAAATAAAAAATAAGTTCAAAAACTAAAACCCGACTTCTGAAAAATCACTCTCTAAAAAGTATTAAACAAGAAAATATTCTCATCTGAGATCGCTAAGTACAAACTATTCAATATGTATCGTGTATTATAAAAACATCTAACTTGTAATAAATATTTTATTGTATTTCATAAATATTCATAGTGGTGTTCAGTGGATTTGAAAATGTGAATGATGGTGAAATTTCATTTAAATCGGTTTTGTAGTTTTGGCGTGAAAGCCAAACAAACAGTCAGACAGAGTTACTTTCGCATTTATAATTATTCGCATATAGCAAGGATAAATAAAACCCATTATGAGATCCTGCATCGCCCAAACGATATTTTCCGCGACATTGAAACCGATGCACTTGCTTCGTGATTAGACATCTCAAAAGTTGAACTCGTTTCAACCACGTTTGCTCTTTATAATATTAGTCTGAATTTAAATGTAAACTAGCTGTACCCGTGACTTTGTCCGCGTGGAATACTGTCTTTGGGTAGCATTTTAAATTATTTAGGCTAATTATTTTACAAATAAGACACATGCGTATCCCACCTACACCTCTCCCCTCCCTCCCCTCTCTCTAATCCCCCTCCCCTCCACCTCCCCTTCCCCTCACTTCCCTCTCCCCATCCCCTTTCCCTCCTTCCTCTTCCCCTCCCCCTCGCTCTTCCCCCATTCCCCTCCCCTCCCCCTCACTTTCCTCTCCCCTCGTTCTTCCCCCGACTCCCCTCCCCTCCTCTTCCCCTCACTTCCCTCTCCCCCTCCCCTTGCCCCTCTCCCCCTCCCCTCCCCTTTCCTCTCTCTTCCCCCACTCCCCTCCCCTCCCCTTCCCCTCAATTCCTTCCTCCTCCCCTTTGCCTAAACAATAAGTTTCAAGCTTCTAGCTTTAAAAATGACGATACTTCCATACCACTTTTCATCCCCCCTTTCAACCCCTTACAAACCTCTTTTAGCATTAAAAAGAAGTGAGTAATAAGTAATATTTAATCACAATGCCGCTGTTTGTCATCTATACTAGGTATCTATACTAATATTATAAAGAGAGAACATTTGTATTTTTGTATTTTTGTATGTTTGTAATAATTTGGTTCAAAAACTACTGAACCGATTAAAAAAATTCTTTCACTAATACATAGAATGGATTTTCGGAATGAAAATAGGCTATATATTATCCCGTTTAAATCAAAGGTACATTCGTGGAGACCTAATTTGCAACCTAAGTCGGCAAAAAAACGGTCGAAAAAACACGTTTCTTACGAACGCTGCTTAATTGAAAATAGATAGAAGAATATTTTCTATGCAAGAGTTGTACAACTTAATAAGACCTACAAAAAAGTCCGCGACAGCATATGTCTATCTCTTTAGGTTGACTCACAGTAACCATTTTAATCTTAAAATTTTTGTTAAAAAATATTACATAACTTCCAAGGCAATTTTCAAGTATATAGTATTAATCCTTATCCAAATAATTACGTTAATTAGCTTGGCCACATATTAAAGGTTAAAATTGTCCTTTAAAGTATATAATTCAAATGAAAACTCTAGAAGATATCACGAATTTACCATACACGCATCGCAAAAATAATAAAATATTTGCAGTGAAACTACAGATTAGGTCATAGTTAATGCGAAAATATTATTATAAGCTTAGCTATGCTGTAGATCCCCACCGATCACAATCAATATAGTATAATAATATGATATATTGTATAAAATAATATTCATCTATTTATATAATAATATAATATTTTAAACCACCCCGACTGATCTACTCGTATGTATAATCTTTTCATTAAAAGCATTCCAATGACTCTAAACACGACATTTAAAATCTGAGCTGTAAGTTGGTGAGGATTTGAGTATTCTGTGGAGTCTTTTTTTTTATCTATCCTATAGGCTAGCGTTTGACCACTATCTCACCTGTTGGTAAGTGATGATGCGGTCGAAGATGGTAAGCACGCTAGACCTAGAATGAGAACTGGCTCTCAAGGATAGCTGCCGGAACACATTAGTCGTTTGGTGACAGATTTTCTAACTTGAGGGTGGTAGCTGGCCAGGCGGACACTAGATAGTGTCCTACCACCATGCGGGGGTTGTTGGTTTCTTAACGATGTTTTTCCTTCACCGGAGGGCCACTTTGAGAAGCGCACATACATTTTTCTATAGAAAAAATCATTGGTGCACGGCGGTTTGAACTCGGTACCACGGCATCAAAGCCGAACGTTCTCCCAATTACGCCACCGGGCCCTCAAAAGGTCGAGGAGATATCCCAGCATCAGGTCAATGCTTCCATATTCTTACAACATCATTGAAGAAGAAGATTTTCGAATTGATCAGACCTATGAAAGTTGATTTCATAGCGCAATTAACTAGAAAAAAGCTCATAGTTTTATAACGATTGAACGAATTTTCATGAATCAAAGCTAAGAAAACTCTCGATGAAGACATCAATAATAAAAACAAAATCGGTTCATCCGGTTAGGTGCTTAGATGCTACAGACAGACACACAGATACACACGTTAAACGTATATTACCCCTACATTTTGCGTCAGGGAACGCGTAAGGTTACGGCGGCAGATGTTCTCCTTGGTGGTAAGCTACTTTTTGGTAGATTTAATGATCCCACTACAACTGTACGAAAACTCATGATTCATTAATGCACATAAAACTTTCATTGGTAGGTATATAGCTAGGATTAGAACCAATGACCGTCGGGTCAGAATCAGGGTAACTATCCTTTACGCCAAAGGGCTGTCCAATATCACTAAGTAAGTATTATATGTTTTAACATAGTCCATCACTGCGTCTGTCTGTCTGTTCGCAATAATCTCAATAGCTACTGAACGGATTATCCTACGGTTTTCACCAATAGCCAGAGCGTTTATGAGGAAGGTTTAGGTGCATAATTAGTTAAGGTTTTGTGTAAATTGGATGAAATATGACGATGATTGTTAAATATGTTCATATTTTATATTCGATGCAACAAACTGATGCAAATTTTGTAGGCATATATGTTCTACCCGTGCGAAGCCGGGGCGGGCTGCTAGTACTCTATACAATAAAAATAATTAAATAGGTCACAATAATTAATTAAAATAAAATAAAAACTAAACATCACAATAATTAAATTATAAATTGCTAAACACAAGAAAAATATATATATGTATAAATAAATAATTGGCCAAGTGCAAATCGGACTCGCACTCGTAGGGTTCCGTAACACAGTTAAGTATACCATAACTATGATTTTTGCAACTAAAAAATTAACTTTGATTTTCATAGTGTTTGTATGAAAAACAAAGTTATCTTTGCGGTTGCCATATCTCCAAAACTGCTGACTGTATCTCGTTCAAACCAATTTTCTCTTCTTTCAAATGATTGACTTTGAGAAAAAATGATTTTAAAAACCTCAATGTCATTTTTGAAGACCTATCCATAGACGTATACACGTATAGGTTTGAAGAAAAAAATTTTTTTTGTTTCAGTTCCATGTATGGGATGCCCCCCCTTAAACTTTTATATTTTTGTATAAAAGTCGGAAAGCGGTTTACAGAATACATCTACCTACCAAGTTTCAATTCTGTAGTACTAACAGTTTCGGAATAAAATGGCTGTGACATACGGACGGACAGACAGACAGACAGACAGACAGACAGACATGACGAATCTATAAGGATTCCGTTTTTTGCCATTCGGCTACGGAACCCTAAAAAGGAACACAAAAAATGTGTATAGTTTAGACGGTAGCTCTCCACGCTGAACCCCGCCTTAATGTCCCTAGGATGCTCGCTGCATTTCCGCGTTGTATGACTAAAGAAATTTGCTGAATGAGGAACCAGCCCGATCGAGGGTCTCGCCCTCTATCTTTCAAGCGGCGACCCAGATTGTGTACGAATTTTATGGCTTCGGACCCCCATGGTCCCGCCGTTTCGACAGCAAACGGAACAAAGTCGTACGATGACTCCAGGCAGGCGTACTTTAAGCGCTTGCCTCCGGCAGCTGCCTCCGCTCCTGCCCCAGCGGACTGCTGGGAGGCGGGGAGATGGCAGGATGCCAATGTACACACACACGTTGCATCCCACACGAGACAGCGCCCATCTGCCATGGGACCAGCGTGAGTCCATCGGGGCGTTTGCCGTCTGAGCGTGACAGGCCTGGGGGCTCCAAAATACACGGTACCTCAGCAGACGCGAGAGCTCGCCTCAAAATGTCGTTAATGGCATAATGGCGGGGTCTTCGGCCCGCGCACTGGATATAGCTCAAGCCATGATGAACATGACCCTTGCCCCGCAGATACAAGAATGGGGCTCGCAGATGGCGCAACCGAGGCGAAGAGCCACAGCAACTCTCAGGGAGTCGTAGTCGAGGAGCGTACCCAAATGTGGAGAAGGCAGCGCGTGCAACCAGGCGCCAGACTCTGGTTTCGTTGCGGCATTAAGTCGGGCCAGCTTGATCCCGGTGCTAAGAATCCGTGACTGTGAGACCAAGCGTTTGCAATTTGGGTTATCCCAGCTTTGTCGAATTTTTGGTTTCTTAGGCGGATTACCGCGGGAGCACCAGTCTGACCATATGCCAAAGGCCTCCTCGACGTACGGGTTGGGGACCTTTTCACCAGTAATGGGTAAAATGTGAGTGACAAGTTCGCCGACACCGTGCGCCGAGGCAAGGAAAGCTATGGGTCCAATTTCGCGACGACTGCCCAAGCCTAGGCCACCATGTCGAATGGGCAGACTGGCTTGACACCACTCACCTTCGCTGAGTTGGACATTTAGCGTTTCTTCCAGCAACTGTTTCAAAGTATTATAGAAGCGTAAGACTTCTTCTGGGAGCTTCCAAGTTGGAGCCGTTCTAATACGTATGTCATCTTGGGCATCGCGAAACAACTCCTCAGAAGCTTCACTGATACGTGTGCTGGCAGCTGCTGGAAGTGTTCCGCAAGTGATGCTAAAACCCGCGTCTTCTCCCGCATGCAGTCCAGTACTCCCTCGAAAAATATAGGAGCGCCAAATATATAAGTCGCCATATGGTCGGGCTCTCTCAGTCGACACATTGATAAGTTTCAATGGTTATGTGTTGTTTTTTATGTTATTCTGTAGAGTCGTTCTGTTGCTCTATCAGTAAACGTGATAGCTTAGTAACGGGTCTCTTCACAATGTTGTTTTGTGTTTTAAGAGATACGACTCTCACAAAGCCATCTTTGCATTCGTGCGTGTCTATAACTCTTCCCATCAGCCACTTAGCGGGTGGGATGTTGTCTTCCTTTATTAGGACTAGGTCTCCGATAGCAAGGTTCTTTTTTGGATACCACCATTTAGCACGAGTTTGTAGAGTGTGCAAGTAATCTGAAGACCATCACTTCCAGAAGTCCTTGTACATCCATTCTGTTAGTTGCCATCTGGTTCTGATGTGTCGAGTATCTTCTACAGTCGAGAGCGGTCCGATACGGATAAAACTGACCAAGAAGTGCCCCGGTGTTAGGCATTCCAAATCATCCACCTCGTTTGTTAATGGTATTAACGGTCTAGAGTTCATGCACGCCTCGACTTGTGCAAGTAATGTTGTAAACTCCTCGAAGGTTAACCTTTGTTCGCCGAGGACTCTTTCAAATGTGATTTCATGGACTTCACAGCGCTTTCCCAGAGTCCGCCCGCCGTGGGCCACGATGGTGCGTTGAATTTCCATTCGATGCTTTGTTGTATAATTTCGCTGATAGTTTCATCATTGATGTAGTACTGTAGTGCCTCTCTATGTTCTCTGCTAAGTGTGTGTTAGCAGCTCCTACAAAGTTACGTCCGTTGTCGCTGTACATAATGAGAGGCTTCCCTCGACGAGCGCAGAAACGTTTCAAGGCAGCGAGGAAGGCATCGGTACTTAAATCCGACACCAATTCTATGTGCACTGCCTTTGTTGCTAGGCAGACAAATATCGCTATGTAAGCTTTCGTTGTCTTGATGCCTCTTCCTTTGGTGGATTTTAATAAGACGTGGCCCGAGAAATCCACACCCGTATTCGCGAAGGGTCGAGATAGCGTCACGCGTGGTCGTGGTAGCTCTGCCATTAACTGATTGTTGGACAATGACTTAAAACGATGACAGGTCACTCACACACTTTAAAATGTGACCTTTGACTGTTTTAACACCTCTAAGGATCCAGTAAGTGTTTCGGTCTCACAGAGCAACCCTGCACGGAGGACTCAGACTAACGCTGACTCACATTCGAAACACTTACTGTGATCCTTAGAGGTGTTAAAACAGTCAAAGGTCACATTTTAAAGTGTGTGAGTGACTTTTCATCGTTTTAAGTCATCGTCCAACAATTATAAGTTCTGTTAATTTACTATTATGTGGCAAGATAATGGGGTGCTTCTGGTTTGTTGTAAGTTCGCTATGTCCCAATCTTCCGCCAACGCGCAAAACTTGTTGATCGTCCATATATGGATTCAAATTCAAGATGACGGTTTTTATTGATAGATTTTGATGTGCTTGTAGTCATTGAATATTTTCCCTGAAGTGTATTGTGTGCACGGCTTTAGTAAGGACAAGGTGTGCTTGTTTCAGTTCAGATGTTGTTAAGTATAATGACCTTATCCCACTTGACTTCTTCGAACTGTTATGAATAAACCGTGATATCCATCCAAGTACTCGTACCGCCTGGGTCATGGAGCTATGTTTTTGTAGATATTCTTCCATGAAAAGAGACGGTGCTTGAACGGTGTTAACTTGTTTTTGATGCTTTGTTTCCTGTTTCGGAACTTCGTACTGTGTTACGTCTGATGTTTGTGGAGGCATTTTTCCGTCTTGCAGCCACTCTGGGCCTTGGCACCATATTTTGTAGTCGATGAGTTGTGATGGATTTAGACCTCTAGTCGATCAGTCCGACGGATTTTCCTCAGATTTAACGTGTTTGCAGCATTCAGCCGGCACAACTGTTTTAATCTTTTCCACTCTGTTGGCTACAAATGATTTCCATCGCTTTGTGTTGCCGTTTAACCATTCCAGTACCACGGTCGAGTCTGTCCAGGCGTGTATAGTTACCGCATCGCTTTTTAGTGACTCTATAACCTTGCTCATGAGCTTTGCAAGTATCAAGGCGCCGCAGAGTTCAAGTCTCGGTAGTGTGATAGGATTTTTCAAGGGCGCGAGCTTTGTTTTGGCTGCCACCAATTTCACGATGTATTCTCCGTTGTTATCAATGTTTCTGCAAAATATGGCGCCAGACATTGCTCTTTCAGAAGCGTCTGAAAATCCGTATAACTCCACTGGTTTGCTTGTGTTCCCGACCAATCTCGGGATTGTTATTTGTTGTAAGTAGTGTAGTTCATTTTTGAAGGCAACCCATTCATTGTATATGTTTCCTGGTAACGGGTCGTCCCAGGTGATATATGTTGTCCACATTTGTTGAAATATGATCTTCGCTTTCACGGTGACTGGGGATATCCGGTTTTAGGTCTTCTAGAAGTCTGGCGTCATTACTAGCTCACTTCCGTAGATTGAAGGTCCCCCTTTGCATCAGTTCTAAAAGTTGTTGTTGTGTCTCTTTGGCTTCTGTGAGGCGGTTGTTCCCGCCGAGGAGACCTTCAACGTAGAGTTGTTTGTCTAATATATATGCAGCCTTCGGATGTTTGTCACCGTCATCCATCACCAACTGCTTTATTGTTCGCATGGCGAGATAAGGAGCAGCCTTAGTTCCGTATGTCACGGTGCAGAGCTGGTAGTCCTTAACTTTGTTATCTTGTGTGTCTCGCCATAGTAGTTTTTGTAGATGTTGATCTTGTTCTTGCACACGGACTTGTCTGTAGAATTTTTCTATGTCAGCCGTGTACACGTACTGGTACGTTCTCCATTGTAATATGAGAGCTTGTATGTTTCTCTGAAGATTAGGTCCTCCCTCCATGAGGTCGTTTAGGCTGTATCCTGACGACGTTTTCTGTGATGCATTCATTACGACGCGCAGTTTTGTTGTTTGTGAATCAGGTTTGATAACTCTATGGTGCGGTAGAAAGTAACTAGGTTGTTTAGGTGATGTGCAAGACTTTATGTGGCCGAGTTGTATGTATTCGGTCATAAAGTCGGTGTAACTGTCAGCAAGTTTGGCGTTCTTAGCTAGACGTTTTTCTAGTTGCCCTTATTGGGCCATTGCCTGTGGTCGTGGTGAGGCACCCAATAACTCTTCGAAGTGTGGTTTCATTGGTAGTCTGACTTCATATCTTCCATCAGAGTTCCTGTTTGATGTGTTGATGTATAAAGTTTCACAGTACTTCTGGTCCGGGCTCATATCTAATTCATTTTCAGCTATGTCTTCGGTTTCCCAGAACTGCGATATTTCATCTAGGTTGTTAAGTAATGCGTGGCAGTTTAAAGTTTTTACATTGCCCATTAACACCCATCCTAGTTTGGTTTGTTGTGCTACAGGCGCGGTGGGTGGTCCACGTATTATCCCCTCCATGACGATATCTGCATAGATAGCGGCGTCAAGAAGTAGGTCGACCGGTCTGGATATGTTGTAGTTTTTATCTGCCAAATTGATATGTTGTAGATGAGGCCATTCTAGCTTCTCAAATGTTTAGTTTGGCAGTTTGTTTAGCATTTTGGTCATAACCAAGGCGTCTGTGTTAAACGTGTAGTCCCCGGACAGCGACCCGCATGTTAGTTCTACGACGCTGTTGCTTTTGTTCGAGGAGATCCCAATGCCCGAAATCTTCGCATGCTGTTTGTGTCTCTGTAGGCCAAGTCGTTGCACGGCAGATTTAGTAATTAAATTTACTTGTGATCCCTGGTCAAGTAATGCACGAAGTTGTAAGTAGGTCCCATCCTGTAACCTCACTTGTAATTCGACTGTTGCGAGTAGTACTTCATAAACATTTCCTGCAATGTGATTCGTTACGCGCTCTGTCTTTGTAGTCGGCAACTGTATAGCTTTGTTAGCAGGCTTAGTTTCAGTAAACATAATATCATGTCGAAGTGTGATGTGGGTTATCGCACACTCGAAATTTTTTAGTCGAATGGCATTGTTTTTTCTCATGACAATAGAGGCAATTGTTGCATATGTTTAGCTGATGTAGTTTGTTCAGTTTTTGTTCAGCTGATAGGCCATGAAACATTTTGCAGTTTATCAGGATGTGGTTCGATTCACATAAAGGACATTTTCTTTCAGTTGTTGTGTGAAATATTCGACGAGAAAATGTATTGTTCTGCGGCTTCGGTGTATATTCCTTGGGTTGTTGTACTTGATCTGTTTTTGTAGTATGTTCACTTTTTTTCTGTTCATCGGTTCAAGTGCAGTAAATTTATTTTCGAGAAACGATATGAGTTCGGTGAATGACGGCAATTCTCGAAGATGTTTTCTCGCCTCCATGTAGGAAGTGTAGGTCTCGGTATCAATTTTTTCTGTCATTATGTGTACGAGAATGGGATCCCAAGTTGAAGTGTCGACCCCAAGGTTACGTATTGCGTGTACTGTTTCTAAGCTGATGTCGTGACGGCGTTTCAATTCAAACGAAGAATGTTTTGTCATGTTGGCTTGATTGATAAAAATCTGTATTTGTTTGGTGAAAAGTAGTTGAACGTTGTTGTACCTATGGGCAAGAATTTCCCAACAGGCATCATAGTTTTCAGCTTTTACGTTTACTTTTTAGGTGTTGCATTTTCTGTGTTTTCGATAGCTGTGAATTTTTGTGTATAGCTTCAGTGTATCCTTGAATGTCCTTATCCTATTCCTTGAATGTTCCTTAAATGTCGGCCATTGTGTATAGTTCCCGGAAAATGTGGGAATTTCTAATTGTGTGACCGCTTTTTACTGGTGGTTGTTGTAATTTAACTTCTGGTTGAGTTTCCTTTTTGTCATGTTGTAGGAACGCTCATGTTTGATGTAATCCTCTTCGTAATCGATGTCCGATCCAATGAGAATGTTGTCAATTTTCCAATGTGGGTCCACGATTATTGTCCATCGCCTGTTCAATGTTTTCAGGTAGTCTTCAATTTCCCACCTTTCTGTGATGTTGTCGATGTCAATTCCTCGCAGGAACCGTAAAAATGCACGAAAGTTCGTATATTGTTGTGAAATAAATGTATCTGAGCTTGAAAAATGTTTATCTGCCCGTGTAGCATCAGGTTTACCTTGTTCTTCTTTCGCCTGGCTATAGGTTGTTTCAGGTTTCAGGCTGATAGTGAAAGGATTTGTGTTACTGATTAAATCACACGTAGAATCGAAGATTTGTTTTGTTTGTTGAAATGTTTGAAAATAATTATGTTGACTGTCTAATTGTTAACACAAAACTTCATGGTTGTTTTCGAATGTGTTCCATGGTTGTTGTAGTGATGTCAGTCGATTCTGTAGGTATTCTGTAGTTTTGCGATTTGCAGAATCCTTTTAGAAGTTGGCAAAGATTTTTTGTATCGCTTCAGCGATGATCTGTTGACGTTGTTGAAGATCCTCCATTGTAGTTGTGTGAAGGTCTTCGGTGTTCGATAGCAGCGAGATGTTTCCTACAGCACTGTATGCATCAGCTTCCGCTTCAGCCTGTGTTGCTCGTAGGCTCTGTTTTGCCAAGGTGTGTGGATCCGATCAAAAACCTCCCGCTGGTGGGAAACCGGTCAGCCGATTTGCAACCGCAAAAGTCCTCAATCGAATCCGGCTCGAAGTATGAACGAGCACAAACTCAACTCACGCTAATGTGCGACGCACTCTATCACTAACTACGCATGTGCGATGTGTGTAGGTAAATGAAAGAGCCGTGCGTCTCTGTCGGTGGCTTTATTTGTACTAATTGAATGTTAAGCTAAGAAATAAAATGAAGGGCACAAAACGCTTACGCTAGTATTAACAATGAATACGGTGCCCGTACAGACAGGATGATGTTAGTTAGGAAGTTAGGATAACATACTCTAAAATCGGATAAAATAATTGTTATCTTAATTTATTTTTAAGTTGTATTTGATTATTTTGTAAATATTGAATAAATTTATCTTAAATAGGTAATTAGATAAAAAGTGTTAGAATTAACATTTTTAATATCCAACGTTTTAGTTATTTCAGAAAACCTTAATCGAAACTGTTGAATCCAAGTTATCTGCTTTAATTAAATACATACTCTAATTTTAGTTTACTCAAAGTAAATTGTCACCATACATTTTAAGTTAAATTATATTACAGCCAACTTGTCCTTTAGTGCGGATACGCCAATAACAATATATTTTAATTGTCTCTTTGCTCCCATCACGCGTTCATTCACATCACAAATGATCCCATAGCACTTTAATTAGGGTACTCTGAACCCCACACAAATGGAATGTTAATAATGTCGGGTTTATATCCAAAATTTGTTGATAAAACAAAACTCAAAACAGATATTTAGATCTATTTTAACCGACTTTACTATAAAAAGTGTAAATTTTATTTTTTATATCTTACGTTTGACCACTATCTTGCCTAGTGGTAAGCGATGATGTGGTCAAAGATGGTGAACACGCTAGTCTTAGAATGGTCTGACTTTCAGGGGCTGGCAAGAATACGGTAAGGTTATGGGTAATAGCGTTAGATGTGGTATGCTACTTTTTGGTAGCAAGTCAGGCGGAACATTGATAAGAAGCTCCTACCACCTGTGGTATACGGCTAAGATTTGATCACGCGACTTCCGGTTTCGAAATCAAGCCATCTATAATTTACGCTTGTGCTTGACGCCAACGGACTGTCCAAATTCTGTGATAAGTAACGATTTTAATACAATAATTATCGCTTATTTTTAACCGATTTTACAAAAAAGGAGTATGAGTACGAGTAATACGCTTCCGCGCTCAGTTTGCTACCAAGCGGCAGCAGGGACGGACCCTTCCGTGCAGTATTACTTCGCAGCGTTGCTTACGCAGTAATCATGCCGTTTTGACTATGCCGGTCTGAGCGCGGAAACTTATTACTCAAGCATTTAGTATTACTGAACTTGCGTTCACTCGGGTGTTTGGCACGACTCCGTCTGCCTTTTTTATGATAGTCTGAGTTTATATCTTATAGGCTAGCGTTTGACCACTATCTCACCTGTTGATAAGTGATGATGCGGTCGATGGTGGTAAACACGCTAGGCCTAGAATGGGAACTGGCTCTCAAGGATAGCTTCCGGAACACATTAGATGTTTTGCGACAGATTTTCTAACTTTGTAGCGTAACCATTGGAGTGGCCATTCTATGGAGAAAGGGTATTTTTGAGCAGGTTTCTGTAATTAATTGTGCTAGTTCTCGCCTTGCAGCTATCAAAGCGACATTAAGCGGACGTTCCATTATTGTGTTTTCTGTGTACATGCCTACCAACTGTCGCGATAACCTACCTGTTTTCACAGAAATACTGAGCGAAATTAGTGCAATAATGTTAAGTTCAGATGTCGAATGTATGTACGCACTAGGTGACTTTAATGCACATCCTGGTGAACTTTTTTCAACGGAGCTTTTGGATTTCTGTATGGACCAACATTGGATATGTGCAGACCAAGAAAAACTCGGATCCACATCTGACACTCACACCTACATTAGTGACGCTCACGGATGCAGGAGGTGGCTGGATCATTGTGTCGTGTCCTCATCGGCTTGGTCTAGCGTCTCAAGCATCACTGTACTAGAAGACCTATATATATCCGACCACCTACCCTTACTTATTGAATGTGACTTTAATGTTGTAAGGCCTAAACTTGAAGCACATGGGGAGCACTACGACAGTGTTTTGTGGGGAGAACGAACGCGCTCAGAATTAATAAGCTATGATTATTTAAGTAATTCTAAGCTGCGTGAAATTGATTTTCCCACGGAGCTCGTTAAGTGCAGCTTTAGTGCTTGCAGTCATGAAGCTCATCATTTAGTATTAGATAAGCTTTATTCAAAAATTGTAAGTGCTTTAAAGGATGCAGCTGTACAATCCAGAGAGACGCGCAACCAATATAGAAAGAAGGGTAAGCCCCTGTGTGGATGGAATCAGCATGTGCGGGACGCTCACTGGGATGCAAGGCTTAGTTTCCAATCATGGACCAATAGCAATAGACCTAAATCAGGTAAAGTCTATGAGCGCATGGTCGAGACTCGTAGAATTTTCAAAGCTCGCCGTAAGTGGTGTCAAACACACCAAGATCAAATAAAAATGGATAAGTTAGCTTATCATCGCTCAAATAAAAATTTTGGCAAGTTTTGGAAATCCACGAGTAAGTTGGATATCAGGCCGGGACTCCCTGCGAGTGTGGGTGGTATGAGTGAGCCAGTAGAAATTGCTGACCTATTCAAAACTCATTTTAGGGTACAATCTCCACTCGGGACCCCAACCGCTATGCATACTCCTGACTATTGCTGTGCGGGGGATCAACCAATACTTCATTTTTCTGCCAAGCTAATAAAGTCGGTCATCAGTCAAATGAGTAGAGGTAAATCCCCCGGACACGATGGGCTCAGTATAGAGCACTACAGACACGCAGGGCCTCACCTTCCTCGTGTACTGTCCATGTTGTATACTCTTTGCCTGAGTCATGCATATCTTCCTGCCGACTTAATGAAAACCATAGTAGTTCCAATAGTCAAGAACAAAACAGGAGATATTTCTGACAAGGGTAACTATCGGCCAATCTCCCTTGCAACGACTGCAGCAAAAATATTGGACGGTGTGCTTGATACCCACCTCGATAAATATATGCACCTACATGACGCACAGTTCGGGTTCCGACCCGGACTATCCACTGAAAGCGCAATCGTAAGTTTCAAGCACACTGTTCAATATTACATCGATCGCAGAACTCCGGTGTACGCCTGTTTCCTGGACCTCTCCAAGGCCTTCGATCTCGTCTCGTATGAGGTACTCTGGGGAAAGTTGAGGTGCAGGGGTTTACCGGAAGAGCTGCTCAGGCTCCTCCAGTTCTGGTACGGAAACCAGACGAATATGGTGAGGTGGTCCAAAGTTCTCTCGGATCCGTATAGGTTGGAGTGCGGGGTGAGACAGGGAGGGTTAACGTCTCCGAAGCTTTTTAACCTATACATAAACGACCTCATAGTTGAACTCAGCAGCATGCGTGTCGGCTGTCGAGTTGGTGGAGTTACCATCAACAATATCAGCTACGCGGACGATATGGTGCTGCTGGGCCCAACTGCGGGGGCAATAGGACAGATGCTGAGGGTCTGTGAAAAGTACGCTGCGTCTCATGGGTTGATGTACAATGTCAAAAATGTGAGTATTTGATATTTAAGGCCGCCGGTAAATGTCCCGATATATACCCAAAGATTTCTTTAAATGGAACTGAAATCAAGAGGACAAACCATTTTAAATACCTTGGGCACATTCTTACCGACGACCTTAATGATAATACGGATATAGAACGGGAACGTAGAGCGTTAGCGGTCAGAAGTAACATGTTGGCTCGTAGATTTGCTCGGTGCAGTAAAGAGGTCAAAATCACCCTTTTTAAGGCGTACTGTCAGAGTTTCTACACCGGCAATCTATGGGTCAACTTTACTCAAAGATCGCTTAGTGTTCTACGCGTCCAATATAATAATGCTTTTAGAATGTTGTTGGGTCTGCCTCGATTTTGCAGCGCGTCCGAAATGTTTGCGCAGGCTCGGACAGATGACTTTTATGCCGTTATTAGAAAGAAGACGGCCTCGCTGCTAAGTAGGCTTCGAGACAGTCCTAACAGCATTCTAAAAACGGTAGCGGAGAGATACAATTCGCCTGTCATGGTGCGCTTTGTGCATGTACTGGTTGACAGAAAGCGATCAGTGTATGTGTAGAGTGCGCTGTGGCGAGTGGTTTGTTTTCCTCTTTCTACATTTTTTATTTTTTATTTTTGCTCGTATAAATTTGTACTAACCTATTCCTAAGCTAATTAATTACTAACAAATGGATGTGTCTTATCTGAAAATAAAAATATTGAAATTGAAATTGAAATTGAAACGCCTATCTCTCATTACGAGTGAAGAGGGAACCTATATATGGAACCTAAACCGAGTAAAAACACGAGATACAATAACATACTATATAATCGTTAAAAACTATGCTATGAACACCATACAAAATCCGGGCTCTTCGTGATCACATCTTTAAAAGTGCCGACGGTTGTGAGAACCTATATTTGGCCATTTGATCTTCTGCTTCAAAATAAGTAGGTAGTGTTGTCGTAATAGGAATATTCTGGTACATTGCACGTAGACCATGAAAATTGTCAAAGACGCAGACTAATTCAGCTCGACGCCAGTCACAGGTTGTACTGCCTGATGGATACTAACGCTGCTCCATCCGGACCAACTCTTCGTTCATCATACATAAACTAGTACTTCCCTCATTATAGATCTACGCAGGCGATGTAGGTCACATCAGGTAACTTGCTTCAGGGGAGATAATCAATAAAAATCATGTTATTAATTTTTTACTCTGCATCTTCTTAATGCACGAAAAGAGACTCTCTTCCTCTGACTTTTCGATATTTTTCCGTCCTTCGTTTTTAAATTTCAACACGTTCGTCATAAAGAAACATAAATTATCTATATAAAAAGTTGTGAATAATGAAACCATGTATGAAGGTGATTAAAGAAAATAGAAATATCACAACTTGAAGGTGGTGGCTGGCCAGGCGGACACTAGATAGTGTCCTACCACCATGCGGAGGTTGTTGGTTTCTTAACGATGTTTTTCCTTCACCGGAGGGTCACTGTGAGAAGCGCACATACATTTTTCGATATAAAAAATCCATTGGTGCACGGCGGGGCTTGAATTTAGTACCTCTGGCATCAAAGCCGACCGTTCTCCCGATCACGCCACCGGGCCTTCGAAGTCGCGTGTTCTAATTTAATGTTTTGTTGCGTTGACAACACTGCTCTGTCATTGCTAGTACGACAAAAATATCTATAATAATACATAGTAGGTACTCTTATCATTATCGGGTGCTACTAGGTAGGTATGTCCCTTCTTTTCTTACCTTTGAATGTAAGTTCATCGTAACACCATGACGGATCTCTTTTTGCACAGACTCTACATCGGTATTTTTTTACGCCATGCGTTAAACTAGGGTGAGACCAGACTTTAAACATTATTATTGATTGCACAAATGATGGCACACCCGCGCTAAATTTAGAAGATTATGTGGGTATGCCAAATTTTCCTACTAACCTACACTATTTATGGGGTAGGTAGGTGAAATAATAAGCACTGTACTCAAATTTTCCATCACAGGGTATTATAATCACTATACAATATATCAACGTGTCCATATTAAAACTTATTTTACAAATAGACATAGTCTTGTTGAATTGAACTTTAAAATAATACTGAGGCTCGAGCCTGGCTGCTTTTGACTTATATTCGTAGGAAAAACCAGACTTCTCCGTCCCTGTCGTCGGTCGGGATACATCGGCATCCTTCGGCGTTTACGAAAGCCTGTCATTAGACAGACCAATCATGAGCGCCGATTGTGACGGTAATATTTTCGGAGCGAGACTACGGAACCAGTAGAAGCACTTAATATTAAATAATTAGCAATACTTAACGCCTACAATATTTATATTAGTGTATAAATATTGTGTTAATAATTGAAGAATTAACTATGTAACATAAACATCAATAACTATTTATAAGTATTGTTGACACAAATGTTGCATTAATGTTGAATAGGCTGCAATACAGCCTATTCAAACGAATCTGCATTAAATGCTGCATTAATCGCTGATTAGCTACAATGCTTCACGTTGTCAACGGACGGAGCTAGCCCAAATGCGTCATATTCACGGCAATGGGACCTCTCAGTTTTCCATTAATTGCAACTAACCGCGGCACGCGCTCTTGAACGCAATCGCGCCTGTGTGGGAAGCATTTAACTAGTACCACAAAAGTCCAATCTCATTTTGTCCGGGCAAATAAGGACTCGTCTGGTAATGTTCTGTAATGGGCGCAAAAACTGCGCCCGGTCACTGCCAAGTCTGCCGATCATTAGTGGACGGCAATTGAGACTTTTGTCACTTACTGACTGCAATATAAATATCAGAGAGTAGGCTGAATGCATTTTGTATAAAAAATGTATATTTCGCACAGTTGGTAAAAGCATATTATGTCGATGTTCTGCCTGATTTGCTACCTAAAAGTAGCTTACTACCATCAATGAGAAAATCTGCCACCATAACCTTACAGTGTTCCGGCAGCACACAGCCCTTGAGAGTCAGAGCTTTCTAGGCCTAGCGTGTTTATCTTCGACCATAATATCATCGCATACCACCAAGTGAAATAGTGGTCAAACACTGCGTCACAAACTGTGAGTTCGACTCGCACTTGGCTAGCTGATTTATGATTTGAAGGTAAAACATTGATCAAAATTGCTTTCTACCCAGTGCTTTCTACGACATAAATATCTAGTTTCTGAGATTGCCTAGAACCTAGAACGGGTGATAGCCGCAAATCTAGTAATTCCAAGATTTCTGCGGTTGCTTCTCCCCAGTTAGCTGACAACGACGTAATTTTCAGGAGATAAATTGTACTGAGAACTTCTATTTATTGTTTCATTTCTATATCTAAATATATAGAACATAGTCGGATTAAGGCACGACCACACCGTAGCGTCCTACAAGCGCGATCTAGGCGGCGATCAGCAGTAGTAGTAGTGTAGTAGTAGCGCAGTAGTATTTATACCAACTGGTTCACACCAAACTCGATCTAAAGCGATCAGACAATTGAAATGTAGATCGCGCCCGCACCCGGAGTTCGCAGCGATGTGGCCGTACCATAAGAAGATACCAAATTTTAATTGATTAGACCTATAAAAGTTGATCACGAAAATCATCCATTAAACGGTTAAACAGGGTGATAAAGTTTCTATGAAACACTGTATTACTTGGTTCGATTCACTCAAAACTCGGTACAAATATGCAAAATTTCAGCTCAATCAAACACTGGGAAGTGAGTCAAATTTAATTTACTAAATTAGACCCTAAAATCAGACTAGTTAAAAAAAGCTTGTAAAAACGGAAATATATAACGCCTTAAGGTACGGCGATACACCGATCAGTACTTTTCAATTATTTTCTGATCGCGTTCGGTGTGAACCAGTCGGTACAAATACTACTGCGCTATCTGATCGCCGCCTAGATCTCGCACGCAGGACGCCGCGGTGTGTCCGTACCTTTACGTATTTTCATCACGATCGTATCTGTCTATTGATACGGTAAACAGGAAATAATGTTTCTTACGATATCGTAAATAGATACTCGTTTATTAACGTCGAAAGGATTAATTGGTACAATATTGTTTGTTATGCGAAATAATAGATCCGTTCGAGTGCAAAACAAACAACAATTTACTCGAAATAAGCGCAAATAAACACCTGCCCTTAATAATTTCTGTTCAACGCTGGATTGTAAAATGATGGCACTATGAGATGCATTTTAAATACAAAAATAATACATAATATTATTATATTAGGCAATAGGAATAAACTCAGCACTATACTGCGCAAACTGGGTTTATGCAGGGCTGATTTTCAGTTTATCCTATTTAACATACATTCAAATTTTTAAAGTTCCATTCGTTTGGGCGCTACGATGCCACAGAGAGTACACAGAGGTACACAAAAGTAAAAAATCAAAGCATTTATTCAGCATATGGTATAGGCAAATTAAAAATCTGCACTTACACGCGACACATAGTATTAAATAGATCATATCAGTAATAATTATTCTTAATATAAATAACCGGCCAAGTGCGTGTCGGGCCACGCGCAGTGTAGGGTTCCGTAGTAGCCCGTTATTCAATGCAAGTCTTTACCGGTTAAAAACAAGTACTTCGTCTCTGTCACTTTAAAGGATTTATTCTAAGGATTTTGTACCAAATACAAAACAACGACTATTACTGCTAAAGTAATAAAGTTATCTTAACCGCTATACTTTTCCTTTAAAGTTCATGAAATGCACTATTATCACGAATTTTCCCAGATTTTACAAGCCAGCAGTTTAGCTTTTAGAGGGGGGGGACGCCCTACTGGGACAAAAATTTGCACTTTAAAGCTTAATATTTCGTGAATTTCATTCAATTCAATCGAAAAATAGTATTAGTGACCCTTAAATCATTTTAAAAGACCTATTCAACGATACCCCACACGATGGGGTAGACGATGAAAAAAAAATTCATCCCCACTTCTCATATAGGGGAGCTACGCTAAAAAAAATATTTTTCAAAATTTTATTTCAGCACTTTGTCGGTGTTATTTATATACATACCCCAACAAAATTATAGCTTTCTAGTATTAACGGTCTCTTAGCAAAACCTCGGACAGACAGACAGACGGACAGACGGACATGACGAAACTATAAGGGACTACGGAACCCTAAAAAGCAGAACTTATTGCATTGAATTAAGAAAATAAAAACAAAAATAATGAGCCATTTAAATACACAAAGTCAAAGTCAAAGTCAAAGTCAAAGCATTTATTCAGTATATGGGCAAATTAAAAATTTGCACTTACACACGTCAAATAACATTAAACAGATCATATTCAATAACAAATATTATAGATATATCAGAAACATAACTTATTGCTTTGAATTTACAAAAAAAAAAACAAATGTATTGAGCCATTCAGCTTTCATCTAGACGTCGAACGTCACACTTAAAACACATGTTTAATTCCCCTGATTAATGTAGGGTTGCCAACCGTACTATTACGTGCACCCGCAACCCAGTTTATGTTTCAGTACTTCAGACAATTTTTATCCAAAAAATTGTGAAATAATGAAACATAATAAATAAATACAACGCAGACTAATTGCAGTACAAATCATATTCCGAATGGAACCGATTGTCCGTCTATCAGCTGCATAATACCGTCTCTACAGGCAACCCTAGATCTGCAAACAAAAGATGAAAACAGATTGACTGTTGAATCTACTGGTGTTTCGGAAGTACTCCCATCAGAGAAGAAACACCAAGAAACTCTATGGGGCTTGTCACTTATTTTAATTAATTTTTTTTAAATTCATATTAAATATTTTTTTAAATTTACAATAAATAATTATGTTATCATACAATTTATATTATATCTTGGAGCTTGGGGCATTCAGGCCAAGCATTTTTGTCATTCATATAGTCATTTAATGTATAGTACGATTTCTTAATTAAATTGGATTTTACAAAGGTTTTAAATCTGCTCATAGACAGTTGATCAATATATCTTTAGGAAGTTTATTATAAAATCGTATACAGTTCCCCAAAAAAGAACCACTAACTTTCCACAACCTGAATTGAGGTAAAATTAATCTATTTTTGTGTCTTGTATTGAAATTATGTACATCGGACCTCTTATCATAATCATTCAAATTTTTGCGTACATACATAATATTTTCATATATATATATTGACATGCCACTGTGAGAATTTTAATCTCCTTAAATTTTTCACGAAGTGAGTCTCGCGACTTCATGGTATATATGGATCGAATAGCTCTTTTTTGTAAAACAAATATAGATTGGATTTCGGCGGCTTTCCCCCACAATAAAATGCCATAGGACATTATACTGTGGAAGTAGCTAAAGTAAACCAATCTAGCAGTGGATTTGTCAGTCAAGTTTCTAATTTTACGTCACACGTCAAACTTATAAGTATAACACCTTCGTTTTGCATCATGTGTTAAAAATGCTGTGCTACTTTAATTTTATTTTCTGGTAGACTATTAAGTTCAATTAAGTAATCATGCATTTGAAAATTATTGATGTGGACTTTATGTTTGGTTTCTGTAAGAATGATAAAGGTACGGTCACACCGCGCCGTCCTGCGATCTGCGGGCGCGATATCAGTACTTTTCAATAGTTTTCTGACCGCGTTTGAAACTGGTTGGCTAATGCTTAGGCCATTCATAAAATGTCTTAGCCTGACACTAAGGCAAGCACTAGAGAACAGTGACAACCGCGTGACGTGCGCCGACGAGCGATGGAAGCAATAAAGTATTGAGCGTAGCGAGCAGAGGAGCCGCGGTTGCTGCCGCGCTTCACTAGAAATACAGACAGGAACATTGGCTCCTGAGGACAGCTGTCGGCACACACAAGTGTTAAGACACAGATTTTCCAAGTATGAGCCTATTTATTTGCCAATAAAAAATTTATTTATCCAGTATACTCTTCAATTTACTAATTTATTTTTATGGAATATTTTTCCAGGAAACCTAGACTCTTTTAGGATTTCCTGTGCCTATCTCCAGACTCTACTACTAATTAGATACAGACATTACGATGAAAACAAAATTATTACAAAATTACAAGATGCTAAGAAAACACTCATATTGCCTACTTTAATAGAATGCAGAATGATCGCGAAACTAGATTTACAAGGGCTTGAGAGAAAATTGAAATGGCTTTAGGAGCGTGGTTCAGTTTGCCAACTATTATAGGAATAGGTTTTGTCGTAGGGCATCTGAAAGTGTGGCTGAAGACCGGAAGATTTATCTCGAATTTTCTATTTGACACCTTGTGTTGTACGTCCTTATTTAATGGTTGATTTGTAGATGTTGTTTACTGATCAATACCTCTACGCCATGACGTGCCATGGGAGAGGCCTATGTCCAGCTTTAGACGGAAATTAGCTGATAATGATGATAATTATTTACCGGCAGTCGGCCAAGTTTTAATCAGTGTACAAATTACCGGAAACGACAGTCGGCCAAATTTTGGTCAGTCAATATATGTTCTGTATTTGCTATTACTGTAACGTGTAGTGGGCATCTTTATCATAAACTTTTAGTTAGAGTTCATAAAAAAGGATGCATATATACATAGATAATACCGTGTGTTTAAGTGCCACTAAATAACTTACTTAAAGTCAATATGACATCATTCGAGTTTGATGTGGACATAGAACATGAACAGGTAACGTACTTATATGACTGTAAGGACAAGCAGATGCTTGTTGTTACTAATACAATAGGAAAAGAACTAATTGCGTCCATTAAATTAAAATTTGAGAAATTAATTTTAACATAAATAATAGTACACCTAGGTCAATAATCTGCAATTTATTTGTTTTCGTCTTCTTTTTTAAGCAAATGCTATGCCTGAATTATGCAGTTTAAAAGAACTATTAAAACTGTCATTAATTTTCGTCATGCAATATCGAAAGCGAAAGCTGTGTGTCCGTCCAATTAAAATATTGTGTTCCCATCTTATACCAAATTCGGTTATATTATTTTAAGCCATAGAATTCATTATCGCTATTTCAAATGAGTCTGCGATCAAATTAACAAAATCTAATGCCAAGTTCACATCAGGCGATTTTTGTTGTTCACCTGTTGTTCAGTTTGAGTAGGTAATGGTTAAAAGTACTCGTCTCGTTGCTGAATAATCTGTCTCGGAAGAACATTTCAGCTGACATTATAGAGCGATGATAAGGTTTAGAATTAAGCTATTTGATTGGCTAATCAAGCGCGATTTATCGGTAGAAAAGTGTAGTATCGAATGAATATTTGTTGTAACTCGTACCGTACGTCCCTAGGCAGTTGAACAACAAATATCGCCTGGACTTATACCCGGTATACCATAAATGAAACAATGCTAAAATAAAACCACACTACAAAGACTGGCATTTGTTTATTTATACCTCACCTAGACGCGACGACGCCGAAGGTATTGTATAATAGACAATAGATACAGACACCTCTAGCCGTACCTGCAACAATATTATTTTTATAAGCACAAAGAAAACCTTCAAGCAAAGCGCTACAACAGCTAAAGCACACAGTTTAATGTTTAATTGAGAAACGGGATAATACTGAAGTAATTAATTCTACGCTTTATCTCAGGGTGGAGTGTCAGCGCAAGGATTACACTGCAAGCTCTAGGAAATAGGTTAGCTAAATAAGTTAAATCTGTGCTAGAAAAAACAGTGTTAGAAAATTATAGTTATAATATCACGCAGATATTATTACTTATTTATTTATACGTTTGCACACAAAAATTGTACACGGAGGACTTAATGCTGGAATTGCAAATGTGTTATATAAAATAGATATTTTTAAAGTATAAAATCTATGAAATATGTATTAAAATTGAATATTATTATTTCGACACGAGGACAGAGGTATGTGCCGGGGCAGCTTGCACTAGACCATATTTTTTATAAAATAGTCACAAGACTAGCAAAAACTCACCTGATATTGGTAATATTGTGTTCGACCATAAGTAACAGATACACACAATTTTTAGCATGCATGCATTCGTTACGATTAAACATTTGGGGTCAAATCAATCAAGGCCTTCTAACCAAAATGTCTTTTTCTTAGTATGTGTAACTGACAAAAGTACTAGTGGTCCAAGTTAAGTAACGACCACTGCAATTACTGATTACTGTTAGACCAACTTCTTTGGCCTGCACTGTAAATGGCATTGTTTTCCTGACGTAATTGCATCCTCCATTTATTAACTCGAGTTTTCTTGAAAACCTATTTCTTGCACTTGGCACGAGATATTTATCGGGTTATAATAACGAAGCCATTGCTGTTATTTACTACATGCCCTGGGATATAACGTTAACTAGTCGTAAAGAGTTGAATTAACGAATAAATAAATGAACACATTTTAGGTTGTTGTCCTAGAATCCTAGATTAAAATTAGTTAATATCTTTGTTGTGTTATAAGTAATCTCTTTGATCAGACCTACGAAAGTAGATCTCATAGCGTCATCAACTAGAGAAAAGCTCATAGTCTTCAAACGGCTAAACCGATGTTGATAAAATAACTGCTAAAAAACCTGCCTTCAAATAAAAAAAACCGCAACCAATGACCCAAATCTTCTCACCAGCACAATAGCTACGGTGCCACCACGGCAATATTATTATTTTACCGTGATACTCACACTCACACATAGTGGTCAAACTAAAGGTACGGACACACCGCAGCGTCCTGCGTGTGCGATCTAAGCGGCGATCAGATAGCATTTGTACCGACAGTAATATTTGTACCGACTGTTTCACACCAAACGCGATTAGAAAACAATTGAAAAGTACTGAGATCGTGCCCGCAGATCGCAGGACGCCGCGGTGAGTCCGTACCTTAATAACAACCTTTTTTAAGTCGGGGGTTATAAGTGCAAATGCTCTACGTATGTAACAACTTTAATAAAAAAATCCATCATAACATGAGCGAGCAATTAGTAGAAGTTAATGAATCGCACATGAGCAACAATAATACTCCATTAAACAATTATACTAGAGCTGACAAGGGTTCAGTTTGGAATAAAGCAACCAATTAAAAGTTGCGCATTCAAACTTTAAGCCTTCAGATACAGATACGTATATGTGAAGCTAATTGACTTCATCTCATGAGTTGGAAACGGTTCTTTTACTATCTTTAATTATGGTCATTATTAAGGTGTCGCTACACCGCGGCGTCCTGCGATCTGCGGGCGCGATCTCAATACTTTTCAATTGTTTTCTGATCGCGTTTGGTGTGAACCAGTCAGTACAAATACTACTGCGCTATCTGATCGCCGCCTAGATCGCGCACGCAGGACGCTGCGGTGTGTCCGTACTTTTAAACGATTATTTAACTTTCATATATATTTATAATGTAATAATCATAATCTTTTAGTTTTATTTTTAAAAAGTATATTAAAATATTTTACAAAAATAAATATGAAATAAAAGTTTTTATCGACAAACAGCAGAATGTATGGATTCCACGTTTACTGAAAACGTAATTAAACTTTTACTGACGTAATTATAATTATTTATAATAAAAATATAATTCTTATTATAATAAATTTTATAAGTTAGCAATAAAAAATAAACTCTTGTAGAATGAAAACGTCTTAATTTCTTAAAGAGATTACTTAACATTACAGGGCTTTACACCATGTTTTTTTAAGTTGGTTAAAGGTACGGCAACACCGCAGCGTCCTGCGTGCCTGATCTAGGCGGCGATCAGATAGCGCAGTAGTATTTGTACCGATTGGTTCACACCAAACGTGATCTACGGCGATCAGAAAACGATTGAAAATCGGATCGCGAACGCGGGATGCCGCGGTGTGGTCGTACCTTAACGATCTAATATACTCATAGCTTTCCGACAATGTGTGTGGAATGACAATCTTTGTGGAGTACAAAGTCACTGCATGTTAAACATTCATCATTGAACATCACGACGAGCACCATTATCCTCATTTCACCTACACCATAATATAGTTTAACTTTGAACATTATAGAAAGGATTCGCCAAAACACTTGTCACTTATAGACGACCGGTCTGTTCGTGTTTATTAATCTTTTTCAAAAAAGGAGGAGGTTCTATGATCAATTGCATGTATTTTTTAAGTATGAACTTGCATTACTCCGTTGTTTTTAAACAAGTTTCAATAGGTCCAGTGAAGTTACAGGGAATTTGACACCTACGTTTTTATGTTTGGCAGTAATTGGAAGTAACCGGTACCGTGCAGTGACATGCACAATTCTGGCTCGTGTTTGTATGAACAAATTATTTATCTATCAAATTATTTTGATTTCAAATTTTCTTTATCAAATTTCAATAAATTAAAAAAAAAACAGAAGCTGTATTGGCTCCAAGCTGCTAATGCATATTATCAGGCTATCGTTTTATAAAACAATGCCAAAACAGATCTACATGATAAAATCTAAGGTTCTAGGTTAATAGCGGTATAATTAACAGAAATAATTAATAGTAAGCCCGGCGTTACCAGTAACGGCCCGCGTAATTGATGAGTACAGAGAGGAGATTTGCCATTGTCTCTGAGGATACACATAATTATGTTTCTAATACGTCCTCGGCTTTAAGATAATCCCTACAATGTTAGCGTGAAGCGAAGTTGGGTGCTGTTCTTAGAGTTGGTAGCCGTTTTAGGATAATTAAATATGTAATGTCTATTCCGCTTATTTAATTAATAGGCGTGATAGTGATCAAGTGCTTTTCTATCCAGAATTTTAAAAAAACTTGTTAGTAGTTAGAGCGCGGTCACATAAACGCGCTCATGTACATAGAGATTAAACAGGGACAAGGAAGTGAGTCCCCCCTATCTTACTCGTATTATCCCTAGCACGTTTAAAAAGGCACACTAATCCATTTGACAAACTGACGAATCTTAAATCAATTCTAGTTTACCATGATAAATAATTCATCAATAATCAATAAAAAAATCATTTTTTCTAACACTATTTTTAATTCAAATTTATTAAAATTTATTTTCTATTTTTTAGTTGGATTTTCTATAAAAGCGTATATTTTTAGTTTTTTTAAACTATTATTTATTTTTCATTTTTTAGTCGAATTTTTTTAAAAGCGTAATCCTGATTATTTTAGTAAGGATAACGGGTCAAAATGTTTAAAATATTGAATTGTCATCGGTCCTTAATAAGTATGCCAAATTTCGAGTTAATCCGACGTCTTGAATGGGGTTAAAATCATGTTCAAAGATTCCGTTACATACTAACATACAAACATACATACGTCTGAAGCTAATAAAAGCGTATTAAATATTTATAATCAAAGTCTCTACTTGCGGATCGTACATTACATAAATATCCACATTAACTCTGTCTCATTTTCTCTGTAACCTATGTTTTAACTGTACCAATATCGTTTTTCTTCTCTTTACTTTATATCTTGTTATCTTAGGAAAAAATTGATGTCGTCGCACGCAAAGAGTCAGGCGCAGAAGGCAGAGTGAAACATCAACTTGGAGTCTCAATACGAATCATTATTTTTATTTCCAGCAATTGCATTTTAAAAAACCTGTCTATATTGCTGACGATACTAATTATTCTTTGACGTAGTTTACACACAGATACTTATCGCTAACTGAGCTATTTGTACTGTGTGCATACAGAAATTGCTAACGCTAGCTATATGCTAAAGTTTGACTACTATCTCGCCTGGAAGTAATCGATAATGTGGTTGAAGATGGTGAACACGCTAGGCCTAGGAAAGTCTAACTCTCAAGGGCTGTGCTTCTGGAACACCGTAAGATTTAAGTAGGTAACTTACTTACAATGGCAGTGTTTGTCCCCTTTCTGAGCCTTATCTTCTAAATGTGTAATTTTTCTTTGTTAATTCTTATATACAATAAATTTAATGAATACATAAATAATTGTTATATATAAAATTAATGTTTAATATTCAGAAACATAATGTGATATTTGTTGAGAATATATCTGGTAGAGATCGCTAATAGCGATAAGACCGCCCATTGTAATACCGCATAGACATATTTTTTTATTTTTGTAATATATATGTACCTAATTGGTTTGCAATAAAGAGTTTTTGTATTGTATTGTATATCAATGTTCGTTTTCCCTGAAAATCGCTCATCGCTGCATCTCACCCAAACTTCACAACGAAAGTAATAAACGAACACTTTAACCCTTAATTAATTATAGTGGCCGCAGTTCCAGTAAACCTTTCGCCAGTAATTGTAGCTCGAACGTGTAATGTTTGTTAAGATGTCGGACCCTGAGTTCAGTGACATATCTGGGTCCTCCGCCGTATGACACTGTTGCCATTTTTCTTAATTACTCAACTGTCCTAAACAGTCATGTCCCAGGGTATAGGTCCCAGTTTATTGGTTAAGTATTTTGTATTTATTACCTTCATCCTAATATTTACATGACGATGGTTTTATACATACAAGTTTCAGATTATTAATTTGGCTTAAACGGATAAATATGAATATTATTTAAACAGATTTAAAACTTCTAAAAGAGGTCGAGTTCATCGAATAATATTGTGTTCGACGTGGTGGTGTTTTAGATTATAATATAATAAGTAATTGATGATTTTCATATGACCTAAAACTATGTATTTTAGTGCTGTGAACTTGTGTGATTACCTTGCAGAGAAGCAAGGACAAACATTTGTTTTCATTTAGATTCATAATAAAAGTCAAATAAAACGTGATTTTATAACAAGCAAAAAATGTAAGTACGCGAATCATTCGTGCACTTACATTATGGAGCAACTTCTTTTTAATGCAGAAATGGGTAACGTTTTACCACTATCTTAACTTCTCCATAAAGAAAAATCTTCATGTCATAATATATGTCTTTTATTATTAATTACCTATTCCAAGAATATAACTACCACCAACCTATATTCCCACAGTATAATTTTAGTAACTTCAATGAAAGTTTTAAAGAGCCCAAATTTTCACGTATTTTTCTTCCAAACTTGAATGTGGCCTCGTAAATGAGGAGTTGTAAAACAATTTAAATGAACAAATACAAACTGTTAAAATAAACAGCGGTTAGGTAATGTTGAGGAAAGTTTTGATACCTACTTTCATTTATTTATCAGACGTGGGAGATTTCAATGAAACACTGGGTGCAATGTTTATGCAAGTTCAATAGAACTTAACGATAGATTAAACATAGAGCAGATTTCATTAAACAAAATAGTTCCACTACAATCACTAGGTGGCTTTTGATGTTAACCTACTGACATATCTTTATGTTAGTTTATTATTTTTTTAACGAAAATATTTCATAGGTTTTTAAAAATTACAAATGTAAGAAAAGCGGTATAAACATTAATTGAAAATACATTATTTTTCAAAAAAAATAAAACCGACTTCATAACCACAAACAGGCACACAAAAGCGAAAAATATAATAAATTACTTAACATATGGATGTAGTATATGGATAGTAGATAGATACTATGTATGTAGTAACTATCTACTAACTATTAGACTTGGCTGGCACCGACTTCAAATAGATAAGTGGGTAACGCTTATAATAATTTTATTAAGTAATTTATTTTTCGACGACATTCGCAAAGCGGTGGGCATGACTGGAAACAAAGAGCCGAAGATCGGGCTCAGTGGCGTGACTTGGGAGAGGCCTATGTCCAGCATTAGACTGATACCGGCTGGTTATGATGATGATGATGATGATTTATTTTTCGCGTTTTAGTGCCTGTTTGTGGTTATGAAGTCGGGTTTTTTGGGTTCGGAACCCTAAAAATTGACTTCAAATGCCGCGCTAGTGAAAATATCCACTAGTCATAATGATATCATCAAGGTATCAAAGGACAATGTCCAAAATGGGCCTGTGCAATAAAAGCATCTGACACACACGATAAATAACTGTCTATTTTATTACAATAATTCCAAATACTTTTATAACACGGACTAGTTGTATTCCAAAATGAATATTAAAAAGTATTCTTTGCGATTATTAACATTAATCGCCGTCATATGGCCGCCATCTTCGCCAAACGTCATGTCATGTCAAAAAATATTAGCTCAAAAATGATGCACCCTAACAAGACAAATCAAGAAGGTAAATCTATAGATGAAATTGACTGTACTAAATTCTTAGGGTTACCATAGATAATAAGATGACTTGGAAAAAAACACATACCTAGAGACATTAACTAATCGATTGACGCAATTCTCAAAAGCTCTTTATAAATAAAAACTCACGTTCATTTTAAACTTATAGATTTAAGACGGGAATTTAACGTGACTTACGCGATGTCGATATAGCGATCGACATATGTTTCGGCCTCATCCGGAGGCCTTCTTCAGGATCACAAGTGCGGGGCGCTCGCCGACGCGTTCAGCCTCGCACTGGCCACAAACATACTACATATATATATACATAATCACACAGCTGTAGATTGTAGACAGAACACGGGACGTTCTGCAATCATACATCTAAGCGGTATTGTAATAGAATATAATACAGTGTGTGAAAATAGGAAGCCTCTATTGTCCTCATCGTAAAAAGTATCGTAAAAAGCCTATATATTTGATGTTAACTCAAGTTCCCATCCCATTGTTTGGATAAAATATTGCCACCGATTTTATATCGGTGTCGTAGTAAACGTTGTTTTATAATTAATTTCCTTTAGAACAATACAATGCGATTAAATACAAATGTATTCGTTGGAAATAAGCAGGAATTGAGGGTACCAGAAACTAGCGTATTTTCAGCTATAAAATATTAATATTATTTATAACTGACTCCCAAAAGGGAAGGGTTATCAATTTGTTTTTTTTTTCTAGGCCTAGCGTGTTCACCATCGACCACATCATCGCTTAGCACCAGGCGTGATAGTGGTAAAACGCTAACCTATCCTCATGTTCTTGTAGTAGATGAAAAAGGCCACATTGTACTCGTACATACATGCATAGTACATACCACAGAACATCAAATGCCTACAAGTTTGATATGCTGTAGTACTGACAATTAATATACAATAGTACTACTTAAATCTTAGAACTTCGCAATAGTTCCACATTCTCTGTTCCTCGCGTACTGTCTTCATAAATTAGTCTCACAGTAGGTACAGAATGCTCGCATGTGTTGTGACAAGTTGCAAATGTTTTGTCCCCAGCACTAGAGGTAGACAAGAAACCATTCTTCAGCACACAATTAACCCTCGCGTCGCAACAATGCAGAGTATAGTACCGGATTATCGTACGGTAGCCCGTCAGGCACCCACATTTTGAAGGGCCAGAAAAATGAAAGTATGGATCAAATCTTGGAAGTTAAATTACAACCACTTCTTGACATTAGATTGGACTGAAATTTGGTATTCTTGCCATTTTCACCAAATACATAATCGCCAAACGAAGGAACATATAAAAATAAACTAATTCGTTTGAAGGTACGTTAACATCGATATCTATTGATTTAAAAAAAAGGTTATTCATATTTTTAACAATTAAAATAATTAAAAACCATGTATATAATATTAACTACTCCTAAAACAATAATACAGACTATTTAAAACTACAAATAAAAAATCTCTATTAAGGTCGCTGGTAGGGTAGCCAAAAAGCTGGCGATTTTACCTCTTTGAATGGCAAGACTAGTTCGTTGCCAGCTCTTTGGTCGTGGGATCATAGATCATCTATAATGGAGAGCTCTTTTATAAAACCGCGTGCTTGTTGACCCCACGGTCCCATGCCTATAACTTTAAGTTGACATCTACATCTATAGATAAAATGCTTGATAGATATAGACGAAGAATATCGTTTTGCAAACCTAGAGAGACTTGAACTCAGCTAAATAACATGATTTACTTAGGTAAGAGTTTTTTCTTGTAGGATAATCACTTTTTATGGACCAATTTTTTATCCGAAACACTCAGCAGCTATCAATTGAGACTGTAGTGGCACTCGACTTGCAATTTACGTGTCAGGAAGGCGTGAAAAAAGAGAAAAAAAAAACATTCTAGGCTTATTTTACATTCGGCTCACTTTCAGCGGCTGATTATGCCATTTACTCGGTAGGGTCAGAAAATAGTACTTTGTTTGATACGTATTAATGTCTGATTCGCACACTGCAAAATAAGTAAATTTTTACATACTTTTACATACACAGAAATATTAATTAATAATAATAATTTATTAACATTTTCGTGCTTTTAATTAACGTGCTATGTTCATAATATGTAGGTTGTTTGTAAAAATTAGCTAACCATGGTCAACAACTTGCTTATATGGTTTGGACATCTAAAGAGGATGGATGAAGAAAGACTGACAAAACATAAGACGAGTGGGAATGGGCGAGCCGGTAGAGGCTAACCTAGGCGAACGTATCACGACCAAATCGGAGACGTTTTAAAGAAAGGTCAAGTCAAAAGTACCTATAACCAGCGAGCATGTATGAAGGCGCTCATGAAAGTGGAAGAAGTGAAAGACGTGTGTCGAATCGTAGCATGTGGAAAGAAGTAGTCTCTGCCTACCCCAACGGGAAAAATGCGTGATTTTATGTATGTATGTATGCCTAACATCTTGCTGATATCCGATTACGCTGAAAATTAGCATAGGTACTTATATTAGTTCAATAACAGTGAATTTTTATGGTACCATCGAGCTGACTTAATGATGGAGCTGGGCTGAAGGGACTGAAACTCCGTAAGTAGTAAGTCAGGCGGAACTTTGATATACTGCACCTATCACCTTTGGTAATTCATGGTTAAGTATCTAAGCAAGCCAAAACCAAGTAATATCGCGTTTGACGAACTAACAGTAGTCTTAACACTAAGTTAAAGAGATTATTAGGTAACCAGTAAGTCCAGACGGATACACAAACAGCTTGCAACAAGCTCCATTTTGTTTTGTCTAAAAACAGCCTTAAAGCTCTACGTAAAAAGGGAGGGACGATATAGCCTGAGGCGGACAAATTAGGGGTGCCACCACGGCATAATCAAAGACACGGGCGTGGGAATTGACAAATAAAATAGGTATCCATTTCCTAAAGATGTTTAAGAACACTATTACTACTATTTATAGCTGAGTTTCTTAAGAATAATTTACCATTCATAAGAATAAGTAAACCATTCGCAATATAACTTCCACTGTGAGTTGGCGTGTTCATACAAGTCCTGTAACTAGAACAAAAATCCAACATTAGACGCTTAGAATATTGATGGGATTGTAATGGAATTTTGTATTCAATAAGTTTTTAATGCTGTGGGTACTACATAATTGCATTGCTTAGAGGGAATATGAGTAAGTACCATAATAGTTTATTTTGATGATTGGTTTCCGATTGTTTTTTCTTTACTCCAAATTTAATAGCATTATCACTAAAGATGTGTTGACCCCGTCCCACTAGATGTTAAGTAATGATGCGGTCGATAATAAAGATAGCTTACCCTATTCTCTCGTGACTTCAAGATCCCTAAATTGTACTGAAACAAAAACTGAGATATGCCGATATGCCGAGTCCTACGTGCTACTTGATTGTTACTAACCAGTTCCACTAACCACTTTAAATCATAAACAAACTCTAGAGGATTGAACACATTTTTGTACACCATTTTCACACAGCTGGTAGAAGCATTATATCGATGTGCCTCCTGCTTTGCTACCAATAAAGTAGCTTATCACCATCGAGTAGAAAATCTGAACCCATAACCTTACGGTGTTCTGGCAGCACACAGCCCTTGAGATTCAGAGTATTCTAGGCCTAGCGTGTTCATCATCTTCTACCACATTATTGCTTACCAGCAAGTGAGATAGTGGCTAAACGTTAGCCTATAAAGATATAAAAAGAGAGTAGGTAAATTTAAAAGCAAAACCTTCATTCAAATTGTTAGAGAATCGTTTCTGAGATACTCGAAATAAATGTGTATACCTACTCTATAGAATAGCTCGATTAAATAAATAATATATACCTAAGAAAATGAATATGCTAAATAAATGAGTTGTGTAAAAGATTTCTAAAATTTCAATTGTCACGTGCAGACGACAAACAGATTTTGGTGAAACTATTAAATTAGGTTGAAACCATTTTGGGTCAAAGGGACCGAGAAGAATGCTAATCAGTTTATTAAGGCATAAAAGGTTCTAAATTACAGTAAAAACATCTTTTTTTTTCAGAGACGGTTTCTTTTAAGGTTGGCTCATAATAAAAATATAAAAGAAAAAATCTGATAAGTACCAAATTGATACTGAGAAAAACTGGCCGATAATGGTATTAGTAACTTGTAATTAACTTATAATAAATAAAACTTATATCTACGCTATGGGTGCCGCCATCTTTGGATATCATCACAGAGAACTTAATAGTACAACGATATCATCAACAAAAGACTCAATGCATGTAGAATAAACTTTTGAAGGCTAAAAATATGACCTCAATCATGCTTTTGCTCTTTTTAGGGTTCCGTACCTTAGAAGGAAAAAAGGAACCCATATAGGATCACTTTGTTGTCCGTCTGTCTATCTGTCTGTCTGCCTGTCCATTTTTCCGTCTTTCCGTCTTTCCGTCTTTCCGTCTTTCCGTCTGTCCGTCTGCCCGTCAGTCATGACCCTTTATCTTCGGAATGCGTGAAGATATCAAGTTGATCCTAATTCTAAATATTTGGGTATACGGTATCTTTCGGCTGTGAAAAAATCAAACCTGTAAATCAACGCGATCGAAAGCTATGATCTTTATGTCATATTTTCGCAGCATTTGCAATTTCACAAGGGAATCAAACCCTATAGAGTACTTTCCGTTGAACTAGAATCATGAAATTTGGCAAGAAACAACCACTTAGTTAGAATAAATGAAAACAGAAAATATGTAGTATAATTATTAAAAAAGTGAATTTACTATTCTATCTTCTTTATAATATTACAAACTTATTATTTGCGGTGTCGGTTAAATTCTGATATCTTTTGTATTTTTTATGCATTTTTTTTATATCTTATAGGCTAGCGTTTGACTACAATTTCACCTGTTGGTAGGCCATAATTCAGATTCATGTCAATGCAGCGTTGAAGCTGTCAGTGATCATCTTACTGGAATATCAACAAAACTTGCATTAATTTGTCAAAACATTAGAAGTATTGATCGAAACTTACCACAAATTGAAATTTTACTTACTCGCATAAGTATTGACATGGATATTGTTATTCTTATAGAGTGATGGCTAAATAAAATTAATTATTCCCCCCATCTCATAAATTTCACTCCGCATTGCTCGAAGCACAATAGTACACAAAACGAAGGAGTCGTAGTCTTTATTCGAAACAACATAGAAGCAACAGTATTTGAGCCCCCAGCATTTGAAGCAAATTGTTTAGTTGTTACCATCTGAAATGATACAGCAATTTTAGCAATCTATCGCCCTCCATCTTATAGAAACCTAAATAACTTTCTCGTTACAATTGACCGAATCCTAACTTCATTAAAATCATACACAAATATTATACTGACAGGCGATATTAATATAAATATAATCAATGATGATGGTGAGGAATACTTAGAACTACTAGCCTCACACGAGCTCACATCTGCACATAATTTTCCTAAACTAGAGATAAAAGTTGCCTAGACCATATGTTTCTCAAGACAAGACTCAAATCTACGACACTTGTGATCTCACCCACAATCACAGATCATTATAGTGTCGCGCTTATATTAAAAACACATAAAATACACGTTACGAATAAAAATAGTCTGCTTAGCTTTACAAATTATGCTAGCATTCCAGAAGACCTAAATATTTCTACTCTTAATTCAATTCTTTGTATGAATGATGTAAACCAAGCTACATCTGTATTAGTAAATGAGATGAAAAGGGTAATTTTTAAAAATACTTCTGTCAAACAAATGCCTTGTAGGCAACAAATAAAAGAGCCATGGATAACACCAGGCCTTCTTAAGTGCATTAGGCATCGCGATAAATCCATCAGAACCTAAAACTTGACCCGAACAATAAAAATCTTTCCACCATTTATAAACGCTACAGAAACTTTTGCGGTAATATCATTAAAAAAGTAAGAGAGGAATACGACAAAAATGAAATTAAAAAAGCTAATAAAAACTCCAAAAAAACTTGGCAGATTATCAAAAATATTTCAAAAGTAAATTCTAACATAAACAGTAGTATAGATAATGAGCACTTACTAAAATTAAAGGATAGTCCAAGTAAATCTCTAAATTTGATTAATAATTACTTTTCCAATGTTGGTAAAAAATTGGCGGATAACATTTTATGCAATGAATTTAATAAAAAGGATGTTCCGACCGTCTCAAACTTAAACTGTAAAAATTCCTTTGTTCTATTAGACACAGATAATGTAGAAGTGGAGACATTAATTATGAACCTTAAATCCAACTGCTCAATAGGATTTGATGGATAGGATTTGATTACCAAAGCATTGAAAGTTTCTAAATCTCTTATTGCACCCGCTATCACACACATATCAAATCTTTGCTTTTCTACAGGAATTTTCCCGGATATGTTCAAAATTGCTCTAGTAAAACCTATATTTAAAGGTGAAGACAGAGACAGTATCAGCAATTATAGACCGATTTCCATACTTACGTCTTTATCAAAAATATTAGAAAGACTTGTCAACAAACGACTGACTTCCTTTCTCACCAAATACAAGTTACTCTCTGATAACCAATTTGGTTTTATCTCGGGTAAATCCACCGAACTTGCGGTTGGCGAACTTACAGATTATATTGTACGAGAAGTTGATAAAAAAAATAAGTGCATAGGTATCTTCTTAGACCTAGCTAAGGCGTTTGATACTGTCTCTGTCCCAAAACTAATTCGAAAGATGGAGATGCTGGGTATTAGAGGAGTTGCCTTGAGACTTTTATCGGACTATCTCTCAAATCGATCTCAATGGATAAAGGTGGGTGAAAATACTAGCGACGTGGCAAAAGTCACCTACGGAGTTCTCCAGGGCAGCATTTTGGGACCCACCCTCTTTCTTATTTATGTAATTGACCTTTGCAATCTTAAACTAAAAAATGGTAAAATAGTGGCATTCGCTGATGACACCGTACTCGTTTTTTCTGCACCATCATGGACAGAGGCCAAGAATCTTGCTGAAATTGGCCTTAAAGGCAGTGATGTCTTGGCTCAGATCAAACATTTTAACACTAAATCTCAGTAAAACTAAATATATGACATTTTCAAGTTCAAAAGCTAGTCAACCGAACCAAGATGCAATCGCTATCTCAGCTCATGTCTGCGACAATTTAAGCACTATTGCATGTACTTCTTGCGTAAATCTTGAAAAAGTATTGCATTTAAAATACCTTGGAGTAATTATTGATAATCTTCTGACTTGGAAAGAACATATCAAAACTCTAACCGGAAGAACCCGCAAATTAATACGTGTCTTTAAGCGTTTGAGAAATAGAGAAGATTCCCATCTCATAACATCTGTTTATTATGCTTTGTGTCATAGCCTTTTATCATATTGTGTGAGTGTCTGGGGAGGAACATACAAATCATATATGTTAGAAATCGCAAGAGCTCAAAGAGCTATTCTCAAAGTTATGTTAAAAAAACCTTTTAGATTCTCAACATCAAAACTTTATGCAGAAGCAAAAGTACTATCAATAAGAAAACTTTTTATCATAAAATCTATCTTATTCGCCCACAACAAGGCGACTTTTGTACAAAAGGATTATTTGAATAAGCGTAGAAAGGACAGAATCTTCTCGGTAGGAAAGTTTTCCTCTTCCTTTGCTTGTAGACACCAGTGCTTCTTAGGACCCCACCTTTACAACAGTTTAAGTAAAAAAATTACTTTCTTCACACTACCGTCCAAACTTTGCAAAAAATCTCTCACCTCGTTCTTACTTAGTATCTCATACTATGAAACTGAACAATTACTAATTACACTAAAATAAAACAATTGAACACTTAAACTCACTTCATTCACTCTCTCATTCTCAAAATCACACATACACAATCAATCACACACACACATGCACGCGCGCACGTGCTCACACACAAGCACACACAACATATACACACATTTTATCATTAATAGCAACATAGCTAACTACATAAAATATACCAAACAATTATAAGCTGTGACACAATAATAAATAATTATATTACATTCCATTTTTTTGTCCTATAATAAAATATTAATATTATCCTTTGACATGATTATATACCTTTTATTCAATATTTGCATTCACCTTTCTATTTTAATTAGTAAATAGTTGAATTAAAAACATTAATACATTAGAACCTATATTGCCCTCATTTCTTGTTACTTGTACCATACGTAAATTTAAACCTACCGCTGCAAAAAAAAAACAAATCTTTTGGTCGTGATATACTATTTCACTAAATATGAATACATATTATAATTAATTATCGAGGTTCATTTTTGTAAGCATCCGTATTTAACCCATGTAACTACCTTTTGCCAAGATCTCCATGTTAGGCTAGAACACTATCCCCATATATTTAAACACCTGCGTATTTTGCCTACATACCCTCTATTATCACATCAAAGCAGCGGATTTGGTTTTACGTACTTTATAAGACAATGTCAACATTGGATAATACTAAAAATGGTAGGTTCCGAGAGAAGAATCGTAGGAGCTGTAACACAGGTTTTCCTAGTACGGCTTCTAACGACCATCCTAAGAATAATAATAAATGTGATTCCATTCTATAAAATAAAATTAAATGTATAATAATTCCCAATATGTTAAAATAGTGTAAGAAATTGAATGTACTTTTATTTTAAACTTTTGTGTATTAGGAAAAAAATTGAATTTGTAATTTTTAAAATTGAATTGAATAAATGAAAAATGAAATAATGTACTCGAATATGGTGAACATGCGACGTCTAGAATACTCTGACTGTCAAGTGCTGTGCACAGAACTCAGTATGGTTATGGCGGTAGGTTTTCTCCTTGATGGTGGTTAGTAAGCTTCTTATTGATAGCAAGTCTGGCGGAAAACCGATATAAGATGCTCCTACCTGCTTTCTACAATTAGAACCACGTTATAAATATGCGACTGCATTGACGCGGAATGATAAAGTTGTTCTACGTGGATATCATTCCATTGCCGACTTTTATTGTCAAACAAAAACGATATCGGTGCATACATGTAATAGTAGTAGTGATTAGGTGCTTGTATGTATGCGGCGTGAAAAAAACGCTCAGATTTTAATAGCAATTAGCTCCAAGTTGTAACTATAAAATTCAGTCTAATAAATATATGCATAATAGTCTGGAAGAGATTGTTTAATGTGATAAGACCGCCGTTTGTTAAACCGAATTATTTTGTTGTTATCTTAAATTTCATAGGCTTCTCGTGACCACGATCAATGCAACTTAGTCTAAACTTCGAGGTTGTGTAATGTCTTTTTTAATATTTCTATTTTAATGTATAACTATCTAAAACAGTTCCTGAAAATTAAAACATCAGACGTTTGGCAGTCAACGTTTGCAGTCTCCTACATAAAAGTAGATTTGTCCGTAAACCAACATCTCTCGTACAGGAAACTAGAACTACAACGGTTTGGCAACTGTCCAGCCAGGCTAAGCTGAGATAGTAATTTGTAGCGCAGCACTGACATTATGCAAACACTGAAATATAAAACGTGTCTGTTCAACATTTTTGTAGTGGTAGGACTTCTGCTAGTCCGCCTGAGGCGGTACCACCACTTTGCCAATTAATTTTCAGCCGTGAAATAGGAATGTTTTTCGGTTGAAATGGCAAGGTGTCCAGTGAAATTACAGGGGATGTGAGACTCAACATCTTTATGTCACAAGGTAACAAGCGTAGTGCAGTGACATGCAAAATTCTGGCAGTCCAGAATTTTGCATGCCGCTGTATTTTTTATAGGTAGACGTCATCGCTTACCATAAGGCGAGCGTCTTGCAAAAAAAAAACATACCTACATACATTAAATCACGCCTTTTTCCCGTTGGGGTAGGCAGAGACTACTTTATTCCACATGCTTCGATCCTGACACATGTTTTTTGCTTCTTCCAATTTCATGAGCGCCTTCATACATGCTCAAATAGTTACAATAATATTTTTCGACGTCTTCTGTTTTTGCTGATAGAACTTCTTCTTTTCCACCAAGGAAAGCATTTTATACCGTTGCCGCTATATGACGGTCGCTTTAAGCGTCGAATAAAATCTCTAAACGTTGGCTTTGGAAACAAGACAGCATGGTTTCCTAGAGAGCGTTATTTGATACTGTAACGTCAAACAGCAGTGCCGCCGTTTGCATGACGGCCGTCTTTACAGAGTTAAAGGGTCTTCGAACGTTTTTAGGGTTCCATACCCAAAAGGTACCGATGGAACCCTATTACTGAAGTTTCGTTGTTCTGCCGTTCGTCCGTCTGTCCGTCTGTCTGTCAGAGGGCTGTATCTTCTAAACCCAAATACGTAGGCACTTGAAATTTTCAGAAACTATGTCTGTAGCTGTTGTAACAACAAATACTAAAATCCGAATATAGTTAAAAATTAAAGGGGTTGAAAACAAAAGAAAAGTGATTTTTCAGGCGTTTTTGCTCGGTCTAATGAACCCTAACCTATAAGAGTACAATTGACAGTTGACATATTTGACACTTATTTGACATTTGTTGTTTTTCTGCGCTGCCATCGTAAAACAGTACTTACGGCTTTTGAAAAAGTGATTTTGAAATGTGCACACGTAAAGCAGTGTTGCTGGCGAAACAAGTGAATTTTGGCAAGATTCAGCCAACCGGTGCTTTTAGCGATTAATAGATTGAAATTTTCTCATAGCACACAAATTATAATGAACATTAAATTTAAAAAAAATTAAAGAGGATTCCCTTCATACAAGAAATGTTATTTTCGGCAAATTTTGTTCAATCTTATTAATTACGTTTGTACGGAGCCCTGCGTGTACGAGTCCGACCGCACTTGGCCAGTTTATTTGCTTGATCTTATTAATATTGTACAGTGGCATATTCATTATTCTGTGACAGTGGTAGGGAACCCTCCGTGTGCGGCTCAGTCTCGCACTTGGCTGGTTTATTTTAATTTTATAAAGAAAAACCTGTTTAAATATTATTATGTTATTATTTTAGTAGCCAGTGCGAAGGCAAATAAAACAAGGTGGCATAATCAGTGTCTAGTTATAATGCCCAGCCACGACCTGCTGTGGCATTATTGTATTTAAAGTAAAATAAATGTTTTTTAAAAGCGGCAACAGTCCAATGGATAAGGTGTCGAACTGGCGATCGAGAGGTCGTGAGTTCGATGGGTCGGCCCATTGCACTATTGACGTGACCCTACTCCAGACACAAGCATATTTAGCTAAGTTGGAGGGGTTAACAAGAACACTTGTCATGTGCAACCTACATTGCCAGTAAGCTTTATGAAAATAAAAATAAATCTTTATTAAATAGCAGGATAAATGTGGGATTTTTTTTTGGATAATAATTGATCCAGAAAATAACATATTATTACTTGAGGTATTATATTGCTTGCAATCAAATAACCAAGTTACAAGTCCAACATATAAGTACTTCAAGCGCGGACGACAACAAATTTAACCCTATCCAAAACTTACCCAACTTGACCCAATGATGTAACTACAACCCAACTCCACAGTTTATTTGCCACTTCGGTACTCCTTAACCTATAAAGGAAGTTTTAGCATGATCTTAGTAAATCCCGGAACTTACCTCGAGGTGTGAAAATTCCCGGAGAAGCTTTACGAGAGAAATGTCTTACAAAAAGCTATTTAAGCTGTAGTTTTACTTTAAATCTAGGCACACCAATATGAGGTGTAGCATTAAAGTACGGCCACAGCGTCCTGCGATCTGCGGGCGTGATCTGAGTACTTTTCAATTGTTTTCTGATTGCGTTTGGAGTGAACCAGTCGGTCGCCGCCTAGATCGCGCACGCAGGACGCTGCGGTGTGTCCGTACCTTTATGCGTTAATTTTAGTTTAATATTAGACTTGAGTAAAGTACATTCTGAAGCAAGCATGACATACAAACATTATTGTAGCGTAGTGTTTTTGGTCTATAGAGTGTCTTCCGTTGGCTGATTTTGATAAGTGGCACGTTGTTCGAATAGCTATGCCATAGCAAGTGTCAACGGGAACATAAAAAGTGAAAAAAATTGAAAATGGCAGGTTTGGGACACCATAATGTGTGGTTCAAACATTTTTTCTTCATTTCCTATCGAGTGGGTATCACATTAAAGGGCTTGAAAAGGTGATTAAAAATATATTTATTTTGTCTAAAAATATTGTGATTATACGTGAAAAGGAAAAATTATTTATTTACGAAAAATGTATTAAGGATATACATATATCATCCGCAGTCTGGTTCATTGTTTTTACCCGACTGCGAAAGGAGGGTTATGTTTTTCGAGTGTATATATATGTATTTAAATATGTATGTGTGTATATATGTATGTATATTTCTTTGGCACGCCCTAGAGCCTAAACGGCTTGTCGTATTTTTATGTCAATAGAATCATAAAAGTGACACTGGGTACATCAAAATGAAAAAAAAAAAACAAATTTAAGGATTATTGGCCCCAAAAAGTAATCTAAAAGAGTATGATGTCAAAATTTAAGCATTTTTAACGTATATTTATAACCTATATGTTTTATTGGAGTTTGGAATAGGAAATGCTAATAAATCTTTTTTTTACGCAGTTGGGTTATTTGTACTTTTCAATAATTCACTAGTTTAGTACATGTCTTGTTATTAAGATAATATACTAATATGAGTCACACTAATACTAATAAAAGAATAAAAAATCTTATACTAGTATTTTATTAGTATAAATGTAAGTACATATATTTTATACACAGAATAAAATGATTTGAGATTGAGTTTATGTTTATCATTCAAATACCATCGGTAAAGTTATGTAAACTAGTGTGTTCACCATCGACCACATCATCGCTTGCAACCAGGCGAGATATACAAAGGCAAGTCATTTAAAAAAAAAAACATTTCAAGCGTTTGACCACTATCTCACCTGTTGGTAAGTGATGTTGCGGTCTAGGATGGTAGGACGCTAGGTCTAGAATGGGAACTGGCTCTCAAGGACAGCTGCCAGTATACATTAGATTTGGCGGCAAATTTTCTAACTTGAGGGTGGTAGCTGGCCAGGCGGACACTAGATAGTGTCCTAACACCATGCGGGGGTTGGAGGTTTCTTAACTATGTTTTGCCTTTACCAGAGGGCCACTCACAGAAGCGCACATAATTTTTTCGATAGAAAAATCCATTGGTGCACGGCGGGGATTAAACTCGGTACCTGTGGCTTCAAAGCCAACCATTCTTCCAATACACCACTGGGCCTATCAGATATTTAAAATCTGTGAGATCTGCCTATGACACTCAACATTTAGACGTTTCAAAGTAAAGGGCACAGTAACGCATGGAATTTAAGATATACAGAGCTTGCCGATCTCAGCTGCTGATACAGGCAGCCGTCGTCACTTACCATCAAGCGAGCGTTTTGCTTTTTATCTTTATCTAATAGGCAAGCGTTTGACTACTATCTCACCTGTTGGTAAGTGACGATGCGGTCAAAGATGCTAAGCACACTAGGCCTAGAATGGGAACTGGCTCTTAAGGATAGCTGCCGGAACACATTAGATGTTTGGCTACAGATTTTCTAAGTTGAGGGTAAAAGCTGGCCAGGCGGATACTAGATAGTGTCCTACCACCATGCGGAGGTTGTTGGGTTCTTAACGATGTTTTTCCTTCACCGGAGGGCCACTGAAAAGCGCACATAAATGTGTTTACCTCTGGCATCAAAGCCAGATTGTTCTCCCGATTACGCCACCGGGCCCTCAAAATTAAATTATCTTATATATATAAATTACTAGCTGGCCCGGCGAACTTCGTACCACCTAACAGACAATGAAGGTTGTGTTACTTTTTAGATGAACTTAGTTTAGGCTTTTAAGAACGTAATAAATGAATAAAAAAGAGATATTAAGTTTATTAATGTATTATGGCAATACAGATATAGAATAAAAGTTGGTAATAATGGTTTTTGGCAATACCTATATACACTTTTTTATGTTGCTTGTAAGCATACATTTCTGAACGCACGCATATTGGACAATCAATAAATATGTCAAACAATTATCATTTCTGACAATATTTACATTTTTTAAATCTACATAACTTGAATTCACAAAAAGTTGAAAAATTTTTACTTGACACTGGCTAAACTAATCGCTGGCTACACTAATTGCGTGGAGCCAAAATTATACCAAAAAAAAATACGCGATAATCCGAATATTGTAATGCTATCCACACATGGGAATAATTTTTATACTTGACACTGGCTAAATACACTAATCGTGTGAAGCCATATTAATACAAAAAAAAATACGGCGGAATAAACAATTGAACATCAAATGATTGGCAGTTTTGAAACCCAGGAACATTTTGGCAAAATACATTTTCTTATATAATATTTTTCGGTCAATTATTCATTGTTTTTAATACTTATTGTCCTATTCCTGACAAAGATAATTCCAAAAATACAAAAATCATCATCTCAATTTATACTTTTAAAGAAAAACTAAAAAAATTCTACTTAACACAAACCGGTATTGATGATTATTAAGCTATCTCATGTATTTCTTAAAACTGTTATATATTTGTATGTGTATGTATGTTCATATATTATGCATAGTTATTTATATTTGTTTTATTTGTATGTATGTAGATATATGTTATGAAATAAATATTTATGTTTATGACTTTGAAATAGATGTTTATTCATTGTATGATCTCAAAATGGTTAAATGTGCACCTTAGCCCTTTACATATTCGTACTGTCCACTCCGTCCTAAGGTTGTCTGGAAGAGATCGCTTTGAGCGATAAGACCGCCCATTGTACTATTGTATAATGTATTTTAAGATGTTTATTATTTAATGTTGGTGTACAATAAAGAGTTATCATTCATTCATTCATTCAATCATAAAAATTGGTCCAGCCGTTCTTGAGTTATAAGTGTAGTAAATAACTCGACTTTCTTTTATATATATAGATATTATAAAATATGTTCAGCAGTAGTTACGTAAGTGCAACAAAAATATATTGTAAGTGTGTTACTTTTAAAGAAACCATTTTAAAAATGTATACCTAACACCGAAAACGTATTTAACATTTAGTACGTAAATATGACTTTAACAGTAATGTTAGTTTAAATAAAACACATTCAAACAACTTTAACCTCAAGTGGTTTTCTAAATATACCTTCATTGCTGGCACTACAAACAGTTTGACCGTAGGAATCCCGTGCCAAAAAAGTTTCCCCGCGATCTGAGTAAATCCCGCGGCTTATCCTAGGTGAATAAATTCCCGGCAGCTTCGCTCAAGGGCCACTAACATTCACTTACCCGTCACGGTGAATTGCTCTCTGCTTGGGGTTTTTTGTAGAGTTAGAAAAACTTTGAAATTAAACTGTAAAATGATTACCTACCTATAATATCTCTTATTAAAAACGCTATCCTATGTTTAGAGTTTGTGAATTTAGCTTGGCCATGAAGTTGGATAGTAAAAAAGATAGTTAAGTAAACTGGCTAAGTGCAAGTCGGACTCGCACCCGAAGGCTTCCGTACCACACTACAGAGTTTTATAAGATCGAGCAAAAAATACCACTATCATTATTTGCCAAGAAAAAAAAAAAAAACATTTTGTCAAAACAGAGTTGTGAGCCGCGTGCTTATTTCTTATAACGCCATCTAACTTCTAACGCTATCTAAGTGAAAGTAAACAAAAAGAAAAAAAAATCAATATAACGCCATCTATGGACGTTTATCTAAGCGTTCATAGATGGCGTTATATTGAAATGCCGAAAAAACACGTTTCTTGTATGGGGACCCCCTATAATTTTCAACTTTATTATGCTTTTAGTATTTGTTGTTATAGCGGCAACAGAAATACATCATCTGTGAACATTTCAACTGTCTAACTATAACGGTTCATGAGATACAGCCTGGTCACAAACGGACAGACAGATTAAGTTTGGGATGTGTATCGCCATATCACTGGAGATACTCATTTTATCTTGATCAAAGTTTACTAAAGGACCATACTACTACTCAAGAATAATTAAAATAGATTATTTTCATAGACAAGCTTGTGTTATTTATCTCCATATCTCTGAAGATCTAATCAGATCCTTATTAGTTGTTCACTCACGGACTCATAAACTGCATCAAAGTTCAGGATTACTTTCGAATTAATTAAATGATCCTTTCCAGTATACAATATGACACTACACTGTTATGAAGTTAACGAACCAAACTATAGGTTTCAATTTAAATTTGTATAATTTGAAATAATATTTGTTACATTGTATTTTATCAACCGACTTCCCAAAAATAAAGAAGGTGGTTCTCAATTTGTCTGTATGTTTTTTTTGTGTGTATGTTACGCGATTACTCCGTCAATTGTGAACCGATTTGAATGATTCTTTTTGTAATCAGTAAGGTACGTTTTCGAGGTGGTCCCATTGTAATTTCATGGAGATCTTATAAATATCTCCAGAGATTTGACGATAAACGTCTCAATCTTGCAACTGATATGGACTCGCGGGGCATGAAAGTCGGTTGTTTTAGTTTTAAAACTACAGTAGAGTCCGTTTATAATGACATCGAAAGGAACTGACAAACAAGTCATAATAAGCGGACGTCATACAAAGCGTTTTGTGAAATGAAAAACCTTTTTTATGTAAATATGAATGTACTTTAGTAGTTTAATACATAAACATAGTTCGAAACAAAAACGAGCCACGTGCCGAACGTCGTCGGGAATCAACGAACATTACCGAAGATGTGCAGAATCATGTCGGTCATTATAACCGGACATAATTTACATTTTTGTATTAAAAATGGGTCATAATAAGCGACATGTCACTGTAAGGGAAGTGGGAAGTCAGTATATCCGACTATTTATAAAGAATTTCATATGAAAACCAAACTTCGTAGTATAGTTACGTCATAATAACCGGTTGGTCAATATAGGCGGAGTCATAATAAACGGATTCTACTGTATCTTAATTATTTCAAAGGCGTCTTGAACTTTGATGCAGTTTATTAGTTCGTGAGTGCATAATGCACCACTGTTACATAATAAAAAAAAAATATGCTACTGTAGAAATGTAACCTACTCATGAAAAAGATAATCATTTGAATCGGTTCACAGTTGGCGAAGTAATCGCGTAACTAACATACAAATAAAACGAAAATTCAAAATTTAAAACCACTCCCGACCGATTTATACATAATCTGCTCATTGAGACCATTCCGATGAGCCTAAACTCGTCTTAGCTGTGACTTGGTGAAGAGTTGAGTATTCTGCAGATCCAAAAAATGCTCGAGAAGATTCTTACAATATCTTTGAAGTAAGATTATATTGAATTTCGAATAGCTCAGAATTACTCAGCTCAGCTTTCATAGCGTCTTTATTTAGAAAAAAGCTCATAGTCTTCCAGCAGCTGAATAAATTTTCATGAATGAAAGCCAAGAACATTCTCGTCACCTATTAAACAAAAAAAAAAAAAAAAATCATAATCGGTTCGTCCGTTTGGGCGCTACAATACCACATCCAGACACACACATACACTGATACACAAGTCAAACCTATAACACGCCATCTTTTTGCATCCCGGGTAAAAAGATCATACAGGCAAATTGAAAACTTCCCCATTTTCAAAAGGCGATAGCATCGTATCAAAAAGCTATATAGTACGAGGCTACAACTTACGTAGCAACATAGCTTGACATCGGCTCACACAAAGGCACTAAAAGGTAGAACAAAAAATTTCCACGTACAACTGTGAATAGCATTGTGAAATAGCCGGCACTGACTGTTGAGTTTCCTCGTACTTCAATATGGCGTAAAATACCTACAAAGATTTAATAGGATATACAATGTTGAGGAGCTTTCTACTGAAATATTATATTGCGCCGTGTACAGTACTTAGAATATAATGCATCTAATTCACAAATATAAGATGCGACAAGCGCTGCCCCTTAATTTTTTTAATCGTAAACCTTGCGTCTGCTTTATATAATGTTGATTTTACGGCAGTATTTAATAGACTTCAAGAAAAGAGGATGTTCTCAATTCGTCCGAATATTTTATGTAGGTATGTTCTCCGATTTCTTAGAGACCTGATTATGAAAATTCTTCTTTAGTTTGAAAGTGCTTTTCAAGTAATCTACAAGTGTCTCCAGATATATGGAGTTAAACTCCATATGAAGTCAGTTATTTTTAGTTTTTACAATCTTAAATTATTTATATTTTATCAATATACATAGCTTCATATTTATATTTTATTTATAACTAGCTGTACCCGCGACTTCGTCCGCGTGGAATAGTGTCTCTGGGTAGCATTTTTAATTATTTAGGCTGATTATTTTACAAATAAGACATATTCGTATCCTACCTACACCGCACCGTACCACGCCGCGCTAATCCTTCCTCCCTCTCTCCCTACCCCTCTCCCCTCCCCTTCCCCCTCTCCCCTTCCCTCCCCATCTCCCCTTCCCTCCCCCTCTCCCCTTCCCTCCTCCTCTCTCTTCCTTTCTCAGGCTCTAGACTATCTGTGTACCAAATTTCATTTAAATCGGTTCAGTGGTTCAGAAAGTGACACAGACAGACAGACAGAGTTACTTTCGCATTTATAATATTAGTTAGGATAATGCTTTATAGAAATATGTCTTAATTAAAAAGTTCTATTGGCTGAAATCTGAATGGGTAGTAAAATTGTGAGTTTTATTTAATAGGTACTCTTAGCTTTTATCACATCCTCTTTTTTATCACTTCCTCGTCAGCGGTGAGACTTAGGCTTTTAAAAATGTTAGAGTAATTTACCTGAGACATCAAAGGCTGAATACGCTGTCTAAGCTTACCTGAAAATAATGAACGAATAAAATATGTTAATTTATACTAATGAAGGTTAATTTGGTCTACATTATTCAGGACGTTAAAGAAAACCAAAAATAATTGTTTAGCAAAGACTGCTGCAATTATGTTTGTTTTTTTAATCTTCACATTGGCCTAATTTTCGTCTGGAGAGAGACCATTAGACTTGAGACCACGGGCTCGTGGAGTCAACAAGTACGCGGTTTTGTAAAGGAGTTGTCCAGACGTCTGACAGATGTTTCCCATGATCAAAGAGCTGGCGCTTACCTCGGGCAACGAATTAGTCTTGCCATTCAAAGAGGTAATGTCGCCAACTTTTTGAGTACCCTACCAGCGGACAGCGACCTTAATTCAGTTTTTTTATTTGTAGATTTTATATAGTCGGTATTTTAGTTTTAGGAGTAGTTTATATTGTATATTAGTTTTAAATTAATTTTAATTGTATACACAAAATGCAAAATATTAATAGAACAAATATGAATAAATAGTAGACACAATAAAAACAAAAATATGTTGTATATATATCTGCAATTAAATAAAACTTGTAATTTTCAAAGATTTAAACACTGTGGTTTAATCGATAATGACCACCAAAAAGTAGCTTACCCCATCAAGGAGAAAATCTACCGTTATAACCTTACGGTGTTCCGGCAGCACACAGCCCTTGAGAGTCAGAGTGTTTAGGTTTAGCGTGTTCACCATCTTTGACTAAATTATCGCTTACCACCAGGCGAGATAGTGTTCAAACGGTGGCCTACAAGAAATAAACAAAAAAAAATTATGTTCATCAAAATGTTTCAAGATTTATCCTACATGTTTCGAAACTCACTTCAACCAATTCCTAGATTTAATTTCATGACACCAATCTCTTATGCCTTTCAAATATTGATTTAAAAGGTCCGTCTAGAAAAAGTGACGGAGGACTGTAAATATTTTTTTCAATCCACTTGAAAGGTCCAGTTTTAGCTAGATTAGGTCGAAGGCTAAAATACGTAGAGAAGATGAATTGTTCCCGGCCAGTATTACGTAAGTGCTGAGTGAAATAATGTTTCTTCATAAAATGTAGTATACTAGTTTGGCATGGCTACAAGGAGATGATAGATTGTTATATGAAAATTATACGTTCTTTTGTACATTTACTTTATACATGTTAAAAGTGGCAATAACCCAATGGCTAATGCGTCGGCCTGGCGATTGAGAGGTCATGAGTTCGACCCCCATCCATTGCACTATTAAAGTGAACCTACTCCAAGTATATTTGGCTTAGTTAGAAGAATTCACAAGAATACTGTGCACCAAATTGCTAGTAAGATTTAAAAAATAACAACAAATTACATACTAGATTCAAGACATTTGGTTGACTTTTAAGTTAAAGTCATCATCATCACCATCACCATCATCAGCCGGTGTCAGTCCACTGCTGGACGTAAGCCTCTTGCATGATGATTTAAGGTCATGGATCGATAAAATATAGTGTTAAAATTTGTAAAAAAAATAAACAATTAGCTACAAAAGAAAAATATTTTTTTCTCCATAATTGTGTAACTAAATTTCCAAATGAATGAATAAACTTTTTATACGCTTAAAATAGATTTTACACTTAATAGAGTATGTTTTTCCAGTGAAATCTTGTCTTTTATTATGCCAGAACTCAATAAAAATCCATACTAAACAACAACTCTAAGTTAACGTCTCATCTCATTTATTTGAGCTGAACAAACATCCACTCAGGCAAATCAGCATACTTCAGGGATTCCATCCATCTTTCAATAGAGCCTCAATCCCAATCAAAGCGTTTCAAAGAGCCTGACAACTTCTTTTTGCGTAAAACGATCGTCCAATAAACTAAATACCCTGAAGGGTGTAACAATAGAGATTGCAGCCCCTGAGGGGTATTGAGGACCTATTGTGGTCCGGCCGACTATTGTGTCGGACAATGAAGACTAGTGAAATAGTTGGACCTATTCGCTGCCCATCGGTAATTAGAACTCCAAGCTCGTTAGTATCGGCAGTATATGGTCGGTCCTATTCTTTTGGCTTCTGTTAAACTAAGCTCGTCCCGGGACTTTGTACGTGGTTAAAAGTTTTTCAGTTTTTATGCATATTGGTTATTTTTATATCTTATAGGCTAGCGTTTGACCACTATCTCGATTGCTGGTAAGCGATAATGTGATTGAAGACGATGACCACGCTAGGCCTAGAATACTCTGATCTCAAGGACTGTGTGTTGCCGTAATAGAAATGTATATGGCTTTCACCAAAATAGTGTATAGTTTTAGTTCAGGAATTTCACGTGTAACCATCACAAACAAAGCTACGTTAGAGATACTATCCAAATAAACCTATGAAAATATCAATGAATTCACGGCGGTACGCACAGAGATCTCATTAAAACATTGCTCGCTCTACACGACCATACCAGATGGTGCCTCGATCCAACCCGACCACCCAACCAATCGTAGACGAACTCTAATACTAATATTTTTAGAGAGAGACTCATTTCATTAATCTCTAAAACTAATCAAAGGATCAATGATTTGCCTTAAAGGACACGTGAAACAGTCTTTTGATATTTTTCTTTATAAATTGGTGTCAAAATTAAAATAGCTAGCTTATTTACTGGACACTGTACTGTTTTTAACCCCCGACGCAAAAAGAAGGGGTGTTATAAGTTTTTTTTTTTTTTTCAATTTATTAATCTTTAAATATATACAAAGTATATACACATGTATATATATACATTTTATACAAAGAATTGAGTACCAATAAACTATTTTTTGTTTGTGCTGGTACTCACATCCGCAACGTGCAACTACTAATAATTAATAACTACTAATCTACATCTTAAATCTACACTAATTTCTAACTAAACCAAAAAAAAAAAACTTAATGTATTCAAATGAAAGGTAAAAATATGAATGAGTATAAGAAATAAACACAAAAGCAACTATTCGCTTTTAAGTTGTTTGTACTCAGTGGTAGGCTTGGACAAGACAAATGCGGAACCGGTTTTGTTGATCTATATATACAGGGTGATTGATTGGATGTGATTTGTTGATGTTATGTATTTTGTAAATTTGTGTATTAATAATGAATTGTAATTTTAAGTTTGTAGTTTTTTTTTTATATTTTTTTATTCCAATCGCTTTGAATGACATGTTACACCGACTCCACCCTAGTGGGATACGGGTAGGAAGATGATGTTAATGTTTTATTTCTTTTATTTTTTTATTTGATTAATTTTAAGTTGTTTAAATAAATATATATATAAATCTTTTATGTATATATATACATTTTTTAAGTAATTTTGGTTAAATATTTCATTAAAATTTGTCTGCTGATTTGACGATGTCGTGAAAGTAATTTTTGTATTTCCGTTTATAATTTGTCCTGTTTATTTTGTTAAGCAGATTTGGATGTCTTTATTGTCAAATTGTTCGATAGCGAGACACATACGAAGTCGCGTTTGAACAGGGAGTACGTTACAGAATTCGAATAAATCTATACGCTTTTCTTTGTACTGCTGTTTAACTTTCTTTGGTACGATAAGTTTCAAAAGTCTTATTTGAAGGTTTGATATTTTTTCTAAATATGATCTGAAAGTGCGTCCATAGTAGTCCAGTAAGTCCATATGATATAATAGACTCCGCTAGGGCCACATACATTGCAAGAAGAACCTTGTACGGCACTGTTGGTTTTATTATAAAGAATTTTGCTAAAATAGCTCGTAATTTATCGCAAACAGTATCAATATGGTAACTCCAACTAAATCTTTGGTCCACTACTAACCCCAGGTAGGTGTGATGTGAGACCTGATCTATTTCGTCACACGTGCACGGCACTGGGTTGTGCAAGCAGCTATGAGTATGTGCCAATATCTTAAATGTATGATTGGTTTTGAGATTGCTTGAGTGGACATGAATAATTTTCGTTTTGCTTGCATTTATTACAAGCCCAGCGTCATGTGACCATTTCAACACCTGATTGAAGTCGTGTTGCATCCATTGTGCAGCCAGGTTCATATCTTTACAGGCAGCTAGGAGACAGGTGTCATCTGCATATTGGTAGATCGAACAATTATCGACAACGTGCTCCATATCATTCACATATGCGAAGTAATGCAGCGGCCCAAGCACCGATCGCTGAGCTGTTCTTTCAGTGACTTCGATAGCTTCACTCATTTTATCTTCTATTTTGACGTAATATTTTCTATCTGTGAGGTAGTCTCTACACCAGTCAAGAATCGGTCCACGAACGCCAGAGTTTTCTAATTTAGTCAGTAATGTGTCATGTCTTAAGGTGTCGAAGGCCTTCCTGAAGTCAATAAATAGCAATATCACATGATTTCTGTTTTCTAAGTAATTGTTAAATTCATCAGTAAATTTTGATAGCAACTCAGAGGTTGACTTATTTGGTTGGAAGCCGTACTGTGCATTTGAAAGTATCTCATTTTTTATATAGTAATTTTGAATTTGATTACACACGTATTTTTCGGTGATTTTGTCTATGACTGGGAGTAAAGTGATAGGGCGGTAATTCGCATAATTGTTGTGACTTCCTTTTTTATAAATCGGTCGAACAATACCTGTTTTTAAATCTAATGGATATTTTCCGGTTTTAATAGTGACATTTATGAATTGAGTTATTGTACTAACAATTTTGTTACTAATTTGTTTGATATCAAAGCATCGTATTCCATCTATTCCAGGTGCTTTGTTAGAGTTTAGGTTAGTAAGTATTTTAGACACGCTCTTATATGAGGCTTTTTTAAATAACATTGATTTGTTTTGTGGGAATACGTAGTCAGACTCATTCAATATTTTTTTATTACATCTGGGCAAAATATTTTTAACGCTATGATGAAGTTCTCTTGCAAAGTTGTCAGCTATAGTTTTGGTATCAATTCTACTCAACCTAAAGGCTCTAAGAATTGCATCATCGACCGATTGTTTGTTTCGACCTGATAAACTATTTAATATCTGCCAAAGTTGCCTTAAATTTGTTTTATTTTTATTAATTTGATTAATTTGATATCTGTTTCTGGATTCTTCAATCAATTTGTGGGTTTTATTTCTCAATTTGTTGAATTCTAGCCTTAGGATATTATTCGTCGAATCATTTTTCCATTCTGTGTTCCATTATCTGTGTGTCTGTGTATCTGTGTATGAGTGTGTCTATCTGTGGCATCATCGAGTATGAATTAGTTTTATCTATTTGATAGGTGTCTTCATCGAGAGTGTTCTTAGCTTTGTTTTATGAAAATCCGTTCAGCCGTTTCAACATTATCAGCTCTTTTTTGGTTGATGAGATTACGATAGCAACTTTCGTAGCCCTTGACCGCAGACGTAAAAAAAATCAAAATGGCGCTTCTGCGCACTACATACCCGTCACTATGTTGCTGTCTGATTAACGTATTTTACATTAGTCAAATCAAATGTATTAATTTAAAATTCAGTATCCTGTTACTTCGATGATATTGTAAGAATATGGTAAACTTGACCTAATGCTGAGACATCTCCTTGAATCAGCAGATATCTTCTCAACTCCTCGTCTGAGATGTCGAGTTTAGGCATTGAAATGGGCTTAATGAACAAATTATACATACACAAATCAGTCGGGGGTGGTTTTAAATTTTACATTTAAGTATTTTTACACTATGCATGGCCAAATGGTTCTATAATGATTATGCGGCAATTGGTTAAAATATTTTTATATAGAAAACTACCAATTAACGATTGTATATAATACTCTCGTAAATATCATTTTATGATAAGTCTGCCAAATAAATTACGGATAATGTATCACTTATATTCAGCGAGCATTTGCTTATTTCATGCAAGAAATAATCGTAGCATTCGTAGCCGTAGCAAAAATTTCGTAACTGTTGTAGCCCAGTAGTAGTACCAGTAGGTACGTAGCTCAGGCTACGTGCCTACGCAGCGGCTTCAAGCACATGCAGTTTGATCAAACTGCCTGGGCGACTATCAAAAATAATAATGTAATTAATTTACATTATTCGTAGGTACGCAAAATTGTAATAATAATGTTAGGTATAGACTTTTAGGCAGGCAACCCAGTCCGTTCGTGAATGGACACTTTATTGGTACTACGGAGTGCCTTGGCCCATATTCCTACTCTCACGCCCACTCACGTTCACGCCCCTACATTTCCAGGAATTCTATATTCAATATTGTTTATGAGTGGTGATCATTTTCACACCATCGGTACGTCTACACGACAATGGAGATGAAATGTACATAGATGTACAATGTATTAATTGTTCATGTTGAATATATACGTATATAGTTTTAGGTATATTATTTTTTTAACTGTGTGTTTGACGGTCGGGTGTTTTTAGTGATAAGTCTGCCAATCGTACAGTAAATTGTTTTTTTTTTTTATAGGAGACATGCTTGCTTGTCTACTATAAAAAACCACTATCTCACCTGATGCTAAGTGAAAATGTGATTGACTGAATAATAAAATGATTTACTGTTTCATTAAGTTAATATTCATTGTTGTATTATTTAATTTTAAAAAATCTTGTATCGTATTTTAATTAATTTCTTTATTGGATTTAGAATTTTTCAAAAACAAAAAGTATTCATTGGCTTTTGTGGTACAAATTGAGAAAACATTAACATCATAATATTCCCAGAAGTATTTTACGTTATTAAACGTTCGTCAAATAATATTTGTAATCTATATATGGACAATTAATAACTCAATAAACAAGCAAACCTATGCTTAATTTGAATACTACATTACTTTGCGCATTTATTATTTTAAAAAAACCGACTTCAAATGCCACCTAGTAATTTTAGGATGATGAATTACGTGATGATGATGTTAGCAAAGTGCTGAAGATTGTGGTCGTGCATTGCATTGGTGGCGTGGCATTGGTGAGGCGTGTGTCCAACAGTGGACAAAGACAGGCTGATGATAATGGCACTGCACCGTGTTGTTATCATAAAAAAAAAACAATTATCTAATTTATTCATGAAACAAATCAATATTAGTATACTACGTTAAACTTCCAATTGGAAACAAAGAGCTGGAGATATAAGTCAGTGGCGTGGCATAGGTGAGGCTTGTGTCCAGCCGTGGACAGAGACAGACATGATGCACTGCACTGTGTTGTTACCATAAAAATTTTAAACAAATTAAACAAAATCAACATTAACTTATAATATTTCGTTAAACTTCTAGGAACATAAATTACAGAGCCAATAATAAAATAACAAAGTTCACGGTAATTTAAGAATAAGTATGGTAGGTAAGCGAGATTTGAGTAGCATGAACTCACTTAATTTACTTCAACTTAATTTGGGTTCTTTTTGCCGGAATCAGAAGAAGTTCGCAAAAATTTACGAATTTATAAAGAACTTCAGAAGATCAGGCTTCAATCTTTTCGCAAAAAATATACATATTTTTATACCTATTACAGATATAAAACATGTATTTTTTATTCATGTACTTACTGAATAAAATATATATGTTTTTTAATATTATTAGAATACAGAAGAATTAATAAAAAGAGAGTGGTGATCACTCAATATCCTAATTCTGAGATTTTTACAGCATACATAATTAACTACGAATCAGTCATGTTTTAAAAGTTGAAGGGAAAATATTTAACAATGGCTGGTTCCTGAGTACATTTATTGAGAGTTTATCTACGCAATAACGCAATCATTGAGTAGATAATCACTCAATAAATGTACCTCAGAAACCGGCCAAGAAAAAGTTCTGGAAAAAAGCTTGTATGTACAAGTTACTAAAAAGCAATCAGGGTACAATTTTAATTGAATAGTTTTAATTTTTAATAACCAAAAAAAATGTTAATAATAAATTTAACTACATTTATTGTATAGGATTAAATTTCTTTAATTCTTTGTTACTTTAAATAAAATGTATGCATAATCATGTAAATAACATAAGTGTTTAATATTTTTTATATAACGTTTTTTTAACTAACATATTTGATCCCGCTGCTGGGCATAGGTCCCCCATTTTCTTCTACCTATCTAACGTCGTCTGTGGCCAGTCATTGTAAAAACAATCCAAATCGTCTCGCCACCGCTTTTTGGGTCTTCCTATACGTCGACGGCCGTCTTCAGGCACCCACTGCGTGACAATTTTGGTCCACCTGTCGGGATGAATCCGACAAGTATGACATAACTTTTAAATAATTTTAATTGTTTGACAGTTGTTATGCATTTATATTATAAGAAACGCAGTCAGAAAATAAGTAATTTAAAAAAAAAACCGACTTCATAACCACAAACAGGCACTCAAAAGCGAAAAATAAATTACTTAAAATGATTATAAGCGCTACCCACTTATCTATTTGAAGTCGGTGCCAGCCAAGTCTAATAGGTAGTAGTTAGATAATACCTACATGTATCTACTTACTAACCTACATGTACCTACTTACTACTACTACATACATAGTATCTATTTACTATCTAATAAACTTGGCTGGCACCGACTTCAAACAGATAAGTGGGTAGCGCTTATAATAATTTTAAGTAATTTATTTTTCGCTTTTGAGTGCCTGTTTGTGGTTATGAAGTCGGTTTTTTTTTTTAAATAACATATTTTACCCTTTTTAGTGCAAAACAAGTTTTAATGAAATTACATGCATCTATTAAATTTCGTGTCTGGGCCGTTATACACTGACGGATATATACTTTTTGAAAATTTCAAGTATGTACCTATAACGGTTAAGAAGATACAGATCTGTAAAGTGCGCACATATAGACACACGGACGGATGGACGGACGAACAGACAACAAAGTCGCAGAAAGTGTTCATTTGGTAGCCTTTGGGTTCGGAACCCTAAAAAAATTGACTTTAAATGCCGCGCTAAAGTGAAAATATTCACTAGTAATAATGATGTCATCAAGGTATCAAAGGACAATGTCTAAAATGGCCCTGTACAATTAAAGCATCTGACACACACGATAATGAATTGTCTATTTTATTACAATAATTCCAAATACTTTTATAACACGGACTAGTTGTATTCCAAAATGAATATTAAAAAGTATTATTTGCGATTATTAACATTAATTGCCGCCATATGGCCAACAGAGTACTGAATCACTCTACTACGTTATAAGAGGCACTTCCTTATATTGTGGATACCCGAATTATGAAAGCACTGTGTAGCCAACCTAACAACGGAAAGTATTATTTACGTAGTAATTATTATATAATATGTGGTTTTATGCTTACATTTTTTTTATTTGCTGTGTTGATTGGTACAAAGTACGTTCATAATTCTGAGTTATTTAATTATGTATGCAGTGTCGCGGGACTGAAATGGCCGCCATCTTCGCCAAATGTCATGTCATGTCAAAAAATATTAGGTATGTTTAAAAAAAATTGCACCCTAACAAGACTTTGCCCGGTAGAACATTCCTGTGAAGACAAATTATTTATATTTATATATAATTATTTATTATAATTTACGTTAATTATTTTCTTTTTTAGTTTTAGATTTTTTTACAATAAAGATATCCAAACAACAATAGAAAACAATCATTACAAATAAACAATATTATAAAAAAACCTAAACCTAGAGTGCCGCCAGCAGCGGGGCAGGGCCCAAGCTACCGGTGGTTAGGGCTGCAGAGAGAGGAACCTCCTGACGATGCGTGCCGTGTCAAGAAGTACCGCCTTCTGTATCTGGCCCTTGATCCAGCCGTCTAGCGAGAGTCTCTTGAGATGTTGGTCGAGACTCTTCGCTATTAGGCCGTTCGCAGAAACGACTATTGGGACAATGCTAGTCGAATCAACATCCCACATAGCGGTAACCTCGTAAGACAAGTCAAGGTACTTGCTGATCTTGTCCTTTTCGGCCTTTACGAGGTTCTTGTCATGCGGGATGGTGATGTCGACTAACACTGCCCGCCGCTGGGACCGGTCGACTATCACGATATCAGGCTTATTGGCGACAATAGCCCTGTCCGTGATAATAGATCGGTCCCAATAGAGCAAAGCACGACCATTTTCAAGAACTGGCGCAGGTGCGTACTTTTAGTACGGCACCTCAGACTCGACAAGGCCGTATTGAAGAGCAAGTTGCTGGTGGAAAATTCTGGCTACGAAGTTATGTCTGTGCAAGTACTCGGAGTTAGCAAGATGAGAACAACCGGAAATGATATGTCTGAGTAACTCTCCGGGACGGCGGCATGCCCGACATACGTCGACCGTACCGTCCTTCATAATATATTTCCTGTAGTTGCTCGTCTTGATAACTTCTTCGTTATTATAATTATTTATATATAATTATTTATTGAGGGCCCGGTGGCGTAATTGGGAGAACGGTCGGCTATGATGCCGTGGTACCGAGTTCAAACCGCCGTGCACCAATGAATTTTTCTATCGAAAAATATATGTGCGCTTCTCACAGTGGCCCTCCGGTGAAGGAAAACATCGTTAAGAAACCAACAACCCCCCACCCCCCCCCCCCCCCCACCCCGCATGGTGGTAGGACATACCTAGTGTCCGCCTGGCCAGCTACCACACCACCCTCAAGTTAGAAAATCTGTCAGCTATCCTTGAGACCCAGTTCCCATTGTAGTCCACTTCTCTATCTTCGACCGCATCATCACTTAGCAACAGGTGAGATAGTGGTCAAACGCTTGTCTATGAGATATTAAAAAAAAAAACTATCCCCACCTTTATTTCTATCTCGCTCACAGTTACCGTAAGAATATCTGTCAATAATATCGTTTAAAAACTAAAAAACAACCGACTTCAATGCCGCGCTATTCATTTTCAGTACCAATTTTGAGATGTTTATCTCAATATCTCTGGAGATACTTATCATACCTCGATAAAATTACCATGGTACCACACTTGGGATATCTCCTTTCGAACAAAAAAAGAATAATCGAAATCGGTTCATAAACGACGAAGTTATCCGCGAACAAACATAAAAAAAAAAAAAAAAAAATATACGGTCGAATTGAGAAACCTCCTCCTTTTTTTGAAGTCGGTTAAAAACCAAAATCAACGAGAAGAAAGATTTAAAAACATTATTCAAGGTCATATTTTTTAGTCTTCAAAAGTATATGCAATAGCAACCTCCATTGTGTATTCAATCTTCTTGGGACTCTTCTACTAAAACCTGTACATTCTCCTATGTTTGAGGTATTTATCTCCATATCTCTGGAGATACTAATCAGATCTCGATAAAATTAAAATGGGACCAACTCGGAAACGTATCCTACCTATTAAAAAAAGAATCATTTGAATCCGTTCACACTTTATGGAGAAATCGCGTAACGTAGACACAAAAAAAAACATACAGACGAATTGAGAACCTCCTCCTTTTTTGTGAAGTCGGTTAATTACATAATACTTCGATTATTTGTTTGTTTGATGCATATATATGCACAAAGTGAAATTTCACATAATTTTGCAGATTTCAATAATTACCTGTTTTCTATTCATGATATTCTATTCATCATTTCATGCATGATATTTAGTGAAATTTATGGATTTAGTTGTCATGTATAAATTTCATCATAACACATCATGCAAGAGACATGCTTGTTATGAAATTGAATATACTTCAGACGACGCAACTACGTGCCCAATTACCTACTCCAAAATTCATTGCACTATGCAAAGTATACGAAAAATTCACCCCTCATGCACTGGTCAGGTTTTCACGTAGAAAATAAAAATCTCTTGAAATTTTTAAATTCGGATTCAGCAATGAATTGAAAATTTGATTTCACAAAACCTAGGGCACAGTAAATGGTATTATCATGCAGAAATATTGAGTTATACAGGTTTACTCGTTATTTATTATATATGTAACTAGCGACCTGTACCGGCTTCGCACGGGTAGATAATATTAAAAAAATATTTTGCATCAGCTTGTTCCGTCGACTTTGAATCAACGTATGTAGTAATTGAATAAACACCCCTATTCAACTGAAATTTTAGATACTTTAAGAAACAAACTTTGCTTTATTCACAGAAACTTCATCTGTTATGTGGTTTTATTATATATATTGCAAATGTGCGAAACAAATCATTTGTTCCATAGGAAAAGTTGGTTGACCTGTGATAAAATATATGGATCATCTCTCTTTCGTAGTTTTTTAAAAGTCTATAAAAATCGTTTATGATGATGGACTGGATACCCATAGGATGTAGGTAACTTATTTATTCGTAGTTAAGAGGTTGTTGATCAGTTATATGTTACCTGATATAGCTAGTACATAAATAGATCGAGGTGGACCCGACTATCAAGACCAACCTATGTAATTGCAGGAATGCACAGCTCATAGCGCCTCGATTGCTCTCAGTCGGATTTTCCCATTTTCCACGTCCCGCGAGATTGCCTCCGACCGACTGCGCGGAAATAGATTATTTGCTATTGATTGAATCGGCGACTAAGTTCGTGTTGACGTAAACAACGAGAGTTTACACAGCTCTTGGGTGATTATGTTGCCCTTGTACTCAGGGAGTATAACTAAATGATTGATAATTAATTGGTCCCGTTGAAGTTTATATGAGCAGGAGTTCTGAGTGATGATATTCACAAGGTAACTGGTAAAAACTGGATCAGAGTTGACAAATATCATATTCGAGGCGTATAATTGGAGTGACAATATTTTTGGTAGTCTGAGGGCTACCTACTATAGACTGACGATCATTATGAAGACGATTTCAGTTTAGCTGTAATGCTGGGTGAATATATAAAGAATGTAACAAAAAATCCCTTCCATAAACAACCATAATTGATTCTAGTATAGTAAAACTAGAAACATACTCGTATCAACATTAATATTTACGTTTTCATCTCTTAGCTACAACACACACAATACATTACCTACATCCTAAATTTAGTTTATATTTCCCAAATATAAATTAAATTACAAAAATAATTCTAACAAAAAGATTGCAGCAACTTAAGTTCTCGTTTCTCTACGTTACAAAATAAATATACACTTTATTTTCCATGTAGTGAATCTTCAGAGTTCCGTACAAGAGGTCCACTCATAACCCTTAATCGTCCATTAGACGAGGTTAAACGACCTGTGCCCGACGGTCTGGTTAATAGCGTTAGGGCTTAGAGATGAGGTAAAATGTAAAACTACTTAATTTTTCTATTCAGTAATATTTATCAAGATTATTTAATACTAATAATAATAATAACTTTATAATGTATTTTATTACAAGCTATTTTTTGTAGTGGTAAGACTTCTGCAAGTCCGCCTCGGGCGGTACCACCACTTTGCCAATTTATTTTCAGCCGTAAAATGTTAAAGGAATATTTTTTGATTGAAATGGCAAGATTTCCAGTGAAATTACAGGATATATCTTTGTGTCTCGAGGTAACAGGCGCAGTGCAGTGATATGCAAGGTTCTGGCAGTCCAGAATGTTGCATGCCGCTGTGTCTGTAATAGGTAGACGTCATCGCTTATCATCAGGCGAGCGTCTTGCTTGTCCTGTTACCTTCTATCATAAAAAAAACTACATTTAACTGTTTTACAGCGTCGATACTGTTGAAAAGTAATGATGATGTTGCTATAACCTTTTTTATATGAGCGTGCTTTTGTTTAGCTAGCGTGTGATCACTACCTCACCAGTTAAAAGTGATGATGCGGTCGAGGATGGTAGCACTAGCGTGGTCCGCTAGGTCTAAAATAGGAACTAACTCTCACGGACAGCTGTAGATGCATGGCAGGGATTGAACTCGCTACCTCTGGCGTCAAAGTCGACCATTCTCCCAATGCGCCACTGGGCCTGTCTTTTGCAGGGTTCAATCTTCTTACCCAAGTCTTACTACTAAAAAGGCTTACTTTGCGACCAATTTTGGTTGTAAAGATCGAGATGCACGTACATAGAACCTCCTCCTTTTTGTTTGTAAGTCGGTTAAAAACAAAGACTGTCTAAAAAAAGACGCGTCTGTCTGTCTGTTCGCGAATCACCTAAGCTTTATTTCCCTCAATTGTACGTAAGCAATGACAAAAAGTGTGTAGAAAGACCGGTCGGTATATAAAATCTATTTCAGTAGCTCAATTTTACCGCATTTCTAACCATGTAACTTTTTAGGAGCGGTAATAAAATAAATAAGACGATAGATTGACGTAAGCTAACACCTAATGGTGGGATAACTTGGCTGTCTTTTGTTATAGAGTTGCCAACTGAGTAGAAAAATAACCGCTATTTATGCCATAAGGTATGCCAAGCCAAATTAAACGTACTATTGTAAAAGAGCTATGTTCTAGAAGATGCTAACTCTGTTTATTAGAGGTTTAGGTCACCGAAAGGTTTTCATATGACTGATGATTGTTGTACAAAAGTAAAAAGTAAATTTAGTAATGTGCTTGTAGACTTATGAAGCGATTATAGCGATTTACTTTCTTTTCTATAGTAACACCACCGATTGTAATTACCTAAACCACAAGCCAATACATAATTTCATTTCATTTCATAAACAATCAGGGCGTACTATTACTATAGGAGAATCTTACTTATAGGTATCGTCTAGGCAAGCGTGCTACATTTTGGGCCGCATCGTCACTTAACCTCAGGTGAGATAGTGGTCAATAGCTTGCTTACTCAGAATTAATAAATGTATAGTTTATTTATTTCATCAAAAAAAAACAGCAACTACATTTTGACACCTTAAAGTTATCTAATTATCTTTAAAAAAACTAATTATTTATACAACTAAATTACTTTGAATAAGGTACGTGAGCATTAGCAGCCGTTCTAGGTCGAACCTGTGTTGCAGCTGCTAATGTCTTCCATCCGTGCTGGAATCATAGTACAAATAATATAACAGTCTGTTCGATTTTGCTACAAAAATAATAGCAAAATTTTTAAAGTTGAAATAAAATTGCAGGTACCTAGTTTTATAAACAGACAAAATACCGGTAATTTAAGGTATAAGGTACCATACCATATCTCCTTTATAAGGTAAACTAGTATGTAGTGTGAGGACCGCTTCTAGACAGAACCTAGTTTTTTATCGATTTATGTTTTATTATTTGTTATTATATTATATGATTATTTATGATTTATAGATAGATGCGTTAGTACATTTCATAAGATGAATTGATTAAAAATTACAATTAATAATAGCGATGTGCCTAAAAGATGCTTTTTTACCTATAGATTACCCAACTTATTTGCAAAAATTAAGAGTTATTTAGTTATTTACAACCAAACAGTAATCTGATCCGAACATATTTATCATGATAAAATTTGTTTTTCGCTTAATAACAGATAATTGTATGTATAATCTATTACGAGTTAATGTCAATCTAAGTTCGAACTATGAGTAGCGCTCAATTCCAGTCACGGCAATCCATCCCAATATTGACTGGGCTGTCCGTTATTTAACTTTTGTGATCAATTTAGAACGCCTAGTCTAGCTTAGATACGAGCGATATGTTTTAAGTGCTAATATTAGATTAGACAAGTATATATGATAGGCGTAGATCTGTGTATTAATAGAGTATCAAGTTGAAATAATAAATGGAAACTCTAGATCCGCCCCACAGTGGTTTTATGGGATATAAAGTAGCGTATAAACTGAGTGTACGCCATGTCCATTCTATGTAAATCCAAACCAGTTCCGTCTAGCCGTTTCAATATGAAGGGGTAGCAAAATTTCACAGTCATTTTTTTATGAACACGCTAAGGAATTTCCTTGATGGTGGTAAGCTATTTTTTTGTAGCAAGTGAGACGGTACATCGATATACTGCTTCTATATAATTGTGTGATAGTGATAAAGACAAGCTTGCTATAGCAAGCTTGCAAGCTATAGTTATATTTATAATACTCTATTTCAAAATGTATAACCACCCCCGACTGATTTATGTATAATCTGTTGTAAAACCATTCCAATGAGTCTAAACAGGATATCTCTACTGTAAGTTGGTGAGAAGAATAGTATTCTACAGATTCCAGGAAATGCCCCAGCATTAGGTCATGCTACCATGCCCTTACAATATCATTAAAGTAAAAGGATACCAAATTTCCAATTCATCCGACTTAAGAAAGTTGATCTCATACCATAACTAGAATATACTCAGTCTTAAAACAGCTTAACTGATTTTCAAGAATCAAACATTAAAAACTTTCTATTTAAGTAAAAATCAAACAAAAAAGTAAACGCAATCAAAAGCGATTTATCCGTTTGGGCGCAACGATATCAGACGACACACAGATGCACACGTCAATCTTATAACACCCGCTATTTACGTCGGGGGTTAAAATCCCACGCGTAACCTTTTACTTGGCAACAGCACGAATCTAATATCAAATCTCGAAATATCCTACTGATCTCACCAGCCAGAATTATAGATTCTCACTTTCCCGTTATAAGTTATTTTAGGTACCTTATCGAAAGGAAGTTTATTCAGTTCTAATCTTGGATCTTTAATTAAACGGTGATAGTGTACGTGGCGGAAGCTGGTCGATGAGTAACGAGGTGACGGTCACAAGTTCTCTAATTTATCGGAGGTACGTGACGGCGGAGCATCGCATTCTTGGCATTGGTGCGCGGTACTGATGGTTACAGTAAATAAGCCTAGGCACTTTATGTTTCATTAAGTGTTTTCTTTAAGTCAAAAGTACCTATAACCGGCGAGCATGTATGAAGGCGCTCATGAATGTGGGAGAAGCGAAAGAGGTATGTCAGGATCGTAGAATGTGGAAAGAAGTAGTCTCCGCCTATACCACGCTTTTTCTAGGCTTAATATTATTTTTGTACATTGTTATATACAACTAAAATTTCACGGTACCGACGGGATTAGAACCCACGCCGCCCGGGGAGCATAATCAGGCGCTGTACCAATTCAACTACGGTACGACCCTGCCATTACGATGGAACACTGTGGACAGGATGCCATGTGGAATCGAATATTCGAGAATATTAAAATGTTTCCTAAGTAAGAAGGTATATTAGTAGTAGTACACGTGATTGCTGCACACCGTGCAGTTTCTACATAGGTTAACCTATCTTTTTTTGTTACCACAAAAATTTCAATACTCAATACTCAATTGTTTATTGCAATCATATGTTACACTTACAATTATTATTCCTTAAAGATCTAAGAATTCCAAGAATGACAACATATGACCCTGGTAGGGTGTAAGCAAGTAGTGCAGAGCGGACAGACCGATTTAACAACAATCTACCTGTACTAAAACAGATATTATTATTAACAAGCAATTATATCGTATTATATGGCTTTAGAAACCCTACACGTTTAACTAATTTTTTCTTTATAATTTAAAAAATCGTTCATAGTATAAAATACATTTTTTATTAGAAATTCTTTAAGTTTTCGAGTGAATACGTCGCTTTCTTCTATTTTCAGCTTATCTGATAATTTGTTGTAAGTTATTACTGCCATATATTTTGGGCCTGAACTACAAAGCTTTAGTTTCGTACTAGGTAGAATAAAATTATGTTTGTGACGCGGTACACCTCGAGGGCCGTTTATTTTTTTCTTAAAGAACTGAGGGTTTTTCCTTACGAATTTACATAGTTCCAATATGTATATCGAGGTGAGGGTAAGTATTCTTAGTTTTATAAAATATGGTTTGCAGCTTTCGGGCACTTTAATGTTTACCAAGATTCTAATACACTTTTTATGGCTTATGAAAAGATCTTGCGCGTCTACACTATTCCCCCACATAATTATACCGTAGTTAAGCCACGAGAATGTATATGCATAGTATGCACTCAACGCTGTTTTAAGATCTGTTGCTTGTTTTAATTCTCTTATTTCTGACAGTTGTTTATTGTTTTTATTTCTGACAGAAGATGAGGAGAACTACATTTTGTTCACGAACACCGGCCGGCAATGCTTTCGCGGTCAATGTAAGAGCCGACGCTGGGAACAATATAAAAAATTTAAGCTTTTGACATGATATTATAAATAATTACAAGAAAACTGTAGTTTACACGAGAAAAAAAAATTTGCACAGAGATCTTTAACATACATCGTGTAAGATTTATCGCCTACGTTGGTCATGAAACTATCTCTTCTCTCTTTCTCTCTCTCTCTTCTTCTCTCTATCTCGTGCGTGTATGTGTGCTGTGTGTAAAAGAAATATAAGTGCTTGTGTGGTTAATGTTAATGGTGTAAAAATATATAATAGTGATGTGGTGTGATGTGTGGAGCCTTGGAGTAAATTATTTTGGATTTCTGAAACTGCACTAAACAACTGTTTTACACTGTAACGCCGTCAGGCAGTTATATCGCTCGCTTAGGACACGCTTATGTTGAGTAAAAGCCCTAATATGGGTATTTAGGTTAGTAATAAGGGAATATGGGTATGTGAATCGCGGAGATATGTGATGGTCATTAAGTTAATTGAACTTGGGTTATGATTACGACATGGTTCCATATGTCATTTTAGTGTTTGAATAGTCAGCTTGATGGGTGTGTTTTGTTCGGGAAGTCATTCAAACATCAAGATTATTTTATTTATTGTAAGCGAAGATGGTGAACGTGCTAGGCTTTGAATATTCTGTCTCTCAAGGGCTGTGTGTTGCCGGAATACCGCAAAGTTATAGCGGCAGATTTTCTTCTTGACGATGGTAAGCTACTTTTACTTAGACGGCAGTGGCTGGCAGTGTATAGCTCAGAAAATAGTGCAGCCAAGTTTGCTGGAATGTTGGTTACACTGTGTTTAGCCACTAACATAGGACGCTGTGACCTCAGAGTGAATGAAACGTATTTTTTTTAATGTCATTAGACTAGCGTTTGGCCTCTATCTCGCCTGTTGGTAAGCGTTGATGCGGTCGAGGATAGTAGCACTCGAGAGAACTTGCTCTCAAGCATAGTTGCCGGAACATATTAGATGTTTGGTGACAGATTTTCTAACTTGCAGGCGCACACTAGATAGCGTCTTAGGCTACCACCATGCGAGGGCCAACCCCAAGAAAAAACATTTCCTTCACGGGAGGGCCACGGTGAAAAGCACATATACACACATACATTTTTCAATAGATAAATCCATTGGTGTACGGCGAGGATTGAGTTCGGCACCTCTGGCATCAAAGCCGACCATTCTCCCACTACACCACTGAGCCTTCAAAACAATGACTGATAAGTAACGCACAATCTAAACTACTAAGTTTTGTGCATAGACTTATTCTATTTCTATGGTTTTGGGTCGTGAGGTAGCCTTAAGTCGTGACTCGAACCACCCACAAAACAAAGACATGACACCAATCGGTTTGCCGAGTTCCGATATGATTCTCCGTACGGTCTAGAGTAATTCAGGGATTAGACTCATTTCAGTTGTCTTAGGCTTCGTCTAATTACCGCCATTCCCAGACAAGCACGATTCTATATTCGACTGCATCTTCACTTAACGTCAGGTGAGAATGTGCTTAAGTACTTTTCTGTAATGACAAACAAAATTACGATATGTATTATCTTTGATAGACTAGTCCTAGAGTGAAGACCGCAATTCGGCAAATGTAGCGTAGAACAGACTTAACCACCTTGGCATAATATTATGCAAAGTGTAGGTGCAGTGACTGGAAAAGAAGAGCCTAAGATCGAGAGGTGTGTCTTAGAAGAGGCCTACATCCAGCTCAGAAGAATGACACTAATAAGATGACCGAAATTTGGTTAAATGAGTCTTATATTAATTCATAATATATAGGACTCACTATACTATACTACAAACTACACTATATTACTTCTCGCCATACATCACACATATTTTATATTCTTATTCCCGCCAAATCTCATCATAACCTACTTTACACCTTAAATTACATTTCACAGAAAAATAAATATAAACTCGGGAACGAAATGTGGCAAGCCACACGTGAAAGTCAAATGAATGAACAGAGGTACACAACGTTCATTCCATTCATTCTCTAATAACTCGTCAACATTCGGTCATGTTCCGAGTAGAGCTCAGGCAACGCGGCATGAATCCATAAGTACACAAAATCTACTTAAATTACAATACAGGACACAGTAGATCATTTTTGATGTGTAACCGATAAGTAAAAACTCAAGAGACGCCAGCGACGTGGACGGAGGTAAAATGTACTCATACCATATTCACAAGTACATCAATTCACATTACTCGTCTAATAGAAAATATACCTATGTGATTAAGTTTATTTTAAGTGTTATCTACACTTTATATATTTTGTATATGTTATATACAATCCAAAATTTTACCAAAATAAAAAATAATAATTACAAGACAAGCCACATAGAGATTTTTTGGTGTTTCTTCTCTGGTGGGAGTTCCCGCAGATTTTCTAGGTTTGCCATTTTTGTTATATATTTTTTTATTTGAACGATATTCTGCAGCTGACATGCGGATAATCAGTTCCATTCGGATCATGATTTGTACTGTGATAGAAACGCGTTTTTTTAATTGTGTTTCACTATTTCACATTTTTTTATATAAAATTTGTCTGAGGTGAGTACTGAAATATAGAGGGACGTGTATGGTTAGCAACCTTACTTTAATAATTTTTGAATAGTCTGACGTCAACGATTGGATTACAGCTGAATGGTTCTTTACTTTTGTTTTTTTTTTAATTCAAAGTGTTAAATTATTCTTTTACTATGTTTACTTGATAATTGATTATGATTTATTTCATGATTTTGATGTGTATATGTTCGTATATTAATATATAATAATATGCTTTGATTTGATTTGATTTGATATTGTAACGACGGGACTCGAACCGAACTCGAACTAAAGTAATCGAAATAAACCCTTACTAGGCACCCTGATCTTAAATAACGATACAAACTACGATGTAGAACGCTTACCTAAAAAGAAGGCACCTTAATATATTTATATAAAAGTAATACATATAATTGTAAAAATAGCTGTCAAAATTAAAATGTTTGAAAGGATAGCTGGCAGAGCTTATTCGAAAAGCCCTGTAACTCATAATTACTCTTCTAAAATAAAGCGCAGTTGTATATAAAAAAGGGTGTGTAGAAAACTACGCGTTAGAAGTGAAACTTCCCAATTCATTTAATTAATTTCTCAACATCATTTGGTTTTTTTTATAACTCTATCTGTTGCACTTAACGGGATGAATGCCCGAATGATAGCATATACGCATCGACTTCATAACAATTGCTATGAAGTCGATGCATATACGTCTTAGTAGTTACGCCGTTATACAATAGAGGGCGTTTATAAATATAAAATACAACATGACGCTTACGACACTTCCGTTGATTCGGACCGTGACGCTGCATCACTTCGGTCAAATTTCACCGCAGTGCGCCTTAAGAACTTAAAAAATATACATCGGATACAGTTCCTCCTCCTGATTTAAAATGTATAACTTAATACTTGCCACATAATTTAAGATTGTATACAATAATTTCAGATCCTTCACAAAACGAAAAATACCGACTTCAACTGCCGCGCTAATCATTTTTAGTACACGTCCATATCTGTGGAGTTATGAGATACCATTAATGAGACTATAATGAGAACAAACTGAAAGTGTACTCTCTCAAACAAAAAAATAATTTTCCAAATCGGCATCTGAACGACGAAGTTCAGAAGCAACAAACATAAAACAAAAGTAATGTATGTACAGCGAAATTGAGAACCAACTCCTTTTTTGTAGTCGGTTGAAAATTCTGCAACATTACCTACTGTCTACGTATAATATAGTGAACGTCGAAAAGGTACACACAGTGGACGTAATCAAGCGAAGCGCACATGCTGTGTTGTGTTGATTTTTATAAAGCGCCGTCTTATATTAACATCCACTTTGTTAAACAATTTGTCGCTAAAGTGAGTATGATAGATTTGTATTGAAATAATTTGATAATAACTTCATTTTTTTATATCTAATAGGCTAGCGTTTGACCACTATCTCGCCTGATGATAAGGGATGATATGGTCGAAAATGGTGAACACGCTAGCCCTGTCCACGCAAATGCAACTTCGTTATGTTAAGGAATTACATTTATTTTGCCGCAACAAATTCATTTCCATACATTTAGTAGTTACCTACGTTTGCGTCAACGCAAACAGAAATTGGATTTTGTCTAGGGGCCAGGTAAGACAGTGTCTTAGCCGCCTGGCCGGCTACTGCACTCATGGTTGATAATTAGTCGCCAACAAATATGTCAGGTGTTTCGGCAGCTACCGTTGAGATCCAGTTCCCATTCTAGCCTGGCCTAGCGTGCTCAAATCTTGATCCTCCCAAATAGATTTTAGCTACCGGAGTTAAGTAAAAATATTTTAAATTAAATTTTTTTTTGTGTAAATTCGCGTGAAAAACTTGCAAATGCGTGAAATGGAACGTAAATATTAGGTAAAGCCATAGTCTGACACTAAGGCAACACACTAGAGAACAGTGACCACCGCGTGGCCGACCCCCAGGGGGTCGCGACCTACACGTTGAAAAACTCTGCTTTACATTATGCAACAATTATTACTGGTCGAGAAAAGCTACCAATAGAGAAGAATGGAAGAAGCTGGAAGAGGCCTATGTGTCACAAGACACGCTGATCACTAAACCGGGAAATCCGATGTGTTATTAGTAGTAGATTTTAGGTACTTCTTAGTTTAAATAAATTATAAGTAAAAAATAATTTTAAAAACAAGCTTTTATCTGGACAATGAACTAAAATGTTAAAAATAAATTCTAGTAAGTATTTGGCGTGTAGATACTTACCTATATTCTTAAAAGCTTGAAGCACTACCCGTTTTTCAGGCTAGGTAATTACTATACTTCAGTGCCTCAAGCTTTTAAAATATAGGTAAGTACCTACACGCCAAATACTTACTAGAATTTATTTTTAACATTTTAGTTCATTGTCCCAGATAAAAGCTTGTTTTTAAAATGATTTTTTACTTATCATTTATTTTTAACTTTTTAGTAGGTAGGTATAAATACCGACTACCTACCAACTACCTCAGTATTTAAGAGAAGGTATGACGTTTTAAAATATTCTTATATCTATATCTATATATAGTGCTTTTCAAGGAAAATCAATTGTCTTGGTGCGGCTATGGTGCTTCATAACAGAAATTCCATGTTCACCTTACAGCTTCATCATCAGATCCTGGCTATCATTTAAGTGTAAAGTGCTCCTCAAGACGAATCATTTGAGCCCAAATTCACCGGGGTTACGTTATTTTATCACAGAGATGCCGTGGCCACCTTCCAGCTTCATCACCAGTCGCTAAATATCATCTAGGTGTAAAGTTCTCCTCAAGACGAATCAATCGAGCCCAAACTCGATAGAGTTACGTTGATTTATCACAGAGATGCCGTGGCCACTTTCTAGCGTCAACATCAGACCCTGTATATCATCTAGGTGAAAAGTTCTCTTCAAGACGAATCAATCGACCCCAAACTCAGTAGGGTTATGTTGATTTATCGCAGAGATGCCGTGGCCACCTTCCAGCTTCATCATCAGACCCTGGATATCATCTAGGTGAAAAGTTCTCTTCAAGACAAATCAATCGAGCCCAAACTCGGTAGCGTTATCGTGTTTTATCACAGAGATGCCGTGGCCACCTTCCAGCTTCATCATCAGACCCTGGATATAATCTAGGCGTAAAGTTCTCTTCAAGACAAATCAATCGAGCCCAAACTCGGTGGGGTTATGTTGATTTATCACAGAGATGCCGTGGCCACCTTCCGTCTCCATCATCAGACCAGCTCCATGGTATATTATTGTATTGTCACCGAAGATACATACGTACACCAAATTTGAGTTCAATCGGACATCGGGAAGTGGGTCTTATTTAGCTTCCAAGATTCCACCCGAACATACATAGTGACATACATAAATACATTGCAAGTTAAATAAAAGCTTGTAAAAATGTATGTATGTAATTTTATTGTGTAACCTGGTGTGAGTACACAATAAAGGCTTAATAATAATAAAATATTTATAGATATCGAATATTTTTAAATCGTCAAATTAGGTAATTACTTTTAAGTTGAATATACATTTGTACTATTGTAAATATAAAGATTGCATCGATAATTATATTATTAATATAAAGAAACATCTCCATAAACTAATTCTGTTATATAGTAAGTATTAAACGTTCAGTGGCTCGATGAATAACTACGGCAATGAACATACTTCGTAACGTCTTACAAGGCTCGAGTACCCAGAAAATAGACTACACATGAGAGTATTTTTCTTATCCCTCGCATTTTCGGCATTCCGAAGATTCTTACAGAAACTACTAGCCGTCTGGCCTCTTTATTAAACAAATACAATACACTCGTAGGTTGTTGTGGCATTATTAATTTTAATAATATTTTAATTGTCCGTGTCTGTGATTTGTGTGTTTGTAAAGTCCCCCGTGGTACAGGGTTTACTGGTGCGAGGAGTGTATAGATTACTAGCTGATTCTCGTGAGTTCGTTCACGTGCACCAAGAGTTTTATCACTGTATCAATCAACATTTGTGTGATCTGAGTTATTTTTAACCGACTTCAAAAAAGGAGGAGGTTTCTCAATTCGACCGTATATATACCTCAAAATTAGTACTGAAAATTAATAGCGCGGCATTGAAGTCGGTTCTTTTTAGTTGTTTAATCGATTTTATAAGTTATGTGTAAAATTCAAGATTATCAACCAACTTCCAAAAAGAAGGAGGTTCTCTATTCGTCTGTATGTTTTTTTTTGTGTGTATGTTACGCGATTACTCCGTCAATTGTGAACCAATTCGAATGATTCATTTTGTAATAGGTAGGGTACGTTTCCAAGGTAGTCCCATTGTCATTTCATAGAGATCTGATAAGTATCTTCAGAGATATGACGATAAACGTCTCATACTTAATACTGAAACTGTCTCGCGGGGCATGGAAGTCGGTTGTTTTAGTTTTTAAACTATCCTAATTATATTTTTACAATAAGCCTATGTTCATCCTCGTGCTATAAATATCCTTGTTAAATTTTATTAAAATCGGATCGTCCGTTTAGGCGTGATTAGGTAACAAACAGATAGAGTGACAGAGTTAAAGTTGTTTTCAGTCTGGATAAGCTTGCAATTGACTTTTTCATATTTATGTTTTTCATCACACTTTTTCATCTAGTAAAAAAGTGCTCAAGACTTTAAGACTTTTCATATACCTACCACTTTTTATCATTCCAGAATTTAAGACTGAAGTTCTATTTTAAAACTAAAAAGAAACTTAAACTTATTAGTTTTTTTTTACAGATGTTTTAAGTCTTGATAAGCTTGCAATTGACTTTTTCATATATATTTTTTTCATCACACTTTTTCATCTTGTGAAAATGTGCTCAAGACTTTCAGAATTTTTATATCCCTACCACTTTTTATCATTCCAGAATTTAAACTCAAGTTCTTTTTATCTTTTGTAGGTAGGCGGACAATAATCGGAACTCACAATTTAACGTATCATAAAAAAAACGTATGTAGAAGCGTTATACCACAATCTCACCTGATGTTAATTGACGATGTGATCGAGCTTAGCTTAAAAACTATCGTAAAATGACTGCCCTCCAGCATAAAGATCAGTGCAACAGTCTATATACTACAACTGCAGCTTAATACAGCATCCGGCACAGCATAAAACAGGCAGAAGTTTACTGTCCGCTTGTCGTTTCCTTCCTCTATACGTTAGCGGCAATGGACCGTGAACAAACTTTCCTGCTCGGGAAACGTATTATCGACGTCGTTGGTATCTAAAGGCTGATTTACACAGGGTCAGTAGACAAGTCATCAGTAAACAGTTAAAGTCAGTCGCGGCGCCGACATTGGCGCTGCGACTGACTTTAACTGTTTACATGAAGTAAGTAGTAGTGGTGCGTTTCTCACGGTGAGCACACGTGTGTGAAGTCAGTGGGAAAAATGAATTCGCGAAAACAACTGAAACGACGATTTAATTATTTGTTGAAAAATTTATCAATTTTACTGTTGAATGAGTTAATAGAAATGGTAGAAAATGAGATAACTAAAAATAAACGACAATGGGTAAGAAAATGGATTGACGATAGAAACGAAACGTGGTCACTCTACAACGCAGCGGCAGTGACTAACCACGCACTGACTTGTCTGTTTACACGGGGTTTATTTGGCTGGCGCGGGGGTGCGCGGGTGGCGGGGGGCGCCAACTGACTTTAAAATATTCGTGTCCGAATATTCAAGTCAGCGCTGACTTCAAGCCACTGTACTGACTTCAAATCAGTTCTCACAGGGTTTTTTTCGGGTCAGCACTGACTTGCCTTGAATTTGTAGTCAGTTACTGACCCTGTGTAAATCAGCTTTAACTCTATGGACGGGGTGATATCATGTTGATAGGGTCAATGGCCGTTGGAATTATTCAATGTATACGTACGAAATATTTATTATTTGAAGAAAATAGTACCCCTTTTAACCCATTTTAACATGAACATATAATTAAAAGTTAAACACTTTTTAACCGACTTCAAAAACAGGAGGAGGTTTCTCAATTCGACCGTATACATGTTTTTTTTTTACGTTTGTTCGCGGATAACTTCGTCGTTTATGAACCAATTTTTGATTTTTCTTTTTTGTTGGAAAGAAGATATATCAAGTGTGGTACCATGGTAATTTTATTGAGGTCTGATAAGTATTTCCAGAGATATGGATATAAAAACTTCAAAATTGGTACTGAAAATAAATAGCGCGGCATTGAAGTCGGTTCATTTTAACCGACTTCAAAAAAAGGAGGAGGTTTCTCAATTCGACCGTATATATATATATTTTTTTTTTTTTTTTTTTTTATGTTTGTTCGCGGATAACTTCGGCGTTTATGAACCGATTTCGATTATTCTTTTTTTGTTCGAAAGGAGATATCTCAAGTGTGGTACCATGGTAATTTTATCGAGGTATGATAAGTATCTCCAGAGATATTGAGATAAACATCTCAAAATTGGTACTGAAAATGAATAGCGCGGCATTGAAGTCGGTTGTTTTTTAGTTTTTAAACGATATTATTAATACGCTTTTATTAGCTTCAGACGTATGTATGTTTGTATGTTAGTATGTAACGGAATCTTTGAACATGATTTTAACCCCCTTCAAAACGTCGGATTAACTCGAAATTTGGCATACTTATTAAGGACCGATGACAATAAATAAATAAAATAAAAAATAAAAAAATTGACTAAAAAATGAAAAATAAATAATAGTTTAAAAAAACTAAAAACATACGCTTTTATATAAAATCCAACTAAAAAATAGAAAATAAATTTTAATAAATTTGAATTGAAAATAGTGTAAGAAAAATGATTTTATTGTAAAAAAAAGCGTGGGGTGCTTTTCAGGATATTATCAAAATAACCCTTCTAGTCATATCTGTTCATAAAATATTTGGAACTATTGATACCATGCACCCCACGCTTTTTTTTTACAATAAAATATATTTTTCTTACACTATTTTTAATTCAAATTTATTAAAATTTATTTTCTATTTTCTTAGTTGGATTTTCTATAAAAGCGTATTTTTTAAGTTTTTTTTAAACTATTATTTATTTTTCATTTTTTAGTCAATTTTTTTTTTATTTTAGTTTTTTAAATGATCTTATTAAACATAAACTTTTTCTTTCTTTTTATACTAGTTAAGCGTTTGAGCACTATCTCACTAAGTGAGGAAGCGATCGACGATGTAGCACGCTTACCTAGAAGATAGCTCGCGATTTGAAGACCCCCGGGTTATAGTTACTGGTAAACAAAGACACCGACAAGGAATTCCATTCCTTGGCAGTACGTATGATAAACGATGAATCGAAACGTTTTGTGCGGGTAGATGGAATCCCCACCATAAAGCGATGGCGCACATCGGTACGTCTGGTTGTCCGATAGAAGAAGGGGGATGGTGGGACTAATTCGTGCAATTGGATTTCTAAATACGTTTTCATGTGTAATGAGAAGCACTTATGATAACAAAATATACTAGCCCAAATTCGACTATTCTATCATATGGCATTACTAAGTACTAGTCCCTATACCGGGTTCACACCGGGCGATAGTCGTTCAACTGCCTAGGGATGTACTTGTCTTTCGATTCCAAGTACTTTTAATATCGATACTTTAGAATCGATACTAAGTAAGTACCGGTTATAAGTACTCATTTCGTTACTCAATTATTTGTTTTGGAAGAACATTTAGGCTGGCATTATACAGCGATAATAGGTTTTCGAATGAAACTACTTGATTTGCTAATCAAGCGCGATTGATTTTTTTTGATTGCATTGTCACCAAAGATACGCAAGTATACAAAATTAAGTCATAATGCATTTTCACGAATAGGTTCTTATTTTGCTTCCAAGATTTGACCCACACAGACATATATACTAAATTAATAAGTAATAAAAAATAAAACGAAATAAAAAAAAGTTAAATAAAAGCTTGTAATCGTTTAAAAAACGAAAAACCTACTTTAAGTCGCTAGACTTAACGGCTTCCTTAATCATTTTCAGTAGCAAGTTTCAGATGGTTATATCCATATCTCTGGAGATACTCAACAGATCTCGATGAATGTACAATGGGACTACATCTGAGTATGCACACTTTAGAATAAATAAATGTTGAACATCGGTTTACAATTGACGGAAACATTAAATATCATACAAAAAAAAACAGACGAACTGATAACCTCCTCCTTTAGATGTCGGTTAAAAAGAGACATGCTTACCAAAACGCTTCTTGGATTTTACTAAAAAGAAAAACTAAATCGATATCTCAGCAAATTCAACAATTTGCCGGCAATGTAGCCATTTCTCTCCGTGTTCACGACCTAACTTTGAGTCTGCAAGCTGAAACACTAGGTCCTTGTATATCGTGACGAGTCCCTTGATTAAATCCCTCCGATGCCGTTTACATGAGAATATACTGCTTCCAGCTTTATTTATGAAGATGGGACTTCAAGGGTTAGAATATGGTAAAAAGGTGCATAATTCAGTAGGACGAGGACTTGTGTTTTTTTGGTGAACATTTGGGTCATTTGTGTCATAAACACGACTGCTATGTGTCTATCTGTTTACACAACCATATTTTACAGGCTTTTATTTAGTATATATGTACTTTTGTGTTGGTCAAATCTTGTAAGCTAGTTCAGAATCACTTCCTAACGATCGGACTCAATTTTATATACATCCCTTATGTATATGTCGTTTACTTATTATGTACTGTTATCGGTAGTAGTTTTCATTACTCATGATAGCGTCGTTACAAGAAGTTTTTAATTTTCAACCGACTTCAAAAAAGGAGAAGGTTCTCAATTCAAATGTTTTTGTTGTGTTTATCACCGCAGAGCTCCGTCAACCATTAACAAATTTGGAAAATATTTTTTTGTTTAGAAGGGTTTGGTCTACTTAATAATAGCGATGCATATGTACGTCCTGTCACCGATGTAGAAATGAATAACCGGCCAAGTGCGTGTCGGGCCACGCGTAGTGTAGGGTTCCGTAGTAGCCTGTTATTCAATGCAAGTCTTTACCCGTTATAAACAAGCAACTAGGTACTCCGTCTTTGTCACTTTAAAGGATGTATCCTTAGGATTTTGTATTTGGTACAAAATTATCCAACACCCAAGTTCAACGAGTATTACTGCTAAACTAATAAAGTTATCTTAACCGCTATAATTTTTCTGTTAAGTTCATGAAATGCGCTATTAACGCGAAATTTTCCAGATTTTTCAAGCCCGCAGTTTAGCTTTTAGAGGGGGGGGACGCCCTACTGGAACAAAAATTTGCACTTTAAAATTTAATATTTCGTAAATGGAGCATTCAATCGAAAAATGGTATTAGCAACTCTGAAGTCATTTTAAAAGACCTATTGAACAATACCCCACACGATGGGGTAGACGATGAAAAAAAAATTCATCCCCACTTCTCATATAGGGGAGCTACCCTAAAAAAAATATTTTAGAAAATTTTATTTCAGCACTTTGTCGGCGTCATATTTATTACATATCCCTACAAAATTACAGCTTTCTAGTATTAACGTTCTCTTAGCAAAACCTCGGACAGACAGGCAGACGGACATGACGAAACTATAAGGGTTCCTTGTCAGGACTACGGAAACCTAAAAAATTGTAACGTAATTGGTATATAGAGATATAATATGATATATATATAGAGAAAAATGATAAATATTGTAAACAACTACATAATTACTACTACAAGTAATTCTTTGCCGATAAAAATAATAAATCTATTTATAAATAATTTTGAACTTATGCAAATAAGGTACCAAACAACATTGTCACCGTATTTATTGACTAATCCAACGACCAGACGTTGGCCAGTAATACGATTAGACTGAAACCGTACGAAGGTGACAATTTCTACGTGCACGATGTCGCAAACTACTTACCTTATTGGAGACATGTCCTTTTTTTAGGTAGATGAAAACGAATACTCTGAAACAGGATGTTATCGTGAATTTACGCGAAACCAATAAAGTGCTGGACTATTTGTTTCCTTCCCCAGGATCATTAGATTGGAGCGCTTCACGTCGCGTCCCGCCTCGAGGTCTTATCGAGGTTTAGTAAGTATCTCCAGAGATATGGTGGAGCCAGCCCGGTGGCGTAATCGGGAGAACGGTCAGCTTTGATGCCGTGGTACCGAGTTCAAACCGCCGTGCACCAATGGATTTTTCTGTCGAAAAACGTATGTGCGCTTTTCAGTGGCCCTCCGGGGAAGGAAAAACATCGCTAAGAAACCAACAAACCCCGTATGGTGGTAGAACACTATCTAGTGTCCGCCTGGCCAGCTACCACCCTCAAGTTAGAAAATCTGTCGCCAAAACATGTAATGTGTTCCGGCAGCTATCCTTGAGAGCCAGTTCCCACTCTAGGCCTAGCGTGCGTACCATCTTCGACCACATCATCACTTACCAACAGGTGAGATAGTGATCAAACGCTAGCCTATAGGATATAAAAAAAATTAAAAAATATGGAGATAAACACCTTAAAATTGGTACTGAAAATTAATAGCGCGGCATTGAAGTCGGTTCTTTTTACTTTTTTAAACGATCTTATTTGTGTCATAAACACGACTTCTATGTGTCAATCTGTTCATACAACCATATTTTACAGGCTTTTATTTAACTTGCCTTGGTATATACGTACTTTTGTACAATCTTGGACAATCTTGTGTTGTATAATCTTGGAAGCTAAATTAGAACCACTTCCTGACGGTCGATCGGACTCAAATTTTTATACATAGGGTATCGTTTCTATTATGTACTGTTATCGGTAGTCGTTTTCATTACACATGATAGCGTCGTTACAAGAAGTGTTTAAATTTCAACCGACTTCAAAAAAGTAGGGGGTTCTGAAGTCAAATGTTTTTTGTTATTTTATTACCTCAAAGCTCCGTCATAAACCGAAAAAACCAAGGAAGTTCCCAATTCGTCTATATGTTTTTTTTTTGTGTGTATGTTACGCGATTACTCCGTTAATTCTGAACCGATTCGAATGATTATTTTTGTTATCTGTATAGTACGTTTTCGAGGTGGTCCCATTGTAATTTCATCGAGATCTGATAAGTATCTCCAGAAACATGACGATAAACGTCTTAAACTTGCTACTGAAATTGACTCGCGGGGCATTGAAGTCAGTTGTTTTAGTTTTTAAACTATCTTAATTATTAGGTAATTAAAATTTAAAACCACCCCGACTGATTTGAATATGAATGGATGTATATGATAAATGGTCGCCTACTTGACTAATGTAAACTACGCTAAACAGGCGACAGCAAAGTGGCTGGTAACTAGTGCGCAGATGCGCCATTTTGATTTTTTTGACACCCGTGGTCAAAGTAGTATATATTATGTTACTCTTTGGTCAAAGGGCTACGAAAGTTGCTATCGTACTCTCATCAACCAAAATAGAGCGGATAAAAATTAAGCGGCTGAACGGATTTTCACGACACAAAGCTACGAACACTCTCGATGAAGACACCTATCAAACACAAAAAAAACTAAATCTAAATCGGTTCATCCGCTCGGGCGCTACGATGTCACACACAGACAGAGACACACATACACAGTTACACACGTCAAACTTATAACACCCCTTCTTTTTGCGTCGGGGGTAGAATTAATAGTAAGACAAGAGTAAACTCGTCATCTCACGCTAATCACCGCCGGTTCACTCCACGCGACTAATGATGTCGTTTTAGATGCAACTTGGGAATTATCACTAGCGCAACATGTTCTATAACTGTGTAATATGTATATTGTAGTCGCGAATTGTTAACGGCAACATATCCACAGCAGCCTTAGGGCCAAATTCATCAGTGCCTGTTAAAGTTCCATATACTTTGATCTGACAGATGACGTCATATAAAAATTGTCAAAGACCTGTCAGATAAGTTACTAATAGAGCTATCAAGAACCGGTGAAACTGGCCCATAGTATTGCAGATATTTAAAAGTGACAGTAACCACCAAGAACATTATACTCAATAGTGGTTGGATGTAGATAAATTCTTGAAGTAATCTTGAAGACTAAAAATATGATGTTAAGTCATGTTTTCGCCAATTTCTTTACTTTGATTTCAGTGTTCGACCGAATATTACAGATTTTTTTTACCACTCTCACCACAGTTCACACACACAATATTCTGACTCTCAAGGGCTGTGTGCTGCCCGAACAACGTAAGGACGTTGTTCCGGCAGATGTTCTCCTTGATGGTGGTAAGCTACTTTTTGCTAGCAAGTCAGGCGGATTATCGATACGATATGCTTCTACCACCTGTGAAAATGCTGTATTATACATCAGATGAGATGTATTCGTATAAAGAAGCTAGCTTACCTCTTCAAAAATCAACGGAAAACATTACATTTCTTATCCCACTTTTCTCGTTTGTAAGCAATAATATCCAGATCCCAAAGATAATGATCACTAGAAACTAACGACCTTTCCAAACAAAATAAACTAGTCCAAGTCAGTATAAACTGGATCGTAAATCGTGACATGTGCTCCGTCGTTTACGCGCGTTTTATATCCCTATCAACCCCATTGCTGACCCTTAGAGCCACAGAACACACAGAAAGACTTTTGTTAAGCGATGATGTGGTCGAAGATTGTGAACACGCTAGACCTAGAATACCCTGACTCTCAAGGGCTGTGTGCTGCCGTAACACTGTAAGGTTATGGTGGCAGATTTTCTCCTTGATGGTGGTAAGCTACTTTTTTGGTAGCAAGTCAGGCGGAACATAGATATAATGTGCTCCTACCACTTTTGGAAAGAAAAAGTGTTGTATAATTACTAAGAAGTTATATAATTATTCAAGAAAGCGTTTGTGATCAAAAAAGGAAGAGAATAACTGTTCGCTCTTGGGGTGAAAAAGAGACACTACTATATAGCCGTATAGCAGCATCTTTTTCTGATGGTAGGAATGGGTCCTACCTAATGATGTGTCAACAAATTATCACAAATTTCGAAACTATTTTACTTCATACTATGCTATCAGTATTGGCAAGTAGTCGTCTCATAAAGGTAGAGACAAAATAGTAAGTAAACTGCTAAAAAACCGACCAAGTTCGAGTTGGACTCGCGTACCGAGAGTTCCGTACAAACTTGTCAAACTAGGTGAAAGTACAAATTTGACTTTGCAGTTTGATAGACCGATGCCTAGTCATGGTTAATGTACCAACGGTTAATTTACCAACCGCAAACAGTAAGTTTATAATAGTAAATTCGCTTAATTCTCTTGTGATGTCGCAAAATATGCAAAAATATGTGACATAAACGGACATGTCATAAGTAGCTTACATGCGGTATGGAACCCTAAAAAATCGATCAACTTTTCTTCTCAAGGCTTCTTTGAAACCTTGTATATGTAGGTAACGTATAGGAGTAGATATTAACCGCACAAAATAACCACAATATTCAAGAATTCCTGTCACCTAACCTCTGAAAACATCCCTTAGGATATTCAGAGGTCACAAAACATGGTAGCTCTGAAACGAAACACTATTTTTAGCTAGTCACAAACGAGACGTTATCTGTCGTCTCTTTATACATATTTGTAATTGCGATCTTTGAGATGTCTTTGGGAGGTGAAACGCTTAACGTTTTACTATAACATAAAAATTTTGTGGTTCTTTTATGTTGATATAAGGTATGGCCACAAGAAGTCCCAAAAATATTATAAGTTCCTTTGAAAGCTCCATAGATAGTCCATGTTGTGTGACTAACATCCTAAAATGCCAGCTAAAATCAATTACGTGCTTCCACTGCTGGACATAGGTCTCTCCTATGGCACGTAAGAAAATACTTCTCGTTAAATATTTTAAAAAATAGTTTTCCGTGTAATATTCTGCAAGTGCTACCCTGAAGAAGTTTGACGACCTCTGGCTCAGATAATTAGCTACCATGTAAAGGAAACGAGCACGTCCTCGGCACTCGCTAACTAATTGAATATCGTCTATCAATAGATACATATATTATACGTCGAGTGCAATAAACGCTTAGATCAAGGTTTTCGAATAAAACTAGTTTATCATTTTAGTAATATTGAAATTTGGTAAAAAAAATAATTAAGTATATACCTTTTAAAAGTATTGCGTAGCAGTAAGAGTAGGTTTTGAATGAAATTGTGAGTGGTATGGGATAAAAGCTCAAATAAACTTTGTTGTGCAGTTTTGTTTCGACTCCAGTCGTCAAGAAATTGCATTGTTTTCAAGCTTAGCTTCTATTTAGTCAGTTTCTCGACAACTGAAGTAGATTAAAAATGTATACGAGACTTTTATATACAATAATCTACTTATGAGTGACATATACTTATCAATTCTTTTCCCACTTAACATCAATAAATCGTCAAAGAAATCGGATTTCATATTTGAAAACATCGTATATGTTTGTATAGACCATGCTTGAGTAAAGTCATAGTAAGCATAGATATAAGGTTGTATACTGTAAGGTGGTACACAGTCGAATTATTCGCTCGACTGGGTGACAGGACATCCTAATCGGATTATTCCCCTGTCTCAATTGTCTGTACGTTAGACGGATACGTGTGTTTAATATGAATTATGTTTTGAAAATGCTCATCATAGTTCTGGTCGAGTGACTAGATATTGTGTTGCCGAAGGAGGAATTATATCGAATCTCAATAAGGCGGCAATAGCCCAATGGATAGGGTGTCGGACTGGCAATCGAGAGGTCGTGAGTTCGAATCCCACCCCACCCATTGCACTATTGACGTGAACCCACTCCAGACACAAGCATATTTAGCTTAGTTGGAGGGGTTAACAAGAATACTAGTAATGTGCAACCCACATTGCGAGTAATCTTTAAAAAAAAAAAAAAAAAAAAAAACCTTTCTTCCCTAAGCCTTCGCATCCAAGTCTTAGAGAAGAATGTAGACCCAGGTAATGCCTGTAATTCTGTTTCTACTTTTGTTAAAGTGAACAAACTGTGGAGCAAATAAGACACCAAAATAAATTACGTAATCTTCTATAGTTAAGTTAACCTCATAGTTTATTAGGAAAATCAGGCAAAAACGGCTGAAAGGATCTCGATGAAATTTGGCTCGCTGATAAACATGAAATACTAATGGCCAGTTTCTCCGGTTCCTGATAGAGCTAATATGAAGAAATCTGACAGATTTTTGACAGCTTTTATATGGTGTCGTGTGTCAGATAACTATCATACGCATTATCAAGAACCAGTGAAACTGGCCCTAAATAAGGTTGGCTAATCCGTTGCCTGCTTTTTGATTGCGGGACGTATCTATCTTGCGTTAAGATTATTACCATTACACGATAGGTTACCTGTCATTCAAACCATCATTAATGACTGAGGGTTGCCGACGCACAAATAAAAGTATATAAATATCGGTCAGTCACCGTCATTCATTCGACGATCAGTTATCTATCAGTCACAGCCGTGACTGCCGATTTTAAAGTACCTATGCCACTTAAAAGTTTCCCTACCGTATCTATCGAGCTATACCTCTTGTCCATAACGTCACTTAATGCCTGACTGGCCGTTTTATTGAAAACGGTTATCAAGTGAGTTATAAACTATCATCTGACGGACAAACAAAGGGATCCGAGATAACAGCAATGTGCTGTTATGTTCCACTTTACTACTCTGTTAAGTGTTAATTTGCACATAAAAGAACATACATGACGTGTCGTTCTTTGTAGTTGATTCGAGGAGTGTATATAATATTTAGGCTAGATTTGACCACCATCTCACTTGCAGATAAGTGACGATGTCGTCCAGAATGGTATTAGAACACGCTAGGCCTATAATGGGAACTGGCTAGGAACTGCCGGAACACATTAGATGTTTCGCGACAGATTTTCCAAGGTGTGTTAAGACTTAAAGCACTGTGGCGTGGCCAAATCTTACTTTACAACCGTGCAAATTGACTTTTATACAAAGTGTTAAGAATGACGATGCAAACTATAAAGAGAACGGGGCAGGGATGCATCTTTGTGTCTTCGTCTTCTGTCTGGCTTGAGCCTAATATATTTGCACTATCTAGATAGTGCAAAATATTGGTGACCCTACGATTTGTCTCACGTGTTTTGCTTCCAAAAAGATACAAATAAAGTATGTAATTTACCTATTTATATCTAATTCATTTAATTGTATTAAGATATTATTATGAAAATCTCAAGAGATAATAATCACCTCAGAACACCAACTGACAATATCGCTTGCAAGGCACTTGTAATCGTTCCTTTCACTGTACCTTCGAGATGGTGAAGTAGTGGTATCAAACTTATACAAAACCATATTACAGCATGTAATTTAGTTATAAATATTAAATATTAAAATTCCCGTATTTTAATATTTATTTAAAAACTTATCGCGCTTAAAACATTAATTTTTTTATTAACTCGACGTATCAACCAAGTAGCATTGATCGTGGTCACGAGACGACGAAGCATATCATTATCATCTTCAAAATCAATTTTCATAAGCCTGCAGCTGGACTTAAGCCTCTGCCGATATGCACCAGTTCGATCTTCGGCTCTCCCTATCCAGTCACTGCCCACTGCTTTGCGAATTGTCGTCGCTCCACTTCGATTTGCTAATTCGTGGAGCTATGTCGATCACTTTAGTTCCCGACCGAATCACTTCGCCTGATTCGATCCCACGGGGACATGTGAATAAGCAATTTTCTTCAGGCCTGATAATAAACATAAATCAAGCAAGACATTAATGATACCTTATTATGTGCGACGTCCTAAACCCACACATAAGCCATGTTCCGTCATAAATCACACTTGCACCTCGAAGTGGTCAAACCAAACCGTCCCGACCAAGTTGCTCCGACCGAGATTGTGTCCCGTCGTCATAAAGTCCCTTAATTAAAGCCTACCACGTATCACGGCTCGAAAAGGTCCGTCATAAATCAAACACTTTTACAGAAAGCGGAAGAACTAATCTTTGGTTTTTTTCACCGAACTCACAAAAGTAATTCGGTTTTTATCATTTCATCATCAGTATTATCAGCCGATTTCCGTCCACTGCTGGACATAGGCCACTATTCGGTATTCAGTTTGTGTGCATTTTTTTTTAATCCGTTCAGTAGTTTTTGAGTTTATCGCGAACAGACAGACAGACAGACGCGGCGGGGGACTTTGTTTTATAATATGTTGTGATAAGCTTTAAATGAACGATGAATTTACGTGAGTCTTTATAGTAATAATTAAGATAGTTTAAAAACTAGAACAACCTTCCATGCCCCGCGAGTCAATTACAGTAGCAAGTTTGAGACGTTTATCGACATATCTCTGAAGACATTTGTCAGATCTCGATGAAATTACAATGAGACCACCTAAGAAAGTTACGCTACCGATTTAAAAAAATAATCATTCATACCGGTTCACATACACACAAAAAAAGAATACATACAGACGAATTGAGATCATCCTAGAGAAAAGATAAATTATTCAGTAATATCGAAGTAGCAAGTCTTTTGATTTGTGACTGAAATCTCCCTGAAAGTTATGGCGCCACCTGGCGACTTCCTATTCAAAAAGTTTTTCCTCGCGAAATGAGAGACCGAAATTAACTCTGTTTATATAAGTCCAAAGATCCAAACTCACCTCTAGAAGCAACTAAACAGCGAACCAGGCGCTTTGCTTAAAAAGTTGGAAAGACGGGTGAGATAGCGATAAAGCGCTTGTATGTACGCTATAAAAAAGTCACGCAACTTTTTCAATCCTACTATCTTCAGTTTCTTTACTCTAGTGATCGAACTGACTATATATTCGTTTATCTATTAGCGACATGACACAAGTTTTTATGAGTACTTGTACTTCCTCAAAGCAATTTCCCATCCAACTCATAAATTTCTTCGATCGCTTACCTCGTAATTACAACACAAGATAATAAATTAAGTCTATAAATTACACCAAAACATAACTTCGCTGAACAAACTCACAACATCATATAAATAAAGTTATAAATATAAAATGTAAAGTCTACTAAATAAAAGGTATCTGAACTGAACCGTGCCAAAGTAATCTTGCGAAGGTCACACGACCCTAGACAAACAGTATGAGATGTTCATATTGTTTGTTTAAACAATCATTTGGTCTTGAACGATATGTTTATTTAGTCCTAGTTGAGTGATGTTAGTTTAGACTTAATATAAAATATAGAAAGGGTTTATTTTTATTTTTCTGCGAGCAGGTAACAATAACTTGATGGTGGGTTACAATAATCCAGGCAATAGGGCTTATGGGTGTTTTGGGAGAATAGTCAGCTTTGACGTCAGGGGTCATTACCTAGGTTGAAATCCCAATGCACCTATGTCAGTTTCACAGAGGCCCTTCGGTGAATGAAAACATCGTCATGAAACCGCCCGGGCTAGTAAGCTGGCAGGATTCAGGTGTTTGGCAAACTTGCAATAATCTAGTAATAGCTCTTAGTATGGAGGTAGGACACTGTCTAATGTCCTACTGGTCAGCTACTACCCTCAAGTTGGAAAATTTACTATATTTACTATTAGTAAATTTTAAACTTTCGCGACGAAGACTCGACGAGTTTCAACCTCCGGAACAGGCCGGGTTTCGAAGCGGTTACGGTACCATAGACCACATCCACACGGTGCGGCAGATTGTACTGAAGACCGAAGAGTACAATCGGCCCCTGTGCTTAGCATTTGTGGACTATGAGAAGGCCTTTGACTCAATCGAAACCTGGTCTGTTCTCGAGTCCTTGCAGTGTTGCCAAGTCGACTGGCGATATATCGAAGTGATGAGATGTCTATATAATGCCGCAACGATGACTGTACAAGTACAGAACCAGCGAACTAAACATGTCCACCTGCGTCGAGGAGTGAGACAGGGGGACTTCATATCCCCGAAACTGTTCACTAACGCCTTGGAGGATATGTTTAAGACGCTGGACTGGAAAGATCGTGGCATTAACATCAACGGCAAGTACATCTCTCACTTACGATTCGCAGATGACATCGTCATTATGGCAGAGACGCTGCAGGACCTACAAAGGATGTTGAATGGCCTAGCTGATTCTTCTCGTAGCATCGGTCTCCGGATGAATTTGGACAAAACCAAAGTCAACGAGCACGTTGTTCCGGAACCGATTGCCGTAGATGGAATCCCACTCGAAGTTGTCACTAAGTATGATTACCTAGGGCAAACGCTCCAACTATGCAAACATAACTTCGAGAAGGAAATCCAGAGAAGAATTTAGCTGGGCTGGGCAGCATTCGGAAAATTCCGTCGAGTCTTCTCGTCGCCTATACCACAGTGTCTAAAGACAAAAGTCTTTAACCAGTGCGTCCTACCTGTGATGACATACGGAGCCGAGACGTGGACACTCACAGTCCGACTGGTCCACCAGTTTAAAGTCGCTTAGCGAGCTATGGAGAGAGCTATGCTCGGTATTTCTCTGCGGGATCGAATCCGGAACGAAGTAATTCGCCAGAGAACTAAAGTTATCGACATAGCTCAACGGATTAGCAAGCTGAAGTGGCTGTGGGCTGGTCATATCTGCCGCAGGACTGATAACCGTTGGGGCAGACTTGTCCTAGAGTGGAGACCGCGAATCGGCAAACGTAGCGTAGGACGTCCTGTGACCAGGTGGAGCGACGACATACGCAAAGCGGTGGGCAGTGACTGGAAGAGAAGAGCCGAAGATCGGGCTCAGTGGCGCATCTTGGGAGAGGCCTATGTCCAGCAGTGGACTGATACAGGCTGATGATGATGATGATGAAACTTTCGCGATTTACACACATAATTATATTGTAATACGGGACTTATCGCGCTAAAAACATAATTTTATTTACCTCGACGTTTCAACTCCGATCAAGATCAAATGAGGGTAGTTTCAAACTACTCTCAATAAAAACAATGCTGATACCCACAACTTCAGTCTTCTCGTGACCTCGGTCAATGTAACTTGATCGAAACGTCGAGGTAAATAAAATTTTGTTTTTAGCCCGATAAGTCCCGTATTACAATATCATTATATATTTACTATTATTAAAAAAATAAACACACACAGAGCTACACCGTGTAAGGGTTTACACTCATTCAAACACTCCCTGCACACAACCATATACATACATACAGAAACACAGTAATTAACTAATGAAAGATACCTATTTTATTCGAATTTTTATAATATTTGTTTAGTAAATATCTAAAAGAACATAATTTAACTAGAAATATAGATATATATTAAACTATGGGAGAAGCCATTGGCTCCTGATACACAGTGTTACTAGTTCGGGAGTCTATGGATTCAACGATAAACTTGTACTTACCATAAATTATATCAATAAAGATATTTGTATTTGTAGGCTAAGTGACGATGCCGATCGTCGTTCCGACAACACACAGCATTTGAGAGTCAGAGTATTCTAGGACTAGCGTGATCACCATCTTCGACCACATCATCGCTTACCATCAGGCAAGATAGTATTCAAACGCTATCCTATTGGATATTATAAAAAGATGCAAGTTTGTGCAAAATAAAAAGTAATTAATTAAATTCTTGCTGAGTAGCTTTTTGTAGCACAACAAAAGTTTATTCAATCCATACCGCCATTACAGCTGTAAGCCCTCGGTGGTTCCTCAACTCTTATCATCCCCCTCCATTCTTCACCCTCCACATTGGCACTTCACCCTCGAAGTAATTTTATTTTCGCTAACTTTGTTTCATGAGTTAGCACTGTAAAGCTGAGCTCACAGGCTAAGCTGTAATGTATTAGCCTTATTTATTACAGCTTTGTGGTTATATGAATATAATATAGTCTGTGGTCTTTTAAATTAAGACAGATCTGAATTAAAATTATTTGTCGTTTTACAAAATTGTAAATTCATAGCATTGTGTGTTACACGGTAAAAACGGTTCCGAATTGACATTAATTGAGGTTAAAGCTGGACAGCATGACAGCTGAACCTACTTGCCGTGTTAAGACTTTATTTAGTTAATCTCCATAATGTCTGAAAATACCAAATCTTGATAACATATAAATATGTCCCATCTAAATGGAATCAAATTTTAATAAATTATAATTTTAAACTTTGAATCAATAGAAGATAACCCTAATCGGTGAACAGATACTCGTATGCCCCATCTAAATGGGATCAATTTTTTATTTAAATTAATGTTAAACATTGAATGACATACCAAAATAGAATCAAAATGTTATCTCGAATTTCGTACCTTCGTCCTTTTGTAAATTCGTTTAAACGTCACTTTGCTACGACGTGCTACGACGTGCTACGACGTTCTACGACATTTATATAAGTAACTTCGTTCACGTACACCAAAAATGTACTAGCTATTATGTTCATCCTCAACCTATAAAGTATCTCCTTGTTAAATTTCAGTAAGATCGGTTTGTCCGTTTAGTCGTGATTAGCAAACAGACAGAGTGACAGAGTTACAAACGTTTTATAATGTTATTATTATTAAAAAATATTTAAATAATATAATTAATAAATATATATGGTATGTCAGGATCGTAGCATGTGGAAAGAAGTAGTCTCTGCCTACCCCAACGGGAAAAAGGCGTGATTGTATGTATGTGTATATATATATATATATATATATATATATATATATATATATATATATATATATTATATATATATATTATGGCATGACGCTAATCCCCTGGGAACATGGGCGGGCCCTTGTATGGAATGCGACTTGTGTCGACACTCTGGCCCCGTCCCGTCTCAGTGGGAGAGTGTCGAGAGCCGGAGTTGCGGCGGAAGCTGTTTAAGACACCAAGCGGCGTAAATATGCATCTTCATCGAGTAGCTACATATTTATTCCGCTTGGTGTTGAAACTTTTGGTCCATGGAGTCCAAGCACCAAAACTTTCCTAAAAAACATTGCTCCACGTCTTGTCGATGCCACCGGTGACAAAAGGGCTGGCTCATTCCTAGCGCAAAGAATTTCTTTAGCGATTCAACGCGGGAAAGTAGCCAGCGTTCTTGGCACTTTACCACACGGACATCCCTTAATTGCCGTTTGTTTAGTTTTTATTTTTAACTCCAAAATGTATATTATTAAATAAATTATTATATTATACTATGGTTATGGATATTATGGATGGATTATTATGGAAGTATAGATATGTTAAATAAACTGGCCAAGTGCAAGTCGGACTCGCACTCACGTAGGGTTCCGTACCACACTACAGTATTTTATAAGATCGAGCAAAAAATACCACTATCATTTTTGGCCAGCAAAAAATAATATGTAATTAATAAACATTTTGTTTCTTATAACGCCATCTAATGTCTAAAAAAGATGTTAGGGATCGTCATTTCAATATAATGCCACCTATGGGACGTTTACCTAACTAAGCGTTCATAGATGGCGTGAAATGCCGAAAAAAACACGTTTCTTGTACGGGTAAATTAGGTAAACCTCATTGTGGAATGATAATCACAAAATTTTTCAAATTTAAATTTAATCAGAACATGATAATAATGACTTGAATAAATAATTTATACTTCAATATTTAAGTATAAAACTTTAATAATTACAAGGAAACATTTACAGCAAGATATTCCACATAGGATGGTCTATATATGAAACATAGTCTGCATAGTCCATGTAATCATGCATACTGCCTGCTACTACTCTCTGTCGTGCCAGTACATTGTCTTTTGCTACAACATATGAACCTTTGTATACATCCAACCAGTCACATGCTGCAGTAGCAGACAGCTCTCAGACTAACCTCTATTATTTTTAACTTTATTCTGTTTTTAGTATTTTTTGTTATAACGGCAACAGAAATACATCATATGTGAAAATTTCAACTGTCTAACTATCACGGTTCATGAGATATAGCCTGGTGACAAACGGACAGACAGACAGACAGACGGACAGCGGAGTCTTAGTAATGGGGTCCCGTTTTACCCTTTGGGTACGGAACCCTAAAAAAGAAATGTAGTATAACTATGACGGCCCGTTGGCCTAATAGATGGCTTTACTTCGGAGGGAGGTCACGGGTTCAAATGCTATAACAGATATTCGTCCACAGGTGGTAGGAGCATTATATCGATATTCCGCCTGACTTGCTAACAAAAAAATCACTTACCACCATCAAGAAGAAAATGTGTGCCTAACTTTACAGTGTTCCGGCAGTACACAACCCTTGAGAGATGTTTGAGAGAAAACATTCTGGGCCTAGCGCGTTTAACATCGTTGACCACATCATCGATTGCCACCAGGCGAGATAGTGGTCAAACGCTAGCGTAGATATAATAAAACTACATTTTATTTAAGTTTAACTTTAAACAACGTTGATGAATAGTCCTAGCATTGCCTCCAGTTACATGACTTAAAGTCAGTGACCCGCGAATTTCAATTTGTACCAATTTGCACGAGATTTGCTTACGAAATGGAATTTTCATTAAGATTCTATCTCATTGCTTGAGTGACGCCGTACGGAATTAGGAAGGGATAATATGATGACCAGAATGTTTTTTTTTCGCTCATTTTGGTTCTTTCCTGCATATCGCACTAATAATAATAGATATATAGGTAGATAGAATACGCTTTATTGCACTTAAATAACCTAGAATTACGTACAATAATGATTACATTTACAGTACAATCGCTGATTAGCTATTATTATTAATGTAAAAGTTTGTGAGGGAGTCAGTATGTATGTTACTATTTTACGCTTTAACAGCTTGACAGATTAGGATGAAATTTGATATAGATTCAGCTTATTACTTGAAATAATACATAAACTTAGTAATAACCCGAAGAACCACGGGGTGTAAAACATCGTAGGGTGTAATTTGCTTGCTATAATAATATTTATGCTCGGATGTTTGTAGTATGTAATTATAATTTAGTAATCTTAATGTTAAAACCATGTCTTACAAATTTAAAGCCGTTTTAAAATTTAATACGAACATTAATTAAAATTATACAATGTTAGTCAAATAAAAAAAAAAGTAATAACAAATACATTAATTCAAATAAACATTAATTACTATAAAAACTGATTTTGTCCCTCACGTGCCCACCCTACAGCAAAAGAGCCCATCACACTTGTAGTGTGTATACTTAGGTAGGTATAAGGTATATTGTTAATATTGCATTTTACCTACATTTGCCTGCGCTGCATTTAACATAACTATTTCTTATAATATGTATTATTACTTGAGTAGTCAATAAACGGACATCATCATGTAAAGTTGTGTGGTTTGATTGAACTCCCGCTAGCTGATGTCTCCCGTCTTCCCTCGGCCAACCGGCCACCTTACATGGCGACCTTACATGGCGACCCTGCCACTTTTGAACCTATGATGAAAATTGACGAGACCCGAGACGTATAGGCGTGCTACAAATTTGGAATTTTGAAGGTTTTGTAACTATCAAAAATGTGCCGTTCTACTATAGAAAAGGAAGAGGTGATTCTGAACCAGAATGCGGCAGGAAGTAATTCAGCAGCGATGTCTGATATCGGAAACCGCATTGGCCAGCTGAGCATATTTATAAACACCATTTTTGGGTTGATATTCCTGGTGATTCGTGATTCCTGGTTATTCCTGGTGATGGCGTATTTCGTGTTCCGCGCCTATAGAAACTGTCACCAGAGGTGGATCCATGATGCAATGGGGATGCATACTATCAATAGGATCCGGTCTTCGATCCTCGGACGGCCAAATGAAGAAGAGCATTAGTATCGTTCCAGTTTTATTTAGTGCGTAAAATGTGTAAAGTGAAAGTGAAAATTAGTGAAAAGTACAACGATTTTAAGGGTATGTTATAGAACAATATTAATAAATCAAATGTCCCTCGTCATAACAAAACCTTATTTCTGTAGTAAAAAATAGGTGTTTTAATTTTTTTAATGGTCTGTAAAATATAATGTCAATAGAAAATTTGCTAAGAGATATATTAGATAAATTAAAATATGTCAAGGATTATATTGTTAAGCTAGGTCCTAAAAGAAGATTTGGAAGTAATTTTGATGGTAAAATTTTAGAGGCGAAGACTTTGTATAAAAAGTTTAAAGAAGTTTTAAATGAATTGCCAGGTACCGCATCCAACGAAATAATTATATTATGTACAACGATAGAAGAATGCTATTTTAAGATAATATCATTTGAGGATGATAAGGAATTTATTGATAAGGATTATAGTTCTATTAGTAAATCAGAGATAGTTACCATGTCTGGAGAAAAGTTTTGTTTAAAAACGGCCGTGAGCCTTTTGCCAAAAATGACAGGTGACGAAAATGTTACGCAGGAGCTCATAGATGCAATAGATTTGTACAATTCAATGCTTTGTGATGGTGATAAGTCGCTATTAGTTAATTTTGTACTAAAAAGTCGTTTAAGCAACAGCGCAAAAATGCGTTTAGCCGATACTTACAATAGTGTTGATTTGCTTCTGAAGGATATGCGGCAACATTTACTGTCAATAAAATCTGACACCGCACTGCAATCTCAATTGCAAAAAGTTAGACAGGGAGACAGATCAGTTCAGGACTTTGGTCAAGAAATAGAACAACTTTTGGTAGACTTGACAATCTCACAGGCTAATGGAAATCAGGCAGCTTATAAAATACTCCAACCTCTCAATGAGAGTAATGCTGTGAAGTGTTTTGCGAATGGTTAAAAAAGCCAAAGGTTGGGAATCATTATTGCGGCTCGTAATATAAATAATTTGAAAGATGCTATCAGAGTAGCAGAGGACGAGTCGGGTTCGGTATCGATCCCACAGGTATTTTCGTACAGGCATAGGGGAATGCGTACTAATAATGTTATTTACAGCTCTCGTGGATATCGTGGTCGATATTCAGGTAATAGTTGTTACCAGCCGACGATGTTGCAACAGAACCGACACGTGACCCGAGGCACGTGGCGCGGTCGAAGCTCGCGCGGCGACCGCGGCGGTACGGCGCCCTCACGAGGTGCTGATGCAGCATACCAAGGTACACCTAGCACTAGGTATGTTCGTGGAAATCGTTATTGTTCTAATTATAAAAATTTAAACCATTTAACAGAAAACAAGGATGATAAAAATGATTGTAATGACGACGACACAAGGAATTTGGGAGAATTTTTTCGTCCCTAATCAGATTTTTGCTTGCGATAGTATAAACTGGGTTAATTTTAAGTTAAATAATTTAGATATAGAATTTTAATAGACACGGGTGCATCCTTGACAGCGATTAAGTATGAATTATTAAATTTAACTAGTTTAATTTTAAATGAATGCGACTTGACGATAAATGGTATCGGTGGAAAGTTATAAGCGGAAGGCTTTGTTTATTTACCGATTCACCGAGATGGTTTTTATTTTAATCATAAGTTTTACGTGTTTAAAAATTTACCTTGTAAGGCTATAGGCATCTTAGGTCAAGATTTTATAAGGAAATATAAAGGTGTCATAGATTATGATATAGATACGTTATCTCTGATGACGAGTCAAGGTAAGGTTATAATGCCGATGAAATACGACCACCATGTGTTGACCATTGAACCGCGATGCGAAGTAATAAAATATTTGCCGACACGCGTTAATTATGATTGTGTTATTTACCCGAAAGAATTAAAAGAGGGAGTTTTTGTTGCTAGTGTAATATCTAGACCAATAAACGGAAAGATTCCGATTCGACTTATGAACACAACAGATAAAGAAGTGTCATTGAGTTGGAAGGATGTTGAAGTAGATTCTTTAGAAAATTACGACTTTTGTAGTTTTACGAGAAATCGAGTAGTAACAGTAGTGCTTCTTCTCGTGATGATAGGACTGATCACCCTAAAATTGCGGAAGTACTCAAGAAATGTGACACGGACGTAGAGTTAGTTATTTTACCGGACAAGGAACTGCGCAGTATAATAAATAGTATTGGACAAGACATAATATTTTTGTCTAAAAATGGAGGTGTGTGTTACTGTAGGCGTAAAAATATTTTATTTGCAAGTCAATCTTCTTTCTCGGTAAACTCGCGAGACGATTTGCTGAAAGAAATGGCGTCACTGTGCAAAAAATTAAAAATTGAGGAAGTTGTTATTATAAAAACATTTATTGAATGGCTAGCCAAAATTATTGTAAACAATAAAATCATTGATTTACCAAGAATATGTATAGTTAAAGACGTTCAGAGAATATACACAGATGAGGAAAAAAAGGTTATAATGAATGACTTTCATTTGTTGCTAGTGGGCATGTAGGTATTAGAAGGATGGTAAATAATATCAAAAAATGTTATTATTGGCCATCATTACAAAATGACGTTAGAGGCTATGTTTCGAAGTGCAAAATGTGTCAAACTCAAAAATTTACTAATATTCATAAAGAACCACTATCAATTACAACCACAGCATCAAGTTCATTTGAAAAAATATTTTTGGACATAGTTGGGCCAATTGATAGAGATGATTATGGGTATTGTTACATATTGACTTTGCAATGTGAACTCAGTAAATATGTCGAAGCATTTTCTTTAAAAACCAAATCTACCACAGAAGTTGCTAAAGCGTTAGCTGAAAATTTTATTTTACGATATGGAATTCCACAAGTGATAGCTAGTGACAGAGGTACGGAATTTGTTTCCAACGTAATGTCAGAGATGTGCAACATTTTGAATATAAAACAAACGATAGCTACGGCTTACCATCACCAAAGCATTGGTGCATTAGAAAATACTCACAAGACGTTGAACGGTTATTTACGTAAACAAACAGATAACCATTCAGCATCTTGGAGTACATGGTTACCATACTGGTGCTTCTCATGTAACACAACAGTACATACAGAGACTAAATATACTCCGTATGAATTAGTATTTGGACATCCATGCGTATTACCTAATAACTTGTGTAAAACTGTAGAACCTTTGTATAATTTTGATAATTATGTATCTGAATTTAAGTTTAGATTACAAAAAGCGCAACAAGATGCAAAATTAAATTTATTATCTAGTAAGGAGAAGAAAAAAATAAATTACGATAAGTCTATTAATCCAATAGTTTGTCAACCCGGTGATTATTTGTTATTGAAAAATGAAACCGGCAGTAAGCTTGATTCTTTATATTGCGGACCTTACTTAGTAATAAGAGACTTAGCACCTAATGTAGAAATAAATATTAATGGTAAAAATGTTACAGTACATAAAAATTGAACAAAGTTGTACAGAGTATAGATAAGTTTTTTTTAAGAAGGTTATCTAATATGTTTCTTTATTATTACGTTTCAAATGTTTTATTTTTGTTTAAATACATAAGTATACGTTTCATTGCCTAGACTAGATAGTATTATGAAAAAAAAAATGTTTTAGTTTCATTTTTTTTTTAATTTTTAGGGTGGTGATGTAGTGTGTATACTTAGGTAGGTATAAGGTATATTGTTAATATTGCATTTTACCTACATTTGCCTGCGCTGCATTTAACATAACTATTTCTTATAATATGTATTATTACTTGAGTAGTCAATAAACGGACATCATCATGTAAAGTTGTGTGGTTTGATTGAACTCCCGCTAGCTGATGTCTCCCGTCTTCCCTCGGCCAACCGGCCACCTTACATGGCGACCTTACACACTTGCGGCATTACCGCGCTGGATTGCCAGAGAAATTTGCTGGACAAGTTACCAACCTGACCGGGGATCGCGCCCCTTCTCCCGCAAACGTTGTCCCAAGTCCAGTACAAATTTCCTAGCCTCAGAGCCCCAAGGTTCCGCTGTTTCAACAGCGAACGGAACGAAATCATACGCTGATTCCATTTAGTAGTTAAAAGGTTTGTATAAATAAATGCGATGTAAAATATTTCTGAAACAATTTTTCTTTGTGTTGTTATTTGAATCACAATAACCATATAAGTTCATATAAAAATTGCAATATACTATTATTAGGCCTAGTTACGCCGGTTCTTGGCAAAGTTTCAGTTATTTAACTGACATTACGACGCCATATAACAGTTGTCAAAATTCTGTCAGATAAGTTTTTAATTATCAGGAATAGGGAATATGCATGTTTTTTTTAAATATTTTTATTTCACTCATTAAATCCATAAAACATAAAAAAAAATCTGCTGGAATTAGTCTAATTATCTTTTAAATAAGCATTTAAATATACAAATAAATGTGAGCAGTTTAAACGCCACCATTTCCCGGGCTCTTTGGTAATGCATTGTCACGTCACGCACTTACGTCAGACACACGCCGCTTGAAGCAAACTAGCTTTTTTTTCTTTAACTAAGACTCCGCGCGATTATTGTATTTAGCCAATGGCATGTTTTTATTAAATTATACAGTTCCTCTAATCTCGTACTTATTTTTATCTATATTAACTGATTAGTAATATACATTTTTTTACAATAATACGCGGCAAACACAATATTTGGAAATAAATACAATAAGACCACACCATACATTTATTTTTATGTTCCCGCGCTCAATGTTTCTATCACGCGGTGCATAATGACGTCAACTTTCGATTCGACCAATGGTGATCTGTTTTACAAACTTAAATTTCCTTCGCTTAAATTGCATTTTTAATTTATTATTTTAAGCAAATAAAATGGAATTAAATTAAAAAAAAGGTTTTACTTATAACTCCAGGGCAACAAAGAATCGAAAAAAAAATATTTCCAATAAATCTGAGCTTCATGCATATTTCCTATTGGTGAAACTGGCATTTTCAAATTAAATTGTGGTATCTCTCGAAATTTCGAGATATTGAATTCAATTACAAAACTACAAATGTTTCCTGCACGTAAAACATTTAATTGTGAAGAAAATATTTCTTAATTTCTCAACATGCCAATGTTTGTATTGAAACATCAAAATCACTCGCAGTGGAAAAATTGTGTTAAACACAAGAGTAATTAAATAATATGAATTGAAAAAACCTTATTATAATTATAAAATTATTTATTTTGACTCGTTAGTTCTGAGCTGGTAGATAAATGGATAGATATACTCTTTATTGCGACACCAAAGATACAGACAGATATAACTGTAACAGTTTAAATTTAAGGTGTTACAATGGGAAGTCTAACAGCGGTCTCTGCCAGACAACCTTTTTATGGAGAGGATCTAAATAATAGCTTAATGTAGGGTGCGCCAAATTTAAAAAAAAATAACAATAATATGTATACCTAAACTAACATAATCATACCTACTTCGCCATAACACAGATTACTTATATTACATATATTCGCATTCGTTAAATTTTTAACAGATAGCTTGACACTATTTATAATGATAGGCTTTTAAACGGCCCTTGAAAATATTCATTCATTCCAAAAACGATAACAATAATTGTATAGGAAATTACTTTTACATCTATGTTTGTTATATCTACCTACAGACGGAGATAGCGGGATGAACTGAATAACCCTCGGAACAATGACTAAATCATTGTTCCGAGGTATAACCATTCTAGCACCTGGACCCAACAAGCCATAGACCGTGATGTGTGGAAGGAGGGAAGGGAGGCCGATTTTTTTTTTTTAATCTATGTTTACATAATCAAAATAGTAAAATAAAACTAAAAAAAATCAGGCAAATCACACATTAAATACATAAGTAGCTTGTAACAACTATTCACAAAAAAAATATTGAAAAAAATATGACGGGAAAAGATTTCACAGGTTCGGGAAGAGAGTTCGAGAGCTTAACAGCCTGAACGGTAAAAGCTTTATTATAATAACTAGAAGTGCCCCGCGGCTTCGCCCGCGTTGAAAACGTCTTTTATTTACTTAAAACTTTTCTTTTCTAAAAACGATTCTATCATTAAAGGCAATAAGAATTAGCGAAATCGGTTCACCCGTTTTTATGTTATCGCGTGACTAAGGGAATTCGGGATTCATATTTATACAACCTGTAAAACCCAAATTTTCAAACTTTACCTACGCCATTTCGAAAAATCCTACAACATACAGTACTTTATGTCATCTTGTTTTGCCATACAAACTTTGAATCCCCGTTCCGTATCCGGGAGGATTTTTTAGAAAATCCTTTCTGAGCGGATACCTACGTCATAATAACTATCTGCATTCTAAATTTCAGCGCAATCCGGAACAATATTGATTTTTAGACTTTGTTACCCCAGTTTATCTTAGGTGGCATTTTGAAAAAGTCTCATTACTTAAAACTCGTATTTACTTATTTATTTACAGAAGTACTTGTGTGAAATGTCGAATAAAATGTCTATCCGCACTTAGAACCCCCGCTTCATCCCCTTGAAGAGTGAATTTTGAAACATTCTTTCTTAGCGGAAACCTAAGGCTTCGTTCACACGGCATTGTCCTGCACGTTTTTTTTGCAGTATACGTCTTAACGTATAAATAGTGACCATACAACGTACATATATCCATTCACACGTCGATTGTACTGCAAAAAAACGTGTACCGCTTATACGTTTAAACGCATACTCAACGCACTTGTCAAGCAAATCGAATGAACTTTGACGTATTCGGTTCGCAGTGGCATATGGTATAACTTTGTCTCCTTCACACGACACGATGTCATACGTTTTTTATCGAATAAATACTCACTGTGACAACTGTGTGAAAACTGCGGCTATTCGTTTTTACACGAATGAAAATTTACCATATGAACACCCGGTTGACTAAACGTTAAAAAAACGATTACAAAAAAACGTGCAGGACAATGCCGTGTGAACGAAGCCTAAGTCAAAATAACAAAATAACTGCATGCCAAATTTCAGCGCAATCCGAAATAATATTGATTTCAGACTTTGTTACCCCACTTCACCCTTTTAGGGGTGGAATTTCGAATGAGCCTGAAATACGTATTAACTTACTTAAGTACTTGTGTTAAGTTTCGAATATAAAAAACTATCTAATCTTGTTTCTCCATACAAACTTTGAACCCCCGTTTCATTCCCTTCAGGGGTGAATTTTGGAAAATCCTTTCTCAGAGATAATTAACGTCGTAATAACTATCTGCATGCCAAATTTCAGCGCAATCCGAAACAATATTGATTTTGCACACTTTGTGACCCCATTTCACCCTCTTAGGGGTGGAATTAAAAAAAAACTGAAATACGTATTCACTTTTTTTTACTGAAGCACTTGTGTGAAGTTTCGGATAGAAAAGACTATCTAATCTTGTTTCTCCATACAAACTTTGAACCCCCATTTCATCGCTTTAAGGGGTGAATTTTGAAACATCCTTTCTTAGTACACCCTTACGTACTAAGACTAATATACCCTCTAAATGTCAAGTCTCTACGACCAGCGGTTTAGGCTGTGCGTTGTCTGTCAGTCAGTCAGTCAGTCAGTCAGTCAGTCAGTATGTCAGGACAAAGATTCTTATAGTATTAGATTAAGATAGTTTAAAAACTAAAACAACCGACTTCCATGCCCCGCGACTCAATTTCAGTAGCAAGTTTGAGACGTTAATCATCATATCTCTGGAGACACTTATCAGACCTCGATAAAATTACAATGGGACCACTTCGGAAACGTACCGTATTCGGAGAAATCGTAACATACAATCGTAAAAAAAGTAACATACAAAGGTACAAAAAAAATAAAAAAACCTCTTTCTTTCTTTTTGGAATCCTCCTTTTTTTTGGAAGTTGGTTGAAAAACTGGAACCATGTGCGGGAAAGTTCAGGGTCAAGTTTTCTGATGAGCTTAGAAGAAAGAGAGTTAAAACTGTGGAGGAAGTTAAAGCTGGTTTTAGCTACCGATGCTTTAGTCATCTTAAATTGGCTGTAAATAGACTGGCAGTCTTTGCTAAGTTATACAAAGGCATTGTACGTGCGATGCGATTAATTCTACTGACTTAAAAAAAGAGAAGGTTTTCAGTACATCTATATGTATTTTTTTCTATGTACTTATTTTCAATCGGTGCAAATACGCCTGTCAATTGAAGACCGATTTTCAAAATTACTTTTCTATTCAAAGGAGTCCTGAGATAGTCCCGATATAAATTCGTTGAGATCTAGTGAGTATCCCTAGAGGTATGGAGTAAAAAATACCACACTGAAAATGACTAAAGCGGCACTTAAAGATGTTTTTTTTTCGGTTTTGTGCGATCTCTGAAATTATTTATAGTATTTTTGGTACCTACACAACTGGGTATGGATATAGTTAAAACTGAAATTGGAAAATACCATATCAAAATCTTCAGTTTTCTTTTGAACTAACTTTGTAACTCATTCAAGTTGATAAATGAGTTCAAATGGAAATATTTCGCAATCACTAGAAGCAATGGACTGGACTAATGGATACAGTTCTTGGAGCCAGTTGTTTTTTTTTTTTATTCAACTTTTATTTAGGGGCTGCCAGTTGTTAGTTAGATAATTTAACCGCTATGGAAAACTTTTTGTTAATTTACTGAACTATTTCATTAATTTTAAGGTAAACTATTATGGTAAAAGACATACTAAATGTACTTAACTCACTAATGTTATAATATATGGTTGATAATAATCTAAATCTGAATTTGATGTATTTAAAACACGATTTTGTTTTAATTTATTTCGCGCATTCATAATTTGTGTGCATATTTGGCTTAGTACACTTACAAAAATTAAAATGAAAATTGTGCATTCCCCATATCTCAGAAACTACAAAGATTAAATATGTGATGATGATTAGATTAAAAATTACAACATTTATTATTTTTACTATTTAAAAAAAAGTTTATTTGGAAGCCAGTTTAATCAAAATTGTGACAAAGCAAAACTTTCATTACTGTATTGACAATGCATATTTAAGGTATTATTAATTAATCCTTATCCAAATAAATGCTCGCCTTTGGTAGGTAAAGCAGATAATCTTTGTCTTTTACACTAAGTAAATCGGGTAAATAGTTTAAAAGTTACGGTGAGAATTAGAACGCGTGTGAGTGGAGCGAGGTATATGCGACCCGAACATACTATCATACATAGCCAGCAGAGTAGAAATAGGACATAGAATACTCATATTTCTGGCTAGTTCGGGAGCCTTTGGATTCAATGAAAAATACTTCTAATTTATGATGTCAATACGTAGCGTAGCTGTAAGCAGGTGGAGCGACGACATTCGCAAATCTGTGGGCAGTGACTGGAAACTAAGAGCCAAAGATCAGGCTCAGTACCATGACTTGGGAGAGGCCTATGTCCAGCAGTGGCCTGATACCGGCTGATTATGATGTCCATAAAAACATTTAAAATTTTGTTTATATATGTATTTATATACCCAGCAGCAAGGCCGCGGGATGCCTCTAATGTGCAAATAAAGCGCATCTGTCCCATCCCGCTTTCCAATAGATATTTATTATAGATAATTCGATTCACATAACGTAGTGACTAGCAGATAGTATTTATCGGGCAAGCAGTCTCCCAGATGGACTTCCATTCCTTGGCGGAACGTGTGATGAATGTGAAAGTATAGTGATGTGATGGGTTAATGAACAACGGAGGTACGCTTTCAAATTATTGATTTTGACTGCAGAACGTACGACGTAGCCTTTTTAACGGACTTCCAAAAGAAGGACGCTCTCAATTTGTATGTTTTGTTGTTGATTTTGTGAGTTAATTGATTTCTTCATTTTTATATATCTTATAGGCTATTATAGCGTTTGACCATTATCTCTCCGGTGGTCAGCGATTATGTGGTTAAGATGGTGAACACGATAGGCCTAGTACACTGACTCTCAAGGACTGTGTGCTGCCGAAACACCGTAAGGTTATGGCGGCAGATTTTCTCCTTGATGGTAGGAAGCTACTTCTTGGTAGCAAGTCTGGCAGAATATCTATATAATATACTCCTGTCACCTGTGCAAAAATACTCATTCTTATTAAATTCTTCTCCTTTTGTCAACTAACATAAACGTATTTTTTATTAACCGACTTCACAAAAAAGGAGGAGGTTCTCAATTCGTCTGTATGTTTTTTTTTTGTAAGTTATAAAGGTAATATTTTGTAAATTAAGTAAATTTTAGCAATGTTGGATGGGTATCGGTTTTTTTTATTATTTATTGTAGTCAAGCGTTCGACCACCTCACCTAATGTTAAGTTACAATGTGGCCGACGATGTAGCTTGCTTGGTTAGAAGATGAATATTCACTCGCGACTTGAAGACCCTCCTCAGATGGTACCTTTCCGGAAACACAGAGTCAGGCAAGGAGTTCCAATCCCTGGCGGTACGTATGATGAATGTGGAAGCAAATCGTTTCATTTGGATTGATGGAATATCCACCACGTATGGTGGCGCATATCAGTACGTCTGTAACCTTAGTACGAGTTTTCATCGTAAACGCTTTTGACAGATCTTATATAATTTTCGACTTATTCTGGCTCCCTGATTGGTCTAAATTTCGTGAAGTATGAAAACCACTAGAGGCGCTGTACCGTTTTTCATACAAAATTTGTTCGATATACAATATCGAGTTTGGTTTGAAAACTCGTACCAAGGGTACCTGGATGTCCGATTGAAAAGAGGTCATCATCGTCATACCGATCAGATAATTAAAATATGGAGATAAAAACATCAAACTTGCTACTGAAAATGACTCGTTAGACACGAACTTTAAAACCAACCGATCATCGAATACAGTGATGAACTAATACATCCAGTCTGTTCATTCCACACATCCAGTCTGTTCATTCCACACATCCAGTCTGTTCATTCCACACATCCAGTCTGTTCATTCCACACATCCAGTCTGTTCATTCCACACATCCAGTCTGTTCATTACAAACCAAGATATTTAATATTATTTAATAGTATTAGGTGTCTTCATACTTCTTGCTACAATCGTTCTATCAAAGATAGCCGTCTCTGATGATGTCACAAGCGGCAATAGCCCAATGGCTAAGGCGGCCCGGAGATCGAGAGATCGTGAGTTCGATCCCCACCCATTGCACCATTGACATTAGTTGGAGGGGTTAACAAGAATACTAGTAATGTGCCACCCACATTGCTAGTATGTATAATATTCAATATGTTCAATGTGAGTTGCACATTACTAGTAAGCGTAGTAAAAAAAAAAAAAAACTACTGGATGCACTCCGGGAGTGCCGGCAGAAGTGAACATTTAAACACGTCATTTTTGAATATTTTGGAATGACACCTCACGCAAGCGCAAGCGTCTTACGAATTTTCATTTTACGATAAGCACGTGACCCTGACGCGAGTTTTTTTTTAATAGCTTATAGGCTAGCGTTTGACCACTATCTCACCTGTTGGTAAGTGATGATGTGATCGAAGATGGTAAGCACGCTAGGCCTAGAATGGGAACTGGCTCTCAAGGATAGCTGCCGGAACACATTAGATGTTTGGCGACAGATTTTCTAACTTGAGGGTGGTAGCTGGCTAGGCGGACACTAGATAGTGTCCTACCACCATGCGGGGGTTTTTGGTTTCTTAACGATGTTTTCCTTCACCGGAGGGCCATTGAGAGAAGCGCACATACATTTTTCTATAGAAAAATCCATTGGTGCACGGCGGTTTGCACTCGGTAACACGGCATCAAAGCCGACCGTTCTCCCGATTACGCCACCGGGCCCTCGAAAAAATAAAAAATATTTAAATTGTTTGCTTAAAATTGTTTACCCCTCCAAAGAAAAGTGCACAACGATATAGACTTTTCACTTCAAAAAGTCACAAGACAGTAAAACCACGCTACTTCAGTTATTTCCGATTTAGAAATATATAAAGTGGGGTATCGAAAAGATATTCAATGTATCCTACGTGATTTTGTTTTAAAATAATTGTGAATTTGTAACATTATTGTGTTACATATCGGCTGTAAGTTACTTTCAATTCAGTGAACATCGCCATCTTACCGCGTGACCTCCCTTCCGGGAAGAGCGACAGACTCGCTCGAAACCTAGATCGACCAAATTCGACTAAAGGTATCTACGTGAATTACAGACGGTAAATAACATTAATAATGTCCTACGTGGGTATATAAAAAGACTAGACGAACAATGAAACACGAGGTACAATCTATTAGTTCTGTCATCCCAATGTCCCCAATGATACTGATATAAGACCTAATTGAAGGAAAAACAATACAAACAAAAACCGCCCAAAGATCCCAGAACAAATAAGACCTAAACCAATTTATTGTGGACTGATATTAATTTCTAGGTTTCATGTGTCATAAAGCTAGGTCCACATTAGGCTGATAGGAGATATATGTACCTAATGTTAAAATATCTTGGCCGCAAAATGTATTCATTCTGTGTCCATTTAGACATATATTGCATTTTTATGAAAATTTTCTACAGCATTTGTGCATGATACTTTTAATGAAAAGTCATGTCGCTGTCTAAGGCTATAGATTACTTTATATGCTGAATTTGCAGAGAAATAACCAAGAACTATGTAAGGAGCTTATGACATTAAATCACAGTCAAAAAATCTTTATTGTCTATATAATAATGTATTAGAAGTACTTGTCTTGTCGGTGCATATATCTTTTGGCACAACTCAATAGCGACAAACTGCTGGGCTAATATTAAATAATTAAAATCGTAACCTATATTACAAAACTAAACGATAGTAGATAAAAAAATAGAAATAGTTTTTGCAAGTGCTTTTACATATATTTTACACTTGTACTATTCATTATTCTGTGACAAAGGGCACATTATTCGCCCGTTTTCTCAAGCCATCATGTCCTGTAATGTTACTTGAAAACCGATTAAATTTTACGATATGTTAAAATTGTTGTCTAATGTAAAAGGTATAAAATCAAACAAAAACTTAGAATGTCACCGAACAGTATAAGTAGATATCGCTCGGGAGAGACCTATGTCCAGCAGTGGATAGATACCAATTGATTATGATGGTGATGATATCCCTTGTACTATTATTTATTCTGTGATATCGCGTAGTAGTATCGTGTGTATTTGTTTTGACTTGTTAGTACACTGGTAATTTTTTGATACTTTGTTTCAAATTTTATAATCACTATAAAATATATATATAAAAAACAAAAACCCTCGCCGCGTATGTCTGTAACTACAAAATAACTCAATAACTACAAAATAGATTTTCATGCGGTTTTCACCAATAGACAGATTCGTTCGATTCATGGGGAAGGTTTAGGTGTATAGTTCGTTAAGGTTTTGTATGAATTGGTTAAAGTGTGACGATTATTATTTAAGATGTTAATCATATACTCGACTAAACAAACTAATACAAAACAATTAGGTGTGTATAATATTTTCTACACGCGCGAAGCCGGGGCAGGTCGCTAGTAGCGTGAAATGTAAGTTTGAGTTATAAATGGTTTGTGTTGTTGGAATACATTTTATTATCATTCATTCATTTATGAATTCATACTTTTAAAATGTTAAGAGTGAGACTTGTTTAAAGCGGTTTCTCCCGCTGACCTATTTTAGGCACCAGCTTCTCACTGAGCTTTATAATTACCTACCTACCTAAATTCTGAGTTCTACTTTCGCCTTTGCATTTAATTTGAAATACTTTTGAGAGACCAATCCATACTATACAGACTTATTTGTCTAAAAAGTTTAGATTTTTGTCTATGAAAACGCTTGTAACTCTGTGACTCTGTCTGTTTGTTACCTAATCACGCCTAAACGGACGATCCGATTTTACTGAAATTTAACGAGGAGATACTTTATTAGCATGAGAATGAACATAGACTACTTTGTGTGAAAATAAAAAATAAAAATTATGCTCTATCTTTTCTACAGTGGCAATCCCCACTTACAACTTGAATAGCACTTTACCTACAGTAGTCTAAAAAAAATAACATTCCAAATATTATATTATTCATCATCATAATAAGCCGGTATCAGTCCACTGCTGGACATGGCCTCTCCAAAGACACGCCACTGACCCCGATCTTCGGCTTTTTTTTCCAGTCACTGCCGCTGCAAATGTCGTCGCACAAACATCATTACTTAGGACTGCACACGACGTTTTCTTAATGTGCTGACAACGCGCGTTTTTGATGAGCGCTTCCTCTACGCGTTATCAACGCGTATTAGCAGATTACGTCTTATGAATGCAACAGACAAGTCAAATTCTTAAAAGGCAGTTTGTCAGCGCATTAAAAAAACGTAGTGTGCAAAAAAAAGCCCTTAGTGCAAAATTCTGCGCTTCAAGACTGTGCGTTTTCTACCCACTAACTTATATTTAGTCTCTGAAACTTAGAATGCGATATCCGATTCAGTAAATATACTACCAACAAAAACAATTCATGAAGCTCACATGTTAACATTGTATAACCTTCATTACAACCCGTGTATTATGTACGTGTATGTTAGATTTCAATTTAATTTCCGAACCGGAATAAATATGTATTTGAAATTATTTTCTTAATGTTTACATGTTCCAGAGTGTTGCGAAACAAATGGAGCTGCTTTTTGGGAAAATTTCGGGAACGGCTTCGATAATGAGGTACTTAATACACTCGTATTTAGGGTTTCGTACAACAAAGATGTTAAATTAAGACCGTTATAATTGTTCCTCTCTATAACCGACTTTAAAAAAATAGTTTCTGTATTCGACACGTATGTGTAAGTAAAGTAAGTTTGCACGTCCACGATTTTTTCAGAACTTACTGATTCGATTTGGTCAAGGTTTTTTTTATATAAATGTTTATTTTTCTGTGAAGCTTTTAGTGTATTACAAATCTGGGTCTTTTGAGTATATTATCTACAGATATGTAGGTGAGCTCCTCATACCTGGCTGCTTCTAAAACTATTCATTTCACAATTCAGTTTTTTTGGAAATTTTTCAAAATGGACGAGATATTTACGGGTTCGAAAACGTAAAAAAAAAACATATTTAAGCCATACATTAGAGCCGCAAAACAGATTACTTATTTACTTATTATATATATTTATTACTTATTATTACAGCACTACAATTAGTAGACGTTGTATAACAGATATTATGTTTCTTTGAAGTGTTTCACACTTTATATTTTTGTAAATTGTTAAACACAATCCAAAATTTCATCGTACCGACGGGACTTGAACCGGCAACCTCCGGAATAACATGTTCCGGTGCTTTGCCAATTAAACCACGGTGCGAAGTATCGTTACGACGAAATTAGTGGATTGCATTTGTTAACCCAATTATGCATTGGTGGCGCCATCTATGACTACTTATTACGTAAGTTAATCATTGTAACGTAAGTATTTATTTGTATTATATTGTACGTAAGTTGTATAACAGGACAAATATCTGCCTGAAGAGAATATATGAACATTTAAATTCTCCATATTCTCGGCCTTGTCCTCGAGACTACTTACAATTAAAATATCCTTTATAGTTTATTGTATCATCTCTTTAATTATTTACAAGGACTTATTCGTTTATGCTCAAAAGATACATTTTCTCTGCAAGTCTTTTTTTGTTTTTCAAGAACAATCATTCCATCGCTTATGTTGGTATAATATTAGACAATTTAAGCGCTTATGTTAACAATATTGAGAAATCAACTTCTCTACTACTGGCTACTGTGATATATTCTGTGACTCAATCAAGTAATCCATACCGTCCCTGAGGAGTCCGGAGATCGTTCGAAGGTTAGAAGCGCTAAGAGCTAGCTCATGATATCAGGACCTAAGTTTGATCTAAGCAAAATCTAGGAAGTAAAATCTAAGCTAACATTGTAAAAGTTATCAAAATGCCTGTAGGATGTAATCCAGACTAATATTATGAAAAGTTTGTAACTCTGTCACTGTCTGTTTGTTACCTAATCACGCATAAACGGACGATCCGATCTTACTGAAATTTAACAAAGAGATATTTTATAGTATGAGGATGAACTTAGGCTTCTTTATGTGAAAAAAAAAATCATGATTTTTACACATCACTTATGTAACGCAGATCACACAAATGTTGATTGTCAGAGCTTTACAGTGATAAAGTTCTTGGTGTACGTTAACGAAGTCGCAGGTATCAGCTAGTAGAAATATAAAAGTAGAAAGGACTATACTGTAAGCGGTGAGAAGTAAAGCGACGAAGAGTAAGAAACAGACAAACTGACTTACACTTTTACGAGTATGCTCTTGGTTTTGATTTTTTAGTAAACGTAACACTTACCAACTTATTCAATAAAAGTGTCTACCTCCTAGTCTCTATCCTATCAGATTCGCAGGACAAACTTAGGGCGTATTAATTCCTAACTTGTGTTCTTGAGAACTTGCTTGAAGACGGCGAGAAAAGAAAAGTTCTTAATAAGTGAGGTCTAGAATCAGTTTCCAAGTAAAATGAAATATATATGAGACTGAACTTAGCGTTGAATTGGGTATTCAGTTGAATTTAGTGACGTGTAATGGATTTACTTTAGTTATATTTGTGTGATATTAAGGTGTCTACATACGAAAGCCGTCGGCCCGCCGACATAATCTCGGTCAGCTTGTTTTAACAGAAATCATACCGGACGTAGGACGCCTGTTGGTAACCAAATAAATAATAGTTTAAAAAAACTAAAAAAATACGCTTTTATAGAAAATCCAACTAAAAAATAGAAAATAAATTTTAATAAATTTGAATTAAAAATAGTGTAAGAAAAAATGATTTTATTGTAAAAAAAAAAGCGTGGGGTGCATGGTATCAATAGTTCCAAATATTTTATGAACAGATATGACTAGAAGGGTTATTTTGATAATATCCTGAAAAGCACCCCACGCTTTTTTTTACAATAAAATCATTTTTCCTTACACTATTTTTAATTCAAATTTATTAAAATTTATTTTCTATTTTTTAGTTGGATTTTCTATAAAAGAGTATTTTTTTAGTTTTTTTAAACTATTATTTATTTTTCATTTTTTAGTCGAATTTTATTGTCATCGGTAATAAGTATGCCAAATTTCGAGTTAATCCGACGTTTTGAAGGGGGTTAAAATCATGTTCAAAGATTCCGTTACATACTAACATACAAACATACATACGTCTGAAGCTAATAAAAGCGTATTAAAAAGCGAAAACATCTGCCAATAACTAAAATGTTGCCATATAAAATCTCTAGTTTGAAAATCTGTCGCCAAAAATCTTATGTGTTCCGACCACTATCTTTGAGAGACAGTTCCCATTGTAGGCCTAGCGCGCTACCATCCTCGTACGCATCATCACTTACCAACAGGTGAGATAAGTGGTCAAACGCTAGCTACAACGCTATGATATAAAAAATCTCTGAATTATCAGTTTTAATTAGTTTTAATCTGCGTAACGCGTTGCACTACGCTCGTTACCTTAATGTGTCAAGAAGTCTTATAGATGCAAAACCAAGTTTCTTTTAATACAGGGTTCGCATCAACTTATTTATATTCTTGTCGCAGATTTTATCCTTGAAACTACACACAATTTAAAGACACGACACGCAATATCACAGTCCAGTGAAGTAGAAGATCTTCTACGATAACATGACCCGCCCCTCCAAAATTCAAAAACATTTGAAAGTATTTGTGAAAGTATATACAACGCACCACCACGCATGTGTGCGTACTGGTACTGCCAGTTCCGCGATATTGCATACATAATTAAATAACTCCACTAACTAATAACTAACTTAAATATGAACGGACTTTGTACCAACCAACACTGCAAAAAAAGTTTCTATGAAATTTATAATCAATACTTTCCGTTAAGTAAGGTTGACTACAAAGTACGTAAATAATTGGGAATATGCATGTTTTTTTTTATATTTTTATTTCACTCATTACATCCATATAACATAATAAAAAAATAAAATACTGCTGGAATTAGTCTAATTATTTTTTAAATAAACATTTAAATATACAAATAAATTTGAGCAGTTTAAACGCCATCATTTTCCGGGCTCTTTGGTAATACATTGTGACGTAACGCACTTACGTCAGACACACGCCGCTTGAAGCAAACTAGGTTTTTTTTCTTTAACTAAGACTCCGCGCGATTATTTTATTTAGCCAACGGCATGTTTTTATTAAATTATACAGTTTCTCTAATCTCGTACTCATTTTTATCTATATTAAATGGTTAGTAATATACATTTTTGCACAATAATACGCGGCAAACACAATATTTGGAAATAAATACAATAAGACCACACCATACATTTATTTTTATGTTCCCGCGCTCAATGTTTCTACACGTGGAGTTGTGCATAATGACGTCAACTTTCGATTCGACCAATGGTGATCTGTTTTACAAACTTAAATTTCCCTCGCTTAAATTGCATTTTAAATTTATTATTTTAAGCAAATAAAATGGAATGATATAAAAAAAAAGGTTTTACATACAACTCCAGGACTACAAAAATCGAAAAAAAAATTATACAATAAATCTGAGCTTCATGCATATTCCTTATTCGGGTATCAACAATGTAGGGAAGTGCCTACTCTTATAACGTAGAACAACATAATTACAACATTAAAACAGTAATTTGGAGGGGCGGGCCATGTTATCGTAGAAGAATAACATGACACTTGACAAGCTATTCATAAAATTGCATAGATTTCAGTTCGAAACGAGCATATTGTTTTATCTGACGAGAGCTTTGCATCACAATTAGGGGTTCAGGATATAAGCCTTAGTGGTCTCTTCTTTGATAGTCTTTGCGACCGATATTCGATGTTTTGAACCGATATGCAACTACCCAGCTGTTTAGTTGCATATTTCTCCATTAGAATCGTTTGCAAGGAAAGAAAACTACGCTTTACAGAAAAATAGAAACTATAAGTTTGATCGCAACTAGTGTTAATACTTATTACGAAACTTATTTTTATTATTATAAATGTTTAAATACGGACTTATCGCGCTTAAAATATTATTTTTATAAAACGACATGTCGAGATGTCGATAAAGCGATCGACAATTGTCTCGGTCTCATTCGAAGGCAATTAGGATCTCGAGTGCGGTACGCTCGCCGACGCGTCCATCCTTGTACTTCTGTTCTACTGTCCAGTAATCATACAAGATTTCATAACATTTTAAGTAAATAAAAAATAAGTTCAAAAACTAAAACCCGACTACTGAAAAATCACTCTCTAAAAAGTATGAAACCAGAAAATATTCTCATCTTAGACCGTGGTCGTATGCTACTTTGCAGAGTGTATTGTTTTGTTACGGTTACACAGCCACGACGGACGGTCATACGACTACAGCTATCCTCTGAGCACCACTAAGAATATGTATGAAATACAATAAAATATTTATTACAAGTTAGTTGTTTGTATAATACACGATACATATTGATTAGTTTGTACAAAGCGATCTCAGAGGAGAATATGTTCTTGTTTCATACTTTTTAGAGAGTGATTTTTCAGTAGTTGGGTTTTAGTTTTTGAACTTATTTTTTATTTAAAGCATTTTGGGGTTTTTGGATAGATGTATACATGTATACATGTCAACATACTTACATACATACACAGTGATCAACCAACACATAACCCTCCCAACTGCTTCTTTGCGACGCCGTGGGGTAAACATTAGTTTTCTTGACATCGGCGGGATATATCTCGCCAACGCTACGCCCTACAAAAATATGATCTACTAAACCCTATCTTCATTTTTAAATCCCTATTCAACGATACCACACACGATGGGGTGGGGTGAGATTTTTTTTTAAGTTCTGGACTTCGTCACCTCTAGGGGGCGCCACATTCAATTTGTTGTGACGTCACATAGCCTATTACCAGCAGACAAATAATACGCGTCCAACGACACCTCATTTGTTAAATTATGATAAGTAGTTTAGAAGAGTATGAGGGAACAGATGAACATACATACCCACATACCGGTCAAAAACATAACACTCCTTTTTGCTTCGCCGTAGTCGGGTAAAAAAAGAATGCTTTCATTATTTTTACTGACTTCAAAAAAGGAGGAGATTCTCAGTTCATCTGCATGTGTTTTTTTTTCGTATGTTCAACGATTTCCCTGTCAGTAGATTTAAAATAATAATAATTTAATTTAAGTAGATTAAAAAAAATTAAAAACAGTAAATTTTAAGGTTTTAAAAAAAAATATTTGAAGGAATATACTCCTGAGGTGATGAGTATCCAGAGATATAGAGATCAACACCTCAAAATTCCTACTGAAAATGACTAGCGCAGAATTTGAAGTCGGCGTTTTTCGTTTTTTAATCAGTCTTAAGCTGATTTTAAATTTTTGTCGCAAAACAATGCATGCAACATTTGAAAATGCTCTAAATATTGTACAATTCCCGTGTCCCATTACCAGTGACGTTAATGGCATCCAATGGAAAATTCTTATTATTATAACGTGACATATGTAGGTTCTGAAACAGCCGTGTATAAAATATATTAATAAGTATTAATATATATGATATTATTCCGTTTTTATTTATATTAATTTATAAACTTATTAATAAATAAATAAAATAAATAAATCGTTTATCATCGTTTATTAGTAAACATTAAGCTTTCGCGATTGAAACACATCGTTATGTTGTACTACGGAACTTGTCGCGTTCAAAACATTGTTTTTTATTTAAATATTATATTGTTTATTATATTATGATTTACGTTTAATTTTTTTTTTATTATTCAAATATGTTTAATTGGTTTATGTACTTTAATTCTGTAATATATATAAACTGTTTTTGTATGTTATAAAAGACATGATACATAACTTGTTGTCAACGCGATTATTATTTTTATGGCTTTTAATATGCATTTATAAAATGTTGTCAGTTAAGGCTGTCGCAAAATGGAGCTGGTAGTAGTAGCCATCTATGTTAGGTCACGTCGGATGCCATCAGACAACAAATTATCCGACAAACTGAGCTGACACCTATTCATATACCGCTATATCATTCATAGATATTTTACTCTTCATATGTTGACTGCAATTTCATGAAGCGCCATTTTAGGGTTTGATTTTTAATATACAAATACATCGTAATACAAATGTTGACATATTTAAAACGGCTCCACCGAATTCGTTAAAATTTAAACGGCACCACCTGGGAAGGGTACCCTTTGAAACAAAAAAAAAAGAATTTTCCAAATCGGTTCAGAAATTTTTGCCTGAAAAATACAAACAACTCTTTTTTGGAGTTTTCAGTCGTTTAGCACGCTGAATTCACTTAGATTAATCACTATTCGTTTTTTAGGGTTCCGTTGTCCTGACAAGGGACCCTTATAGTTTCGTCATGTCCGTCTGTCTGTCTGTCTGTCTGTCCGAGATTTTGCTAAGATACCGTTAATACTAGAAAACTGTTATTTTGTGGGGATATGTAAATAAATGACGCCGACAAAGTGCTGAAATAAAAATTTGAAAAATATTTTTCGTTAGGGTAGCTCCCCTATAAATGAGAAGTGGGAATGAATTTGTTTTTTCATCGTCTACTCCATCGTGTGTGGTATCGTTGAATAGGTCTTTTAAAATGACTTAAGGATTGCTAATATCGTTTTTCGATTGAATGCTCCATTTACGAAATATTAAACTTTAAAGTGCAAATTTTTGATGATTCATGAATGCAAATAGAAACTTGAGAAAACCAATAGGTAGGATAAAAACCAGCGACCGTCGGGTTAGAAGTAAAGGTAAGTAAATATCCTTACGTATGCATTTATCCAGTTCCTACATAGATTGTCTGGAAGTGATTGCTTGATGCGATAAGACCGCCGATTGCTGTACCGTCATGTTATTGTTTTTAAATTAAGCTATTGTACATTTTGTATTTTTAGGGTTCCGTAGTCCTGACAAGGAACCCTTATAGTTTCGTCATGTCCGTCTGTCTGTCTGTCCGAGGTTTTGCTAAGAGACCGTTAATACTAGAAAGCTGTAATTTCGTAGGCGTATGTATATAAATTACTCCTTCAAAGTGGTAAAAACATTTTTAAAAAATCGCTTGAAAAATCTGTAACAATTCGTGATAATAGTGCATTTCATGAACTTTAAAGGAAAACTATAGCGGTTAAGATAACTCTATTAGTTTAGCAGTAATAGTCGTTGGACTTTGGTGTTGGATAATTTTGTACCAAATACAAAATCCTTAGAATAAACCCTTTAAAGTGACAAAGACAGAGTACCTAGTTGCTTGTTTATAACGGGTAAAGACTTGCATTGAATAACAGGCAACTACGGAACCCTATACTGTGCGTGGCCCGACACGCACTTGGCCGGTTATTTTTTTTCATATCTGATAGGCTAGCGTTTGACCACTATCTCACCTGGCTGTAAGCGATAATATATGGTTTGACTCTCAAGAACTCATCTCCGTAAAACTGTCAATATTTGAAGACACATTTCGAAAAAAAAAAACTGAAAATAACTTTACATGAATAATTAGAATCAGATATATAACGAAATCATATTATGTAGTCCGCACGTCACCCAGATTGCCATTTGGTCCTTGAAATTTAGTGGGTCAGCAAGACGGTCTATCCTACTCCAATATTATTATAGTTATTCTATCATAATTTGATATCATAGTCTAAACACACCATAATATTTTATTTATATCCCGGTTCTTTTAAAAATTTACTACGTGCATATATATATCGGCGCTTCATGTAAATTGTATTTTTATTTATTTTAGATGGAACGAGATTTATTTGCAATACCTAAAATAGAATATGCGGCGATAAGAATTTATTGTCTTAGTTTGGTAGTCGATAGAATGCCCCATAAAAACTGAATATATCGTAAAATACGGGCAAGCTGGTAATATGGGTACTGCATGAGAAAGATTGCATAGTATAACATTTACTTTTTTAGTTTTATCGTTTTATATTATTAGCTGAGATACGGTTACGGACTTGCAGTGAAAGCAACTTAGGATCTGGGTTTAGATAAATACATTGATATTATTTACATCTTTAGAGATTTTCTTTTTCTTTTTTATCATCAGTTTATTTATATATCGTTTTGTAATTAAGTATTCAGATTTTACGTTATTTTTAAGTTTTTAGAGAACATATTTTCATGTATGGTAAAAATTGTTTAGATCAAATGTTTTAATGGAATGTCGTGCTATTGTTTGTGATTTTATAGCTCTGTTTTGGTTTGTCTTTTGTTTTGTTTTCAAGTCAATGCTGGAAGGTTCTAGCTGGTAATATTCTCGCCTTATATTAGACGTCGAAACCGCGGCGTTGAGTCAGTCATTAATTGGAAGCGACATTGTAAACATCTAAGCGCGGATAGCGACTAAGTGATTGTAAAGTGTAATCAGTGAATAAGTGTTTGTGACGTGCGAACAGTGTAATAAGTGATTGTGAATTACCAACGAACTCAGTGTGTGTTAACGGACATTTGATCATTGTCCAATATGATTTGGACAACTATTGTGGAACAATGTGCTAACCTAATGTTCAGTGGAAATAAACGTTCATCTCATCAGATCGGCATTTTTATACCTGCATTTTTACCCCGCATGTAACAATATGATCAACGACATTGATTATGATTATGTCATAGAACCATCAAATTAATAGTAGGCTTATTTTCCAAAAATGTTCATGTCCCATCGCCTCTGCTGAGTCGGACACCTACATTTTTGTGGTAAGATCTTTGCTAGTCCGTCTGGAGTGATACCAACACAGCCATAGCTTTGTGAATTAGTAAACCGTGTATTTTTTTCAAAGTTAAGTTAAAGTTTTCTTAATCTTTTCGTTTTAAAGGTAATGTGGCCAATGAATTAGAGCCGTGTGAGACTAACATCTAGATGTCTCAGGCCCTTAGTCAGGGTTGCGAATTCAGTACTACTCGTATGACGAAAATAATTAAAGGTCGTGTTCAAAACGAAAAATACCGACTTTAAAGGCTGCGCTAGTCATTATCAGTACCAATTTTGAGATGTTTATGGCCATATCTCTGGAGATACTCATCAAAACTACTAATCTAAAAACATAAAAAAATCAGGTGAATTAAGAACCTTCCCTTTTTTTGTAAAGTCGGTTAAAAGGGTAATTCAGTGTTTTGCGTACTACATTGAATATTACTTATAATTAATTACGTAATTTGCTTACTTCTCCTGTTTCTCACAAAAAAACATACCTAATCATCCTACATTACAGCCGTAACTTAAGCACCGATTCTCTCTTAGCACAGAATGAAACAATTTGATTTTAATCGGTAGGGTACATTTCCAAGGTGGTCCTATTGTAATTTCATCGAGATCTGTTAAGTATCTCCAGAAATATGGCGATAAACGTCTCAAACTTGCTACTGAAACTAACTCTAAGGGCATGGAAGTCGGTTGTTTTCATCGACGTCATATGACGTCGATGGTTGTTTGAGTTTTTAAACCATCTTGATTATTTATTATGTTATGATAGGTCGGAAGTCAAAAAATTGATATCACAAATTATTAATTTTGTCATGATGTTCCATTCCATAAATGTGAGTAGAATTTGACGAGTTCAATAAATTCCGAGGAAATCGGATGAGACCGACGAAAAAAAAGAGTTCGTTTTTCATCCTATTTACAGAGGCTTAAATAAAAAGGATCCTACTTTTACAGTTACGTGTTTTATATAATAAAGCTTTGTTATAGACAGACGGAATACATTAAAAGTTGGCAGCTGTCCTAGTGTGGCTACGTTTCCAGACACTCAAAAGCCACATGGCTCGACAAAAGCTGAACTTTTCCATTGTACATTTCACCCCATGTGACGTCACGCGGTAATTGGTCGGATGCAATTAGCACAGTTTATAGGCCACCGTATAGCAACGACAGTGGGTGAAGTTTCTGCAAGTATGTGTGAATTGTGTATATTTTCTACATACTATTGTAATTGTTCTGTACAGATCAGTCTTGAGATTTACTGTGCTATATATCGCACCAAAAACATTTTCATGTGAAATGAAATGCGTCCAATGCGACCATGCGGCTCGCACTTTAAAAAAATAATCAGGTCTCATAGAGAGCGAAGCTTCTAACTCTACACGCCCTAACTGTAAAAGCTCTACACCTTTGTCAAAATATGTGGCTTGATAATTTCGTTACTGCAAGAACCATTGTATAACGGAAAAATAATTAACAGTGAATAAATTACCTTACAACCATGTGAATGTAGCGAATTGAAATCCGTTGATAAATAAAGCAACAGCAAAGTTCACCCTTCTTATCCCGTATGATAGTTAAATAGCGGATTTAAATTTCAATCGAGCATATTGCTGGTTAATATTAAAAGGTGAAAGTGTACCCTCTGCGATATACCTACTGTGTCTTTAACATGGCAACTGTAAATTACTGCGCGCGGCAGCAAAAGATCTAAATTGATCACGGTTCACGCTTTCGGTGCTGATTGTACAATCAATGATACCATGGTGTTAATTAACAAATAATTGTGCCTGTATTCATTGAAAACAGTTTCGTATTGAAGCCTGTTTGTGTATCACCCTTCAATGAAAACTTTTTAGCATAGGGTGATGATCAAATGATAAGGTAAAATGGTCACAATTGCCTTTGCGTTTGCCAATCTCTTGCTTTGAGGACATTTTTTAGGTAAATTTTAATTAAATGTAAAGACAGCGTAAAAGTATCTTCACCTAAAATGCCAATTTTCTGTGTTGGTGTGTGTGTGAGCGGTATTGCTCCATATTTTCGAAATTATACAAAAGAAAATATGCCCTTTTTAACCGACTTAAAAAAAAGAGGAGGTTTCTCAATTCGACCGTATTTTTTTTTATGTTTGTTCGGGGTTAACTTCGTCATTTATGCACCGATTTTGATTATTATTTTTTTGTTCGAAAGGAGATATCCCAAGTGTGGTACCATGGTAATTTTATCGAGGTCTGATAAGTATCTCCAGAGATATTGAGATAAACATCTCAAAATTGGTACTGAAAATGAACATTGAAGTCGGTTCTTTTTTAGTTTTTAAACGATATTATTTTGGCCCATACGCTTGGCTCTTCTTACATAATATTCCTTTCTCTACGCCTGTGTAAGAAAACGTGTCAAGGTAATTTTTTTTAATATCTTGTAGGCTAGCGTTTGACCACTATTTCGCCTGGTAAGCGATGATGTGGTCAAAAATGGTGAACACGCTATGCCTAGAATACTCTGACTTTCAAGGGCTGCCTGCTGCCGGAACACCGTAAGGTTATGGTGGCAGATTTTCTCCTTGATGGTGGTAAGCACAAGCAAATTGTACCAAGGCTAGTGGAACATCGTTATAATATTGTTTCTGCCACCTGTGGACAAACACCCGTGCTAGGATTTGAACCAGCGACCTCTCACTTAGAAGTTAAGCCATCCTTTACGCCAACAGGGTTCTTAAATAATGATAATCTTATCAAATCTGGGCTACAGATAATATCTGTAAATAATCATCTATAATGCTTATTCACGTAACGTAATGTAAGGGAGCACAATTACCACCTCAGTGCTCCTAGCCAACCTCACATGCCCGTGGTGCATCCTGCTGACCAACAAACTAGGCTCTGGCGACCGACAAATGGCGGTATTTAAACAACCATTTCAAAATTATGGCGTACCTGAATACACAGGCTGTTGACGGGCAGCAGCGTCACCGGACGTAGCTTACGTCCTGCGATCGCCAACCTGCCTGCCCAGCGTGGCGAATAGGGCAAAACCCCCCAACATTCAAAATTTTCCTCTCGGCTATTTTCAAGTTTCATTAAAGCGCTCAAAACTCAAATACTGAACGATTTTAATTTTTTACACAAGTTCTTTCTTTAAGTGTTCAAGTATTCCGTTTCCATGAAATTATCTTTGATAACTTATAGTCATGGAAATTGAAATAATGATTGAAAAGGCAACAACGAATTACGAGTAGTAACTCAACACAATACTTGAAAGTACTGAAAGAGGACCTTATTCTATTGGAAATGAAAAATTGATATCTTATATATGCATTCCCTAGACTGGGATAGCTGTGAAACAATTAGTTCTTAAGTAATCTCCATCTCAATGAGTTTTTATTCTTCGCTGTACCCTCATTTCCTTCGTTTGCCTGTCTGGAAGATAAATGCTTATAAAACATAAGCGGCAAGCATCGTAGCCAACAATTACGCCCCTTCGCACCGAATGGGATTGCCTTTGTCCTATTTAAATGAGATTCAGATGTAATTTATTTTTATCGAGATTAACTTGTTTTGTGGCAATTATTCTGAGAATAAGACTTTTGTGGCTGGTATTATGGTTGCGGGAAATTGTTGAGTTTAATTTATGATGTACTCGTTACTGACCTCACTACTTCTGGAACCATTCTGCTAGCTGGCTGCTTTAGCGAAGAACTGGAAAGGCGTGGATATTCTCTGACAAAAAAACTACTTAATAAACCCAAGCTGGAGCAATAAAGGTATTATTACTGAGTTTTTAATGATAGGGGATCAGGAATTAGAGTGTCGGACATTAAATATATAGCAGTAGATAGTTTAAAAACTAAAACAACCGACTTCCATGCCCCACAAGTCAATATCCGTAGCAAGTTTGAGACGTTTATCGTCATATCTCTAGAGATACTAATCACATCTCAATGAAATTACAATTGGACCACCTCGAAAATGTACGCTATCGATTAAAACAAGCATCAGTCGAATCGGTTTACAGTTGACGGAATAATCGCGTAACTTACATACAAAAAAAAACATAAACATGAATTGAAAACCTCCTCCTTTTTGGAAATCGATTGAAAACTCTACGTGAGAAATCTTTTAAAATTTCACTTAAATACCTATCTGCCTTCAGATATATATATGATAATTGAGCATACGGGGCATACCCCTCATCCCAAAATTACTTATATGCGATTATGTGGTCGAAGATGGTGAACAAGCTAGGCCTAGAATGATCCGAATCTCAAGGGATGTGTGCTGCCGGAACACATTAAGGTTATGACGGCAGAATTTCTCCTTGATGGTAGTAAACAGTCTATCCTAGTAATTTAAACTACCTTTGATATTTTTTGGCATATTGGCAAGTTTGTTTTGAGCTCGTGCTATCTGACAAATAAAGATAAATAAAGATCAATAATAAAAAAAATTAAAGAAGTTCAGGGCTAATTTCACTGGTTTTGGATAAATGTTCAGATAGGTATTTGATAGATTATGACGCCATATCTATGTAGCCAAAATATTGTTAAAGTACGGCCGCATTGTTGCGATTAGCGGTGGCGGCCGCGATGGCTATCAGTTTCTGCAGTAATATTTGTACCGATTGGTTCAAACCAAACGCGTTCAGACAACGAATGAACGCGCGTTTGCCACCGCGGCCGTCACCGCAGATCGCAACGGCGTAGTTATACCTTTAGATAAGTTGCTAATATACTTATCAAGAACCGGTGTACCGGTGATGAGCACATACACCTTCTGAATGTACAGACACATACATAGACGTACAGAAATTTTATTAAAAGCAGGTTGTTTCATTAAACATTAGTTTACCGCGACATGGGTTTAGTATAGGGTCGCAGTCGCAGGAATTTAAATGTCACATTGTTTTTCCTGTTTTCTTTTCAGCCGATATCGCTGAATGTGGAGGTACTCTGTATATTTACATGTAGTTTCAACCGACTTCCCAAAAAGAAGGAGGTTCTCAATTCGACTGTATTTTTTTTGTATGTTACCCGATTACTCCGCTTATTGTGAACCGATATGAATGATTCTTTTTTTTACGGGTAGAGTTCTTCTTCATTCTGATAAGTGTATTCACAGATATGAAGATAAATGTCCTAAACTTGGTACTGAAACTGACTTAACGGTTAACTTAACGGTTGTTTTAGTTTTTAAACTTTCATAATTGTGTTACTTATTTGTCTATTGGATTTCATACGTAAGCCCACATAGCAAGCATTTAGAACGCAAGAATCACTTGAACGCCTGCTATCTGCAGAATCCTAAAACCTGTACTTGTATTTTTACTTGATAGGGTATCTTATTTATTTTTCAAGCAGGATACCGCAGAACGCTTTCATCCGTTGGTCAATATGTATAATCCCTTTTTTACCGACTTCAAAAAAAGGAGGAGGTTTCTCAATTCGACCGTATATATATATATATATATATACGGATAATCGAATAATAATCGAAATCGGTTCATAAACGACGAAGTTATCCGCGAACAAACATAATATATATATATATATATATATATATATATATATATATATATATATATATAATATATATAAATAAATATATTATATATATATATATATATATATATATATATTATGTTTGTTCGCTATATGTTATAACTTCGTCGTTTATGAACCGATTTCGATTATTCTTTTTTGTTCGAAAGGAGATATCTCAAGTGTGATACCATGGTAATTTTATCGAGGTATGATAAGTATCTCCAGAGATATTGATATAAACATCTCAAAATTGGTACTGAAAATGAATAGCGCGGCATTGAAGTCGGTTGTTTTTTAGTTTTTAAACGATATTATGTTCAATAGGGTTTAGCTGCAAGATAGTCCCTTATATAAGATCCTATTACAATCTTTTAGAGCAGGTACCAATGCAGCAAAACACCTCAGAACTGATAAACTCTGGCTTGACATGCACATTCATTCCTGTTTTTAAACGACTTCAAAAAAGTAAGAGTTTTTTTCAATTTTATTCAGTAAACAATATAACATTGTGTGTGAAATAAATACAAAATGCATATAAGGCTAAAAAAACATAACAATTAAAATTATTAAAAACAAACAAAACCAAAAAAAAATTAAAGTAAGAGGTTCTCAATTCGTTTGTTTTCTTTAAGCTAATGCTTTATCATCATCTTGCATCGTCTTCCATACTCCGCCTACGTGGGGTCCGGTCGGTGTAACGTGTAATTCTCTACCAGTTAGCCATATCTGTTGTAATTTTTGTATCAACTCTTTTTTCGGGTGATCATAATAATTGACAACCTCAAAGCGTTATTACTGTTATCTTTATCCACTGTAATATTTAATTGCGAAATCAATAATTATTAAATTATCTAAATCTCATTAGTTCATATATAATTTAAATCCAAATAATTAACATTAACAGCTTAGTAAACACTGATACATAATTAATAATCACACACATATTATCCAACAAATCCCCAAAATTAACTACTAAAGCCAATTTACACGTTTATCAGTATTAGATATGTGTTTATCTCTATAACTACTGTTTAGCTTATTACTCAATTAATGGTTTAAGTATTTATTTACAGATCGTTTGGTTTGTCACTTAATAATACATTTGATGGTATACCGTTTATGGAGTTACTATGTGTTCATACTTAACTAGCTTCTGCCTTATCTAAACCTGACATGCTCACGTCAAGGTGACTGCCTGTGGTGGCGTTGTGTAGTGGGCCACTCTCTTCCCTAACATATGGTTGAGGTGGCGATGGTACGCTGGTACATGTGTCAACTCCTGAACGAGTGCCGCAGGTGGAAACTGGTCGGTTTAGGATAACCCTTAAATAATTAAAAAAAATAGCTTCTGCCCGCATTTTTGTAGTGGTAGGACTTCTGCTAGTCCGCCTGGGGCGGTACCACCACTTTGCCAATTAATTTTCAGCCGTGAAATAGGAGTATTTTTCGGTTGAAATGGCAAGGTGTCCAGTGAAATTGCAGGGCATGTGAGACTCAACATCTTTATGTCTCAAGGTAACAGGCGCAGTGCAGTGACTATCTGTAATAGGTAGAAGTCATCGCTTACCATCAGTGCAGTGACTATCTGTAATAGGTAGACGTCATCGCTTACTATCAGGCGAGCGTCGTGCTTGTCCTGTAACATACAATTTCACCATAAAAAAAGTTTCGCTCGTGTGGCATACAGGAAACACATTACCTACATACTTTTCTTCAGAAACAAATTAATATGCAAACTGACAATATCTCAAACGAAGCAATAACGAAGAATTTCTCCATAAAAGCAAACTAATAAGCTCGGATCGAAGCTAATAAGTATCTGGAACGAGAGCAGTATGGTTTTAAACGACCTAACCTAACCTAGTTTTAACCTGAAAGCGTGTGTAAAAACATCTAATTAGGAAACAACCAGAAGTGGATAATAAATATTGTTTATGCTTGCATTGATCTTCTTTGATTCGGTCTTTCATTCAATGGTGAAATGTTTATCTGTAAGCAATTAAAAAATGTTGCCACTGTGATAACAATCAAATGTATATAGAAAGTCGGTTCAAATCATCTGAAATTGCTACATTAAAGGTACGGCCACAACGCGTCGTCCTACGATCTGCGGGAGCGATCTAAGTACTTTCGGTTGTTTTCTGATCGCATTTAGTGTGAACCACTCGGTACAAATACTACTGTGCTATCTGATAGCCGCCTAAATCGAGCACGCAGGATGCTGCGGTGTGTCCGTACCTTAAGCCGGTCTTACATAATGCGACCGCACTAATTAACTATTCCCAGTAGAATCCTACTGCCTGTCCTCTGGATTTCTAGTCGATTCTCGATTTCTAGTCGATTTCTAGTCAATCCATTCCTAGGAATTTCTGCTAATACTAGCCATGTCCCCGACTTCATCTGTGTTATTGGGTAGCCAAATGTAGATTTGATGAATGAACATGAAAGAAATACAAGATAAAATAAATTATAAGTAAAAAATATTTTTAAAAACAAGCTTTTATCTGGGACAATGAACTAAAATGTTAAAAAAATAAATTCTACTAAGTATTTGGCATGTAGGTACTTACCTATATTTTTAAAAGCTTGAAGCTAGACCCGTTTTTCAGGCTATGTAATTACTATACTTCAGTGCCTCAAGCTTTTAACCTACACGCCAAATACTTACTAGAATTTATTTTTAACATTTTAGTTCATTGCCCCAGATAAAAGCTTGTTTTTAAAAATATTTTTTAACTTATAATTTATTTTTAACTTTTTAGTAGGTAGGTATAGATACCAACTACCTACCTACTACCTAAGTATTTAAGAGAAGGCATGATGTTTTAAAATATTCCACGGATATTTTATGTGATTATGGGTAAAGTGCTTTTCAAGGAAAATCAATCGACTCGGTTGGGCTATGTTGCTTTATAACAGAAATGTCATGGCCACCTTACAGCTTCATCATCAGATCCTGGATATCGTTTAAGTGTAAAGTGCTCCTCAAGACGAATCATTTGCGCCCAAATTCGCTAGGGTTAGGTTATTTTATCACAGAGATGCCGTGGCCACCTTCCAGCTTCATCACCAGTCGCTAAATATCGTTCTCTTCAAGACGAATCAATCGAGCCCAAACTTGGTAGGGTTTTGTTGTTTTATTACAGAGATTCCGTGGCTACCTTCCAGCTTCATCATCAGGCATTGGATATCATCTAGGTGTAAAGTTCTCTGCAAGACTAATCAACCGAGCCCAAACTCTGTAGATTGATTGCTTGATTGATTTATAGTTTATTCCAACGACCAAATTTACAAATAAAATTAACAATTTTACTAAAAACTAGCGAATCAAAAATAAAAACACAATTTTTAAAAATGTAAACATGATGTTGAGAATCGCTGACGTGAACATAGCCGTTGGAAAAGGGTTGGGCTCAGCATATTGCTGTGACTCTGAAGAACCGCAGCACTGATTTTCAGCCCAGCCCTAAGGAGACGTACGGATTTCTATCTATGTAGTAGTTAATGTATATACATATTTTTAAATTGATATTAAAAAAACGCAATAAAAAAGTAAATAAATAAATAGTGCTTTGAGTAGACAGACATTATTAATATAATAAAGTAGCAACAAGTTCGAAAATAAAGTGAACTGATAGACCGGTATTATAAATCAGTGACAGTATAAGTACAACAAGGCAAAATACATATACCCGCGACGTAGACGCGTGTAGAGTTACGTTGATTTATCACAGAGATGCCGTGGCCACCTTCCAGCTTCATCATCAGATCCTGGATATCATCTAGGTGTAAAATTCTTTTCAAGACAAATCAATCGAGCCCAAACTCGGTGGGGTTATATTGTTTTATCACAGAGATGCCGTGGTCACCTTCCGTCTCCATCATCAGACCAGCTCCATGGTACCATATCATTGTATTGTCACCGAAGATACATAAGTACACCAAATTTGAGTCCAATCGGACATCGGGAAGTGGGTCTAATTTAGCTTCCAAAATTCCACCCGAACATACATAGTGACATACATACATTGCAAGTTAAATAAAAGCTTAAAAATCTGCATTTTATCGATACAAAATAAATGCCAAATCCAGTTTGTATATTTGTTTGTTTGTAACCTCTTCGCGGTCAAACGCAGACCTATATAGACGAAAAATAGCCAATAATACGGAGTAGGACCACATGTTAGACGTAGGACACTTTGAAACGCGGGTGAAACAACGGTTGTATCGTAATTTAGTCTAATTGGGTTAACTTAAAAATATTATTTAAAAAATCACAAACCGTTTATTAAAATAAATAAATTTAAAAAAAACTAATTAATAACTTAATAAAATTAAAATATTAACTTTAACTAATAATTTAAATAAAAACTACGAATATAAAATGGAATTTAGGTCGCTTTCTGCTGGTAGAGTAGTACCCAAACAGCTGGCGACATTACCTCTCTGAATGGCGAAACTAATGCGTTGCCTGAGGTACACAAATTGACAAAAAATTCTTAACAGACTAACTAATAGTCCAACTCTCAGAGCGCAATTAATTACCTGGCAAATATTTGCAGACTAGTTGAAATAGTTGCGCTATGGGTATTATTTGAAGACTAGTTAAAAAAGTTGCCCTATGGGTTATATTATATTAGACTACGCATAGATAATGTATTCGTAGGTATTAGACTAAAGTATTTCTTTTAATAATTAAAAAAAAAATCAATGAAGTTTACCGTCTTTCCGCTCACCAGGTGGTGCCACTGAGTAACATTGTCTTGATGACAGCTATCGAGTAACACAATTTCAGCTTGTAATGTCAGTTTGACATAAATCCATATCTAAAAATAAGATCGACATTTTGAGGACCTTGTTCCACACTAGCGCCTCTACCGGGAAATTCACACGCGATAGCCTTCAGCCACATTTTACTGCCATCTTCTACTTCTCGCTAATAGTCGTTTATGATACTAGTGCAGTAACTTGGTTTTTACAAACGAGTAGTTAAATGTAATGTCCCGAGACGAAGTCTACTAATTTCTGTATTATTGAATGAATGAATTATCTAAACCGATCGGTGATATGTCATAATAAACTACTTGAAATGATGATAAATCAATAAACGATGCATGATTTGATTCCACCATCCCCATTTTATAATCGGACATCCAGAGACACTAAAAGGCGCCACCGATTTATGGTGGATATACCATCTACCCGAACGAAGCGATTTGCTTCTTCGTTCATCATACGAACCGCTAAGGAATGGAATAACCTGCCTGAGTCCGTGTTTCCGATTAAGTACAATATGGGGGTCTTCAAATCGCGAGTGAATAGGTATCTTCTGGGTAAGCACGCTACATCATCGATCGCATCATCACTTAACATCAGGTGAGATAGTGATCAAGTGCTACCCAGCTCGGTATAAAAAAAAAAAAAAAAAAAAAAAAACGTCAATTCAACTTATCCTTACTACTAAAACTATAAATAGTTTGTGAGGCTTGATGGAAGAACGTGTTTGTCACTCTTTCACGCAAACGCGGCTAAACAGGGGCCTTATTCAGTATGACCAATGAGATAACGCGTTCCTTAACGCGTCACGTTACGTTATTGAAAACTTGTATTCTGTATGCCACACGATAGGTAAATTATACAAAACGCGCGCGTTACACGTCCTCATATGTCACGATATTTTGACAGCTAAAAACGCGCTCATAACCTTACCCTACCGCGTTTTAATTGGCATATAGAATACCATAACGCGGAGATAACGTAACACGGCACGGTAAGACTTTAAAATGGTCATACTGAATAAGGCCCCAGCACACATATACTATTTAACCTAGATTTAACACGTAGGATACCTTAAAACGCAGGTGAATCTGCAGGGCAGAGCTAGAGATCTATATGAATAAGAGGAAGCAATACACAAATACGTATATGTTAAATACACGTTACATCATCACAGTTACACACACACACACAGTTATGTATCCATTACAACCAGTAGAATCTCATAATCTCATTTAAAAACCTATTAAATACCATATCGAAACTCATCTAATACTAAGTCCAAAAATTTGTTACAACAGTAGTATGAGAAATCAGTTCCTAAAAATGTTAATCAATTTTTTTACATTGGTTCAAAGTGCCAAAGTTTACGTATTTATACTCGAAAAGTATAATGGAAAAAGAAAAAAAGAAAATAATTCAATGAAGGAAAGTAATTAAATTGATAAAAGCTATAATAAGTCTTCTTCCGTTGTAATAAAATATCTGAGAGGTTTTTATGGACAACTATGTTAAAAGAAAAGAAAATGAATTGCTTATAATCAAAAAGACGACTTACCTTAATGAAAACTTCCGTAACTTGTTTCCTCATTCACACATATTTTGTCTTTTCACTTTCTTGTTTCATTCATAAAACATCCACTTAACTAACAGCTTTTTAACAGTTTTTTTAAACTTACACAGCCACTAATTCCTATTTTAAAGTTAAATTATTCTCTTTTTTTATTTTAAATTAAAAACTATTTAATAAATTATAATGTTTATTAAGTGACTATGATTTCAAATTTGAATATCTCGATGGCGGGAGCGAGGCATGGGACCGCGCGTTTCCCACCGCCCTTCTCAAACATTTTATCATACTGAGCATTGGTGAAATCTGCCATTAGGGATGTACCCAGCAGACTATTGTTTGCAATAATTTCGCTATCGATAATGACTTTCCCATCACTGTTTCAGAGCAGTGTTAGTGCTGGGTTCTTTTAAAAACATAAAACATCAATAGAGTAAAGTGTGAGCGATGTTTTAAATTATGACCCAATAAACTGCCATGAACAGACGTTGGGTATAAAACAGTAAATTGCGCAATAAACTGTTAAACATTTTTGATGCTTCTATGCAATAATAGTGTGGTTATTGACGTGCTCCGAGATTTAATATTATACGAGTAACTTATCTAGCTAATAGCCCATCAACTTAATGGTATATTTAATATTGTATCCCAAGACTGATACAGCAGAGGCATGTAGACAATAAATAGAAAACATAAACAAACTTAGAGCAGGTAGATAAGTGTCATTATTTTGGGGGGTTATCAATGTGCCGATACTTTGAAACTTCGACACGGCAAATAGAAAAATAGAAAATGACTTCTTACTACTGTATGTAACGTGACAATACACTTGAATGCCACAAAATGGCCTGCATAATAAAATCCCATAATATTAATTACCCATAACCTGGGGTGAAATACTAGTACAGATAAAAAAGAAAAATACGAGTTCGTACTATAACACTTTTTTTTATATTTAAATGAGTATATGTGTAAGTTTAAGTTTTAGTCGAAATTAATACTAAGTCTGTATTTTCTCTAATTGTCACTATACTTAGTGACTTAGCATATGATTTAGACTTAGAATATAGAGATATAGAATACCATTAATTTTATTTAAATACATTACAAAAACTAATAATCGAGTTTCAAGGTATATCACTATTTATGTAAGTAAAAACGGGGGACGCACTAGTCGTGTCGTAAAAACTATCGACATAGTCCCCTTACTATATGATCTCAGTGAGAGCGCCACGCACGTTCAGGACAGCACTGGCTCGTCTCACGCATGCGCACAACCTGTTTTTCTCGACAAACTTGAAGTCTCACTCACCCTTCGTGTTAGCAGTATCTCAACTTCACAGTTTTTGAACATTGATTGGTTAAAGTCATAGTTAAAGCTCGTTGGCAGTGTTCCGAATGTTTGAACTGCTTAGACTGGCTTAGAGTGCTATTTTACTATACGATATTATGAGCTTAGGAGTTGGGGTTACGTAAAATATAGAGCAAAACATTCTATAACTTTCTACCGAAGATAATCTTTTGCTCATTGGATCTATCTCATAATATTACTACAGTAAAATCGGTGTTGGCGACAAGCTCTCATATACAATACATATATATACATCAATACATATACTGTTATCGTCCAATGAAAAAAATATATAACGGTGTGTTCGAATCGATGATTATATATATTTTATATATACCTTATAGGCTAGTGTTTGACCACTATCTCACCTGATGTCACACGTGTTCGCCATGTTTGACCACATCATGGCGTAAGCGCGACAAGCTAGACCTAAAATACTTACTCTGACTCTCAAGGGCTGTGTGCTGCCGGCACACCGTAAGGTTGTGGCAGCAGATATTCTCCTTATTACTCGCCTTCCATAGCGTTCGGTCCTTTCGTGGGTATTTAGTACAAGGCGAAATAAATTACTTCATATGTTTTAATATATAGGTCCACTGTCTAGTGTTCGCCTAGCCAGCTACCAACCTCAAGTTGTAAAATCTGTCGCCAAGTATATAATGTGTTCCGGCAGGCGAGCTTCGTGCTTGTCCTGTTACCTTTTACCATAAAAAAGCTGTCCTTGAGAGCCAGTTCCCATTCTTTCGTGCTACCTTCTTCACTTACCAACAGATGAGATAATAGTCAAACGCTAGTCAATACGATATTTAAAGAAAAAAACTACCCTAAAATAGAAAATCTTAAAGCACATAGTTGCGCCTTTTGTACCATGGTCTCCATCAAATCCTAATGAGCGATTTATAAAAACATAATTGCTATCTTTATTTCTCACTCTGAAATATGATCAAAACTAAAGTTATGGTTATTTAGAATAATTTGCCCATGACGTCTATAATGCATTTTTGCATGTGCCACCCCATTACTTGATCATTACATACTGTAATTATAACTATCAAGTATATAATATATAATAACCTATATAATACGCAACCTATATAATAACCTATATAATACGCAGATAAGTACCTAAATAATAATAACTTTCTTAGAAATTTCAGAAAATTATCAGAAATGTATGGATCGTTTTCACAGAAAACTGAATTGGCAAAGAAATTCCATCAACCTAGGCTAGAGCTAAATTAGGATATAAAAAACAAACTGGTAAAAATATTGTGTATTTTATTACGTAATTAACTCGAAAGTTAAGTTTCTACCTACCTTACTTCTTTTTTTATTAGTTTAATTGCGTTAAGATAAAAGTTGTACTAGTATGTGCTAGAATGTACTGTAACTATAGTATATTTTTATATCAGATAGGCTAGCAAATGACACTATCTCGCCTGGTGGCAACTTGGCAAGCGATGATGTGATCGAGTATGGTGAACACGCTAGGCCTAGAATGGTCTCTGTCTCTTAAGGGATGTGCCACCGGAACATCGTCTGGTTATGGCGGCAGATTATCTCCTTGGTGATCAGTTACTTTTTGGTAGCAAGTCAGGCGGAACAACGATTTAATGTTCCTACCATCTGTGAACAAATACACATTGAAAATAAGTAAATTATTAAAACAAAACTGGCCAAGTGCGAGTCAGACTTTTGTCCCGCACACGGAGGGTTCCGAACGCCATCTAACGAATATCCAAACGAACTAGTAACACCAACTAAGTGACCGTTAACACAAAGTTGTTTAATTAATATTATTAAATATCAGGAAGACCGAGCTTCGCTAGGTATTTATTGCCACTTAAACAAAAAATAAGACTCTTCCCGACATCTATTGGCGAATAATAATACTATTTTTTAAATTGAGAGCAACTAACTGCTTTAACTACACAATAACACTAAAGCTACTTCTACTCGCCAATAGATGTCGAGAAGAGTCATATTTTAAGTTGATTATCGATAAAGTTGATTATTGAAAACACGAATAAAACAACATTTTCTGAAAATGAATCCTAGTTAGATCGATTTATCGCCCCCGAAATCCCCTGTATACTCAATTTTATTTAATCTTTGGAGCCGTTTCCAAGATTTAGATTCAGATTCCGAGATTAAGGTAATCACTATGAAGATTCGTCTATCGCAAAAAACACGTTTTTTGTTTTAAACCCTTTAATTTTTAACTTTGTTCTGTTTTTAGTATTTGTTGTTATAGCGGCAACAGAAATTCATCTTCTGTGAAAATTTCAACCGTCTAACTATCACGGTTCATGAGATACAGCCTGGTGACAGACGGACAGACAGACAGACAGCGGAGTCTCAGTAATAGGGTTACGTTGGTACCCTTTCGGTTCGGAACCCTAAAAACCAACTGCGTGAAAAAATAATATTTTATTGGTTTTTTGGTATTTTTGATCCTACTGATTTGGCTGAATACTCAAAGTACTGATTACATTTTTCTTTATTTCTAATAGGCTAGCGTTTGACCACTATCTCACCTGTTGGTAAGTGATGATGCGCTCGAAGATGGTAAGCACGCTAGGCCTAAAATGGGAACTGGCTCTTAAGGATAGCTGCCTGAACACATTAGATGTTTGCGATAGATTTTCTAACTTGAGGGTGGTAGCTGGCCAAGGGGACTCTAGATAGTGTCCTACAACCATGCGGGGGTTTTTGGTTTCTTAACGATGTTTTTCCTTCACCGGAGGGCCACTGTGAAAAGCGCACATACATTTTTCGATAGAAAAATCCATTGGTGCACAGCGGTTTGAACTCGGTACCTCTAGCATCAAAGCCAACCGTTCTCTCGATTACGCCACCGCGCCCTCTTAACTAAACATATAAGTTGTATATCTTTTCTGAGCCATTTATAAAAACCTTTATTTTGATACCCAACTCAATACCATTTAAGGAAAAAAATGTTTTTAAAGGACTTGCGGCGCCAAAATGGGCCAGTTGAATTTTTATAATCGGGATGAGATTTTCAACCCGACGTTCTTGAATTATTGACTTCGAAGAGAAGAATAATTTTTATTTTGTGACGACTCAAAAAGACTCGTGAAACGGGGAACATAATGTTTTTTTTTATATACTTTATAGGCTAGCGTTTGACCACTATCTCACCTGTTGGTAAGTGATGATGCGGTCGAAGATGGTAAGCACGCTAGGCCTAATTATGCCTCGATTGACTCTATATGACCTACTGTGTTACACTAAATTCTAAGAGGCCTATAAATCAGATGGCCACAGACACCACGCAAGAAGCCAGCCAGCCGGGGTATGTATACGAAAACACCGACATAAGTCTCCCGGGGTGAACGCTCCTCACTAACCAATTTAAACTTTTGCAAACACTATTTTTATGATATATTCGACCTCTGATATGACAAGTTGGCGTGTTTTTTTAGTCCCTGAATGTAAGGGTAATAAAACTAGAAGTAACCTTTTTTATTCATGCCGTTTCAGTAGACAAAACTCTATTGACGTATAGTTTAGACTTTAGTAATGTAAATAAATAACTGATACTAAGTAACACTGCAAGAAAGGCCTTAACTCACAGCTGCCTTCTAATTCCAGACAAGCACAGTTTCATCTTAGTCAAAAATTCAAAAGTCAAAGCAGTATTATGAATTCAGTATTAGAAGTGTCCCGCGGCTTCGCCCGCGTTAAAACCTTCTTTTATTTACTTAAAACTTTTCTTTTGTAAAAACGATTCTATCATTAAACACATCAAATAAGAATTAGCCAAATCGGTTTACCCGTTTTCATGTTATCGCGTGACTAAGGCAATTTTGGATTCATATTTATAAAACCCTAAAAACCTAAATTTACAGACTTAGTTACCTACCCCATTTCGAAAAATTCTACAACACGTACTTTATCCCATCTTGTTTCGCCATACAAACTTTGAATCCCCGTTCCGTATCCGGGAGGAATTTTTAGAAAATCATTTCTGAGCGGATACCTATACCTACGTCAAAATAACTATCTGCATGCCCAATTTCAGCGCAATCCGATTATTGATTTCAGACTTTGTTACCCCACTTCACCCTTTTAGGGGTGGAATTTCGAAAAAGCCTGATACACGTATTTACTTACTTAAGTACTTGTGTTAAATTTCGAATATAAAAGACTATCTAATATTGTTTTTCCATACAAACTTTGAACCCCCGTTTCATCCCCTTGAGGGTTGAATTTTGGGAAATCCTTTCTCCGTGGGAATTAACGTCTTAATAACTATCTGCATACCCAATTTCAGCGGAATCTATTGATTTTCACACTTTGTCCCCATTTCACCCTCTTAGGGGTGGAATTTCAAAAAATCATGAAACACATTTACTTATTTTTTTACTGGAGCACTTGTATGAAGTTTCGAATAGAAAATACTATCTAATAATGTTTCTCCACTGAAACTTTGAACCCCCGTTTCATCCCCTTCAGGGGTGAAATTTGAAAAATCCTTTTTCAAAGGTAACTAACGTTGTAATAATTATCTGCATGCCAAGTTGTAGCGCAATCCGAAAAAATATTGATTTTCACACTTTGTTACCCCATTTCACCCTCTTAGGGGTGGAATTTCAAAAATACCTGAAACACGTATTTACTTATTTACGTATTTCTACTGAAGCACTTACTTGTGTGAAGTTTCGGATAGAAAAGACTATCTAATCTTGTTTCTCCATACAAACTTTGAACCCCCATTTCATCCCCTTAAGGGGTGAATTTTGAAAAATCCTTTCTTAGTACACCCCTGCGTACTAAGACAAATATACCCTCCAAATTTCAAGTCTCTACGACCAGCGGTTTAGGCTGTGCGTTGTCTGTCAGTGAGTCAGTCAGTATGTCAGGACAAAAATTCTTATAGTATTAGATATGGGCAAATTAAACATCTGCACTTACACACGTCAAATAACCTTAAATAGATCATATCAATAATAATTATTCTAAATATAAAAAAGCATAACTTGTTGCTTAGATTCTAAAAAAAAAACAAAAGTAATGAGCCATTCAGCTTTCATCTAAACGTCAAACGTCACACTTTAAAAAATGTTTGATTCCCCTGATGTTATATATGTAGGGTTGCCAACCGTACTATTTGTACGTGCACCCCACGCATGTTTCAGTACTTCAGACAATTTTTATCCCAAGATTTGTGAAATAATGAAACACAATAAATAAATTAAACGCTAACTAATCACAGTCGTAAATACCGTCGTAATAGGCAACCCTATATCTGCAAACAAAAGAGGAAAACTGAATGAATAAGTAGACCGCATCTTCACTTAAAATCAGGTGAGATAGGTATATGTCATATATGATAGTTGTCAAGTACGTGTCTGTCAGAAAACAAACTTACTTAGTGCCTTATCAATGTTAAATACTGTGCGAAAACATTGTTAGGCGTTCTCAACAATTATTAGAGTCCCCTCTAGATTATACAAATCAAAGTTTTAAAAAGTCTAGCGAAATATTATTACAGCTTTTGCAATAAGAAAACATTAAAGCTATCTCAATAATTTGAAAAGAATAGTAGAAGATAGATGATAACAAAATTTATCTGAATTAAATGACAAATATTTATTTTTAGTTTGAATAAATGCAGCCCTTACTTAGTTTAGTTACTTCCACAGAAATATTAATAATAAGGTACCTCAAGGTAGGTCACTAAACAATCAATTTTAGTTAAGATTTTTCAATTAGGATTTCACGTCGAAATGAAACGGAATAAGCTGATCCTCTATTTCGTGTGACGTGCTTTGATACGTTATTAGTTTTCCACCTTCATTTTACATCACGGGCGGTAGTAACAGCAACAGACGCGGCAGTGGCCCTGTATAATATGAACCTATCGCACGCATCTACGACAACTATGCTTTTCTTCCGTTTGGGGTCGAAATCATGGTCTCGTAGGGTCAGCAAGTAGGTGACAACAAATTTCTCCTACAAGGGTTCCTCCTTTCCTTTTGAGGTGCGGAATCCTAAAACGGAAAATGTTTAAAGGTGCGACCACACCGCGACGGCCTGCGTCCGCGTGCGCGTTCGCGATCTGATTTTCATCGTTTTCTAATCGCCGTAGATCGCGTTTGGTGTGAACCAGTCGGTACAAATACTACTACGCTATTAGATCGCCGCCTAGATCGCGCACGCAGGACGCCGGGATGTGTCAGTACCTTATGTATCTCAATTCTCACCTGATCATGACCTTGTGGTTTACAATGTAGCAAGTTGGCATTGAAAAAACAATTATTTATTCATGACTTGCAGATCCCTAGTTAGTCCAGTCAACGAGGCATTTGTAACCCGAAAAATTCTCCTGTCAATGAAAGTTGGCATGTGATGACATTAGGTAATACAGATTACAGATGTACAATAACCCAACATTTTTTTTAACGAGAAGTTAGGTATTTTTACCTAAACATGAAAATCGCTTCTCTGTGAATATTTCCTCAGACTGAAATATGAAATATATACGTTCGTATATACTAGTTAGAATATGTATATAAAAGAATCCAACACTTTTTCGATATCAGAGTACCCCAAATTTAACTTTTAACATTTTGCGCTATAACTTCTACTGAAAAATTGCTCTGCCAATCATTATTTTTTATGTTTTTATATCGTTAAATACATACTTTGGTTCAATAATCCAACATTTTTTCGACTTCAGAGTACCCCAAATATAACTTTTAACTTTTTGCGCTATAATTTCTACTGGAAAATTGCTCTGCTCATTTTTATTTTTTGATATCTTTTTATATCGTTAAATACATACCTTGGTTTAATAATCCAAAATTATTTCGACTTCAGAGTACCCCAGATTTAACTTTTAACATTTTGCGCTACAACTTCTACTGAAAAATTGCTCTGCTCATTTTTATTATTAAGTGACCTATTCGATTGTACGAGCTTACTCCGCTAATTTATCATCGTACCATCTAAGTATCTTAGACTTCTTCACGGGTTTGCTCGATGATTACTACACACGTACTTATATCGGTGATGATATTTTTATATGACAATATTATATAATATTGATATAGATATATATAAGATAATATTATATATTAATCCCCGACGCAAAAAGAAGGGGTGTTATAAGTTTGACGTGTGTATGCGTGTATGTGTGTGTCTGTCTGTGGCATCGTAGTGCCCAAACGGAGGAACCGATTTTGATTTATTTATTTTAATTACGAAAGAGTTTGCATGTAGTTGTAATTATGTTGTACTACGTTATAAGAGTAGGCACTTCCCTACATTGTTGATACCCGAATTATGAACGTACTTTGTAGACAATCTAACTTAACGGAAAGTATTCCTTATAAATTTCATAGAAACTTTTTTTGCAGTGTTGGTTGGTACAAAGTATAATAGGTTCATAATTAGGAGTTATTTAATTATGTATGCAATATCGCGGAACCGGCAGCACCAGTACGCATACATGCGTGGTGGTGCGTTGTAAATACTTTCACAAATACTTTCAGACGTTTTTGAATTTTGGAGGGGCGGGTCTTGTTATCGTAAAGGATCTCTACCTAAAAGTAGGTGGTCAAGTTTTTTTCTCTTCGGAATACAAAAAAAACCCAAGCAATGTGGTTAGTAAAAGCATTTTAGACTGCAGACTACAAAATAGCAAATACCTTGCATATTTTAACAAAACTGCCTGTAAGTAGGCAAAAATGTTTATTTTAACAGCAAGGTTTAAATTTTGTCCGTAACCAAACCTCCAAACCGCAACCACGCCGTGGTTTAACTTCCTGTTTTCTCTGATAATGTAACTTTGTCGTGGTTTAACTTCCTGTTTTCTCTGATAATGTAACTTTGTAGCCGGTTTCACATGCCTTTGATAGCAATAAAAGGATATCTTTTGTCTATTTTACGTAGAGGATTACAAGTATTTAGTTAATTGTCGACTGGTCAGTCGAGTGGTTAGCGAGTCTGTCCGTGAAACCGAAGGCTGTGGGTTCAATTCCCACACGGGTCAATTCTTTATGCGATTATTATACCTGTTCTCAGTTGTGTTTTGTCAGTCTCACTTGTTTCTAGATACAAACAATTGTTCCGAATCTGGGTGTAATTTGTGGCCGTGATTTGTGTGTTTGTAAAGTCCCGCGCGACACATGGTGGGGCCTGCTCTTAACTTATCGATTTTTTTACTAGCAGCTATTAATTTAATTAAACAGAACAACAATATAATTAAAAAAAACTAACAGAATTTTGCGTTCGATCGACCATCTACTTGCTTATCCAATCGAACTATAATCAAAGTTCGTAGCAGTCTACCGCTATGGTTACAAGCTACGTAGTACTATTAAGTATTCTGTGAAGCTACACCACATTCTGACTTTATAGTGACTTGCTACGAGCTGCTACGCCGTAGCACGCCATATATTGCAATTAGAGTGCGGTTTCATCCGTATTTATGGCATATATACAAACATATACCATTAGTATACAGCAACTTTAAATATTTTGACCTCGTTTCTTTATTTAAGATAGTGTAGAAAATATATTTTATCTTAAAATCCTTATTTTTTAAAGTATCTTAAATTTAAGAACAGAAATAGACATCTACGATGGCAAAGCATGGAAATTTTCTTGAGCCGAATATGTAAAAACGCCATTAACATTAGTAAGAACATACTAGAATAAACTGAGTACGTTTTTGTTAGAAAAGTAAATATTCATACAATCGTAGCTCACGTCAAAACTTAAATTGGTACTCCAGTTACCCTCATTATCATTTCGTCTCGCTGGTTGATTCCGTAACGGCTACGCGTGGCGTAGGCAGCGCTCCGGTTCAGCATATAAGGAAATCTAGGAGAACTAACGTTTATTTAAAAATATCCCGTTAGTAGGTAATTATTTCCATCCACGAAGTCATTGTTGCCTCTATCCTTAGGCTTGATCTTAACAAACTCTACACGACACGTGATCCCTTGGTGATGCTAATGGGTGGCTACTGAGGGTAGGATTCGGCCGTGGTTCGAACTAACATCAGAACAAACACATCTTGGAGAGGTCAATCGGTCGCAGAGTTCCAGAACTTTGTTCGGTGCTAGATACCTTGAAAGACGGATTGGGATTGATCTGCCTTTTCCAGACTAGCACGAATCCATCTTAAGCCACGTCGTCGACTAATATCATGTGAAATAGTTTCTATGTAACTATCATTTTTTTACATCACACATTATGTAGGTACACATATTATTATGTGGGTCGACATAGCTCAAATAATAAGCAAGCTGAAGTGACCGTAAGCAGAAAGGCTAGTCCACAGAAATACAAATAAATTCATATTTCTGTGGGCTAGTCACATTTGTCGTAGAACCGATAACCGTTAGGGTAGACGTGTTTTAGAGTGGAGACCATGGCTTGGTAAACGTAGTGTAGGACGCCCTCCAGCTTGGTGGAGCGATGATATACGCAAGCTGGCTGGCAGCGGCTGGAAACAAAGAGCTGAAAATCAAGCTCAGTGGTGTGCCAGAGGTGAGGTGAGCAAAGGACAGAGATAATCTGATTATGGTGATATGTAAGTACTACTGTAATCCAACGTACTAATGTAAGTAAACTAATGTATGTACTAAATGAACTACTGTAAAAATAATTATAATACATTGTTTGACAACCAAGCTAACGGAATTGAAAAATCATTAAGCCACTGGCAGCTCATAACCTTAAAATTCTGCTGAAAGTGACCAGTCGTAATGATGGAACGGACAACTCGTTTGTAGTTAACAGAACATGAGTTTGTTTTTCATATTGAGTCAGTTACTAAGGTCTTGCACTTTTTGGGCTCCTTCAATATATAGGCGTTTTGTGTAGACTGCTGCCAAGCCGAAGTGGCGCGGGTGTCATTCAGTCATTCAGCGCATGGACGGTTGATTTCTTCTAAACAAAAACGACGGCACCGCGTAGGCAGGAAGGCAGGGCGGCAACGTCGCGAATAGTAGCTATATAGCTGATGATAATCATCACTAAAATACGAACGCAATACAGTCTGATTTCAGTGCAATTTCAATGAAGACGGTTGATGTCGGACTGCTGCTGTCCTGCAGTATTGGTGCTTGATATAGCAAACAGCACAGTAAACGTAAGGCAGTGGTCCGACAAGAAACCCCTAAGTTAGCCCTTAAGATAGGTACTACTACGCCACCATGCAGTTTAAAGGATTACATCATCATTATCGTCAGCCAGTGTCAGTCCACTGCTGGACGTAGGCCTCTCCCAAGATAAGATACGCCACTGAGCCAGGATGTGCAGAGCAAGGATTACATTTCCAGTTAAAACCGCTAACCTACTTATAAGATATATGTATAAAAAAGGAATGACATTGTTTTTAATTTATTTTTTCATGCAACTTAAAAAGCATTGGACCACTATCTCGACTGGTGGTAAGCGATGATGTGGTTGCGAACACGGTAAGCCTAGAATGGTCTGACTCTCAAGAGCTGTTTTTTTCCAAGGTTTTAGAGAGTTTCTTCACTGTCGGCCACTGCCCACCATTAAAATTCAACCAGCGTGTGTGCATCAAGCCAATTTACTGTACGGGCGATCCCAATGCCATATAAAAAAGCATTAACCCTCATTTTTACATTGTTTTGCACAATTTGCTATAGACATTATAAGACCCTTCATATTGTGCCAAAAATAACGCATATGTTTGCTCAGAGATATTATTTTATTCGAAAATGTCCTTAGGCAAAGGTTGTACTATTCATTGTTCTGTGGATAAAGTTAGATAAGTATGTATAGTATGTATGATATTTTCAACCGACTTCTATAAACGATGAGGTTCTCATTTTGTCTATATGTTTTTTTTATGTTTGTTACGCGATTACTCCGCCAATTGTGAACCGATTCCAATGATTACTTTTCTTATTGGCAGGGTACATCTCCAAGGTGGTCCCATTGTAATTTTATTGAGTATATAATCATCATTATCATCATCAGCCGGTGTGAGTTCACTGCTGGACGTAGGCCTCTCCCAAGATGCGCCACTGAGCCCGATCTTCGGCTCTTCTTTTCCATCACTGCCCACCGCTTTGCGAATGTCGTTGCTCCACCTAGACACATGGCGTCCTACGCTACGTTTGCCGATTCGCGGTCTCCACTCTAGGACAAGTCTACCCCAACGGTTATCAGTCCTGTGGCAGATATGACCAGCCCACTGCCACAGAAAAGATAATAGCCACTGCTAATTCAGTTTACTAATCCGTTGAGCTATGTCGATAACTTTAGTTCTCTAGCGAATTACTTCGAATGAGTATATATTAATACTAGGTTATATAATATTTCATTTTTCAACAGACTTCCAAAAGGAGGTTCTCAATTCGTCTGTATATATTTTTTTTCTTTTTTAGGGTTCCGTAGCCGAATGGCAAAAAACGGAACCCTTATAAATTCGTCATGTCTGTCTGTCTGTCTGTCTGTCCATCCGTATTTCACAGCCATTTTATTCCGAAACTGTTAGGACTACAGAATTGAAACTTGGTAGGTAGATATATTCTGTAAACCGCTTACCTAATTTTTATACGAAAATAAAAAATATAAAAGTTTAAGGGGCATCCCTTACATGGAACTGAAACAAACAAACAAAATTTCTTCAAACCTATCCGTGTGGGGTGTCTATGGATAGGTCTTCAAAAATGACATTGAGGTTCCTAAAATCATTTTTTCTCAAAGTCAATCATTTGCAAGATAGGCGCGTCTAAAGTGGTAAAATGTGTGTCCCCGCCTCTAACTTTTAAAGTATGGGAGTGAAAAATCTAAAAAAAATATATGCTGTAGATCTCAATAAAAACTAACAACAAAAATTGGTTTGAACGAGATACAGTCAGCAGTTCTAGAGATATGGCGACCGCAAAGATAACTTTGTTTTTCATACAAACACTATGAAAAACAAAGTTAATTTTGTAGTTGCGAAAAATCATAGTTATGGAATACTTAACTGTGTTACGGAACCCTACGAGTGCGAGTCCGACTTGCACTTGGCCAGTTTATTTTGTGTGTATGTTACGCGATTACTCCGCCAATTCTAAACCGATTCGAATGATTATTTTTGTAATCGGTAGGGTACGTTTCCGAGGTGGTTCAATTGTAATTATAACGAGATCTGATAAGTATCTCCAGAGATATGACGATAAACGTCTCAAACTTGCTACTGAAATTGACTTGCGGGACATTGAAGTCGGTTGTTTTAGTTTTTAAACGATCTTAAATTGTGTTCGCCTGTTTAGCAGTCCATTGTTTCTTTCTATTTCTGGATTTCTATTTAACTTTTATTGCGATCAAGATCAAAAGCTTTAAAAGCTTCTACGTTTAAAAAACTTTACTCCATCATATAACCTAGGTATAGGTTATAATTCGATGCTTTACTCTTTATTTGAATTAATTCAATAAAATTAGAATAGTGAATGTTAAAGGTCAATAAATTATAAATAGCTAGCTTCTATCGTGTAGTAGGAATGTGCGATATTTTTTAACTTTTTATTTAATGTTTCAACATAATTTAACAACATATCAGACTGTAGCCTTGTAACGTAACGGAGTGTCTACCTCTCACTACGAGTAAAGAGGGAACCTAGACAAGGGAAACTACAAGATTAAATACACTGGCCAAGTGCAAGTCGGACTCGCACTCGTAGGGTTCCGTAACACAGTAGCGTATTCTATAACTATGATTTGAACTACAAAAATAACTTTGTTTTTCATAGTGTTTGTATGAAAAACAAAGTTATACTTGCGGTCGCTATATCTCAACAACTGCTGACTGTATCTCGTTCAAACCAATTTTCGTTGATATTTTTTATTGAGATCTACAGAATATATTTTTTATAGATTTCTCACCCCCTTACTTTAGAAGTTAGAGGGAGGGGGACACACATTTTACCACTTTAGACGCGCCTATCTTTTAAATGATTGACTTTGAGAAAAAATGATTTTAGAAACCTCAATGTCATTTTTAAAGACCTATCCATAGACACCCCATACGTAAAGGTTTGATGAAAAACATTTTTTTTTGTTCCATTTCCATGTATGGGATGACTCAACAACTGCTGACTGTATCTCCCTTTAACTCTCCTCTCCCTTTAACTTTTATATTTTTCATTTTTGAACAAAAATCGAAAAGCGGTTTACAGAATACATCTACCTACCAAGTTTCAATTCTGTAGTCCTAATAGTTTCGGAATAAAATGGCTGTGACATACGGACGGACAGACAGACAGACAGACATGGCGAATCTATAAGGGTTCTGTTTTTTGCCATTCGGCTACGGAACCCTAAAAACTATGCTAGGAACACCATACAAAATCTGGGCTCTTCGTGATCACATCTTTAAAAGTGCCGACAGTTGTGAGCACCTATATTTGGCCATTTGATCTTCTGCTTCAAAATAAGTAGGTAGTGTTGTCGTAATAGGAATATTCTGGTACATTGCATGTAGACCATGAAAATTGTCAAAGACGCAGACTAATTCAGCTCGACGCCGGCCACAGGTTATACTGCCTGATGGATACTAACGCTGCTCAATCCGAATCAACTTTTCGTTAATCATACATAAACTAGTACTTCCCTCATTTATAGATCTGCGCAGGTGCTGTAGGTCACAATCTTCTTAAAGAAATCCTATCCACCGCAACCACCAGTGGTGGGTAAAGGGGCAACCACCAAACGAGTAGGTAACAAAAAAAGGGAGTAGCCACCGCTATGGGCCCCGCCAGTACAACCTCCGTAGTACACCGGTATTCTTGATTTTTATTTATTTTCTTTTAGTACAATAGATTAACCTTGATTTATGTCTTTTCTGTTTGATTCCCTGGACTAACTCCATATTTTTCCGTCATTTCCTTTTTAAATTTGACATCGTTCCGTCATAAAGAAACTTAAATCGTTTTAATACAAAAGAGTGAATCATGAAACCATGCATGAAGGTGATTCAAGTAAATAGAAATATCACAACCTCCGATTCATCGGAGGTTCAGTCGTTATATAGTCATCTAAGTCGGTGGCCACGTTGGCGCGACGCGTCTTGCGTTTGCGGTGAGCGGAAAAAAAATGTAACAAGATAAGCGCGATACGCCATGTAGAGTGGCTAGCCCACGCGCCACCAGCGAAGAAAATACGAGCCGCCGCGGCCGCCTCCACTCCCCACCAGTCCCGTTTACGTGGAACAAGCCACGCTCGGTCAACTCACCGCAGCCGCGCTTGCGGCCAGTCGTCCAACTCGCTTACGTCCCTCCCCAGCGGCGCCAAGCCAAAGAGGTTAGGCAGGTACATTGAACAGAAGAGAGCTGTAAAAACCAATTTTGTGGGCTATGCATTAAAAACATTGACCTATATTTAAAAATCATTCTTAACACCCATATGCAGAGTTATTTTCTTGAGACCTCCTCCACTCAACCTTATTCGAGGTCATCTCAAGGAATTCTTGAAAACACCCTTGAAATTAGTATGTGCAGTTACGGCTTCACCCTCCAGTGAGGAACTTCCATTCGAGACATTTATTATTGTCTTTTCTAAATCGAAATCTTCTAAGGAATTCCTCATCATCAGCTTTATGGGACGATATTTATTATGTATTAAAACTTGAAATAACCTCAGAAATAACGTACAAAGCGCTGATAACAAGCTTTGAGGAGACCTTAAGGTACATCGCGACGTACCTTGAGTTTGACAGTTTTTCACTCGACTCGACTGAGGAATTTGCTCAAGTCGAGGATTTTTTAAAATTCTGCATACCGTTTTTATCGTGGAGTGGAGGAAATCTTGAGGAACCGACTATGCATAAGGGTGTAAGACATTGACAAAAGGTTGTACACACGCTGCCATTTCCTCAGGAAACGTCTTGCCGTAAGCGCGGCGATGCCTTGCCGTAAGCGCGGCGTCACCTAGCCGTAGCCGGCGCTGCTGAGCTGCTACGGTGATGTTCCGTTTCCCTTACGAATAGTGTGCAATATGGATACCGCTAAGCCACAAAGTTATGTTGTGAATCGGTTCACCGAGTTCCAGTATGATGTTAGATGCCACTCTGTTTGGAAGTCGGGTTTGGGGATAGTTGGGAGAGTACAGTGGGATCTTGTTCTCTGGCAGTAAAGACGCTATTTCGCGGTTTCTGTACTTTCTAATACCATGCTACTTAATGGCTTGGATCCTGTTATACCTGCTTTTCGTCTCACTATGGGTACTTACGGCTTCCGATGGACTACCGTATAAATTACTTACCTACCGTTGAAAAATGATTAAAATTAGTTGATTATTGGTTGATAATATAATATAATAGATTAAAGGTTAAAGTTAAATGATTAAAGTATATTTAGTAAGCAAAGACGCCCCTAACTAAGTCCAGCTTCGCAAGGTGTCTGGCAGGAGCTGGATTAATCAAGGATTGTGCTCAGTGGCGTACAGTTGGTAAGGTCTATGACCAGCCTCTGCTGGTCTTAACGAGTCAACTGAATAGATAAGGTTGATAATTATTTATCTCCTTTACTCTCTCTACTAGTATCATCATCATCATCATTATCATCCCATTTCCGTCCACTGTTGGACATAGTATATTTTATACCTACTGTATTGTATGTTGAAGTATTTATTATGCTTCCTAATCATATTATATAACTTCAGCCTAATCTTAGGTTACTCAAAGTTTCAGTTGTTGAGTTATTTTGAGCACATGTAATACTGCAGTACCTTAGAATTAAATACCAGTTTTTTTAGTAAGCATGCCTTTATTTCTAAAAAAAAGTATATTTTATTATACTTAATACTACATAAAAGATTACGAGAGCTGTTAGATTATCACAGCACTAAGAAGGAATAATCTAGAAATACACAGGTGGTAGAAGCATATTATACAAATGTTGCTACCAATAAGTAGCTTACCACCATAAGTGAGAAAATCTGCAGCAATAGCCGTACGCTGTTCCGCCAGCTCACAGCTCTTGAGAGTCAGACAATTTTAAGCTTAGCGTGTTCACCATCTTCGACGACATCATCGCTTACCACCAGGCTACATAGTGGCCATACGCTAGACTATCAGATATAAAATAATAACCTTAAGTAAATGGAATTAAAAAGTTTAAATCAATGCTAGTTAGAACTTGCTACAATTTTATGGGTCTTTGACATTATTTTTGGAATAATTCTCATAAAATAATTGTTATAATTAACAGAAATTAAGAAAGTAGAACTCTAAAAACCGATAACTATGAGGTTTCTTATCGGGTCTGTTAATGCCAGAAAATGCGCAACATGAGAGATTTGTGCCACCAATAGCACTTTATTTCGTTGTAAAATCACGCAGCACAACAAAATCCTATTGGTTTTTCTTCTCACCTCTCTGCTTTCGTGGACTCTGGAGCTTTATTCTTCGTCGTACAGAATAAGTTATATACGAATTAATTTTTATAGTTTTGTAGAAATGCAACAAGGAATGTTTATAACTTAACAGCGAGATAGTCTATGTATCGTCTTTTACTTAGACAGGCTTGACGCTTAGAAATTGTTCAGCGTTTCATAACGAGACTCTACTTCGGCCTATTTCCTTATAAAACAAAGCTTTTTAACGTCCACATTAACGTAAAATTGCAACGAAGCAATTTAGAACTAGATTACCCTCCATACTAGAAACAGTGAAGCGGACTTATTACATCTATTGTCTAAAAAGATCCGTTTTCCATAAAAATATAATTGTTAGCAGTATTTCAAATCTATCTCTACAGAAACAGTAATTTGTAAACGAATAACCATTGTATGTTCGTGACTTGCAAGATTATTACTATAAATCAATGTAGTCGAAATAGTAGAAACAGAAAAAAGATATATGCAAATTAATAAGTTTTCGTTCCTGTCTAAATGTTTAGTTAGCGTGCTTTCTAAAGAAATACAATTGAAATAACCATTGAAATAAACTGTGCGGTTAGATTCACTGAGTTGGATTCGGCCGGCGGTTTCTGTCAAATGCAGATGGGTGATTAAATCTTTTTTCTTCTCTTTTCAGGGGTTGATGGGAACATTGCTTCATCAGCGCGGATCAGACGGTTGACAGCACGGCTCAACGACACATCTGTTACCAGAAAACAACAATCAACTTATGTTCGATATCGATTTTGTATTTGCATACTTAGATGACTTTGTTGTATGCTGATAGGGAGTATAGCAACATTTTACATACATACATACATAAAATCACGCCTTTTTCCCGTTGGGGTAGGCAGTGACTATTTCTTTTCACTTGTTTCTAGTTTTTCAATTTTGTTTTAGTTTTCAGATTTTTCTTAGCAGCATTTAGTTATATTTTAATATCTGATAGGTAGGGTTTGACCACTGTCTCGCCTGGTGATAAGCAAGATGATGTGATCGAAGGTGGTGAACACGCTAGGCCTAGAATGGTTTGACTTGCCGGAACACCGTAAGGTTATGGCAGCAGATTTTCTTCTTGATGGTGGTAAGCTTTTTTTTTAGTAGCAAGTCGGAACATCGATATAATGCTCCTCTACCACTGGTGGAAATTATGTATGAATAATATTCTAGTGTGGTGTTTTTATCGAAGGATAAGTGGTAATTGTTTAAAGACTGTCATTTAAGTAGTATCTTTAAAAAAAGTATTATACGATATATTTAGAACAAATGTCTTAGGAGGTGTTTCAGGAGGTCAGTATTTTAAAAATTATATTAACGAAAAGTAAATTTAACATCATAGTATCATTGCTATACTCCATATCTACAGTTTTCTTGGTAAGCAGAATGTGTCAAATTTAATCACCCATTAGCAAGATGCAAAATCAAATGCTAATTATTGTTAGTCAACACTAAGGTGAATAAATAAAACAATATTTTTTTAATTTTTCTTTAATGTGATATAATTTTAACAGTCCACTTACGTTGTTATAAATTATTAGTATCCATATAGTAATTATTTCATGAAATTTGTAAGTAAAAACATGTTAATTACATTGGGCTAATTTAAATTTCATGAAATATTAACTATACACATTTATATTATCAATATCATGTACCATTATAGTTGTACTGGAGGAAGGCATCAACAGTTTATCAAAAATTGTACTCTTATAACTTGAGAAAATAAATAATAAAAACACGTAAATATAATGCAAAAACATGTCTTACTCAAGTCAAACATTTCTTAAACTAATTAAGTTAACGAACAATACAAATAAATTACCTATTGTAAATAAATATTGACTGTATTTTGTTTATAAGACAGCCTCGTAAAGCGATCAAAATTTGTTTATCCCTTATACTTACCCCAAACCTATGTTAATAAAACATGTTCGAGTTCTTTGTTGCTCAATAATTAAATGTAATGTAATTTGAATGTACTCATTAAAATAAATAAAAAGAAATTGTATAAAATTCTCTAGCTACGGTATATAAAGGCTAATAAAAAATGCCTTAAAAAAAATAGGGACAATGGTCAAAAACATCTCGATCTGAACCGATAATAGTTATCGATTCATCATTTTACAGATAGCTTATTTATATAACTGCGGCTAATGCATCTGTCACCATCACGCCGCACGTCGAGTTTCGGCTCTTAATAGAAATAAGCCTCTATATATAATATATAATAATAAGCCGTAAAAATAACCATAAAAATGTTTGTGTTTTGCAACACTATTGAGCTAATAATGTAATTATGGTCCTATCTATTCTACAACAGTCTCAGTTATTGACTCAAATGACTGCAGTTATCATAGCACATGTTATAAATTCAGTCACTAAATAAATAATTAAATAACTATCTAATAGATGGAAATATATTTAAGTACATTTTCATAAGAATTGGTTATACAATTAAAGTGTCATAATACTATATGCAATATTTGAAATCAATTAAAAAATTATCATCAGATGATAGCAAAAATCGTAAAAATAAAAATGTGCATTCATTAGAACTACAGTTAATAAATTAGGTTCATTCATATTATCAATTCGTTCTAAGTTATATTAATATTGAGGTGGTTGATTTATATTTATAACATTATTTTAAACCTTGTGACCAGAGTATAATATGACTCAGAATTGTTCGAACTATCGTTCAAAATATTTAAAATGTTCAATTAACAATTTCTGGCTAAAACAGATATATGAAGATAAATTAATACTATCTCGGGGACTATTACAAAGTCTAGAAAAATATTATTTTTACTTTACTAAAATTGTGATACTTTGCTACAGATGGTACTACACTATTGTAGAGTTAGCAACATCCCTCATAGTAAAATTAAAATAATATGCGTTGAGTTAAGCTGCAGCTGTATCTTAGGAGATGCAACAATACCTAGAAGCGATTTTTTCAGTTCACTCCACTATAATTTATCTTTAATTTTAAGAAATCTATCTATATCCAAAACACCATTATTGCAAACCCCTTTTTAAACCTAACCTTATACCAACTTATGATACCTAACCTATATACCAATTGGTTAATAAATCATAGACTAGAAAATGTTGTAAAACACAACCACTGCCGAAATTAATATCAACTTGTACTTTAAATAATTTGGTTGACTTTCGAAAACTACCCTCTTTTTAATAAAATAATGAATACCCGCTTTTTTCGTGAAGAAGTCTATTATTCAGAAAATTCAAAAATCAAAATATATTTACCGTCGCTATTATTATTCTTAGGCTGGGTTAGACCATCTTAGTCAAACTCCATACGAAACACGGTTAACTTAATTACGTAATAACTCTTCTATTAAGGCAAGCCAGGTTATTTATACCTTTGCGAGAAGATGGCTCGATATATTTAAATAAATAAGTCGTCTAATTATTCTTAATAGTTGCACATAATAAAATAGAAAAGTCGTTAAATTATTCTTAATATAATAGATGCATAGATATTCGTCATATAAATCCATCTAGCTCAGTATATTTTGACTATAGTAAATCTGGACCAGAAATCAAGTCTTTAAGCTCTTTTTAGCTTCTTCTATGTATTAGTAGCTTTTCTAGTCTATGGTATAAGTACTGTAAAAACACAGCAACCACTCGCACAGCTATTGGTATAGCCACTTGTACTAATATGAATGACGATGATGAACGTAATGAATTCTGTGGTACTACAAATGTTACACACAATCCAAAATTTCATAGTACCGATGGGATTCGAACGCGCACTTCCTGGTAAACATGCTCAGGTGCTCAGACCAACTAAGCCACGGTACGATCCTATCGATACGACGCAATTAATGGATTGCATCATAGGGATGTTGCCTGGGTAAAAAAAAGTCTATATAGTCCGTCAGTTGAATTATCAAAAAAGATTGAACACGTACTTTTTAATTTTACAAATCAAAAGAAATTAACAAAGATAAAGAGCGTTAAAGTTCGTGAGTGGAGGCTCGTGACGTCACAAACCGCTAAAAGGTAGTACATTTTTAGCGGTTAGTGACGTCACGCGGAATTTCAACATTCTATTTCTATGTAATTTATGACAAAATAAAAAATACGTATCCAATAATTTTTGATAATGTAAAAGGCAGACTAAAACAAAATAGTAGGAATCTAGCTAATTTTGGATTGTGTGTAACAATGTATAAAATTATATTAAGTGACTGTATTAAGTGACTACTTAAAGAAATATAATATAGGTTGCAAAAGCTGAACCGTCGTGGTTTTACGAACTAACATTCAAAGGTAAGAAAGGAAGGTACATACCCACCTACCTATAAGCACACGATGATGATAAGAGTAGGTACCTACCTTGTATCAAACATTTTTAGTCATAATAGTAATGACAGCCGATTATCAATGCAATAATTAAGATAGTTTAAAAACTAAAATAACCGACTTCAATGCCCCGCGAGTCAATTTCAGTAGCAAGTTTGAGACGTTTATCGTCATATCTCTGGAGATACTTATCAGATCTTGATGAAATTACAATGGGACCACCTCGGAAACGTACACTGCCGATTACAAAAAGTATCATTGGAATCGGTTCAGAATTCACGGAGTAATCGGGTAACATACACAAAAAAAACATAGGCGAATTGAGAACCTCCTCCTTTTTTGTGAAGTCGGTTAACAAAACAGTAAACTATAATTATGATACATAGTTTAAAAACTAAATGCCATGCCGCGCGAGTCAGTTTTAGTTGCAAGTTTAAGACGCTTATCGATATTTATCTGGAGATACTTCCCAGATCTCGATGAAAATACAATGGGACAACCCTTGGGATATCTCCTTTCCAACAATAAAAATAATGATCAAAACCGGTTCATAAACGATGAATTTATCCGCGAAAACAAGAAAAAAATTATACGGTAGAATTGAGAAACCTATATGGTCGAATTGAGAAACATTTTTTTTTGAAGTTAGTTAAAAACGACCGACGACCGGCGCGCCTTCAATTTCTACGGCGGTTCTCTTTTTGCACAGACTATAGGTACAAATGTTTACCAACCGGGCGTGGTGTTGGCCAGGCGACGCATGCGGCGCGTGTTTCTGTCCTGGTCGCGGATCTTCTTCTCCATCTCTGCGTTGGTGAGCGTCTCTAGGTGCGGAGCCCACTGCTCTGCTTCCGACGGCTGACGGTACGGGGTCTGGTGGGGAGATTGTCGAAAGACATAGCATTTAGGGATCGTCCACTCAAACTACCATAAAAAAGGCAGACGGATTCGTGCCGAACACACGAGTGAACGCAAGTTCAGTAATACTAAATGCTTGAGTAATACGCTTCCGCGCTCAGTTTGCTACCAAGCGGCAGCAGGGACTGACGCGTCCGTGCGGTATTACTTCGCAGCGTTGCTTACATAGTCATCATGCCGGACTGAGCGCGGAAACTTATTACTCATGCATTTAGTATTACTGAACTTGCGTTCACTCGGGTGTTCGGCACGAATCCGTCTGCCTTTTTTATGGTAGTCTGAGATCGTCCATTATTAATCACGTGAGACTTGAAAGGGGGGGAAGGGGTTCGGAAAAAATATCACAAGGAGAGGGGGGCGACATAATGAGATATCACGTGTATTTATTTTTCGTTGAACGCACGATTTCTAATTCTAATGCTATGGCCGGGCCACACAGATCGCGATAGAATTATTGCGATTAAACTTCGTCTTCGGCCAACGGCGATGTGTATGGCCACATTGCAAACAAAGAAATGGCGCAATAGTTTATCGCGGAGAAATGAACGAAGCTGTCGCTCTTTATTTTATGGCGCTAAACAATTACTTTTTGCATTTGTGCAATCAGAAAAAACTAAAAATAAACTGGCCAAGTGCAAGTCGGACTCGCACTGGTAGGGTTCCGTACCACACTACAGTATTTTATAAGATCGAGCAAAAAATACCACTATCATTTTTCGCCAGCAAAAAATAATAATTTTTAAACATTTTATTTCTTATAACGCCATCTATGGGACGTTTACCTAACTAAGCGCTCATAGGTGGCGTGAAATGCCGAAAAAAACACGTTTCTTGTATGGGGACCCTCTATTATTTTTAACTTTATTCTGTTTTTAGTATTTGTTGTTATAGCGGCAACAGAAATACATCATCTGTGAAAATTTCAACTCTCTAACTATCACGGTTCATGAGATATAGCCTGGTGACAGACGGACAGACAGACAAACAGACAGACAGACAGACAGACAGGCAGACAGACAGACAGACAGACAGACAGACAGACGGACAGCGGAGCCTTAGTAATAGGGTTCCGTTTTACCCTTTGGGTACGGAACCCTAAAAAGGCGGCAGTAGATGATTACTATTCATTCAACAGCAGATTAACTCGCAAACAAATAAAGCAATACCGGTCCGCTACGCACGATGCCTGTAGGCCGACTGAGGTGTAGCCACGCAAGCGATGTTCATCGCGATAAAACCCTTTGATGTGCGCGAGTTTACCGACAGTAGGGCGAAGTGTCTGCGGCTTCGCCCGAAGTAACGAGGTATTCGCGAATAATCGGCTACACACATCGCGATAAAGCGAATATTCGCGTTATCGCGATGTGTGTGGCCCTAGCATAATTGGTGATAGGGACGATAAGAACTGCACTGACGTCCCGCTTGGGGCGTGTTGTGCATTTCCCCCTGTCAGCGATCACCCAAGCCAACCCAGCTCCTTAATTAAGCGTAGCACGGCGTTGGGTCGCTGGCATAACGCGATATATAAACCAAGATAATATTCTAAAAATGTCAATATACTGTGTTCCAAAAAAATTACACGTGATTTTGGGTAGGGGGGAGAGTATTTTAATTCCTCACCAAATATCACCAGCGGGCGGAGGGTAAAAAAGTTGCTAAAAAAACATCACGTGATTCAGTATACGGGCAAATTAAAAATCTGCACTTTCACACGTACACATACATCAAATAGATAATATCAATAATAATTATTCTAAATATAACAAACCGAGTTGGAATCGCGCATCGAGGCTTCCGTACAAATTAGGTCAAACTAGGTTAAAGGACAAACTTAACTTTGCAGTCCGATCCATAGAAAATGTATTGCACCAAAGACAAATAATAAGTTTGTTTGTTATTAAACTACATATTTACGGTTTTCATAATTTTTTTTATTTATTTATTCCTATATAAGGTATTCAAGATCTTTCTTCTTGCGAAATTTCATAATTCTAGGTCAATGAGAAGTACCCTATAGGTTTTGATTCACTTGTGAAATCGCAAAATATGCGAAAATATGCGACATAAACGGTCATATCTTTTGATCACGTTGACTTGCAAGTTTAATTTTTCACACCTAAAAGAAACCATAGACCTGAGAGTATTTTTTATAAGTTTCAACTTGATATTTCTACGCTTTCTTGAGAAAAAGGGGTCTTGACAGACGGACAGACAGAGTGACAGACGGGCAAAAAGAGATGGGTTCTTTTTTACCTTTTGAGGTACGGAACCCTAAAACTAAAACGTAGAAAATATAGTACTACGTACCCGAAGGTGTTTAGTGCATGTAGTTAAAAGAACAAGTATAATTACCTCGACGACAGGTAGCGGCGCCTCGCTGAAGGCGTAGGTGCGTTGATGCCAGCTCAGCTGACCTCGGATACTGTACGCGATGCCAGTCACGAACTCTCCGCCTGAGGATCATTATCATAATATAATCACATAACTTCAACTAAATCTTCTGGAAAGAGCTATGCCACAGAACAGTGTTTCCCAAACATTGTTCTGCCATGGCGCGGTAATTTTCACACTGCCCCTTCTTAGTACTTTTTATTAATACTACTCAATTTTGGTTTTGGTATAGCCTATTAGACACTTAAATTTTAGTGCGAAGTATGGAACTGCTGCTTATTTTTGGAATAGACGGGAATGTTGCGATCCGGTATTTTATTTTAATAGCCCGGTAACGAGTCGCTACACGGCAAATGAGAAACGCTGCCACAGAACAATTAATAGTATTAATATGCTCGGAGTTTCTCTGAAGGATCGAATCTGTAATACCAGGTTTAGACCAGGCTATTTTTACAAGCTTTATCTCTACTTCACGGCGAATTTGTCCTTCACAAATCTTGCAATTGGTTTTAGAGCGACATCTAGGGGTTCGATTGAGCTGAAATTTTGCATACATGTGGAAATCGCGTGACAATGGAATATTATGATGACATGGTGCTAATCTGGTGATGGAGCTGGAAGGTGGCCAAAGGAACTTCTAAACTAAACATGTTATACCCGTCGTGTTTAGGCTCATTGGATTTGTCTTGACTTACTCTGTTCCTAGGTTATGTTAAAGCTTGTGTTTAAAATGGTTTTTAACCGACTTCAAAATAAACTGGCCAAGTGCAAGTCGGACTCGCACTAGTAGGGTTCCGTACCACACTATAGTATTTTATAAGATCGAGCAAAAATTACCACTATCATTTTCGCCAGCAAAAAATAATAATTAATAAACATTTTATTTCTTTTAACGCCATCTAACGTCTAACAAAGAAGTTAGGGATTGACATTTCAATATAACGCCATCTATGGGACTTTTACCTAACTAAGCGTTCATAGATGGCATGAAATGCCGAAAAAAACACGTTTCTTGTATGGGGACCCTCTATTATTTTTAACTTTATTCTGTTTTTAGTATTTGTTGTTATAGCGGCAACAGAAATACATCATCTGTGAACATTTCAACTGTCTAACTATCACGGTTCATGAGATACAGCCTGGTGACAGACGGACGGACAGACAGACAGACAGACAGACAGACAGACAGACAGACAGACAGACAGACAGACAGACAGACGGACAGCGGAGTCTTAGTAATAGGGTCCCGTTTTACCCTTTGGGTACGGAACCCTAAAAAGGAGGAGGTTTCTCAATTCAACCGTATATATATATACTAGCTGTGCCCGCGACTTCGTCCGCGTGGAATAGTGTCTTTGGGTAGCATTTTTAAATATTTAGGCTAATTATTTTACAAATAAGACACATGCGTATCCCACCTACACCGCACCGTACCACGCCGCGCAAATCCCCCTCCCCTCTCCCTCCCCCTCCCCTCTCCCTCTCTCTTCCCTCCACCCCCTTTCTCCTCACTTTTCTCTCCCCCTCCCCTTTCCCCCCACTTCCCCTCCCCTCTCTCTCTTCCCCCCCACTTCCCCCACAACTTTGTCATATTAATTTATATCGAATCAACAGCCTTAACAATAAGTTTCAAGCTTCTAGCATTAAAAATGACAATACTTCCATACAACTTTTCATCCCCCCTTTTAACCCCTTACAACCCTCTTTTCGCATTAAAAAGTAGCTTATGTCCTTACTCAGGCTCTAGACTATCTGTGTACCAAATTCCATTTAAATCGGTTCAGTAGAACATTCACATAAACCTTACATATTTTCATACAAACTTTCATCCCCTATTGTTATTTTACACCCTTGAGGGTAAAACTTTTAGAAACTTTGAATGTCATATTTATTTATATCAAATTAACAGCCTACAAAATAAGTTTCAAGCTTCTAGCTTCTAAAATGACGATACTTCTATACAACTTTTCATCCCCCCTTTCAACCCCTTACAACCCTCTTTTCGCATTAAAAAGTAGTCTATGTCCGTTCTCAGGCTCTAGACTATCTGTGTGCCAAATTTCATTTAAATCGGTTCAGTAGTTTTGACGTGAAAGTGACACAGACAAACAGACAGAGTTACTTTCGCATTTATAATATTAGTTAGGATAAGGATAGGATTAGGATATTTTTTTTTTAATGTTTGTTCGCGGATAACTTCGTCGTTTATGAACCGATTTTTTTTTTGTTCGAAAGGAGATATCCCAAGTGTGGTATCATGGTAATTTTATCGAGGTATGATAAGTATCTCTAGAGATATTGAGATAAACATCTCAAAATTGGTACTGAAAATGAATAGCGCGGCATTGAAGTCGGGTCTTTTTTAGTTTTTAAACTATATTATTTAGTTTTTAAACGATATTATTTAAAATATTACTTGTCTTTATTGTTGTTCAACTTCCTAGGAATGTACGATATGAGTTACAACAAATACTCATTCGATACTTTTCTATCAATTAAATCGCGCTTAATTAGCCAGTCAAATAGTTAATTGTAAACCTTATTATTGCTCTATAATGCCAGCTGAAATGTTCTTGTGAGACAAATAATTGAATAACGAGACAAGTACTTTAACCGGTACCTACTCAGTATCGATTCCAAAGTATCGATACTAAAAGTACTTGGAATCGAAAGAAAAGTACATCTCTAAGAAAATTGGACAACAAAAATCGCCTGGTGTGATACTGGTTTACCGAGGTGATCCGACAGGGAAACAAAGTCACTGACATAGCTCACAGAATTAGCAAGCTGAAGTGGCAATGGAACGGCCACATTAGCCGAAGAACCGACAACCGCTGGGGAAAATGAGTTCTTGGGTGGAGACCGCGAATTGGCAAACGTAGCGTAGGATAGGACGTCCTCAGACTAGGTGGAGCGATGATATCCGCAAGGTGGCTGGCAAGAGCTGGATGAGAGTAACCGAGGATCGTGCTCAGTGACGTGCAGTTGGAGAGGTTTATATCTAGCAGTGGACTAGTATGGGATGATGATGATATCTTTAACATCAACATTCAATATAATCATCGCCTCTGCAGGCCTAGACGAAACACATTTCTGTTAGCATTCACGCCAATCGCAACTTTATATGAATGGGAATGGGAATGACATTGACAATGACATTTGTGATGGAAAAAGAAATTTAATCCCATACATTCGATGTTGCGTATGGCGTACACGCTAACAGGAATTGGATTTCGTCTAGGGGGCAGTACACCTGTTACTTCTGGTGGTTATCACATACCCTCGGGTGGGCTGCTTGCTTGTTTACTGCTGTCTATTTATAAAATAAAACAATATTCTACTCAGATCTCGATAAATTGTCTAATGGGTCCAAATAGGAAGTACGCCATCTCAAAGAAATACTAATATTATAAAAACGTTAGTAACTCTGTCACTCGGTATGTTTGTTACCTAATCAAGCCTAAACGGACGATCCGATCTTACTGAAATTTAACAAGGAAATACTGTATAGCATGAGGATGAACATATGCTAATTCGACACATGAGTTTTACAAATAATTTAAATAACTCAAATCAAACAATAGTTGATTGGCAGAGCTTTACGGCGATAAAATTATTGGTGTACGTGAACGAAGCTGCGGGTATGAGCTAGTCGGTTTATAAGCATGGGAGTTCGGAGGCAAATAAAATTGTACATACCTAATCCTAGTTCGGAGCAGAGTTTCATAGCAAACTGTTCAGGGTTGTTCTCCTTTTCTGCCATATCCCATTCCACCTGCCAATAAAGAAATCATCATTACTGTAAAAGAAAGTGCGGCAAGAACTACTCTTATCTAAGTTGTCTTACTTATCTAAGTTGTCTTACTTATCTAAGTTGTCTTACTTATCTAAGTTGTCTTACTTATCTAAGTTGTCTTACTTATCTAAGTTGTCTTACTTATCTAAGTTGTCTTACTTATCTAAGTTGTCTTACTTATCTAAGTTGTCTTACTTATCTAAGTTGTCTTACTTATCTAAGTTGTCATACTTACAAAGTGTAGTTAAAATATAATTAATGTTTTACAGTGCTTTGTCAACTTCTGCCTGCATTCATCACTAAACGTCAGATGAGATAGTGGTCACCTATTCAGCATAAAAATATTAATTTTGTTCGGTGCCGTTATCTGGAATCCATCTTGAGTCACAGTCTATCTTCTATCGGTTTTTAGTTCTAGCAACTTCCTCCCTTCGACTTCCAGCGCCACTGTAGCATTGTTTTTAGGGGGGAAGATGGCGCCTCACGGAGAGTGACACGGCTTTTACTTAATTATATTTACTCTATATTATTAATATATTACCCTATACTATTAATTATCACTTAGAGTAACTAAGGAATATTGCTATCTGCCTTAGCACTACCAGCACCATCGGGCACACAAACTCATCCACAGCTTTCATCAACATTGTCATTTTCACCATCTATAATAACACCTCATCACTGGAAGCGTTATGCCAGCGATCCAAAGCCGAGCTAACTATGCTTCATTAAGTTAAGGAGCTAGGGTGGCCTGGGTGATCGCTGACAGGGGGAAATGCACAACACACCCCAAGCGGGACGTCAATGCAGGTCTTATCACCCCCATCACCAATTAAATTTCGAACTAAGGAATAATTTCCACGTAACGTTTTGCTGATAACCATACCTGATCAACAAGCGAAGTATTCCCAACATGTATATTCAACTTGACGACCACTCGTTGGTCCATCTGCTCCTCCAACAAAGCCGGGGGTTCGCTGGGGAACGCCTCGATCTGCTGACGGATGGAAGACGCAATAGCCGGGATGAAGGTGCTGGTGTTTAGTTCTAAGTCATCGCAGAGGACCTCGGCAAATTGTTCCGGTGTTATTATTGACTCTGGAAGAATGACGTGACATTATCAAATTACTTTTTATCCATAAATAATTTAAGATGGTTTATAAATATAAAATTAACAATCATTGACTTCAATCTACAGACAGAACAATAATGTAATGCCATCCTTAGAGTTTCGTATACAATAATAAATTGAGTGCTATAAAATCAAATTCAAGAGCAATTCATAAAAAAACATTATTTAATTAGCAATTATTTTACCCAATTGCGTAAAAAATGTATTTGATGACGCCTGAAGAGATGCCTGAGATGATTTGGAAAATTCTTTTTTTATTTGAAAAGGTATAATACTTCACAGGTGGTCCCATTAAAATTTCATCGAGATATGTCAAGTATCTCCAGAGATATGGAGATAAACACCTTATACTTGATACTGAAAATTACTAGCGCTACATTTGAAGTCGGTTAGACTTCAAATGCAACAACAAAAAGAGAATTCTCCAAATCATCTCAGGCATCTCTTCAGGCGTCATCGAGTAATCGGTGAACACACATAAAAAATAACCGAAGAATTGAGAACCTCACTTTTTTGTGAAGTCGGTTAAAAAGAAATCGACACAACATTTTGACAATTAAATTGAATAAATCCATATTACGCAATTGGGTAAAACAATTGCTAATTAAATAATGATTTTGTATGAATTTCTCTTGAATTTGATTTTTAACCGACTTCAGAAAAAAGGAGGAGGTTCTCAATTCGTCGGAATCTTTTTTTTATGTATGTTCACCGATTACTCGAAGATGCCTGAACCGATTTGGAAAATTCTTTTTTTGTTTCAAAGGGTACCCTTTCCAGGTGGTCTCAATTAAATTTCAAGGAAATCGGTGGAGCCGTTTATAATATATCAACATTTGTATTACTACGCATTTACTTATCTCGACGACTTACTCGTACTACTAACTACTGGTACAGATTATGTAATAGTAACTTCGTCTACTGGCTACTTTGACTAGCGCGACGTTTGAAGTCGGTTCTTTTAGTTTTTTAAACGATCTTAAATTATATAGCACACAATTAATTATTTTGTATACGACACTCTTAGGATGGCATTATTGTTCTGATTGTAGATTGAAGTCCTTGATTACTGAAAATCGGTGCTTGAATATCCACACGCAAAAAGGGCCGACATACGGGCTGGTTGCGAAAAAAAGCCCACGCACAAAGTGGTGCTTGAATATCGTGCTTTAAAACCAGTGTTAAATATAGTATCCAACATAGAATTAACATAGCAGGGTCTACAACATACCATTCTTATTCCAAGTGAATGTGTCCCTGAGCTTCTGTCCCTCGATCTCCATGTCCAGTCGTATCGGCACCAGCACCTGCTTCTGTGAGGAGTTCTCCAACATCGCTGTCATGTCCGTGTCATCGAAACAGAGGGGGAATGTTCGCACCTGATGGAAACAAATAGTATTTTGTAGCAATTCAAGGGACAAAGATATGTCACCAACCAATCGGTTCGTCTAATTACAGCATGATAAGTGCCAGCCATTGGATTGGACTAGTCATTTTTCCCAAGTCTCAATGTATTCAACGTGGCAAGAAAAAATTGAAGAGAAGGAGTGATGATTATGCATATATATATGACTAGCAGCCCGCCCCGGCTTCGCACGGGTAGAACATATATGCCAATAAAATTTGCATCAGTTTGTTGCATCGAATATAAAATATGAACATATTTAACAACCATCGTCATATTTCATCCAATTTACACAAAACCTTAACGAATTATGCACCTAAACCTTCCTCATAAACACTCTGGCTATTGGTGAAAACCGCATGATAATCCGTTCAGTAGCTATTGAGATTATTGCGAACAGACAGGCAGAAGCAGTGATGAACTTTGTTTTATAATACTTACGTATTGATATTGGACGGCCCTTTGGCGTAAAGGATAGTTACCCTGATTCTGACCCGACGGTCGTTGGTTCTAATCCTAGCTATATACCTACCAATGAAAGTTTTATGTGCATTCATGAATCATGAGTTTTCGTACAGTGGTAGTGGAATCATTAAATCTACCAAAAAGTAGCTTACCACCAAGGAGTACATCTGCCGCCGTAACCTTACGGCGTTCCCCGACGCAAAATGTAGGGGTAATATACGTTTAACGTGTGTATCTGTGTGTCTGTCTGTAGCATCTTAGCACCTAACCGGATGAACCGATTTTGTTTTTATTATTGATAGTTTTTTTTTGTTTGATAGATGTCTTCATCGAGAGTTTTCTTAGCTTTGATTCATGAAAATTCGTTCAATCGTTATAAAATTATGAGCTTTTTTCTAAATAATTGCGCTATGAAATCAACTTTCATAGGTCTGATCAATTCGAAAATCTTCTTCTTCAACGATATTGTAAGAACATGGAAGCCTCCTGGACTCTACAGAATACTCAAATCCTCACCAACTTACAGCTCAGATTTTAAATGTCGTGTTTAGAGTCATTGGAAAAAGCTATTATACATAGATCAGTCGGGGTGGTTTAAAATATTATATTATATTATTATATATATAGATGAATATTATTTTATGCAATAGATCATATTATTATACTATATTGACTTCAAATTGATTGTGATCGGTGGGGATCTACAGCATAGTTAAGCTTATAATAATATTTTCGTAGTAACTATTACCTAATCTGTGGTTTCACTGCAAATATTTTATTCATTTTGCGATGCGTGTTTGTGAAATTCGTGATATCTTCTAGAGTTTTCATTTGAATTATATACTGTAAAGGACAATTTTAATCTATAATATGTGGCCAAGCTAATTAACGTAATTATTTGGATGAGGATTAATACTGTATACTTGAAAATAGCCTTGGGAGTTATGTAATATTTTTTAACAAAAATTTTAAGATTAAAATGGTTACTGTGAGTCAACTTTAAGAGATAGACATATGCTGTCGCGGACTTTTTTGTAGGTCTTATTAAGTTGTACAACTCTTGCATAGAAAATATTCTTCTATCTATTTTCAATTAAGCAGCGTTCGTAAGAAACGTGTTTTTTCGACCGTTTATTTGCCGACTTAGGTTGCAAATTAGGTCTCCACGAATGTACCTTTGATTTAAACGGGATAATATATAGCCTATTTTCATTCCGAAAGTCCATTCTATGTATTAGTGAAAGAATTTTTTAAATCGGTTCAGTAGTTTTTGAGCTTACTCATTACAAACATACAAAAATACAAATTTTCTCTCTTTATAATATTAGTATAGATTATGTATATATGATTATGTATATAAGTATTCCGATATGTAAGTATATGTATATTTGTTTTGTATTGGTAAGTAAATACATGTATATGATGCTCATGCATTTCTTTTGTTTTTATTTTAATTACATTTTGGCACTGTAGTACCATGTTACGCATTGTCCCACTGTCAACTTCTTTTAACAATTCTGTCCATCCAAAGGTTGTCTGGTAGAGATTGCTTCAAGCAATAAGACCGCCCATTGTATTGCCTCCAGTAACTTAGTAGCTTCATTTTGGTTTGCTTCTCTTTAAGTTGGTGTACAGAAGTTGGTGTACAGTTGGTGTACAATAAAGAATTTTTCTATTCTAATCTATTATGGATCAGCATGGACAATTGTTATTGGATATTAATCTATTGGATTATTATCTATTGGATATGTATTTCAAAATCAAAATATATTTATTGTAAATACTGTGTTACATAAGATGGTATGTTTATATTTGTATCAACAGTATGCCCTTTTCGGGCGCACAATAAAGCTCTCTGCTGAGCTAGGTTAGAAAGTAAGAATTACTAAATTAAACGCGTAATATAGATAATATCGACAAAGGCTTAAAATTATTTTTACCTTCCTTTAATATATAGGTATCATATATATATATATATATATATATATATATATATATATATATATATATGAAGAGATTATTATAGACTTATTCTAATTTTACATATATTATTTACAACTTTTAATTTTCTAATTATTATGTGAATGAAAATATTAAATACAAATAATACATTATAAGTATATAGCAACTGTAACACCTTTTAAAATCCTTAAATTATATTGCCTTGAAAATACTCATTTAAATTTTAAAAGCCCTTGCTAATCAACCAAAGCTTTAATTTTTTCTTGAACTGAGGATTTTTATTAATTTTTAAATTAACTGGCAAATGATTATACATTTTTATTGCCATAAAATATGTACTTTTGTGAAATAACGTATTATTTGCATGGGGCATATAAATGTTATGTCTATATTTTTTTCGGAATATATCAGATCTACTAAATTTCGTTTCAAAGAAAAAGCTGTAGTTATCTTTCACAAAAGAACAAATTTGGTATATAAAAATACATGTCAAGGTCAGAAAATTTTGCTGTTTGAAAACATTTCGAAGAGTGTCTGTACTATCTAAACGACTAGCAGCCCGCCCCGGCTTCGCACGGGTAGAACATATATGCCAATAAAATTTGCATCAGTTGCATCGAATATAAAATATGAACATATTTAACAATCATCGTCATATTTCATTCAATTTACACAAAACCTTAACGAATTATGCACGTAAACCTTCCTCATAAACACTCTGGCTATTGGTGAAAACCGCATGATAATCCGTTCAGTAGCTATTGAGATTATTGCGAACAGACAGACAGACGCAGTGATGGACTTTGTTTTATACTTACTTACGTAGTGATATTGGACGGCCCTTTTGGCGTAAAGGATAGTTACCCTGATTCTGACCCGACGGTCGTTGGTTCTAATCCTAGCTATATACCTACCAATGAAAAATGTATGTGCATTCATGAATCATGAGTTTTCGTACAGTGGTAGTGGGATCATTAAATCTACCAAAAAGTAGCTTACCACCAAGAAGAACATCTGCCGCCGTAACCTTACGGCGTTCCCCGACGCAAAAAGTTGGGGTAATATACGTTTAACGTGTGTATCTTTGTGTCTGTCTGTAGCATCTTAGCACCTAACCGGATGAACCGATTTTGTTTTTATTATTGATAGTTTTTTTTTTGTTTGATAGATGTCTTCATCGAGAGTGTTCTTAGCTTTCATTCATGAAAATTCGTTCAATCGTTATAAAACTATGAGCTTTTTTCTAGTTAATTGCGCTATGAATTCAACTTTCATAGGTCTGATCAATTCGAAAATCTTCTTCTTCAACGATATTGTAAGAACATGGAAGCATTGACCTGATGCTGGGACATCTCCTGGACTCTACAGAATACTCAAATCCTCACCAACTTACAGCTCAGATTTTAAATGTCGTGTTTAGAGTCATTGGAATGCTTTTAATGAAAAGATTATACATAGATCAGTCGGGGTGGTTTAAAATATTGTATTATTATATATATTTAGATGAATATTATTTTATACAATAGATCATATTATTATACTATATTGACTTCAAATTGATTGTGATCGGTGGGGATCTACAGCATAGCTAGGCTTATAATAATATTTTCGAAGTAACTATGACCTAATCTGTGGTTTCACTGCAAATATTTTATTAATTTTGCAATGCGTGTATGTGAAATTCGTGATATCTTCTAGAGTTTTCATTTGAATTATATACTGTAAAGGACAATTTTAATCTATAATATGTGGCCAAGCTAATTAACGTAATTATTTGGATAAGGATTAATACTTTATACTTGAAAATAGCCTTGGAAGTTATGTAATATTTTTTAATAAAAATTTTAAGATTAAAATGGTTACTGTGAGTCAACCTTAAGAGATAGACATATGCTGTCGCGGACTTTTTTGTAGGTCTTATTAAGTTGTACAACTCTTGCAAAGAAAATATTCTTCTATCTATTTTCAATTAAGCAGCGTTCGTAAGAAACGTGTTTTTTCGACCGATTTTTTGCCGACTTAGGTTGCAAATTAGGTCTCCGTGAATGTACCTTTGATTTAAACGGGATAATATATAGCCTATTTTCATTCCGAAAGTCCATTCTATGTATTAGTGAAAGAATTTTTTAAATCGGTTCAGTAGTTTTTGAGCCAAATCATTACAAACATACAAAAATACAAAAATACAAATGTTCTCTCTTTATAATATTAGTATAGATATATGCACCTAAGTATCTTTTTTGCAACAAAAATGTAGATTCTACTTCTACTGAATTTCCCCAAAACATTATACCATAACTAAGTAGAGGATAACCGGCCAAGTGCGTGTCGAGCCACGCGCAGTGTAGGGTTCCGTAGTAGCCCGTTACTTAATGCAAGTCTTTACCCGTTATAAACAAGCAACTAGGTACTTCGTCTTTGTCACTTTAGAGGATTTATTCTAAGGATTTTGTCTTTGGTACAAAATTATCCAACACCCAAGTTCAACGACTATTACTGCTAAACTAATAAAGTTAAATAACATTTTATTACATTTTGATTCAGTTTTCTTATAAATATAGTAACATCATCTGCGAAACATAACACATAAATATGTTGTTATTGAGGGTAATTCATTGACATATACCAGAAATAATAACGGGCCAAGAATGCTGCCTTGGGGTACTCCCTTGAGAATATTGTTGGATTTAGAATATACTTTTCTATATATTTATTGTCTTTATTGTATCTTTCTAACATTTTAGATTGGTTCCTATTTTTTAGATATGATTTAATAAAATTTAAGGCCAATCCACGAATTCCAACATTTACTAATTTTGATAAAAGTATTGACTGGTCAACGCAGTCAAAAGCTTTTGACAAATCTAAAAACAGTGCTACACCATCTTTTTTATTGTTAATTTGTTCCCATACTAGTTTAAGCATATTATATATTGCTAGCGACGTTTTTGAAAACCAAACTGATTTGTGCTAAGTGTGTTGTGTAAATTAAAAAAAGATAATAATAATATTAAATAACTTGACCGTAACTGGAAGCTTTTATATTGAGATAGGCATATCCGTTTCCGTCGATTTCCTACCAGTTTTCGTACTTTTTTGGTCCTATCATCCGGTGCAGTGGCGCCACCCGGCGTCTGCGCGTAGTTTTATCGAATGCCATGTGGATTTCGTCGCGCCATTTTGTAGTTATTGGCCTTTAAGTTTTCGTCGAAGCAACTTGTGTGCAGCGGGTCCCTTCCCCTGCTTATAATTTCTTTTCATTTTTATACAAGTTTAAATATTGCAACATTTTAATTTTTTTTATTTTTTTTATACGTTATAGGCTAGCGTTTGACCACTATCTCACCTGTTGGTAAGTGATGATGCGGTCGAAGATGGTAAGCACGCTAGGCCTAGAATGGGAACTGGCTCTCAAGGATAGCTGCCGGAACACATTAGATGTTTGGTGACAGATTTTCTAACTTGAGGGTGGTAGCTGGCCAGGCGGACACTAGATAGTGTCCTACCACCATGCGGGGGGTTTTGTTGGTTTCTTAACGATGTTTTTCCTTCACCGGAGGGCCACTGTGAGAAGCGCACATACATTTTTTGATAGAAAAATCCATTGGTGCACGGCGGTTTGAACTCGGTACCACGGCATCAAAGCCGAACGTTCTCCCGATTACGCCACCGGGCCATCATATAGTGATCATACTGCAATTGGTGAAAACCACTGAGTGATTCGAGCAGCTTGAACCTTGTAAAAGTTAGTACCTACCCTCAGTGTCTTTCTTTGGTGTTTAAAAAGTGAAAATATTATAGTTAAAACTTTTAACCTTACTTTACAGCAGTGTTAATAGTATAGTAATAGTATCAAGAACCTAAGGGTTGATTTTAAACGGCGTTTGCCGTTCGAAACATACAAATAACGATTTTAAAACTACCTACCGAAAAAATGTGTACTGAGTTTTTAAAACTACCTACCGAAAGTTATTGTACTGGATTTTTAAACTACCTACCAGAAGTTATTGTACTGGCTTATGTACTATTTTTGCAAGATCTAACATATATTTAATTTCAGATATGGATGATTCTGCTACAACTTTGCAAACTGCAGCGGCAGGGCCAAGCGGTAAAGCCCGCAAGCAGAAACGTAGCCACTCCAGTAGCAGCAGCAGCAGCAGCAGCAGCAGCAGCAGCAGCAGCAGCAGCAGTTCATCTTCATCAGATGATAAACGAAAAAGATCTCGCCGTCGGCGGAAGAAGCGCGCGAAGCATTCCGGTCGCAAAATGGACCAACTATTAAAGGAAGTGGGTGAGCTACGCTAACAAATTAATAATTCTGCTGAAAATAATTTTTCAGACAGTGTGTCGTTATACCCAGAAGGAGAACACGAGTTATATCTCGACAATAATATTGTTAGTGACGATGTAGATGGATCTAAGTGTGATTTTAATAAATTCACCTTTGACATCGAGACAAAATTGAAGGAAACGTCTGTTCCTAAAACTCCTGATGGGTTTCTGAAAATGTTACTTGAGGTTCAAAGATTAGGCGATACCTCTTGGTCTGATGTTAGATATGCCGACACACAAAAAGCGTACAATCATACTCCAGGTTTCGTAGACCTGGAAACAAACTACGAGGTAAAAATGTATGATACCTCACGGCACCTGTCCTATGCAGACAAATCATATGCAGCCCTTACATACTGTGTACTACAGCAGAAATAATCTCTACAGATGGGTATTCGCGATCTTCTTTTATGGGCACAAAATACTGAAATTAACGTTGATAACCTGAGTCGCAAGGTAGAAGAATTATTTTTAAAGGGGAATTTTCATAAAGTTTCATCCGATCTTTTGCAACTAGTCTGTGGATATAGAGCCGAGAGCATTGAGATGCGTCGAGAGTCAATTACCGCTCAGGTGCGAGATCCTCTAGTAAAAGCATCATTAAACAAAATACCGCCTTCAGCGACACATTTATTCGAGTCTGCCGCTTTAACAGCGGCGCTTGATAAGGCAGGTGGCATCCGCAAAGCCTTTTGGCCTCTCAAAAAAGATAAATCTGTACAATTAAGATCCGAACACTATTATCGCCGACCCTCGCGGGGGTTGAGCACTTATAAATCGGCTCCATCGCGTGGAACCAACGACCAAATGCATAATCATGCATATAATCTACCCTCGCGGGGTGATTTTCAATACACAAACGGTCCACCCAAGGGCCCATCCACAAGTGCTGAGTACCATCAGCGTCCTAATAGAGGGTCATTTCACAACCGAGGTGCGAGGCCCTAGCGTGGCAATAACTATACCTCGAGAGGTCCCAGAGCGAATCCAAAACGCTCCAATCAATGACTGCAATCGGTTCGAAGCAGGTCAGTTGTCGTTTTACCGCCAACAGTGGGCAGAAATGGGAGCGCCCAGCATAATTCTTCAATTAATTCAAGGTTACCGGATACCCTTTTATCAAAAACCGCCTCTAGTTTTCCCAAGGCTCAACGGGCCGTTCCAAACGCCCGTATCCGAGGTTATGACCAAAATTATACAAAAAATGAAAGCGCAAGGAATTCTAAAATTAGCTCCGTGCACACCGAGCTTCATATCGCCTCTCTTCCTTGTGCCAAAGGCCGACGGGTCATCCCGACCAATATTCAATCTCAAAGCGCTAAACGACTATGTTCAGACCGAATCATTTCATTTGATAAACATGTACCGTATCCCAGACTTCCTTCAACAGCAGGACTGGATGTGCAAAATAGACTTATCCCAAGCGTACTTTCATCTGAAAATCGAGAAGTCACACAGGCGCTTTCTACGCATACTATACAACCAAGAATTGTTGGAAATGACGTGTCTACCTTTCGGTCTGAGCACGAGCCCAAAAATTTTTTCAATTCTAACAAATTGGGTTGCTCAAATATTACGAGACACGTACAATATAAGAATCATAGTACATCTCGACGATTTCTTGATAGTAAATCAGATTGCAGACGTTCTTTGCGATCACGTGAAAATTACGATACGAATAACGTTAGGATGGGCAATAAATTTCGAAAAATCGAATCTGTCTCCTCAAAGGAACATGATTTATCTAGGGATAAAGTGGAGCCCTTGGCACAATTTAAAAATCTTGCCAGTCGACAAAATTATAAAAATAAAGCAGGCTGTAAATCATCTTCTTTTCAAAAGAAGAACGACGGTAAAGGAATTACAGAAAATAGTAGGTATTTTAAATTTTGCAAGCTTTGTCGTTCCTCGGGGCCGTCTAAATCATCGACAGATTCTAATGTTCATGAACTCGCTACCAGAGGGGTCAACAATGACCTATTCAATACCTCAAAATGTCATAAACGAGTTAAGGTGGTGGATTCAGAACTGCCTATCAACGCCTTTACATTACCCGCCGCCGGTAAATTTCTTAGTCACAGATGCATCCGATCTAGCTTGGGGAGCACAGTTGAACAACTAAGCTCTCTGGGGCAACTGGTCTCTAGACGAACAACGTCTGCACAGCAACCAGAAAGAAATGCTGGCGATCCTGTATGCTCTTCAGAGAACTGGGACCGAACTGGACAACAGCTCGATTCTGATACAATGCGACAACAAAGCTGCAGTCGCCCACCTACGGAAGGAAGGAGATACGAAATCGTTGACTCTTCTAAACATAACCTATCAAATTCTGGAGTTCCTCGATCTCCATCAAATACATTTCTACATACATCATATCCCAGGCAGGTACAACAATCACGCCGACCATCTGTCGCGTCACCGCCTGCTTCCAGAGTGGCATTTACTGCCGGACTGCGTACAAATAGTATTTGCCAAGTGGGGAATTCCAATGATAGATCTGTTTGCCTCCAAGACCGCTCATGTAGTGATCAATTATGTGTCTCGGGATTTGAAAGATCGACAAGCTCTACTAGCTCTTTCACGATGCGTTCAGTGTTCCCTGGAACTATCCTCTGGCGAGGGTATTTCCGCCACCGTTTCTCATGCCCAAAGTATTGAATCATCTCAACCAGGGACGTTTCTTACGAGGGTCATTCAATAAATACTTAGCCTACAAAAAGTAAACGAAAATTTTGGAAAAGTGGCAATTTATTTTTCAACATAGTCTCCTTTCAGTTCGATACACTTAGCCCAGCGATGCTCCAACTTTTTTGACCCGTCCGAAAAATAGTTTTTGTCAAACTCTGCAAAATAGGCCTCCGTAGCGGCGATGACCTCCTCATTTGATCCATATCTATTCCCGGCCAGAGATTTTTTCAAATTAGGAAACAGAAAGAAGTCACAAGGGACCAAATCTGGAGAATACGGTGGATGGGGCAGCAATTCGTAGCGTAATTCGACCAATTTGGCCATGGCAACGGCAGATGTGTGAACCGGTGCGTTGTCGTGGTGAAACAGCACTTTTTTCTTAGCCAGATGGGGTCGTTTTTTCTTTAATTCGGCGTCGAATCGGCCCAATAAATCGGCATAGTAAAGCCCTGTAATTGTTTTACCCTTCTCGAGGTAATCGATGTAGATCACACCTTGTGAATCCCAGAAAACGGTGGCCATAACTTTTCCGGCCGATTTTACAGTTTTCGCCATCTTTGGAGCACGTTCCCCGGTCTGGATCCATTGTTTTGATTGCTCCTTGGTCTCTGGTGTGTACCAGTGGATCCAGGTTTCATCGACGGTCACAAAACGACGCAAAAACTCCGCTGGATTCCGCTTAAACAGCGCCAAACACGTCTCCGATGTGGTCTCACGGTTGCACTTGTTTTCCGGTGTGAGTAAACGCGGCACCCATCGCGCCGACAGCTTTCTCATGCCGAGTTCCTCGTGAAGAATATGATGCACTGTTCCTTCTGAAATGCCTACAGTCTCAGCTAGCTCCCGAACCTTCAATCGGCGATCTGCCAATACGAGATCATGGATTTTTTTTATTTTTTCCTCCGTAGCAGCTGTTTTCGGTGCACCTGGACGTGGTTCATCAAAAACCAACGTACGGCCACGTGCAAACTCGTTGAACCAATTCTTGACGGTGGCCATCGATGGAGAAGAGTCACCGTACACAGCATCCAAGCGCTCTTTGATTTCGATGCGCGTTTTCCCTTCCAAAAATAGGAATCGAATCACCGAACGATATTGCTCTTTTTCCATTTTTGTAAAACCGATCGATACGTTCGCTTCCATAAGTTGTCAAAATAAAACAAATGAAGGGATTGGAATGAAAATTTGAAAAAAGAATTAAAAAAGAATGTGCTACGCTGTGGTAAAACTCTTTTGAAACTACAGCACCCTCTGGCGATGAGGCTAGTTACTTATTGAATGCACCTCGTATAGTAGCTCCGCGATGGCAAAAAGTATTCTGGCGAGCGGATCTCAAAGCTCGACCGTTAGACGCGCCACTCACTCTCTACAACCTACAAAAACACCTGATCGACACATCGACAGGAATGCCACCGCCGAAAGTCGAGGACATAACCCTAGAAGTATGGAAATGTGGGGCTGGTCGCAGTCGTTAGATACATGGAACACTGAACAATTATCTTTGCTTAAATCCTCGTGGCGTAAACCTTAAAAACGTATGAGAATGCTTGGAAACGTTGGATTATATGGTCAACGAATAAAAAGGTTAACACACCTATTATCCTACTGGATCACAATTGGCCCAGTTTTTGTCAGATTTACATCTTATCGATAAATTATCGTACAACACCATTATTTTACATAAATCTGTTGTTTCTACCTTATGTAACGCTGAAGAGTCGTATCAGCTGAGTTCACACATTCTTGTAAAACACATTTTAAAATCTATGGCTCTAAAAAACCCTAAAACTTCAAAACGATCCATTTGGGATGTCAACGATTCAACTGCTTACTTAAGCAACTGCACTATCGATACGAACAGTTTATTTCTAGTGATAGCATTATATTTTGGCCTTAATTCGGTTCTAAAACCGACTGTAGTAATATTAGACAGTCCGGTTGGAAAATTCTTTCTAATTCCGAGAATCGTAACCTAGATTTTCATTTTTGGATAGAAAGAACAATAAACTTATTAAATGAAAGGCGCAATGCTTCAAAGTCATTTAATCTTTTTATTACAGTGAGAGGAACCGCAAAGCCTGCATCACGCAGTGTAATATCAGGCTGGATAAAATCTATTTTTAAAGAAGCTGGCATCGCAGCTCCACCTGGAAGTGTTCGATCAGCGGTTGCGTCTAAAAGTTGGTTGAACAATGAGCCCATGGATGATATATTGGCTCGTGGAAATTGGAGATCTGCTAATACATTCAAAAACTTTTATAGGCGTGAAGTGATACAGACTGATTCACAAAATGGTGATAAATCATTTGTGCCATTAAATTAAAATTACTCCACAGAATTAAAGTGTATAATGTTTTTTATAGGATAATTGTATTTTGGGTATTTATAAATATCAAAAGCTGATTTGAAACTTAAATAAATAGTGTTAAATTATATAAACATTTTATTTTTAATCACATTGGCGTTAGGTCCTATAATAATAATGATATAAAGGTACCTGTGGCGTTTGGCGATAACAAACAGGTCTCAATATAAAAGCTTCCAGTTACGGTCAAGTTATTTAATAGCCGCGTTTTACCTGAAATAAAACGCATATTAAAATACTTACCTAACTGGAAGCTTTAACTTTAAATCCTGCCTGGTGAACATATTGAGCCAATGACTACAAAATGGCGCGACGAAATCCACATGGCATTCTATAAAACTCCGCGCAGCCGCCGGGTGGCGCCACTGGACCGGATGATAGGACCAAAAAAGTACGAAAACTGGTAGGAAATCGACGGAAACGGATATGCCTATCTCAATATAAAAGCTTCCAGTTAGGTAAGTATTTTAATATGCGTTTTATTTCAGGTAAAACGCGGCTAATAATAAACCCGCAGGGGCGGCTTTGTGGCGAGCCGACGGTGAGTGGCGACACCGCGTACCCCTATCCCGTGAGGGCTAAATGAGACCCTCTGACCACCGGCTTGCCTTGACCGGCCGGCCGGTGGTGGTAATCGCAAGAGCTAAGACCTAAGCTCCAGGGTGGAAGTGTTAAAGGCATACAGCTAGTAGCGTTTAGTGAAAGTGCAGCACACCTCTCAACACCCTTAGCTATCCACGCCAATGTTGCCCCTCGGCGCCAATATAACGGTCCGCCTTTACGGGGGGTCCATTCGGTGGGTGGCTAAATATTTTGTAATGAGGCATAATTGGCGGGTGCCGTACCTCATCCCATAGACCAGCAATCCGACATTAATCAGCTCACCCAATAGTCTCATTAAATAACGTACCATCTTTTTATAATATAGTTTCCCATATCTGCTCCTCATCCATTAATAATACCTAAGTAAACATTGTAAAGGGCCTCTTGATGTTGGCTTCGGCTCCATCAATGCCCTCCAAAAGACCGGGCATGACCCATGAGTTAAATTGAATAAACGAATAATAATAATAATGAGCCATTAATTCTGAACTGTGACAATGTTTGAGATTTTTGTTATTTTTTTTTTTATATGATGTCACGCAGTCCAGCGTGCCTCGTGGCATAGGCCTCCTCCGACATTTTCTACTGGGTTCTGTCTCGTGCGACCCTTCTGCAATGATGTCCTGCTGTCAGTTTTATGTCGTCTTCCCATCTGGTTTGCTGGCGTCCTCTGTTGCGCTTCCCATCTCTGGGGTACCAATCTGACACTCTTGTACTCCATTTATTATGGGCCGCCCGTATCATGTGACCGGTCTATCTCCATTTCTGGCTGTCTATTTTTTCCAATATGTCAATGACTTTAGTTTATGCTCTTACAGTGCTACTTCTATTATTTTTGACGGTATTAAAATTCCTTACAGTACACAAGTGAAGAATTTAGGTATTATTATAGATCAGACATTGTCATGGGGTCCACAATTGGATGCCGTTAGGCGAAAATGTTTGCTTCTGCAGGTGCCTTGAAACGGCTTCAAAATTTTCTCCCTACTGCTACCAAAGTTGCGTTAGCACAATCTCTTCTGCTTCCGATTCTTGATTACGCTGACGCTAGCTATCTAGATTTAACGGAGGACCAACTAAACAAACTTGAGCGGCTTCAGAATTTTTGCATAAGGTTCATATTTGGATTGCGCAAATATGACCATGTCTCATATTTCCGTCACAAGCTCAAGTGGCTTCCCATTTGACTCCGCCGGAATACTCACATTCTTTCCCTCCTATATAATATACTTTTTAATCCCGCTTCCCCGCGCTATCTTAAGGAAAGCTCTGAATTCCTACATTCACAGCACTCACTAACGTTGAGGTCATCTGATGATCTAACGTTACAAATACCTTCTCATTCTACCACCTTTTTTGATAAATCGTTTACGGTACAGGCTGCGCGCCTGTGGAATGATATACCAGTGGAAATCAGACAATCTCCATCTCCACACGTTTTCAAAGAACGGCTATTGAAATTCTATTTATCCCGTCTCGACTGAACTATTGTTAGCCTGAACTATTTATTATTATTATTTTTATTTTTCTATTTATTTATTATTATTATTCTTTGTTGTGTTATAGTTATTGCTAGTCTAATTCATTGAAATATTTATCTTACAGTGTATTTTATATTATTATTATTATATATGTTTATATATGTATATGTTTTTAAGTAGTGTATGGTATGATAATATGTTAATATTATGTAAGTAAGTATATTTATTAATTTTAGAGTTTATATCGGTACACCACCGTCCTTCACAGTCTCGTAATTTTCTTCTTTACTATTTCGGTTGTCTGGAAGAAATCACTTTAAGCGATAAGAGCGATTTTTTTTGTTTTGGTGTGCAAATAAAGAGTTTTATCTATCTATCTTCTCACTTTGTCCATCATTTTCACTCCCACCATGCTTCTCTCTATGGCTCTCTGGCAACGTTTTAACTTTTCTTGGTGATGTTTGGTTAGTGACCAGGTTTCGCATCCGTAAGTGATGACGGGAAGTATAAATGTAAATGGTGATAAATACTTTCCTTTTTATTTACATTTTTAGTTCTTTGGATTTTACGACTTCTTTCAGTGACCAGTACTTCTTCCATCCGTTTGCTATACTCCTGTTAATTTCTTTAGTGGTTTGTTCATTGTGAGATATAAATTGTCATAGATAGTTATATTCTGGCACATATTCGAGTGGTTGGTTGTCTATTTCAATGGCTATGGGTTTGGAGTTTGTCAGCAGTTTTGTTTTAACTTTGTTCATAGATAAGCCTACTTTCATACTTTCTTCACGGAGTGATTTTATCATTTCTTTGAGGTGTGCCGGGTTTTCTTCAAACGTAGCCTATTGTAAATTATTTCTTCGAAATTTTACACAAGCAAGGAAGAAGTGATATGGGCCTGTAATTTGTTATGTCATCTTTTTGCCCTTTTTTTGTGTAGAGGTTTTATTATGGCCCATATGAAATATGCCTGACAATATCATTTGATTTGCTATGTAAACAAGTGGGTCAGCTATGTATTCTATGCTGTCTTTAATTACATTTACCGGATTGCCATCATGGCCTACTGATTTTTTAGTTTTATTGATAATTTGATAATTTTGAAACCTGGTTAGGTATTTTAGCTATGCATAAAGCAACATTTTATTATTATAAACATTTAGGATGTAGTTTGGGATGTGACGAGTGTCAATATGTTGATAGATGTCTCCCACAACCAAAGAGCTGTTGCTTACCTCAGGTAATGCATTAGTTTCGCCACTCAAAGATCTAATGGGCGTAAAATTGCAGGACACAGATCTTATCAAGTAGAATTGTATACAAATAACTTACCTTTTTATTATGCACCCTAGTCCTGCTAATAGGAGTGGCCTGGGGTACAGCATCAAGATGCGAGGAGTTAGGCATCACCGGTAGCCATGATGGTTGATGAGGTTTCTTGCTCTTGCTCTCCCGAGGAGTCGCCAACTCCTGGCTCACTGATACTGCTTTGTATCTGGAATTTGGGATCAAGAACTTTCAGTATACATTTAAGTTGGTAAAATAGAATTGTGTTCATTAATGTCAAATGAAAACAGTATTTCTAACTGTTTTAGGCTGGTATTCAGAAACAAATGTACAACTGATTTTGAAGTGATGCAAAGTCTGTAGGAATTTTACTAGTCTGCCTGGTGTGGTTCCATGTTTTCGTCAGCTTTTAAAACATGACATAGGAAATGTTTTTTTTCGAAAGGCAGTGTCTAGTGAATTTTTCGACCATGTGAAGCAACAAATCATCAAGAAATCAAATCAAGTATTTTTTAAAGTCATGTCCATCCAAAGGTTGCCTGGAAGAAATTGCTGTTAGCGATAAGGCCGCCCATTGTTACACTATAACTATTACTTATTTATTGTACATATGTAGTTTTAGGATAAGAGGTGTCACAATAAAGAATTTTGTATTGTATTGTAACAACATGTCTCAGGGACTACCCGTAGAGGGCAGTGTGCATTCATCTGTCAATAGGCAGACAACACCAAGAATCTTGCTAGACCACTTTACTAATATCATCATCAAAATAATCAACCTGTATCAGTCAATTGCTGTACATAGCCCTCTCGCAAGACACATCACTAAGGCTGATTTTCCCATCGCTTTTTAATGTTGTCGCTCCCCCTAGTTACATAGCATAGTCACTATTTGTACGCAATTGTATTTAAATGATGTTCATAAGTGTACGATGTACCCAAATGGAACAATAAAAAAATTGAATTGAAAATTGAATTGAATCCTAAGTTATGTTCACCGATTTAAGGTCTCCACTACTGACAGTTTACCCTAACTAACTACTAGTAACAGTTTACCCCAACAGTTATTAGTTTTGCAGCAGATATGTCCATCCCAATGCTACTTCATACAGAGCTGTGCCAACATACTAATATCAATAGGGAATATGCATGTTTTTTTGGAATATTTTTATTTCACTCATTACATCCATATAACATAATAAAAAAATTAAATACTGCTGGAATTGGTCTAATTATTTTTGAAATAAATATTTAAATATACTAATAAATTTGAGCAGTTTAAACGCCATCATGTCCCGGGCTCTTTGGTAGTGAATTGTGACGTCACGCACTTACGTCAGACACACGCCGCTTGAAGCAAACTGCCTTGTTTTTTATTTAACTACGACTGCGCGATTATTGTATTTAGCCAATGGCATGTTTTTATTAAATTATGCAGTTTCTCTAATCTCGTACTCATTTTCATCTATATTAAATTATTAGTAATATACATTTTAGCACAATAATACGCGGCAAACACAATATTTGGAAATAAATACAATAAGACCACACCATACATTCATTTTTATGTTCCCACGCACAATGTTTTTATCACGTGGAGTAGTGAATTATGACGTCAACTTTCGATTGACCAATGGTGGTCTGTTTTACAAACTGAAATTTCCCTCGCTTAAATTGCATTTTTCATTTATTATTTGAAGCAAATAAAATGGAATTAAATAAATAAAAAAGGTTTTACACTATATAGTTTTAGTATAGTTTTACACTAAAAAGGTTTTATACTATATATATAACTCCAGGACAACAAAGATTCGAAAAAAATATTTTCAATAAATCTGAGCAACATGCATATTCCCTATTGTAATAAAATAATTAAAAATCCAACTTGAAAATCTTCAATAATTTCAAGCTTACATTACAAACACATTCAAATACATTGTTTCTGAATATCAGCCTCAGTTGTGGTAATCAACTGGGTAACTTGTTTCTTTACAGAAATGTTAAATTAATTGAGTATTGAATATGAACCTTCACCAGTTAGTCGATCTGATGACGATGTATGACAATGTTAGTTCCCAGGGTGATTAGAAAAATTAAAAAAACGAAACATACACATACTTATCGTCATTCCCTTCTATAATATCCTCTACCTCTGAAGCCTTCAGTAAAGATACTGAGCTAGATAATACATGGGGACCTAAACCGTTGTCTACAAGTCGCTTTCTTTCTTCGTTAGTCAGGGTCCTTCGTACCATGCCAGGGTACTTCTTGTAAAGTGACCCTCGGAATAAACGGAGGTAATTTCCAACCTATGAAAAGTAGGTAATTATTTTCAAAATCATTATTACAGAAAATCAGCGAATAGGTATGTAAATGGTGATAGCCAAGTGAATAGAACTTGTAAGAAATACATAAATTGTGATATTTGTGGATTTGTAATCGCAATAATATTGTATTGAGAATTTGGTTTGAAAAATGTTACCTCGGATCCGACACAATAAAAATCTCCTCCTTCCTCTATCTGAAAACTTATCGGCTTATCGCCGTAAGTACGCAAAGCCATTTTGCGTGTTTTCCTTTCAGTTTTTGACTAAAAATAACAAAACATTTACAAAAGGACGCCACAAACACATGAAATTAAATTTTGATTAATTTGATTGATTCACTTCACAGATAGTCACAGAATTCACAGATAACTAATTACTTGAGATGGGCGTTGATTAAAGGTATTACTTATTCACGATCCATCCCGGCTGTACGTCAGCTCAAGGCCGTTGCGCTGGATGTAGCATACTGACTGTCGTGCGCGCATCAAGCGAGCAGAGTAAACAGAACGAAAATGTTTTAAATTATAAATGTATATTATACGTATATGTTAAATCTGCTGTACAGCAAGTCTATACACCATCAAGCCGCACGATGCTGTACTGCTCTGACGTACGTCCGCGTTATTCACTGTCCATCTGCACGACAGTCGCGGTGGTGGGGTGCTCGCTAGATGCAAAATCGGTCCTGCAAGTCCAGCAAACAATTAATAATAATTATCGACGTACGTCAAGCCATTCACGATACTTTTGCATCGTGCATCGTGCATGTCCTTGAACTGACGTACAGCCGGGATGGATCGTGAATAAGGCCCTTTATTCGGCTATCCAAAATTAATCGACTATTTTTCATCTTAATCTTTATCATGCGTCAGTTGCGTCACTAAAGTAAAGAGATCTGTGAAAAACTTTTTTTTTTAGTCAGACGTCAGTTACCTAGTATTATTATATATTCTCTTTGGTCCTCCCCGTGAGTAAAAGTGTTCTGTGCTTTGGTCAGTTTTATTTTTATCTTGGTGGGGGGAAGTTGTCGCAGCCGTTGCAGCCTTATATTTATTATTAATTATGTCGACAAGGCCTGGATTTAAGAATCCGTTCTCCAGACCATGGATGACGGAAACAGGAGCAGCGGCTGCGGCCGGGGGCTCGGGTGCGGTCGGCATGAAAGGTGTTGTGGCCGGCGGAATCACCGGAGGCATTGAAATTTGTATTACATTCCCCACTGAATACGTGAAAACTCAGCTCCAATTGGACGAAAAAGGTCAGTGTGTATCGCTAAATTTTAGGATACTCATTTTCTTTCAATACTCACTACGGTAATATGGTTTGGTTTGCAAAAACATAGCGATAATATTTTGTACCAAACATCGATAACATAGATCTCGTTGGGAAATTTTTCGATAATTCAATAAATACACACTAATGTCACTAATTATTTTTTCACCTAGCAGAATAAACAGATTCCAATTGGAATTATGTATCGCATGATTTTTGTTTGAATAGGTTAGATGACCTTGTGTTGAAGTTTGAGTATAAATTAATACTGTGAGGATAATTCTCGCCTGGACTTTGCTCTTTGGAAATATTATATTAAACATTATTCTACTGCGTGGTCCAGTCTATGCTAAAACATGTTACAAGGTTATTTTATTGGACAGCTGCTTGCTAGCAGTAGCATTACATATTTTTATATACAAAAGAACAAACACTTTGTTATATGTAAATTTGCTAGGTTGTATTATATGTTATTTTCTGTCCTGAAGGAAATAATTTTTTAATGTGTATTTTTATTGTTATAATAAGATTCTTATTTGTAACTAGTCTCATAAAATGCAGCAAATACCTATGCTATTATCAAATATGGAATAATGTTTGCCTAAGCTTTAAAATAATGTCTCTGTTTCTAGTATTTAACTTAACACTGAACAAATGGTTTTGTTAATTTTGATTTTATTAAGCTAAAGAATAGCCTATCATCATAATTTACAGCCAGTATTCGTACACTGCTGAACATAGGCACAGTTTTACAATTATACAGTTGAGAATCGCCTTTGACTCTGGTTCACACAAGCTCAAAGCGATGTGATGCGTTTGTACTTACACACCTTAGTTTCTATAGAAGATCCCCAGATTCTAAAGAAGAAGATATAGTGAGTACCCCGCCGTTGCTCTGCGCAAGTTACACATGCGCACATTCAATTCCAAACTGTATGATTGTAAAACTGTGACATAGGCCTCTCCTAGGGTAAGCCACTAAGCTGAATCATCAGCTCCTTCAGCTTCAGGATAGCCTATATTTTAAAATATTTTTGAAATCAAATGAACTATTTATACAGTGTTAAATGTTATGCTAGGTACAGTGGGCACACATCAGACTGAAGAAATGCTGAGTAGAGAGAGAGCTATACGTCTGTGTAGATGCATCTTCTTCCAATAGCCAATTTGTTGGCCTTCATTATCTTGGTGTGTACCCAGCTATAGCAAATGACACTCAAACTACAGAAAAGTTTTTTTAAAGCGTTAGTTGATTTTTACACATAATGACAGTTATAGCGGCAATTTTCCCTCTATTTTATATAAATTCTTATCAGGAATATTCAAACAAATAAATACATTATATCCTTGAAACAGGACAGTTTCAATAAGCAAAAAAGTAATTTTGTAAGTAATTTTGAGGGCTCTGTGTTTGAGTTGGCTCAGAGTTTGTAGAGTGGTCGGCTTTGATGCCAGAGGTACAGAGTTCAAAGCCCGCTGTGCACCATTGGATTTTTCTATTGAAAAATCTGTGTGCGCTTTTCACAATGGCCCTCCGGTGAAGTAAAAACATGATTGCCATACATCTCATGTGTTCCGGCAGCTATCCTTGAGAGCCAATTCCCATTCTAGGCCTAGTGTGCTACCTACCATCCTGAACCGTATCATCACTTACCAACAGGTGAGACAGTGTTCAAATGCTAGCCTATATTGAATTTAAAAAAAACCTGTATAACAATTTTTTTTTAACTTATTGTCTATTACTGCTGGGCAAAGGTCTCCCACATAGCCTTCCATGAACCCTCTTCGAGCTATTTTATATATCATTACATATTTATTTATTAATTATTTGCTGAATATTCACCACAACGTTTTGCAGTAAATTATACTTGAGTGAAACCTAACACGAACATCTGTGTCTGCTATTTGTCAGTGTTTATTTTCAACCGACTTCCAAAAAAGAGGAGTTTTTCAATTCGTCTGTATGTTTTTTTAAGTATGTTATGCGATTACTGTGATTGTCAATTGTGAACCGATTAGAATGACTCTTTTTTTAATTGGTAGGGTTTTCCAAGGTAATAATTGTAAATTCATCGAGATCTGATAAGTGTCTACAGAGATATGAGTATAAACGTCTCGAACTTGCAACTAAAACTGATTCGCGCAGCATGAAAGTCGTTTGGTTTAATTTTTATAAAGTATCTTAATTACCTTATCAGCTGAAAGACTTTTAAGATCACCTATTGTGTATACATAATCTCATGTATTGATTTATATATAATAGTAGCATACCTATATACAATTCATAAAGTTTATGTAGTTTCAATTTTTTTTGTTTTTTGATAAATAAAAATACATTTATTTCATAAAAATAGAGTAGGTACAAAGATGTTGGTGATGTTCGTCTATTTTGTCATGATATAACATGAAATGTACAATCGATATTCTTTATTAAAATGTA